>CM073731.1:118739006-121213006 GCA_037113605.1 Calophaca sinica
TTTAGTTAATCACAAGTCGATAAGTGGCATATTAGTCCTAGGATTACCCTATGGTATAATATGCTAAGTTTTAATTCAAGCTAGCGCGTTCTAAAGCGTCTTAGCTTAGGGATATCGAGAAGTTGCAAGTCAAGTCCTTATGGTACATAGGGAGAGTATGTCTAGGTTTGAAATGCATAAGTTAGTCTTCTCAGCCTAGAAGGTTCCGAGGAGAGAATGGTGAGGAGTCCGTGAAGGGCTCACTGAGATTTTATAATCTCACCCTTTTCTTTTTGTTGTCTTTCAGATAAGCAGGTATTGAAGACGGCGAGCTGAAGCTTCAAGCTTGGGACACATAAGCTAGTCGTAGATTGTAATGGGAATTTTATATTCCAAGTTATGTACAAGTTGTAATCTATTTATTAGATTGATAGATTAAGTTAATTTACGACTTGGATTATTGTAATCAAGTTTGTAAATGTTTAGTAATTCCTGTGCCTTAATGTAATTTGTCATACTTTCAATTATGTTGAGGTGCGGGTGTTACAAAAATCGTGTCACATGGACGTGACAAAACATGCGGTTAATTTGCCACAGTTCAAGAAAAACAAGACTCAAATTTTGAGTAGGTGTGAGAAGGTTTGGAATGATTGTAGTTTAGTTCACTCTCCTTCACCTAAGCACGATTTTGATGACAGTGGCGATGAATGCTTGTATCAAATAAAAGTTACGCTTTTTGCTGAATGAATTTTTTTCGTCTCACGTGCACCGTATCATCAATGTTTAGTTCGAGGTTTTGGGTCTTTGTTTAGAAATAAAAATAAAATCATACAAATGGATGTATCAAAAATTGATATATCAAAATTAATCTAAAACTCATTATTTGTCGTACTCAACTGGCAAAACATTTTTTTTCACGGTGCCTACTCTTAAAACATCCTACTAGTCCTTGGTTTCTAGTCTCAAGTTAGCTCTTTACAAGACGATCAACTAGAGTTAAGGCAGCATAAAAGTTGGAAAAACAAAACCCAAAATGTAAAAATTGAAAAGGAAAAAAAAACTGAATTTGCTTTCAATGGATTAGATTGGTATTCAGATTAAAACATGAAAACCAACTAATTGTAACCCAAATTAAATCCATATATAATTTTTATTTACGAGTTAGTCAAGTCACTTATACTTGTGTAAATATACCTTTATGAAATTTTTTATACGAAATCGTTTTTTACTGTTTTAGTGTAAAACTTGCATCAAAATATTTTGTTATGTTCATTAGAGCGTCTCGTTTAAATTACTTTTAAAATCGCTTTCGGGCCTCTTTTTCTTTTTTGTTATACAGTTTTTGTTTTATGTTACGAATGATTTCAATAAAAATGGGAAAAGCGGTACAATGAAACAAAATTTGATTAATTGGACCCAGAAAACCACAACATCAGTATACATTTAATTTACTACATATAAATTTTTTTGTTGCAATATTATATAAAAAAATTTCAGTCTTATTGTTGGGTTGTATCAATTGATATATGAGATGAGATATTAATTTTAATATCAATTGTATATTTCATGATTTATTAAATGTCTCTCATAAAACTGAAAGAAAGAAGCTAATCCAAACACCTTTAAAATAGGTAAGAAACCATACTTAGGTTTAAAATCACACGAAAACCAATGTGATTGGATCGGATGAGCTTTCTCTCATAATCGGTACGATCCAATCTGTAAACACATCTTTGTCTCAAGAAAACAAAATAATTAAATACTTTGGTTTGATGAAAAATGTAACACCCTAACTCTAATTAGGGGATTACTTACTAATTAAAGATGGAAAACTTCACCTGAAAAATTTCTCAAATATAACAACCTTAAGATATAAATAAAACCTTGTTTAAAAGACCTGTTTGACTTGGAAAGAAATATTTCAAAGACCCAAACATGACACAAATATCTATCAGAGTTTTAAAAGCGGAATAACTTTATCATTTACATCTCTTTTTATAAAATGACCACAAGATAAAACAAATATAACATATACATTATTTTCTAATTGCAAATGACTCATCCTAGAGATAAGGACTCTGACTCGTGATTCGGTGACTCAAAGTCTTGCCGAGGGCGAGACCGAACACGCTTCGTGCTCTAAACCTCCTCCATCAAGTGTACCTGAAAACAACGCCCCAACGGTGAGTTTATATAACTCAGTAACATAGACTTAGAAGAAAAATGCTTTTACCGTTGTTTTCAGCCATACGCGTGTGCTACGTATGGAAAATCCTCCCTGACAACATATACTTATCATATACTAATACTATGGCCAAATCTTAACATCATCTTCATTCATTCAGTCAAACTCAAACATAACTTGCTTCAAGAGCATTCATTTGCAAGGTAACATAATTCATACACATGACATACAATCACATAATTCAAATCAAACATAATGGGCCTCTTTGTAAGTCTTTTATCGCAACACCCGGGTTACTGGACTTTATTGCCCAGCCCAGTGGCTTACCCCACTGGTGAGCCCGCAATGCCACATCACGTAATTCGTAACACATGACATTAAACTTTATTCGTCATACATCATAGCATAGGCATCCTCAATCTTTTAAGAAAACTCACTAGGTAGTTAAGTGTGAGCAACTTAACCACACCAGTTTAAAAATTTTGATACGGCAGTCAGAGCTCGGTGACCACGGTTAGACGTCTCTTTAAACCGCTAATACCGTATCCTAGCCTTTCAAATAGAAAGGACTTACTAAAACAGTTTGGGTCTCACCCACATATATGTGGCCCATGATAGCTAGCCTTTAACGGAAAACATGGTATTTCTCCAGACATAGACTATCCTAAGATTTGAATGCTATGTTATAATGTAAGCGATTCCTTCATCCTTCACAAATGGAAAGGAGAATCAAATCATAATTTCAAGACCATAGAAAAATCAAAGTCAAGCCAAGGAATAGACAAGCACATCATAACTAAGCACTCATAAGCACTCAAGCTGACTGAGAAACGATATGACTCCTAGGGTCACAAGTGGCAGGTTGAATAAAGTTAGCCCACCTGAACCCATGTTTCTCCTTACAAAACAGCAAACTCAGAGCCTAAATTTAAGGGAATTTTATCTATTTTCCAAAAAGGTAAATATCACTCTGAGATGAGTTTTGTGCAAGGAGTTATGAACCAAACAATCACTATAGGTCCATACGGGCCAGAGAATACAAGCAGTGACTTATAGCTAAAATTTCTCCTTCAATTCTAAACCAAAAGCAACAAAACTACACGAAAATTTCATAACAAAGCATACAACAACTTATAATGGTTATAACTTTAATAATTGCATACAATAGACACATATATACATATACAACATACAACATATTTGCAATTAAAGTACTAAGGTTTTGTCTAGCATTTACATATAACAACTATTAGACAAGAAGCAACAATAATATTAATCATGCAGCTGCATCATGTTTGTACAATTATTATGGCACACATTACAATTTCTTATCACAATATTCCCTAATTATAATTAAACAACATCACTTTCCATTACACAACATACGCTAGTCATGTGAGGCATATAGCATAATAACACACATAATATACAATCAATATACATTGATATTGGAGTGGTTTCTTAGAATTATTGTGATACTAGATTAATCAACACTGGCATAATATAACAACAATTCACACAAAAGACAGAAAAAGCAACAATAGTCTGAAGCTATATTTGCATTATTGGATAATGTTGTACATTGTACACTTACAGCTTAAACAGTACAGTATTAGCACACAAATTGAATTTTATTTTTTTTAGCATACACAATTTGTCACACTCTTAAATGTATTTGAACAATTAACATCTAGCTAGTTATCACACTAAATATAACATCGCTTGTAATTCTCAAAGCATCAGCAATATTAAGAACACATAAATATAGTAGCTTTAGTTAGCAATATTTGCAACCTTATCATTACACATTCTCTCAACTCACAATACATAATATCACATAAATAATCCGAGTGAGGCTCGATGGAGCTCACAACAGAACAGCATCAAACATTGGTTTAGGAGGGTTGGGGGCAGCCGTCCAACCCTATTTCAGTCAAACCCCATACAAGACCATTCAGTATGACTAATAAGCTAATTATTGAACTAATAAAATTAATAATAAAACCTAGCACACTCTAAGGGAGGTTTTGGGGGAAGTCTATGTTACCTGAATAATCCCAAATTAGGGATTTAAGCTCCAAAAATCCCCATTCTTCTTCCTTTCATCCTTTGAGTTCAGATTCTTCATCTCCATCAGTTAGAACCAACATGCAACCCTCTTTCTCAGTTGTTCCAAGCCTTAACCTCCATTGATGTTGTTCCTCAAGCTCCAATCTTCATCCTTCAACCATGCTGAAACTGAAAATTGAATCTTCCTCATCCTTCCATTGCCAGCTTCCTTCGAGCTCTCTATGGCTCTCCAAACTCTCGGCCCCTCTCTCGATTTCTCTCCCTCCCTCTTTCTCTCGGTTCGTCTCTCTCTCCCCTCCAGAACAGTGGCGTCGCCACCTCCTTCCAACTGCCGTGGTGGCGGCCTCGCCGCCGTGAGCTACCGTCGCCGTGGCCATCGCGGCCACCTCCTCCTTTTCTTTCACGATCGCTCTCCCTTCTTCCTTTCCCTCCATCGCACGCTGCCTCCTCCCTTCTTCTCTCTTTTTTCTTTCTTATGTTTTTTCCCTCTTCTGTTCTGCTGCTGATCGAAAGAAAGGAAGAAAAGAGGGTTTTGAGTGGGTGCTAGGGTGGAAGTAAGTGGAACGTGGAGTATGGTGGGGCTTAGGTCAAAGTTTTGCTAGATTTGACTTCTATGTCTTATCTAAACCCCTAATTATTCTTAGGTAATTTTTAATCAACTAAAACTACTCCTAATTAATTAGTACCAAAATTCCTAAATCATTGGATAAAATTACCATTTTACCCCTTAGTTCCTAATTGGTTTTAAATTACTAAATTAAGGCAATGAACCATATTTAATCCTTAGGGATTAAATCTCGGTTTCACTTAGGATTTCCTAATAATTAGGCTTGGGGAATTTGGGATGTTACAAAAAACGGAGCACGCGTCCTTTTTCGTCCAGTAAAACAATTATTCTCTGACAAACATAATGTAGTTGTAAACTTGCCACAACAAAATATTAAAGCATAAAAAGGGAAGAGAAATTTCCTAATTCGTGGGTTTTAAGAACAAAGGATCATGGAAAATTTACCCCAAATCAATAAAATTAAATTTTTAAAAGGAAAGTTTTTCTTAATCTTTGTGTGGTCTACTTATGTTCGAAACTTTAAGACTGGAAAACTTGATTTCTTTCTCGGCCACTACGTGCCCACGTCGCTGTTTCTTTCCATTTTGTTTTGAGCGCGTACATATATGTTAATGTAATCGCTAACTCATGTCTTTGCGTGTACCGCTAACCATCAGTTGGCGATGACTGAGTTAGCACGGGTCACGGTAAGGTCGTATATGTAATATTACAAGCTTTGAGCCGAAAGATGGTTAACACATTATCTTTCCTTATTTTATTTTCTCGACCCATTTCACTTCTTTTGAGTCTATTAAAATTAATATGACCTATTGTGAGTCCAAAAGGTTTAAGCCCATAAGGATATATTTAAAGATATCATGGGCCCATTTAATTAAGAATTCCTTTTAAAAATGTCTAAACCAAATTTTTTGGCAAATATATTTAGGTAAACTAAGCCAAAAATATTCTACGTAACTTGATATTTATAAATATCAGAATTTTCGTGTGTGCGTGCGTATCCGTTACTTTCAAAAGTTGAAAAGTACTTTGGAAATAGAATTTGAATTTGTTTTGCAGTTACAAAATGAGAGGTTAATAAGAAACATTGTTATGCAGGAAATATACAAATTCAAATTACCAATAAAAAATAAAACAAACAGTTTCTTTGATAGTTTCATGGGAGTTAGAAAAACCTATTAAATACTTTTGAACGTTAAGATTATTATTTATATATTATAAATATGACTTTGTTGATCACAAAATGACTCAGGCAAAGATTTTTCAACCCCTTTAATAAAATACCATTCTCTAAATGGCCATGGCATCATTCAAAAACTCGTATATGTTTCTGACCATTATGATCAGTTTTACTTTGTTGTTGAAAACATCACTTTGTTCTGAAACTCCCCAACCACTCTCTCAAGGTCCTTACAATGAGAATAGTTATGCCCCAAGGCCATTGTCACCCTACGAGAAATATTTGACTAATTGTGTAAGCAAACTAAAGCCACAATGTGGCGACCAAATATTCTTTGGTGTATTTGTTGGAAATCAAACAGTTAGCGATTATTGTTGTCTCAGTCTTGTGAATGACACGGGAAAATCGTGTCACATGGACGTGACAAAACATGCGGTTAATTTGCCACAGTTCAAGAAAAACAAGACTCAAATTTTGAGTAGGTGTGAGAAGGTTTGGAATGATTGTAGTTTAGTTCACTCTCCTTCACCTAAGCACGATTTTCGATTCTGGTGGCGATGAATGCTTGTATCAAATAAAAATTACGCTTTTTGCTTTGAATGAAGTTTTTAGTCTCACGTGCACCGTATCATCAATGTTTACTTCGAGGTTTTGGGTCTTTGTTTAGAAATAAAAATAAAATCATACAAATGGATGTATCAAAAATTGATATATCAAAATTAATCTAAAACTCATTATTTGTCGTACTCAACTGGCAAAACATTTTTTTTCACGGTGCCTACTCTTAAAATATCCTACTAGTCCTTTGTTTCTATTCTCAAGTTAGCTCTTTACAAGCCGATCAACTAGAGTTAAGGCAAAGATAAAAGTTGGAAAAACAAAACCCAAAATGTAAAAATTGAAAAGGAAAAAAAAACTGAATTTGCTTTCAATGGATTAGATTGGTATTCAGATTAAAACATGAAAACCAACTAATTGTAACCCAAATTAAATCCATATATAATTTTTATTTACGAGTTAGTCAAGTCACTTATACTTGTGCAAATATACCTTTATGAAATTTTTTATACGAAATCGTTGTTTACTGTTTTAGTGTAAAACTTGCATCAAAATATTTTGTTATGTTCATTAGAGCGTCTCGTTTAAATTACTTTTAAAATCTCTTTCGGGCCTCTTTTTCTTTTTTGTTATACAGTTTTTGTTTTATGTTACGAATGATTTCAATAAAAATGGGAAAAGCGGTACAATGAAACAAAATTTGATTAATTGGACCCAGAAAACCACAACATCAGTATACATTTAAATTACTACATATAAATTTTTTTGTTGCAATATTATATAAAAAAATTTCAGTCTTATTGTTGGGTTGTATCAATTGATATATGAGATGAGATATTAATTTTAATATCAATTGTATATTTCATGATTTATTAAATGTCTCTCATAAAACTGAAAGAAAGAAGCTAATCCATACACCTTTAAAATAGGTAAGAAACCATACTTAGGTTTAAGATCACACTAAAACCAATGAGATTGGATCGGATGAGCTTTCTCTCATAATCAGTGCACGATCCAATCTGTAAACACATCTTTGTCTCAAGAAAACAAAATAATTAAATACTCTGGTTTGATGAAAAAGCGAACGCAGCGTCCTTTTCGTCGGTAAAACAATTATTCTCTGACAAACATAATGTAGTTGTAAACTTGCCACAACAAAATATTAAAGCATAAAAAGGGAAGAGAAATTTCCTAATTCGTGGGTTTTAAGAACAAAGGATCATGGAAAATTTACACCA
Organism: Calophaca sinica; assembly: GCA_037113605.1. NCBI lineage: Eukaryota > Viridiplantae > Streptophyta > Magnoliopsida > Fabales > Fabaceae > Calophaca > Calophaca sinica. Next base: position 118,746,782 of record CM073731.1, read on the forward strand.
AATCATTAAAATTAAAATTTTAAAAGGAAAGTTATTCTTAATCTTTGTGTGGTCTACTTATGTTCGAAACTTTAAGACTGGAAAACTTGATTTCTTTCTCGGCCACTACGTGCCCACGTCGCTGTTTCTTTCCATTTTGTTTTGAGCGCGTACATATATGATAATGTAATCGCTAACTCATGTCTTTGCGTGTACGGCTAACCATCAGTTGGCGATGGCGAGTTAGCACGGGTCACGGTAAGGTCGTATATGTAATATTACAAGCTTTGAGCGAAAGATGGTTAATACATTATCTTTCCTTATTTTATTTTCTCGACCCATTTCACTTCTTTTGAGTCTATTAAAATTAATATGACCTATTGTGAGTCCAAAGGTTTAAGCCCATAAGGATATATTTAAAGATATCATGGGCCCATTTAATTAAGAATTCCTTTTAAAAATGTCTAAACCAAATTTTTGGCAAATATATTTAGGTAAACTAAGCCAAAAATATTCTACGTAACTTGATATTTATAAATATCAGAATTTTTAGGTATTGTGCGTGCGTATCCGTTACTTTCAAAAGATGAAAAATACTTTGGAAATAGAATTTGAATTTGTTTTGCTGATTACAAAATGAGAGGTTAATAAGAAACATTGTTATGCAGAAATATACAAATTCAAATTACCAATAAAAAATAAAACAAACAATTTCTTTGATAGTTTCATGGGAGTTAGAAAAACCTATTAAATACTTTTGAGCGTTAAGATTATAATTTATATATTATAAATATGACTTTGTTGATCACAAAATGACTCGAGCAAAGATTTTTCAACCCCTTTAATAAAATACCATTCTCTAAATGGCCATGGCATCATTCAAAAACTTCGTATATGTTTCGACCATTATGATCGATTTACTTTGTTGTTGAAAACATCACTTTGTTCTGAAACTCCCCAACCACTCTCTCAAGGTCCTTCCAATGAGAATAGTTATGCCCCAAGGCCATTGTCACCCTATGAGAAATATTTGACTAATTGTGTAAGCAAACTAAAGCCACAATGTGGCGACCAAATATTCTTTGGTGTATTTGTTGGAAATCAAACAGTTAGCGATTATTGTTGTCTCAGTCTTGTGAATGACACGGGAAAATCGTGTCACATGGACGTGACAAAACATGCGGTTAATTTGCCACAGTTCAAGAAAAACAAGACTCAAATTTTGAGTAGGTGTGCGAAGGTTTGGAATGATTGTAGTTTAGTTCACTCTCCTTCACCTAAGCCTGATTTTCAGTTACAGGTGGCAGTGAATGCTTGTATCAAATAAAAATTACGCTTTTTGCTGAATGAAGTTTTTTCGTCTCACGTGCACCGTATCATCAATGTTTAGTTCGAGGTTTTGTGTAACACCCTAACTCTAATTAGGAGATTACTTACTAATTAAAGATTTAAAACTTCACCTGGAAAATTTTTTCAAACATAACAACAAGTTAAGACATAAATGAACCTTGTTCAAAAGACCTGTTTGACTTGGAAAGAAATATTTCAAAGTCCCAAACATGACAGATATATCTATCAGAATTTCAAAAGCGGAATAACTTTATCATTTACATCTCATTTTATAAAATGACCACAAGATAAAACAAATATATCCTATACATTATTTTCTAATTGCAAAGGACTCTTCCTAGAGATAAGGACTCTGACTCGTGATCCGGTGACTCAATGTCTTGCCGAGGGCGAGACCGAACACGCTTCGTGCTCTAAACCTCCTCTATCAAGTGTACCTGAAAACAACGCCCCAACAGTGAGTTTATAAAACTCAATAACATAGACTTAGAAGAAAAATGCTTTTTACCGTTGTTTCCAGCCATACGCGTGTGCTACGTATGGAAAATCTTCCCTGACAACATATTCTTAACATATACTAATACTATGGCCTAATATTAACATCATCTTCACTCATTCAGTCAAACTCAACATAACTTGCTTCAAGAGCATCCATTTGCAAAATAACATAATTCATACACATGACATACAATCACATAATTCAAATCAAACATAATGGGCCTCTTTGTAAGTCTTTTATCGCAACACCCGGGTTACTGGACTTTATTGCCCAGCCCAATGGCTTACCCCACTGGTGAGCCCGCAATGCCACATCACGTAATTCGTAATACATGACATTAACTTTATTCGTCATACATCATAGCATAGGCATCCTCAATCTTTTAAGAAAACTCACTAGGTAGTTAAGTGTGAGCAACTTAACCACTCCAGTTTAAAAATTTTGATCTGACGTCGAGGCTCGGTGACCACGGTTAGGCGTCTCTTTAAACCGCTAATGTCAGTATCCTAGCCTTTCAAATAGAAAGGACTTACTAAAATAGTTTGGGTCTTACCCACATATATGTGGCCCATGATAGCTAGCCTTTAACGGAAACATGGTATTTCTCCAGACATAGACTATCCTAAGATTTGGATGCTATGTTATAATGTAAGCAATTCCTTCCTCCTTCACAAATGGATAGGAGAATCAAATCATAATTCCAAGACCATTGAAAAATCAAAGTCAAGCCAAGGAATAGACAAGCACATCATAACTAAGCACTCATAAGCACTCAAAATGGTGAGAAGCGATATGACTCCTAGGGTCACAAGTGGCAGGTTGAATAAAGTTAGCCCACCTGAACCCCTGTTATTAAAATGTGCATAACTCAATGTGTATTTACTGGAATTGAGCGATTTCTGTGGCCACTTGAATCCAGTCCCTATACATTTAGAAACAACACAAACATTCACATAGGATCAGGGTAAAGTGATAAGTTTGACCTGCTACTTATAACCCAATTATCTAATTCAATACTTACTCAATTAGTTATATAAAAGATACATAAGGGTAATACCTAAGCATACCAAACATATTAGCATGTTTTAGGGAGTCAAAAGGTCCAAAACTAAGCATCTTAAGCCTAGTAAACAGATTGAAACACGGCCTGGCCGTGCTGCATAACACGGCCGTGCCAGGCCTTCTGCAGAATTTCTGCAGCAGAGCATCAACTTCGGGAATTTTACTAGCATATCAAACGAAGTCGGAATTGAGCAAACGACCACTCATTGGAAAGCTTAGGATATCTAGTTTATGAATAAAATTTTTATTTTGGAAAATAACCATCAGATTAGTGCAGTTTTAACAAACAACCCACTGGTGTCAGAAAGCAGGACAACATTCATACCCAAACTTATAAATTCTATATCTAATTCAATTCTTAATATTTTCAAGTGATTCTTGTGCCTAAAATGAAGCCCCTCATGTCTAGTTTCTAATGAAACTGGAACCAAATCGAAATGATCTCTGCGGGGAAAATTAAGATAAAAACATCATTCGGGTGTCCAGGTGGGTTAGAGACAGCAATACAACTATTTCAACATTAACTAAAAATTTTGTAATTTCACACCACTAAATTAAAAGCCATTACACATAAACACATTAGAGACTCCAAATAACAGAATCATGGCTGTAAGAACATCAAACATTGGTTTAGGGGGGTTGGGGGCAACCGTCCAACCCTATTTCAGTCAAACCCCATACAAGACCATTCAGTATGACTAATAAGCTAATTATTGAACTAGTAAAATTAATAATAAAACCTAGCACACTCTAAGGGAGGTTTTTGGGGGAAGTCTATGTTACCTGAGCAATCCCAAGTTAGGGATTTCAATTCCAAAAGTCCTCTTTCCCCTTCTTCCTTCATTCTGAGTTCAGAATCATCATCCTCATCACACAGAACCCGCATGCATGTCTTCTTCTTGTTGTTCTAAGCCTTAACCTCCATTAAAGCACTTCCTTGAAGCTTCCAACTTCTTCAATCAAACCCAAATAAGTCTGAAACCATCTTCACCACCATTTTCGAGTTCCATGTTCTCTGAATCACTCTCTCACGAGTTCTCTCTCTAACCCTCGAGCTCTCTCTCTCTCTCTCTCTCTCTCGAGTTCCCTTTCTCTTTCACGGCCAGGAAGAGTGGCAGGCCACCATGAGCACCGCCGTGGCTGGCCGGCGTGGAGGCCATCATGATCGCCCTTCTCCCTCTCTTTCTCCTAATCGATCGGACCTCCTCTTCTTCTCCTCTCTTCTTTTCCTTTCTTCTTTCTTCTTCTTTCTTTTTTTGATTTTTCTTTCTTCTGCTTTGTGGGTGCTGGAAAACGTGAAGGGAGGGGGTATTGGGGTTAAAGAAGGGGTGCTAGGGTAGATTTAAATGAAAGGTGGTGTATGATGGTCCCTTGGGTTTTAAATTAATTAAAAACTATTGCAATCAAGCCCTTAATTAACTTCTTAATTCAACCTTTGGTTTAAAACATCAACTTGAGTAATTTTAATTAATTAAAACTACTCCTAATTAATTAGTCCCATAATTCCTAAATCATTGGGTAAAATTACTATTTTACCCCTTAGTTCCTAATTGGTTTTAAATTACTAAATTAAGGCAATGAACCATATTTAATCCTTAGGGATTAAATCTCGTTTTCACTTAGGATTTCCTAATAATTAGGCTTGGGGAATTTGGGATGTGTAACACCCGCACCTCAACATAATTGAAAGTACGACAAATTACATTAAGGCACAGGAATTACTAAACATTTACAAACTTGATTACAATAATCCAAGTCGTAAATTAAACTTAACTCATAAATCTAATGAATAGATTACAAATTATACATAACTTGGGATATAAAATTCCCATTACAATCTACGACTAGCTTATGTGTCCCGAGTTTGAAGCTTTGGCTCGCCGTCTTCAGTACCTGCTTATCTGAAAAACAACAAAAGGGAAAGGGTGAGATTATAAAATCTCAGTGAGCCCTTCACGGACTCCTCACCACTCTCTCATCGGGACATTCTAGGCTGAGAAGACTATCTTAGACATTTCAAACCTAGACTTACTCTCCCTATGTACCATAAGGACTTGACTTGCAACTTCTCGATATCCCTAAGCTAAGACGCTTTAGAAGGCGCTAGCTTGAATTAAATCTTAGCATATTATACCATAGAGTAATCCTAGGACTAATATGCCACTTATCGACTTGTGATTAACTAAACACATAAATGTATAGCAATCCACATCAATCCTACAAATGTCCATTCTTTAACCTTTGCTTAGCTCAACTAACCTTAATACAATATAAATTGCAACCTCATTAACTAAGAACATATTGTTCTTACTTACTCACTTTGTGCTTAACACATCTTTGCTTTTTCTTATGCTATTGGACTTTGATTTATGCTCTATACCACAATTCCCAATCAACCTAGCTTGCTTATCCTTTAAGTGATCTAATCACCATGCTCAGTACTATATAATAACTAAGCGACTATGGGTGTACTATCCAAGATTTCATACAACTAACTAAGCTAATTCCTAATATATATATATAAAATACATACAAGGAATTCATTAACATTCATAAACTTAACTTCACATATTATACCATTCATAGGAGATGTATAATATGATGCTTTGCATGTAATGCACTTTGTGTTATTGGGTAGTGTCGTAGGCTTAGGTCCCTAGACCCCAATTACACACTTTCGGAATGGTGGTTAGGCGTCATAACCCTCGAGGCGTCACTTGGCTAACCAAACCGATCTACTCCTATAAATAGAGGAGACTTGCCATGGACTTTAGCTTATGCTTATGCTTATGATTATGCTTATGCTTGTATGCATATTCATATAAATACATTCATCATCATTACTTAACTATTCAAAGAAACTACAATCATTTCAATGAATCAAACTTACACTAATAGCATCCCTTTATCTCTAATGACTCCAAATCATGAACACTAATTCATACATTCTTTCTATTACATCCTTTTCCTAGGGTCCTTCCTTGACCTCTATGACTCAAGCTTATGGCTCTTTGACAAGCCTCACAATTCACCAAATTAATGGACAACACATACATTAACTAATCCCTTGAAACTCTATGGAGTTCTCAAGAGAGAAACATCAAACATACATTCAATTGTGGGGGGTTGGGGGCAGCCATCCAACCTCTTTTAATCAAGCCCACGAAACAATCATAACAATCAAAACAATCATAACAATCATAGCAATAACAACTGAATCTCTTATAGGTATTTAAAACCTAACTTGAACCTAAGGTTCATATGTTACTAAAGGAAGGGAAATTCCTATATGTGGGACTTATGGGTGCCCATCACCTAAGGGTTGAAGAACTCACCTCTATTCTTCAAGACATTGAGCTAGGAAGGTTGAACTTGGATCCTTTGCTCCTCTTCAAGCTTTTCCCTCTTTGCTCAACTTAGGGCTCCACCAAATACTTCCAAAATCTTGATCTTCAACCTTCAATCTTCTTTCCCCATCCAAGAACTTGAACCATCCTTGCTGGAGCTTGGTCTTCTCCCCCTTATCCTTCTCCAAATTCGTGCTTCTTCTTCTCCTCTCTAGGGTTCAAACCCTAATCTTCCAAATACTCAAATCTCCACTCTCAAACTCTCCATTTAGGCAAGTGATTGAAGAAATCCAACATGAATCTCTTCAATCCTTCTCAAAGGGTGAAACCCTAGCTCTCCTCTCCTCTTTCTCCTTTCCCTTTCTCTTCTTTTCCTTCCCTCTTTCTCTATTTCTGCGTTCTGCTCGCAGAAACTGCGTTTTTATACAATTCTGCAGCTGTGAATCGATTCACAGCATAGTGTGAATCGATTCACACAGTGCAAAAAGTGCCTGAATCGCAGATTTAATGAGTGAATCGATTCACTCGCGAGTCCCAAAGACTGCTTTATGTGAATCGATTCACACTGCGAGTCCCGATGCTTTGTTTTATGTGAATCGATTCCTGGCTTCTGTGAATCTATTCCCACTGCTAGAATTCGATGCCAATGGAGGTTTAATGCTGTGAATCGATTCCCAGGCTATGTGAATCGATTCACACTGCAGAAAAACCAGGAAAACTCAGTTCTAGCACCAAACCTTGAGACTTTCTTCTCAATCAACTTCCATAGCTACAAATCAACACCTTAAACCATCTTAGGATTAAATCCACACTTATTCCTCAACTCAAACCCATTAACCTTCTTATCAAAACCTTGTGTAATTATATTCACTCACTTTAAAAATCAATTTAAGCTCGAATACAATCACACAATTCTTCTCATAACTTATTCTCAACTTAGCTTAGAAATTCGGGGTGTTACAGGATGTTACATTACTCTCCACCTTTTAGGAATTTTGCCCCCAAAATTCTCCTTACTATCTAACATGATCCTCACGCAGGTTCTACTTCCTGTGCTTCCGCTGCGAACTCTAATCCTACTCTACTTCAAATAAGCAGTTTCGTTTCCTGATTATTCTAAATAGTCGAAATCTCGAAAAGAAATTAATGATTACTATAGGTCGAATATACGGATAATTCGGTGATTTAGTTAACCGATCACAAATTAAGCCTTATTCCTAATAAGAGGCTTATTGAGTCAAGACAGAGTTTGTGATTGGCCAACAGGATCACTTCACGCACCGACTATTGAATCTAGCGTAGACATTAACGTCCTCGAATTTCCGGTGATCTAGCTGTGACTAATACCTTTCCTTAGGTTAGGTATGCCGCTATGGTCACTATGCCTAGGTGGCTTAAAGTTTCTTAACAAACTAGGGCTTACCCAACTTCAAGGTTCCCTAATTATAAATGAGGTATTTACAAGTCTGGTTTTACGTCATCCCTTTATTGCTTCGGAAGTTGCTAAGGTGTTCTGACACGAAAGTGCTATAGGTCCTCTAGAGGCTTCGAGGTTCCCAATCAACCTAGGATCCATCCATAACGGTTAGGCCTGAAAAACCTGATTAACTAACAATTGTTGGAAACCTAAGCGATTATGAATGCCCATCCTAAATTGATCAAAACCGCCCCGCTAAGAATCCTTACTTACCAGTTCTAATTGTTGTAGAACTAAACGGTGACAACAAAAGGATTAACAAAGTGCTGGACCACACTAGATACAATATATCCAAAGTGATCTTCGCATTTTCTGCTTCAGAAGTATCCTTCTCATCAGGTTCATAAAATTCTAGGTATACGTGTATAGCCTATCATACACATCATCTAATCACTTCTAAGCATTCACACATAAACATGTAGTCATTCTCTCCTCTTATGAGGAATCTTGTATCAAGTCCTTTAAGTATCTTAATCCTAAACTTTTACATTATCAAGGACATGATAGGCACAAACACTCATACATCATTCACATGAGTTTCCAATTTTAATCATAGTGCATAAAGTCACAACAAACATGTTCTCAAGTCATCAATACCTCAAGTTTTAGACATAACTAATATTCATGCACATGTAATGTCACGCAATTAAGATGCATAACCACAAAGTAACTCATTCTTCATTCTCATTAATCATTAACAAGAGTTGAAACCATTTAGATAGTGAGTCATGATCATAGGACAATGTATCAATCGCAGAAGTATAAGACAAGAAATATAGCATTCGACAGAATAGAAACAATCGCCAAAAAGCTGCTGAAGGGCACTTCTAGCCTTGAGCGGCGCTTCCAACGCAAGCCTTGTGCTTCGATTGCCTCTGGGCGCTCGGCGTATCTGCAGGCGATGGTCTCGGTGAGACCGGTGCTTCCAAATAAGAACGAGGCGCCCAAAGACTTCCGCTTGTAGAATTTTTGTAAATCTTACCCTTCAAACCCCTAACTTATCCAACCATGTTTTACTCTCATTCTAAACCAATTACAACCAAGTTAGGGTTCAAGAACAAGGATTAAAACAAGAACAAATCATTATTCACATGAATCATAAGCAAACACAGAAAGACAATATCACAAAACTCATGAAACTTGACTCACTCACCTAATTCCAAAATTATGCAAAGAAGAAAATTCAAGGAACACATTTAAACCCAATTACATGTATATTCATACATACCTAAGCAAACATTCTAGATTCTCCCTTAACCAACATCTTGTCTTAATATTCAAATCTGAGCATCAATCCATCTAAGGGGTATACATATGCACACACACATATTTCCGCATGCATTCCTAAGTATAACAAGTTAGGAAAATCACACAATGTCACAAAGCATGTAAGACTGACAAATTTGCAAAAGTTCATCATGTATTCACAAGCTGCGATAGAATTGTAACATACATCAAAAGAGACAAGCAGAGAATTATGTGTCACCTCAAATTGCACATAACATTAGTCTATAATTCAATTGGAAAGTAATTGTTTAGGAACACCAAAAGAAACTCTTCCAATTTTACACACCATAGGAAGTCTATAGCCAATTTAATGGCAATATCCTAAAACCAAAAAAAGATTTATGTGCAAGTTACAAATAATTTCACTTATAACTTTACCGAATTCATACTAAGGCAAGAGAAATGTGAGAGTCCATGAACAAGGAATGTTGACAACAACGGTGTACACTCAATATTTCCTTGCATGAAATTGTTAATCCTCATCTCATATTCATATCAAACATGACAGGAAACATATAGGAAATTTTGCAACCTTATGCAGAAAATTTAAAACTCCAACCTATGCATTTTAGATCTCACTAACTCAATCCCACATGCACAAACGAAATTTCAAAAACATCTCATCTAAATCATTAAACAATTTATGATAGTTCTTTGGGTAATAATTGGTATTAACAACAAGGAAAAGAAAAAGGAAATTCGGCCTAAACTGATGCCACATCTGATCTTAGTGTAATAACATTCCTATAAATGAATGGCATTTTAAAGTACACATTATGCGAAATAGAAACTTGACACACATGCATATATGAAGCTTCACAGTTGGTATCTCTAGAATAAGACTTCAACATGTCATAGCTTTCAAGGTTACAATAGGACTAACATCCACATTTCACGCTAAATAAGTATTACTATATCGATTGGGACAAAAGCAATTCATTATCGGTGATACTTTCCTATTTCCAGTCTTATCAATCAAGGTTGCTACTTTTAACTAACTTGACAAGTAAGTGAATATATACACACATTTATATAAACACATTAAATCTACTACGATGAAGAGAAAAAAACAAGTAAGTCGTCCTTAGTTGATAGAACCTAATTCTTGTAGCATGTAACACAAAGCAGAATCGAGAAAATGAATGCGACCAAGAACTAAAAATTAGATCAAAGCTTTCAATACTAACACTTTTATATTATAAGAAAAGACTTTCCAATTCTTGAATCGTTATTGTTTATCAAATACCAAAATATCTAATCTATCACAAAAGTTCACGGTTTCTCCAAGAATATCCCATAATACTCTCGTAGTCAGTAACTACTTTGATCATCAAATTCGTTCTTCCGTAACTTTCGTAATGATCTTCCGGTGGTAGCAGAGTTTAACGTGGCCACTAAGCTCAGCTGCGCCAGGTATGCATCCCGTGGACTTAGGCAGGCGAGTGGTGAAATCCTTCACGACCTGAACTACTACTAGATGATCATTACGGAATCTGAAACTGTATTTAGGAGTAATTACATATATGAGAATGTCTCACGAAAGAGTACATGCCTCTAGTATTCCCTGCAATTCTTCATCCTCCTCATTCCTTTAATGAATCCTTGAGGTGGCCTACCTCAATAATTTACCAAAAGAACTCAGAAAACTCGGACTTACAGACACAACTGACTCCTTTCCTAAACTGGATCACTTCTAGACACACTTGACTCACAGTCCGAGAGGGTCAAACTAGGCTCTGATACCATAATGTAACACCCTAACTCTAATTAGGGGATTACTTACTAATTAAAGATTTAAAACTTCACCTGGAAAATTTTTTCAAACATAACAACAAGTTAAGACATAAATGAACCTTGTTCAAAAGACCTGTTTGACTTGGAAAGAAATATTTCAAAGTCCCAAACATGACACATATCTATCAGAATTTCAAAAGCGGAATAACTTTATCATTTACATCTCATTTTATAAAATGACCACAAGATAAAACAAATATATCCTATACATTATTTTCTAATTGCAAAGGACTCTTCCTAGAGATAAGGACTCTGACTCGTGATCCGGTGACTCAATGTCTTGCCGAGGGCGAGACCGAACACGCTTCGTGCTCTAAACCTCCTCCATCAAGTGTACCTGAAAACAACGCCCCAACGGTGAGTTTATAAAACTCAATAACATAGACTTAGAAGAAAAATGCTTTTTACCGTTGTTTCCAGCCATACGCGTGTGCTACGTATGGAAAATCCTCCCTGACAACATATTCTTAACATATACTAATACTATGGCCTAATATTAACATCATCTTCACTCATTCAGTCAAACTCAACATAACTTGCTTCAAGAGCATCCATTTGCAAAATAACATAATTCATACACATGACATACAATCACATAATTCAAATCAAACATAATGGGCCTCTTTGTAAGTCTTTTATCGCAACACCCGGGTTACTGGACTTTATTGCCCAGCCCAGTGGCTTACCCCACTGGTGAGCCCGCAATGCCACATCACGTAATTCGTAATACATGACATTAACTTTATTCGTCATACATCATAGCATAGGCATCCTCAATCTTTTAAGAAAACTCACTAGGTAGTTAAGTGTGAGCAACTTAACCACTCCAGTTTAAAAATTTTGATACGGCAGTCAGAGCTCGGTGACCACGGTTAGACGTCTCTTTAAACCGCTAATACCGTATCCTAGCCTTTCAAATAGAAAGGACTTACTAAAATAGTTTGGGTCTCACCCACATATATGTGGCCCATGATAGCTAGCCTTTAACGGGAAACATGGTATTTCTCCAGACATAGACTATCCTAAGATTTGGATGCTATGTTATAATGTAAGCAATTCCTTCCTCCTTCACAAATGGATAGGAGAATCAAATCATAATTCCAAGACCATTGAAAAATCAAAGTCAAGCCAAGGAATAGACAAGCACATCATAACTAAGCACTCATAAGCACTCAAATTGACTGAGAAACGATATGACTCCTAGGGTCACAAGTGGCAGGTTGAATAAAGTTAGCCCACCTGAACCCCTGTTATTAAAATGTGCATAACTCAATGTGTATTTACTGGAATTGAGCGATTTCTGTGGCCACTTAAATCCAGTCCCTATACATTTAGAAACAACACAAACATTCACATAGGATCAGGGTAAAGTGATAAGTTTGACCTGCTACTTATAACCCAATTATCTAATTCAATACTTACTCAATTAGTTATATAAAAGATACATAAGGGTAATACCTAAGCATACCAAACATATTAGCATGTTTCAGGGAGTCAAAAGGTCCAAAACTAAGCATCTTAAGCCTAGTAAACAGATTGAAACACGGCCTGGCCGTGCTGCATAACACGGCCGTGCCAGGCCTTCTGCAGAATTTCTGCAGCAGAGCATCAACTTCGGGAATTTTACTAGCATATCAAACGAAGTCGGAATTGAGCAAACGACCACTCATTGGAAAGGTTAGGATATCTAGTTTATGAATACAATTTTTATTTTGGAAAATAACCATCAGATTAGTGCAGTTTTAACAAACAACCCACTGGTGTCAGAAAGCAGGACAACATTCATACCCAAACTTATAAATTCTATATCTAATTCAATTCTTAATATTTTCAAGTGATTCTTGTGCCTAAAATGAAGCCCCTCATGTCTAGTTTCTAATGAAACTGGAACCAAATCGAAATGATCTCTGCGGGGAAAATTAAGATAAAAACATCATTCGGGTGTCCAGGTGGGTTAGAGACAGCAATACAACTATTTCAACATTAACTAAAAATTTTGTAATTTCACACCACTAAATTAAAAGCCATTACACATAAACACATTAGAGACTCCAAATAACAGAATCATGGCTGTAAGAACATCAAACATTGGTTTAGGGGGGTTGGGGGCAGCCGTCCAACCCTATTTCAGTCAAACCCCATACAAGACCATTCAGTATGACTAATAAGCTAATTATTGAACTAGTAAAATTAATAATAAAACCTAGCACACTCTAAGGGAGGTTTTGGGGGAAGTCTATGTTACCTGAGCAATCCCAAGTTAGGGATTTCAATTCCAAAAGTCCTCTTTCCCCTTCTTCCTTCATTCTGAGTTCAGAATCATCATCCTCATCACACAGAACCCACATGCATGTCTTCTTCTTGTTGTTCTAAGCCTTAACCTCCATTAAAGCACTTCCTTGAAGCTTCCAACTTCTTCAATCAAACCCAAATAAGTCTGAAACCATCTTCACCACCATTTTCGAGTTCCATGTTCTCTGAATCACTCTCTCACGAGTTCTCTCTCTAACCCTCGAGCTCTCTCTCTCTCTATCTCTCTCGAGTTCCCTTTCTCTCTCACGGCCAGGAAGAGTGGCAGGCCACCATGAGCACCGCCGTGGCTGGCCGGCGTGGTGGCCATCGTGGTCGCCCTTCTCCCTCTCTTTCTCCTAATCGATCGGACCTCCTCTTCTTCTCCTCTCTTCTTTTCCTTTCTTCTTTCTTCTTCTTTCTTTTTCTGATTTTTCTTTCTTCTGCTTTGTGGCTGCTGGAAAACGTGAAGGGAGGGGGTATTGGGGTTAAAGAAGGGGTGCTAGGGTAGATTTAAATGAAAGGTGGTGTATGATGGTCCCTTGGGTTTTAAATTAATTAAAAACTATTGCAATCAAGCCCTTAATTAACTTCTTAATTCAACCTTTGGTTTAAAACATCAACTTGAGTAATTTTAATTAATTAAAACAACTCCTAATTAATTAGTCCCATAATTCCTAAATCATTGGATAAAATTATTATTTTACCCCTTAGTTCCTAATTGGTTTTAAATTACTAAATTAAGGCAATGAACCATATTTAATCCTTATGGATTAAATCTCGTTTTCACTTAGGATTTCCTAATAATTAGGCTTGGGAAATTTGGGATGTTACATTTTGGGTCTTTGTTTAGAAATAAAAATAAAATCATACAAATGGATGTATCAAAAATTGATATATCAAAATTAATCTAAAACTCATTATTTGTCATACTCAACTGGCAAAACATTTTTTTTCTCGGTGCCTACTCTTAAAACATCCTACTAGTCCTTGGTTTCTAGTCTCAAGTTGGCTCTTTACAAGCCGATCAACTAGAGTTAAGGCAGCATAAAAGTTGGAAAAACAAAACCCAAAATGTAAAAATTGAAAAGGAAAAAAAAACTGAATTTGCTTTCAATGGATTAGATTGGTATTCAGATTAAAACATGAAAACCAACTAATTGTAACCCAAATTAAATCCATATATAATTTTTATTTACGAGTTAGTCAAGTCACTTATACTTGTGTAAATATACCTTTATGAAATTATTTATACGAAATCGTTGTTTACTGTTTTAGTGTAAAACTTGCATCAAAATATTTTGTTATGTTCATTAGAGCGTCTCGTTTAAATTACTTTTAAAATCTCTTTCGGGCCTCTTTTTCTTTTTTGTTATACAGTTTTTGTTTTATGTTACAAATGATTTCAATAAAAATGGGAAAAGCGGTACAATGCAACAAAATTTGATTAATTGGACCCAGAAAACCACAACATCAGTATACATTTAATTTACTACATATAAATTTTTTTGTTGCAATATTATATAAAAAAATTTCAGTCTTATTGTTGGGTTGTATCAATTGATATATGAGATGAGATATTAATTTTAATATCAATTGTATATTTCATGATTTATTAAATGTCTCTCATAAAACTGAAAGAAAGAAGCTAATCCATACACCTTTAAAATAGGTAAGAAACCATACTTAGGTTTAAAATCACACGAAAACCAATGTGATTGGATCGGATGAGCTTTCTCTCATAATCGGTACGATCCAATCTGTAAACACATCTTTGTCTCAAGAAAACAAAATAATTAAATACTTGGTTTGATGAAAAAGCGAGCACGCGTCCTTTTAGTCGATCAAAACAATTATTCTCCGACAAACATAATGTAGTTGTAAACTTGCCACAACAAAATATTAAAGCATAAAAAGGAAGAGAAATTTCCTAATTCGTGGGTTTTAAGAACAAAGGATCATGGAAAATTTACTCCCAAATCATTAAAATTAAAATTTTAAAAGGAAAGTTTTTCTTAATCTTTGTGTGCTCTACTTATGTTCGAAACTTTAAGACTGGAAAACTTGATTTCTTTCTCGCCACTACGTGCCCACGTCATTGTTTCTTTCCATTTTGTTTTGAGCGCGTACATATATGATAATGTAATCGCTAACTCATGTCTTTGCGTGTCACGGCTAACCATCGATTGGCGATGGCGAGTTAGCACGGGTCACAGTAAGGTCGTATAAGTAATATTACAAGCTTTGTGCCGAAAGATGGTTAACACATTATCTTTCCTTATTTTATTTTCTCGACCCATTTCACTTCTTTTGAGTCTATTAAAATTAATATGACCTATTGTGACTCCTATAAAGGTTAGCCCATAAGGATATATTTAAAGATATCATGGGCCCATTTAATTAAGAATTCCTTTTAAAAATGTCTAAACCAAATTTTTTGGCAAATATATTTGGGTAAACTAAGCCAAAAATATTCTACGTAACTTGATATTTATAAATATCAGAATTTTCGTGTGTGCGTACGTATCCGTTACTTTCAAAAGTTGAAAAGTACTTTGGAAATAGAATTTGAATTTGTTTTGCAGTTACAAAATGAGAGGTTAATAAGAAACATTGTTATGCAGGAAATATACAAATTCAAATTACCAATAAAAAATAAAACAAACAGTTTCTTTGATAGTTTCATGGGAGTTAGAAAAACCTATTAAATACTTTTGAACGTTAAGATTATAATTTATATATTATAAATATGACTTTGTTGATCACAAAATGACTCAGGCAAAGATTTTTCAACCCCTTTAATAAAATACCATTCTCTAAATGGCCATGGCATCATTCAAAAACTCGTATATGTTTCTGACCATTATGATCAGTTTTACTTTGTTGTTGAAAACATCACTTTGTTCTGAAACTCCCCAACCACTCTCTCAAGGTCCTTCCAATGAGAATAGTTATGCCCCAAGGCCATTGTCACCCTACGAGAAATATTTGACTAATTGTGTAAGCAAACTAAAGCCACAATGTGGCGACCAAATATTCTTTGGTGTATTTGTTGGAAATCAAACAGTTAGCGATTATTGTTGTCTCAGTCTTGTGAATGACACGGGAAAATCGTGTCACATGGACGTGACAAAACATGCGGTTAATTTGCCATTGTTCAAGAAAAACAAGACTCAAATTTTGAGTAGGTGTGAGAAGGTTTGGAATGATTGTAGTTTAGTTCACTCTCCTTCACCTAAGCCTGATTTTCGATGGCAGTGGCGATGAATGCTTGTATCAAATAAAAATTACGCTTTTGCTGAATGAAGTTTTTAGTCTCACGTGCACCGTATCATCAATGTTTAGTTGGAGGTTTTGGGTCTTTGTTAAGAAATAAAAATAAAATCATACAAATGGATGTATCAAAAATTGATATATCAAAATTAATCTAAAACTCATTATTTGTCGTACTCAACTGGCAAAACATTTTTTTTCACGGTGCCTACTCTTAAAACATCCTACTAGTCCTTGGTTTCTAGTCTCAAGTTAGCTCTTTACAAGCCGATCAACTAGAGTTAAGGCAGCATAAAAGGTGGAAAAACAAAACCCAAAATGTAAAAATTGAAAAGGAAAAAAAAACTGAATTTGCTTTCAATGGATTAGATTGGTATTCAGATTAAAACATGAAAACCAACTAATTGTAACCCAAATTAAATCCATATATAATTTTTATTTACGAGTTAGTCAAGTCACTTATACTTGTGTAAATATACCTTTATGAAATTATTTATACGAAATCGTTGTTTACTGTTTTAGTGTAAAACTTGCATCAAAATATTTTGTTATGTTCATTAGAGCGTCTCGTTTAAATTACTTTTAAAATCTCTTTCGGGCCTCTTTTTCTTTTTTGTTATACAGTTTTTGTTTTATGTTACAAATGATTTCAATAAAAATGGGAAAAGCGGTACAATGCAACAAAATTTGATTAATTGGACCCAGAAAACCACAACATCAGTATACATTTAATTTACTACATATAAATTTTTTTGTTGCAATATTATATAAAAAAATTTCAGTCTTATTGTTGGGTTGTATCAATTGATATATGAGATGAGATATTAATTTTAATATCAATTGTATATTTCATGATTTATTAAATGTCTCTCATAAAACTGAAAGAAAGAAGCTAATCCATACACCTTTAAAATAGGTAAGAAACCATACTTAGGTTTAAAATCACACGAAAACCAATGTGATTGGATCGGATGAGCTTTCTCTCATAATCGGTACGATCCAATCTGTAAACACATCTTTGTCTCAAGAAAACAAAATAATTAAATACTCTGGTTTGATGAAAAACGGAGCACGCGTCCTTTTTCGTCCAGTAAAACAATTATTCTCTGACAAACATAATGTAGTTGTAAACTTGCCACAACAAAATATTAAAGCATAAAAAGGGAAGAGAAATTTCCTAATTCGTGGGTTTTAAGAACAAAGGATCATGGAAAATTTACCCCAAATCATTAAAATTAAAATTTTAAAAGGAAAGTTATTCTTAATCTTTGTGTGGTCTACTTATGTTCGAAACTTTAAGACTGAAAACTTGATTTCTTTCTGCCACTACGTGCTCCACGTCCGCTGTTTCTTTCCATTTTGTTTTGAGCGCGTACATATATGATAATGTAATCGCTAACTCATGTCTTTGCGTGTCACGGCTAACCATCGATTGGCGATGGCGAGTTAGCACGGTCACGGTAAGGTCATATATGTAATATTACAAGCTTTGAGCGAAAGATGGTTAACACATTATCTTTCCTTATTTTATTTTCTCGACCCATTTCACTTCTTTTGAGTCTATTAAAATTAATATGACCTATTGTGAGTCCAAAGGTTTAAGCCCATAAGGATATATTTAAAGATATCATGGGCCCATTTAATTAAGAATTCCTTTTAAAAATGTCTAAACCAAATTTTTGGCAAATATATTTAGGTAAACTAAGCCAAAAATATTCTACGTAACTTGATATTTATAAATATCAGAATTTTTAGGTGTGCGTGCGTATCCGTTACTTTCAAAAGTTGAAAAGTACTTTGGAAATAGAATTTGAATTTGTTTTGCACTTACAAAATGAGAGGTTAATAAGAAACATTGTTATGCAGGAAATATACAAATTCAAATTACCAATAAAAAATAAAACAAACAGTTTCTTTGATAGTTTCATGGGAGTTAGAAAAACCTATTAAATACTTTTGAACGTTAAGATTATAATTTATATATTATAAATATGACTTTGTTGATCACAAAATGACTCAGGCAAAGATTTTTCAACCCCTTTAATAAAATACCATTCTCTAAATGGCCATGGCATCATTCAAAAACTCGTATATGTTTCTGACCATTATGATCAGTTTTACTTTGTTGTTGAAAACATCACTTTGTTCTGAAACTCCCCAACCACTCTCTCAAGGTCCTTCCAATGAGAATAGTTATGCCCCAAGGCCATTGTCACCCTACGAGAAATATTTGACTAATTGTGTAAGCAAACTAAAGCCACAATGTGGCGACCAAATATTCTTTGGTGTATTTGTTGGAAATCAAACAGTTAGCGATTATTGTTGTCTCAGTCTTGTGAATGACACGGGAAAATCGTGTCACATGGACGTGACAAAACATGCGGTTAATTTGCCACAGTTCAAGAAAAACAAGACTCAAATTTTGAGTAGGTGTGAGAAGGTTTGGAATGATTGTAGTTTAGTTCACTCTCCTTCACCTAAGCCTGATTTTCAGTGACAGGTGGCAGTGAATGCTTGTATCAAATAAAAATTACGCTTTTTGCTGAATGAAGTTTTTTCGTCTCACGTGCACCGTATCATCAATGTTTAGTTCGAGGTTTTGGGTCTTTGTTTAGAAATAAAAATAAAATCATACAAATGGATGTATCAAAAATTGATATATCAAAATTAATCTAAAACTCATTATTTGTCGTACTCAACTGGCAAAACATTTTTTTTCACGGTGCCTACTCTTAAAACATCCTACTAGTCCTTGGTTTCTAGTCTCAAGTTAGCTCTTTACAAGCCGATCAACTAGAGTTAAGGCAGCATAAAAGTTGGAAAAACAAAACCCAAAATGTAAAAATTGAAAAGGAAAAAAAACTGAATTTGCTTTCAATGGATTAGATTGGTATTCAGATTAAAACATGAAAACCAACTAATTGTAACCCAAATTAAATCCATATATAATTTTTATTTACGAGTTAGTCAAGTCACTTATACTTGTGTAAATATACCTTTATGAAATTATTTATACGAAATCGTTGTTTACTGTTTTAGTGTAAAACTTGCATCAAAATATTTTGTTATGTTCATTAGAGCGTCTCGTTTAAATTACTTTTAAAATCTCTTTCGGGCCTCTTTTTCTTTTTTGTTATACAGTTTTTGTTTTATGTTACAAATGATTTCAATAAAAATGGGAAAAGCGGTACAATGAAACAAAATTTGATTAATTGGACCCAGAAAACCACAACATTAGTATACATTTAATTTACTACATATAAATTTTTTTGTTGCAATATTATATAAAAAAATTTCAGTCTTATTGTTGGGTTGTATCAATTGATATATGAGATGACATATTAATTTTAATATCAATTGTATATTTCATGATTTATTAAATGTCTCTCATAAAACTGAAAGAAAGAAGCTAATCCATACACCTTTAAAATAGGTAAGAAACCATACTTAGGTTTAAAATCACACGAAAACCAATGTGATTGGATCGGATGAGCTTTCTCTCATAATCGGTACGATCCAATCTGTAAACACATCTTTGTCTCAAGAAAACAAAATAATTAAATACTCTGGTTTGATGAAAAACGGAGCACGCGTCCTTTTTCGTCCAGTAAAACAATTATTCTCTGACAAACATAATGTAGTTGTAAACTTGCCACAACAAAATATTAAAGCATAAAAAGGGAAGAGAAATTTCCTAATTCGTGGGTTTTAAGAACAAAGGATCATGGAAAATTTACCCCAAATCATTAAAATTAAAATTTTAAAAGGAAAGTTTTTCTTAATCTTTGTGTGGTCTACTTATGTTCGAAACTTTAAGACTGGAAAACTTGATTTCTTTCTCGGCCACTACGTGCCCACGTCGCTGTTTCTTTCCATTTTGTTTTGAGCGCATACATATATGATAATGTAATCGCTAACTCATGTCTTTGCGTGTACGGCTAACCATCAGTTGGCGATGACTGAGTTAGCACGGGTCACGGTAAGGTCGTATATGTAATATTACAAGCTTTGAGCCGAAAGATGGTTAACACATTATCTTTCCTTATTTTATTTTCTCGACCCATTTCACTTCTTTTGAGTCTATTAAAATTAATATGACCTATTGTGAGTCCAAAAGGTTTAAGCCCATAAGGATATATTTAAAGATATCATGGGCCCATTTAATTAAGAATTCCTTTTAAAAATGTCTAAACCAAATTTTTTGGCAAATATATTTAGGTAAACTAAGCCAAAAATATTCTACGTAACTTGATATTTATAAATATCAGAATTTTCGTGTGTGCGTGCGTATCCGATACTTTCAAAAGTTGAAAAGTACTTTGGAAATAGAATTTGAATTTGTTTTGCAGTTACGAAATGAGAGGTTAATAAGAAACATTGTTATGCAGGAAATATACAAATTCAAATTACCAATAAAAAATAAAACAAACAGTTTCTTTGATAGTTTCATGGGAGTTAGAAAAACCTATTAAATACTTTTGAACGTTAAGATTATAATTTATATATTATAAATATGACTTTGTTGATCACAAAATGACTCAGGCAAAGATTTTTCAACCCCTTTAATAAAATACCATTCTCTAAATGGCCATGGCATCATTCAAAAACTCGTATATGTTTCTGACCATTATGATCAGTTTTACTTTGTTGTTGAAAACATCACTTTGTTCCGAAACTCCCCAACCACTCTCTCAAGGTCCTTCCAATGAGAATAGTTATGCCCCAAGGCCATTGTCACCCTACGAGAAATATTTGACTAATTGTGTAAGCAAACTAAAGCCACAATGTGGCGACCAAATATTCTTTGGTGTATTTGTTGGAAATCAAATAGTTAGCGATTATTGTTGTCTCAGTCTTATGAATGACACGGGAAAATCGTGTCACATGGACGTGACAAAACATGCGGTTAATTTGCCATAGTTCAAGAAAAACAAGAATCAAATTTTGAGTAGGTGTGAGAAGGTTTGGAATGATTGTAGTTTAGTTCACTCTCTGTAACACCCCAAATTTCCTTAAGCTTGGTTTTTTGTGTGTGCACAAGCTTAGTATGGCTTAAAGATGAACTCTAAGTGATATTTTCATTGATTGTCATAGTTGAATATGTGAAAAATTGTGTTTGGTGAAATTACGCTTGATGGAATCGATTCCCAGTGCCCTGTGAATCGATTGAGGATGTGAGCTTCTTTGGGACTCGATTAGGTTTGCGATGAATCGTAGAGTGAATCGATTCACAAAGGTTGGTCCTCTGTGAATCGCGGCGTGAATCGATTCACAAAAAGCGATTCTCTGTGAATCGAATCTGGGAAGCTGCAGGAATCGATTCTGCACTTAAAGCTGCGATTCTGCCATTTTTACCTTTGAATGAATCGATTCACCTATCTTTGTGAATCGATTCACACCGCGATATATCGGAAAAACTTCAGCAAAAGAAACGAGCGAGTGTTAGAGAGAGGGTTAGAGAGAGAGTGCGACAGAGAGAGGAAGGAGAAGGGGTGAAAACACTTAGGGTTCACGAATTAGAGGGGAAAAACAAGGATTCATGCTAGATTCATCCTCAATCTTAGCTTGAATCCAAGTTGGGGAGTGTTTATGCTTGGATTGGAAGGATGGAGACAACCCCTAGAAGGCCAGTTTGAAGGAGAAGGGGAAGAACGTGAAGAGGGAGCTGAGCATCAGCTTTTGAACTTGAATCTTGGGAGTTTTGGTGAGTTCTTCCTTCTCTTAGGTGTTGGGCACCCATAAGTCCCACATTAGGGTCCCCTTGGAAGAAAACCCATGAACCCTAAGCTAGGAAGTTCCCCAAATCCCTATTTGATGTATAGTTTTTAGTGTTAATTGCTATGCATGTATTATTGGGACAGTTATAGGGGTTAATATTGTACCCAAAACCCCCATAAACTGTGAGATGGATGTTTGACCATTGGGAGCTCCATGGAGCCCGAATGGAAATGTGTTTTGTCTTGAAGTATTTTTCCTTGACTGAGCATGTTACATGTTTTCATTTGAAAGTGAAATGTATCTTTTTACATGAATATGTTTAGTTCTATATGAAGCTAGAGTAGCACCTAATTGTATTCTTAATCTTGATTAAAGCATGCATTTAAGGATATAGTGGTGAATTAAATTCCCTAAAAGACACTAAGATACCTCTAAAGGGGGTGATCGATATGGTTAGCCAAGTGGGACGCCCTCGGACGGTTAAGACGTCTAACCACCATATCGAAAGTGTGTTTATGGGGTTGTATGGATGTAAGCATACAACACTACCCATGAACACGAGCCAAAGATGAATTAGAAATTCATAGTAAGGATATGCATTGCATTGCATAAACGTGTCATATAAATTCTTGACTGATGATAAATTGCATGAGTTGATGGTGAGGAGTCGGAGGGAGGATTCACTGAGATTATTATCTCACCCCACTCCTTGTTTAATTATTTTACAGATGTACAGGTACCAAAAGGTGATTGACAGCTGCGTGCTCTCGGCATTTTGTTCACTGTATTAGCTGTAGTAGCACCTTGGAGTTGTAATTCTTAGAATTTATGTATTGGTGTTGTAACGTCCTAAACGTATGCACTTGGGTTTTTAGTTTTATGACATTTGAACTTAATGTTGGATTTTAAGTTTAAATTTTATATTCGGGATTACTGTACCTAATGTTAATTATCCTATTTTCAAGCTAATGAAAGTAAGGTGTTACATTATGGTATCAGAGCCTAGTTCGATTCTAATCGGACTGTAGGGATTGCTAGAAATAGTTTCGTGAATTTCTTGAGTCTGTTGTTGTCTTTCTACTTATTATGCTAAGAGATATTGAGCCTGATCAACTCAATGCTTGGTGCATTCTATGCGTAATTATGGCTTGAGGTTTTGGAAGCGCGGGAGACCCGGGAGGAACAACTGAAATACCTCCGGATATGCCAGGACAAGATAATGCTTGGCTGCAAGGGATATTGCAGGCTGTCCAGAATCAGTATTGCAACCAACAATCTTGCGGCTCGATTAGCCCAACAACAATGACACTAAGCCCAACCTCCCCCGCAAGAGGAGGAATTGGACGGAAATTTCTCAAATTCCTCAAGACGAAGCCACCAACCTTCAATGGAAAGGTAGAAGCCATGGCATCCCAACACTGGCTAGAGGCCGTGGAGAAGAGTTTTAGGGTGGTTCATTGTACCGAGGAGCAAAAGGGCGAGCTAGCTACTCATGGGCTCATAGAGGATCTTTGGCGGTGGAAAGGGGCCCGAGCTTACATGGTGGCTCAAGGGACACCACTAACTTGGGTGAACTTTCAGAGGATCTTCTTGGAGAAGTACTTTCCACAGACCGTGAAGGATATGATGGATAGAGAATTAGTCCAGCTTCAGCAAGGGAAATCTACGGTTTCAGAATATGTGAACAAGTTTGAGGAGTTAGTAAGGTACTCATCTGTTGCTCAATTTGCTCCGGATGATAACTGGAAAATCAAGCAGTTCAAGTGGGGACTGAGGCCAGACATCCAGATCAGCATTTTGTAACACCCCAAATTTCCTCAAGCTTGATTGATATGCATGCATAAGCTTAGTATGGCTCAATGATGAACTTTAAGTGATATTTTCAGTGATTGTCATAGTTGAATATGTGAAAAATTGTGTTTGGTGAAATTTTGCCCAGTGTGAATCGATTCCCAGGCCCTGTGAATCGATTCAGGGCTGTGGGTTTGCTGGGACTCGTTTAGGTTTGCAGTGAATCGCAGAGTGAATCGATTCACAAAAGACAGTTCTCTGTGAATCGAATCTGGGAACTGCAGGAATCGATTCCTGCACTTAAAACTGTGATTCCTGTCATTTTTACACTGAGTGAATCGATTCACCTATGCTGTGAATCGATTCACATTCTGATATATCGAAAAACTTCGTGAGAAAAAACGAAGCGATTGTTAGAGAGAGGGTTAGAGAGAGAGAGTGCGACAGAGAGAAGAAGGAGAAGGGGTTAAAACACCTAGGGTTCTCAAATTAGAGGGGAAAAACAGGGATTCATGCTAGATTCATCCTCGATCTTAGCTTGAATCCAAGTTGGGGAGTGTTTATGCTTGGATTGGAGAGTTGAAGGAAATCCCTAGAAGGCCAGCTTGAAGGAGAAGAGGAAGAACGTGAAGAAGGAAGAAGAAGAAGCTAAGCATCAACTTTGAACTTGAATCTTGGAAGTTGTGGTGAGTTCTTCCTTCTCTTAGGTGATGGGCACCCATAAGTCCCACATTAGGGTTTCCCTTGAAGAAAACCCTTGAACCCTAAAGGGGTTCAAGGTTAGGATTTTCCAAATCTTTCTTATTTCTAAAGTTTTGGTATTAAATTACTATGCATGTATTATTGGGGTGATTAAGGGGGTTAATGTTGAACCCCATAAACTGTGAGATTGATGTTTGACCATTGGGAGCTCCATGGAGCCCTAATGGAAGTGTGTCTTGTCTTGATGTATTTTTCTTGACTAAGCATGTTGTGTGTTTCCAATTGACTATGAAATGTATCTTTTATATGAACATGTTCAGTTACATGTGAAGTATGAGTGACACCTAATTGTATTCTTAATCTTGACTAAAGCATGCATTTAAGGATATAGTTGGTGAATTAAATTCCCTAAAAGACACAAAGATGCCTCAATAAAAGGGGTGATCGGTATGGTAAGCCGTGTGGGACGCCCTCGGACGGTTAAGACGTCTAACCACCATATCGAAAGCGTATTTGTGGGGTTATATGGACGTAAGCATATAACACTACCCATGAATACGAACCAAAGATGAATTAGAAATTCATAGCAATGATATGCATTGCATAAAAGTGTGTCATTATGTCTTAACTGATAGAGTATTATGTGAGTGGATGGTGAGGAGTCGAAGGGAGAATTCACTGAGATTATTATCTCACCCCACTCCTTTATTTAATTGTTTTTACAGATGCACAGGTACCAAAGGAAGATTGACGGCTGCTAGCTCTGGAGAGCTTGTTATTTTGTAGTAGTTTATAGAAACACCTTGAAGATGTAATTCCTAGGATTATGTATTGGTGTTGTACCAACATGGAATTATGTATTTACGTTTAGTTTTATGATATTTGAACTTACTGTTTGACTTTAAGTTTAAATTTGGGATTACTGTACCTAATGTTAATTATCCTATTTTCACGCTAATGAAAGTAAGGTGTTACACATTTCACAGACTGAATTCACCGAGTTTGCCAAGGTAGTCCATCAGAGCTACGTGGCTGAAGCAAGCTTGAAGAGGATGTATGAGGATAGACAAACTAGGTGGCAAGATAAGAACAAAAAGAAGGATGCAGATAAGAACGCCCAACACCTGAGACCGAAAGGGAACCTTTTCAAGGGAAAGCAGGCTCAAACCTCCGAGTCTGATTATCATGCATGTTCAAACTGTGGGAAGAGACATCCGGGAGAGTGTATGAAGGGCAAGAATGTTTGCTATGTTTGTCACCAACCAGGGCACATGGCCAGGGAGTTCCCCCAATACACTAAAGGGAAAGGAGCCAAGCCTGGTGATCCTAACCAAGGGAGAGTCTTTACTCTGGATGCCCAGAAAGCAAAGGGAGCGGAAAATCTGATGAAAGGTACTTGTTTCCTTCAGGATGAACCTCTAGTTGTTTTGTTTGATTCGGGAGCAACACATTCTTTTATCTCGTGTACATGTGTTCAAAGGTTAGGGTTGTGTCTTACCTCATTGCAAATTCCGTTGCATGTGTATACACCTGCCGAAGGTAGCATTTCCACTTCCTTAGTATGTGAGAATTGTCCTCTCATAATTCAAGGGAGGATGTTTTTAGTAAATCTCGTGTGTCTACCTCTGGTAGGGATGGACATTATCTTGGGTATGGATTGGCTTTCCGCCCATCAAGTTGTTTTAAATTGTTTCTGTAAAACGATTGAATTTCCAAATGTGCACTCTATTATTGAAGAGTCAAGTCATGTTACACAGAGTAATGATCTTCTATTGAGTCACTGTCTAGTGGAAGGTCTTGCGGGATATATGATCTTACTTTCTTCAACTGTAGAGGTTAGCCCCGACCTGGATACTATCCCTATAGTGAACGAATTCTTAGATGTGTTTCCTAGCGAGGTAGCAACCTTACCACCTGAGAGAGAAGTTGAGTTCTCCATAGAACTGGTTCTCGGAACGGGACCAATCTCCATAGCTCCTTATAGGATGTCACCCTTGGAGTTAAGGGAATTAAAGACACAGTTGGAAGATTTGATTGCTAAGCAGTTTATTAGACCTAGTGTGTCACCTTGGGGTGCACCTGTCTTTTTGGTGAAGAAGAAAGACGGGAGTATGAGGTTATGTATTGATTACCGGAAAATCAATAAGATCACAGTGAAGAATAAGTACCCCTTGCCCAGAATAGATGACTTGTTGGATCAACTTAGGGGAGCTTCGGTTTTCTCTAAGATTGATCTAAGATCTGGTTATCACCAGATTAGAGTTAAGGTAGAGGATGTCCCAAATACGGCATTTAGGACTAGATACGGGCACTATGAGTATTTTGGTTATGCCTTTTGGTCTGACCAATGCTCCAGCCGTATTTATGGACTACATGAACCGAATTTTTAGGCCCTTCCTTGACAAGTTTGTAGTGGTCTTCATAGACGATATCCTAGTTTATTCTAAGGATCCTCGAGAGCATGAGGGACACCTTAGGATTGTTTTAAGTACCCTTAGGGAAAAGAGCCTCTTTGCTAAACCTGAGAAATGTGAGTTTTGGCTCAGTAAAGTTAAGTTTCTGGGTCATGTGATTTCTAAGGAGGGAGTGTCGGTTGATCCTAGTAAAGTAGAAGCAGTCCTTAGTTGGGAACGACCAACCACAGTCACAGAAGTTAGGAGCTTTCTAGGATTAGCCGGTTACTACCGAAGGTTTATTAAGGGATTTTCGCAGATGGTACTTCCCCTGACAAGGTTAACCCGAAAAGGGGAGCCATTTGTGTGGACTAAGAGCAGTGAGAATAGTTTCCTAGAGCTTAAAATCAGGTTGACTTCCACCCCGGTCTTGATTATTCCTGACCTAGCATTGGGATTTGAAGTTTATAGTGATGCCTCTAAGAAAGGGTTAGGATGTGTTCTCATGCAGAATCGACAAGTTGTAGCTTACGCATCTAGGCAGTTAAGGCCCCATGAGGAGAACTATCCTACTCATGACTTAGAGCTAGCAGCCATTGTCTTTGCTCTAAAGATTTGGCGACACTATCTGTATGGTGCCCAATTTGAAGTGTTTAGCGATCATAAAAGCTTGAAATACCTTTTTGATCAGAAGGAACTTAACATGAGGCAGAGAAGATGGGTTGAGTTCCTAAAAGATTATAACTTTGAGTTAAAGTATCATCCGGGCAAAGCGAATGTGGTCGCTGATGCCTTGAGTAGGAAGTCCTTGCATGTGTCTTCACTGATGATTAAAGAAATGGAGTTCTTTGGAGTCCTTTAGGGACCTTAACCTTGGAATTTTCCCATCGGTGAAACAGTCTCATGCTTTACCATTTAGAAATTTCCTGTAATTTTAGGGAGCAGTTAGACTTGCCCAGAGCTTAGATGTAGAGTCATAGCCTAGCAAGCACCGCCCCGGTTTTTCTGAAGCCGAGGATGGCACTTTATTGTTCCATCAGAGAATCTGCATACCAAAGGATAATTCCATTAAACAGCAGGTTCTAGGAGAAGCCCACAAGAGTGGAGTCTCGATACACCCTGGTTCCACCAAGATGTACCAGGACCTTAGACAGGTATTGGTGGCCAGGCATGAGAAATGATGTGGCAGAGTTTGTAGCTCAATGCTTGGTTAGTCAGAAAACCAAGATAGAACACCAAAAGCCTTCAGGTCTTCTCCAACCCTTAGAAATTCCGGAGTGGAAATGGGATAGTATAGCAATGGACTTCGTGGGAGGGTTACCCTACACTCGATTAGGATATGACTCTATATGGGTCATAGTGGACGATTAACCAAATCTGCTCATTTTCTTCCCATAAAGTCCACTTACAAAAACCTTGGGTTAGCTGAGATCTATATCAGAGAGATTGTTAGACTCCATGGAGTTCCAGCTAACATTGTCTCTGATAGGGATCCAAAGTTCACCTCTCGGTTTTGGAAGGCACTTCATCAAGCCTTAGGGACGAGGTTAAGTCTTAGCACAGCCTACCATCCCCAGACAGATGGTCAATCTGAGAGAACCATTCAAACCTTAGAGGATATGCTCAGAGCCTGTGTTTTAGAGGATGGCGGTAGTTGGAGCAAGTACTTGTCTTTAATTGAATTTTTATATAACAACAGCTATCACTCTAGCATAGGAATGGCACCGTACGAGGCCCTCTACGGTCGCAAGTGTAGGACTCCTCTATGTTGGTTCGAAGTGGGAGAGAAACAATTGTTAGGCCCCGACCTTGTTCAGGAAACCACTGATAAGATTCGTGTGATTAGGGAGAAGATAAAGACTGCTCAGAGTAGGCAGAAAAGTTATGCAGATCGTAAGCTCAAACCCCTTGAATTTGATGAAGGAGAACATGTATTCCTAAAAGTCACTCCCACTATAGGCGTTGGTAGAGCTCTTCGGGCCAAAAAGTTGACCCCTCGGTATGTAGGTCCTTTCCAAATCCTCAGTCGAGTTGGTCCGGTCGCATACCAAATTGCCTTACCTCCTTCTTTGTCAAATCTCCACAATGTTTTTCATGTGTCTCAGCTTAAGAAATACATTCCGGATCCATTCCACTCCATAGATCATGAGTCTATACAACTTAGATCAGATTGTACGTACCAGCCCGAACCGGCCCAAATAGTGGACCGAGCTTCCAAGGCACTCAGGAATAAGACTATCCCTTTGGTCAAGGTGATCTGGGACGGATCCACTCCCGAAGAAGCCACTTGGGAACTTGAAGATGAGATGCGAAGCCAATATCCGCAACTTTTTCAATAGGTATGTAAGTTTATCCAATTTTGAGGACAAAATTTTTTAAAGGTGGGTAGTAGTGTAACACCCCAAATTTCCTTAAGCTTGGTTTGTTGTGTGTGCACAAGCTTAGTATGGCTTAAAGATGAACTCTAAGTGATATTTTCATTGATTGTCATAGTTGAATATGTGAAAAATTGTGTTTGGTGAAATTCTGCCCAGTGTGAATCGATTCCCAGGCCCCTGTGAATCGATTCAGGGATGTGAGCTTGCTGGGACTCGATTAGGTTTGCAGTGAATCACAGAGTGAATCGATTCACAAAGGTTGGTCCTCTGTGAATCGCAGCGTGAATTGATTCACAAAAGACAGTTCTCTGTGAATCGAATCTGGGAACTGCAGGAATCGATTCCTGCACTTAAAACTGTGATTCCTGCCATTTTTACACTGAATGAATCGATTCACCTATGTTGTGAATCGATTCACAGCTGCGATATATCGAAAAACTTCGTGAGAAAAGAAGAGCGAGCGAGTGTTAGAGAGAGGGTTAGAGAGAGAGAGTGCGACAGAGAGAGGAAGGAGAAGGGGTGAAAACACTTAGGGTTCACGAATTAGAGGGAAAAAACAAGGATTCATGCTAGATTCATCCTCAATCTTAGCTTGAATCCAAGTTGGGGAGTGTTTATGCTTGGATTGGAAGGATGGAGACAACCCCTAGAAGGCCAGTTTGAAGGAGAAGGGGAAGAACGTGAAGAGGGAGCTGAGCATCAGCTTTTGAACTTGAATCTTGGGAGTTTTGGTGAGTTCTTCCTTCTCTTAGGTGTTGGGCACCCATAAGTCCCACATTAGGGTCCCCTTGGAAGAAAACCCATGAACCCTAAGCTAGGAAGTTCCCCAAATCCCTATTTGATGTATAGTTTTTAGTGTTAATTGCTATGCATGTATTATTCGGACAGTTATAGGGGTTAATGTTGTACCCAAAACCCCCATAAACTATGAGATGGATGTTTGACCATTGGGAGCTCCATGGAGCCCTAATGGAAATGTGTTTTGTCTTGAAGTATTTTTCCTTGACTGAGCATGTTACATGTTTTCATTTGAAAGTGAAATGTATTTTTTTACATGAATATATTTAGTTCTATATGAAGCTAGAGTAGCACCTAATTGTATTCTTAATCTTGATTAAAGCATGCATTTAAGGATATAGTGGTGAATTAAATTCCCTAAAAGACACTAAGATACCTCTAAAGGGGGTGATCGATATGGTTAGCCGTGTGGGACGCCCTCGGATGGTTAAGACGTCTAACCACCATATCGAAAGTGTGTTTATGGGGTTGTATGGATGTAAGCATACAACACTACCCATGAACACGAGCCAAAGATGAATTAGAAATTGATAGTAAGGATATGCATTGCATTGCATAAACGTGTCATATAAATTCTTGACTGATGATAAATTGCATGAGTTGATGGTGAGGAGTCGGAGGGAGGATTCACTGAGTTTATTATCTCACCCCACTCCTTGTTTAATTATTTCTGAGATGTCTGATTGCAAAAGGTGATTGGCAATTTGCGTGCTCTCGGCATTTTGTTCACTGTATTAGCTGTAGTAGCACCTTGGAGTTGTAATTATTAGAATTTATGTATTGGTGTTGTAACGTCCTAAACGTATGCACTTGGGTTTTTAATTTTATGACATTTGAACTTAATGTTGGATTTTAAGTTTAAATTTTATATTCGGGATTACTGTACCTAATGTTAATTATCCTATTTTCAAGCTAATGAAAGTAAGGTGTTACACTCTCCTTCACCTAAGCCTGATTTTCAGTGACAGGTGGCAGTGAATGCTTGTATCAAATAAAAATTACGCTTTTTGCTGAATGAAGTTTTTTCGTCTCACGTGCACCGTATCATCAATGTTTAGTTCGAGGTTTTGGGTCTTTGTTTAGAAATAAAAATAAAATCATACAAATGGATGTATCAAAAATTGATATATCAAAATTAATCTAAAACTCATTATTTGTCGTACTCAACTGGCAAGACATTTTTTTTCACGGTGCCTACTCTTAAAACATCCTACTAGTCCTTGGGTTCTAGTCTCAAGTTAGCTCTTTACAAGCCGATCAACTAGAGTTAAGGCAGCATAAAAGTTGGAAAAACAAAACCCAAAATGTAAAAATTGAAAAGGAAAAAAAAACTGAATTTGCTTTCAATGGATTAGATTGGTATTCAGATTAAAACATGAAAACCAACTAATTGTAACCCAAATTAAATCCATATATAATTTTTATTTACGAGTTAGTCAAGTCACTTATACTTGTGTAAATATACCTTTATGAAATTATTTATACGAAATCGTTGTTTACTGTTTTAGTGTAAAACTTGCATCAAAATATTTTGTTATGTTCATTAGAGCGTCTCGTTTAAATTACTTTTAAAATCTCTTTCGGGCCTCTTTTTCTTTTTTGTTATACAGTTTTTGTTTTATGTTACAAATGATTTCAATAAAAATGGGAAAAGCGGTACAATGCAACAAAATTTGATTAATTGGACCCAGAAAACCACAACATCAGTATACATTTAATTTACTACATATAAATTTTTTTGTTGCAATATTATATAAAAAAATTTCAGTCTTATTGTTGGGTTGTATCAATTGATATATGAGATGAGATATTAATTTTAATATCAATTGTATATTTCATGATTTATTAAATGTCTCTCATAAAACTGAAAGAAAGAAGCTAATCCATACACCTTTAAAATAGGTAAGAAACCATACTTAGGTTTAAAATCACACGAAAACCAATGTGATTGGATCGGATGAGCTTTCTCTCATAATCGGTACGATCCAATCTGTAAACACATCTTTGTCTCAAGAAAACAAAATAATTAAATACTCTGGTTTGATGAAAAACGGAGCACGCGTCCTTTTTCGTCCAGTAAAACAATTATTCTCTGACAAACATAGTGTAGTTGTAAACTTGCCACTACAAAATATTAAAGCATAAAAAGGGAAGAGAAATTTCCTAATTCGTGGGTTTTAAGAACAAAGGATCATGGAAAATTTACCCCAAATCATTAAAATTAAAATTTTAAAAGGAAAGTTTTTCTTAATCTTTGTGTGGTCTACTTATGTTCGAAACTTTAAGACTGGAAAACTTGATTTCTTTCTCGGCCACTACGTGCCCACGTCGCTGTTTCTTTCCATTTTGTTTTGAGCGCGTACATATATGATAATGTAATCGCTAACTCATGTCTTTGCGTGTACGGCTAACCATCAGTTGGCGATGACTGAGTTAGCACGGGTCACGGTAAGGTCGTATATGTAATATTACAAGCTTTGAGCCGAAAGATGGTTAACACATTATCTTTCCTTATTTTATTTTCTCGACCCATTTCACTTCTTTTGAGTCTATTAAAATTAATATGACCTATTGTGAGTCCAAAAGGTTTAAGCCCATAAGGATATATTTAAAGATATCATGGGCCCATTTAATTAAGAATTCCTTTTAAAAATGTCTAAACCAAATTTTTTGGCAAATATATTTAGGTAAACTAAGCCAAAAATATTCTACGTAACTTGATATTTATAAATATCAGAATTTTTAGGTAATGTGCGTGCGTATCCGTTACTTTCAAAAGTTGAAAAGTACTTTGGAAATAGAATTTGAATTTGTTTTGCACTTACAAAATGAGAGGTTAATAAGAAACATTGTTATGCAGAAATATACAAATTCAAATTACCAATAAAAAATAAAACAAGCAGTTTCTTTGATAGTTTCATGGGAGTTAGAAAAACCTATTAAATACTTTTGAGCGTTAAGATTATAATTTATATATTATAAATATGACTTTGTTGATCACAAAATGACTCGAGCAAAGATTTTTCAACCCCTTTAATAAAATACCATTCTCTAAATGGCCATGGCATCATTCAAAAACTTCGTATATGTTTCGACCATTATGATCAGTTTTACTTTGTTGTTGAAAACATCACTTTGTTAGAAACTCCCCAACCACTCTCTCAAGGTCCTTCCAATGAGAATAGTTATGCCCCAAGGCCATTGTCACCCTACGAGAAATATTTGACTAATTGTGTAAGCAAACTAAAGCCACAATGTGGCGACCAAATATTCTTTGGTGTATTTGTTGGAAATCAAACAGTTAGCGATTATTGTTGTCTCAGTCTTGTGAATGACACGGGAAAATCGTGTCACATGGACGTGACAAAACATGCGGTTAATTTGCCACAGTTCAAGAAAAACAAGACTCAAAATTTGAGTAGGAGTGAGAAGGGTTGGAATGATGGGAGTGTAGGTCAGTCTCCTTCACCTAAGCACGATTTTCGATGGCGGTGGCAGTGAATGCTTGTATCAAATAAAAATTACGCTTTTTGCTGAATGAAGTTTTTTCGTCTCACGTGCACCGTATCATCAATGTTTAGTTCGAGGTTTTGGGTCTTTGTTTAGAAATAAAAATAAAATCATACAAATGGATGTATCAAAAATTGATATATCAAAATTAATCTAAAACTCATTATTTGTCGTACTCAACTGGCAAAACATTTTTTTTCACGGTGCCTACTCTTGGAACATCCGACTAGTCCTTGGTTTCTAGTCTCAAGTTAGCTCTTTACAAGCCGATCAACTAGAGTTAAGGCAGCATAAAAGTTGGAAAAACAAAACCCAAAATGTAAAAATTGAAAAGGAAAAAAAATCTGAATTTGCTTTCAATGGATTAGATTGGTATTCAGATTAAAACATGAAAACCAACTAATTGTAACCCAAATTAAATCCATATATAATTTTTATTTACGAGTTAGTCAAGTCACTTATACTTGTGTAAATATACCTTTATGAAATTATTTATCAGAAATCGTTGTTTACTGTTTTAGTGTAAAACTTGCATCAAAATATTTTGTTATGTTCATTAGAGCGTCTCGTTTAAATTACTTTTAAAATCTCTTTCGGGCCTCTTTTTCTTTTTTGTTATACAGTTTTTGTTTTATGTTACAAATGATTTCAATAAAAATGGGAAAAGCGGTACAATGCAACAAAATTTGATTAATTGGACCCAGAAAACCACAACATCAGTATACATTTAACTTACTACATATAAAATTTTTTGTTGCAATATTATATAAAAAAAATTCAGTCTTATTGTTGGGTTGTATCAATTGATATATGAGATGAGATATTAATTTCAATATCAATTGTATATTTCATGATTTATTAAATGTCTCTCATAAAACTGAAAGAAAGAAGCTAATCCATACACCTTTAAAATAGGTAAGAAACCATACTTAGGTTTAAAATCACACGAAAACCAATGTGATTGGATCGGATGAGCTTTCTCTCATAATCGGTACGATCCAATCTGTAAACACATCTTTGTCTCAAGAAAACAAAAATAATTAAATACTCTGGTTTGATGAAAAACGGAGCACGCGTCCTTTTTCGTCCAGTAAAACAATTATTCTCTGACAAACATAATGTAGTTGTAAACTTGCCACAACAAAATATTAAAGCATAAAAAGGGAAGAGAAATTTCCTAATTCGTGGGTTTTAAGAACAAAGGATCATGGAAAATTTACCCCAAATCATTAAAATTAAAATTTTAAAAGGAAAGTTTTTCTTAATCTTTGTGTGGTCTACTTATGTTCGAAACTTTAAGACTGGAAAACTTGATTTCTTTCTCGGCCACTACGTGCCCACGTCGCTGTTTCTTTCCATTTTGTTTTGAGCGCGTACATATATGATAATGTAATCGCTAACTCATGTCTTTGCGTGTACGGCTAACCATCAGTTGGCGATGGCGAGTTAGCACGGTCACGGTAAGGTCGTATATGTAATATTACAAGCTTTGAGCGAAAGATGGTTAACACATTATCTTTCCTTATTTTATTTTCTCGACCCATTTCACTTCTTTTGAGTCTATTAAAATTAATATGACCTATTGTGAGTCCAAAGGTTTAAGCCCATAAGGATATATTTAAAGATATCATGGGCCCATTTAATTAAGAATTCCTTTTAAAAATGTCTAAACCAAATTTTTGGCAAATATATTTAGGTAAACTAAGCCAAAAATATTCTACGTAACTTGATATTTATAAATATCAGAATTTTTAGGTGTGCGTGCGTATCCGTTACTTTCAAAAGTTGAAAAGTACTTTGGAAATAGAATTTGAATTTGTTTTGCACTTACAAAATGAGAGGTTAATAAGAAACATTGTTATGCAGGAAATATACAAATTCAAATTACCAATAAAAAATAAAACAAACAGTTTCTTTGATAGTTTCATGGGAGTTAGAAAAACCTATTAAATACTTTTGAACGTTAAGATTATAATTTATATATTATAAATATGACTTTGTTGATCACAAAATGACTCAGGCAAAGATTTTTCAAACCCTTTAATAAAATACCATTCTCTAAATGGCCATGGCATCATTCAAAAACTCGTATATGTTTCTGACCATTATGATCAGTTTACTTTGTTGTTGAAAACATCACTTTGTTCCGAAACTCCCCAACCACTCTCTCAAGGTCCTTCCAATGAGAATAGTTATGCCCCAAGGCCATTGTCACCCTACGAGAAATATTTGACTAATTGTGTAAGCAAACTAAAGCCACAATGTGGTGACCAAATATTCTTTGGTGTATTTGTTGGAAATCAAACAGTTAGCGATTATTGTTGTCTCAGTCTTGTGAATGACACGGGAAAATCGTGTCACATGGACGTGACAAAACATGCGGTTAATTTGCCACAGTTCAAGAAAAACAAGACTCAAATTTTGAGTAGGTGTGAGAAGGTTTGGAATGATTGTAGTTTAGTTCACTCTCCTTCACCTAAGCCTTGATTTTGATGGCAGTGGCGATGAATGCTTGTATCAAATAAAAATTACGCTTTTTGTTGAATGAAGTTTTTAGTCTCACGTGCACCGTATCATCAATGTTTAGTTCGAGGTTTTGGGTCTTTGTTTAGAAATAAAAATAAAATCATACAAATGGATGTATCAAAAAATGATATATCAAAATTAATCTAAAACTCATTATTTGTCGTACTAACTGGCAAAACATTTTTTTCACGGTGCCTACTCTTAAAACATCCTACTAGTCCTTGGTTTCTAGTCTCAAGTTAGCTCTTTACAAGCCGATCAACTAGAGTTAAGGCTGACATAAAAGTTGGAAAAACAAAACCCAAAATGTAAAAATTGAAAAGGAAAAAAAACTGAATTTGCTTTCAATGGATTAGATTGGTATTGATTAAAACATGAAAACCAACTAATTGTAACCCAAATTAAATCCATATATAATTTTTATTTACGAGTTAGTCAAGTCACTTATACTTGTGTAAATATACCTTTATGAAATTATTTATCTGAAATCGTTGTTCTTTGTTTTAGTGTAAAACTTGCATCAAAATATTTTGTTATGTTCATTAGAGCGTCTCGTTTAAATTACTTTTAAAATCTCTTTCGGGCCTCTTTTTCTTTTTTGTTATACAGTTTTTGTTTTATGTTACAAATGATTTCAATAAAAATGGGAAAAGCGGTACAATGCAACAAAATTTGATTAATTGGACCTAAAACCACAACATCAGTATACATTTAATTTACTACATATAATTTTTTTTGTTGCAATATTATATAAAAAAATTTCAGTCTTATTGTTGGGTTGTATCAATTGATATATGAGATGAGATATTAATTTTAATATCAATTGTATATTTCATGATTTATTAAATGTCTCTCATAAAGCTGAAAGAAAGAAGCTAATCCATACACCTTTAAAATAGGTAAGAAACCATACTTAGGTTTAAAATCACCACGAAAACCAATGTGATTGGATCGGATGAGCTTTCTCTCATAATCAGTGCGATCCAATCTGTAAACACATCTTTGTCTCAAGAAAACAAAATAATTAAATACTCTGGTTTGATGAAAAACGGAGCACGCGTCCTTTTTCGTCCAGTAAAACAATTATTCTCTGACAAACATAATGTAGTTGTAAACTTGCCACAACAAAATATTAAAGCATAAAAAGGAAGAGAAATTTCCTAATTAAGTGGGTTTTAAGAACAAAGGATCATGGAAAATTTACGAAATCATTAAAATTAAAATTTTAAAAGGAAAGTTTTCTTAATCTTTGTGTGGTCTACTTATGTTGAAACTTTAAGACTGGAAAACTTGATTTCTTTCTCGCCCACTACGTGCCCCCGTCGCTGTTTCTTTCCATTTTGTTTTGAGCGCGTACATATATGATAATGTAATCGCTAACTCATGTCTTTGCGTGTGCGGCTAACCATCGATTGGCGATAGTGAGTTAGCACGGGTCACGGTAAGGTCGTATATGTAATATTACAAGCTTTGAGCGAAAGATGGTTAACACATTATCTTTCCTTATTTTATTTTCTCGACCCATTTCTCTTCTTTTGAGTCTATTAAAATTAATATGACCTATTGTGAGTCCAAAGGTTTAAGCCCATAAGGATATATTTAAAGATATCATGGGCCCATTTAATTAAGAATTCCTTTTAAAAATGTCTAAACCAAATTTTTGGCAAATATATTTAGGTAAACTAAGCCAAAAATATTCTACGTAACTTGATATTTATAAATATCAGAATTTTAGTGTGTGCGTATGTATCCGTTACTTTCAAAAGTTGAAAAGTACTTTGGAAATAGAATTTGAATTTGTTTTGCGATTACAAAATGAGAGGTTAATAAGAAACATTGTTATGCAGAAATATACAAATTCAAATTACCAATAAAAAATAAAACAAGCAGTTTCTTTGATAGTTTCATGGGAGTTAGAAAAACCTATTAAATACTTTTGAGCGTTAAGATTATAATTTATATATTATAAATATGACTTTGTTGATCACAAAATGACTCAGGCAAAGATTTTTCAACCCTTTAATAAAATACCATTCTCTAAATGGCCATGGCATCATTCAAAAACTTCGTATATGTTTCGACCATTATGATCAGTTTACTTTGTTGTTGAAAACATCACTTTGTTCCGAAACTCCCCAACCACTCTCTCAAGGTCCTTCCAATGAGAATAGTTATGCCCCAAGGCCATTGTCACCCTACGAGAAATATTTGACTAATTGTGTAAGCAAACTAAAGCCACAATGTGGCGACCAAATATTCTTTGGTGGATTTGTTGGAAATCAAGCGATTAGCGATTATTGTTGTCTCAGTCTTGTGAATGACACGGGAAAATCGTGTCACATGGACGTGACAAAACATGCGGTTAATTTGCCACAGTTCAAGAAAAACAAGACTCAAATTTTGAGTAGGTGTGAGAAGGTTTGGAATGATTGTAGTTTAGTTCACTCTCCTTCACCTAAGCTGATTTTGATGGCGGTGGCGATGAATGCTTGTATCAAATAAAAATTACGCTTTCTTTGAATGAAGTTTTTTCGTCTCACGTGCACCGTATCATCAATGTTTAGTTCGAGGTTTTGGGTCTTTGTTTAGAAATAAAAATAAAATCATACAAATGGATGTATCAAAAATTGATATATCAAAATTAATCTAAAACTCATTATTTGTCGTACTCAACTGGCAAAACATTTTTTTTCACGGTGCCTACTCTTAAAACATCCTACTAGTCCTTGGTTTCTAGTCTCAAGTTAGCTCTTTACAAGCCGATCAACTAGAGTTAAGGCAGCATAAAAGTTGGAAAAACAAAACCCAAAATGTCAAAATTGAAAAGGAAAAAAAAAACTGAATTTGCTTTCAATGGATTAGATTGGTATTCAGATTAAAACATGAAAACCAACTAATTGTAACCCAAATTAAATCCATATATAATTTTTATTTACGAGTTAGTCAAGTCACTTATACTTGTGTAAATATACCTTTATGAAATTATTTATAAGAAATCGTTGTTTACTGTTTTAGTGTAAAACTTGCATCAAAATATTTTGTTATGTTCATTAGAGCGTCTCGTTTAAATTACTTTTAAAATCTCTTTCGGGCCTCTTTTTCTTTTTTGTTATACAGTTTTTGTTTTATGTTACAAATGATTTCAATAAAAATGGGAAAAGCGGTACAATGCAACAAAATTTGATTAATTGGACCCAGAAAACCACAACATCAGTATACATTTAATTTACTCCATATAAATTTTTTTTTTGCAATATTATATAAAAAAATTTCAGTCTTATTGTTGGGTTGTATCAATTGATATATGAGATGAGATATTAATTTTAATATCAATTGTATATTTCATGATTTATTAAATGTCTCTCATAAAACTGAAAGAAAGAAGCTAATCCATACACCTTTAAAATAGGTAAGAAACCATACTTAGGTTTAAAATCACACGAAAACCAATGTGATTGGATCGGATGAGCTTTCTCTCATAATCGGTACGATCCAATCTGTAAACACATCTTTGTCTCAAGAAAACAAAATAATTAAATACTCTGGTTTGATGAAAAACGGAGCACGCGTCCTTTTTCGTCAAGTAAAACAATTATTCTCTGACAAACATAATGTAGTTGTAAACTTGCCACAACAAAATATTAAAGCATAAAAAGGGAAGAGAAATTTCCTAATTCGTGGGTTTTAAGAACAAAGGATCATGAAAAATTTACCCCAAATCATTAAAATTAAAATTTTAAAAGGAAGGTTTTTCTTAATCTTTGTGTGGTCTGCTTATGTTCGAAACTTTAAGACTGGAAAACTTGATTTCTTTCTCGGCCACTACGTGCCCACGTCGCTATTTCTTTCCTTTTTGTTTTGAGCGCGTACATATATGACAATGTAATCGCTAACTCATGTCTTTGCGTGTACGGCTAACCATCAGTTGGCGATGATTGAGTTAGCACGGGTCACGGTAAGGTCGTATATGTAATATTACAAGCTTTGAGCCGAAAGATGGTTAACACATTATCTTTCTTTATTTTATTTTCTCGACCCATTTCACTTCTTTTGAGTCTATTAAAATTAATATGACCTATTGTGAGTCCAAAAGGTTTAAGCCCATAAGGATATATTTAAAGATATCATGGGCCCATTTAATTAAGAATTCCTTTTAAAAATGTCTAAACCAAATTTTTTGGCAAATATATTTAGGTAAACTAAGCCAAAAATATTCTACGTAACTTGATATTTATAAATATCAGAATTTTCGTGTGTGCGTGCGTATCCGTTACTTTCAAAAGTTGAAAAGTACTTTGGAAATAGAATTTGAATTTGTTTTGCACTTACAAAATGAGAGGTTAATAAGAAACATTGTTATGCAGGAAATATACAAATTCAAATTACCAATAAAAAATAAAACAAGCAGTTTCTTTGATAGTTTCATGGGAGTTAGAAAAACCTATTAAATACTTTTGAGCGTTAAGATTATAATTTATATATTATAAATATGACTTTGTTGATCACAAAATGACTCAGGCAAAGATTTTTCAACCCTTTAATAAAATACCATTCTCTAAATGGCCATGGCATCATTCAAAACTTCGTATATGTTTACGACCATTATGATCAGTTTTACTTTGTTGTTGAAAACATCACTTTGTTCCGAAACTCCCCAACCACTCTCTCAAGGTCCTTCCAATGAGAATAGTTATGCCCCAAGGCCATTGTCACCCTACGAGAAATATTTGACTAATTGTGTAAGCAAACTAAAGCCACAATGTGGCGACCAAATATTCTTTGGTGTATTTGTTGGAAATCAAGCGATTAGCGATTATTGTTGTCTCAGTCTTGTGAATGACACGGAAAATCGTGTCACATGGGCGTGACAAAACATGCGGTTAATTTGCCACAGTTCAAGAAAAACAAGACTCAAATTTTGAGTAGGTGTGAGAAGGTTTGGAATGATTGTAGTTTAGTTCACTCTCCTTCACCTAAGCACGATTTTGATGGCAATTGGCGGTGAATGCTTGTATCAAATAAAAATTACGCTTTTTCTGAATGAAGTTTTTAGTCTCACGTGCACCGTATCATCAATGTTTAGTTCGAGGTTTTGGGTCTTTGTTTAGAAATAAAAATAAAATCATACAAATGGATGTATCAAAAATTGATATATCAAAATTAATCTAAAACTCATTATTTGTCGTACTCAACTGGCAAAACTTTTTTTTCACGGTGCCTACTCTTAGAACATCCGACTAGTCCTTGGTTTCTAGTCTCAAGTTAGCTCTTTACAAGCCGATCAACTAGAGTTAAGGCAGCATAAAAGTTGGAAAAACAAAACCCAAAATGTAAAAATTGAAAAGGAAAAAAAATCTGAATTTGCTTTCAATGGATTAGATTGGTATTCAGATTAAAACATGAAAACCAACTAATTGTAACCCAAATTAAATCCATATATAATTTTTATTTACGAGTTAGTCAAGTCACTTATACTTGTGTAAATATACCTTTATGAAATTATTTATAAGAAATCGCTGTTTACTGTTTTAGTGTAAAACTTGCATCAAAATATTTTGTTATGTTCATTAGAGCGTCTCGTTTAAATTACTTTTAAAATCTCTTTCGGGCCTCTTTTTCTTTTTTGTTATACAGTTTTTGTTTTATGTTACAAATGATTTCAATAAAAATGGGAAAAGCGGTACAATGCAACAAAATTTGATTAATTGGACCCAGAAAACCACAACATCAGTATACATTTAATTTACTACATATAAATTTTTTTGTTGCAATATTATATAAAAAAATTTCAGTCTTATTGTTGGGTTGTATCAATTGATATATGAGATGAGATATTAATTTTAATATCAATTGTATATTTCATGATTTATTAAATGTCTCTCATAAAACTGAAAGAAAGAAGCTAATCCATACACCTTTAAAATAGGTAAGAAACCATACTTAGGTTTAAAATCACACGAAAACCAATGTGATTGGATCGGATGAGCTTTCTCTCATAATCGGTACGATCCAATCTGTAAACACATCTTTGTCTCAAGAAAACAAAATAATTAAATACTCTGGTTTGATGAAAAACGGAGCACGCGTCCTTTTTCGTCCAGTAAAACAATTATTCTCTGACAAACATAATGTAGTTGTAAACTTGCCACAACAAAATATTAAAGCATAAAAAGGGAAGAGAAATTTCCTAATTCGTGGGTTTTAAGAACAAAGGATCATGGAAAATTTACCCCAAATCATTAAAATTAAAATTTTAAAAGGAAGGTTTTTCTTAATCTTTGTGTGGTCTGCTTATGTTCGAAACTTTAAGACTGGAAAACTTGATTTCTTTCTCGGCCACTACGTGCCCACGTCGCTGTTTCTTTCCATTTTGTTTTGAGCGCGTACATATATGATAATGTAATCGCTAACTCATGTCTTTGCGTGTACGGCTAACCATCAGTTGGCGATGACTGAGTTAGCACGGGTCACGGTAAGGTCGTATATGTAATATTACAAGCTTTGAGCCGAAAGATGGTTAACACATTATCTTTCCTTATTTTATTTTCTCGACCCATTTCACTTCTTTTGAGTCTATTAAAATTAATATGACCTATTGTGAGTCCAAAAGGTTTAAGCCCATAAGGATATATTTAAAGATATCATGGGCCCATTTAATTAAGAATTCCTTTTAAAAATGTCTAAACCAAATTTTTTGGCAAATATATTTAGGTAAACTAAGCCAAAAATATTCTACGTAACTTGATATTTATAAATATCAAATTTTTGGTGTGTGCGTGCGTATCCGTTACTTTCAAAAGTTGAAAAGTACTTTGGAAATAGAATTTGAATTTGTTTTGCAGTTACAAAATGAGAGGTTAATAAGAAACATTGTTATGCAGGAAATATACAAATTCAAATTACCAATAAAAAATAAAACAAACAGTTTCTTTGATAGTTTCATGGGAGTTAGAAAAACCTATTAAATACTTTTGAACGTTAAGATTATAATTTATATATTATAAATATGACTTTGTTGATCACAAAATGACTCAAGCAAAGAATTGTCAACCCAATTAATAAAATACCATTCTCTAAATGGCCATGGCATCATTCAAAAACTCGTATATGTTTCTGACCATTATGATCAGTTTTACTTTGTTGTTGAAAACATCACTTTGTTCTGAAACTCCCCAACCACTCTCTCAAGGTCCTTCCAATGAGAATAGTTATGCCCCAAGGCCATTGTCACCCTACGAGAAATATTTGACTAATTGTGTAAGCAAACTAAAGCCACAATGTGGCGACCAAATATTCTTTGGTGTATTTGTTGGAAATCAACCAGTTAGCGATTATTGTTGTCTCAGTCTTGTGAATGACACGGGAAAATCGTGTCACATGGACGTGACAAAACATGCGGTTAATTTGCCACAGTTCAAGAAAAACAAGACTCAAATTTTGAGTAGGTGTGAGAAGGTTTGGAATGATTGTAGTTTAGTTCACTCTCCTTCACCTAAGCACGATTTTCGATGACAGTGGCAGTGAATGCTTGTATCAAATAAAAATTACGCTTTTTGCTGAATGAAGTTTTTTCGTCTCACGTGC
The DNA here is from genome assembly GCA_037113605.1 of Calophaca sinica. Classification (NCBI taxonomy): domain Eukaryota; kingdom Viridiplantae; phylum Streptophyta; class Magnoliopsida; order Fabales; family Fabaceae; genus Calophaca; species Calophaca sinica. The sequence goes on from CM073731.1 coordinate 118,790,539, forward strand.
ACCGTATCATCAATGTTTAGTTCGAGGTTTTGGGTCTTTGTTTAGAAATAAAAATAAAATCATACAAATGGATGTATCAAAAATTGATATATCAAAATTAATCTAAAACTCATTATTTGTCGTACTCAACTGGCAAAACATTTTTTTTCACGGTGCCTACTCTTAAAACATCCTACTAGTCCTTGGTTTCTAGTCTCAAGTTAGCTCTTTACAAGCCGATCAACTAGAGTTAAGGCAGCATAAAAGTTGGAAAAACAAAACCCAAAATGTAAAAATTGAAAAGGAAAAAAAAACTGAATTTGCTTTCAATGGATTAGATTGGTATTCAGATTAAAACATGAAAACCAACTAATTGTAACCCAAATTAAATCCATATATAATTTTTATTTACGAGTTAGTCAAGTCACTTATACTTGTGTAAATATACCTTTATGAAATTATTTATAAGAAATCGTTGTTTACTGTTTTAGTGTAAAACTTGCATCAAAATATTTTGTTATGTTCATTAGAGCGTCTCGTTTAAATTACTTTTAAAATCTCTTTCGGCCTCTTTTTCTTTTTGTTATACAGTTTTGTTTTATGTTACAAATGATTTCAATAAAAATGGGAAAAGCGGTACAATGCAACAAAATTTGATTAATTGGACCCAGAAAACCACAACATCAGTATACATTTAATTTACTACATATAAATTTTTTTGTTGCAATATTATATAAAAAAATTTCAGTCTTATTGTTGGGTTGTATCAATTGATATATGAGATGAGATATTAATTTTAATATCAATTGTATATTTCATGATTTATTAAATGTCTCTCATAAATTGAAAGAAAGAAGCTAATCCATACACCTTTAAAATAGGTAAGAAACCATACTTAGGTTTAAAATCACACGAAAACCAATGTGATTGGATCGGATGAGCTTTCTCTCATAATCGATGCGATCCAATCTGTAAACACATCTTTGTCTCAAGAAAACAAAATAATTAAATACTACGGTTTGATGAAAAACGGAGCACGCGTCCTTTTTCGTCCAGTAAAACAATTATTCTCTGACAAACATAATGTAGTTGTAAACTTGCCACAACAAAATATTAAAGCATAAAAAGGGAAGAGAAATTTCCTAATTCGTGGGTTTTAAGAACAAAGGATCATGGAAAATTTACCCCAAATCATTAAAATTAAAATTTTAAAAGGAAGGTTTTTCTTAATCTTTGTGTGGTCTGCTTATGTTCGAAACTTTAAGACTGGAAAACTTGATTTCTTTCTCGGCCACTACGTGCCCACGTCGCTGTTTCTTTCCATTTTGTTTTGAGCGCGTACATATATGATAATGTAATCGCTAACTCATGTCTTTGCGTGTACGGCTAACCATCAGTTGGCGATGACTGAGTTAGCACGGGTCACGGTAAGGTCGTATATGTAATATTACAAGCTTTGAGCCGAAAGATGGTTAACACATTATCTTTCCTTATTTTATTTTCTCGACCCATTTCACTTCTTTTGAGTCTATTAAAATTAATATGACCTATTGTGAGTCCAAAAGGTTTAAGCCCATAAGGATATATTTAAAGATATCATGGGCCCATTTAATTAAGAATTCCTTCTAAAAATGTCTAAACCAAATTTTTTGGCAAATATATTTAGGTAAACTAAGCCAAAAATATTCTACGTAACTTGATATTTATAAATATCATAATTTTCGTGTGTAAGGCATGTATCCGTTACTTTCAAAAGTTGAAAAGTACTTTGGAAATAGAATTTGAATTTGTTTTGCACTTACAAAATGAGAGGTTAATAAGAAACATTGTTATGCAGGAAATATACAAATTCAAATTACCAATAAAAAATAAAACAAACAGTTTCTTTGATAGTTTCATGGGAGTTAGAAAAACCTATTAAATACTTTTGAACGTTAAGATTATAATTTATATATTATAAATATGACTTTGTTGATCACAAAATGACTCAGGCAAAGATTTTTCAAACCCTTTAATAAAATACCATTCTCTAAATGGCCATGGCATCATTCAAAAACTCGTATATGTTTCTGACCATTATGATCAGTTTTACTTTGCTGTTGAAAACATCACTTTGTTCTGAAAACTCCCCAACCACTCTCTCAAGGTCCTTCCAATGAGAATAGTTATGCCCCAAGGCCATTGTCACCCTACGAGAAATATTTGACTAATTGTGTAAGCAAACTAAAGCCACAATGTGGCGACCAAATATTCTTTGGTGTATTTGTTGGAAATCAAACAGTTAGCGATTATTGTTGTCTCAGTCTTGTGAATGACACAGGAAAATCGTGTCACATGGACGTGACAAAACATGCGGTTAATTTGCCACAGTTCAAGAAAAACAAGACTCAAATTTTGAGTAGGTGTGAGAAGGTTTGGAATGATTGTAGTTTAGTTCACTCTCCTTCACCTAAGCCTGATTTTCAAAGGATGTGTGGCGTGAATGGTTGTTTCAAATAAAAATTCCGCTTTTTGCTGAATGAAGTTTTTTCGTCTCACGTGCACCGTATCATCAATGTTTAGTTCGAGGTTTTGGGTCTTTGTTTAGAAATAAAAATAAAATCATACAAATGGATGTATCAAAAATTGATATATCAAAATTAATCTAAAACTCATTATTTGTCGTACTAAGCGGCAAAACATTTTTTTTCACGGTGCCTACTCTTAAAACATCCTACTAGTCCTTGGTTTCTAGTCTCAAGTTAGCTCTTTACAAGCCGATCAACTAGAGTTAAGGCAGCATAAAAGTTGGAAAAACAAAACCCAAAATGTAAAAATTGAAAAGGAAAAAAAAACTGAATTTGCTTTCAATGGATTAGATTGGTATTCAGATTAAAACATGAAAACCAACTAATTGTAACCCAAATTAAATCCATATATAATTTTTATTTACGAGTTAGTCAAGTCACTTATACTTGTGTAAATATACCTTTATGAAATTATTTATAAGAAATCGTTGTTTACTGTTTTAGTGTAAAACTTGCATCAAAATATTTTGTTATGTTCATTAGAGCGTCTCGTTTAAATTACTTTTAAAATCTCTTTCGGGCCTCTTTTTCTTTTTTGTTATACAGTTTTTGTTTTATGTTACAAATGATTTCAATAAAAATGGGAAAAGCGGTACAATGCAACAAAATTTGATTAATTGGACCCAGAAAACCACAACATCAGTATACATTTAATTTACTACATATAAATTTTTTTGTTGCAATATTATATAAAAAAATTTCAGTCTTATTGTTGGGTTGTATCAATTGATATATGAGATGAGATATTAATTTTAATATCAATTGTATATTTCATGATTTATTAAATGTCTCTCATAAAACTGAAAGAAAGAAGCTAATCCATACACCTTTAAAATAGGTAAGAAACCATACTTAGGTTTAAAATCACACGAAAACCAATGTGATTGGATCGGATGAGCTTTCTCTCATAATCGGTACGATCCAATCTGTAAACACATCTTTGTCTCAAGAAAACAAAATAATTAAATACTCTGGTTTGATGAAAAACGGAGCACGCGTCCTTTTTCGTCCAGTAAAACAATTATTCTCTGACAAACATAATGTAGTTGTAAACTTGCCACAACAAAATATTAAAGCATAAAAAGGGAAGAGAAATTTCCTAATTCGTGGGTTTTAAGAACAAAGGATCATGGAAAATTTACCCCAAATCATTAAAATTAAAATTTTAAAAGGAAGGTTTTTCTTAATCTTTGTGTGGTCTGCTTATGTTCGAAACTTTAAGACTGGAAAACTTGATTTCTTTCTCGGCCACTACGTGCCCACGTCGCTGTTTCTTTCCATTTTGTTTTGAGCGCGTACATATATGATAATGTAATCGCTAACTCATGTCTTTGCGTGTACGGCTAACCATCAGTTGGCGATGACTGAGTTAGCACGGGTCACGGTAAGGTCGTATATGTAATATTACAAGCTTTGAGCCGAAAGATGGTTAACACATTATCTTTCCTTATTTTATTTTCTCGACCCATTTCACTTCTTTTGAGTCTATTAAAATTAATATGACCTATTGTGAGTCCAAAAGGTTTAAGCCCATAAGGATATATTTAAAGATATCATGGGCCCATTTAATTAAGAATTCCTTTTAAAAATGTCTAAACCAAATTTTTTGGCAAATATATTTAGGTAAACTAAGCCAAAAATATTCTACGTAACTTGATATTTATAAATATCAGAATTTTCGTGTGTGCGTGCGTATCCGTTACTTTCAAAAGTTGAAAAGTACTTTGGAAATAGAATTTGAATTTGTTTTGCAGTTACAAAATGAGAGGTTAATAAGAAACATTGTTATGCAGGAAATATACAAATTCAAATTACCAATAAAAAATAAAACAAACAGTTTCTTTGATAGTTTCATGGGAGTTAGAAAAACCTATTAAATACTTTTGAACGTTAAGATTATAATTTATATATTATAAATATGACTTTGTTGATCACAAAATGACTCAGGCAAAGATTTTTCAAACCCTTTAATAAAATACCATTCTCTAAATGGCCATGGCATCATTCAAAAACTCGTATATGTTTCTGACCATTATGATCAGTTTTACTTTGCTGTTGAAAACATCACTTTGTTCTGAAAACTCCCCAACCACTCTCTCAAGGTCCTTCCAATGAGAATAGTTATGCCCCAAGGCCATTGTCACCCTACGAGAAATATTTGACTAATTGTGTAAGCAAACTAAAGCCACAATGTGGCGACCAAATATTCTTTGGTGTATTTGTTGGAAATCAAACAGTTAGCGATTATTGTTGTCTCAGTCTTGTGAATGACACAGGAAAATCGTGTCACATGGACGTGACAAAACATGCGGTTAATTTGCCACAGTTCAAGAAAAACAAGACTCAAATTTTGAGTAGGTGTGAGAAGGTTTGGAATGATTGTAGTTTAGTTCACTCTCCTTCACCTAAGCCTGATTTTCAGTGACAGGTGGCAGTGAATGCTTGTATCAAATAAAAATTACGCTTTTTGCTGAATGAAGTTTTTTCGTCTCACGTGCACCGTATCATCAATGTTTAGTTCGAGGTTTTGGGTCTTTGTTTAGAAATAAAAATAAAATCATACAAATGGATGTATCAAAAATTGATATATCAAAATTAATCTAAAACTCATTATTTGTCGTACTCAACTGGCAAAACATTTTTTTTCACGGTGCCTACTCTTAAAACATCCTACTAGTCCTTGGTTTCTAGTCTCAAGTTAGCTCTTTACAAGCCGATCAACTAGAGTTAAGGCAAAGATAAAAGTTGGAAAAACAAAACCCAAAATGTAAAAATTGAAAAGGAAAAAAATCTGAATTTGCTTTCAATGGATTAGATTGGTATTCAGATTAAAACATGAAAACCAACTAATTGTAACCCAAATTAAATCCATATATAATTTTTATTTACGAGTTAGTCAAGTCACTTATACTTGTGTAAATATACCTTTATGAAATTATTTATAAGAAATCGCTGTTTACTGTTTTAGTGTAAAACTTGCATCAAAATATTTTGTTATGTTCATTAGAGCGTCTCGTTTAAATTACTTTTAAAATCTCTTTCGGGCCTCTTTTTCTTTTTTGTTATACAGTTTTTGTTTTATGTTACAAATGATTTCAATAAAAATGGGAAAAGCGGTACAATGCAACAAAATTTGATTAATTGGACCCAGAAAACCACAACATCAGTATACATTTAATTTACTACATATAAATTTTTTTTTGGCAATATTATATAAAAAAATTTCAGTCTTATTGTTGGGTTGTATCAATTGATATATGAGATGAGATATTAATTTTAATATCAATTGTATATTTCATGATTTATTAAATGTCTCTCATAAAACTGAAAGAAAGAAGCTAATCCATACACCTTTAAAATAGGTAAGAAACCATACTTAGGTTTAAAATCACACGAAAACCAATGTGATTGGATCGGATGAGCTTTCTCTCATAATCGGTACGATCCAATCTGTAAACACATCTTTGTCTCAAGAAAACAAAATAATTAAATACTCTGGTTTGATGAAAAACGGAGCACGCGTCCTTTTTCGTCCAGTAAAACAATTATTCTCTGACAAACATAATGTAGTTGTAAACTTGCCACAACAAAATATTAAAGCATAAAAAAGGAAGAGAAATTTCCTAATTCGTGGGTTTTAAGAACAAAGGATCATGGAAAATTTACCCCAAATCATTAAAATTAAAATTTTAAAAGGAAGGTTTTTCTTAATCTTTGTGTGGTCTGCTTATGTTCGAAACTTTAAGACTGGAAAACTTGATTTCTTTCTCGGCCACTACGTGCCCACGTCGCTGTTTCTTTCCATTTTGTTTTGAGCGCGTACATATATGATAATGTAATCGCTAACTCATGTCTTTGCGTGTACGGCTAACCATCAGTTGGCGATGACTGAGTTAGCACGGGTCACGGTAAGGTCGTATATGTAATATTACAAGCTTTGAGCCGAAAGATGGTTAACACATTATCTTTCCTTATTTTATTTTCTCGACCCATTTCACTTCTTTTGAGTCTATTAAAATTAATATGACCTATTGTGAGTCCAAAAGGTTTAAGCCCATAAGGATATATTTAAAGATATCATGGGCCCATTTAATTAAGAATTCCTTCTAAAAATGTCTAAACCAAATTTTTTGGCAAATATATTTAGGTAAACTAAGCCAAAAATATTCTACGTAACTTGATATTTATAAATATCAGAATTTTCGTGTGTGCGTGCGTATCCGTTACTTTCAAAAGTTGAAAAGTACTTTGGAAATAGAATTTGAATTTGTTTTGCACTTACAAAATGAGAGGTTAATAAGAAACATTGTTATGCAGGAAATATACAAATTCAAATTACCAATAAAAAATAAAACAAACAGTTTCTTTGATAGTTTCATGGGAGTTAGAAAAACCTATTAAATACTTTTGAACGTTAAGATTATAATTTATATATTATAAATATGACTTTGTTGATCACAAAATGACTCAGGCAAAGATTTTTCAACCCCTTTAATAAAATACCATTCTCTAAATGGCCATGGCATCATTCAAAAACTCGTATATGTTTCTGACCATTATGATCAGTTTTACTTTGTTGTTGAAAACATCACTTTGTTCTGAAACTCCCCAACCACTCTCTCAAGGTCCTTCCAATGAGAATAGTTATGCCCCAAGGCCATTGTCACCCTACGAGAAATATTTGACTAATTGTGTAAGCAAACTAAAGCCACAATGTGGCGACCAAATATTCTTTGGTGTATTTGTTGGAAATCAAACAGTTAGCGATTATTGTTGTCTCAGTCTTGTGAATGACACGGGAAAATCGTGTCACATGGACGTGACAAAACATGCGGTTAATTTGCCACAGTTCAAGAAAAACAAGACTCAAATTTTGAGTAGGTGTGAGAAGGTTTGGAATGATTGTAGTTTAGTTCACTCTCCTTCACCTAAGCCTGATTTTGATGGCAGTGGCGATGAATGCTTGTATCAAATAAAAATTACGCTTTTTGCTGAATGAAGTTTTTTCGTCTCACGTGCACCGTATCATCAATGTTTAGTTCGAGGTTTTGGGTCTTTGTTTAGAAATAAAAATAAAATCATACAAATGGATGTATCAAAAATTGATATATCAAAATTAATCTAAAACTCATTATTTGTCGTGACTAACTGGCAAAACATTTTTTCACGGTGCCTACTCTTAAAACATCCTACTAGTCCTTGGTTTCTAGTCTCAAGTTAGCTCTTTACAAGCCGATCAACTAGAGTTAAGGCAAAGATAAAAGTTGGAAAAACAAAACCCAAAATGTAAAAATTGAAAAGGAAAAATCTGAATTTGCTTTCAATGGATTAGATTGGTATTCAGATTAAAACATGAAAACTAACTAATTGTAACCCAAATTAAATCCATATATAATTTTTATTTACGAGTTAGTCAAGTCACTTATACTTGTGTAAATATACCTTTATGAAATTATTTATAAGAAATCGTTGTTTACTGTTTTAGTGTAAAACTTGCATCAAAATATTTTGTTATGTTCATTAGAGCGTCTCGCTTAAATTACTTTTAAAATCTCTTTCGGCCTCTTTTTCTTTTTGTTATACAGTTTTGTTTTATGTTACAAATGATTTCAATAAAAATGGGAAAAGCGGTACAATGCAACAAAATTTGATTAATTGGACCCAGAAAACCACAACATCAAGATACATTTAATTTACTACATATAAATTTTTTGTTGCAATATTATATAAAAAAATTTCAGTCTTATTGTTGGGTTGTATCAATTGATATATGAGATGAGATATTAATTTTAATATCAATTGTATATTTCATGATTTATTAAATGTCTCTCATAAAACTGAAAGAAAGAAGCTAATCCATACACCTTTAAAATAGGTAAGAAACCATACTTAGGTTTAAAATCACACGAAAACCAATGTGATTGGATCGGATGAGCTTTCTCTCATAATCGGTACGATCCAATCTGTAAACACATCTTTGTCTCAAGAAAACAAAATAATTAAATACTCTGGTTTGATGAAAAACGGAGCACGCGTCCTTTTTCGTCCAGTAAAACAATTATTCTCTGACAAACATAATGTAGTTGTAAACTTGCCACAACAAAATATTAAAGCATAAAAAGGGAAGAGAAATTTCCTAATTCGTGGGTTTTAAGAACAAAGGATCATGGAAAATTTACCCCAAATCATTAAAATTAAAATTTTAAAAGGAAGGTTTTTCTTAATCTTTGTGTGGTCTGCTTATGTTCGAAACTTTAAGACTGGAAAACTTGATTTCTTTCTCGCCACCACGCGTGCCACGCCGCTGTTTCTTTCCATTTTGTTTTGAGCGCGTACATATATGATAATGTAATCGCTAACTCATGTCTTTGCGTGTACGGCTAACCATCGCCATGGCGATGACTGAGTTAGCACGGGTCACGGTAAGGTCGTATATGTAATATTACAAGCTTTGAGCCGAAAGATGGTTAACACATTATCTTTCCTTATTTTATTTTCTCGACCCATTTCACTTCTTTTGAGTCTATTAAAATTAATATGACCTATTGTGAGTCCAAAAGGTTTAAGCCCATAAGGATATATTTAAAGATATCATGGGCCCATTTAATTAAGAATTCCTTCTAAAAATGTCTAAACCAAATTTTTTGGCAAATATATTTAGGTAAACTAAGCCAAAAATATTCTACGTAACTTGATATTTATAAATATCATAATTTTCGTGTGTGCGTGCGTATCCGTTACTTTCAAAAGTTGAAAAGTACTTTGGAAATAGAATTTGAATTTGTTTTGCACTTACAAAATGAGAGGTTAATAAGAAACATTGTTATGCAGGAAATATACAAATTCAAATTACCAATAAAAAATAAAACAAACAGTTTCTTTGATAGTTTCATGGGAGTTAGAAAAACCTATTAAATACTTTTGAACGTTAAGATTATAATTTATATATTATAAATATGACTTTGTTGATCACAAAATGACTCAGGCAAAGATTTTTCAACCCTTTAATAAAATACCATTCTCTAAATGGCCATGGCATCATTCAAAACTTTGTATGTGTTTCTGACCATTATGATCAGTTTACTTTGTTGTTGAAAACATCACTTTGTTCTGAAACTCCCCAACCACTCTCTCAAGGTCCTTCCAATGAGAATAGTTATGCCCCAAGGCCATTGTCACCCTACGAGAAATATTTGACTAATTGTGTAAGCAAACTAAAGCCACAATGTGGCGACCAAATATTCTTTGGTGTATTTGTTGGAAATCAAACAGTTAGCGATTATTGTTGTCTCAGTCTTGTGAATGACACGGGAAAATCGTGTCACATGGACGTGACAAAACATGCGGTTAATTTGCCACAGTTCAAGAAAAACAAGACTCAAATTTTGAGTAGGTGTGAGAAGGTTTGGAATGATTGTAGTTTAGTTCACTCTCCTTCACCTAAGCCTGATTTTCAGTGACAGGTGGCAGTGAATGCTTGTATCAAATAAAAATTACGCTTTTTGCTGAATGAAGTTTTTTCGTCTCACGTGCACCGTATCATCAATGTTTAGTTCGAGGTTTTGGGTCTTTGTTTAGAAATAAAAATAAAATCATACAAATGGATGTATCAAAAATTGATATATCAAAATTAATCTAAAACTCATTATTTGTCGTACTAACGGCAAAACATTTTTTTCACGGTGCCTACTCTTAAAACATCCTACTAGTCCTTGGTTTCTAGTCTCAAGTTAGCTCTTTACAAGCCGATCAACTAGAGTTAAGGCAGCATAAAAGTTGGAAAAACAAAACCCAAAATGTAAAAATTGAAAAGGAAAAAAAATCTGAATTTGCTTTCAATGGATTAGATTGGTATTCAGATTAAAACATGAAAACCAACTAATTGTAACCCAAATTAAATCCATATATAATTTTTATTTACGAGTTAGTCAAGTCACTTATACTTGTGTAAATATACCTTTATGAAATTATTTATAAGAAATCGCTGTTTACTGTTTTAGTGTAAAACTTGCATCAAAATATTTTGTTATGTTCATTAAAGCGGCTCGCTTAAATTACTTTTAAAATCTCTTTCGGCCTCTTTTTCTTTTTTGTTCTACAGTTTTTGTTTTATGTTACAAATGATTTCAATAAAAATGGGAAAAGCGGTACAATGCAACAAAATTTGATTAATTGGACCCAGAAAACCACAACATCAGTATACATTTAATTTACTACATATAAATTTTTTTGTTGCAATATTATATAAAAAAATTTCAGTCTTATTGTTGGGTTGTATCAATTGATATATGAGATGAGATATTAATTTTAATATCAATTGTATATTTCATGATTTATTAAATGTCTCTCATAAAACTGAAAGAAAGAAGCTAATCCATACACCTTTAAAATAGGTAAGAAACCATACTTAGGTTTAAAATCACACGAAAACCAATGTGATTGGATCGGATGAGCTTTCTCTCATAATCGGTACGATCCAATCTGTAAACACATCTTTGTCTCAAGAAAACAAAATAATTAAATACTCTGGTTTGATGAAAAACGGAGCACGCGTCCTTTTTCGTCCAGTAAAACAATTATTCTCTGACAAACATAATGTAGTTGTAAACTTGCCACAACAAAATATTAAAGCATAAAAAGGGAAGAGAAATTTCCTAATTCGTGGGTTTTAAGAACAAAGGATCATGGAAAATTTACCCCAAATCATTAAAATTAAAATTTTAAAAGGAAGGTTTTTCTTAATCTTTGTGTGGTCTGCTTATGTTCAAACTTTAAGACTGGAAAACTTGATTTCTTTCTCGGCCACTACGTGCCCACGTCGCTGTTTCTTTCCATTTTGTTTTGAGCGCGTACATATATGATAATGTAATCGCTAACTCATGTCTTTGCGTGTACGGCTAACCATCAGTTGGCGATGACTGAGTTAGCACGGGTCACGGTAAGGTCGTATACGTTATATTACCAGCTTTGAGCCGAAAGATGGTTAACACATTATCTTTCCTTATTTTATTTTCTCGACCCATTTCACTTCTTTTGAGTCTATTAAAATTAATATGACCTATTGTGAGTCCAAAAGGTTTAAGCCCATAAGGATATATTTAAAGATATCATGGGCCCATTTAATTAAGAATTCCTTTAAAAAATGTCTAAACCAAATTTTTTGGCAAATATATTTAGGTAAACTAAGCCAAAAATATTCTACGTAACTTGATATTTATAAATATCATAATTTTCGTGTGTGCGTGCGTATCCGTTACTTTCAAAAGTTGAAAAGTACTTTGGAAATAGAATTTGAATTTGATTTGCACTTACAAAATGAGAGGTTAATAAGAAACATTGTTATGCAGGAAATATACAAATTCAAATTACCAATAAAAATAAAACAAACAGTTTCTTTGATAGTTTCATGGGAGTTAGAAAAACCTATTAAATACTTTTGAACGTTAAGATTATAATTTATATATTATAAATATGACTTTGTTGATCACAAAATGACTCAGGCAAAGATTTTTCAACCCTTTAATAAAATACCATTCTCTAAATGGCCATGGCATCATTCAAAACTTCGTATATGTTTCGACCATTATGATCAGTTTTACTTTGTTGTTGAAAACATCACTTTGTTACAAACTCCCCAACCACTCTCTCAAGGTCCTTCCAATGAGAATAGTTATGCCCCAAGGCCATTGTCACCCTACGAGAAATATTTGACTAATTGTGTAAGCAAACTAAAGCCACAATGTGGCGAGCAAATATTCTTTGGTGTATTTGTTGGAAATCAAACAGTTAGCGATTATTGTTGGCTCAGTCTTGTGAATGACACGGGGAAGTCGTGTCACATGGACGGGACAAAACATGCGGTTATTTTGCAACACTTCAAGCAAAACAAAACACAAATTTCCAGTAGGTGAGAGAAGGTTTGGAATGATTGTAGTTTAGTTCACTCTCCTTCACCTAAGTCTGATTTTCAGTGACAGGTGGCAGTGAATGCTTGTATCAAATAAAAATTACGCTTTTTTTGAATGAAGTTTTTTCGCCTCACGTGCACCGTATCATCAATGTTTAGTTCGAGGTTTTGGGTCTTTGTTTAGAAATAAAAATAAAATCATACAAATGGATGTATCAAAAATTGATATATCAAAATTAATCTAAAACTCATTATTTGTCGTGACTAACCTGGCAAAACATTTTTTTCACGGTGCCTACTCTTAAAACATCCTACTAGTCCTTGGTTTCTAGTCTCAAGTTAGCTCTTTACAAGCCGATCAACTAGAGTTAAGGCAAAGATAAAAGTTGGAAAACAAAACCCAAAATGTCAAAATTGAAAAGGAAAAAAAAACTGAATTTGCTTTCAATGGATTAGATTGGTATTCAGATTAAAACATGAAAACCAACTAATTGTAACCCAAATTAAATCCATATATAATTTTTATTTACGAGTTAGTCAAGTCACTTATACTTGTGTAAATATACCTTTATGAAATTATTTATAAGAAATCGTTGTTTCTTGCTTTAGTGTAAAACTTGCATCAAAATATTTTGTTATGTTCATTAGAGCTGCCTCGCTTAAATTACTTTTAAAATCTCTTTCGGCCTCTTTTTCTTTTTTGTTATACAGTTTTGTTTTATGTTACAAATGATTTCAATAAAAATGGGAAAAGCGGTACAATGCAACAAAATTTGATTAATTGGACCTTAAAACCACAACATCAAGATACATTTATTTTACTACATATTTATTTTTTTGTTGCAATATTATATAAAAATTTTTTAGTTTTATTGTTGGGTTGTATCAATTGATATATGAGATGAGATATTAATTTTAATATCAATTGTATATTTCATGATTTATTAAATGTCTCTCATAAAACTGAAAGAAAGAAGCTAATCCATACACCTTTAAAATAGGTAAGAAACCATACTTAGGTTTAAAATCACACGAAAACCAATGTGATTGGATCGGATGAGCTTTCTGTCATAATCGGTACGATCCAATCTGTAAACACATCTTTGTCTCAAGAAAACAAAATAATTAAATACTCTGGTTTGATGAAAAACGGAGCACGCGTCCTTTTTCGTCCAGTAAAACAATTATTCTCTGACAAACATAATGTAGTTGTAAACTTGCCACAACAAAATATTAAAGCATAAAAAGGGAAGAGAACTTTCCTAATTCGTGGGTTTTAAGAACAAAGGATCATGGAAAATTTACCCCAAATCATTAAAATTAAAATTTTAAAAGGAAGGTTTTTCTTAATCTTTGTGTGGTCTGCTTATGTTCGAAACTTTAAGACTGGAAAACTTGATTTCTTTCTCGCCACCACGTGCTCCACGCCGCTGTTTCTTTCCATTTTGTTTTGAGCGCACATATATGATAATGTAATCGCTAACTCATGTCTTTATACGGCTAACCATCAGTTGGCGATGACTGAGTTAGCACGGGTCACGGTAAGGTCGTATATGTAATATTACAAGCTTTGAGCCGAAAGATGGTTAACACATTATCTTTCCTTATTTTATTTTCTCGACCCATTTCACTTCTTTTGAGTCTATTAAAATTAATATGACCTATTGTGAGTCCAAAAGGTTTAAGCCCATAAGGATATATTTAAAGATATCATGGGCCCATTTAATTAAGAATTCCTTTTAAAAATGTCTAAACCAAATTTTTTGGCAAATATATTTAGGTAAACTAAGCCAAAAATATTCTACGTAACTTGATATTTATAAATATCAGAATTTTCGTGTGTGCGTGCGTATCCGTTACTTTCAAAAGTTGAAAAGTACTTTGGAAATAGAATTTGAATTTGTTTTGCAGTTACAAAATGAGAGGTTAATAAGAAACATTGTTATGCAGGAAATATACAAATTCAAATTACCAATAAAAAATAAAACAAACAGTTTCTTTGATAGTTTCATGGGAGTTAGAAAAACCTATTAAATACTTTTGAACGTTAAGATTATAATTTATATATTATAAATATGACTTTGTTGATCACAAAATGACTCAGGCAAAGATTTTTCAACCCCTTTAATAAAATACCATTCTCTAAATGGCCATGGCATCATTCAAAAACTCGTATATGTTTCTGACCATTATGATCAGTTTTACTTTGTTGTTGAAAACATCACTTTGTTCCGAAACTCCCCAACCACTCTCTCAAGGTCCTTCCAATGAGAATAGTTATGCCCCAAGGCCATTGTCACCCTACGAGAAATATTTGACTAATTGTGTAAGCAAACTAAAGCCACAATGTGGCGACCAAATATTCTTTGGTGTATTTGTTGGAAATCAAACAGTTAGCGATTATTGTTGTCTCGCCTTGTGAATGACACGGAAAATCGTGTCACATGGACGTGACAAAACATGCGGTTAATTTGCCACAGTTCAAGAAAAACAAGACTCAAATTTTGAGTAGGTGTGAGAAGGTTTGGAATGATTGTAGTTTAGTTCACTCTCCTTCACCTAAGCCTGATTTTCAGTGACAGGTGGCAGTGAATGCTTGTATCAAATAAAAATTACGCTTTTTGCTGAATGAAGTTTTTTCGTCTCACGTGCACCGTATCATCAATGTTTAGTTCGAGGTTTTGGGTCTTTGTTTAGAAATAAAAATAAAATCATACAAATGGATGTATCAAAAATTGATATATCAAAATTAATCTAAAACTCATTATTTGTCAGTGACTCAACTGGCAAAACATTTTTTTTCACGGTGCCTACTCTTAAAACATCCTACTAGTCCTTGGTTTCTAGTCTCAAGTTAGCTCTTTACAAGCCGATCAACTAGAGTTAAGGCAGCATAAAAGTTGGAAAAACAAAACCCAAAATGTAAAAATTGAAAAGGAAAAAAAAACTGAATTTGCTTTCAATGGATTAGATTGGTATTCAGATTAAAACATGAAAACCAACTAATTGTAACCCAAATTAAATCCATATATAATTTTTATTTACGAGTTAGTCAAGTCACTTATACTTGTGTAAATATACCTTTATGAAATTATTTATAAGAAATCGTTGTTTACTGTTTTAGTGTAAAACTTGCATCAAAATATTTTGTTATGTTCATTAGAGCGCCTCGCTTAAATTACTTTTAAGATCTCTTTCGGCCTTTTTTTCTTTTTTGTTATACAGTTTTTGTTTTATGTTACAAATGATTTCAATAAAAATGGGAAAAGCGGTACAATGCAACAAAATTTGATTAATTGGACCCAGAAAACCACAACATCAGTATACATTTAATTTACTACATATAAATTTTTTTGTTGCAATATTATATAAAAAAATTTCAGTCTTATTGTTGGGTTGTATCAATTGATATATGAGATGAGATATTAATTTTAATATCAATTGTATATTTCATGATTTATTAAATGTCTCTCATAAACTGAAAGAAAGAAGCTAATCCATACACCTTTAAAATAGGTAAGAAACCATACTTAGGTTTAAAATCACACGAAAACCAATGTGATTGGATCGGATGAGCTTTCTCTCATAATCGGTACGATCCAATCTGTAAACACATCTTTGTCTCAAGAAAACAAAATAATTAAATACTGTTTGATGAAAACGGAGCACGCGCCCTTTTTTCGCCCAAAGAAACAATTATTCTCCTCGACAAACATAATGTAGTTGTAAACTTGCCACAACAAAATATTAAAGCATAAAAAGGGAAGAGAAATTTCCTAATTCGTGGGTTTTAAGAACAAAGGATCATGGAAAATTTACTCCCAAATCATTAAAATTAAAATTTTAAAAGGAAGGTTTTTCTTAATCTTTGTGTGGTCTAATTATGTTCGAAACTTTAAGACTGGAAAACTTGATTTCTTTCTCGGCCACCACGTGCTCCACGCCGCTGTTTCTTTCCATTTTGTTTTGAGCGCACATATATGATAATGTAATCGCTAACTCATGTCTTTATGCGTGTACGGCTAACCATCAGTTGGCGATGATCTGAGTTAGCACGGTCACGGTAAGGTCAGATATGTAATATTACAAGCTTTGAGCCGAAAGATGGTTAACACATTATCTTTCCTTATTTTATTTTCTCGACCCATTTCACTTCTTTTGAGTCTATTAAAATTAATATGACCTATTGTGAGTCCAAAGGTTTAAGCCCATAAGGATATATTTAAAGATATCATGGGCCCATTTAATTAAGAATTCCTTTTAAAAATGTCTAAACCAAATTTTTTGGCAAATATATTTAGGTAAACTAAGCCAAAAATATTCTACGTAACTTGATATTTATAAATATCAGAATTTTCGTGTGTGCGTGCGTATCCGTTACTTTCAAAAGTTGAAAAGTACTTTGGAAATAGAATTTGAATTTGTTTTGCACTTACAAAATGAGAGGTTAATAAGAAACATTGTTATGCAGGAAATATACAAATTCAAATTACCAATAAAAATAAAACAAACAGTTTCTTTGATAGTTTCATGGGAGTTAGAAAAACCTATTAAATACTTTTGAACGTTAAGATTATAATTTATATATTATAAATATGACTTTGTTGATCACAAAATGACTCAGGCAAAGATTTTTCAACCCCTTTAATAAAATACCATTCTCTAAATGGCCATGGCATCATTCAAAAACTCGTATATGTTTCTGACCATTATGATCGCTTTACTTTGTTGTTGAAAACATCACTTTGTTCTGAAACTCCCCAACCACTCTCTCAAGGTCCTTCCAATGAGAATAGTTATGCCCCAAGGCCATTGTCACCCTACGAGAAATATTTGACTAATTGTGTAAGCAAACTAAAGCCACAATGTGGCGACCAAATATTCTTTGGTGTATTTGTTGGAAATCAAACAGTTAGCGATTATTGTTGTCTCGCCTTGTGAATGACACGGAAAATCGTGGTCACATGGACGTGACAAAACATGCAGTTAATTTGCCACAGTCAAGAAAAACAAGACTCAAATTTTGAGTAGGTGTGAGAAGGTTTGGAATGATTGTAGTTTAGTTCACTCTCCTTCACCTAAGCCTGATTTTCAGTGACAGGTGGCAGTGAATGCTTGTATCAAATAAAAATTACGCTTTTTGCTGAATGAAGTTTTTTCGTCTCACGTGCACCGTATCATCAATGTTTAGTTCGAGGTTTTGGGTCTTTGTTTAGAAATAAAAATAAAATCATACAAATGGATGTATCAAAAATTGATATATCAAAATTAATCTAAAACTCATTATTTGTCGTGACTAACCGGCAAAACATTTTTTTCACGGTGCCTACTCTTAAAACATCCTACTAGTCCTTGGTTTCTAGTCTCAAGTTAGCTCTTTACAAGCCGATCAACTAGAGTTAAGGCAAAGATAAAAGTTGGACAACCAAAACCCAAAATGTAAAAATGGAAAAGGAAAAAAAAACTGAATTTGCTTTCAATGGATTAGATTGGTATTCAGATTAAAACATGAAAACCAACTAATTGTAACCCAAATTAAATCCATATATAATTTTTATTTACGAGTTAGTCAAGTCACTTATACTTGTGTAAATATACCTTTATGAAATTATTTATACAAAATCGTTGTTTCTTGCTTTAGTGTAAAACTTGCATCAAAATATTTTGTTATGTTCATTAGAGCTGCCTCGCTTAAATTACTTTTAACATCTCTTTCGGGCCTTTTTTTCTTTTTTGTTATACAGTTTTTGTTTTATGTTACAAATGATTTCAATAAAAATGGGAAAAGCGGTACAATGCAACAAAATTTGATTAATTGGACCCAGAAACCACAACATCAAGATACATTTAATTTACTACATATAAATTTTTTGTTGCAATATTATATAAAAAATTTCAGTCTTATTGTTGGGTTGTATCAATTGATATATGAGATGAGATATTAATTTTAATATCAATTGTATATTTCATGATTTATTAAATGTCTCTCATAAACTGAAAGAAAGAAGCTAATCCATACACCTTTAAAATAGGTAAGAAACCATACTTAGGTTTAAAATCACACGAAAACCAATGTGATTGGATCGGATGAGCTTTCTCATAATCGGTACGATCCAATCTGTAAACACATCTTTGTCTCAAGAAAACAAAATAATTAAATACTGTTTGATGAAAACGGAGCACGCCCCTTTTTCGGCCCAAAGAAACAATTATTCTCCGACAAACATAATGTAGTTGTAAACTTGCCACAACAAAATATTAAAGCATAAAAAGGGAAGAGAAATTTCCTAATTCGTGGGTTTTAAGAACAAAGGATCATGGAAAATTTACCCCAAATCATTAAAATTAAAATTTTAAAAGGAAAGTTTTTCTTAATCTTTGTGTGGTCTACTTATGTTCGAAACTTTAAGACTGGAAAACTTGATTTCTTTCTCGGCCACTACGTGCCCACGTCGCTGTTTCTTTCCATTTTGTTTTGAGCGCATACATATATGATAATGTAATCGCTAACTCATGTCTTTATGTACGGCTAACCATCAGTTGGCGATGATTGAGTTAGCACGGGTCACGGTAAGGTCGTATATGTAATATTACAAGCTTTGAGCCGAAAGATGGTTAACACATTATCTTTCCTTATTTTATTTTCTCGACCCATTTCACTTCTTTTGAGTCTATTAAAATTAATATGACCTATTGTGAGTCCAAAAGGTTTAAGCCCATAAGGATATATTTAAAGATATCATGGGCCCATTTAATTAAGAATTCCTTTTAAAAATGTCTAAACCAAATTTTTTGGCAAATATATTTAGGTAAACTAAGCCAAAAATATTCTACGTAACTTGATATTTATAAATATCATAATTTTCGTGTGTGCATGTATCCGTTACTTTCAAAAGTTGAAAAGTACTTTGGAAATAGAATTTGAATTTGATTTGCACTTACAAAATGAGAGGTTAATAAGAAACATTGTTATGCAGGAAATATACAAATTCAAATTACCAATAAAAATAAAACAAACAGTTTCTTTGATAGTTTCATGGGAGTTAGAAAAACCTATTAAATACTTTTGAACGTTAAGATTATAATTTATATATTATAAATATGACTTTGTTGATCACAAAATGACTCAGCAAAGATTTTTCAACCCCTTTAATAAAATACCATTCTCTAAATGGCCATGGCATCATTCAAAAACTCAGATATGTTTAGACCATTATGATCAGCTTTACTTTGTTGTTGAAAACATCACTTTGTTCTTAAACTCCCCAACCACTCTCTCAAGGTCCTTCCAATGAGAATAGTTATGCCCCAAGGCCATTGTCACCCTACGAGAAATATTTGACTAATTGTGTAAGCAAACTAAAGCCACAATGTGGCGACCAAATATTCTTTGGTGTATTTGTTGGAAATCAAACAGTTAGCGATTATTGTTGTCTCAGTCTTGTGAATGACACGGGAAAATCGTGTCACATGGACGTGACAAAACATGCGGTTAATTTGCCACAGTTCAAGAAAAACAAGACTCAAATTTTCAGTAGGTGTGAGAAGGTTTGGAATGATTGTAGTTTAGTTCACTCTCCTTCACCTAAGCCTGATTTTCAGTGACAGGTGGCAGTGAATGCTTGTATCAAATAAAAATTACGCTTTTTGCTGAATGAAGTTTTTTCGTCTCACGTGCACCGTATCATCAATGTTTAGTTCGAGGTTTTGGGTCTTTGTTTAGAAATAAAAATAAAATCATACAAATGGATGTATCAAAAATTGATATATCAAAATTAATCTAAAACTCATTATTTGTCGTACTCAACTGGCAAAACATTTTTTTTCACGGTGCCTACTCTTAAAACATCCTACTAGTCCTTGGTTTCTAGTCTCAAGTTAGCTCTTTACAAGCCGATCAACTAGAGTTAAGGCAGCATAAAAGTTGGAAAAACAAAACCCAAAATGTAAAAATTGAAAAGGAAAAAAAAAATTGAATTTGCTTTCAATGGATTAGATTGGTATTCAGATTAAAACATGAAAACCAACTAATTGTAACCCAAATTAAATCCATATATAATTTTTATTTACGAGTTAGTCAAGTCACTTATACTTGTGTAAATATGCCTTTATGAAATTATTTATACGAAATCGTTGTTTACTGTTTTAGTGTAAAACTTGCATCCAAATATTTTGTTATGTTCATTAGAGCGTCTCGTTTAAATTACTTTTAAAATCTCTTTCGGGCCTCTTTTTCTTTTTTGTTATACAGTTTTTGTTTTATGTTACAAATGATTTCAATAAAAATGGGAAAAGCGGTACAATGCAACAAAATTTGATTAATTGGACCTAAAACCACAACATCAGTATACATTTAATTTACTACATATAAATTTTTTTGTTGCAATATTATATAAAAAAATTTCAGTCTTATTGTTGGGTTGTATCAATTGATATATGAGATGAGATATTAATTTTAATATCAATTGTATATTTCATGATTTATTAAATGTCTCTCATAAAACTGAAAGAAAGAAGCTAATCCATACACCTTTAAAATAGGTAAGAAACCATACTTAGGTTTAAAATCACACGAAAACCAATGTGATTGGATCGGATGAGCTTTCTCTCATAATCGGTACGATCCAATCTGTAAACACATCTTTGTCTCAAGAAAACAAAATAATTAAATACTCTGGTTTGATGAAAAACGGAGCACGTCCCTTTTTCGCCCAAGAAACAATTATTCTCTGACAAACATAATGTAGTTGTAAACTTGCCACAACAAAATATTAAAGCATAAAAAGGGAAGAGAAATTTCCTAATTCGTGGGTTTTAAGAACAAAGGATCATGGAAAATTTACCCCAAATCATTAAAATTAAAATTTTAAAAGGAAAGTTTTTCTTAATCTTTGTGTGGTCTACTTATGTTCGAAACTTTAAGACTGGAAAACTTGATTTCTTTCTCGGCCACTACGTGCCCACGTCGATGTTTCTTTCCATTTTGTTTTGAGCGCGTACATATATGATAATGTAATCGCTAACTCATGTCTTTGCGTGTACGGCTAACCATCAGTTGGCGATGACTGAGTTAGCACGGGTCACGGTAAGGTCGTATATGTAATATTACAAGCTTTGAGCCGAAAGATGGTTAACACATTATCTTTCCTTATTTTATTTTCTCGACCCATTTCACTTCTTTTGAGTCTATTAAAATTAATATGACCTATTGTGAGTCCAAAAGGTTTAAGCCCATAAGGATATATTTAAAGATATCATGGGCCCATTTAATTAAGAATTCCTTTTAAAAATGTCTAAACCAAATTTTTTGGCAAATATATTTAGGTAAACTAAGCCAAAAATATTCTACGTAACTTGATATTTATAAATATCAGAATTTTCGTGTGTGCGTGCGTATCCGTTACTTTCAAAAGTTGAAAAGTACTTTGGAAATAGAATTTGAATTTGTTTTGCAGTTACAAAATGAGAGGTTAATAAGAAACCTTTGTTGGAACCTAAACGATTGAGATGTTTAGACCCTCATTAATTTTGATGATAACAATGTATTCACAAGAGAACAATTTATGTTCTAACATTTCTTGAAGTGTGCAGATACTAATAATACGTATATTTTAAGCCACTCAAGCAAGAAGAAAGTAATTCTCAAGAGAAGGATTCATTCTACGTGTCAGCATCCGGCTCATCCTTGTGAGCGTCTGGAATTTCCTCTTTATACACTATGCTTATCCAATTGCTACAAGCGTCCGAACTTCCGATTTTGAACGAGCGTCCGAACTTCCGATTCGAGCAGCGTCCGAACTTCCGATTCGGCGAGCATCTCAACCTCACTTCTAATCACGTGTTAGTCACGTTGTCGCTCTACCTCTCGAAGTTTCGAACGGATTTCAAAATTGATCTTGAGCGCTAAAATGGTTGTCACGAGGTATCAAAGGTGAAACCTTTAACTACAAGACAAAAATCGTACAAGCAAGGTAGTACAAAAGCGGTAACATGTACTCTTTGGGATATTCTCTGCAAAGCTAGAAAGAGACAAAGATTTTGAATTTACCTTACTCAATGGTAAGGAGCCATTTTTACCTTAACGGTTATATCCTTGGAACTCCTATATATACCTCATGGTATCCATTGAAGAAGGAAGGAACGTCTTGTGAAAAAGCTTGCTGAAATTGGCTGAAATATTTATCGAGAACAAGCAATCGCTTGTGAGCAACCAAGTCTCGTGCTAAGTCTCACGGACTACGTAATCGAACTCGGCGTCAGGCCACTTTCTTTAAGAAAGTTTTTCTATAGTTGAGCTTAATCTTTTATCCTCTCGTGAGAGTTAATTTTAAGCGTACTTTCAACTCTTTTGTAAAAGTTGTTTTGGCCTAGTTAAATTTGTATCCTCAAAGGCTCGATTGCATGGAGTCGTTTGAGAAGTTGAGAGTATTGTCAAGTTGTGTGATTAGAATACTCTTGAGGAAATTATGTCAGATTGATTATAGTGAAAATCCTTCAGGAACGAAGGGACTAGACGTAGCTATCAGTTTGGTAGTGAACTAGTATAAATTTCTGTGTCTCCTGCTTTACTGCTTTCTATTCATTTTTATCTAGCTGTGTTAAAAACAAGTTTTATCAAACTGCTTTTTCCAGCGTCCGGTTATACCCAGCATCCAATAAACAAACTATTTTTAAAAAACTTGTGTTCTATAGTGTTTCTAACATAAAGTTTACGAAAAGTTTGTAAACACAATTCAACCGCCCCTTCTTGTGTTCACGTTCAGTTGGTACCAGAGCTCGGCCTCTTGGTTGAGCACTTAACAGTGTCAAGAGAAAAGATTCTATATTGTGAACATGTCTACTGAAGGTGGTCATATGAACCGTCCTCCTCTATTCAATGGAGAAAAATTTGATTACTGGAAGGATAAGATGAAAGCATTCCTTGAGGCACAAAGTCTTGATTTGTGGGATATAGTTGAAAGCGGGTACATTCTTCCCGCTAATGCCCTTGGCGTTGCAATATCAAGGGAAAACTGGTCTGATGATCAGAAAAAGAGATATCAAACCAACCAGAGGGCCAGATTTATTCTCATCTGTGCTATGACAGAAAGAGAATATGATAAATGTGGCAAGTTTGATACTGCCAAAGAAATCTGGGATTCTCTTGTATTGTCTTATGAGGGTTCTGCCCAAGTAAGAGAAACAAAGGCTAGCATGATGGTTCGCCAATGTGAACTATTCAAAATGGAAGATGGAGAAAACATTGAAACTATGTTTGGAAGATTCCAAACACTTGTTCATGGGTTGCAAGCCCTTAGAAAAAGTTATACCACACCTGATCACGTGAGAAAGATTTTGAGAAGCTTGACAAGGCAGTGGAGACCCAAAGTCTTGCTATTCAAGAAGCAAAAGATCTGAACGTTCTTGACTTGAAGATCTTATGAGTTCCCTAAAAGCTCATGAACTTGAGCTAAATGAAGAAGAACCTACCAAGAAGAGTAAGTCTATTGCTTTAAAAGTTAATCAACATAAACCTAGTACTTCTAAAGCTTTTCAGGCTGAAGAAGAAGAATCAGATGATGAAGCTTCAGAAGGAGACTCTGATGGATCAGATGATGAGCTTGCATTCATATCTAAGAAGATCCAGAGAATGTGGAAGAAAAGAAACTTTAGAAGGAAGTTTCAGAAGAAAGATTCAAAGGACAAGAAGGAGAGCAAAGACAAGGACAAAGCCCAAGTCATTTGCTATGAATGTAAGAAGCCTGGACATTTCAAATCCGAGTGTCCTAATCTTAAAGAAAAGCCCACAAGAAGCTCCTTCAAGAAAAAGAAGAAAGGTCTCATGGCAACATGGGAAGATCTTGACTTATCCTCCTCTGAGGAAGATAAAGAAGAAGCTCACATTGCCCTCATGGCAGACACTGACATTGAGTCAGAAGAAGATGTTGAAGAGGTAATAGTATATGATTCCTACTCTGAACTTCAACTTGCTTTTGATGATCTTGTTAAGGAGTCGCGCACTCTCTCTACTGAGTATAAGAACTTGAAAAAGAAATTTTTAAAACTATCACAAGATTTTCATTCCTTACGTAATGAAAACTCTGTACTCAGTGAAGAGAATCAGAAGCTGAAAACTGAAAATCAGCGTCTGGTTGATAACCAGCGTCTGGAAGCTAACAAGCAACCAGAAGCTGAGAGCTCTCAAGCTAAGAGTTCTGTAGTTACAGGCAGTCCTAACTGCAAATCAAATGACTATGAACAAGCATTTCAAAAGTTTCTTGCAGAGAGTGTAACTTGAAGCAAGCAAGCTTCAATGATCTGGGGTGTCAGTAAAACGACAACTCATGGTCTTGGCTATATACCAGATGAAACCCTTTTGGAAAATAATTCAGCATCTGATAAATCCCATAGCCATAGTAAATGCTTACATTGTACTTATTGTAATAAATTTGGTCATTTGAAAAGTGCATGTAATGTTTTTAAAACTAAGAAGGATAAGCCTCCTTCGAGAACTAACAAGAAAGGACCCAAAAAGATATGGGTACCTAAAGATAAAATAGTCTATGTTGCAGACATGCTTAGCAACAAAGTCAACACACCAGTCTTGGTACTTAGACAGTGGATGCTCGCGTCACATGACGGGAGAAAAGCATATGTTCCAAGAACTAAGACCTAGAGAAGCTGGATTCGTTGGTTTCGGAGGAAACCAGAAAGGTAAAATAGTTGGAATTGGTCGCATAGGTAAAGGCTCTCTTCCTTCTATTGATAATGTTTTATATGTTGAAGGACTGAAACATAATCTATTGAGCATAAGTCAATTATGTGACAATGGTTATGAAGTCATCTTTACAGAAACTGGATGTTTAGTAAAAAGCAAAAACGATGGATCTATATTCTTTACAGCAAAGAGGAAACAAAATGTTTATAAAGTTCATCTTTCTGAACTTGAAAAACAAGATGTCAAGTGTCTTATATCTGTTGAAGATGAGCAATGGATTTGGCACAAAAGATTGGGTCATGCCAACTTGAGATTAATCTCAAAATTAAACAAGCACAATC
Source organism: Calophaca sinica (assembly GCA_037113605.1). NCBI lineage: Eukaryota > Viridiplantae > Streptophyta > Magnoliopsida > Fabales > Fabaceae > Calophaca > Calophaca sinica. The sequence goes on from CM073731.1 coordinate 118,816,030, forward strand.
TTGTTAAAGGCTTACCAAATCTTAAGTACAAATCTGATGCCCTTTGTGAAGCTTGTCAAAAAGGAAAACAAGTTAAAACTTCCTTTCATTTAAAAAATGTTGTTTCAACTTCTAGACCACTTGAACTTTTACATCTTGATCTTTTTGGTCCCACAAGAACAGCCTCTTTAACTGGAAAGAAATATGGTTTAGTCATTGTGGATGATTTTACTAGATGGACATGGGTTAAATTCCTTGCCCACAAGGATGAGTCTTACAAGGTATTTACTGTTTTCTGCAAATCAGTTCAAAATGAAAAAGGCATTTGCATTTCCTCTATTAGAAGTGATCATGGGGGAGAATTTGAAAATGAGAACTTTCAAAAAATTTGTGAAGAAAATGGCATCTCCCACAATTTCTCCTCTCCTAGAACACCTCAACAAAATGGTGTTGTAGAAAGGAAAAATAGGTCCCTCCAGGAAATGGCCAGGACCATGATCAATGAAGCTGATATTGCAAAACATTTTTGGGCACAAGCAGTAAACACAACTTGTTATATTCAAAATAGAATTTAAATAAGACCTATTTTGAAGAAGACTCATATGAATTGTGGAAAGGAAGAAAACCAAACATTTCTTACTTTCATCCTTTTGGTTGTATTTGTTATATCCTGAATACTAAAGATCAGCTTGGTAAGTTTGATTCCAAGGCTGACAAAGGAATCTTTTTGGGATATTCTGAAAGATCTAAAGCTTTTAGAGTATACAACAAAGAAACTTTGACAGTTGAAGAGTCCATTCATGTCAAGTTTGATGATAAGAAGCCTGACACTGCAATGTCAGAGCTAGATGAGTTATTTTCAGATTTAAACCTCGGTGAAAAGCCAGACGGTGAAAATACATCTTCATCATCCGGTGGTGACAAGACGAAGAACTCGACTCAAGCGGAAGCTGAAGCAAGAAAAAGCTGGAAGTACAAAACCAATCATCCAAAAGATCAAATCATAGGAGAACCTAGTGACAAAGTACGAACCAGATCCTCCTTCAAGGAGCATGCTGATTTTGCACTTCTCTCTGAAATGGAACCTAAGACGATTGATCAAGCTTTGGAAGATGAAGGGTGGATTCTAGCTATGCAAGATGAGTTAAATCAGTTCCAAAGGAATGATGTCTGGGAAGCTAGTCACTCTACCAGAAGATAAGCAAGCTATTGGTACTAAATGGGTATTCAGAAATAAGCTTGATGAAGACGGTAAAGTTGTGAGAAATAAGGCAAGGTTAGTTGCTCAAGGCTACTCACAAGAAGAAGGTATTGATTTCACTGAAACTTTTGCACCTGTTGCAAGATTAGAAGCAATTCGCATTTTACTTTCATTTGCAACACATCATGAGATAACTTTATATCAAATGGATGTGAAAAGTGCTTTTTTAAATGGTTTTATAACTGAAGAAGTTTATGTCAAACAACCTCCTGGTTTTGAAGATGTTGAATTTCCAGAACATGTTTTTAAACTTAAAAAGGCACTATATGGTCTTAAACAAGCTCCCAGAGCATGGTATGATAGACTAAGTTCCTTTTTAATGGAAAATGGATTTACTAGAGGTTTAGTTGACACAACTCTTTTCAGAAAAACCTCAAACAAGCATTTCATACTTGTCCAAATATATGTTGATAATATTATTTTTGGAGCCACTAATGAAAGTCTTTGCAAAGAATTTTCTAAGCTTATGCAGGCTGAATTTGAGATGAGCATGATGGGAGAATTGAAGTTCTTCCTTGGAATACAAATCAAGCAATACAGTGATGGTATTTATATTCATCAAAGCAAATACATCAAAGAATTATTGAAGAAATTCAAGATGCTGGATTGCAAGCCGATGAGCATGCCTATGCATCCTACCTGCTCTCTGAGTAAAGATGAAATTGGTAAGAAGGTAGATCAGAAGCTATACAGAGGTATGATTGGATCTCTACTTTATCTTACGGCTTCAAGACCTGATATTATGTTCAGCGTCTGCCTGTGTGCTAGGTTTCAATCAGATCCTAGAGAATCACACCTAAGTGCTGTTAAAAGAATATTTAGATATTTACAAGGAACTACTAATCTTGGTTTGCTTTATAAGAAATCAAAAGATTACCAATTAGTAGGTTTCTGTGATGCTGATTTTGTTGGAGATCGAATTGAAAGAAAAAGCACAAATGGAGGCTGCCAATTCCTTGGAGCTAATCTTGTGTCTTGGTCACGCAAAAGGCAAAGCACAATAGCACTCTCAACGGCAGAAGCTGAATACATCTCAGCAGCAAGTTGTAGTTCTCAACTTCTGTGGATGAAGTATCAACTTGAAGACTACTTGATAAAAGAGAGTAACATTCCTATCTTCTGTGATAATACATCTGCCATATGTCTGACTAAAAATCCAATATTGCATTCTAGAGCAAAGCATATTGAGATTAAGCATCATTTTATAAGAGACTATGTTCAGAAGGGTATTTTAGAAATAAAATTTGTAGACACTGATCATCGGTGGTGACATATTTACAAAACCCTTCTTGAAGATAGATTCAATTTTATAAGAAGGAATTTAAACTTTCATCTTATAAAAGAATGATTAATCTCGGCGTCGATGATAAACTAAATCTCAAAGATCACGATATGACATAAGCATGTATGTGCATCAGCATCTTATCTGTCATACGCATCATAAATCATCATCTGGTAAGTCGGTTACGTGCGTCCGAGCACACCCACACGTGTCACACGTGTTAAGGACTCAAGCGTCTCATCATACCTACTGAGTCATGATTATTTACGTTCTTCGATAAAATCTTTTACTTTTATTTTGGCGTCCGCATTTAATGAAAAAGCGAATCTTTATTTTCTTTTCTTTTTGATTTATTTTTATAAGAGAATACGAAGCGATATTTTTGAAAAATAACTGTACCATTCTCCTTTAACTTTCCCACTACTCCACTTCTTTCGCTCCACTCTCTGTCTTCTGCTAAAACCGTACTCATTCTCTTTTTCCCTCTCTCTCTGTGTGTGTGCTTAAACCCTAAAACCTTCATCACCTCTTTCTCTCAACTGCACTCATGGCTGGAGTATCAACTTCTGAATATACGGCTATCTTTGATACCATGTCTGAAGGAAAAGTCTTGATGGAAAATCGAGTCGATTTGGAAAGCTTCAAACTCTATGGCTTCGACTTCTTCAATGGGTTCAAGGCAATGGGTCGGGAACAAGATTTCTTCCGGAACCGGTTGAGGTTACGTGATCGCGATTAAAGAATTCTGGGGAAATGTTCGGCTACACAAAGGTGGTATCTTTGAAGGAACAGTGAAAGGATTCAAGTTTGTTTTTACCATCAAGAATATTTCGGGATTCTTGGGTGTCCGTGTGAAGGCATCGCTTTCTATTCGTAATGGGCTGACGCATTTCATGGGATTGAGAAGGTCAACAATGATCTGTTTGAGAACTACCAGCAGCTGAAAGAATCTGCGGTGAAACACTCCATCGCCAAGAATCTGAAAAGTCATTTCAGAGTTCTTCATAAGATAATCACCAAGAGCGTCCTGTTGAAGGCTGGCTCTAGTGACATTGTCAACTACGAGTAGAAGTTCATCATGAGACACTTCATGGCGGGCAACAAGGTGAACCTGCCAAGGCTAATCTACAATAACCTACTCAATGCACTTGTCAACTCAAGAAAAGGTGTTGCTGACAAGAAGAACACCTACAAGTTCATTCCGTATGGTGTCTTGCTCACCAAAATGATGGACAAGAATCTGGTCATAAACAAGCTGACTGCTTTACCAGATCAAGTGAAGGCAAAGTATTTTGGTGCTGATAATATTGTGATTCCTGACACTTTTGGAGTCAACAGCCTGGTAAGAATGAAATTGCTTACTGGGTCCATGATGAAGAAGGTGAAAGTTGAACAACAGGAAGAGGAAGCAGAAAAGAAAACCACCAGAGGCTCAAAGCCTGGTGTGAAAAGACACGCTGAGTCTCCTTCGAGAGAGACCAGAAGAACAAAACAGAAGGTGGCTCCTGCACCTACTGTTGAGGAACCAGAAGATGAGGACCGAGTTCCCATCAGTCAGGTTCTGAGGAAGAGGAGCAAGCCGAGGCGAGAAGCTTGATCTCAAAGATCCGAACAATGAAGAAGGACATTCAAGATCCGCCTCAAAGATCTCGCCCCGATCGAAGCTCAAAAGATCGGTTAGGCAATCGAACCTGAACCAAAGGTACTTGAATTCTCCTGATGAATCAGATCTGTTGTTGCATCGATACCATTCTTGCTCCACCACTATCCTTTGCTCAACCACCACAACATCAAACCCTTAAGCAGAAAACCTCCATTGCCCCTAAACAACCTATCCAACCATCATCCACTACACTCAATCTTAACCTACCACAAATTTCCCCAAACACTTCACTCACTACATACATTTCCAAGCTTCATTCTCATCCTTTTAACCTACTTTTCAAAACACCCCCCATAAATCCCTTCAAACCCCACTCACCAAAAGCCTACAAAAACAGCAAAGCCAAACCCACCTTACTTACCCTTACCACAAAACCAACAGTATTTGGTGAAAAGAAAAATATCTCATACAAACCTCGGTTTGTAAAGTATGAGATATATAACAGCATCTACAACCGTCCTTCAACCTGGCATTTAAAAACCTTCACTTCTGGAGCTGCCAGATTGGAGATTGCCGATCCTATAAGTGCAACCTTCAAGGATGGAGATGATCACGTCCAAATGTCTTTCAAAGGAAGGTTGAGACCAACTTCAGGAAGCAGAGCAATTCCCTTCTCTGTTGATCTTCCTCTATCCCTTCCTCAGTCTGAACCACTCACATTGGAAGAATGTGGAAGGTGGATCACAGATGATGAAGCTGCCTTCATGGCACATTGCCTTGAGCAGAAAAGGCTTGAAGTTATAAGGCAATATCGAGACCCATCATCTGTCTCTGTCAAGATAGTACCAGATAGACAAAGGTGGCTACCTTGGTCTATTCCTGGGAAAAGGAAGGAACCCGCTCCGGGGAAGCAACCTTTCAGCAAGATCAGGCTAAAGGAATATGAGAAGGCACCTACCAAGTACAATATTAAGGATTTCTCTCAGCTTCCGATTGCCAAGATCTCTGAGGATCACGCCAGAAGGTTTTACCTGACTTCTCTGAAGAAAGATGAATGGAGAACTGGCTCCTCAAGCTGCTGCAATGCTGAAAAGGCCACTATTCCTACGGTTGGGAAAATCAGCAAAGTTACTGACATCAACTTCGGAACAGTATACTTGATGATATGTTCAGATGCTCGATGTCGCACTTGGACTGCATGAAGATCTATAACCAATGGGCTGCTGTGACCAAACTCTTCGATATTGGGTTTACGTGGAGTCAATGGTCTGAATCGTGGAAAGCCAAAGCCTTATTACCACGCCTCGACCCCCTTGTGCTAGAAGAATATGACAGGGAAAATCTGAGAAGAATCTACCTGGCAGAAAATGAAGCACTCTCCTTCACTTGTGAAGCTTTGAGTGTCTTTATCAGAAATTTATGGGGAGAAGACGCTGGGAACAGGTTTGACTCTTACACAGCTGATGTTTTTCTTCATAGGGAAACCATCTTCTTGCATTTGCTTTATCCAGAAGATGTGAAGCATCAGTGGCAGATTCAGACAGAATCAGAGCTCAGAAGACTCAGAAATTTCATCAAATGGGTCATACCAAATGATGTATTCTTCTTGAGAGCTCAAAGGAAGAAGGTTTTGAGACTGAAGTTATCCAACTGGGTGCTAGCAGAGCATCAGAAGATGAAGTCTGCATCTGTACCAGAAGCTGGACCTTCTGCTTCTTCTTCTGCAATGGAAATGTTCACCATTCCCAAAGCAGAATTTGAAGAAATGAAGGCTACAAACTTGAAGGTTACTCAGCTAGAGGCTGCACTGAAGCTACTCTACGAATGTCTCAATATCCCACCTCCACCTCTTCCAAACCCTTGATTTTTTTTACTTGTGTGTGATATAAAATCTATTTGGTTGATACAATTATATATATATAAATATGTTTGATCTAATTATCTGTCTTTTGTTCAAATTTTTCTAAGTCTTATTTTGACTATGATGTGTTTTTACACTCTTTTTGTCTGATGACAAAAGGGGGAGTAAAAGAAAGGTATGATGAACACGAAAGAAAGGTACATTGAACACGAGAGAATCCGATTATCCACCATCCGATGGATACACTGGAACTAAAAGTATCATGCATATCATTTCATACATAGCATTTTTTTTTGCGCTAATATTCATTGATCTAGTGCTATGATAATGTTTAATAAATTTTCGGATTTTTCGTAAATCAATCTATTTGGTATATAATCAGCATCCGATCTCACTTTATTAAATACATGCTCTGATACATTTACTGATTTTTCGTAATCACTTAAATGAATTTGCTTACCAAAAATTGCCTTAAAACCTGAATTGTTCATATATATCTAAACTGTTAAATTCAGGGGGAGACCCTTAATGTCTTTTTGAAACTAAATTGTTCATCTACCTTAGATGTTTGTCATCATCAAAAAGGGGGAGATTGTTGGAACCTAAACGATTGAGATGTTTAGACCCACATTAATTTTGATGATAACAATGTATTCACAAGAGAACAATTTATGTTCTAACATTTCTTGAAGTGTGCAGATACTAATAATACGTATATTCTAAGCCACTCAAGCAAGAAGAAAGTAATTCTCAAGAGAAGGATTCATTCTACATGTCAGCATCCGGCTCATCCTTGTGAGCGTCTGGAATTTCCTCTTTATACACTATGCTTATCCAATTGCTACAAGCGTCCGAACTTCCGATTTTGAACGAGGGTCTGAACTTCCGATTCTGAACGAGCGTCCGAACTTCCGATTCTGAGCGAGCGTCTGAACCTCACTTCTAATCACGTGTTAGTCACGTTGCTGCTCTACCTCTCAGAAGTTTCTGGAACGGATTTCAAAATTGATCTTGAGCGCTAAAATGGTTGTACGAGGTATCAAAGGTGAAACCTTTAACTACAAGACAAAAATCGTACAAGCAATGTAGTACAAAAACGGTAAGATGTACTACTGGGATATTCTCTGCAAAGCTAGAAAGAGACAGCATTTTGAATTTACCTTACTCAATGGTAAGGAGCCATTTTTACCTTAACGGTTATATCCTTAGAACTCCTATATATACCTCATGGTATCCATTGAAGAAGGAACGAACGTACTGTGAAAAAGCTTGCTGAAATTCTGCTGAAATATTTACTGAGAACAAGCACTGCTTCTGTGAGCAACCAAGTCTCGTGCTAAGTCTACGGACTACGTAATGAACTCGGTCCGACCCTTTCTTTAAGAAAGTTTTTCTATAGTTGAGCTTAATCTTTTATCCTCTCTGTGAGAGTTAATTTTAACTTGTACTTCAACTCTTTTGTAAAAGTTGTTTTGGCCTAGTTAAATTTGTATCCTCAAAGGCTCGATTGTCTTGAGTCGTTTTGAGAAGTTGAGAGTATTGTCAAGTTGTGTGATAGAATACTCTTGAGGAAATTATGTCAGATTGATTATAGTGAAAATCCTTCAGGAACGAAGGGACTAGACGTAGCTATCAGTTTGGTAGTGAACTAGTATAAATTTCTGTGTCTCCTGCTTTACTGCTTTCTATTCATTTTTATCTAGCTGTGTTAAAAACAAGTTTTATCAAACTGCTTTTTCCAGCATCCGGTTATACCCAGCATCCGATAAACAAACTATTTTTAAAAAACTTGTGTTCTATAGTGTTTCTAACATAAAGTTTACGAAAAGTTTGTAAACACAATTCAACCCCCCCTTCTTGTGTTCACGTTCAACATTGTTATGCAGGAAATATACAAATTCAAATTACCAATAAAAAATAAAACAAACAGTTTCTTTGATAGTTTCATGGGAGTTAGAAAAACCTATTAAATACTTTTGAACGTTAAGATTATAATTTATATATTATAAATATGACTTTGTTGATCACAAAATGACTCAGGCAAAGATTTTTCAACCCCTTTAATAAAATACCATTCTCTAAATGGCCATGGCATCATTCAAAAACTCGTATATGTTTCTGACCATTATGATCAGTTTTACTTTGTTGTTGAAAACATCACTTTGTTCTGAAACTCCCCAACCACTCTCTCAAGGTCCTTCCAATGAGAATAGTTATGCCCCAAGGCCATTGTCACCCTACGAGAAATATTTGACTAATTGTGTAAGCAAACTAAAGCCACAATGTGGCGACCAAATATTCTTTGGTGTATTTGTTGGAAATCAAGCGATTAGCGATTATTGTTGTCTCAGTCTTGTGAATGACACGGGAAAATCGTGTCACATGGACGTGACAAAACATGCGGTTAATTTGCCACAGTTCAAGAAAAACAAGACTCAAATTTTCAGTAGGTGTGAGAAGGTTTGGAATGATTGTAGTTTAGTTCACTCTCCTTCACCTAAGCCTGATTTTCAGTGACAGGTGGCAGTGAATGCTTGTATCAAATAAAAATTACGCTTTTCTTTGAATGAAGTTTTTAGTCTCACGTGCACCGTATCATCAATGTTTAGTTCGAGGTTTTGGGTCTTTGTTTAGAAATAAAAATAAAATCATACAAATGGATGTATCAAAAATTGATATATCAAAATTAATCTAAAACTCATTATTTGTCGTACTCAACTGGCAAAACATTTTTTTTCACGGTGCCTACTCTTAAAACATCCTACTAGTCCTTGGTTTCTAGTCTCAAGTTAGCTCTTTACAAGCCGATCAACTAGAGTTAAGGCAGCATAAAAGTTGGAAAAACAAAACCCAAAATGTAAAAATTGAAAAGGAAAAAAAAACTGAATTTGCTTTCAATGGATTAGATTGGTATTCAGATTAAAACATGAAAACCAACTAATTGTAACCCAAATTAAATCCATATATAATTTTTATTTACGAGTTAGTCAAGTCACTTATACTTGTGTAAATATACCTTTATGAAATTATTTATACGAAATCGTTGTTTACTGTTTTAGTGTAAAACTTGCATCAAAATATTTTGTTATGTTCATTAGAGCGTCTCGTTTAAATTACTTTTAAAATCTCTTTCGGGCCTCTTTTTCTTTTTTGTTATACAGTTTTTGTTTTATGTTACAAATGATTTCAATAAAAATGGGAAAAGCGGTACAATGAAACAAAATTTGATTAATTGGACCTAGAAAACCACAACATCAGTATACATTTAATTTACTACATATAAATTTTTTTGTTGCAATATTATATAAAAAAATTTCAGTCTTATTGTTGGGTTGTATCAATTGATATATGAGATGAGATATTAATTTTAATATCAATTGTATATTTCATGATTTATTAAATGTCTCTCATAAAACTGAAAGAAAGAAGCTAATCCATACACCTTTAAAATAGGTAAGAAACCATACTTAGGTTTAAAATCACACGAAAACCAATGTGATTGGATCGGATGAGCTTTCTCTCATAATCGGTACGATCCAATCTGTAAACACATCTTTGTCTCAAGAAAACAAAATAATTAAATACTCTGGTTTGATGAAAAAGCGAACACGCGTCCTTTTAGTCGGTAAAACAATTATTCTCGACAAACATAATGTAGTTGTAAACTTGCCACAACAAAATATTAAAGCATAAAAAGGGAAGAGAAATTTCCTAATTGTGGGTTTTAAGAACAAAGGATCATGGAAAATTTACCCCAAATCATTAAAATTAAAATTTTAAAAGGAAAGTTTTTCTTAATCTTTGTGTGGTCTACTTTTGTTCGAAACTTTAAGACTGGAAAACTTGATTTCTTTCTCGGCCACCTCGTGCCCACGTCATTGCTTTCTTTCCATTTTGTTTTGAGCGTACATATATGATAATGTAATCGCTAACTCATGTCTTTGCGTGTCACGGCTAACCATCGATTGGCGATGGTGAGTTAGCACGGGTCACGGTAAGGTCGTATATGTAATATTACAAGCTTTGAGCGAAAGATGGTTAACACATTATCTTTCCTTATTTTATTTTCTCGACCCATTTCACTTCTTTTGAGTCTATTAAAATTAATATGACCTATTGTGAGTCCAAAAGGTTTAAGCCCATAAGGATATATTTAAAGATATCATGGGCCCATTTAATTAAGAATTCCTTTTAAAAATTTCTAAACCAAATTTTTTGGCAAATATATTTAGGTAAACTAAGCCAAAAATATTCTACGTAACTTGATATTTATAAATATCAGAATTTTCGTGTGTGCGTGCGTATCCGTTACTTTCAAAAGTTGAAAAGTACTTTGGAAATAGAATTTGAATTTGTTTTGCAGTTACAAAATGTGAGGTTAATAAGAAACAGTGTTATGCAGGAAATATACAAATTCAAATTACCAATAAAAAATAAAACAAACAGTTTCTTTGATAGTTTCATGGGAGTTAGAAAAACCTATTAAATACTTTTGAACGTTAAGATTATAATTTATATATTATAAATATGACTTTGTTGATCACAAAATGACTCAGGCAAAGATTTTTCAACCCCTTTAATAAAATATCATTCTCTAAATAGTCATGGCATCATTCAAAAACTCGTATATGTTTCTGACCATTATGATCAGTTTTACTTTGTTGTTGAAAACATCACTTTGTTCCGAAACTCCCCAACCACTCTCTCAAGGTCCTTCCAATGAGAATAGTTATGCCCCAAGGCCATTGTCACCCTACGAGAAATATTTGACTAATTGTGTAAGCAAACTAAAGCCACAATGTGGCGACCAAATATTCTTTGGTGTATTTGTTGGAAATCAAACAGTTAGCGATTATTGTTGTCTCAGTCTTGTGAATGACACGGGAAAATCGTGTCACATGGACGTGGCAAAACATGGGGTGAATGTGCCAAGGGTCAAGAGAAAGAAGACTCAAACTTTCAGTAGGTGTGAGAAGGTTTGGAATGATTGTAGTTTAGTTCACTCTCCTTCACCTAAGCTTTGATTTTCAAAGTGATGGTGGCGGTGAATGCTTGTATCAAATAAAAATTACGCTTTTTGCTGAATGAAGTTTTTTCGTCTCACGTGCACCGTATCATCAATGTTTAGTTCGAGGTTTTGGGTCTTTGTTTAGAAATAAAAATAAAATCATACAAATGGATGTATCAAAAATTGATATATCAAAATTAATCTAAAACTCATTATTTGTCGTACTCAACTGGCAAAACATTTTTTTTCACGGTGCCTACTCTTAAAACATCCTACTAGTCCTTGGTTTCTAGTCTCAAGTTAGCTCTTTACAAGCCGATCAACTAGAGTTAAGGCAGCATAAAAGTTGGAAAAACAAAACCCAAAATGTAAAAATTGAAAAGGAAAAAAAAACTGAATTTGCTTTCAATGGATTAGATTGGTATTCAGATTAAAACATGAAAACCAACTAATTGTAACCCAAATTAAATCCATATATAATTTTTATTTACGAGTTAGTCAAGTTGTAACACCCCAACCCATATTAGGGTATTACTTATTAAATAAACCTGAATTTAAAAAGAATTTGCACTTGGAAAATTTTCGCAATACGACGACCGTAAAATATAATTAAAACCTTGTATAAAAGACCTGTTGAATAAAGGAAAACATTTCAAAGACTCGACTTAACACACATACATCAGAGTTTCAAAGCAGAATAACCATTAATAATTACAAAACCTTTTTATAAATAACCTTAAGATAAATTAAAGATGACCTATACATTATTTTCTAGTCACAAGGGACTCAACCTAGAATTTGGACTCTGACTCGTGATCAGAACCCAATATCTCATGGGAGGGCAAGACCAGAGCACAATCCTTGCTCTGAACCTCTTCCATTAGTTGTACGAAAACAACGCCCCAAAGGTGAGTTTATAAAACTCAATAACATAGACTTAAAAGGAAGATAGTTTTTACCGTTGTTTCGACCATACGTGTGTGCGGCGTATGGGAAATCCTCCTGCACGACCTATACATAACATATAATAATACTATAGCCTAATTTTATCCTCACCTTCAATCATTCACACACTCACTAAGGATACAATTAATAACATATCATACAATCACATAATTCATACAAGTTCCTCATTTGAATGTACCCCCCCCTTGGCCCTAAACTCATTTGCAGCGGCGAGATCCAATTTATGATGATCGACCAAGGGTGTCCCCATCTGAATACATGGCGGGATTCACAATGACCAGACTGCCATCCAAAGTACACTTCGGACAACAAACATTCCGTAAACAATCAAATCAAACATAGTAATATAACACGGGTTCTTGGACTTTATTGTCGATCCGGTGGCTTACCCCTGGTGAGCCCACCATGCTACATCACATAAATGTGTTACTATACAATCTAATGCAAACATCATAAACTTCATTCGTATGGCAAGTCAAATAAATTGGCATTGCACTCAATATGGTATTTATCACCATTCCTCATAATTCCTCATTTAGACATAACCCTCATTCCTCAAGAATTAACATTCATCATAAAAATAGTTCTCGCGACCCTTACCATAATATTCTCGGTTGATAAATTTTAAACTTAGCCTAGGGTGCATCCTCCTAACGTGATAGACTTACATAATATAAAAGCTAAGCGTACCTTTGTAGAGAATCCGACACTCGTAAATAACGAGTAATGAACCATGAAGACCGGGAGCGAGTTCATGACACCGACCCAGAGTACACCCTCCATTCTTTAATCAGTTTATTTTCCCTTATGTATAGGATACGTAGTCATCTCACACGGTTAACCAAAATCGTGCATAAACATTATGCAGAAACTTTCAAATGACTATATAAACTTCGACAATTTATTTACCCTATCAAGCGATATCGGAATCTAACAAACGACCCACCTCTGTAAAGCTAATGAGGTCTATTTTCTAACCATGTATTTAGAATTTTGGAATGATGTATCAAAAAGTGCAGTTTTGAAACAAAACAGTAAGTTCTGAGAATGGGACAGCAAGCTGTGTCCTAAGTTGGGAGCCTTCTAGAATGACCAAGACAAACTCAAATAACACGAAACTTGAGCCTAAATGGTAGCAAAATTTGTCTACTTTTCAAAGGGATTGGATTCATAAAAAAATAAGTTCATTTGACAACATAATAACCGAAATACTGAACCTATGCACAGTTTGGCTTGAAATTTGACCTAACTTGGGACACTCATAATCGGAGGTATACTACTCGAATTAAACCAAACCAGTGCCAAAATGACCGTAATTAAGTCTATTTTCGAATAAGGTAAGCCCCAAAATTTTTAGATAAGCGAGAATGGTCCCGGTTTCAAAACAACACCCATGGCTACACTCATGATATATCATTCAATGCACATAACATGAGCTCAAGTATCATATAGCCCAAGCTAATAAGAGGGCTAGCTGGGCCGAGCCACTTCAAGACTAATTTCAAACATATCAAGAAACATAACATTCACATAAATATTACGAGTGAAGCTCGATGGAACTCACAACAGCAAGCATCAAACATTGGTTTAGGGGTTGGGGCGATATCAACCCTATTTGATCAAACCCCATACAAGACCATTCAGATCCATTCAGATACTAATTATAAAGCTAAATAAACTTAATAACAGTTCTAGCACACTCTAAGGGAGGTTTTGGGGAAGTCTATGTTACCTGAATAATCCCAATTAGGGATTTGAGCTCCGTAAATCCACTTCCATGATTCCGAGCTCTAGTTCACCTTCTCCATCAATCAAAACCCACATGCAAGGCTGTCCTCTTCTTCTTCTTCCATTCGATTTTTGTCTCCCTCGGTCTCTCGGCCACGTTCGGTTTTCTTCTTCTCTCTCGTGTGATCTCCTCCTTCCTCGGCCTCGGTCTTCTATCTCTCTTGGCGCCCTTACGCTACTTCTGGCGCGGTGGCGACTGCCGTCTACGTCCGGCCACGATGGCCTCTCCTCCACTATCTCTCTCGGCCTTCCCTCTCCCTCGCGTTCTGCGGCTCGCCATGAAGGGTGGTGGTTCCGCCACCGACTCTCGCCGTCGCGGCTCATGCCGTCATGACCTCTTCCCTTCCCGTCGCCACCTATCTTCTCGCCTCTCCCTTCCTCTCTTCCTCGTCTCCCTTCTTCCCTTTCTTTCCTTCCTTTCTTCTTTCTTGTTTTTTCTCTTTTTTGATTTCTTGTTTCCTTCCTTCTTACATTTAATTTCCACGCTGAGAGGAGTAAGTGAGGAGGAGGGAGTGAGATGTGGTGCAATCTAGGAGAGAGTGGTGTATGGTGGGGCTACAACCTATATTTATTAAAAATAGCCAATAAGTCCCTATTTAAATATCATAATTTACTTTTAGGTCCTTACATTAACCTTAGGTAAATTAATCAATTAAAACCACTCATAATTAAGTAGTCTCACATTTCCTAAATCATTGGAAAAATTACTATTTTACCCTTTAATTCCAAATTTGTCTTAAATAACTAAATTAAGGCTATGAACTATTTTTATTTCTTAGGGATTAAATTCCTTTTCCACTTAGGATTCCTAATAATTAGGCTTAAAAAATTTTGGGATATTACATTACTCCCCACCTTTTAGGAATTTTGTCCCCAAAATTCGCCTTAACCTTGTAACCTATCCATATAAAGGATTTGTTCTCGGTGTTTCATTTGCGAACTCTAATCCTTCTACGCTTCGAATGAGTAAGTTGCGTCTCTTGATCGTTCTAAATCGTCAGAATCTCGAAAAGAATTAGTAGCTACCCTAGGTCAACTATCAGTAGAATTTGTGATTTAGCTAACTGATTCTACAAACTAAGTCTTATTCCCGATAAGATGCTTATTAAGTCAAGATGAAGTTTGTAATTGGTCAAGGAAGATCACTTCACCGCTAGGCTAGTGAATCTAGCGTATACACTAATATCCTTGAATTCTCATTGATTTAGCTATAACCAATACCTTAGTAGTCCCAAAACTATGGTCTAACATTCTTCCTTATGCTAGTTAATCCACCAAGGTCACTATGCCTAGGGAACTTAGGGCTCGATTACCTTCCGGGTTCCCTAAATGCAATTGAAGTATTAAGAAATCTGGCTCAATACTATCCCTTGCAGTTATAGAAAACACTAAGGTATTTCTAATCAAGGTCCAATAGGTGCTTTAGAGAGCTTCGTGGTTATCAATTAATTTGGGATCCATTCACAATGGTTAGATCAAACCAGCTTGACTATTTAACAAGTGTTGAGAGCCTAATCGATTACGAACACCCATCCCGAATTGATTGAAACCGCACAGCTAAGAGTTCTTACTTATCAATTCTAGATGCTATTGTAATAGACAGTCACAATAATTCAAACAGTGCAGGGTCATAGGACCTAAGGCAACTACGCCAAGCCACCACAAGATTTAGGCTCACTATATCCAAAGTGACCTTCACATTTCTGCTTGAATCGTCTCTTCTCAGGTTCATAACATTCTAGGTAACTCTAGCAACTTCCTAACATAAGCCTTGGTCGCTAACACAGTATGGAGGGTTAAGGCTCTCAGTACATTTGCGGGATATAGGTGAACTAAATCAATTACACAAATGATAGGTAGCACCTAATTCAAGATCATGCAATAAGAATTTCAAAGAACTCTTTTTAACTTAGAACCAAATCGAATGGTAATTTGAAACCACTTGAATGTATTTAAATGGAATTCAAGACACAATCAAGTCAAGTTTCAAACATAGGAAAATGGATGAACTCGCATATAACTCACGAACAACAGCAGATCCTACCACATTTAACTCTATTACATATACATGTCCATATGTATTTAAACAAACATTCTAAATTTCCTTTTAACCATTATCTTATCTTAATATTCAAGTGTGAGCATCAATCCATGTAAAGGCATGCATATACATATACACATATATACATTTATCATGCTTAGAAACACAATGCATGCTTGGTTTTTGAAAACTAACAATCTGACATTAGCTATTAGATTACTCACCTTACAAATTCACACGCACAAGAAGAAAGGGAGAAGATTATATAACATAATAGAACTGGTCATAAAACCTTTATTAAGTTTATCAAATCATATACAATGGACTTTTCCCAAATAAGACTATAGAGGACAGTGTAATGTAACACCACATATTATCTATTCTCTGAGAATGGAAAAAAAAAATGATCGGATTCTTAGTAATCTCAAATGTTTCCAATCACTTGGAAATTGAAGACATTCCCCTCAATAAAATATAAATATAGCAATTATCTGTTTCTCAACAAAAATAAAAATTAACTCATCAGTTTCCATGTAACTTGATGTTCTGTATAAATATTAGTTGACAAAAAGAAGTGACCAAGAGAAGAAAATTTTATATAGAAGCTATTAGATTAGAGGACCAAATAATGAACCCAAAAGCTGAAAAATGATAAAGAAGTGAAAGAACAATTTCATTTGCCGAACAGCATTCTATGACCAAACTAGAACCTTCAGTGATGACTCACAATTGAAGCAATATGCAGAAAAAGATATATCAAAGCTGAAATTCTAATGGTCTCAATGTCTTGATAAAACTGTATAACTTGTTTGACCAGCTTCACAGTAATCTACTAATGCAATCAAATAGACAAATAGCATCTAGTTAGCCAGAGCCAACTCATCCTCAATCTAGTCCATAAAGGTCAGGAAACACAAGACCCAGCATATCATAAATTATAAACAATCAATTGGAGGTAAAATATAAATTGCAAATTGAATATTGTGCTGACTTCTTAATGAAAATGGAACACTTAGTTTGAACCCTTGGATAGACCCTAGACAATCACACATTCAGACTTAATAGGAACCCAAAATTTGAGTGCGGCGCATAAGTCCAGAGGCTACTTTAGTTCCCTTTTGAATACCATTATTGTATCAAAATAAAATCATATTTAGTCCTGTGGAAATAAAATCATATTTAGTCCTGTGGGATTAAACATATACATTATACGCCACAAATAAATGTGATTTCATATGCATCCATACCTTCTGAAACACGCATTTATACACTGTATATTAACCCTATACATTAACCACCACACATTCTTATAAATTCGGTAGATTTAACAAGAACTAGAATTCAACAATTGCTGACAACATTATAATCACTCGAGCAGAACAAAGGCAAACAAGGATGAATAATAATATAGCCCAAAAAAAAAAAAAAACTTAAAACATAATCCAAACTTCTGCCACAAAAGCAAGTATGAAAGTGAGAATTGGATCCCTTATACTCGTAGTCAGTAACTACTTTGATCATCAAATTCGTTCTTCGGAACTTTCGTAATGATCTTCCGGTGGTAGCAGAGTTTAACGTGGCCACTAAGCTCAAGCTGCTTTGCCAGGTATGCATCCCGTGGACTTAGGCGGGCAGTGGTGAAATCCTTCACGACCTGAACTACTACTAGATGATCATTACGAATCTGAAGCTGTATTTAGGAGTAATTACATATATGAGAATGTCTCACGAAAGAGTACATGCCTCTAGTATTCCCTGCAATTCTTCATCCTCCTCATTCCTTTAGTGAATCCTTGAGGTGGCCTACCTCGATAATTCACCAAAAGAACTCAGAAACTTCGGACTTCTGGACATAATCGACTTTTTCCTAAACCGGATCACCTCTAAACACACTTGACTCACGGTCAGGAGGTCGAGCTGCTCACGATACCATAATGTAACACTGACCCATATTAGGGTATTACTTATTAAATAAACCTGAATTTAAAAAGAATTTGCACTTGGAAAATTTTACTTAATCTGACGACCGTAAAATATAATTAAAACCTTGTATAAAAGACACATTGAATAAAGGAAAACATTTCAAAGACTTCGACTTAACACACATACATCGAGTTTCAAAGCGAATAACCATTAATAATTACAAAACCTTTTTATAAATAACCTTAAGATAAATTAAAGATGACCTATACATTATTTTCTAGTCACAAGGACTCGACCTAGAATTTGGACTCGACTCGTGATCAGGTAACCCAATATCTCGTGGGAGGGCAAGGCCGAGCACAATCCTTGCTCTGAACCTCTTCCATTAGTTGTACCTGAAAACAACGCCCCAAAGGTGAGTTTATAAAACTCAATAACATAGACTTAAAAGGAAGATAGTTTTTACCGTTGTTTCGACCATACGTGTGTGCGACGTATGGAAATCCTCCAGACGACATATACATAACATATAATAATACTATAGCCTAATTTTATCCTCACCTTCAATCATTCACACACTCACTAAGGATACAATTAATAACATATCATACAATCACATAATTCATACAAGTTCCTCATTTGAATGTACCCCCTCGGCCCTAAACTCATTTGCAATCGGCGAGATCCAATTTATGATGATCGACCAAGGGTGTCCCCATCCGAATACGCAAGCGGGATTCACAACCGACGACTGCCATCCAAGTACACTTTGACAACAAACATTCCGTAAACAATCAAATCAAACATAGTAATATAACACGGGTTCTTGGACTTTATTGTCGATCCGTTGGCTTACCCTTTGGTGAGCCCACCATGCTACATCACATAAATGTGTTACTATACAATCTAATGCAAACATCATAAACTTCATTCGTATGGCAAGTCAAATAAATTGGCATTGCACTCGATATGGTATTTATCACCATTCCTCATAATTCCTCATTTAGACATAAACCTCGTTCCTCAAGAATTAACATTCATCATAAACATAGTTCTCACGACCCGCACCATAATATTCTCGGTTGATAAATTTTAAACTTAGCCTAGGGTGCATCCTCCTAACGTGATAGACTTACATAATATAAAAGCTACAGCGTACCTTTGTAAGAGAATCCGACACTCGTAAATAACTAGTAATGAACCATGAAGACCACGGGGCGAGTTCATGACACCGACCCAGTACACCCTCCATTCTTTAATCAGTTTATTTTCCCTTATGTATAGGATACATAGTCATCTCACGGTTAACCAAAATCGTGCATAAACATTATGCAGAAAGCGTTAAAGACTGACTATATAAACTTCGACAATTTATTTACCCTATCAAGCGATATCGGAATCTAACAAACGACCCACCTACGAAAGCTAATGAGGTCTATTTTCTAACCATGTATTTAGAATTTTGGAATGATGTATCAAAAAGTGCAGTTTTTCGAAACAAAACAGTAAGTTTACTGAGAATGGGACAGCAACTGTGTCCTAAGTTGGGAGCCTTCTAGAATGACCAAGACAAACTCAAATAACACGAAACTTGAGCCTAAATGGTAGCAAAATTTGTCTACTTTTCAAAGGGATTGGATTCATAAAAAAATAAGTTCATTTGACAACATAATAACCGAAATACTGAACCTATGCACAGTTTGGCTTGAAATTTGACCTAACTTGGGACACTCATAGCTGGAGGTATACTACTCGAATTAAACCAAACCAGTGCCAAAATGACCGTAATTAAGTCTATTTTGAATAAGGTAAGCCCCAAAATTTTTAGATAAGCGAGAATGGTCCCGGTTTCAAAACAACACCCATGGCTACACTCATGATATATCATTCAATGCACATAACATGAGCTCAAGTATCATATAGCCCAAGCTAATAAGAGGGCTAGCAGGTGCCGAGCCACTTCAAGACTAATTTCAAACATATCGATAAACATAACATTCACATAAATATTACGAGTGAAGCTCGATGGAACTCACAACAGAGCAAGCATCAAACATTGGTTTAGGGGTTGGGGCGTTATCCAACCCTATTTGATCAAACCCCATACAAGACCATTGAGATCCATTCGGATACTAATTATAAAGCTAAATAAACTTAATAACAGTTCTAGCACACTCTAAGGGAGGTTTTGGGGAAGTCTATGTTACTGAATAATCCCAAATTAGGGATTTGAGCTCCAGAAATCCACTTCCATGATTCCGAGCTCTAGTTCACCTTCTCCATCAATCAAAACCCACATGCAAGTGTCTCTTCTTCTTCTTCCATTCGATTTTTGTCTCCCTCAGTCTCTCACCACGTTCGGTTTTCTTCTTCTTCTCTCTCGTGTGATCTCCTCCTTCCTCGGCCTCGGTCTTCTATCTCTCTTGGCGCCATACCTGCTACTTCTGCAGCGCGGTGGCTGCCGTCATACGTCCGCCATGATGGCCTCTCCTCCGCTATCTCTCTCGGCCTTCCCTCTCCCTCGCGTTCTGACTCGCCATGAAGGGTGGTGGTTCCGCCACTCGCCGTCGCCGTCATGACTCGTGCCGTCATGACCTCTTCCACTTCCCGTCGCCACCTATCTTCTCGCCTCTCCCTTCTTCTTTTCCTCGTCTCCTTCTTCCCTTTCTTTCCTTCCTTTCTTCTTTCTTGTTTTTCTCTTTTTTGATTTCTTGTTTCCTTCCTTCTTACATTTAATTTCCACGCTGAGAGGGAGTAAGTGAGGAGGAGGGAGTGAGATGTGGTGCAATCTAGGAGAGAGTGGTGTATGGTGGGACTCTGACCTATATTTATTAAAAATAGCCAATAAGTCCCTATTTAAATATCATAATTTACTTTTAGGTCCTTACATTAACCTTAGGTAAATTAATCAATTAAAACCACTCATAATTAAGTAGTCTCACATTTCCTAAATCATTGGAAAAATTACTATTTTACCCTTTAATTCCAAATTTGTCTTAAATAACTAAATTAAGGCTATGAACTATTTTTATTTCTTAGGGATTAAATTCCTTTTCCACTTAGGATTCCTAATAATTAGGCTTAAAAAATTTTGGGATATTACATTACTCCCCACCTTTTAGGAATTTTGTCCCCAAAATTCGCCTTAACCTTGTAACCCTATCCATATAAAGGATTTGTTCTCGGTGTTTCCGCTGCGAACTCTAATCCTTCTGCCTTCGAATGAGTAAGTTGCGTCTCTTGATCGTTCTAAATCGTCGAGAATCTCGAAAAGAATTAGTAGCTACCCTAGGTCAACTATCAGTAGAATTTGTGATTTAGCTAACGATTACAAACTAAGTCTTATTCCCGATAAGATGCTTATTAAGTCAAGATGAAGTTTGTAATTGGTCAAGGAAGATCACTTCACCCAAGCTAGTGAATCTAGCGTATACACTAATATCCTTGAATTCTCATTGATTTAGCTATAACCAATACCTTAGTAGTCCCAAAACTATGGTCTAACATTCTTCCTTATGCTAGTTAATCCACCAAGGTCACTATGCCTAGGGAACTTAGGGCTCGATTACCTTCCGGGTTCCCTAAATGCAATTGAAGTATTAAGAAATCTGGCTCAATACTATCCCTTGCAGTTATAGAAAACACTAAGGTATTTCTAATCAAGGTCCAATAGGTGCTTTAGAGAGCTTCGTGGTTATCAATTAATTTGGGATCCATTCACAATGGTTAGATCAAACCAGCTTGACTATTTAACAAGTGTTGAGAGCCTAATCGATTCTGAACACCCGTCCGAATTGATTGAAACCGCACAGCTAAGAGTTCTTACTTATCAATTCTAGATGCTATTGTAATAGACAGTCACAATAATTCAAACAGTGCAGGGTCATAGGTTCTAAGGCAACTACGCCAAGCTACCACAAGATTTAGGCTCACTATATCCAAAGTGACCTTCACATTTCCTGCTTCAGAATCGTCTCTCTTCTCAGGTTCATAACATTCTAGGTAACTCTAGCAACTTCCTAACATAAGCCTTGGTCGCTAACACAGTATGGAGGGTTAAGGCTCTCAGTACATTTGCGGGATATAGGTGAACTAAATCAATTACACAAATGATAGGTAGCACCTAATTCAAGATCATGCAATAAGAATTTCAAAGAACTCTTTTTAACTTAGAACCAAATCGAATGGTAATTTGAAACCACTTGAATGTATTTAAATGGAATTCAAGACACAATCAAGTCAAGTTTCAAACATAGGAAAATGGATGAACTCGCATATAACTCACGAACAACAGCAGATCCTACCACATTTAACTCTATTACATATACATGTCCATATGTATTTAAACAAACATTCTAAATTTCCTTTTAACCATTATCTTATCTTAATATTCAAGTGTGAGCATCAATCCATGTAAAGGCATGCATATACATATACACATATATACATTTATCATGCTTAGAAACACAATGCATGCTTGGTTTTTGAAAACTAACAATCTGACATTAGCTATTAGATTACTCACCTTACAAATTCACACGCACAAGAAGAAAGGGAGAAGATTATATAACATAATAGAACTGGTCATAAAACCTTTATTAAGTTTATCAAATCATATACAATGGACTTTTCCCAAATAAGACTATAGAGGACAGTGTAATGTAACACCACATATTATCTATTCTACAGAATGGAAAAAAAAATGATCGTTCTTAGTAATCTCAAATGTTTCCAATCACTTGGAAATTGAAGACATTCCCCTCAATAAAATATAAATATAGCAATTATCTGTTTCTCAACAAAAATAAAAATTAACTCATCAGTTTCCATGTAACTTGATGTTCTGTATAAATATTAGTTGACAAAAAGAAGTGACCAAGAGAAGAAAATTTTATATAGAAGCTATTAGATTAGAGGACCAAATAATGAACCCAAAAGCTGAAAAATGATAAAGAAGTGAAAGAACAATTTCATTTGCCGAACAGCATTCTATGACCAAACTAGAACCTTCAGTGATGACTCACAATTGAAGCAATATGCAGAAAAAGATATATCAAAGCTGAAATTCTAATGGTCTCAATGTCTTGATAAAACTGTATAACTTGTTTGACCAGCTTCACAGTAATCTACTAATGCAATCAAATAGACAAATAGCATCTAGTTAGCCAGAGCCAACTCATCCTCAATCTAGTCCATAAAGGTCAGGAAACACAAGACCCAGCATATCATAAATTATAAACAATCAATTGGAGGTAAAATATAAATTGCAAATTGAATATTGTGCTGACTTCTTAATGAAAATGGAACACTTAGTTTGAACCCTTGGATAGACCCTAGACAATCACACATTCAGACTTAATAGGAACCCAAAATTTGAGTGCGGCGCATAAGTCCAGAGGCTACTTTCATTTCCCTTTTGAATACCATTATTGTATCAAAATAAAATCATATTTAGTCCTGTGGAAATAAAATCATATTTAGTCCTGTGGGATTAAACATATACATTATACGCCACAAATAAATGTGATTTCATATGCATCCATACCTTCTGAAACACGCATTTATACACTGTATATTAACCCTATACATTAACCACCACACATTCTTATAAATTCGGTAGATTTAACAAGAACTAGAATTCAACAATTGCTGACAACATTATAATCACTCGAGCAGAACAAAGGCAAACAAGGATGAATAATAATATAGCCCAAAAAAAAAAAAAAACTTAAAACATAATCCAAACTTCTGCCACAAAAGCAAGTATGAAAGTGAGAATTGGATCCCTTATACTCTCGTAGTCCCGTAACTACTTTGATCATCAAATTCGTTCTTCCAGAACTTTCGTAATGATCTTCCAGTGGTAGCAGAGTTTAACGTGGCCACTAAGCTCAGCTTTGCCAGGTATGCATCCAGTGGACTTAGGCGGCGAGTGGTGAAATCCTTCACGACTGAACTACTACTAGATGATCATTACGGAATCTGAAACTGTATTTAGGAGTAATTACATATATGAGAATGTCTCACGAAAGAGTACATGCCTCTAGTATTCCCTGCAATTCTTCATCCTCCTCATTCCTTTAGTGAATCCTTGAGGTGGCCTACCTCAATAATTCACCAAAAGAACTCAGAAAACTCGGACTTACAGACATAACTGACTTTTTCCTAAACCGGATCACCTCTAAACACACTTGACTCACGGTCAGGAGAATTGAGCTGCTCACGATACCATAATGTAACACTGACCCATATTAGGGTATTACTTATTAAATAAACCTGAATTTAAAAAGAATTTGCACTTGGAAAATTTTACTTGTCGGCAATAGTAAAATATAATTAAAACCTTGTATAACAGACCTGTTGAATAAAGGAAAACATTTCAAAGACTCGACTTAACACACATACATCAGAGTTTCAAAGCAGAATAACCATTAATAATTACAAAACCTTTTTATAAATAACCTTAAGATAAATTAAAGATGACCTATACATTATTTTCTAGTCACAAGGGACTCGACCTAGAATTTGGACTCGACTCGTGATCAAGAACCCAATATCTCATGGGAGGGCAAGGCGAAACACAATCCTTGCTCTGAACCTCTTCCATTAGTTGTACCTGAAAACAACGCCCCAAAGGTGAGTTTATAAAACTCAATAACATAGACTTAGAAGGAAGATAGTTTTTACCGTTGTTTCCGGCCATACGTGTGTGCGACGTATGGGAAATCCTCCCAGACGACATATACATAACATATAATAATACTATAGCCTAATTTTATCCTCACCTTCAATCATTCACACACTCACTAAGGATACAATTAATAACATATCATACAATCACATAATTCATACAAGTTCCTCATTTGAATGTACCCCCTCGCCCTAAACTCATTTGCAACTGGCGAGATCCAATTTATGATGATCGACCAAGGGTGTCCCCATCCGAATACGCATGGCAGGATTCACAACCGACGAACTGCCATCCAAGTACACTTCGGACAACAAACATTCCGTAAACAATCAAATCAAACATAGTAATATAACACCCGGGTTACTGGACTTTATTGTCCAGTCCAGTGGCTTACCCCACTGGTGAGCCCACCATGCTACATCACATAAATGTGTTACTATACAATCTAATGCAAACATCATAAACTTCATTCGTATGGCAAGTCAAATAAATTGGCATTGCACTCAATATGGTATTTATCACCATTCCTCATAATTCCTCATTTAGACATAAACCTCATTCCTCAAGAATTAACATTCATCATAAACATAGTTCTCACGACCCCTTACCATAATATTCTCAGTTGATAAATTTTAAACTTAGCCTAGGGTGCATCCTCCTAACGTGATAGACTTACATAATATAAAAGCTACCGTACCTTTGTAAGGGAATCAGACACTCGTAAATAACTAGTAATGAACCATGAAGACCACGGGAAGCAGTTCATGACACCGACCAGTACACCCTCCATTCTTTAATCAGTTTATTTTCCCTTATGTATAGGATACATAGTCATCTCACACAGTTAACCAAAATCGTGCATAAACATTATGCAGAAACGTTCAAAGACATGACTATATAAACTTCGACAATTTATTTACCCTATCAAGCGATATCGGAATCTAACAAGCGACCCACCTCTGAAAGCTAATGAGGTCTATTTTCTAACCATGTATTTAGAATTTTGGAATGATGTATCAAAAAGTGCAGTTTTTGAAACAAAGCAGTAAGTTTACAGAATGGGACAGCAACTGTGTCCTAAGTTGGGAGCCTTCTAGAATGACCAAGACAAACTCAAATAACACGAAACTTGAGCCTAAATGGTAGCAAAATTTGTCTACTTTTCAAAGGGATTGGATTCATAAAAAAATAAGTTCATTTGACAACATAATAACCGAAATACTGAACCTATGCACAGTTTGGCTTCAGAAATTTGACCTAACTTGGGACACTCATAACTGGAGGTATACTACTCCGAATTAAACCAAACCAGTGCCAAAATGACCGTAATTAAGTCTATTTTCGAATAAGGTAAGCCCCAAAATTTTTAGATAAGCAGAATGGTCCCAGTTTCAAAACAACACCCATGGCTACACTCATGATATATCATTCAATGCACATAACATGAGCTCAAGTATCATATAGCCCAAGCTAATAAGAGGGCTAGCCCGGGTGCCGAGCCACTTCAAGACTAATTTCAAACATATCAGTAAACATAACATTCACATAAATATTCTGAGTGAAGCTCGATGGAACTCACAACAGAGCAAGCATCAAACATTGGTTTAGGGGGGTTGGGGGCAGTATCCAACCCTATTTCAGTCCAAACCCCATACAAGACCATTCAGATCCATTCAGATACTAATTATAAAGCTAAATAAACTTAATAACAGTTCCTAGCACACTCTAAGGGAGGTTTTGGGGGAAGTCTATGTTACCTGAATAATCCCAAATTAGGGATTTGAGCTCCAGAAATCCACTTCCATGATTCTGAGCTCTAGTTCACCTTCTCCATCAATCAAAACCCACATGCAAGGCTGTCCTCTTCTTCTTCTTCCATTCGATTTTTGTCTCCCTCAGTCTCTCAGCCACGTTCGGTTTTTCTTCTTCTTCTCTCTCGTGTGATCTCCTCCTTCCTCAGCCTCG
Source organism: Calophaca sinica (assembly GCA_037113605.1). Taxonomy (NCBI): domain Eukaryota; kingdom Viridiplantae; phylum Streptophyta; class Magnoliopsida; order Fabales; family Fabaceae; genus Calophaca; species Calophaca sinica. Next base: position 118,842,398 of record CM073731.1, read on the forward strand.
GTCTTCTATCTCTCTTGGCCGCCCTTCTGCTGCTTCTCCGGCGCGGTGGCGCACCGTCGCACGTCCGGCCACAGTGGCCTCTCCTCCAGCTATCTCTCTCGGCCTTCCCCCCTCCCTCGCATTCTGCAGCTCGCCATGAAGGGTGGTGGTTCCGCCACCAGCTCTCGCCGTCGCGGCTCAGGCCGTCGCGGCCTCTTCCCTTCCCGTCGCCACCTATCTTCTCGCCTCTCCCTTCTTCTCTTCCTCGTCTCCCTTCTTCCCTTTCTTTCCTTCCTTTCTTCTTTCTTGTTTTTTTTCTCTTTTTTTTGATTTCTTGTTTCCTTCCTTCTTCTGCGTAATTTCCACGCTGAAAGGGAGTAAGTGAGGAGGAGGGAGTGAGATGTGGTGCAATCTAGGAGAGAGTGGTGTATGGTGGGGCTACAACCTATATTTATTAAAAATAGCCAATAAGTCCCTATTTAAATATCATAATCTACTTTTAGGTCCTTACATTAACCTTAGGTAAATTAATCAATTAAAACCACTCATAATTAAGTAGTCTCACATTTCTTAAATCATTGGAAAAATTACTATTTTACCCCTTTAATTCCAAATTTGTCTTAAATAACTAAATTAAGGCTATGAACTATTTTTATTTCTTAGGGATTAAATTCCTTTTCCACTTAGGATTCCTAATAATTAGGCTTAAAAAATTTTGGGATATTACACAAGTCACTTATACTTGTGTAAATATACCTTTATGAAATTATTTATACGCTTTTTGCTTAATGAAGTTTTTTCGTCTCACGTGCACCGTATCATCAATGTTTAGTTCGAGGTTTTGGGTCTTTGTTTAGAAATAAAAATAAAATCATACAAATGGATGTATCAAAAATTGATATATCAAAATTAATCTAAAACTCATTATTTGCCGTACTCAACTGGCAAAACATTTTTTTTCACGGTGCCTACTCTTAAAACATCCTACTAGTCCTTGGTTTCTAGTCTCAAGTTAGCTCTTTACAAGCCGATCAACTAGAGTTAAGGCAGCATAAAAGTTGGAAAAACAAAACCCAAAATGTAAAAATTGAAAAGGAAAAAAAATCTGAATTTGCTTTCAATGGATTAGATTGGTATTCAGATTAAAACATGAAAACCAACTAATTGTAACCCAAATTAAATCCATATATAATTTTTATTTACGAGTTAGTCAAGTCACTTATACTTGTGTAAATATACCTTTATGAAATTATTTATACGAAATCGTTGTTTACTGTTTTAGTGTAAAACTTGCATCAAAATATTTTGTTATGTTCATTAGAGCGTCTCGTTTAAATTACTTTTAAAATCTCTTTCGGGCCTCTTTTTCTTTTTGTTATATGATTTTGTTTTATGTTACAAATGATTTCAATAAAAATGGGAAAAGCGGTACAATGAAACAAAATTTGATTAATTGGACCTAAAACCACAACATCAGTATACATTTAATTTACTACATATAAATTTTTTGTTGCAATATTATATAAAAAATTTCAGTCTTATTGTTGGGTTGTATCAATTGATATATGAGATGAGATATTAATTTTAATATCAATTGTATATTTCATGATTTATTAAATGTCTCTCATAAAGCTGAAAGAAAGAAGCTAATCCATACACCTTTAAAATAGGTAAGAAACCATACTTAGGTTTAAAATCACACGAAAACCAATGTGATTGGATCGGATGAGCTTTCTCTCATAATCGGTACGATCCAATCTGTAAACACATCTTTGTCTCAAGAAAACAAAATAATTAAATACTCTGGTTTGATGAAAAAGCGAGCACGCAGCGTCCTTTTTCGGCCCAAAGAAACAATTATTCTCTGACAAACATAATGTAGTTGTAAACTTGCCACAACAAAATATTAAAGCATAAAAAGGGAAGAGAAATTTCCTAATTCGTGGGTTTTAAGAACAAAGGATCATGGAAAATTTACCCCAAATCATTAATATTAAAATTTTAAAAGGAAAGTTTTTCTTAATCTTTGTGTGGTCTACTTATGTTCGAAACTTTAGGACTGGAAAACTTGATTTCTTTCTCGGCCACTACGTGCCCACGTCGCTGTTTCTTTCCATTTTGTTTTGAGCGCGTACATATATGATAATGTAATCGCTAACTCATGTCTTTGCGTGTACGGCTAACCATCAGTTGGCGATGACTGAGTTACCATGGGTCACGGTAAGGTCGTATATGTAATATTACAAGCTTTGAGCCGAAAGATGGTTAACACATTATCTTTCCTTATTTTATTTTCTCGACCCATTTCACTTCCTTTGAGTCTATTAAAATTAATATGACCTATTGTGAGTCCAAAAGGTTTAAGCCCATAAGGATATATTTAAAGATATCATGGGCCCATTTAATTAAGAATTCCTTTTAAAAATGTCTAAACCAAATTTTTTGGCAAATATATTTAGGTAAACTAAGCCAAAAATATTCTACGTAACTTGATATTTATAAATATCGAATTTTAGGTATTAATGCGTGCGTATCCGTTACTTTCAAAAGTTGAAAAGTACTTTGGAAATAGAATTTGAATTTGTTTTGCGATTACAAAATGAGAGGTTAATAAGAAACATTGTTATGCAGAAATATACAAATTCAAATTACCAATAAAAAATAAAACAAACAGTTTCTTTGATAGTTTCATGGGAGTTAGAAAAACCTATTAAATACTTTTGAACGTTAAGATTATAATTTATATATTATAAATATGACTTTGTTGATCACAAAATGACTCAGGCAAAGATTTTTCAACCCCTTTAATAAAATACCATTCTCTAAATGGCCATGGCATCATTCAAAAACTCGTATATATTTCTGACCATTATGATCAGTTTTACTTTGTTGTTGAAAACATCACTTTGTTCTAAAACTCCCCAACCACTCTCTCAAGGTCCTTCCAATGAGAATAGTTATGCCCCAAGGCCATTGTCACCCTACGAGAAATATTTGACTAATTGTGTAAGCAAACTAAAGCCACAATGTGGCGACCAAATATTCTTTGGTGTATTTGTTGGAAATCAAACAGTTAGCGATTATTGTTGTCTCAGTCTTGTGAATGACACGGGAAAATCGTGTCACATGGACGTGACAAAACATGCAGTTAATTTGCCACAGTTCAAGAGAAACGAGACTCAAATTTTCAGTAGGTGTGAGAAGGTTTGGAATGATTGTAGTTTAGTTCACTCTCCTTTACCTAAGCCTGATTTTCAGTGACAGGTGGCAGTGAATGCTTGTATCAAATAAAAATTACGCTTTTTGCTGAATGAAGTTTTTTCGTCTCACGTGCACCGTATCATCAATGTTTAGTTCGAGGTTTTGGGTCTTTGTTTAGAAATAAAAATAAAATCATACAAATGGATGTATCAAAAATTGATATATCAAAATTAATTTAAAACTCATTATTTGTCGTACTCAACTGGCAAAACATTTTTTTTCACGGTGCCTACTCTTAAAACATCCTACTAGTCCTTGGTTTCTAGTCTCAAGTTAGCTCTTTACAAGCCGATCAACTAGAGTTAAGGCAGCATAAAAGTTGGAAAAACAAAACCCAAAATGTAAAAATTGAAAAGGAAAAAAAAACTGAATTTGCTTTCAATGGATTAGATTGGTATTCAAATTAAAACATGAAAACCAACTAATTGTAACCCAAATTAAATCCATATATAATTTTTATTTACGAGTTAGTCAAGTCACTTATACTTGTGTAAATATACCTTTATGAAATTATTTATCAGAAATCGTTGTTTACTGTTTTAGTGTAAAACTTGCATCAAAATATTTTGTTATGTTCATTAGAGCGTCTCGTTTAAATTACTTTTAAAATCTCTTTCGGGCCTCTTTTTCTTTTTTGTTATACAGTTTTTGTTTTATGTTACAAATGATTTCAATAAAAATGGGAAAAGCGGTACAATGAAACAAAATTTGATTAATTGGACCCAGAAAACCACAACATCAGTATACATTTAATTTACTACATATAAATTTTTTTGTTGCAATATTATATAAAAAAATTTCATTCTTATTGTTGGGTTGTATCAATTGATATATGAGATGAGATATTAATTTTAATATCAATTGTATATTTCATGATTTATTAAAAAAATTTTTAAGCAAAGCCTCTCATAATCTCATAAATAGTAAAATTTCAGATACTCAAATCCAAACCAAACATATCAATAATACAACCCCCAAAACCATATTTGAAGCATACACAGTACCAGTGACTCAGGAAGATTGACCCACAGAGCACAAATTTTTACTCAATAAAGTCGGTAAATAGTAAATCGGGAAGGGGTGACTAGCGGCTGACAAGAATGTCGACTTCATCTTTGTTGTTGTCTTGACTAAATCAATTTGAACTTCTGGTGGGGCCAATGCAGGAGATTCCACGAAGTGCAAGTTGGGATCCCCTGCAAGTTTCCTGGCAAGGTACAGGAAAGGCTTCTCAAAGTTATAGTTGCTCTTAGCTGATATCTCGTAGTACTGCAAATTCTTCTTCCTGTGGAAGGTAACCTGCTTTGCTTTCACTTGCCTGTTTTTCACACCAACCTTGTTACCGCAAAGAACAATTGGGATGTTTTCACAGACCCGACAAAGATCACGGTGCCAGGTAGGAACATTTTTGTATGTTAGTCGGGCAGTAACATCAAACATTATAATTGCACATTGCCCATGGATATAATATCCATCTCTGAGACCACCAAACTTTTCTTGTCCAGCCGTATCCCAGCAATAGAATCGAAGCTTGCCACAGTTTGTGAAAAAATCCAGTGGGTGCACTTCCACACCAATGGTTGGTTCATATTTCTTCTCGAATTCACCGGTAAGATGCCTCTTCACGAATGTTGTCTTTCCTGTGCCACCATCACCGACGATTACAAGCTTGAAACTCGGATAATCAACGGTTTGCTGATTAGGTAACGCCATGTAATGTTTCCGTACGAGGAGTGGAATGGTTTCGTTGCGTTGCGTCTTCATTAAGATGCCTCTTCATGAACGTTCATGATTTATTAAATGTCTCTCATAAAACTGAAAGAAAGAAGCTAATCCATACACCTTTAAAATAGGTAAGAAACCATACTTAGGTTTAAAATCACACGAAAACCAATGTGATTGGATCGGATGAGCTTTCTCTCATAATCGGTACGATCCAATCTGTAAACACATCTTTGTCTCAAGAAAACAAAATAATTAAATACTCTGGTTTGATGAAAAAGCGAGCACGCAGCGTCCTTTTCGTCGATAAAACAATTATTCTCTGACAAACATAATGTAGTTGTAAACTTGCCACGACAAAATATTAAAGCATAAAAAGGGAAGAGAAATTTCCTAATTCGTGGGTTTTAAGAACAAAGGATCATGGAAAATTTACCCCAAATCATTAAAATTAAAATTTTAAAAGGAAAGTTTTTCTTAATCTTTGTGTGGTCTACTCATGTTCGAAACTTTAAGACTGGAAAACTTGATTTCTTTCTCGGCCACTACGTGCCCACGTCGCTGTTTCTTTCCATTTTGTTTTGAGCGCGTACATATATGATAATGTAATCGCTAACTCATGTCTTTGCGTGTACGGCTAACCATCGATTAGCGATGGTGAGTTAGCACGGGTCACGGTAAGGTCGTATATGTAATATTACAAGCTTTGAGCCGAAAGATGGTTAACACATTATCTTTTCTTATTTTATTTTCTCAACCCATTTCACTTCTTTTGAGTCTATTAAAATTAATATGACCTATTGTGAGTCCAAAAGGTTTAAGCCCATAAGGATATATTTAAAGATATCATGGGCCCATTTAATTAAGAATTCCTTTTAAAAATGTCTAAACCAAATTTTTTGGCAAATATATTTAGGTAAACTAAGCCAAAAATATTCTACGTAACTTGATATTTATAAATATCGAATTTTTAGGTGTGCGTGCGTATCCGTTACTTTCAAAAGTTGAAAAGTACTTTGGAAATAGAATTTGAATTTGTTTTGCAGTTACAAAATGAGAGGTTAATAAGAAACATTGTTATGCAGGAAATATACAAATTCAAATTACCAATAAAAAATAAAACAAACAGTTTCTTTGATAGTTTCATGGGAGTTGCCACCCTCTCCACTGAGTATAAAGCTTTGAAAAATAAATTTTCAAAATTATCTCAAGAGTTTCAAGTTTTGAAAAATGAAAACTCAAAGCTCAGTGAAGAGAACTAGAAGCTAAAAACTAAAAATCAGCGTCTGGTGGATAGCCAGCGTCTGGTGACATGTCAGCAACTAGAAGCTAAGAGCTCTCAACCTGAAAGCTCTGAAGCTAAAGGCAATCCTAAGTGTAAATCAAATGATTATGAATATGCAATTCAAAAGTTTCTTGCAGAAAGTGTAACTCGAAGCAAGCAAGCTTCAATGATTTGGGGTGTCAGTAAAACGACAACTCAAGGTCTTGGTTACATGTCAGATGAACCCGCTTTAAAAAATAAAAATCCTGTATCTGATAAATCCAATGATCACAGTGAATGCTTGCATTGTACCCAATGCAACAAACGTGGTCATTTGAAAAGTGCATGTACTGCTTTTAAGATTAAGAAGGACAAGTATCCTTCAAGAACTAACAAGAAAGGACCCAAAAAGATATGAGTACCTAAAGATAAAATAGTCTATGTTGCAGACATGCTTAGCAACAAAGTCAACACACCTATCTTGGTACTTAGACAGTGGATGCTCGCGTCACATGACAGGAGAAAAGCATATGTTCCAAGAGCTAAGGCCTAGAGAAGAAGGATTTGTTGGTTTCGGAGGAAACCAAAAAGGTAAAATAGTTGGAATTGGTCACATTGGTAAAGGCTCTCTTTCCTCTATTGATAACGTACTTTATGTTGAAGGACTAAAGTATAACCTATTGAGCATAAGTCAATTATGTGACGATGGTTATGATGTCATTTTTACAGAAACTGGATGTTCAGTAAAAAGCAAGAAAGATGGCTCTATTTTCTTTACAGCAAAGAGGAAACAAAATATTTATAAAATTGATCTTTCTGAACTTGCACAACAAGATGTCAAGTGTCTCATGTCTGTTGAAGATGAATAATGGATTTGGCATAAAAGATTGGGTCATGCCAATTTGAGATTAATCTCAAAATTAAACAAGCACAATCTTGTTAGAGGCTTACCAAATCTTGAATTTCAATCTGATGCTCTCTGTGAGGCATGTAAAAGAGGAAAACAAGTTAAAACTTCTTTTCATTCAAAAAATGTTGTTTCAACCTCTAGACCACTTGAGCTTTTACATATTGATCTTTTTGGTCCAACAAGGACAACCTCTTTAACTGGAAAGAAATATGGGTTAGTCATTGTTGATGATTTTACTAGATGGACATGGGTTAGATTCCTCGCCCACAAGGATGAGTCACTCAAGGTATTTACTATTTTCTGCAAATCAGTTCAAATGAAAAAGGAATTTGTATTTCTTCTATTAGAAGTGATCATGGGGGAGAATTTGAAAATGAAAACTTTCAAAAATTTTGTGAAGAAAATGGCATCTCCCACAATTTCTCCTCTCCTAGAACACCACAACAAAATGGTGTTGTAGAAATGAAAATAGGTCCCTCCAAGAAATGGTTAGGACCATGATCAATGAAGCTGATATTGCTAAACATTTTTGGGCAGAAGCAGTAAACACAGCTTATTATATTCAAAATAGAATTCTTATTAGACCTATTTTGAAGAAGACTCCATATGAACTGTGGAAAGGTAGAAAACCAAACATATCTTACTTTCATTCCTTTGGTTGTATATGTTATATTCTGAATACTAAGAATCAACTTGGTAAGTTTGATTCCAAAGCTGACAAAGGTATCATTTTGGGATACTCTGAAAGATCTAAAGCTTTTAGAATATACAATAAAGAAACTTTGATAGTGGAAGAATCCATTCATGTCAAGTTTGATGACAAGAAGCCTGACACTGCCATGTTAGAGCTGGATGAGTTATTTTTAGATTTAAATATTGGTGGCACCACAAATGGTGATCCAGCATCTTCAGCGTCCGGTGGTAACCAGACTCTGGATTCTACTCAAGCAGAAGCTGGAGTCAGAAAGAATTGGAGATACAAAACCAATCATCCCAAAGATCAAATTATAGGAGAACCTGGAGATAGAGTTAGAACAAGATCCTCTTTCAAAGAGCATGCAGATATTGCACTTCTCTCTGAACCTAAAATGATTGATCAAGCCTTGGAAGATGAAGGTTGAATTCTGGCTATGCAAGAAGAGTTGAATCAATTTCAAAGAAATGATGTCTGGAAGTTAGTCACTCTACCAGAAGATAAGCAAGCTATTGGTACTAAATGGGTATTTAGAAACAAGCTTGATAAAGATGGTAAGGTTGTGAGAAACAAAGCAAGATTGGTTGCTCAAGGTTACTCACAAGAAGAAGGTTTGCACCTGTTGCAAGGTTAGAAGCTATTAGTATTTTGCTTTCATTTGTTGCACACCATGAGATAATTCTTTATCAAATGGATGTGAAAAGTGCTTTCTTGAATGGTTTTATAACTGAGGAAGTCTATGTGAAACAACCTCCTGGTTTTGAAGATATTGAATTTCCAGAACATTTTTTTAAACTTAAAAAGGCTCTGTATGGTCTTAAGCAAGCTCCTAGAGCTTGGTACGATAGACTAAGTTCATTTTTAATGGGAAATGGTTTTACCAGAGGTCAAGTAGACACCAATCTATTTAGAAAATCATCAAACAGGCATTTTATACTTGTTCAAATTTATGTTGATGATATTATATTTGGAGCTACTAATGAAAGTCTGTGCAAAGAATTTTCTAAGTTAATGCAGATTGAATTTGAAATGAGCATGATGGGAGAATTAAAGTTTTTCATTGGAATTCAAATCAAGCAAAGCAATGATGGTATTTATATACATCAAAGCAAATACATCAAGGAATTGCTAAAGAAATTCAAGATAGTGGATTGCAAGCCAATGTGCACACCTATGCATCCCACTTGTATTCTTGGTAAAGATGAAACTGGTAAGAAGGTAGATCAGAAAATATACAGAGGTATGATTGGATCTCTACTTTATCTTACTGCTTTAAGACCTAATATTATGTTCAGCGTCTACCTGTGTGCTAGGTTTCAGTCTGATCCTAGATAATCATACTTGAGTGCTGTTAAAAGAATATTTAGATATTTGCAAGGATCTACTAATCTTGGTTTGCTCTATAAGAAATCAAAAGATTACAAGTTAGTAGGTTTATGTGATGTTGACTTTGCTGGAGACCGAATTGAAAGAAAAAGCACAAGTGGAGGCTGCCAATTCCTTGGAGAAAATCTTGTATCTTGGTCAAGCAAAAGACAAAGCACAATTGCACTCTCAACGTAGAAGTTGAATACATCTCAGCAGCAAGTTGCAGTTCTCAACTTCTATGGATGAAATATCAACTTGAAGACTACTTGATAAAAGAGAGTAACATTCCTATCTTCTGTGATAATACATCTGCAATTTGTCTCACTAAGAATCCTATATTGCATTCTAGAGCAAAACACATTGAGATTAAACATCACTTCATAAGAGACTATGTTCAGAAGGGTATTCTTGAAATAAAATTTGTAGACACTGCTCATCAGTGGGCTGACATTTTTACAAAACCCCTTGTTGAGGATAGATTCAATTTTATAAGAAGAAATTTAAATTTTCATCTTATAGAAGAATGATTAATCTTAGCATCTTATGATATGCATCATTTAGCATCTGGTATGACATAAGCATTCACACGTCTACTCATATGATATATCATTCATAATGCATAACTCAACGTTCGGTGAATTCGTTTGCGTGCGTCCGAGCACACACGTGTTGAACTCATATGGGACTTAAGCGTCTCATCACACCTAATCTGAGTCATGATTATTTATATTTTCAAGAAAATACTTTTCTTGATTTTATCTTCATTTTGGCAACTGCATTTAATGAAAAGGGAAATCTTTATTTTATTTTCTTTTTGAATTATTTTTATTCAGAGGAAATGTGAAGAGTTTTTCAAAAAGTAACTGTACCATTTATCAAAACTTTCCCAATACTCCTTCATTTTCGCTCCACTCTCTGTTTTTGTCTACGAAAATTGTTTTCTCTTTCTCTCTCTGTGTGTGAATTTCTCTGAAATCCTAAACCTCCATCAAATCACTCTCCAACTGCTACCATGGCCAACGTTAAGGTCGGTGACTACACTGCTATCTTTGACACCATGAAAGAAGCAAAGCTTTTGACTGAGAACAGAATCGACTTGAAAAGTTTCAAGCTTTATGGGTTTGATTTAGATGAAGGTTTGATGAATCTGGGTTGGAAAAACTATTTCCTTTGGGAACCTGTTGATGTGTTGGTTAATGCTATCAAGGAATTCTGGGGAAACGTTCATATGCTTCTAGGTGGAATAGTTGAAGGTCATGTCAGAGGTTTCAAGTTGGTGTTCACCATAAACACCATTACTGAAACAATTAAGTGCCCCTGTGAAGGCATTAGTTACTATGTTGGTTGGGAAGATGCTTTCAGAGGAATGAAAAACATCAACGAGGCTCTGTTCGAGAACTATTGCCATTTGAAGGAAAATGATGAAACTCCTACTGCCAAGCATCTGAAGAGTCACTTCAGAGTACTTCACAAGATCATAGTCAAGAGTGTTCTTCTAAAGGCTGGGTCTAGTGACATAGTGAACTATGAGCAAAAGTTCATTATGAGGACTTACTTGACAAAACAGAAGGTGAACCTGCCTAGATTGATCTACAACAATCTGGTTCAAGCCATTGTGAGTTCGAGGAAAGGCACTGTAGACAAGAAGAACATCTACAAGAAGATAACCTATGGTATTCATCTTACTGCCCTGTTGATTAAAGCTGGTATTCCCAAAAAGCTTGGAGCTTTGGAAGGAAAAGAAAGGGAAAAGTATTTTGGTGTTGGTGCTCTTCTGCGTCCTGATGTATTCGGTGTATGCAGTTTAGTAAGAATGCAGCTGGTAACTGGTGAAAGAATGAAGGAAGTAAAACAGGACAACAAGAAGAAGAAGTTGGTGCTTCTGTTGGTGAAGAAGCTAAAACAAAACCCACCAGAAGCTCAGTATTTGGTGTGAAGAGAACTGGTGAGTCTCCAACAATGGAGACAAGAAGCAAAAAGCAGAAGGTGCTTCCTGCACCAGAAGGTAAAACTGTACCAGAAGATGATGAGGACCGAGTCCCCATTAGAAACATTATGGAGAAGAAAAGAAAGGAAGAAGCTGAAAAGCCTGTTTCAGCGTCTGGCCCTAAGAAGCAAGCTCCTTCACCTTCTCCTCCTCCTGCTACTGCTCCACAAGGCAAAAGGAAGAGATTGGTTAGGCATTCTGAGAAGCTTAATCCAAAGGTACTATATTTTACCAATGATGATTCCATTACTACCTTTGGTTCTGATGACACTATACCTGCACCACCACTCTCTGTTTCATCATCACAAACACACTATACACAACCTCTATCCACCAAACCACAAACCTCCCAATTAACCACAAAGTCCAAAACACTTACATTTCCCTCACCACAAACCTCTACCTCATCAAACACATCCCTCACTACATACATATCCTCACTCCACTCTCACCCATTCAATCAACTCTTCAAAATCAATCCAAACAAGCCCAAAAACTACACTGTCAAGAGTATCCCACTTATCCTCACCTACAAACCTACCTCTTTTTCTGGTGCAAGGAAGGTTGTATCTGCCATTAACAGACCTAGGTTTGTTAGAGAAGACGTGTATCACTCCATTTATGATCACCTCTCTCTGTGGCAGTAGAACAATTCCCTTCTCTGTTGATCTTTCCAGGTTCCTACCACAGAATAAACCTCTTATTCTTGAAGAATGCGGAAGGTGGATAATAGATGAAGAAGTGGCTTTTATGACTCATTGCCTGGAGATGAAAAGGCTTGAGCTGATCCGTCAATACAGAGATCCTGCTTCAGCGTCTGTCAAGATTGTACCCGATAGGCAAAGGGGGTTGCCTTGGTCTATTCCTGGAAAAAGGAAGGAACCAGCCCCAGGGAAAATGCCATTCAACAGAATTGGACTAAAGGAATATGAGAAAGCTCCTAGAAGATTCGATGTCAAATCATTCTCTCAGCTTCCGGTCAGCAAGCTTGGTGAAGACCATGCTCGGCAAGTATACCTGAACTTGCTCAAGAAATATGCTTGGAGCACTGGTTCTTCTAGCTCCTGCAATGTAGAGAAAGCAACCATTCCTACAATTGGCTCCATCAGTAGGGTAACAGACACAAAACTTGGTACTATTCATTTTGATGATATGTTTATGTGTTCTGTTGTAAGGCCTCTGAATGCTATGAAAATAGAAGATCAATGGGCTGCTGTTTGCAAACATTTTGATACTGGCTTTAATTAGAGACAATGGACTCTGTCTTGGAAAGACAACCATTTTGCCCTGTTTTAAGTCTCTCAAGATTGAAGAAGATGATAGCGAGAATCTGCATAAGTTATTCCTTGCTGAAAATGAAGGACTCACATTCATTTTTGACGGAATGGGAGTTTTAATAAGAAGAATTTATGGAGAAGCTTCCTTGGTGCAATTTGATGCTTATACTAAAGATTTGCTTCAGCATAGGGAAAATGTTTTTATGCTTATACTGTATCCTGAAGAACTTGTGTGTAGATGGGAATGGGAAATGGATCAAGAGAAACAGAAGCTGGGAAGATTCATCAAATGGTCCTTACCAAATGATGACCTCCTTTAGAAGGCTAAGGCAAGAAAGGAAAGAAAACTGAGATTGTCACAAGATGTGCTAGCAGAGCACCAGAAGATGGAATCTCAAAGGGCAATTACAGTTGAATCAGTTCTAGAAGCTGATGTTAAACCTGCACCTGCAAATGCTGATGTTGTCATTTTGCCTAGAGCGGAATTTGAAGCTATCATGGCAACCAATCAAAAAGTGGCTCAGTTGGAAAGCATTTTGAAATTCATCTTGGAACGTTTCAATCTGGATCCTCCACCTCCACTAAACCCCTAAATTTTTTTTAACTTTGTCTTTGTGTGCTAATTACAATTTCTATACAATCAAATATTTATGTTACTTGGTACAATTATATTTCTAATTTTTTTTTATCTTCAAATTTTTCTAAATACTACTACTTACTGTTTTGACTATGATGTGTTTTACACTCTTTTTGTCTGATGACAAAAGGGGGAGTAAAAAAAAGGTCTGATGAACTCGTTGAAAGTCCGATGGACACGCTGAAGTATCACAAATTTTATGGATAAATTATATACATAGCATGTTCCTTAATTGCTCAGATACTCATTGATATTCATTGTCTGGTGCTTTGATAATCTTCAATATCTATTGGCACAATTTTATTCAATTTTGTACAATAAATTTCAGCATCTGATACTTGAGTATATCCATTGCTGGTACAATGTTCTTAGTATCTGATCTCAACGTTTAAATCAAATATATGCTCTGATACTTGTATGCATTTTTGCAATCACATAAATGCTCTAATTATCATAAATCGCTCTGATACCTGATATATTTAATTTTATCTGAGTTGTTAAACTCAGGGGGAGACCCTTGAAATTATTTTTGAAATTAAATTGTTCATCAACCTTGGATATTTGTCATCTTCAAAAAGGGGGAGATTGTTGGAACCTAAACGATTGAGAAGTTTAGACCCTCATTAATTTTGATGATAACAAAGTATCTTCTGATAAGTCTTCGAGTGCGTAGGTATTAAAATCTCTAATGTTTTATCTCACTCAAGCAAGAAGAAGAAAATTCACAAGTACTGAATACATTCCATGTGTGTCAGCATCCGATTCACTCCAGCGTCTTGTGTAAAGCGAGCGTCCGGTAGTGTTATTCTTTGACACGTGGATTACTCAATTCTTTGCGGCGTCAGTCTCTGATACGGCGAGCATCTGGTCTTTTAATGAATCACGTGATGATCACATTGTTGCTCTTCACCTCAACTACTTTGGAACAGAATTCGAATTTGATTTTGTGCGCTCAATTTTATGTACGAGGAATCAAATATGACACCTTTAGAATAAGACAAATTTGTACAAAGCAATTGTGTGAAAAGCAGATAGTACAATAACAGAAATATGTACTATTCTGATATTCTCTGGAAAGGAAGAAAAGGACAGAATTTCAAATTGCCTCACCTAATGATTTGGAGCTGAAATATCTGCAACGGTATTATCCTCAAGACTCCTATAAATACTTCAAGGTATTCATTGAAGAAGTGCTAGAAACTGCAAGAAACTACATTCTGAAAAGGTTATTACTCAAGTGAGCAATCAAGTTTCGTGCCAAGTCTCTGGACTTCAAGAACTGAACCTCAGCGTCTGATTCTTTCTTTTAGAAAGTTATTTGTTTGAACTTAATCTTTTCATCCTCTCTGTGAGAGTTATTTTGATTGTATTCAAAACTATCTTTGTGAAAGTTGTATTGCCTAGTTAAGGCTTTGTTCTTCAAAGGCTCGAACATACTGAGTCGTTTTGAGAAGTTAAGAGTATTGTCAAGTTTGTGACAGTAGAATACTCTTAAGGAAATTTGTAATAAGTTGATTATAGTGAAAAATCCATCAGGAATGAAGGGACTAGACGTAGCTACCAGGTTGGTGGTGAACTAGTATAAATCTCTATGTCTCTTGCTTTACTGCTTTATACTTATGGTTATCTTGCGCATAAAAACAAGTGTTCAAATATCTTATTTCCAGCGTCCTACTCCAGCATCCGATTTCAAACAGATTCATTTTCAAGTGTTCTAAAGTGTTTTTAACTCAAAGTTTGCAAAAAATATGTAAACACAATTCAACCCCCTTCTTGTGTTCACGTTCAGTTCCAGAGATGACATCTGTTGTCTGAAAAGAGGAAGTATCTTCAACTTTGTTTGACAAGAGAAAGTATCTTCAACTTTCTCTTCCTGCTTGGTGAACTTCCTTAAGTTAGCTAGAGAATACTTTCTGTGACAAAAGGCTTTGCTATATTATCTTAACCTTTCTTCTGCCGAACTTTCTTACGAATCTTCTCTCGAATATTCTGATGAACTTTCCTGAATGTTCTTGAACTTTCTCTTGATTGGAATTATGTTGTTGGTACGAACCTTCTTTTTTCTGTCACGAGTCCTTTTATGCTTATATGACACTTGATTTGTCTTTTAGAGAGTTGAGATCTTAAAATGCTTTTGAGGTAGTTATTGACATGATATTTTCTCACGAATGCATACTTGGGCAGTGAGAATATCTCATGCTTAGATCCAACAGCAAACTCAAGAACTTTCACTTATCAAGAGCTTTCCCTTCTCATTTGTGAGTCTTTTCTCTTCTTCTCTCTTGTGAACCTTCTCGTGCAGATCACTTGTGACTTAGTAGTAACTTTATGATGTCCCAATGAAGCTTGTAATACTACTATTGTAATCTTCTGATGCTACTCTGATTCTTCAGTTGTTGAGTAGATTATGCACACTTGATGGTCTGAGTAACTTCCTTCTTTTAAACATCCTCAAGTGCAAACATCAGTAAATCATCATTCATAATACTTAAGACTTAGTTCAGAAGGTTTGTTGTCATTAAAACCACATATCAAAAAGGGTTTTGAACCCAACAATCTCCCCCTCTTTGATGATGACAAACCTTTAAGAATAAGTCTTATGTATTTTGGATGAATATAACAATCAAGGTAAGAATGTTCATTGATTTACAATTAAGCTCCCCCTAAACTCATGCATGGGGTTTAATTATCAATTAAGCTTCCCCTAAATTCATGCATAGGGTTAATTATCAACATTCTTCATTAATTATTCATCATATATTTTTCTCCCCCTTTTGGCATTAATCAAAAAGTGAGGGGAAGAACCACATATCAAACTAACAAGTAGCGTATCAAACACTATGAGCATGTGGTATGTATAGAGGATCATGAACAAAGATAAGTCAATATTGCAATTTAGATATAGGCAATCATATAACCAAACAATTTAGCACGTTCATTTGATCCACTAATCTTAGATGAACATCCTCGCATATTTTCAATAAACACATTTTTAGAGGATGGTTTTTTTTATGACCACTTGTATTGATATGCTTTGATGAAAAGCCTTTATATCTTGGAGGACAACCTCTAATATGCCTATTATAAAGGGTTAACTATCAATAGAAAGTTTCATAACAACCCTCTTATATTTATGAAGCACTTTCATAGGCATAAATGCGAATCACCAATTTTATTTCAAACCATAGAAGTATATAATACAATTGATTCAAATATTTGTTTCTCCTTAAACCTTTCCAAGCCAATAATCTTATGCATGTTGGTGACAATCCAAAGGCAAATTTCATGCAAGAACTTTTCATAAAGTTTCATACAAGTTAACAATTTTGCATATGTTTGAACTTCCTTGAAGCAGTAAATGTGTGTGAAATGTCTTGATTGTTGCTATCACAAGTTGCATTGTTTAAAGAAATATGTTAAACCTTTCAAAACATGCATCACGACTGAATTGTGTAGCGAATAAGATTCATTATGCAGAAAAATGCATTCATATGCCATATGGTGCTCACAAGTCTATATTCGACTATAGAATTTGCAAGTGCAACAAGATTATCATATATTCATTTCAAAACAACACTTTCTTGTTTAGAATGTGTCAAATGTTATTTCAAGAAATCAAGTGTGCAGATTGTATTTCATTTAGAACAGATTTGACTTGCATAAATCATTTAATCTCAAACTTTCTTAAGAAGGCAATTTGTTCGGTATGAACGATCAAAACATGCAACTTTTGTTGAAGTCCTTCCAAATATAAATCCATTCATGGATGTCCATATAAAACATGTTAAAGAAGGATCTTTTGCTTGAAACATATCAGAATCTTAATTTATTGAAAAGCCATGTTCAACTTTCTACATTTAGGCATCAATTCAAGTATAGACTTCTCAAGACATGCAAACCAAGTTGGATTCTTCCAAAAATTTTGTACCGAGATCTATATGTATGCATGAGACTTATGAAAGGCATATGTGACATGTAATATGTACCACAAATCAGACTTAAGCAAGGAACATCATTTGATTTAGATTTAATGAACCAATATTGAGTTTTTGTCCTTTTTATAGCTCTAAGTCTTAAGTCCATCATGCTCCACACTGATGAAATTAAATCCTACAGTTAAAGGAATTATTTAACAATTAAGAACAGGTTCCTTAACATGCACATACCAGAACTTTAAACCATAATACAATTAGAACATTTCTAATGTATTTGAAAACTTGCCTTAAAGAGATTAATTTGCATAGAATGATATCAATCCATTTGCATCCATTTTATATTCTTGAATATTTAACATGATAAACAAGAAGTGAATCTTGTGCAGTATGTGAGACACAACCATGCATACTTTGTCTAACACTTTTGGAGAACACTTAAAGTATTTTTCATTTAATATGAAATCTCCAAGCATAGAAACTTTAACCAATGATTTAAAACATCAAATCATACTTTCAAATATGTATATAATAATTAAAACAATATGATAATGTTGAGAATCAAATGTTGTGGAACAAACTTCGTTTAAGCAAGGATTAGACATAAGCACATTTAGTCACAACATTCTTTGAGACATTTCTCATAACTTTCTCCAACATAATGATGTTCACAATCAAGCATTAAAGTTACATGCAATGAATCATCTATCATGTATTTCAAATTTCAAAGCAAGTCAATTAATCACATAATGTTGTTGCAACACAAAATTTAGATATACTAAAGTGACGTTAAAATTGAGTTTAGATGTACCTCCTTTTAGTAACCTTCTTCACTTGAGATTTCACTTGATAAGACCATTCTCAAAGGATTTTGCAGTTTCTACTTATAGTCCACTATTTTGCCCATTTCACAGTGCTTGAGAACGTTGATTTATAGAATAGCACATTTATTTCAGCTCATTTTTCCTTTAGCAAGGAGCTTCAACTTCAGCCACTTGTTTAGTCTCAGCAACCTCCTTTTCAGTGGCATGTTTCATTTCTGAAACTTCCTTGACAGGCACGAGTTCCATTTCTGGAACTTCCTTTTATGCATGTTGACCATAGATCTTGAGACGGTTCAGGGAAATGGTTACTTTTGCTTGCTCATGGTTCCTTTCATATCATTCTTGAGGAGTCTTCTCGAAAGATATCTCTATTTTGGAGTTTTCTCACAAAGAGTAGGTTCTGTGTTAGAACCTAACATCATCTTTTTGAACCTTCTAACTCAGATGATCATTACCATGCTCCCCCCGAGATAGTTCCACAACTTTTTCAAGAACTTTCTCAAACTTCTCAAATTTCATATTTAAGTCCAGAGAAGGATTTTAGTCCTTCCAAATGCTTCTCTTAGATTCATCCTTCATCTCAATGTATTTATATACGATCTCTCATTTATGGAACTAGAGACATAAACCTTCTAATATATGCATTTTTGAGCTCCACCTCTCTATTCGTAGAGAGCATCTATCTTTTCAACTTTCTTCTAAGAAGGTTCTCGTTTATGTCCTTTAGGATTTTCTCTATCTACAGATTGAAGCACATTTTTTGGATCCTAGATCTTAGAATCTTTCTATTTGGGAACATCTGCTTTAGGAACTTTCTTTATAGGAACTTCCTCTTGAGAAACTTCCTTTTGTTAACATTTTCTTCAGCCTGTTTTTCTTCCTTTTTGAGCATGTACTAATCTTGCTTTGAGTTGGTTTTAGTCACTTATCGTTGTAACAGCCCAGATTTTTTTTCATCCTTCAAGATTAGGATATGTCTTAGGGTATTAGAACATGCTTATAGTTGCTTGGGATGGGTTTCATATGTTTTACCATTCCTTCAGCCGATTGAGTATCTAGATGTACCTTTATTCCTATGTTTAGTTATTTCAGTCACCGTATTCCCCATTTTCGAACCTCTTAACAACTCAATTGGATTTAAGTCCCTTCAATAAAGTTGTAGCGTTATCTTTTATCTTTTAGTTGGCTTTATTTCGACTCGATTTCGATACCTACAACTCTAGATATGCTCTCTGGAGTCAATACAATGCAAGCCTAACACCTAGGAATATTATAGTATATTTCAACTGCATGTTTGATCCTGTTAGAGTCCGAATTTGGGTAAGCCTATTAGCGAGAAAATTGTAGGAAATTCTCTTAGCTTTCCAACGACACCAAGAACGCCTCAATCAGACATCTGTAGCTCCAGATACGGCCAAAACAGTGAAACAGTGGCGCAGAGCGCCCAGACTCAAGCGCAGGCGCCCGGGATCACCGCGAGCCTGCGCCAGGCGCCCATTCCAGGAGCCAGGAGCCTACTGGCACCATGCTGTCACACAATTTTTAATGTTTTGATGCGTTTTGGCACGTGGAATCTAACTCGACCCAATTCACTAAGATTACATGTTAGGGTTATGAACCACTAACTAAGCCTCAGTTTTTACTCTAACCACGTTCTCTAAACTGCCCATAAAGTATCTCACCAGAAAAACCACTTTCTTCTTCTTCTCTTTGCTTTTTTTGCTCTAGGGTGTTCTTGGATAGAGCTTGTGCTTAGAAACTCGAATTGAAGACTAGTATCACTGTCATTCTCTTATGTCCATTGAGGAGATTAGTTTAAGGTAAGCCTTCTTGACCGAGGATAAGTTCTTAATCATCATTAGGGTTCCAAAATTCTGGTTTATCATTCTTATATCCTTTGCTCTTGTGTTTTTTATTAAGAAAGTCGCTAAGGAAGAATCTTGGAGTTCTCTCAACCTACTCTAGGGGCACGAAATTCTCTCAAGGTAAGGGGTAGTTGTTTCTCATCTAGTGAGTGTATGGAACTTGAGTGAGCAATAGGGGTGTCCCAAGACCCCTACGCCTCGCGCGGTAACAGTAAATGAGTACTATCACCACCGTGATAGGAAAATACTTGAACCCTTGGATAATAATCTTCAATTTGTGATACCTACCGTAATGTAATGTGATAAATTCATTTGATATATGGTTTTGGTGTGGTGATTGAGCCTTGACTGTTTATATGATTGTTACTCTTGATGAGCTCTTTGATGTTCATGGATTTATGAGTTTTTGGTTGTTGTTGCAAATTGCTATGGCATGAATCCTACAAACTTTGAAGATATACTATATGATTTGTGTTGTTGTGCCTTGGTATTGACATTGATATCATGTGCAAGTTAATGAATTGCCTAACTCAACTAGTTGTTGTTGTAGGGAATTAGAAGGTAATGTTATACTTTAAAAACAGAATTCTTATGAGGCTAAAAATGGAGTTAAAATCTACTAAGTTAGGATTAATCATCTAGAATAATTGATACATGAGTTGGTTACATTTTGATAATGAATTTTCGTGGTGTCAAGATGACGTTTGAGTACTAATAGTAATGGCTAAGTAGATTATGCAGAATTTTCTGTCGAAAATTATTAGGTGTTGAACTTAAATAGTTAAAGAACCACCTTCGAATGTTATAAATTTGTAGGGACTAAGTATGGATCAAAGGACTCTAGATTATGCTTAATTATGTATTATGGGACATAATGGTGATTCGTTTGGTCCCCGAACGAGTGGGGA
Source organism: Calophaca sinica (assembly GCA_037113605.1). Lineage (NCBI taxonomy): Eukaryota > Viridiplantae > Streptophyta > Magnoliopsida > Fabales > Fabaceae > Calophaca > Calophaca sinica. The sequence continues at coordinate 118,863,026 of CM073731.1, forward strand.
CTACCATTTTACTATTTGTAAGATAGTGGCAGGGCACCAGGCGCCCACTCTGCCAGCGCCAGGCGCCCAGTGGCAGCCTGTGTGTGAGTTGTGTTGTCGCTTTTCCCTAGATTCTCGTTCTTTATATAGTGTCGAAAGACCTATGTAGAATGCCTAAGAATTGTCTAAGACGCCTAATTCCCGTTCTTGCCCAATTGACTAATCGTTTAAATTGATGATTTATTTAAGCGTTATGTGCTTAAACTAAATTGGCTAAGGGTGTTGATTTATTCTCTTGTTGATTGAAGGCACTCATTGATGTATTGACCCGTGTCTTGAAGTTGTTGTTGTTGTTCTATCGAGGATATTGCGATAGAAGTTGTTGTTGTTAGACACCACATTTGATTATGTTCATGCATCATGGTGTCGGCATTGTTGTTTTTGTTGTTGTTAGTAGGGCGTATCGGGCAAGGTATCCCGTGACGGGCGAGGTTTCCCGGTCCTACGGTTAAAAAGGGCGTATCGGGCAAGGTATCCCGTGACGGGCGTGGTATCCCGGTCCTGTCGCTATTGGGGCATTACGGACATGGTATTCCGAAACGGGCAAGGTATCCCGGCCTCGTTATAAATGGATCCACATGCATATAGTTATGGTCCTAGAAATATATCATTTTACATGATAACATGCCTGGTTGTTTAGTTTTTGGTGGTGTACTTTAATGTTGTGGTTGATGTTGTGGCATGTGATATTTAATTGTTGTGGTAACATCTTTATGTCGTGGTTGATGTTGTAGTACTGGTGATTAGATGTGGTCATTGGAATTGTTGTTATATTGCGCATTGTTCACTGATTTCCTTAACTGTATGTACTATTTGAGGTTATGATGACTAACCCCTTTTGTGGCTATGCATATCCCATTGGGTATGTATAGATGATGAGACTGCAGGTGTTGAGGGTGTTAATGCCGATGGGTTATCGTGATGGCTCGTTGGAATAGATAGAAGACTTATTTTTGTTTTGAACAAGTTATTGTATTTTTTGTTGTTGTATTAATTAGGGAGAAGCTCTGAATTAATGTGACATCGGGGAACCTTGGGTTTATCTCCTTTTGATGTTTTCCCTCTTGTACTATGTTTGATTTCCGCAAGTTGAGAGTGACAGCCCTACCTTATTTGAAATGAAAAGCTTTTACTTGGATCAAAATTTTATTTCTTGTTCTTTCCTTCTTACATTGCTAAAATGCCATGACGGGGTAGAGGGTGTCACAATCGTCAACTCTCAAGTGGCGTTGCTTTTTCTTCTTGTCATGTAACAAATACTCCTACATATACGTGAACATGATTTTGGTACCCATTCTCATTGGGTCCTTGAGGGTTAGTAGTATACCCCTTCTTAGGAGATTTGTTTCTAAGGTAACATTATGTAAGGTCTCATAACCAAGATGTTACAATAAGAGCATATTTTCTTGGCCTTTAGATGCATGAAAATAGATGACATTATAATGTTTTCATTTTTATAGCTTCTAAAGCCATGTATGGTTTTGTCATAAGCACACATTTGATTTTCAAATGATTTTCTAAAAGTATGGTGCTATTGACAAACTCTACTTGATAATATCTCATTTAGTTTGCTTTTTCAAAATCAATCTTCCTTATTAAGGACAAACATAAATGAGTTTTATTCATAAAGGTTGATCTCTCAAAATCTTAAATAAGCTCAAAGTGCAATGATTGAGGATGATTATCTATTTAATAAGAGCAAGATAAAATAAGTCAAGATAAATCATAAGCTCTTTTATATGATGGTTCGTGAATCATACCTCATCAAGATTATTCTCCAAAACTTTCTATTCTCTAATACTTTCTTTACCTTTTCCTTTCTATAATTGAACCTTTTCAGGATTGTTCCTTCTTAGGATGATCCTTTTTATATAGTTCGTTTTCAGGAACTTTTTGACCTCGAATTTTCTTCAATTTCTTTCAAGGAACTTTCTTGAGGTTTAAGGTCACTTGTAAATCATTTTCTGAAACATGTTTTGCTGCATCATGGTTGGCCATCACTTCCTCCAGATCTTTTTCTCTCACACGGTTAAGTGAGTTCAACCCAAAGAGGCCTCGCTCTGATACCAATTGAAGGTAAAACAGAGAGTCACAACAAAGGGGGGTTGGATTATGACCCTTTGAAAATTTCTGACCTTTTATAATTTTAACTGAAACTTTTAGAACGTTCCCTCAAGTTGATACTTGGAGATGAGTTGATTAGTATAAAGTAATGTTTCAGAACGTTCTATTATATGCACATGTTTCATAGAACACTTTAAATGAATGTCATCTTAGATTTGGCGGTTCAATACAGAGTGATTTGTGTAGTGTTTCACGTGAACCTCCTCCAATGAATATACTCATGTTGACATAAAACAGTTTTACAAACAGTTTCTACTTGAGAGAGTTCCACGCAATGAACTTCCTCAAGCTGAGTGGGTGCCATGCAGTGAACTTTCTCTTCACAGAATAAGTTCTTTTCAAAGTGAGTTTTATGATGTGTTATGCATAAGAATGTTTAGCAATGATTAGCAATCATTTAAACATGATCATTTAGAAAGAGTTGAAAGCTAATTAGATTATCTAAAGATATTTCAGAAAAAGATAATTAGTGCAGAACACATTCATGAGTAAGTTTGTAAGTTAAGAACAAAATGTTCAATAACAGAAGCTTCTAATGATAAACACAGTGTAACCAGAAGCTTCTAACGATATACATGTGCTTTAAAACAGAACACAAGTTATATGAACATAATACAGTTTTATTGAACTTTCTCTTATTGAGAAAATGGCATGTGAAAGCAAGTACTGTGCAGTTTGAATAAACTTTAGGAAGTTCTGTTTTAAACATCAGTCAGTTAATTGCTTATTATAGAAAGATGTAGAATGAGCAGAAAGTAAAGTATTCAGAGATAAGGGAGAAGAATATTGCATCACATATTTGTAGTGGTTCATCTAAATACCATGGGCTACATCCACTCCTCACCCACGGTGAGATTTTCCACTATTTCCACAAAACAGTACAAGTTGAGTATTATTTCCACAGCTTCTCCATGCTGCCTTCCCACTAATGCTACCGCAACAGCTTAGTCAAGAAGCTAGCATTATTTCTTCGAGCCTCTTCAGGCTCTACATGGCAGTATTTCTTGTACAGCTCTGCCTACTATAGTAACTTGAGAAACTACCCTAGTTTAACAAGCATTCACCTGAAGCTTCTCACCAACACTCATCCTAGGTAGCTTGGCAGAAGAGAGCAAGGTACTTTTAAGGTTTGTGGGATAAAAGTAACTTGAAAAGAAGATTACACAAAAGTGTAAATACAAGCTACAACACTCTTAAAGATAATCCCAAGGTGTATAGAACATATACAAAAGAGTGTGAAAGAGGGGAATGAAGGATAGCAAAGATGAATCTTGATAGGGCTTATGTTTATCTCTTTTTCTCTTTGATTGTGATGCATTTCAGCTGAAGAACACTCATGGAGTGGATGCACTTTGAAGAAATAAGCTAAAGATGCTTCTGCAATAAACTTTCTATCGCAGAGAACTTGCAGCAAACTTTCTACAAACTTTCTCTCGTGATAGACAGTTTGAGGCAGGGAAGAGAATGATGGGGATGATGCAAATATGTTGAAGCTCAGTGTTGACCCACTCTCACCCATTCAAATGACCTTCTAAGTTTCCTTTTATACTTTTCCTTCATTTATGACCGTTGGGAAACTTTGATGATCGTTGGAGAGTTTCTCTCTCTTCTACAGACAGTTCTGCTTGTGTCAGAAAGTACACTGTAGTGTAGATTCCAACGTGTCAGTCTGCAACGGGCATAATGAACTTTCTTCTGCTGAACTTTCTCAAATGTGAACTTTGCAATGAGTAGAATGAACTTTCTATTTTGCGAACTTTCTGACATAGAACATTCTTCTTCCTCGTACTTGACTTAAACATATTTTCAATGTGATTGATGAAGGTACATGAGCATGTTCTAGTGTTTCAAACTTTCTATTCCAGAGATGACATCTGTTGTCTGATAAGAGGAAGCATCTTCAACTTTGTTTGACAAGAGAAAATATCTTTAACTTTCTCTTCCTGCTTGGTGAACTTCCTTAATTTAGCTAGAAAATACTTTCTATGACAAAAGGCTTTTGCTAAATTATCTTGAACTTTCTCCTGCCGAACTTTCTTATGAATCTTCTCTCGAATATTCTGATGAACTTTCCTGAATGTTCTTGAACTTTCTCTTGATTGGAATTCTGCTGTTGGTACGAACCTTCTTTTTTCTGCCACGAGTCCTTTTATGCTTATATGACACTTGATTTGTCTTTGAGAGAGTTGAGACCTTAAAATGCTTTTGATGTAGTTATTAACATGATACTTTCTCACGGATGAATACTTGGGCATTGAGTGTGACATCCTGATTTTTGAATAATCAGATTAATGATGAAGTAATACATGGAGAATTAGAGACTTTAACTAGGATAAATGAGCTTATGTGAGACCTAAAAACCCTTGGAAGAGTATAGAACCCTTCTAGAAATACCTGGAAATAAAGAAATCAGACGTTTTTATTTTAACACTGTCGCGACGCGACGAGAACAATGTCGCGACGCGATACACTTGGTTCAGGAAAGGCGGTGGCAGAGAGAAAAGGAGTGTTCCAGAACACGCTCCTCGCGACGTAAGGGGGGAGCTCTCCATTTGCCTATAAATAGGCCTAAAGCCCCTCATTTCATCCCAAGTGCTTCTATAGGCCTTTGGGAGAGTGTGGAGGACATGGAGGAGCTTCGAGGACGCGAGGAACGCGAGCGGCGATAGTCTTCTAAGCCAGGTAAGGGGAAGATGTTGGAACCTAAACGATTGAGAAGTTTAGACCCTCATTAATTTTGATGATAACAAAATATTTATCAAGAGAACAATTTATCTTCTAACATATCTTTGAGTGTACAGGTATCAAAAGCTTCATTTATATATGTACAAATCACTCAAGAAAGAAGAAGAAATATACAAAAGAATTGAATACAATCCACTAGTGTCAGCATCCAAACCCACTTCAGCGTCTTGCTAACAGCAAGCGTCCTGCAGTGTGACTTCTTGACACGTGGAACACTCAATTGCTACGAGCGTCCTCCTGCATTACGGCGGCGTCTGATCTCTTTAATGAAGCACGTGGTGATCACGTTTTTGCTCTTAGCCTCAGACTGTTCTGGAACGGAATTCGAATTTGATTTTGTGCGCTCATTTTGATGTACGAGGAAGCAAAGGTGACACCTTTAGCATAAGACAAAAAATCGTACAAGACAATTGCAAATTGCAGATAGTACGAAAACGGTAATGTGTACTATTCTGATATTCTCTGGAAAGGATGAAAAGGATTACATTTCAAATTACCTCACTCAATGGCAAGGAGATATTTTTACTGCAACGGTAATACCCTTGAAGACTCCTATAAATACCCCAAGGTATTCATTGAAGAAGTTAGAAAAACGGTGAAGAAACTTCATTCTGAAAGCTATATTACTCAAGTGTGCAATCAAGCTTCGTGCCAAGTTTCTGGTCTACATTGAACTGAACTCAGCGTCTTATACTTTCTTTTAGAAAGCTATTCTGTTTTGAGCTAAATCTTTTCATCCTCTCTGTGAGAGTTATTTTGATTGTTATCAAAATCATAATCTCTTTTGTAAAACTGTATTTGGCCTAGTTAAGCCTCTGTTCCTCAAAGGCTCGACTGTACTGAGTCGTTTTGAGAAGTTGAGAGAATTGTCAAGTTTGTGACAGAAGAATACTCTTGAGGAAATTGTAATCAGTTGATTATAGTGGAAAATCCTTCATGAACGAAGGGACTAGACGTAGCTACCAGTTGGTGGTGAACTAGTATAAATCTCTGAGTCTCATCCTTTATTGCTTTACATTATTTATCTTTACTTTGCTCAGTAAAACAAGTTTTTATAAATTGTTTATATTTATGCATCTGGTCCTGTTTAATTCTCTGCATCTGATATACAAAACAGTTTTGAACAACTTGTGTTGAAGTTTTTACGTATAGTTTGCGAAAAGATTTTAACACAATTCAACCCCCTACTTGTGTTCACGTTCAGTTGGTACCAGAGCTCGGCCTCTTGGTTGAGCACTTAACAGTGTTAAGAGAAAATATCCTATACTGTGAACATGTCTACTGAAGGTGGTCATATGAACCGTCCTCCTCTATTCGATGGAGAAAAATTTGATTACTGGAAAGATAAGATAAAAGCTTTCTTTGAGACACAACAACTTGAGTTGTGGGATATAGTTCAAAGTGGTTACATTCCTCCCACTAATCCTCGTGGTGTTGCGATAGCCAGAGAAGATTGGAATGATGAACAGAAAAAGAGATATCAAATCAATAAAAAGGCTAGAGTCATTCTTATCTGTGCTATATGAGAAAAAGAATATGATAAATGTGGCAAATTTGATACTGCCAAAGAAATCTGGGACTCACTTGTTTTATCTTATGAAGGCTCTGCCCAAGTAAGAGAAACCAAAGCTAGCATGTTGGTTCGCTAATATGAGTTATTCAAAATGGAAGATGGTGAAAACATTGAAACCATGTTTGGAAGATTTCAAACAATTGTTCATGGGTTACAGGCCCTTGGAAAAAGTTACACTACACCTGACCATGTTAGAAAGATCTTAAGAAGCTTGACTAAGCAGTGGAGACCCAAGGTCACTGCTATTCAGGAATCAAAAGATTTAAATGTCTTACGACTTGAAGATCTTATGAGTTCGTTGAAAGCTCATGAACTTGAGCTAAATGAAGAAGAACCGGTCAAAAAGGGCAAGTCTATTGCCTTAAAAGTCTCTCAACATAAAGTCAGTTCTTCCAAAGCCCTTCAGGCTGAAGAAGAAGAATCAGAAGATGAAGCTTCAGAAGGAGATGTTGACACATCAGAAGATGAGCTAGCGTTTATATCCAGAAAGATACAAAGAATGTGGAAGAAGAGAAACTTCAGGAGGAAGTTTCATAAGAAAGAGAGCAAGGACAAGGCTCAAGTCATTTGCTATGAATGTAAAAAGCCTGGACATTTCAAGTCCGAATGTCCTAATCTTAAGGAGAAGTCCACAAGAAGTTCTTTAAAGAAAAAGAAGAAGAGCCTCATGGCTACATGGGAAGATCTAGATTCATCCTCATCTGAGGAAGATAATGAAGTAGAAGCAAATCTCGCTCTCATGGCGCATTAATCGACCTTGATTCAGAAGAAGAAGTTGAAGAGGTAATAGTATATGATTCCTACTCTAAACTTCAACTTGCATTTGATGATCTTCTTAAGGACTCTGCCACTCTCTCTGTTGAGTATAAGAATTTGAAAAAGAAATTTTCAAAATTATCACAAGACTTTCAAGCTTTAAACAAAGAAAAATCTGTACTCAACAAAGAAAATCGTGAAAATTTGGCGAAAATCAGCATCGATGGATAACTTGACGTCGATTGCTAATAAGCAACGGAAGTCGAGAGCTCTCAAGCTGAAAGCTCTAAAGTTACAGGCAATCCTAAATGCAAATCAAATGATTATGAATATGCTTTTCAAAAGTTTCTTGCAGAGTGTAACTCGTAGCAAGCAAGCTTCAATGATTTGGGGTGTCAGTAAAACGACAACTCATGGTCTTGGTTATATATCAGATGAACCTCTTTTAGAAAATGATTCAGCATCTGATAAATCCAATAATCATAGTAAATGCTTGCATTGTACTTACTGCAATAAACCTGGTCATTTGAAAAGCGCATGTACTGTTTTTAAAACTGTGAAGGATAAGCCTCCTTCAAGAACTTACAAGAAAGGACCCAAAAAGATATGGGTACCTAAAGATAAAATAGTCTATGTTGCAGACATGCTTAGCAACAAAGTCAACACACCTATCTTGGTACTTAGACAGTGGATGCTCGCGTCACATGACGGGAGAAAAGCATATGTTCCAAGAACTAAGGCCTAAAGAAGCTGGATTCATTGGTTTTGGAGGAAACCAGAAAGGTAAAATAGTTGGAATTGGTCGCATTGGTAAAGACTCTCTTCCCTCTATTGATAATGTACTATATGTTGAAGGACTTAAACATAACTTATTGAGCATAAGTCAATTATGTGACAATGGTTATGAAGTCATCTTCTGGCTGGATGTCTAGTAAAAAGCAAGAAAGACGGCTCTACTTTCTTTACTGCTAAGAGGAAACAAAATATTTACAAAATTGATCTCTCTGAACTTGCAAAACAAGATGTCAAGTGTCTCATGTCTGTTGACGAAGAACAATGGATTTGGCACAAGAGATTGGGTCATGCCAATTTGAGATTAATCTCAAAACTAAACAAGCACAGTCTTGTCAGAGGCGTACCAAATCTCAAGTATCAATCCGATGCTCTCTGTGAGGCATGTCAAAGAGGAAAGCAAGTTAAAACTTCTTTTCATTTAAAAAATGTTGTTTCAACCTCTAGACCACTTGAGCTTTTGCATCTTGATCTTTTTGGTCCAACAAGGACAGCCTCTTTAACTGGAAAGAAATAGGGGTTAGTCATTGTTGATGATTTCACTAGATGGCCATGGGTTAGATTCCTTGCTCACAAAGATGAGTCATACAAGGTATTTACTGTATTCTGCAAAACAGTTCAAAATGAAAAAGGAATTTGCATATCTTCTATTAGAAGTGATCATGGGAGAGAATTTGAAAATGAAAGCTTTCAAAAATTTTGCGATGATAACGGCATCTCCCACAATTTCTCCTCTCCTAGAACACCTCAAAAAAATGGTGTTGTAGAAAGGAAAAATAGGTCCCTCCAAGAAATGGCCAGGACCATGATCAATGAGGCTAATATTGCAAAACATTTTTGGGCAGAAGCAGTAAACACAGCTTGTTACATTCAAAATAGAATTTCTATTAGACTTATTTTGAAGAAGACTCCATATGAACTGTGGAAAGGAAGGAAACCAAACATATCATATTTTCATTCATTTGGTTGCACGTGTTACATTTTAAATACTAAGGATCAGCTTGGTAAGTTTGATTCAAAAGCTGACAAAGGAATCTTTTTGGGATATTCTGAAAGATCTAAAGCTTTTAGAATATACAATAAAGAAACTATGACAGTGGAAGAATCAATTCATGTCAAATTTGATGACAAGAAGCCTGACACAGCCATGTCAGAGCTAGATGAATTATTTTCAGAATTAAATATAGGTAATACTACAAATAGTGAACCTACATCTTCATCGTCCGGTGGTGACCAGACACAAGAATCTTCAGAAGCTGAATTCAGAAAGAGCTGGAAGTACAAAGCCAATCATCCTAAAGATTTAATCATAGGAAAACCTGGAGATAAAGTAAGAACCAGATCCTCTTTTAAAGAGCATGCAGATATGGCACTACTCTCAGAAATGGAACCTATAACGATTGATCAAGCATTGAAAGATGAAGGCTGGATTCTGGCCATGCAAGAAGAGTTGAATCAGTTCCAAAGAAACGATGTATGGAAGCTGGTTACCTTACCAGAAGATAAGCAAGCTATTGGCACTAAATGGGTATTTAGAAACAAGCTTGATGAAGATGGAAAGGTTGTGAGAAACAAGGCAAGATTGGTTGCTCAAGGGTACTCACAGGAAGAAGGTATTGATTTTACAGAAACATTTGCACCTGTTGCAAGGTTAGAAGCTATACGCATTTTGCTTTCTTTTGCTGCACATCATGATATAATTCTTTATCAAATGGATGTGAAAAGTGCTTTCTTGAATGGTTTTATAACTGAGGAAGTCTTTGTAAAACAACCTCCTGGATTCGAAGACATTGAATTTCCAGAACATGTCTTCAAACTCAAAAAGGCCCTTTATGGTCTTAAGCAAGCTCCCAGAGCTTGGTATGAAAGACTGAGTACATTTTTGATGAAAAATGGATTTACCAGAGGTCTAGTAGACACTACTCTTTTTAGAAAAACATCAAACAAGCACTTTATAATTGTTCAAATATATGTTGATGACATTATTTTTGGAGCTACTAATGAAAGCCTTTGCAAAGAATTTTCTAAGCTAATGCAAGCTGAATTCGAGATGAGCATGATGGGTGAACTGAAGTTTTTCCTTGGAATTCAAATCAAACAATGCAATGATGGTATATATATACATCAAAGCAAATATATCAAGGAATTGCTAAAGAAATTCAAAATGGTGGATTGCAAACCTATGTGTACTCCTATGCATCCCACATGTATTCTTGGTAAAGATGAAACTGGTAAAAAGGTAGATCAGAAGATGTACATAGGTGTGATTGGATCTCTACTTTATCTTACAGCTTCAAGACCTGATATTATGTTCAACGTCTGTCTGTGTGCTAGGTTTCAATCAGATCCTAGATAATCACACTTGAGTGCTGTTAAGAGAATCTTTAGATATTTGCAAGGATCTACTAATCTTGGTTTGCTTTATAAGAAATCAAAAGATTACAAGTTAGTAGGTTTCTGTGATGCTGACTTTGCTGGAGACCGAATTGAAAGAAAAAGCACAAGTGGAAGCTGCCAATTCCTTAGAGCAAATCTTGTATCTTGGTCAAGCAAAAGGCAAAGCACGATTGCACTCTCAACAGCAGAAGCTGAGTATATTTCAGCTGCAAGTTGCAGCTCTCAACTTCTGTGGTTGAAATATCAACTTGAAGACTATCTGATAAAAGAGAGTAACATTCCTATCTTTTGTGACAATACTTCTGCAATCTGTCTTACTAAAAATCCCATATTGCATTCACGAGCCAAGCACATTGAGATTAAGCATCACTTCATAAGAGACTATGTTCAGAAGGGTATTCTAGAAATAAAATTTGTAGACACTGATCATCAGTAGGCTGACATATTTACAAAACCCCTTGCTGAAGATAGATTCAATTTTATAAGAAGAAATTTAAATTTTCATCTTATAGAAGAATGATTAATCTCAACTTCAGATAATATACAAAATCTCAGCATCTGGAATGACATAAGCATGTATATGAATAAGCATCTTATTTGTCATATGCATCATAACTCATCGTCTGGTGAATCGGTTGCATGCGTCCGAGCACACCCACACGTGTCTGCGTGTTAAGGACTTAAGCGTCTCATCACATCTCTTGAGTCATAATTATTTATGTCTGTCGATAAAATCTTTTTCTTGATCTTACTTTTCTTTTGGCGTCTGCATTTAATGAAAAGGCGAATCTTTATTTTCTTTTCTTTTTGATTTAATTTTTATGTGGAAATACGAAGCGATTTTTTGAAAAAGGACTGTACCATTTTCTATCAACTTTCTCACTACTCCACATTTTTCGCTCCATCACTTTACTCTGCGTTTTCTTGCAAAACTGTTCTCTTTCTCTCTGTCACTCTCTCTCTCTCTCTCTGTGTTTTCGAACCCTAAAACCTTCATCACCTTCTCTTCAACTGCTACAATGGCCGACAGAAAGGTTGGACAATACACTGCTGCTTTCAACGTCTTCTCTGAGGCAAAACTTCTAAATGAGAACCGGGTTGATTTTGAGAACTTCAAGCTATACGGTTTTGATTTTGAAGAAGGTCTTGAGAAACTGGGCTGGAAAAACTACTTCATCTGGGAACCAGTTGACGTACTGAGCTACGCTATTAAGGAGTTCTGGGGGAATGCGTACTTACTTCCGGGGGAAGTCATAGAAGGACACATCAGAGGCTTCAAACTACGCTTCACCATCAACTCTATTGCTCAGACGATCAAGTGTCCGTGTGAAGGAATCAGTTACCATGCAAACTGGGCTGATGCTTACAGAGGACTTGAAAACATCAACGAAGCCCTGTTTGAGAACTACCGTGAACTGTAGAAGAAGAACATCACTCCCACGGCCAAAGACTTGAAAAGCCACTATCGAGTACTGCACAAAATCATCGCCAAGAGCGTGATTCTGAAGGTTGGCTCAAGCGACATAGTGAACTACGAGCAAAAGTTCATTATGAGAAACTACATGGATGGGAAGAAAATCAATCTGCCAAGGTTGATTATCAACAATCTGATAAATGCCCTTGTCTTCTCAAGGAAGAGTGTCGATAAGAAGAATATCGTCAAGATAATCCCTTATGGAGTTCTTCTCTCCATTATGATGGTCAAAGACGGCGTTGTGAGGAAGCTGACTGACTCCATCAACACAGAGGAAAAAGAAAAATACTTTGGTGTTGGCGCTGTTGTTCTTCCAGAAGTTTTTGGAGTCAACAGTATGGTCAGGATGCAGCTAATTACTGGCTCTATGATCAAGAAAGTGAAAATAGAGCAACAGGAAGGAGAAGCTGAAAAGAAAACCACCAGAAGCTCAATGACTGGTGTGAAAAGACCTGCTGAGTCTCCTTGAGGAGACAAGAAGAACAAAGCAGAAGGTGGCTCCTGCACCTCTTGTTGAAGAACCAGAAGATGAGGATAGAATTCCCATCGAGAAGGTCTTGGAGAAGCTTGATTTAGGCCAGCGGTGAAAAAGGATGCTTCAGCGTCCGGTCAAGGGAAGCAAATCCCTCCTCCTCCTCCTGCTGTTGTTGTCACGAGAGGATCAAAAAGAAGGTTGGTTCAGTCTTCAAAGGTTAACCCAAAGGTACTTGATTTTACTGCTGATGAATCAGTATCTGTCTTTGATGCTCATGATGTTATTCCTGCACCCCCATTGTCTGTTTCACAACCACAAACCAAGAAAACCAGAATGAGCCTCCGACAAACCTCTACCCTCCCTAAATCTACCCAACCATCATCCTCTACACTCAACCTTGACCTACCACAAAATTCCTCAAATACTTCACTTACCACATATATTTCCAAACTTCACTCTCATCCCTTTAATCTATTATTCAAAGTACCTCCCGTTAATCCCTTCAAACCCTACACACCTAAAACCTATAAAATCACCAAAACCACTCCCACCTTACTCACCATTACCCATAAACCTACAGACTTTGGTGGAAGGAAGAATGTCTCATGTATTAACAAACCACGGTTTGTTAAGTATGAGATATATCATAGCATCTACAATCGTCCCTCCACATGGCATTTGAAAACCTTCACCTCTGGAGCTGCCAGACTGGAGATTGCCTCTCCGATGAGTGCTACCTTCAAGGATGGAGAAGACCACTTTCAGATGTCATTTAAGGAAGATTGAGACCAGCATCTGGTAGCAGAGCAATTCCCTTCTCTGTTGACCTTCCTAGATCCCTACCACAAACTGAACCGCTCACATTGGAAGAATGCGGAAGGTGGATCACAGATGAAGAAGCTGCCTTCATGGCACACTGTCTTGAGATGAAGAAGATTGAAATGTCAGACGATTCGGGGATCCTTCGTGCAGAATGATGAAGATTGTACCAGACAGACAAAGGTGGCTACCTTGGTCTATCCCTGGGAAAAGGAAAGAACCTGCTCCTGACAAGCAGCCATTCAGCAAGATCGGGCTCACGGAGTATGAGAAGGCTCCCAAGAAGTACAATCTTAAGGAATTCTCTAAGCTTCCGATTGCCAAGATCTCTGAGGATCATGCCAGAAGGTTTTACCTGAATTCTCTGAAGGAAGATGAATGGAGAACTGGCTCCTCAAACTGCTGCAATGCCGAGAAGGCCACTATTCCAACAGTTGGCACAATCGCTGTAATTCATCGACATCAATCTGGGAACAGTTTACTTCGATGATATGTTCAGATGCTCAGTAATCAGGCCACTCGACTGCATGAAGACTTATGTCCAATGGGCTGCAGTGACAAAGCACTTTGACATTGGATTCACTTGGAGTCAATGGTCGAAGACATGGAAAGACAAAGCTTTGTTACCATGCCTCGTCCCCCTGGTCCTTACAGAAGATGACAGGGAAAATCTGAGAGGATTGTACCTGGCAGAAAATGAAGGAATCTCTTTATACGAAGCATTGAGTGAATTCATCAGAAGGATATGGGGAGAAGAAGCTGGGAATAAGTTTGAGGCTTTCACTGCTGACGTGCTTCTGCATAGGGAAACGGTCTTCATGGATTTGCTGTATCCAGAAGAGGTGGAGAAAAGGAGAAGAATTCAGTCAAAATTTGAGCAGAGGAAACTTGGAAGTCTCATCAAATGGTTTATACCAAAAGATGCATTCTTTCAAAAGGCTCAACAAAAGAAGGACTTGAGACTGAAGCTTTCCAACTGGGTGCTAGCAGAGCATCAGAAGATGAAACCTGCACGGTGGACCTTCTACTTCTACTCCTGCAGTTGAAATGGTCACCATTCCTAAAGCAGAGTTTGAAGAAATGAAGGCTACTAATCTGAAAGTCACTCAGCTGGAGAATGCACTGAAACTTCTATATGAACGTCTCAACATCCCTCCTCCACCACCAAACCCTTAAAATTTTTTATTTTTTTTGTGATATAAATTTTTTTTGGTACTCTCTTATATTTTTTATATATTCAGTGTTTTTCTGATTATTTGACTATACATGCCTTTATCTGATTATCTGTTTATATACATTCAAATTTTTCTAAGCCATCTTTTTGACTATGATGTGCTTTACACTCTTTTTATCTGATGACAAAAGGGGAAGTAAAAGAAGTAAAAGAAAGGTCTGATGAACACGTGAGAGTCTGATTAAGTCTGATTAACAAATTCACCGTCCGATGAATACACTAAAACTGAATTTATCATGCATATCATTTCATACATAGCATTTGTATGGTTATTCATTGCTCTAATATCTATTAACTGCATTGATATTCATTGAACCAATAATCTAACTATGATCAATAAAGTTGGTAATATGAAAATCTTTTTAATAAAATGAAAATCAGCATCCGATCTCACCTTGTTAAAAATATGCTCTGATTCATCTATGTATTTTTGCGATCACTTAAATGAATTTGTTTATCAACAATCGCCTTAATACTAGAATTGTCTTATACATCAAAAGTGTTAAATTCAGGGGGAGACCTTTGATGTTATTTTGAAATTAATTGTCCATCAACCTTAGATATTTGTCATCATCAAAAAGGGGGAGATTGTTGGAACCTAAACGATTGAGAAGTTTAGACCCTCATTAATTTTGATGATAACAAAATATTTCTCAAGAGAACAATTTATCTTCTAACATATCTTTGAGGTGCAGTATCAAAAGCTTCATTTATATATGTACAAATCACTCAAGAAAGAAGAAGAAATATACAAAGAATTGAATACAATCCACTAGTGTCGACATCAGAACCCACTTGGCGTCTTGCTAACAAGCGTCTGTGATGTGACTTCTTGACACGTGGAACACTCAATTGCTCTGACGTCAGTCCTGCATTACGGCGGCGTCTGATCTCTTTAATGAAGCACGTGGTGATCACGTTTTTGTTCTTAGCCTCGCATTGCAGGCGGAATTCGAATTTGATTTTGTGCGCTCATTTTGATGTACGAGGAAGCAAAGGTGACACCTTTAGCATAAGACAAAAAATCGTACAAGACAATTGCAAATTACAGATAGTATGAAAACGGTAATGTGTACTATTCTGATATTCTCTGGAAAGGATGAAAAGGACTACATTTCAAATTACCTCACTCAATGGCAAGGAGATATTTTTACTGCAACGGTAATACCCTTGAAGACTCCTATAAATACCCCAAGGTATTCATTGAAGAAGTTAGAAAAACGGTGAAGAAACTTCATTCTGAAAGCTATATTACTCAAGTGTGCAATCAAGCTTCGTGCCAAGTTTCTGGTCTACATTGAACTGAACTTAGCGTCTTATACTTTCTTTTAGAAAGCTATTCTGTTTTGAGCTAAATCTTTTCATCCTCTCTGTGAGAGTTATTTTGATTGTTATCAAAATCATAATCTCTTTTGTAAAACTGTATTTGGCCTAGTTAAGGCTCTGTTCCTCAAAGGCTCATTATCTTGAGTCGTTTTGAGAAGTTGAGAGTATTGTCAAGTTTGTGACAGAAGAATACTCTTGAGGAAATTGTAATCAGTTGATTATAGTGGAAAATCCTTCAGGAACGAAGGGACTAGACGTAGCTACCAGTTGGTGGTGAACTAATATAAATCTCTGAGTCTCATCCTTTACTGCTTTACATTATTTATCTTTACTTTGCTCAGTAAAACAAGTTTTTATAAACGATTTATATTTCTGCATCCGGTCCTGTTTAATTCTCTGCATCTGATATACAAAACAGTTTTGAACAACTTGTGTTGAAGTTTTTACGTATAGTTTGCGAAAAAATTTTAACACAATTCAACCCCCCTTCTTGTGTTCACGTTCAGAAGATTCCTTAATCACTAGGGAAAATAGTTTGTAGAATAGCTAGTATGCTTAGGGTTCCTTAGCCCTACTAAGGTTTGGTAGTAGCAATGCCTCAAGAGAGGGGTTGCAATGTACGGAGGCTAAGGATAGTCACCGTAGACATATCAACTAATATAGGTTATATTTATTTGGTTAATTTATGAGCTTAGTAGACAGTCGCTTATGCGACACTAGGAGTAAATTATGTATTGTTAAATTATGATAAATGATAAATGATGGTAAATGATATCATGTTTGATGCCTGATATTTATGTGCTAGTTGATTTGGTATGATATCTGTGTACTTGATGTATAAGTCAAGGATGACGCCCTCTAGTTAGAGGTTTGCAGAACCCTGGACAGTAATAAAGTATTACTATCAATATCCTGTTTATCAGTGGTGATAATCGGATCGGTGTATCCGAGGTTGGTGTACCTGAGGACTGGTGATCGGACCAAAGGTACGGAGTAGTTTGGAGATAGTCGGTGACCTTAAGGGGACCTGAGGACCGGTGATCAGTCCGAAGGTGTGTACTCGGTCATCTGGACGAGTCTCTAGGAATCCACGTCTGACAGGTGGACAATCTTGGCCATTCTCTGTATAGGGAATGTCGTCCTTGTGCATGGGACGGTACCTTAGTCCGGTAATTAGATATGGTAGTATGGGATGCCATAACCAGTGATCGGAGATAGTAGCGTTTCAGGATATGTTCCCGGGACAACCAACTTGTCTTACTCGGTGCCCTAAGACTGGTGATCGGTCTAGGGAGAAGGATGTTAATGGCCCGAAATATTCTGCAGAGTATGGTTGGGTTAGTAGGGCCGGTGATCAGCTCGAAAACTCGGTATTCTGTGTCATGTGTCAGCCTCTAAACAGTAGAGCTGGTGATCAGCTGAATGTCCATTGGTATGGGTCCGTAGAGCCAGTGATCAGCTGAAGGACTCGTGACATGTGTCAGTTTATGATGTCAGAGTATGATGTGGTCTTTGACCGTATGGTTGAATTTGTCAATATGACGTATCAGTGGAGTCTGGTCTACAATCGTGCGCTCAAAAGTTTGAGTATGGTATTAATTGTCTTAATGATATTATGACGTGCTGTGTATGAAGACATTTATTCTAGTATATTGTTTTTCTGTTTGTTGGTGGTTAATGGATATCTTACCCCTAGTGTTTTTTTGTGTATTTCTTTTATGCGTTATGGAATAACAGACGGACAAGAACAACTTGTAATTGGAAGCAGGAAAGATTTTGGGTAGCCTGCTTAGAGGCAAAGAAAGGATACTTACATCACGGTCAGTGTGTCTTTTGTCACCCATGAGGGTGTAGGGTTATATCAATATATGTATTCATACTATGTTTGTAAATCTTATTAATAAATAAAATGTTTGTTTGTTCAAAATATAGACTACTGTTATTTAAGTAAATGCCCTGTTAAAAACGGGGTGTTACAATGAGAATATCTCATGCTTAGATCCAACAGCAAACTCAAGCACTTTCTCTTCTCATTTATGAGTCTTCTCTCTTTTTCTCTCTTGTGAAACTTCTCGTGCAGATCACTTGTGACTTAGTAGTAACCTTATGATATCTCAATGAAGCTTGTAATACTACTGTTGTAATCTTCTGATGCTACTCTGATTCTTCAGTTGTTGAGTAGATTACGCACACTTGATGGTCTGAGCAACTTCTCTCTGTTCTTCGTTTTTTCAACTCAGCTCGTGATTCTGTAGTTTCTGGTTTAAGTACTGTGCAATCCGCGCTTCGTGAATTAATTCACGAATAAGTGTGAATCGATTCACACACTTGAAAAAATAATCCCGCCTTCCATGAATCGATTCCCATCTTCGACTCCCTATGGCAGTATTCGATTCACATTCATGAACTGAAATGTGAATCGATCCACAAGTCTTCACTTCGATTCACTGAAGCTTTTAGTTCTTCTCCAATGCCCAGAACTGCCATGAATCGATTCCCTTCAATCATGAATCGATTCACCTGCTGTGGAAATCACTCCTATGAATTTCAATGACTTCCAAACTGATTTTAAGGCACAAAAACCCCACATATAGAATGAGGTAGTTGTCTGTATAAGATTCCCAATGTAGCCGTTGAATACCGGTGACGGGCCCACCGGACGTTTACCCCACCTTACCTCAACATACTCCCTCTGTTTCTGTCTCCTTCTCTCCTCCTCCCTCTCTCTCATCTCTCTCACTAGATAGCAAGAATGTGTAAAATGCAATGTGTTATCACGAGACGCTTCTTAAACTAGTTAAGAATATTGGTGGGTTAATTATCTACGATGACACAATTTGGGGTGGAACTGTACTGTTACATGGCCTGTAGAGGATGTTCCAGCACCTAAGAGAAGAGTCAGGGAGGCTACACTCGCCTTTAACAAAGCAATTCCAGATGACTGTCGCGTTGAAATTTCTCTTGCTTCAGTAGGCGAATTAATACTGAATATGGGATAGGAAGTATTTGTTAAGTGAATAAAATTAACGGTTCACTTGCACCGACTATATGTTAACATTGTTTTTCCTCAGACTCTTTATGGCCATGGTGTGAATCAAACGTGGAGGTATCGTTATTTACTACTTTTAAATAAAATTAAATGTTGTGCCTTAAATGGAATGTATGCTTGGAACAAAGTTGTGCTACTCTTGCTAATGGTTGGCGGAGCATAAATTTACCCCACAATATATGAGAGATAGTTGTGGGAGAGGATCCAAATCCCACAATATATGAGTAAATGATGAAAGAGGATTGAGAACCACTTTGTACCTTGGACAAGAAATGGTAAAGTGAGAACGTGGGAGTTGTTAACGAGATGAAGGAATGGAGGTTGCAACTGTTGTAAAATATTGTTCAGCAACTCTGTGGATCACAAATCATCACGATCACCTAAAACACGAACACACAAGTGAGATAGCCTGAGACGTGTGAAGTCACACCGTAAGGATTTATCCGTGTGATATGCGCAAATTTCCCAGCATTTAACAGGCTCTTCCCTACCAAGATCGAGGGATCAGAACAGCTGAGAAAAAGATGAGAAGAATGCATCCAGGAAATCTTTTACATGAAAATAATACTAGCTCCTCTACACAAGTTGCATCACTGTCAACTTAAATATATAGACTACCGTTTTTTTCCTTAACCGGTACACAATTATCTGGAATTTAAAGTGAGCAGTTGTTCATAAAAAAATGGGGCTGAAACATATCGTTAAAAGTTAAAAGCAAAATCAAAGTAATCAATTATACTAAATTCCAACGTTTAAAATATTAATAGAAATAAAATAATTAAAGGGCATATTAATAAGAAACTGAAACTCAAAGCATTAGGAAAAAACCACCGTTGAAACTTAAAGCTATAACGTTAAAGTTCAAAAATAACAATACATTAAATACTACTAATTGCAATTAGAATAAATCTAATTTACTGTTATAAAATGAAACTTAATTTGTATAAATAAGAATGAACCTATTCAGGGCTTCTAAAATTGTGGGGAATGGAACATGATGTGGAGCGCCTCTCTCTCTAAACCTAAGAAAAACTTAGCACCTCTCTCTCTAAACCTTCCGTCTACTCCTCTCTTCCTTCTTTCTCATCCACCGGAAGGGGTGGTTTTTGGCCATTTTTTGGCCTGCAACCACCCTCTACATTATTTTTTTGGTCCTTTTATCTAAATAAGTGGGTTTTTCACATAGATCTAGTTTTTCTTTCGTGTTTTCAGTGATTTCTTCATCTGAGTGCGGCGTTGTTTTGTTCATCGTCTTGGTGCGACGTTGTTTGGTTTTCCGTCTTGTTGCGGTGTTCGTTTGGTTTAGATTGGTTGGTCAGCTTCGATCCATTACAGAGACAATCAAGACGTGGGGGTCAACGTAGATCTGGAGTGCTAGTGGTGGTCACCGCCAACCTCAACATCCTTTCTTCCCTACAAATGGCTCCTGAGTATGTGTCTCGATTGGTCATATCCGAGACCACCTATAGTCGATTTGAGTCTGCACATGGCAAAGTAATGACCCGTAACTGGATGAGATTAAAGACTCTGGCTCCTCATTTCTCTTTGGCCATTGACCGTACTTGGAAGCTTTTGTTTTGGCTGTTAGGATTAAGATGGCTTGGTAATGCCATATTGGTGTTGATTTTCAATTGTGGATGGAGAACGCCCCAACACATTCTGTTCAATCTGGGTGTATGGATCTTTTTTCTAATTATTGAATGAAGTTTGATTACCGTAAAAAAAAAAAGAATGAACCTATTTAGTAAACCACCGTAAATCAACAATTAATTTAATTTAATTAATTGATTAAAACACTGAAAAAATTAGAATAAAATAATTTAAAAATAAATTACCAAAATAACTTTTGAAATAATAATACAACAATCCCGTACATATTTCAAAAGCTTACATAAAATTTTTTTTTTTAAATATTTTTCCTGGGTAAACACTATGGGTGTAAATGCATTAAATATGGTGTCTTTATGACTATGAACCAGACCTAGACTGATAGGATTTAACAAACAGTGAGTTGGTGAAGCAAGCTTTATGAACCAAAAATACTTAGCGTATGTCAGAGGTCTACCAATCACATCCCACCCCCACAATTCACGCTGTTGACCTTGTTTTGCGCAAATGGGTCATGCGCGCGACCGATATTAATGAGTGCTCTAAAGATTTTGCCACAATCTCATACAAACGGCCCCACTTGACACTCATATAGGTGATTTCATCAAATGTATGTTGCAATTCATATACCACTCATAAGGGATATGGAATTTATTAAAAGCTTTTAAGCTTATCCCTCAATAATGCAGCCTAGCACTTCTCACGCCATAGGAAGGGACAAAAAATTTAGTGCTATCAGAACTACAAGTGACTTGTTTTTACCCATATGAACCTTCTTCATGGGATCTTCAATCACAAAGGTTGGGTTACCATCACTGTTAATTTCAAAATGGCTAAAAAATCTCATTCCCCTTGATGTTTAACTCACTAGGTATTACTTTGTGACCAAATCGGTCAAATTCATTTTTGACCTCACATTAATTACAGATCTGTAAAACATAAGTAAGGAAGACACAAGTTTCTTCCATCAAGAAATATTGACTAAGACGTTTCTTAGTCAATTAATCTCATCTATTTTACCAAGTCTATGGTGATAAACTCGGTCTGAGTAATAGATACATACATGTCTGCTTAGAAGCATCTTGTTTGAGGATAAAAATAATTTCACATGTAGATTTATTCTAGCACGTGAATCAACTTTACTTAGCATCACTGTATTATTCTAATACAATGGAAATTCAATATATATTTAGGCAGTGTTAACATCATAAGGGATCGTTAATGATTTAGCTCTAAAGCGTCCAAACTTCTTAAGAAGTTTCTCAATAATATTATGATAGTATTATACAATCTCACTTCCTTCCTTATGATTTAACACCCATAATTGTGTTTGCTTTCACCCAAGAATATCAAGCACACCTGGATCTTTAGAGTCAAAATTGGGCCCACGGGAGCTATCATTTCAGTGGCATGTCCCAACAAATTTATTTGCAATTGAATAAGACATATAACATGTGTATAAATAAACTCATGAATATCACATATATATTCCAATAAATCTCTCAATAATATTGCATTACTATACACTTCAGAAGTATAATATTTCATAGTAAGATAAAAATTCTCAAATTATAGTTGTAATATATGCAACCTATAACAAGTACACTAGTTTCAGTTTGCACCATTTTTCAGTGACCAGACATGTTCTAAAAATTCTCAAATTTTAACTACTCATTAAGAATGTTCCCAACAACTTAAACATAGCTCTCAAAACTACTTAAGTATGTAAAATTGCACATACAAAACAAATTCTGCAAAACCTTTAACTAGCACATCCATGCAAGATTGCAACCTTTTATAAACCATGCTAACTCCGAAATTTCTCACATAAAAAAAACATTTATAATAGCATATAAATGAAAATTTTCAAGTACCAAAACTCGTGCATATTTTTGTCCAGTCCATTGGTTTTCTTAAAGCCAATGTAGAAGTAATGCATAACAGTAATAAGAAAATATTACAAACAACTCTAGTTGAAAACCATTTGTCTAGTCACATTAAAAAATTCGAACAAGCATCTGTCATTGAAATGAGAACAAATTGAAAATGTATTTCACCTCAATTTTTCATAAGCTATCACCGTTAATAGATTTATGCACTTTATGATCTCCATTTATTCAACAAAAATGTGCTGAAATAGTGGCATAGTATAGATCCCGAATATCACATGGTTCCAAGAAAACTCAACATAAACTCCATTAAGAAAATCGGGAAATATATCTTACCTCTATGTTTAACCAAGTAAAGGACGATTTCTCTGCACTAATCGTTTTTTTTTCTTTTCACCGGTACACAATTATCTGGAATTTAAAGTGAGCAGTTGTTCATAAAAAATTGTGCTGAAACATATGGTTAAAAGTTAAAAGTAAAATCAAAGTAATCAATTGTATTAAATTCCAACGTTTAAAATATTAATAGGAATAAAATAATTAAAGGGCATATTAATAAGAAACTGAAATGTAAAGCATTAGGAAAAAACCACCGTTGAAAACTTAAAGCTATAACGTTGAAGTTCGAAAATAACAATGCATTAAATACTACTAATTGCAATTAGAATAAATCTAATTTACTGTTATAAAATGAACCTTAATTTGTATAAGTAAGAATGAACCTATTCAGTAAACCAACGTAAATCAACAATTAATTTAATTTAATTAATTGATTAAAACACTGAAATAAATTAGAATAAAATAATTTAAAAATAAATTACCAAACTAACTTTTGAAATAATATAATAATACAACAGCAACAACCCGACATAAAACTCCCTTTTAAAATGGCCGGAGATGGGAAAGTGTTTTAAGTCTAAGAGAGAAAAAAAAATGGAGAGATTGAGAGAAATGGAAGACTTACCAAAGCCTAATTATCCAGTAATACTGCAGAGTGAGAACTTGGCCAAGGTTAATTTGTTCCAACTTTTATTTTTGTCAATTTTCTTGGCTTGAATTTCTTAGATTGTTTAATCCTATAATTAACCAAAAATTAATGAATGTTGTGGCAGTATATACTGAAAACCAGCGTTTACCCACGAGAACCAGAGACTCTCAAAGAGATCAGGAATGCCAATGCAAGCCACCCTATGTAATTATTCTTTCAGCTGCCACTGTTCAAGTTAGTGGACATTAATTAAAATATGTACATAATCTAACCCTTTTCAAAAAAAATGTACATATATAGTCTAACATAGAGGGCTCTACATGTAAATGTTAATTGTGTCAGAAATATCAGTGTAAAATCACCAATGTTACGCAACGAAGGTTAGTCCAGTTGATAAATATTCACTCATAACCCACGAGGACGTGGGTTTGAAACATGCTGCCGATGTGTCAAAGAGTCTTGAGGCTCTAAACTATTATTTATATAAAAAAAAACTCACTAATGTTTAAGCAATATTTGGAATAGTCTTTTAAAAAGGTACCTATGCACTTTAAACACTTTAAACTCAAAAGAGCTATGAGTGAGGGGATCTATTAATTAGAGGTGTTAATATAAAATAATTCTTTAACCTAAATTCGCCGAGATAGTTAAAAGATGGGGTTTCATAAATTTGATTGCCAACTCTAACATTAGGACGCACTTTGTTTAATTATATATATCATTGCCATTGATCAGGGGTTTCATGGGCACTTCACCAGATGCGAGTCAGTTAATGGCCATACTATTGAAACTGTTGAATGCTAAAAAGACAATTGAACTAGGAGTTTTTACTGGATACTCTCTTCTCCTTACTGCACTTACCATTCCTGAGGATGGAAAGGTTTGTATATGCTTTTTTTATCTCCAATATACATGTTTTTTTGCCCCTTTCCATTCATGCATATAATACACCTATTTTTATGTACTAAAAGAAAAAATAATACATCTATTTTATTTAACTCGATTGTAGATTATAGCCATTGATCCAGACAGAAAAGCTTATGAGATAGGACTACCGTTCATCAAAAAGGCTGGTGTAGAACACAAGATTGACTTCATAGAGTCTCCAGCTTTATCAGTTCTTGACAAACTCTTGGAAGATGTGAGCATGATTCTTTGCTACTCCTAAAACCTACTCAAATATAAGCAAAAAAACAAAAAAAAAAGATTTTCGCTAATTAAAATGTTAGTTAAGTTGATTTAATTTTTTTTAGTCTCATCTAAAAAATTATACTAGAAAAAGTTGAAATAACGATACAAATTTAGAGACAGAAAAAGACAAAAATCGTCTCTAACACTGTCTCTAAGCGTGTGATTGGTTTGAGAGAGTAAGGGACGAGAGAATAAGAGAAGAAATTCTAAGGGTCTTTTTGATGGCAAGGATAGGATAGAAACAGATAGGATAAGAGAGTTGGATAAGGAATTGATAGGATATGGACCGTATAAGTTTTTATCTTATCTTGTGTTTGATATGCACCTGATAAAAAACTAGATAATATTATATTATTATATTATTATGTCATGTGTTTGAGATAAGCCAAATAATCGTATGATATGAAATAAATTATAAAAAATGACAAAATTACCCATGTTTAAATTGCACATGATTTTTAAAATTAATTATAAATTAAAATTTATTTTATAATTATACTTTTCATTTTAAGTTTTTATCTAAAAAAATATTATTTTTTAAAATTTAAATTTATTTTTTATTTATAATATTAATGTTTGTTTTTTTTATGTTTTATTATATATTAAATTATGTTTTCAAGGGTAAATTAGGAAATTTTTTCTTATCATATCATGTTGGTTTCTAACCCATCCCTCACCCCAAGATAAGATTTACACTGAAGAGACAGGATAGGATAGAGTGACAGAATTGACTTATTCAATTCAGTTAGCTCATCAAATATTGGATTAAGACATGATATAATAACTTATCCTATCATGTCTCCCTTATCCTAACTATCAAACTGGCCCCAAACTTCTTCTCATTGGTTGCAATAGAAGTTGTGACAAGAGAGAAAAAATAGCTGGGGCCACTAATTTTTAATTTCTTCGCAGAAATGAGAAGAAAGGATACCAAAATACTAAAGTGTGATGAACTTCCTGTTGTGCCCTCTTAATATATAAGCCATCGCTGTGTCTTTTTTTCACGTTATTAATTGTCTGAACGTGTGCCACACTTTTTTTATTCGCAGTCAAGTGTCTATTTTTTATTTACACTTACATTTATTAAAAAATATGATTAATCTAACTAATTTACTATAAAAAACTAAATTAATTAATTAATCAATTGAGTTTAAATAAAAAAAATGAAATTAAATTTGATGGGAGCTTTATTTAGGGGTAATTTTGTACATTCAAAAATAATCAGCACTTCTTTTTTTTTTTCTATTTCTCTTATCTTTCTCTTATACCAATCAATACATCAAATCCACCATATTTCTCACCTCTTTCTCTCTTCACAATTTCTTTTCACAACCAAACATACCATAAGTGTTAAAGACACCAAATTTAGAGACTAATTTTATTTTTGCCGTTTCTCTATAATTTTCGTCGATGTTTCAACTTTCTCTAATAGTATATACTTCATATATATTTTGGACTACGATACCTGAGTTCAGATTTGTTTATATTTGAACCCGTAGGAAATATTTACTTTTTGTTTGATATTTCAAGTATATTACTAGCTAGTGATTTTATGTTGCTGCATTGCAGCCTTCAAATGATGGAGCTTTTGACTTTGCCTTTGTTGATGCTGATAAACTTAATTATTGGAATTACCACGAGAGGCTTCTTAAACTGGTTAAGATTGGTGGGTTAATTATCTATGATAACACCCTTTGGGCTGGAACTGTTGCATGGCCTGAAGAGGATGTTCCAGAACCTCATAGAAGAGTCAGGGAGGCTACACTTGCTTTCAACAAAGCAATTGCAGATGACTCTCGCATTGAAATTTCTCATGCTTCGGTGGGTGATGGGTTCACTATCTGCAGGCGTGCTCATTGATCCTCATTTTCCTATGTTGCATATTATGGTTGAAGTTTCATGTGCCGAGGTTTTTTTTTTTTTTTTTTAGGTCGTCAAAAAAAAAAGGTTTCTTTTGTTAGGTTAATGGATTACGGAATATGAGGTAGGAAGTATTTAAATGAATAAAACTAATGATTTACTTGTACCTACCATGTGTTGTGGGGTAAACTTTGTTTTTCCTTCCAACTCTGTAGGGCCATATGGTGTGAATCAAACGTGGAGGTATCGTTATGTACTACTCATAAATAAAATTAAATGTTGTGCCTTAAATGGAATAGTTACTTGGAACAAAGTTGTGCTGCTCTTGCTAATGGTTGGCAGAGCATAAATTATTTATTTGTAGTAGCACAATATATATTCTTTTGGAGGCAAACTGTACATCTATTAGTATGTAACCCGTATCATGCACGAGAATAATTTTATAAATTGGACTAAAAAAAATAATTGGCTTCAACAATGAAATATAATCAATATTATGGTAATAATCATTAAATCTAAGTGATGTTATAATAAACCTAACGTACGATATGTAAACAAATTAATATTAATTGAGATACATACGATACAAACAATTCAATGGTGCATACCAACTATTTAAATTACATAAAAAAAACCTTTATTAAATGGATGAAAAATAAAAGAATAGCAACATGTAATTCATGAGTTAATACTACATTATACTTTCATTAAAAACAATTTAAAAAATTGATAGCATGAAATTTCCAAATAATTTGAATATGTATGTATATGTGTGTATATATATATATATATAAATTTATTTAGAACATATAATTAAATACATTTTTAATTTATAAATAACAAATGTATATGAAGTATATATTATTCAAAAGGTACAATATTTGATAATATTATATAATATAAGGTAAGAAAATGTAGCACTAAAAGTAATATAAGCACAATATATCTATTCTAGAAAATGTTAAATTCACAAATTAATTATTTTTTAAAAACCAAAATTTGTAAAACAAAATGTAAGACCCACTTTTTTATTATAAATTGTAATTTTGTTATTTAATGGTTGGAGTTTTATAGTAAATTAGATAAAATTAATTAACTAAAAAATAAATATAACAATAAGGTTGTAATGGTGGTTTATAGTAAATTATATAATTAATTAAATCAACCTCTTACATAAATATATTTTCTAAAAAATAAACATATCTTATTTTATTTTATTTTAAATCAAACAACTTCTAAAATGGACAATTGATTTTTTGATTAAAATCAAACAAATTTGGATTGGTTTTGAATAGATTGGTCAAATAGTGTGTGGCTATTGGATTTAAAATTCATATACTTATACGGAACCAAACATTTTAATTATAATAATAAATAATAAATAATATTTGATAATTTGTTATTTAAAATCGTAAAATATATAAGATCGCATTATCTCACAATTCTCAACACGGTGAACCCTAAAATCGTGTTTAGACCACGAAGCGGCGCATCACAGCGAACAGAGAGGAGAAGACGGAAATGCCTGACGGCAACGCACGACCACGAATGTGTACTGGCAGGTCTTCCTTCTTCCCACAGATTGCTTGTCTTGTTACTTCTTAGTCAGACTCCACGAAGAGTTTCCATGTTTGGAATGGTCTTATCCTCTATCATCTTTGTTCGTATTTATTTGTTGATTTTTAACTATTGATGTTTAGATTTTACGATTATAACTATTTGGACTTTGACCTCTTTGGCTGGTTCGAATTTATTCTCAGATTTGTTATTTGAATGTATGATAATGGTAATATATTTTAGTTCTTAAATGGATAACATATATGTTATGGTATGTTTAATTTTGTTACGAAATAAGCGTTTTTCAAATGTTTGTGTTTTTTTATTAGTTAATAATGTGTGAAACATATTCATAGTCATAGTTGTTGGTTGCTGACATCAACTTACTCATTTCAGTGTCAACATACTTGTGGTTTCTTTAGAATAGTTGGCTTTTTTTTTTTTTGACAAATTTAGAATAGTTGGTTATCAATCGATGTGATGCCTATGGTTTAATGCTTGTATGATAGGTGTTTTATAATTCTTAAAGCATATCATATATATGTTTTTTATTAACGTGGGCAACCTTTTACGCATGTTAAGACTTATTAATTATTAACTTTTTTCCTTATTAATTATTTACTTTCCTATTTATTTTATGTATGTAGTCTCTCTTTTCCTTATTAATTATTTACTTTCCTATTTATTTTATGTATGTAGTCTCTCTTTTCTCACCAAATGAGAAATTGATTAATTAATAAGGAAAAAAAAGTTGATAATTAACAAGTCTTAACCTGTGCAAGGTTGTAACTGTTAAAAAAACCGTTTTATTAATCATTAATAATATACTTGTCTACTTTTGACATATATGTGTCTGTTAAAAAGTGTTCTTCCTTTTTTGTTAACTTATTTAATTTAATTTCCTTTCTCCTTTTTTTACTATTTCACGACAACATTTCTAATGTAATTTTTTTCAGTTTCAGGGGTGATGACTACATTTTCGTTTGGGATGACTGGTCGAAGAAATCAAGATGCTTGAGGGGTACAAATTATAGTTACAAAAAAGAAGTGTTATTTGGTTCACCAGCAAGTCTTAAACTAAATGCAAAATCGATAATATATTTTTGATCCCACATCTTCTGTTATTCCTCTTTTCAACTATGTCACGACTCTTCTGAAGTTGCATCCTCCTTCATGGAACCCAATGTAAGGTTACTGGAAAGAGATTTAGCAATGAAAATTTGGAACCACTGCTTGATGTGTTCCCAAGTTGCAGCATGTGGAACCATTGCTTGTAAGCAAAGAGTTGTGAAGCCTGCCTAAAGAGGAACTCAAAGTATACTCTTTCTCGTTGTAGGCTTGTTCTGCTAGTTTCGTATCCTCTTACTCTTGCTTGAGAATGACACAATGCTTCTAACAACTGTAATACGCTACTATTCTCAACAACAAAAAATTGGCAATCTTGGTTGCTTGAATCATCAAAGTATCATAGTTCTTAGAGCCGCCCAAGAAGGTTCGACCTCACAGTTATCCAAGTATCTTGGTCTGTTATACATTTCTTCACTTCTGTGAATGGTAGAGTTTGAGCACTCGCCATCCAATGAATCACTCGTGTTCCTCAATTTAATGAAAGCAAATCCTCGTACTACTTTATCGTCTCTTCCATTTGAGAGGGAGAACTTCTTCCATCAACAATAGCCAAAATCAAAAGACTTACTGACACTGCTTAATTGATATCTGCCTACAACAAAAACTATAAACTAATCAATACTTGTAAAGCCAATTGGATCAAAATTCTCTGCTTCTCATACCAGAATTTGGGAATCATTATTTGCCATGATGACCCTCAACTACCTACCGGAGATTGAAGGTTGAGTTACAAACCAAAGCAACCAAAATTTCAAACACAAGGTTTTGCATTTAGTTGCTTATCTGAGTTTGAAAAAAAAAATATCCAAGAAGCTAAAGTAAATGTTTAACCATTTTGATTAAAAACGTAAATGTCTAATTCAAGAAGTCATAATCAGTGCTTCTTTGTATGTTGGTCCCTCCTTGCTCGTGCCATACAAAAAAATAAGGTACCAGATATATTAACAACTGCACAGTTAGAACAAAATGAAAATATGTGACATGTAAATTAAGTTAATGGTGTCTTAGTTTCAAATAATATTCCACCGAAAAAATTTCTAAAATTCTAAGTTAGAAAATAACTAACACAACTTCACAAATCAAAATAATAATACATGTAATGCTTCAGTTTCGTGTGCAGTCTGACAAATCAAAATCAAATATTGAGAACATAATACATAACCATGTATGATAAAGCACAATAATATAATCAAGGTTTACAAATTACATCAACAGTCATTGAACTTTTGAATCAAATCAGAGTTTGATGTAACCCCTCTTTACTATAAAGGAAAGCTCAAATTTTGATCCTGAACCTCGATCACATCCAACCTTGAAGAGAAAAAGCTCTGATCTCGCAAACCATGTTGTGGGCTTGAAGAAGCTCTACACAAGAGATGTTTAAGAACTCGGCGGCATCACGATTAAACATCACGAACATGGCACCGGCAATGTCATCTTTCACACGTAGCCTCAACAAAAACCTGGAATACGAATTGAGTTTTGGTTTATATTCAGACGTTGTATGATTCAAGCAAGTAATGGTCACGAAAAATATGGTGAAATTAAAGACATACTTGGGGTCACATCTATGACATGACCTTGGTATCATTTATGATATGAATATTTCATTTGCTAAATAGTAGCCCTTGGAGTCAACTTGGATTTCACTCCGGTTTAAAGAATTCTAATTCTTTGCTAACCTCAGTAAGAAATCCCATAACATCTTACTCAAAATAAAAAAAAATAAAAAAACCAGTCAGTTTTCACTCCAAATACAAGGACAACTATGAAATTATGTAAGCACTAAATACGTACCGACGAAATAATTGCAATCAAAAGTGGCACCAAATTCATTAGCAGGATGAGTGAAATGAAAAGTGGTTAGTGGAAAATTCTTATTACTCTATGTTGCAACAGTTGTTTTGATATCAAAACCCAACTTATATTTATGGTGTGTAGACCGATACTCTCCTCCGTTTGCAATCACAACTCTTTTCAACGGTATGTAAACCTCATCCTCTTCCAACTTGTCTTGAAAAGTATAAACCATTTGGTTGCGTATTGTGGCACCAATTTGATCACCCTGCAAATATTATAGTAATAATGATTTTTTTTAGTGGCAAACTTATATATATATATATATATATATATATATATATATATATATATATATTAATAGGAGGTACAAGGGGTACCCCAACCCATTACAACCATTCAAGGGAAGTTGACGTAGAGGCCTAGGCCCTTGTCATAAGCACAACCAAAGCCTAGCCCACCATTACTATGTCCTCGCAATGCACTCCATAGGATTGGAGAACCAATTGTAGTACATACACGACGACGACTTTGCCCTGGACAAAAACCACCTCCAGGACAGGGATTGAATACGATCAATCAGCTCTCCCGCATCGGGCATCTCCCTGAGAAGATGCAGCCATTCTTGAAATCCCAAATCGTCCACAAAACTATATGTCAAATCAGCGCCAAACCATGTCTACACCGAGATCTACCCCCAAGGTGGGTGAACGTAGAGAAAGAAGAGAACAGATCTGGACACTGCAGAAATCACATCTCAGCCAGCTAACCATCTTGTACCATACTGGCAAGGTGAAACTACATCTACTAAATAAGTGCAGCGTCGACTCCTAATAATCACCACAAAAGGCACAGGTAGTAGCAGTCACATCTCTGATCATGCCCCTTCTAAACAAGTTTGTCCGAGTCAGAACTCGATCCAAAAGTAGCTACCATGAGAAAGCAATCACCTTTGAAGGAGCCAAGCTCTTCCATAACTTGTCTAGAATCCCCACCTCTATATCAGATACCCAAACCACCCATGAAGATGACTCGGAAAGAAACACATATGCAGAGGATACCGAATATGCACCACTAGGATGCCTAGTCCATACCCATCTATCCGGCTCGTCCGGCAAAGATATCGGTGCCATAACTGCCAGAAGGTCAGCGACCAGTGCCTCCTCCCAACCAAATAGACGCCTCCTCCAAGGAATGTTCCAGACCCATGATGTAGCATCCTTCCTCCCACAGCTACTAACCAACAAATCCGGATCCACTGCCAGTGAGAATAGCCTGGGAAACCTGCCTCTTGAGCGTCGACTCTCCAATCCAGATGTCATGCCAAAAAGATGTAGCCCTACCATCCCCTAATCCCCTTTTAACACTCCCTAAAAACAAATCTGTACCCAAATCCCCAACACCCCCAACTAGAGATATATCCTTCCACCACACCGATGCTGATGAAGGTACTCTCATATCGGTAAATTATGATATTGACGACACTCTGGACCCATACCTTGCCCTTAGCACCAGACACCAAAGAGACTCTCCTTCTCTCAACTGTCTCCACTGCCATTATCCTAACAAACTAGCATTAACCCTCCTAAGCTCCCTCACCCCCAACCCGCCCCCTTCTTAGGCCTGCAAACGTCCGACCATTTCACCCACGGCATTTTTCCCCCCAACACCCCTCCCCACAAGAATTCCCTCTTAATCCTCACCACCTGTTTCCATACCTTCATCGGCATCCTCATGTAAGACAAATAAAAGATAGGAATACTGCTCAATATTGAATTTAGAAGAACTATCCGACCAGCAAGACTGATGCTCCTATGTCTCCACCCTAAGAGTCTGCCACGTAGTGTCTCCAACTTGTAGCCCAAGTAACTGCACGACGGGGAACCGGAAGGCCGAGGTACCTAAACGAGAGTGTCCCTGTCTTAAAGTTCATGAACCTAGCCACCATAGCTAAGAAGGACTCCTCAACATTAGCTCCAATCAAGTTACTCTTAGAAAAATTAACCTTAAGACCAGAAGTCAGCTCAAAACATCTCAATACCGCCTTTATGGCCCAAAGATTATCAACACTAGCCTCCCCAATAAAAAGTGTATCATTCGCATACTAAAGTTGTGACACTGTCAAGCACGGATCTCCCACTCGAAAGCCCAAAAATAACCCCAGGGAAACCGCCTGTCTCATCAGACCACTTAGACTCTCGACCACTAATAAGAAGAGAAAGGGCGCCAAAGGATCTCCCTGATTTAGCCCCTCTTTGATATTGACTTCCTTCGTTGGACTCCCATTGACCAGAGTCGAGAGGCTACCAGAAAACACACATGCCCTAATCCAAGCTCTCCACTTGTCATCAAACCCAAACCGTTGCATCATATAATCCAGAAAGCCCCAATTTACCGAGTCATATGCCTTCTCAAAATCCACTTTAAAAATTAATCATTGTTTCCTTTTCTTCTTTGCAAAGTCTATGACTTCATTCACCACTACCACCCCATCAACCAAATTTCTTCCTTTTAGAAAGGCTGAATGAATTATAGTAATAATGATTATTATTTGACACACAGTATACACATTGTCATAAACTAAAAAATAACTCAAGTAATGGTTTCAAACCTGACTATCCATAAGGACTAAAGGGGCGTTTGTTACAGCTTTTTTTAGAATAAAATCACTTTTTTTATGTTAAAAATTATTTTTTTAATTTTAATTGTGTTTGTTTCAGATTTTTTAGAAAATAATTTTTTAAAAAAAATGATTTTTAGGTTAAAAATGAAAAGCTGAAAAAAGTAGCTTCTCATTCATAAGAGTTGAAAAAATGATTTTTATAATCCTAAACAAACACAAATTAGCTTCAGATTTTTTTAAAATCTATAAAAAATAATCTCTAGATTATTTTAAAACATAATCACTTTTTTTTAAGCCGTAACAAACGGGCCCTAAATCTAAAGAGAAGTCTCGTCCAAAAAACTCTAAATAGAAGTATTCACCAGGTTCTCAGTATCTAGGACTAACCATTTCTAGACAACAGGTACCAGAACGCGTAAATTGTCACTATTTGAAGGTATTTGCGAGATAAATTCATGTTTCGGTGCCATAGATAGATATAAGTGTATCGGGCGTTAAAGGACGATGCTTATGTGCTGTTATAGGAGGTTGTGATTGTGTCTTTCATACCTTATGGGTATCCATTTAAATAGCATTTGAAATAAATTCGGGTACAACATTTCGCATTTATTAAAAATCAATTTTTATATATTATTATTATTATTATTATAGGAATGATTTTACCCAATGACCAAGATCAAAGTTTACGTGCCACTAAAAAGGTGAGAAACCGAGAGGGTGAGGGAGGAACAGGAGAGGATGAGGGTAAAAAAAATATCGAGGAAGAGATGGAAATTGTTAAAGAGACTCCGCCGGAAAATTTTAGGGATGCTCTTTTGAATGTGAAAGGGCTAACGGGGGATGATGCAGATGGTTGTGAAGAGGAAGATGAGGAGGACATGCCAGAGAATAGGTGGTATAAAGATATGGATGATCCAAAGAAAAATGTTATTTTTAGGGAGGGTTGTGCTCCGGTGGTGCAAGTTTCTGATGATGAACTAAGAGATTGGAGTGTTCCATGGAAGCATACGCTAGTTGTTCACGTCTTGGAAAAAAAGCTGAATTATCGTGTGCTAGAGAATAAGATTAATAGAGACTGGGCAAGGAAAGGGAGTGTGAAGATTATTGATATGCCGAGAGGTTATTATGCGGTCCAATTTAACTCTCTCGAAGATTATCGCCATGTTTTATTTGAAGGCCCTTGGATGGTGGCAGGGCATTATCTTCTCGTTCAAAGGTGGCGTCCAAATTTCCTGAAGAGTGCGTCGAGAGAAAGAAAAGTGGCAGTATGGGTTCGGATTCCAGAGTTAACTTTTGAGTTGTTTAATGAGAAGCTCCTATCTCGTTTTGGATAAGCCATTGGAACATATTTGAAGATGGACAAACTAACATCAATCCATTCTAGGGGTCAATTTGCTAGAATTTGTGTGGAGATTGACTTGGCCAAACCTTTGGTTCCTCAAGTAGAGGTGAGGGGCGAAATGTATAATGTTGAGTATGAGGGGATCCATCAAGTTTGTTTCAACTGTGGTGTGTATGGGCATAGGGCAGAACAGTGCGCTCGGAAGGAGGTGCCAACCATGAAGACGGCGGATAAGATAGTGGTAGGCGCTGAGAAGGCCAATGGTGGGGAAACCCTAGCTGTAACCAAGGCCGACGTTGATCCTGGTAACAGTCACGGTGACATAAATGCTGTGTCGGTTACAAATTTGGATAATGGAAAAGCGAATGGCGAGAATCAGGTGATGATTTTGGAGACTCAATCAAAGCCTATTCAATATGGGAAATTTATGTTTCCTAAAAAATTTGCTAAGAAAAAGGATGCTAATAATGAGGTATCTAAAGCTAGGAAAGAGAAAGCTCCAATGATTGATTCTTCAAAGATAACGGTATTAAAAAACGCTTCGGCGGGGTCGAGATTTAGTGCATTGCATGATCAGGAGGAAGCTGGGCCTTCTGAGTTTGTTCAAGACCCAGTGGATGTCCAGGCTAATCCATCGCATGGGCCTCTGGGTGTGGGCCATACCAGTTTGCATATTGAGGGGCACGAAAAAAATAATATTCATGTGGTGATGAAGATTAGAAATAAAAATGGTGGCCGTAACCACAACTTGGGCCTAGGTTTAGAGATGTGAAACGGGCCGCTCGAAATAGTCCTGCGACAAAGAATTTACACGCAGTTGTCTCTGGGCCGAGGAAGGCACAAGGTCTTCGTGGAAATACAAAAACAAGTGAGGCAGGAAAGTGTGTTGACGTCTCCAAGCTCGCGAAAGAAAAATTGGCTAAGTGTCAAGCTGAATTCTTGGCCACTCTCAACACTGTTGCGAATAGACAGAAGCAAGAAGTGGGTCTAATTTTGGAAAACAATAATCCCAAGACCATGGCATTGGCAAATGTGAGTGTGTTACAAAATAATGAGAAGCAAGTGGCGGTGCTGCCTGGGATGGAGGGGCCCTCGAGCCAAAAAATTAAATTGTGTCTTAATGAATTTTTTGGCCTGGAACTGTTGTGGTACGGGTGCAAAAGGGTTTACATCCTTAATTAAGGATTTGAAAAGGAAATACAAAGCTTCTTTAATTTTCCTTTTGGAGACGCATTCTAGTGGGATTCAAGCCCAACGGAGAGCTAGACAAACAGGGTTTTTGGGGTCTTTTATTGTGGATTCTAGAGGCCAGGCTGGAGGTATCTGGTGTTTGTGGGATGATGATATGTGGTCAGTTGAGATACTTGAGTCTACTACTCAATTGGTTCATCTCAAAGTTTCCTGGAGGAATGAAGATTTTTGGTTGATAACTGTTGTGTATGCTAGTCCGACTTATGTGAGACGTCAAAATCTGTGGAGGGACATCAATAGACTTGCTGATTCTATTGATGTACCTTGGGTTTTATTGGGTGATTTTAATGTTGTTACCGGAGATCATGAGAGAAGAGGTGGTTCTATGAATTTGTCTGATAGAGGTGTGGTGAGTTTTAAAGACATGATGCAGTATTGTAGTCTCCTGGATGCAGGTTTCCAAGGTAGCCCTTTTACTTGGAGAAGGCGTGGTCTGTATCAGAGGCTGGATAGGGTGCTTATTAATATTCAGTGGAGGATTAGATTTCAAAATGCCGTGGTTCGTCACCTCCTGTTCTTTAAATCGGATCATCGTGTTGTTTTGGTCCAAATGAAGAATAGGAGGAGGACAAACAGGGATAGAAGGCCTTTCAGATTTCTTGCCTCTTGGTTAACCCATGAGACTTTTCCTAGTTTTATGTCCCAGGTCTGGCCTAGAGGGGCTAATTGGTGTAATCAATTGCCTCATTTACAGGCTTCTCTTAAAGTCTGGAACAAAGAGGTCTTTGGTAATATCTTTGAGCGTAAGCAAAGCCTTATTAGTAGATTGGAGGTAGTTACTGAAAATTTGACTTTAAATCCTACGATAGAACTGGAGAATGCTCATAAACGACTGTGGAGTGAATATGAGCAAGTGCTTTTTCAGGAAGAGATTCTTTGGTTTCAGAAGTCTCGATCCAAGTGGCTTTGTTATGGGGATCGTAATACTCGATTTTTTCATGGAGTTACTGCAGTCAGAAGAAGGAAGAACACTTATGATGTGCTGCAAGACAGTGATGGAAATTGGGTGGGTAACCAACAACAACTTGAGGCTCTGGTTACTACTTTTTTTCGTCGCCTTTTCATGGAGGAGGGTAATCTAGATCAAGGAGTTATTTTAGGAGGCTTTCCGGTCCTCTCTAACCATGAGCTGAATATGTTAGATCGAGAGGTTACTAAAAGTGAAGTTTTTAATGTGGTTAATCATATGGGGGCTTTCAAAGCTCCGGGGTCTGATGGTCTCCAGGCAGCTTTCTTCCAAAGTCAATGGCAGGTTATTGGTGACTCTTTCTGTGAGTTGGTGTTTGAGATCTTCAGGTTTCCTTGGAAGGTTAGTCAGAT
Organism: Calophaca sinica; assembly: GCA_037113605.1. Taxonomy (NCBI): domain Eukaryota; kingdom Viridiplantae; phylum Streptophyta; class Magnoliopsida; order Fabales; family Fabaceae; genus Calophaca; species Calophaca sinica. The sequence goes on from CM073731.1 coordinate 118,900,383, forward strand.
TAATGATACGTTAATTACTCTTGTTCCTAAGGTTGATGTTGTGTCGAACATAAGAGATTTCCGGCCTATTAGTTTATGTAATGTATCTTATAAGGTCATTACAAAAATTTTAGCCCAAAGGATCCGTCTGGTTATGTCTTCTCTGGTCAACCCTTGTCAGAGCAGTTTTGTCCCTAATCGTCAGAGTAGGGACAACATTATAGTGGCCCAGGAAGTTTTTCATTCTATGAGACGGAAGAGTGGTAAAAAGGGTTGGATGGCTATCAAGATTGATTTGGAGAAAGCCTATGATAGATTGAGTTGGGTGTTCATCAAAGAAACTTTGGAGGACATTGGCCTTCCAAAGCATTTTATTGACATGGTTTGGCATTGTATCTCTACTCCGAGAATGAGAATGCTTTGGAATGGTGAAGCGTTGGAGGAGTTCAGTCCTAGTAGGGGGATAAGACAAGGAGATCCCATCTCTCCTTATCTCTTTGTCCTTTGTTTGGAGAGGTTGTTTCAAATGATCTCTTTGGCTGTTGAGCATGGTCATTGGGCCCCCATTAAGCTATCCAGACACGGTCCTCCTTTGTCTCACCTTGCGTTTGCAGATGATGTTTTGTTGTTTGCAGAAGCAAGTGAAGGGCAAATTTTACTAATCAAACACATTTTAGATTTGTTTTGCAGGTGCTCTGGCCAAAAGATCAGTCAACAAAAGACTCGCATTTTTTTCTCAAAGAATGTTGATGCGCATGTGAGAAATAATATTTGTCAAGTCTCTGGATTCCAAGTGACAAATGATTTGGGAAAGTATTTGGGAGTTCCTATTCTTCATGAGAAGGTCAATAGGAGGTCTTTTCAATTTATCCTAGACAAGGTGGACAAGAGGCTTAATAGTTGGAAGGCTAAGACTCTCTCATTTGCTGGTAGGGTTACTCTTACAAAATCTGTGGTTCAAGCTCTACCAACTTATGTCATGCAGTCTGCTTATATTCCTAGATTCATTTGTGATGAAATTGATAATAGGTGTCATAGCTTTATCTGGGGAGACACTGATGATCATAGGCATATGCATATGGTTAGTTGGAAGAATATCTGCAGGCCTAGGTTCTGGGGTGGCTTGGGATTAAGAGAAGCTAGGAACATTAATAAAGCATCTATTATGAAAGCAGGGTGGCATCTTATTACTAGGACGGATGATCTTTGGGTGAGAATTATTCGTGCTAAATATGGTTGTGGCAATTATTTAATCCCGAGGATAAATGATCAAAAACCAGGATCGAATTTTTGGAGAGGGCTGTGTAACTCTTGGAGTGCTGTGGAAAAAAATCTTGTGTGGAGGGTTGGCAACGGAGCTTCTATAAATTTTTTGCACGATGTTTGGATTCCACAATTAGGACCTCTTGATAGCTTGCTCGTGCGGGCTCCATCAGTTATAGAGGAAGCGTATAGTGTTGCTGATGTGCTGAGCCCGGCTGGTGAGTGGGATCTTAATAAAATTTCTCAACTTGTTCAGGGAGACATGGTAAACAAAATCCTTGAGTCCACTCCTCCAAACGTGAATAGAGGGCAGGATGTGGTGGCTTGGAAGTTAACCGGTGATGGTGAGTTTTCGAGTAAATCGGCCTATGAGAGTCTGATCGAGAGAGATTCAGCCCAAGATTTGCATCTGTTGAAGATTATTTGGGCTTGGGTAGGTCCAGAGAGGGTTCGGTTTCTGCTTTGGAAGGTCTCTCAGGGCGCTATCCTTACTAACGCGGCTCGTTATAGAAGGCACATAGCAGAATCTCCAGCGTGTGATTTGTGTGGTGACCCGGAGGAATCGATGCTCCATGTGTTTCGCGACTGTGCTGTGGCGACTCAGGTTTGGCTAATCATTGGGGGGAATTCCCTAAACATTGATTTCTGGTCTGTTAATTTAATTGATTGGTTGAGGATGAACCTTGCTAGGAGTGATTCTGTTTTGGGGTTTCAGTGGAACATTTTATTTGGGGTCTCTATCTCTGTCATTTGGCAAGCCTGGAATGAGAAGGTTTTCGAGGATAAAGCTTCCGGCGCTAGTGAGATGGTGGCGAGAATCAGCTCGCGGTGCAAAGCTGTGGGCTGCAGTTTGGATATTGGTAGTTCGCTGGGTCTGGTGCGTTCTTCAGCTAACAGAGAGAGATTGGTGCGTTGGATTCCTCCTCAAATGGACGCCTTAAAACTAAATTGTGATGCGGCTGTTATTAATTTGGGTGAAGTTGCCTCTGTTGGGGGTGTGCTCAGAGATCATCAGGGTCGTTTTGTGTTTGGTTACTCCTCCAATATCCTTCCGTGTTCGATCACTGCAGCTGAGTTGTGGGCCATTTTTATGGGGCTGCAACTTATTATTATCAAGGGGTTTGAGAAAATTGTCATTGAGTCTGACTCAATGATGGCAGTTAACTTTATTCAGTCTGGGTGTTCTTCGCAACACCCTCATTATAACTTGGTCGCTGACATTCAGGGCTTGATGCGATCCGTTAAGGAGATTAGTATTTTCCGTTCACCTCGTGAGGCAAATCAGGTAGCTGATGGCATGGCTAAATTTGGACTCCATTTAGATTTTTGTAGTAGGTATTTTAATTCTATGCCTCTGTTTGTTGCGGACGCCGTTAGAGCGGATTGTGCTGGAACCTTTTTTCATAGGGGTTTCTAGCTTGGCTTTGTTTTGTTTTTTCCGGGGGGGGTTTCCACCTGTTGAATACCAAAAAAAAAAAAAGGATTGGTCAATTTCAAATCTGCAATCTAATCTATTAAAAAAAAATCTGCAATCTAATAACGGAGGCGTGGAAATCGGATCCCTTCCTGTCGGTAGAACCACGCATTCACGCATTCGCGCCGATCTCAGCCTTCCGATAAAAAAATACGTACATTTTTTATTTTCTTAAAATTTGAAAATACCGAATTTAATTCTGAGCCGTCTGATCGTGATCCGACATCCGAGATCGCGTGAATGCGTGAATGCATGCTTATGGTGACTGTAGCAAATCCGGATTCCGGAGGCGTGTGCAACATGATATCCACGTTTGTGTAGAGATCAGAATATTTTGTAATAATATTTGTAGGATTCGATTTAATATCGTTTGTGATATAGCCCATATGTTTTAATATTTGAATATGATTCTTAATTTGTTACGTTTTATTTCACACCCGCAGGAGTTGGATATTTATATTCTCATTCAATGGACCTTTTATATGGTAACTTGAGGTCTACTGATCTACTATTATTATTTTTTATGGAAAATGGAGTCCGATCTATTATTTTTTGAATTGAATAATAATGAATTAGTTAAATTATAATTTCGTTCCGTTTACGTCTATTTATTTAATTGATTATAATTTCGGAATGTTTTAATATTTTTTACCGGTACTTGTTATAATTAATTTGCATTTATAGTTTATTTTGAATTTTAAAATCATTCCATTAATTTTCAATTACTGTATTACCTATGACTTATAGGTTTGGAATAAATTTGTTGATCATACGAAGCATAAAAAAGGTCACCTGTCTTCCGAACCGTATTAGTGTGCTAATAACCTGACAACTATGAAAAATTAATTGACACATAAACTTATGGGATCCGAGCCAGTTAAGGGATTGCTAAATGTATTGTTTATGATTATCTAATATATTGTATAAAATGGTGTTTTGACACATAAACTTATGTTACGTGACAGTACTACATTCAATCGTTTTTTGCCAACCAAAATGTAAATTAATTTATTTTTTATTTTTTAATTCATTTTATTTAATTAATTAAGGCATATAAATCGATTAATGTTCATATCTGAACTTTTTTTTTCTGGTACCCAAGAGGGCCATAGGCCCGACACAAAGAACTAAACAGAAACACTAACACTAACATTTCTGTGTATGGAAACCCCAGAGTTATCATCAAACAAGATCTTCCTCAGGTCTCCTGGCGGCTGCTCCAACACCTGAAGCTGCATGGTATTAGCTGAGAGACTATAGTTAGCCAACCAATCCGCACTCCTATTCCCCTCCCTCCAAGTGTGTACAAACTTGATGTGACACTCTAACTCTAATTAGAGAACTACTTGCGAATTTAACCTAAATTTAAAAAATTAGACTTGGAAAATTTTTCGCATACAAGAGAATATAAATAATGAATCCTGTTTTGAAATACTAAACTAAACTAAACTTGTTCAATGAAATCCTGGACACGTAAGCGTCATACCAAAATATGCTACTAAATTAGTAAATATAAATCAAAGTTTCAAAAGCGGAATTAGCTTATTTATTACAACCCTTTTTCAATAGTATAATAAAATGAAACAATAACAATTATATATGAATTACTAGTATTACTAGGACACAACCTAATAACTAGGACTCCGACTCGTGATCCGGTGACTCGAAATCTCGCAGGAAGGCAAGACCGAGCACTACTTATGCACTGAACTCCTCTAATCAAATTGTACCTGAAAACAACGCCTCAAAGGTGAGTTTATAAAACTCAGTAACATAGATTTAAAATCATAAATATTTTTACCGTTGTTTCCAACCATACGTGGTGTGCGACGTATGGAAAATTCTCCCATAAGCATAAGTATAGTTATTCATACTACTATAACAAATCCTCAACATGATAATGCAACTAAGTTGTCAAACCTCAGTCACACATCAGACATACAACGTAATCACTAAACAAGCACATATCACAACCTCAATGAAAGTACCCACTTGTCGGTAGCAGCCCGGCCCACTTCAACGCCACTAAGGATGCCTGACCCACATCAACTGCTACTCACATGACTTCTCCAAACAAATTCAATCAAGGACATAATCAATGCAAACAAATGTTCAATATTGTTTACGTAACAAATCACACATCAAACACATAACATAGTTCCATACAAACACATATCACAAACCTCAGAGAACGTACCCACTTAGTGCCACTCAATAGCCCAAAGAAAAGAGTGTCCGCTCAATAGCCCAAAGAAAAGAGCGAGAACCGTGTTTGGTTCCACCAAGGGGTCCCCGTCAATGGAAAAACCCTAAAATAACCAAAGACGGGTTTGCAATTCAAATGCAAACGTTCACACTGTAACACCTGAGGACGAGATCGACCTCGTATTAGGACGTCGGATCGAGACCTCGACCAAGACCTTGTGTCGAGATCCCGTGCCAAGATCGTTTGCCGAGGTCATTTGCCGAGCTGAGGAGACCGCGTGCACTAGCTGCTGAGCTGAGGAGGTCGGGTGTCGAGTTGATGAAGTCGCGTACCGAGCTGAGGAGGCCGCGTTCACGAACTCGTGTTAGAACCTTGTGCGCTTGCACGAGCACCCTAGTCGACATCGTGTCGAGATGATACCTCGTATTCTTTCGAACGTTATTCAGCGCTATTATTATATTGTTTGTAATAATTATCTTGTCGGCTTGCCGTTCTCGTAGCGTGTCTAGACCGTTGACCGACAGAGTAGAGGGTAATTATGAGAGAGGAACGATTAGACGGGTAGATGATTGATGGGATTGGCATCTTATAGCTGGAGTTACGATTATACCCCTTCTCTCACCAGCTGTATACCACGACCGATTCCCTCAAACACTCATTCTTTCTCTTTTCTTCTTTCTTCTTCCTTCCTTCTGCTCTGAGTTTCGTTGTTTTTCTCCAAGAACTTCCATCGACGAAACCTTGAGTTCCATCGAGATTCTACATCAACTTTCTTCATCAATCTTGTTCATCATCATCTTCTCGACCCATATCTCGCCTGCTCGATCACCATTGAGGTATGAAGAACAGATTTTTCTTTTCCTCTGTGCTACTGTTTAGCGCTATTTCTTCTTCCATTTTTAGCCAGTTTTATGCTTCCAAATCATGTCAAATTGATGGGTTTTCTTCTTCACGATATTACCTATCTTTCTAACCGATTAATTGGGCTTGTAAAACAAATTTTCTTCCCCTGTTTTTCTGCAATCGGCAGTGCCCAGAAACTCTTCATTTTGGGTTTGTTTCGATTTCTTGTTTTTCGTTTGTTGCTTCTGGTTGTTGTTGTTGTCGATCTATCTGTTGAAGCATCAGATAACCTTTTTCATGAACTTTTGATCGAAAACTCTAACTTTGTGTTAGAGGAAAAATATATTTCAGTTCTTGAGTTTTATATTTTCTGGGTTGTGGTTAAGTTTGGGAAGAGAGAGCTAAGTGTATTAGAACCTATAGATCGAACTGAGTTGTGTTTGTTTTAGGAAGTCTGATTCCCGAGATCGAGTGATTTCCGAATCGAGGTGTACGGGAGAGCGAATCCGAGGACGTGGAAGCAGCGGAATCCAGACTGAGAAGCGTACGTGTCGAGGTCGATTGAAGACAGCCGTGTCGAGATCGAGTAAGAGAAGTCGTTGTCGAGCTCATTTGAAGACAGCTGTGTCGAGGTCGTTGTCGAGCAGCATTAACTTGGAGTTCGGTAAGGGCGCTTCACATTAATACTTTCATAGTATGCTAGCGTAAGGGCAACTCCTAGATATCTCTAAGGCTTTATTTTATAGGTCCTTATGTAAGGGCGCTTCACATTAATACTTTCATAGTATGCTAGCGTAAGGGCACTTCATATTCTACGTGGTTATGTTATTGTGTATGGATTTCCTGATTTGTGTCGAGCTTGAAATGTTGTGATATGATTGAGTTTTTGCATGTATTTAATATGTGATTGAATATATGTCGTGAATTGTGTATTGCATGTTGAATTGCGTTTCTTCATGTCGAGCTTGCTCTTTTTATTTGACATGCGGTTGAATATCTTGTGTTTAACTCTTTGAATATCGTATGCTAATTGTTCATCGAGTGAGCGAGCTAGGTGAGTCGTATGACGTTTTGAGCCGTGACCGGATAACTAAGGGTGCTAGGTCCCCTTTTGTTTACGGAGATTGACTAGACGCCGCCACGCTATGGGACCTGAGTCGACCGTCCTAGGGAGAGCGAGGATCCCAAGGCTTCTACCGACTTTCCGACATACGGTACGGCGTGTGCATTCCGGAAAAATTGTCGAGTCGAGAGAAAATGGATTTGCGAGTTGTGTCGAGTCTAGAGTGAGATGGTCGAGTCACGTGTGGTGATTGAGATACATTATTGTGTTGCTTATTTCTTTATGTCGAGCTTATCTTGAATTGTTGAGAAGTTGACCCTTTCCCGTGGTGCCTTCAATCCATGACGGTTACCCAGGCGAGGTCGAGGGCGCAGGGAACTTCGGCGATAGATGATGCCGAGGAGGAGCTCGACGAGGACCCGAGTGACGACCTCTACTTGTCGTGATTGATTATGTTGCTGGATGTTGTTTTTTTATGGCTGTACCTTGTTTTTCTTTTGGAGTAGTATGTCGTGACCAGTTTGGGCAGTGTTGTTTTGTTGTTTCAGGGTAGACTGGTGGTCTTACTTTTGGAGCAGCCCCCTGCGTGGGAGTCTGCCGGAAGTACCCCAGGGTATGATTGCTCTTTTGAAGTCGTCATACCTTAGGTGTATTTTCTTTATACATTTGCTACTCTGTATTTTGTATACATTATTATTTCGAGTGATATATATATGTATGTTATGCATGTATGTTTTGTTACCAATTGACTTCAAACACAAGAGGGGGGTGAATTGTGATAGCGGTGCTTATATAAAAAATTACAGAAAATAAATGACCGAATAATAAATAAAGAACAAAAATAAATAAAGTGCTTGAATGATAAAGAGACAGAGAGCAAAGAAGAGCACGCAGCAATTTATACAGGTTCGACATACTACTTCCTCAGAGCTCAACATCCGACTTCCTCCTCAGCTCGACATCCGATTTACTCAGATCTCGACACCCGACTTAATCCTCAGCTCGACATCCGAGCTCCTCAGCTCGACATCCGACACGAGATATGCATGTCAAAATATTTTGTGCGTGTGTGATTTAATTTTAATTGAGAGCTTTTTATTACTACTTACAAATTGTCTTAATAAAGATAAATAAATACCCGTAACCCAAAGACTTGAGAAACAATCATTCTTGATACGCGTCTTGGTATTCTTTTCCACTTTTTGCACGGTTGACTATTTGCAAAGCTCCTTTGTCAATCATCAAAATCATCCTGTCAAGGCATGTATTCACAGACTCCCCCTTTTTGATGATGACAAACATCTCATGGAGGGAATTTAGTAAAATATAATCATGATATAGCAATGAGATATAAGCATGGTTTTTCAATAAAAGATATCAGAGGTTAAGCACAATATTTAGAAAAACTCCCTCTCACAATAGGCAATACTTAAAATATCACTCCCCCTGAATCATGCATTCATGTAACTCTCCCCCTTTTGGCAACATCAAAAAGTGGGAAAGACAAATAAAGCAAGGCATATATTCAGGATTAAACAAGCATATTTTGATAGTTACGTGATACCAAGCTTGGTGTGTGACAGATGAGCTGGTTGGACATGATTAGCTAGTTGCATAAGACAAATGCGTCACCCACTCATTATTCCGTACTTAAAGAAAATGGAAGGGGAAAAGACCTCTATACTTACTTACTTCGACCGACTTACCACCTTCATCTTTGTCAAGATAGCATGATGTGCTCATGGGAGTTGAGATTTCTTTGGCGTTGCTCATTCCAAATCTTTTAAGCAACTCCTTGCAATATTTGGATTGATTTATAAAAATTCCTTCTTTTGTTTGTTTGATTTGAAGTCCAAGGAAGTAATTTAGCTCTCCCATCATTGACATTTCAAATTCACTTTGCATGATATCAGAAAATTCCTTACACAAGGATTCATTAGTAGCACCAAATATTATATCATCGACATAAATTTGAACAAGTAAAATGTCATGCTTTTTGTGTTTAATGAAAAGAGTGGTATCAACTTTTCCTTTTTCAAAACCTTTTTCAAGTAAATATTTGCTCAACCTCTCGTACCAAGCTCTCGGAGCTTGTTTTAAACCATATAAAGCCTTTTTCAATTTGAAAACATGATTTGGAAATTCAAAATTTTCAAAACCGGGAGGTTGATCAACATATACTTCTTCTTGAATAAAGCCATTAAGAAATGCACTTTTAACATCCATTTGAAAAAGTTTGAAATCCATGATGCATGCAAATGCGAGAAGCATGCGAATAGCTTCTAATCTAGCCACGGGTGCATAGGTTTCATCGAAATCTATGCCCTCTTGTTGGTTATAGCCTTTTGCAACAAGTCTAGCTTTATTTCTAACAATGATACCGTTTTCATCAAGCTTGTTGCGAAAGACCCATTTGGTCCCAATGACTAGGTGATCTTTAGGCCTAGGGACAAGTTCCCAAACATCATTTCTCTCAAATTGATTTAATTCCTCTTGCATAGCAAAGGTCCAATGCTCATCAAAGATGGCTTCATTGACGTCATTTGGTTCAATTTGAGAGACAAAGGCCATATGATGACATGCATGATTAAGAGAGTTTCGAGTCGTTACCCCTTTTGAGATATCACCTATTATGTTGTCAAGAGGATGGTTCTTTGAGACTCTCCATTCCTTTGGAAGATTTGAGTGAGAGAGTTCTTGAGAGGGTTGAGGCAAGGACTCTTGATCCTCCTTTTGAACTTTTGATCTCTCTTGTTCCTCTAAATAGGTATCTCCAAATACTTCTGCAAGATCATCAACACTTTCTTCTACTGAAGATTTGGGGTTAGATTCATCAAAAGAAACATGCACAGATTCTTCAACAGTCCAAGTTCTTTTATTAAAAATTCGAAAAGCTTTACTAGAAGTGGAATATCCAAGAAATAAACCTTCATCAGCTTTAGCATCAAATTTACCAAGGTTATTCTTACCATTGTTTAGGACAAAACACTTGCATCCAAAAACGTGAAGGTGGGAAATGTTGGGCTTCCTTCCTTTGTAGAGTTCATACGGTGTTTGCTTAAGGATCGTCCTTATAAGAACTCGATTCATCACATAGCAAGCGGTGCTCACGGCGTCTGCCCAAAAGTACTTAGGAAGGTTAGTCTCATTGAGCATCGTCCTCGCTAGCTCTTCAAGAGACCGATTTTTCCTTTCAACCACTCCATTTTGTCGCGGTGTCCTTGGAGCAGAAAAGTTGTGATCGATGCCATTTTCTGTGCAAAATGCTTCAAATGCTTCATTCTCAAATTCCCCACCATGATCACTTCGAATGGAAGCAATGTTAAGTCCCTTCTCATTTTGTATAACCTTTGCAAGTTTTCGAAAAGCATTAAAAGCATCATTTTTGTGAGAAATAAATAAAGTCCATGTATAGCGAGAATAGTCGTCCACAATAACAAGAGCATAGTAATTGCCACCAAAGCTTTTAGTTCTAGAAGGGCCAAATAAATCCATATGTAAAAGTTGTAAAGGCCGGTTTGTAGAAACAATATTTTTAGATTTGAAAGATGCCTTTACTTGTTTTCCTTTTTGACATGCATCACAAAGTTTATCTTTTTCAAAACGAAGCTTTGGTAAGCCAATTACTAAGTCCTTTCGAACTAACTTATTAAGATGATCCATGTGAATATGAGCCATTCTCCTATGCCATAGCCAAGATTCATCCTCTTTACTAATAAGACAACATGCATCATTTGAAAGTACTTTATCTAAATCAAGCATATAGATATTTCCAATTCTAGGTCCAATTACAATAACATTTTCATTTATAGAATCCATGACCATGCATTTTGAATAATCGAAAACCACTTTGTTTCCTTTATCACAAAGTTGACTAATGCTTAGCAAATTATGCTTTAAACCATCCACATACAAAACATTTTCAATAGTGGGATTAGGACTCTTACCAATAGAACCAATTCCAAGAATTTTACCTTTATTATTATCACCATAACAAACATAACCTTTATTTTTGGGTTCCAGAGAGGAGAACTTGCTTTTGTCTCCTATCATGTGCTTTGAACAGCCGCTATTCAAGATACCAATTTGAATCTTTGGCTTTCAAGCACACACAAAAATAAAATCAGGTTTTAGCTTTTGGTACCCAAACTAAGTTGGGTCCAGATGAGTTAGTTTTTGGCAAAGTACCCTTTGGAATCCATATCTTTTGCCAACCACATTCTTGTTCTTTCTAATATTGCAAATGGAGGCGGTGTGACCATTTCTACCACAAAGTGAAAGCATTTAATGAAAGGACTGCTTGAGGGTTTGTTGTGATTGACGAGTTTAAAAGATTTTTCATGAATTTTTGGATGATAACCTAAACTGACTTTTCTAAAAGTACCTTTTTGGTTTCCTAAAATAATGTTTAGATTATCTCTTCCCATTGTAAATTTTGCAAGAGTGTTATTTAAATCCTCAACCTTATTTTTCAAAACACTACACTCATTGCATTTTAAAACTTCATCTTTTTATTTTCACAAGATATGGGAGGAGAAGTTTCAATCACAAAGAACTTGTTTTTCTTTAAGAATCACTATCTCTTTGTTTAAAATTTCAATTTTGATTCAAGAGAAGAGATGGTTTTCTTAGAAGAAAGAACAATTTTTCCAAGTTTAATCGTTTCATTATTTAATTCTTCACAAGCAATAAGCGACTCATCATAAGTTAAAGGAGATTCGAGTTCAAGAGCATTTACCTCATCCTCCTCGTGTTTTGCCATGAGACATAAATTGGCCTTGGTAGTACCTTCATGGGTCAATAGAAGGGTGTCCCACATTTCTTTACTTGATCTTGCAATTTGAGACCCTATAGAACTCATCGTAGCTTAAAGCGAAGTGATGATGTTCTTAGCTTTCAAATTGTATTGGACCTTTTTCTTATCATCTTCTGTCCAAAGAGATCTTGGTTTGTCTACCACTGCATCATTAATTGATTGAGTGGGGACAAAAGGACCATTTTCCACAAAGCATCCCAAATATCAAGATCAACACCCTCAAGAAAGATTTGCATTCTATCCTTCCAATAACCATACCCTCACCATTGAAAAATGGGGGTGCATTCATGGAAGTTCCTAAATAATTGTTTGAATTCTTTCTCTTGAGGCGGTTAAGTCCTTTATACAAGATTCTAGCTCTGATGCCAATTGTTACCAATTGACTTCAAACACAAGAGGGGGGTGAATTGTGATAGCGGTGCTTATATAAAAAATTACAGAAAATAAATGACCGAATAATAAATAAAGAACAAAAATAAATAAAGTGCTTGAATGATAAAGAGACAGAGAGCAAAGAAGAGCACGCAGCAATTTATACAGGTTCGACATACTACTTCCTCAGAGCTCAACATCCGACTTCCTCCTCAGCTCGACATCCGATTTACTCAGATCTCGACACCCGACTTAATCCTCAGCTCGACATCCGAGCTCCTCAGCTCGACATCCGACACGAGATATGCATGTCAAAATATTTTGTGCGTGTGTGATTTAATTTTAATTGAGAGCTTTTTATTACTACTTACAAATTGTCTTAATAAAGATAAATAAATACCCAGAACCCAAAGACTTGAGAAACAATCATTCTTGATACGCGTCTTGGTATTCTTTTCCACTTTTTGCACGGTTGACTATTTGCAAAGCTCCCTTTTGTCAATCATCAAAATCATCCTGTCAAGGCATGTATTCACGTTTTATTAGAATTTAAGTCTTGTGTCTTAGTTGCACCATGTTTCGAAAAGCTGTAATTACTCTGATGTGCACGAGTTGGTTTTATAAAAAAAAATATATCGTATTTTTAAAAGGCACAAGAGTTTTGTTTTTAAAACACATCTCATACAGGTTTATGTTGAGCTCGGTGTGTTGAGCTCGGTAACTCGAGCTCGGTATATTGAGCTCGGTAGCGGTCCGGAAACGGGTCGTTACATTGTTGGTATCAGAGCAGTTCGGTTCTGACCGAGCTGTGCATAGGAGATTTGGACTGGTCACTATGTCGGGTTATATGTGTTGGGTACCTAGTTGTAATATGTTGATTGCTGTTTGATTAAGTGAAGCACTTATTGCTTGAAAAATTGTTTGAACTGTTTCTTGATTGAAGCAGTGTGTTTTAACACATCCTTGTTCTGAGATTCTGACAGGGTTTTGAACTTTGTGGAATCTAATGCCACCTCGTCGAGATACGCATACCGCAAACCGAGAACGCCGACATGGAACGAGCAATTCAAGCTATGACCGAGATGGCGGCAGCCATGGCTCAACAATCACCGCTGCAACTCAACAGGCTAACGCGATGGCTCAACAGACGGCGGCGTTAACTCAGCAGAACTTGCAAAGAACAAAGAACGAAGCGAGCAGAACGAAATGCTGAAGCGAGAGGATTGGCCGACTTCAGGAAGCATGATCCACCGAAGTTCTACGGTGAGCCAAATCCGGATAAAGCTGATCTTTGGATGCAAGAGATCGAGAAGATCTTTGAGGCACTCCATTGCCCGGACAACGTGAAGGTCGACTATGCCACCTACTTACTGCTAGGAGACGCAGAGTATTGGTGGAGAGGAGTGAAGCAAACATTTATAGCAGAACGTCGCGAGATGACCTGGGAGCTTTTTCGTGAAAGGTTCTTGGACAAGTACTTCCCAGATACTGCACGAGCCGAGAAGGAACAAGAGTTTCTTCAATTGCAGCAAGGCAACTCGACAGTGTCCGAGTATGCGGCCAAGTTCGAGTCGTTGGCGAGGTATTTCAGTCCATTCCGTGATCGAGTTGACCAAAGATGGTTGAGTGAGAGATTCCAACGGGGATTGAGATTCGACATTCAGAAGTCAGTGGTGTCGTTGAGGATCCGAAACCTCCAAGAGCTGATTGATCGATGTGTCGAGGTAGAAGGAGTAAGAAGCCACAAGAAGAAGACTGTTGTAGGCGGACCGGTGAGACCCCAGAGTGCGGGGCAGAGATTTGCACAGAAAGGAAAACAACCGCAGAAGAAGCCTTACGACCAGGCCTCGGGGAACAACAACAGGGGCGATGTCGTCCGATGACCCAGGGAAGCGAGTGGAGGTCAGACCGGTGTCGAGGTGACTTGCTATCGATGTGGAAAGCCGGGACATTACGCGAGTAACTGTACTCAGAAGGAGGAGGTGTGTTTCAACTGTAAGAAGCCAGGGCATTTTGCCAAGGATTGTCCTACACCTAAAGCTGAACCGACTATGCTTGCGGCAAGGGCCAAAGGAAAGCGTCAAGTGGCTAAAGGCAGAGTTTTCTGCATGAGTGGCGAGGAAGCGAGCGGTGATGATCTTATCCAAGGTGAATGTGAGATCGAGGGTAATTCCTTCTCCGTTCTTTTTGATTCGCGTGCAACCCATTCCTTTATTTCTTCCGATTGTGTGAACCATTTGAACTTGACTGTGATCGCTTTGCAGTTTAAATTAGTAGTTACAACCCGGTGCTAAAACCTTAGTCACAAACATCGCATGTCTTAATTGTGTAGTGGTTATTCGAGTAGAAAGTTTGTGGTCAATTTGGTTTGTTTGCCTCTTAAGGGCTTAGATGTCATTCTCGGGATGGATTGGTTGTCACACCACCATGTCCTTTTGAATTTGTGCGTAAAGCGTAATTTTTCCAGACCTTGGAGTCTCCAATTATCTTTACGCCGAACGTATTGGAGTTTCTTTGAAAGAAGGAACTAGGGAATACATGTATCGGCTAGTTCGGAAGTTTTCCAGCAGATCGACGTGAAGAATGTTCGGTGGTGTGTGACTTTGAGGACGTTTTCTCGAAGGCGTGCGGGGTTACCACCCGATGCGAGGTCGAGTTCTCCATCGACCGATTCCAGGAACAGACCGATTTCCAAAGCGCCATACGGGATGTCTCCCGCCGAGATGAAAGAAGCGAAGTCCCAGATCGAACACTTGGAGTCGAAGCAATTCATACGACCGAGCGTGTCACCGTGGGGAGCTCCAGTGTTGTTAGTTAAGAAGAAGGATGGACGATCAAGACTGTGCGTAGATTATCGCGAGCTCAACAAGGTTACCGTGAAGAACCGTTATCTGTTACCACGTATTGACGACTTGATGGATCAACTTCGTGGAGCGGCGATCTTTTCCAAGATAGACTTGAAGTCGGGCTACCATCAGATTCGCGTGAAGGAGGAAGATGTCGCCAAAACAGCTTTCAGGACTAGATACGGTCACTACGAGTACTTGGTGATGCCGTTTGGAGTGACGAATGCGCCAGCTGTGTTTATGGACTACATGAACAGGATTTTCCATTCGTTTTTGGATCAGTTCGTTGTAGTGTTCATCGACGACATACTGATCTACTCGAGGAACCGAGAAGAGCACGCAGAACACTTATGTCGAGTACTGCAGATATTACGAGATAAGCAACTCTATGCCAACCTGTCGAAGTGTGAATTTTGGCTTGAAGAGGTGAATTTTCTTGGCCACGTGATTTCCAAAGAAGGGATAACTGTGGATCCAACTAAGATTGAAGCTGTGCTAGCGTGGGAACAGACGAAGACGGTTACCGAGGTCATAAGTTTTGTCGGCTTAGCAGGATACTACCGAAGATTCATTGAAGGTTTCTCGAAGATTGTCGCGCCTCTTACACGACTGACGAGGAAGGATCAACCTTTTGCCTGGACCGAGGAGTGCGGCCGCTTTTCAACGGCGAAGGAGCTTTTGACGGCGCTTTGTGCTGATTTTGCCTCAACCCGAAGAGCCTTTCGAGGTGTATTGTGATGCGTCACACCAGGGATTGGGATGCGTCGATGCAACATCGAGAAGGTGGTCGCGTATGCTTCAAGACGACTTAAGATTCACGAGAGGAACTACCCTACTCATGACTTGAGCCGTGGCAGCAGAGTTTTTGGCGTCAAGATATGGAGACACTACCTTTATGGGAGCACTCTTACTGTTTTCAGCGATCACAAGAGCTTGAAGTACCTGTTCGACCAGAAAGAGCTCAACATGCGTCAGCGTAGATGGACAGAATTTCTCAAGGACTACGACTTTACGTTGGAATACCATCCCGGTAAGGCTAACGTAGTAGCAGATGCGTTGAGTAGGAAGAGCGTTTTAACCTCGGTATTGATGATCAAGGAGTTGGAGATGCTCGAGAAGTTCCGAGACTTGAAGTTGAGTGTCGAAGTTTCACCGGGGAAGCTGAGATTTGGTATGCTTACCATCTCTAACAGATTGTTGGACGAGATCCGAGACCAGCAAGTTCATGACGAGCGTTCGCAAGAGAAGATCTGATTGATAGCGCAAGGAAAGCGGCGAATTTCAGGTCGGAGCGGACGACATCTTGAGGTGCAATGGCCGAGTGTGCGTACCTAACGTATCCGAGCTGAGGAAGTTGATTCTCGACGAAGCGCATAAGAGCAACTTTAGTATTCATCCAGGAGTTACGAAGATGTATCAAGACTTGAAGAAGCATTTTTGGTCAGGAATGAAGAAGCAAGTGGCCGAAGTCGTAACCGTGTTTGGCGTGTCGAAGCGAAGGTGGAGCACCAACGACTGCGGGAATGCTACAATCGCTTGACGTACCAGTTTGGAAATGGAATAGTATTTCCATGGATTTCGTTGTAGGTTTGCCAAAACGCAGAAGAAGAATGATTCGATTTGGGTGATCGCCGACCGATTGACCAAATCCGCCATTTCTTACCAAAGGAGGTCGACGCATAACGTGGAAAAGCCGACCGAGATCTACATCGCGGAGATAGTACGACTTCATGGAATACCCTCTTCGATCGTGTCGGACCGAGATCAAGTTCACGCCTCATTTTGGAGGGAATTGCAAGGAGCGATGGGAACCGAGCTCGAGCTTAGCTCAAAGATATCATCCATGCATCGACGGTCGACCGAGAGAACGATCCAATCACTTGAAGATTTGTTGCGAGCTTGTACGTTAGATCACCGAGGAAGTTGGGACGACGCCTTACCATTGGTGGAGTTCACCTACACAACAGCTTTCCATGCGAGTATTGGAATGGCACCTTTTGAAGCGTCAGATGGGCGGAAATGTCGACGCCTTTGTTGGTACCAGGACGGCGAGCGAATCGTCAGAGGACCAGATATGATCCAGCAGACTACCGAGAAGATCCGTTTGATCGAGATCGGATGCGAACATCTCAAAGTCGATGTAAGAGTTATGCACCAACGACGCCGACCACTCGAGTTCGAGGAAGGAGAACATGTATTTCTTAGAGTCACCCCCACCATCGAGTTGGTCGAGCGATCAAATCCAAGAAACTTACCCTAAATTTATTGGACCTTACCAGATTCTTCGTCAGATTGGTCCAAAGGGCATATCGATTGCCTTACCACCATTCTTGTCGAACATTCACGACGTCTTCCACATCTCACAATTGCGGAAGTATGTTTCCGACCCCTCTCATGTCATCGAACCGGATGTGATTCAACTGAAGGACGACCTATCTTTTGAAGCGTCACCAGCAAGGATCGTTGGTCGGAAAGCCAAACAGCTATGCGGAACAAAGAGATTCAACTCGCCAAAGTTGTATGGGATCGAAGGCGGGAGATGCGACTTGGGAGCTGGAGGAGAAGATGAAGACTCAAGACTGAACTTTTCCGAGGTAAGAATCTTATTTGCAATTTCGAGGACGAAATTTTTTTTAGAGGGAGAGATTGTAACACCTGAGGACGAGATCGACCTCGTATTAGGACGTCGGATCGAGACCTCGACCAAGACCTTGTGTCGAGATCCCGTGCCAAGATCGTTTGCCGAGGTCATTTGCCGAGCTGAGGAGACCGCGTGCACTAGCTGCTGAGCTGAGGAGGTCGGGTGTCGAGTTGATGAAGTCGCGTACCGAGCTGAGGAGGCCGCATTCACGAACTCGTGTTAGAACCTTGTGCGCTTGCACGAGCACCCTAGTCGACATCGTGTCGAGATGATACCTCGTATTCTTTCGAACGTTATTCAGCGCTATTATTATATTGTTTGTAATAATTATCTTGTCGGCTGCCGTTCGTAGAGCGCGTCTAGACCGCTGACCAAGCGAGTAGAGGGTAATTATGAGAGAGGAACGATTAGACGGGTAGATGATTGATGGGATTGGCATCTTATAGCTGGAGTTACGATTATACCCCTTCTCTCACCAGCTGTATACCACGACCGATTCCCTCAAACACTCATTCTTTCTCTTTTCTTCTTTCTTCTTCCTTCCTTCTGCTCTGAGTTTCGTTGTTTTTCTCCAAGAACTTCCATCGACGAAACCTTGAGTTCCATCGAGATTCTACATCAACTTTCTTCATCAATCTTGTTCATCATCATCTTCTCGACCCATATCTACTTTGCTTTCGATCACCATTGAGGTATGAAGAACAGATTTTTCTTTTCCTCTGTGCTACTGTTTAAGCGCTATTTCTTCTTCCATTTTTAGCCAGTTTTATGCTTCCAAATCATGTCAAATTGATGGGTTTTCTTCTTCACGATATTACCTATCTTTCTAACCGATTAATTGGGCTTGTAAAACAAATTTTCTTCCCCTGTTTTTCTGCAATCGGCAGTGCCCAGAAACTCTTCATTTTGGGTTTGTTTTGATTTCTTGTTTTTCGTTTGTTGCTTCTGGTTGTTGTTGTTGTCGATCTATCTGTTGAAGCATCAGATAACCTTTTTCATGAACTTTTGATCGAAAACTCTAACTTTGTGTTAGAGGAAAAATATATTTCAGTTCTTGAGTTTTATATTTTCTGGGTTGTGGTTAAGTTTGGGAAGAGAGAGCTAAGTGTATTAGAACCTATAGATCGAACTGAGTTGTGTTTGTTTTAGGAAGTCTGATTCCCGAGATCGAGTGATTTCCGAATCGAGGTGTACGGGAGAGCGAATCCGAGGACGTGGAAGCAGCGGAATCCAGACTGAGAAGCGTACGTGTCGAGGTCGATTGAAGACAGCCGTGTCGAGATCGAGTAAGAGAAGTCGTTGTCGAGCTCATTTGAAGACAAATGTCGAGGTCGCTTGTCGGCAAAGATTAACTTGGAGTTCTAAGTAGCGCTTCACATTAATACTTTCATAGTATGCTAGCGTAAGGGCAACTCCTAGATATCTCTAAGGCTTTATTTTATAGGTCCTTATGTAAGGGCGCTTCACATTAATACTTTCATAGTATGCTAGCGTAAGGGCACTTCATATTCTACGTGGTTATGTTATTGTGTATTGATTTCTGATTTGTGTCGAGCTTGAAATGTTGTGATATGATTGAGTTTTTGCATGTATTTAATATGTGATTGAATATATGTCGTGAATTGTGTATTGCATGTTGAATTGCGTTTCTTCATGTCGAGCTTGCTCTTTTTATTTGACATGCGGTTGAATATCTTGTGTTTAACTCTTTGAATATCGTGATGCTTAATTGTCCATCGAGTGAGCGAGCTAGGTGAGTCGTATGACGTTTTTGAGCCGTGACCCGGATAACTAAGGGTGCTAGGTCCCCTTTTGTTTACGGGAGATTGACTAGACGTCGCCACGCTATGGGACCTGAGTTGACTGTCCTAGGGAGAGCGAGGATCCCAAGGCTTTACTGGACTTTCCGACATCTGATGCAGCGTGTGCATTCCGGAAAAATTGTCGAGTCGAGAGAAAATGGATTTGCGAGTTGTGTCGAGTCTAGAGTGAGATGGTCGAGTCACGTGTGGTGATTGAGATACATTATTGTGTTGCTTATTTCTTTATGTCGAGCTTATCTTGAATTGTTGAGAAGTTGACCCTTTCCCGTGGTGCCTTCAATCCATGACGGTTACCCAGGCGATGTCGAGGGCGCAGGGAACTCGACAGTAGATGATGCCGAGGAGGAGCTCGACGAGGACCCGAGTGACGACCTCTACTTGTCGTGATTGATTATGTTGCTGGATGTTTTTTTTTTATGGCTGTACCTTGTTTTTCTTTTGGAGTAGTATGTCGTGACCAGTTTGGCGGTGTTGTTTTGTTGTTTCAGGTAGACTGGTGGTCTTACTTTTGGAGCAGCCCCTGCGTGAGTCTGCAGGAAAGTACCCCAGGGTATGATTGCTCTTTTGAAGTCGTCATACCTTAGGTGTATTTTCTTTATACATTTGCTACTCTGTATTTTGTATACATTATTATTTCGAGTGATATATATATGTATGTTATGCATGTATGTTTTATTAGAATTTAAGTCTTGTGTCTTAGTTGCACCATGTTTCGAAAAGCTGTAATTACTCTGATGTGCACGAGTTGGTTTTATAAAAAAAAAAAAATATATCGTATTTTTAAAAGGCACAAGAGTTTTGTTTTTAAAACACATCTCATACAGGTTTATGTTGAGCTCGGTGTGTTGAGCTCGGTAACTCGAGCTCGGTATATTGAGCTCGGTAGCGGTCCGGAAACGGGTCATTACACACACACAAACAAATTCCAATCAAAGGAACACATGCGCCTTTTATTGTAACATCCCAACCCACCAGGCACATTGGCCCAGTTACGAAAGGGCTTACAAAAGGGTATGTTACTCACAGGACTTCACACAAGCGATTTCAATCAAGGAACACTAATCACAAGCAAACACTTATCATAAGCATTAATGAATGTACCCACATGGCAAGGCTCAAGGATCAAAATGAGCAAGGACTGATTGTGGTCCTACCAAGGGTCCCCGTCGACGAAGGTGTTCAAGGTACACATTTGACGGGTTTGCAGTACAAACGCAAACATCCACACACACACACACACAAACAATTTCCAATAAAAGGAACCTCAATCACAATATAATTCTATGAATTAAAATATGTCACATATGGGAATAATACCCTTATCAAAATATTAACTACACCAGGTGAATTTATATATCTTAGTGCATGCAAATTCAAGCTCAAGTAACTTATTGCCCAAAACTCATGCAAAAGGGCTAGCTCGAACGCCGAGCTACTTCAAAACTAAGTTCATACTTACTTAACAACAAGATGACAAATTCGAATAATCTAATTGGAGCTCAATGGAACTCGCAACGGTTCAAACATCACACATTGGTTTAGGGGGGTTGGGGACATGATCGAACCCTATTTCAGTCAAAACCCCATACAAGACCATAATACTCTATTTCTACTCAATAACATTCAAATAAATAATTTAAATGAGCACCTAAGCACACCCTAAGGGAGGTTTTAGGGGAAATCTATGTTATCTTAATAATCCCAAATTAGGGATTTGAGCTCCAAAAATCCCCCTTTCATGGAGGTACACTCTAGGTTTGATTTCAGTCCCATCTTATTCTTCCTTTAAGCTTTAATGAAGCTGAACCTCCTTCTTCTTCTTTCCATTCGAGCTCTCTTCCTCTGTCTCTCGATCTCTGTTCAAGCTTTCTTTCTCTCTCTCTCTTTTTTTTCTCTCTCTCTCTCTCTTTCTCTCGGCCAAGCCTCGCCCTTTCTCCTCCTTCTCCGGCACGGTGGTGCGCCGTCGCTCCAGGGCCGCCGCGCCCTCACCCTTCTTCTTCCCTTCATCGTTGCACTCTCTTCTTTTCTCCTCTTCTATCTTCTTTCTTTCTTTCTTTCTGATTTTTCCTCCCCCCTTTCTTTTGCTGTCCAGGTCGTGAGGGAGGGAGTATTAAGGTGAGGGAAGGAGTGCTATGGTGGGTTTAAGTGAAACACAGTGTATGGTGGAACTTAGGCCTAAATTTAATTAAAAACTTACCAACAAACCCTTATTTAGCTTCTATAATTTAACCTTAGGTTCCTAATAACAACTTGAGTAATTTTAATCAATTAAAACTATTCCTAATTACTCAGTCCCATAAATCCTAAATCATTGGATAAAATTATTATTTTACCCTTTGATTCCAAATTGGTTTTAAACTACTAAATTAAGGCTAGGAACTGTATTTAATCCTTAGGGATTAAATCCCTTTTTCGCTTAGGATCTTCTAATAATTAGGCTTAGAAAATTTGGGACGTTACACTTGACACTCCAATCTCTGTTAACAAGGGACCGAATTCGCTTAATCAAGGAGCTACCAACATGCTTATTGTCTTCCGAGCTTTTCACCATGTCAACTAGACCTTGCGAATCACTTTCCACTATGATATGCTTATGCCAATCATGTCAAGCTAACTACATATACCAAGCCACATTCCCCACACTTCTGCTTGCAGCGCATCACAAGCACCCAGCTGCCGATAGTATCCTTTAATCCATCTACCAAAGTCGTCCCGAAACAGGCCTCCACACCCAGCCATATTCAAACTTCTCTTAGAAGCCCCATCAAAGTTTAGCTTGATCTAACCATTGGGATGATGCTTCCACTTGATGAACACCTATTCTTTGATTTGGTTGGAAGCCTAGTGACGCATTTGGAAAGTAATATCCACTTCCTTTGCCATCTTTAAGATAGGCATAATGGGATTATCCGGCCTTCTGAACCCCTCTTCAAAAATAGACTTGTTCCCCCAGTTCCAAAGATACCAACAAGAAATCATAAAAATAGAAGCCAAGGAACTCCTTGGTATCACAGCAACGCCTCTCTAATATTAGCAAAAATCTACTCCCTAGTGTCATACACATAGAATTGATCAAGCTTAACAGAAGGAATCAAACGAAGCCATGCTGTTGAAGAATTTCGGCAGTGTACCGAATCGCACAAGTAATAAAGTGATAAGTAAGATCATCTCCACAGGGATTGCGATTGATTTTTCAACTAAACAAAGTTCGTAACTATTTTGAACGAGAACCGAATAGTGGTATTTGGAAATAAGTAGATTCGTAACAACTGAAAATAACAATAACAACTATTTGTAATTAAATGGTATCAAAATGACTAGGGGTTTGAATCCTCTTGTATCCACTCTCATGCATTTAATCTACAACCAACACAAGTTATTTCATACAAATAGAAGTTCGAATCAACTAAATTAGTTTAAGAACAATCCCTTGCCTCATAAACCCTTTACTCTAACTAAAACCCCCAATCCCTTAGGTGATTTATAGTTAGGTTAAGCATTAAGAATAGTGATTCATAAGAACACATAATCACAAAGTTATATTCCTATACTCATCATGACTATGGCTAACAATCTCAGTTCAAGTTCTTCACCCAATTTCCCAATCATCATGAAAAACCCCAATCAATTCAATAGCGGCCAAGTATCGAAAAGCATTAAGCGCGGAGAATTGAAAGCTCAATTGAAATGAAATAAACTTGCTTTAATATAATAGAATTAACTACATAAAAGCTTCATCAGGATTCATCTAACCCTAGTCTAAAAAGCTTAGTTACTCATAGAGAAAGAAAAGCCAAACCAGAAATTCATGAGAATTAATGAAGAAATCGTTCCCAATCCTCCACCGTGCCTCCAAATAACAAAGTTCGAACCCTAGACAAGTCTCTAAAGTGTCTATTTATAGTCTAGGGTGAAAATGAGTAAAAAACAAGTTCAAAACATGTAAAAACGTAAAATTCTGCGTCCAGGGTGCTGTCGTAGCACGGCCGTGGTGTGAGGCACTGTTCAGGTGTTGTCGCAACATGGCCGTGCTTTCTGACACGGCTAGGCCATGCTTCATGTTGTTTTGTATTTTTCACCTCTTTAACGTCCGAATTAGCTCAAGGTGTCTTCATGAAAGTTGCAGCTATGGATCTTAGCTTTCCAATGGCACCAGTTTCATCGCATTTGGACACCTAAAACTCTAGATATGATTAAAACATTGAACAAGTGTCAGGCTGAGACATCATTACATTATCAACTTGTAGCACAAATTACCCCAACTTATTCCAAGTGATTTTTCTCCTTTTTCCTAGGACAAATACCGTCCTTTAAGCACAATTGAACCAAAACCAAGTGCGTTATTCAAATCAAGCCAAATGCATAAATAACACGGATTAAAATGACTAAAATGACTAAGATGCGATGCAAAACTAACACTAAACTATATGCTATTTCGAACGCATCAAATTACCCCAAGCTGAGAACTTTGCTTATCCTCAAGCAATTACTGTGGCCAAAGACAACATGGAAAATACGAGATGCAACCGATAAGAAACCCGAGATAGAAGCAAGATCAAGTAATACGCTAAAGGACTATCAAACACAATAGAGACAATCAAAATCAAATCCAATTAGAAGTTTAGGCTCTCTGAAATCATGTCTGTCACTGATAAGGGTAATCTCCTTATCACTCTCCAAGTGTTTTAAAGGTTAAGACAATTCGCTCATATCCATCAATGAAAGTGCTCTACCATAGGCTTGGCTATTAACCAAATCTCAGCAAATAATTGATGAAAACACACAAGAATCAAAAGGTCTTTCAAAAGGTTGTAACGTGGCCATGGGATTTAACTTTTAAGGTGGGATAAAAACAAGAAAAGGGGAAATTCAAGGGCTAACAACATGAACAATTAAAGCAACCCTTTTAAGCAGAATAAGTGGAGCAATACATTTTCCCTTTTTGCTTTCAAAACCTTTTTATTTTGCTCCTCTTCTGTTGTTTTATTTTTCCTTTTCTATTTTTTTTATTTTTTAATTTTTTTATTATTTATTCTTTTTTTTATTATTTATTCTCCATTCTTTTGAGATTTTGCAATAATTATTGGGGAGAAATTAAACAACAGAAGAGATCCCAAGTTCAAGCATCAAAACAATTCGCAGATTAAGCATCCAATTGCTCCCTTAAACATGCTCTAAAAGGTACCATAAACATTTGACAATAGCATGGGTACCAAGAAAATTTATTTCAGTTAAGGTTCAAAAGGGGCAACTAGAGGAAGCTTTCATTCAAAAGTCAGAGGCTTGAAAACATGCCTAAAATGCCTTAATCATATTCAAGTGTGTAATAAAAAAATTTCAAGTTTTGAAACGGTTTCAAGTCATGTTCTAGAGAGCACAATCAAGAGGAACAAACTCATACAAGGAGAAGGGGCATAAGAACATGATGAAGTACAAGCCCCAAATGAAGCTCAAGTCTCACATTTAGAAGTTCAAATCAGTGAAAGACATCAAATCAGAGTGCCACATGCTAATCATCAACTTATCAAAAGATTATCCCTATGTACATTAAGAACACTACCTTTAAGCCCATCACAAGAGAAAATAATTGGGTTCCAAATCATTGTAATCTCAAATTTCAACAAAAATGTGGCACACATAGAAAAATTATGAGGGCAACAAAGCAATTGGGGGATTTTATGATGCAAACAAAAACAAAAATTAACACAAAAAGCAAAAACTAAAATAAGATGCAAATCTAAATGCAAAAATACAAACCCCTTACCCCAAGCTTAAAAACTTACATTGTCCCCAATGTAAAAATTTAAGTTGAAGCAGGGATGAGGAGGAAAGAACTCACCGAAAAACTTGGGTTGCCTCCCAAGAAGCGCATCTTTAACGTCATTAGCTTGACACTTCAACACCCCTATTAGGGTGGATAATATGTCAGGAAGAAGATTTCTTCCTTCCGCTTCCTTCTTTTGGAGAGAATTCCCATGTACTTGGCATATGGAAGTAAGTGTTCCCATGCCTCAGCAATTATACATTTGGGATATTGTTTCCCCCACTCCTTATCTTGAAGCACATCAAATTCAACTTGCAGATGACCATTCTCTTCAATGCCCAAGAGTTGAGCTATCACTTGAATCTCTCCATGCCTCAACCTTGGGTCCTCTTTTATGTCACTATTTTTGTTTTTCCATTCTTCTTCCAATGCCACCATGAAGTTATGTTCACTCTCTATCTCCACTTTCTTCTGCTCAAATTGGGATAATTGCTCTGATAACCCCTCACAACGAACCTCAAAGCTATCAAATGAAGCTTGGTTGGCTCTCATGAATTCCACCAAAACATTGTTGAGGTAAGAGTCTTTGTCATGTGATTCTTCAAATTGAGTTTGAGGATGTGAATCTTCTTCTCCCATGATACTTTCCATGCAATAATCCTCTTCTTCTTCCACCATGACTAAGAG
Source organism: Calophaca sinica (assembly GCA_037113605.1). Taxonomy (NCBI): domain Eukaryota; kingdom Viridiplantae; phylum Streptophyta; class Magnoliopsida; order Fabales; family Fabaceae; genus Calophaca; species Calophaca sinica. Next base: position 118,926,160 of record CM073731.1, read on the forward strand.
ATCCTTATCTTCTGGTGATATGACCAAGAAATCCTCACAAGTGCCATTTCTATGTTTTCCTCCACAAAAATCACATCTAAGAGGCTGCATGCTACAGAAGCTAAGAGAATTGTGAGCAACACAACAACTCTATAAGAAAAGAAAAGAAATTTTAAATTTTTGGTTTTTTTTATAAACATAAAATAAGATTGTTCAAAATAATACTTGTTTGCCTTGTTAAAAATCGATTCAACAATCCCCGGCAACGGCGCCAAAAACTTGTTGAGGATTTCGGCAGTGTACCGAATCACACAAGTAATAAAGTGATAAGTAAGATCGTCTCCACAGGGATTGCGATTGATTATTCAACTAAACAAAGTTCGTAACTATTTTGAACGAGAACCGAATAGCGGTATTTGGAAATAAGTAGATTCGTAACAACTGAAAATAACAATAACAACTATTTGTAATTAAATGGTATAAAAACGACTTGGGGTTTGAATCCTCTTGTATCCACTCTCATGCATTTAATCTACAACCAACGCAAGTTATTTCATACAAATAGAAGTTCGACTCAACTAAATTAGTTTAAGAACAATCCCTTGCCTCATAAACCCTTTACTCTAACTAAAACCCCCAATCCCTTAGGTGATTTATAGTTAGGTTAAGCATTAAGAATAGTGATTCATAAGAACACATAATCACAAAGTTATATTCCTATACTCATCATGACTATGGCTAACAATCTCAGTTCAAGTTCTTCACCCAATTTCCCAATCATCATGAAAAACCCCAATCGATTCAATAGCGGCCAAGTATCGAAACGCATTAAGCGCGGAGAATTGAAAGCTCAATTGAAATGAAATAAACTTGCTTTAATATAATAGAATTAACTACATAAAAGCTTCATCAGGATTCATCTAACCCTAATCTAAAAAGCTTAGTTACTCATAGAGAAAGAAAAGCCAAACCAGAAATTCATGAGAATTAATGAAGAGATCGTTCCCAATCCTCCACCGTGCCTCCAAATAACAAAGTTCGAACCCTAGACAAGTCTCTAAAGTGTCTATTTATAGTCTAGGGTGAAAAGGAGTAAAAAACAGGTCCAAAACATGTAAAAACGTAAAATTCAAGGCCCAGGGTCTTTGTCGTAGCACGACCGTGGCGTGAGGCACGGCTAGGCCGTGCTTCATTCTGTTTCTCGCATGTTTAGGTGCTGTCGCAACACGGCCGTGCTTCCTGACACGGCTAGGCCGTGCTTCATGTTGTTCTGTATTTTTCACCTGTTTAACGTCCGAATTAGCTCCAGGTGTCTTCATGAAAGGTGAAGCTATGGATCTTAGCTTTCCAATGGCACCGGTTTCATCTCATTTGGACACCTAAAACTCCATATATGATTAAAACATTGAACAAGTGTCAGGCTGAGACATCATTACATTATCAACTTGTAGCACAAATTACCCCAACTTATTCCAAGTGATTTTTCTCCTTTTTCCTAGGACAAATACCGTCCTTTAAGCACAATTGAACCAAAACCAAGTGCGTTATTCAAATCAAGCCAAATGCATAAATAACATGGATTAAAATGACTAAAATGACTAAGATGCGATGCAAAACTAATACTAAACTATATGCTATTTCGAACGCATCAAATTACTCCAAGCTTAGAACTTCGCTTGTCCTCAAGCAATTACTGTGGCCAAAGACGACATGGAAAATACGAGATGCAACCGATAAGAAACCCGAGATAGAAGCAAGATCAAGTAATACGCTAAAGGACTATCAAACACAATAGAGACAATCAAAATCAAGTCCAATTAGAAGTTTAGGCTCTCTGAAATCATGTCTGTCACTGAGAAGGGTAATCTCCTTATCACTCTCCAAGTGTTTTAAAGGTTAAGACAATTCGCTCATATCCATCAATGAAAGTGCTCTACCATAGGCTTGGCTATTAACCAAATCTCAGCAAATAATTAATGAAAACACACAAGAATCAAAAGGTCTTTCAAAAGGTTGTAACGTGGCCATGGGATTTAACTTTTAAGGTGGGATAAAAACAAGAAAAGGGGAAATTCAAGGGCTAACAACATGAACAATTAAAGCAACGCTTTTAAGCAGAATAAGTGGAGCAATACATTTTCCCTTTTTGCTTTCAAAACCTTTTTTTTTTTTAAAAAAGGGGAGTGGGGGAAAGAATATTTTTATTAAAGCAGTGACACTAATGGCCATATTACAACTGTCCCCGAGAGGATTAGAACCCTGTCCCTTGGAGTTACAAGGCCAAGCTCTTACCACTGAGCTGACACCCCATGGACTTCAAAACCTTTTTATTTTGCTCCTCTTCTGTTGTTTTATTTTTCCTTTTCTATTTTTATTTTATTATTTTTTTATTATTTATTCTTTTTTTTATTATTTATTCTCCATTCTTTTGAGATTTTGCAATAATTATTGGGGAGGAATTAAACAACAGAAGAGATCCCAAGTTCAAGCATCAAAACAATTCACAGATTAAGCATCCAATTGCTCCCTTAAACATGCTCTAAAAGGTACCATAAACATTTGACAATAGCATGGGTACCAAGAAAATTTATTTCAGTTAAGGCTCAAAAGGGGCAACTAGAGGAAGCTTTCATTCAAAAGTCAGAGGCTGGAAAACATGCCTAAAATGCCTTAATCATCAACTTATCAAAAGATTATCCCTATGTACATTAAGAACACTACCTTCAAGCCCATCACAAGAGAAAATAATTGGGTTCCAAATCATTGCAATCTCAAATTTCAACAAAAATGTGGCACACATAGAAAAATTAGGAGGGCAACAAAGCAATTGGGGGATTTTATGATGCAAACAAAAACAAAAATTAACACAAAAAGCAAAAACTAAAATGAGATGCAAATCTAAATGCAAAAATGCAAACCCCTTACCCCAAGCTTAAAAACTTACATTGTCCCCAATGTAAAAATTTAAGTTGAAGCAGGGATGAGGAGGAAAGAACTCACCGAAAAACTTGGGTTGCCTCCCAAGAAGCGCTTCTTTAACGTCATTAGCTTGACACTTCAACACCCCTATTAGGGTGGATAATATGTCAGGAAGAAGATTTCTTCCTTCCGCTTCCTTCTTTTGGAGAGAATTCCATGTACTTGAGATAGGGAAGTAAGTGTTCCCATGCCTCAAAGAATTATACATTTGGGATATTGTTTCCACTCCTTATCTTGAAGCACATCAAATTCACCTTGCAGATGCCCATTCTCTTCAATGCCCAAGAGTTGAGCTATCACTTGAATCTCTCCATGCCTCAACCTTAGGTCCTCTTTTATGTCACTATTTTTGTTTTTCCATTCTTCTTCCAATGCCACCATGAAGTTATGTTCACTCTCTATCTCCAATTTCTTCTGCTCAAATTGGGATAATTGCTCGATAACCCTCACAACGAACCTCAAAGCTATCAAATGAAGCTTGGTTGGCTCTCATGAATTCCACCAAAACATTGTTGAGGTAAGAGTCTTTGTCATATGATTCTTCGAATTGAGTTTGAGGATGTGAATCTTCTTCTCCCATGATACTTTCCATGCAATAATCCTCTTCTTCTTCCACCATGACTAAGAGATCCTCATCTTCTGGTGATATGACCAAGAAATCCTCACAAGTGCCATTTCTATGTTTTCCTCCACAAAAATCACATCTAAGAGGCTGCATGCTACAGAAGCTAAGAGAATTGTGAGCAACACAACAACTCTATAAGAAAAGAAAAGAAATTTTAAATTTTTGGTTTTTTTTATAAACAGAAAATAAGATTGTTCAAAATAATACTTGTTTGCCTTGTTAAAAATCGATTCAACAATCCCCGGCAACGGTGCCAAAAACTTGTTGAGGATTTCGGCAGTGTACCGAATCGCACAAGTAATAAAGTGATAAGTAAGATCGTCTCCACAGGGATTACGATTGATTATTCAACTAAACAAAGCTCGTAACTATTTTGAACGAGAACCGAATAGCGGTATTTGGAAATAATTAGATTCGTAACAACTGAAAATAACAATAACAACTATTTGTAATTAAATGGTATAAAAATGACTAGGGGTTTGAATCCTCTTGTATCCACTCTCATGCATTTAATCTACAACCAACGCAAGTTATTTCATACAAATAGAAGTTCGAATCAACTAAATTAGTTTAAGAACAATCCCTTGCCTCATAAACCCTTTACTCTAACTAAAACCCCCAATCCCTTAGGTGATTTATAGTTAGGTTAAGCATTAAGAATAGTGATTCATAAGAACACATAATCACAAAGTTATATTCCTATACTCATCATGACTATGGCTAACAATCTCAGTTCAAGTTCTTCACCCAATTTCCCAATCATCATGAAAAACCCCAATCGATTCAATAGCGGCCAAGTATCGAAAAGCATTAAGCGCGGAGAATTGAAAGCTAAATTGAAATGAAATAAACTTGCTTTAATATAATAGAATTAACTACATAAAAAGCTTCATCAGGATTCATCTAACCCTAGTCTAAAAAGCTTAGTTACTCATAGAGAAAGAAAATCCAAACCAGAAATTCATGAGAATTAATGAAGAGATTGTTCCCAATCCTCCACCGTGCCTCCAAATAACAAAGTTCGAACCCTAGACAAGTCTCTAAAGTGTCTATTTATAGTCTAGGGTGAAAAGGAGTAAAAAATAGGTTCAAAACATGTAAAAACGTAAAATTCTGCGTCCAGGGTGCTGTCGTAGCACGGCCGTGGCGTGAGGCACGGCTAGGCCGTGCTTCATTCTGTTTCTCGCATGTTTAGGTGCTGTCGCAACACGGCCGTGCTTCCTGACACGGCTAGGCCGTGCTTCATGTTGTTTTGTATTTTTCACCTCTTTAACGTCCGAATTAGCTCAATGTGTCTTCATGAAAGTTGAAGCTATGGATCTTAGCTTTCTAATGGCACCGGTTTCATCTCATTTGGACACCTAAAACTCCAGATATGATTAAAACATTGAACAAGTGTCAGGCTGAGACATCATTACATTATCAACTTGTAGCACAAATTATCCCAACTTATTCCAAGTGATTTTTCTCCTTTTTCCTAGGACAAATACCTTCCTTTAAGCACAATTGAACCAAAACCAAGTGCGTTATTCAAATCAAGCCAAATGCATAAATAACATGGATTAAAATGACTAAAATGACTAAGATGCGATGCAAAACTAACACTAAACTATATGCTATTTCAAACGCATCAAATTACCCCAAGCTTAGAACTTTGCTTGTCCTCAAGCAATTACTGTGGCCAAAGACGACATGGAAAATACGAGATGCAACCGATAAGAAACCCGAGATAGAAGCAAGATCAAGTAATACGCTAAAGGACTATCAAACACAATAGAGACAATCAAAATCAAGTCCAATTAGAAGTTTAGGCTCTCTGAAATCATGTCTGTCACTGAGAAGGGTAATCTCCTTATCACTTTCCAAGTGTTTTAAAGGTTAAGACAATTCGCTCATATCCATCAATGAAAGTGCTCTACCATAGGCTTGGCTATTAACCAAATCTCAGCAAATAATTAATGAAAACACACAAGAATCAAAAGGTCTTTCAAAAGGTTGTAACGTGGCCATGGGATTTAACTTTTAAGGTGGGATAAAAACAAGAAAAGGGGAAATTCAAGGGCTAATAACATGAACAATTAAAGCAACGCTTTTAAGCAGAATAAGTGGAGCAATACATTTTCCCTTTTTGCTTTCAAAACCTTTTTATTTTGCTCCTCTTCTGTTGTTTTATTTTTCCTTTTCTATTTTTTTTATTTTTTTATTTTTTTATTATTTATTCTTTTTTTATTATTTATTCTCCATTCTTTTGAGATTTTGCAATAATTATTGGGGAGGAATTAAACAACAGAAGAGATCCCAAGTTCAAGCATCAAAACAATTCACAGATTAAGCATCCAATTGCTCCCTTAAACATGCTCTAAAAGGTACCATAAACATTTGACAATAGCATGGGTACCAAGAAAATTTATTTCAGTTAAGGCTCAAAAGGGGCAACTAGAGGAAGCTTTCAATCAAAAGTCGAGAAATTTGGAAAACATGCCTAAAATGCCTTAATCATATTCAAGTGTGTAATAAAAAAATTTCAAGTTTTGAAACGGTTTCAAGTCAAGTTCTAGAGAGCACAATCAAGAGGAACACACTCATACAAGGAGAAGGGGCATAAGAACATGATGAAGTACAAGCCCCAAATGAAGCTCAAGTCTCACATTTAGAAGTTCAAATCAGTGAAAGACATCAAATCAGAGTGCCACATGCTAATCATCAACTTATCAAAAGATTATCCCTATGTACATTAAGAACACTACCTTCAAGCCCATCACAAGAGAAAATAATTGGGTTCCAAATCATTGCAATCTCAAATTTCAACAAAAATGTGGCACACATAGAAAAATTAGGAGGGCAACAAAGCAATTGGGGGATTTTATGATGCAAACAAAAACAAAAATTAACACAAAAAGCAAAAACTAAAATGAGATGCAAATCTAAATGCAAATGCAAACCCTTACCCCAAGCTTAAAAACTTACATTGTCCCCAATGTAAAAATTTAAGTTGAAGCGAGGGATGAGGAGGAAAGAACTCACCGAAAAACTTGGGTTGCCTCCCAAGAAGCGCTTCTTAACGTCATTAGCTTGACACTTCAACACCCCTATTAGGGTGGATAATATGTCGGAAGAAGATTTCTTCCTTCCGCTTCCTTCTTTGGAGAGAATTCCATGTACTTGGCATAGGGAAGTAAGTGTTCCCATGCCTCAAAGCAATTATACATTTGGGATATTGTTTCCCCCACTCCTTATCTTGAAGCACATCAAATTCAACTTGCAGATGACCATTCTCTTCAATGCCCAAGAGTTGAGCTATCACTTGAATCTCTCCATGCCTCAACCTTAGGTCCTCTTTTATGTCACTATTTTTGTTTTTCCATTCTTCTTCCAATGCCACCATGAAGTTATGTTCACTCTCTATCTCCACTTTCTTCTGCTCAAATTGGGATAATTGCTCTGATAACCCCTCATAACGAACCTCAAAGCTATCAAATGAAGCTTGGTTGGCTCTCATGAATTCCACCAAAACATTGTTGAGGCAAGAGTCTTTGTCATGTGATTCTTCGAATTGAGTTTGAGGATGTGAATCTTCTTCTCCCATGATACTTTCCATGCAATAATCCTCTTCTTCTTCCACCATGACTAAGAGATCCTCATCTTCTGGTGATATGACCAAGAAATCCTCACAAGTGTCATTGCTATGTTTTCCTCCACAAAAATCATATCTAAGAGGCTGCATGCTACAGAAGCTAAGAGAATTGTGAGCAACACAACAACTCTATAAGAAAAGAAAAGAAATTTTAAATTTTTGGTTTTTTTTTATAAACAGAAAATAAGATTGTTCAAAATAATACTTGTTTGCCTTGTTAAAAATCGATTCAACAATCCCCGGCAACGGCGCCAAAAACTTGTTGAGGATTTCGGCAGTGTACCGAATCGCATAAGTAATAAAGTGATAAGTAAGATCGTCTCCACAGGGATTGCGATTGATTATTCAACTATACAAAGCTCATAACTATTTTGAACGAGAACCGAATAGTGGTATTTGGAAATAAGTAGATTCGTAACAACTGAAAATAACAATAACAACTATTTGTAATTAAATGGTATAAAAATGACTAGGGGTTTGAATCCTCTTGTATCCACTCTCATGCATTTAATCTACAACCAACGCAAGTTATTTCATACAAATAGAAGTTCGAATCAACTAAATTAGTTTAAGAACAATCCCTTGCCTCATAAACACTTTACTCTAACTAAAACCCCCAACCCCTTAGGTGATTTATAGTTAGGTTAAGCATTAAGAATAGTGATTCATAAGAACACATAATCACAAAGTTATATTCCTATACTCATCATGACTATGGCTAACAATCTCAGTTCAAGTTCTTCACCCAATTTCCCAATCATCATGGAAAACCCCAATCGATTCAATAGCGGCCAAGTATCGAAAAGCATTAAGCGCGTAGAATTGAAAGCTCAATTGAAATGAAATAAACTTGCTTTAATATAATAGAATTAACTACTTAAAAGCTTCATCAGGATTCATCTAACCCTAGTCTAAAAAGCTTAGTTACTCATAGAGAAAGAAAAGCCAAACCAGAAATTCATGAGAATTAATGAAGAGATCGCTCCCAATCCTCCACCGTGCCTCCAAATAACAAAGTTCGAACCCTAGACAAGTCTCTAAAGTGTCTATTTATAATCTAGGGTGAAAAGGAGTAAAAAACAGGTCCAAAACATGTAAAAACGTAAAATTCTGCGTCCAGGGTGCTGTCGTAGCACGGCCGTGGCGTGAGGCACGGCTAGGCCGTGCTTCATTCTGTTTCTCGCCTTTGTTTAGGTCTTTGCCGCAACACGGTCGTGCTTCCTGACACGGCTAGGCCGTGCTTCATGTTGTTTTGTATTTTTCACCTCTTTAACGTCCGAATTAGCTCAACGTGTCTTCATGAAAGTTGAAGCTATGGATCTTAGCTTTCTAATGGCACCGGTTTCATCTCATTTGGACACCTAAAACTCCAGATATGATTAAAACATTGAACAAGTGTCAGGCTGAGACATCATTACATTATCAACTTGTAGCACAAATTACCCCAACTTATTCCAAGTGATTTTTCTCCTTTTTCCTAGGACAAATACCTTCCTTTAAGCACAATTGAACCAAAACCAAGTGCGTTATTCAAATCAAGCCAAATGCATAAATAACATGGATTAAAATGACTAAAATGACTAAGATGCGATGCAAAACTAACACTAAACTATATGCTATTTCAAACGCATCAAATTACCCCAAGCTTAGAACTTTGCTTGTCCTCAAGCAATTACTGTGGCCAAAGACGACATGGAAAATACGAGATGCAACCGATAAGAAACCCGAGATAGAAGCAAGATCAAGTAATACGCTAAAGGACTATCAAACACAATAGAGACAATCAAAATCAAGTCCAATTAGAAGTTTAGGCTCTCTGAAATCATGTCTGTCACTGAGAAGGGTAATCTCCTTATCACTTTCCAAGTGTTTTAAAGGTTAAGACAATTCGCTCATATCCATCAATGAAAGTGCTCTACCATAGGCTTGGCTATTAACCAAATCTCAGCAAATAATTAATGAAAACACACAAGAATCAAAATGTCTTTCAAAAGGTTGTAACGTGGCCATGGGATTTAACTTTTAAGGTGGGATAAAAACAAGAAAAGGGGAAATTCAAGGGCTAATAACATGAACAATTAAAGCAACGCTTTTAAGCAGAATAAGTGGAGCAATACATTTTCCCTTTTTGCTTTCAAAACCTTTTTATTTTGCTCCTCTTCTGTTGTTTTATTTTTCCTTTTCTATTTTTTTATTTTTTATTTTTTTATTATTTATTCTTTTTTTTATTATTTATTCTCCATTCTTTTGAGATTTTGCAATAATTATTGGGGAGGAATTAAACAACAGAAGAGATCCCAAGTTCAAGCATCAAAACAATTCACAGATTAAGCATCCAATTGCTCCCTTAAACATGCTCTAAAAGGTACCATAAACATTTGACAATAGCATGGGTACCAAGAAAATTTATTTCAGTTAAGGCTCAAAAGGGGCAACTAGAGGAAGCTTTCATTCAAAAGTCAGAGGCTGGAAAACATGCCTAAAATGCCTTAATCATATTCAAGTGTGTAATAAAAAAATTTCAAGTTTTGAAACGGTTTCAAGTCAAGTTCTAGAGAGCACAATCAAGAGGAAAACACTCATACAAGGAGAAGGGGCATAAGAACATGATGAAGTACAAGCCCCAAATGAAGCTCAAGTCTCACATTTAGAAGTTCAAATCAGTGAAAGACATCAAATCAGAGTGCCACATGCTAATCATCAACTTATCAAAAGATTATCCCTATGTACATTAAGAACACTACCTTCAAGCCCATCACAAGAGAAAATAATTGGGTTCCAAATCATTGCAATCTCAAATTTCAACAAAAATGTGGCACACATAGAAAAATTAGGAGGGCAACAAAGCAATTGGGGGATTTTATGATGCAAACAAAAACAAAAATTAACACAAAAAGCAAAAACTAAAATGAGATGCAAATCTAAATGCAAAAATGCAAACCCCTTACCCCAAGCTTAAAAACTTACATTGTCCCCAATGTAAAAATTTAAGTTGAAGCAGGGATGAGGAGGAAAGAACTCACCGAAAAACTTGGGTTGCCTCCCAAGAAGCGCTTCTTTAACGTCATTAGCTTGACACTTCAACACCCCTATTAGGGTGGATAATATGTCAGGAAGAAGATTTCTTCCTTCCGCTTCCTTCTTTTGGAGAGAATTCCATGTACTTGGCATAGGGAAGTAAGTGTTCCCATGCCTCAGCAATTATACATTTGGGATATTGTTTCCCCCACTCCTTATCTTGAAGCACATCAAATTCAACTTGCAGATGACCATTCTCTTCAATGCCCAAGAGTTGAGCTATCACTTGAATCTCTCCATGCCTCAACCTTAGGTCCTCTTTTATGTCACTATTTTTGTTTTTCCATTCTTCTTCCAATGCCACCATGAAGTTATGTTCACTCTCTATCTCCACTTTCTTCTGCTCAAATTGGGATAATTGCTCTGATAACCCCTCATAACGAACCTCAAAGCTATCAAATGAAGCTTGGTTGGCTCTCATGAATTCCACCAAAACATTGTTGAGGTAAGAGTCTTTGTCATGTGATTCTTCGAATTGAGTTTGAGGATGTGAATCTTCTTCTCCCATGATACTTTCCATGCAATAATCCTCTTCTTCTTCCACCATGACTAAGAGATCCTCATCTTCTGGTGATATGACCAAGAAATCCTCACAAGTGTCATTTCTATGTTTTCCTCCACAAAAATCATATCTAAGAGGCTGCATGCTACAGAAGCTAAGAGAATTGTGAGCAACACAACAACTCTATAAGAAAAGAAACGAAATTTTAAATTTTTGGTTTTTTTTTATAAACAGAAAATAAGATTGTTCAAAATAATACTTGTTTGCCTTGTTAAAAATCGATTCAACAATCCCCGGCAACGGCGCCAAAAACTTGTTGAGGATTTCGGCAGTGTACCGAATCGCATAAGTAATAAAGTGATAAGTAAGATCGTCTCCACAGGGATTGCGATTGATTATTCAACTAAACAAAGCTCATAACTATTTTGAACGAGAACCGAATAGTGGTATTTGGAAATAAGTAGATTCGTAACAACTGAAAATAACAATAACAACTATTTGTAATTAAATGGTATAAAAATGACTAGGGGTTTGAATCCTCTTGTATCCACTCTCATGCATTTAATCTACAACCAACGCAAGTTATTTCATACAAATAGAAGTTCGAATCAACTAAATTAGTTTAAGAACAATCCCTTGCCTCATAAACACTTTACTCTAACTAAAACCCCCAACCCCTTAGGTGATTTATAGTTAGGTTAAGCATTAAGAATAGTGATTCATAAGAACACATAATCACAAAGTTATATTCCTATACTCATCATGACTATGGCTAACAATCTCAGTTCAAGTTCTTCACCCAATTTCCCAATCATCATGGAAAACCCCAATCGATTCAATAGCGGCCAAGTATCGAAAAGCATTAAGCGTAGAATTGAAAGCTCAATTGAAATGAAATAAACTTGCTTTAATATAATAGAATTAACTACTTAAAAGCTTCATCAGGATTCATCTAACCCTAGTCTAAAAAGCTTAGTTACTCATAGAGAAAGAAAAGCCAAACCAGAAATTCATGAGAATTAATGAAGAGATCGCTCCCAATCCTCCACCGTGCCTCCAAATAACAAAGTTCGAACCCTAGACAAGTCTCTAAAGTGTCTATTTATAATCTAGGGTGAAAAGGAGTAAAAAACAGGTCCAAAACATGTAAAAACGAAAAAATCTGCGTCAGGTCTTTGTCGTAGCACTAGTGGCGTGAGGCACGGCTAGGCCGTGCTTCATTACATTTCTCGCCTTTGTTTAGGTCTTTGTCGTAACACGGTCGTGCTTCCTGACACGGCTAGGCCGTGCTTCATGTTGTTTTGTATTTTTCACCTCTTTAACGTCCGAATTAGCTCAACGTGTCTTCATGAAAGTTGAAGCTATGGATCTTAACTTTCCAATGACACCAGTTTCATCTCATTTGGACACCTAAAACTCCAGATATGATTAAAACATTGAACAAGTGTCAGGCTGAGACAACATTACATTATCAACTTGTAGCACAAATTACCCCAACTTATTCCAAGTGATTTTTCTCCTTTTTCCTAGGACAAATACCTTCCTTTAAGCACAATTGAACCAAAACCAAGTGCGTTATTCAAATCAAGCCAAATGTATAAATAACATGGATTAAAATGACTAAAATGACTAAGATGCGATGCAAAACTAACACTAAACTATATGCTATTTCGAACGCATCACATGCCTGGGAAGCAAACGGGCAATCTCGCAACACATGAAGCTGAGATTCCTAATCCCTATTACAACAAGGGCAAGTTAGGGAGATGGTATTGATCCACTTGTGTCTTCTTTGGTTAGTTAGCAGTCTACCATGTGCTGCTATCCAAAGAAAATTTTGTATCCTGTGGGGACCTTTCCACTTCCACAAGCGACTCCAATCATCACCATTACCACTGCTCCCACTAGTCAAAGATAGATAGGCACTCTTAACTGAAAACTCACTGTTACTAGTGCCTCCCCACCCAATATCATCAGCTCCATCAGACTCAATAGGAGGAGGAATAGCACACATTCTATTAATGGTATCAGCAGGCAACAGATTATTCAACATTAGAAAATTCCAAGATCCATCCCCAGTCTTACCATCACAAACCGCCATGGTAGTGTCAATCACCATGTTTGACTGCATCACCTTACTAAATAAGGTAGGCTCACCTGGGATCCAATCGTCCAACCAGAAATTAATCGTTTTGCCATCCCCTAGCTGCCACAATATTTGAAATTTATCCCACAGCTTAGTGAGAGCACGCCAAAAAGTACAATCATACGACTGCGAAATCATGGTGCTCATTACATCATGGCCTTAGCTGTACTTACTCATGAGAACCTGACACCACAAATCCTTTGGATTCTTCACTAAATTCTAAAGAATTTTCATTAAAAAAGCATCGTTCATAAACTCAGGCTTCCTGATTCCAAGTCCCCCATCCTTCTTAGACAGGCAATACATATCCCGCCCAACTAAGTGTGTCTTGTGACTTTGCTCTGTATCACCCCAAATAAACCGCCGTTGGAGCTTTTCAATTTCCTCACAGATGGACTTGGGTAGCTTACAATATTGCATATGGAAATAAGGGATAGCACTTAACACTGATTAAGAGAGTGTAAACCTACCTGCTAGGCTCAGACACTGATGCTTCCAGCCACTTAAACAACCCTAGATCTTATCAATGATGTGGCAAAACTGACCTCTAGTAGTCCGCCGTTGAGCAATGTTGGCGCCAAGATACCTGCCTATACTTGAGACTTCACAAAACCCGTATGATGCAGGATATCCTCCTTTAGCTGTTGGTCTGCATTCTTTGAGAAATAAATTTGAGTTTTCTGAGCATTCAGTTTTTGTCCTGAGGCTTGGCAGAATTGTTCTAGACAATGCATGATGCAATAAGCCTGCTCAATAGAAGCCTCTGCAAAAAGAAGAAGATCATCAGCAAAAAACAAGTGAGAAATTTGTGGCCCTGCCCTTCCTGCCTTCATTGGCTTCCAATAACCTGCTTCCACTTGATCAGCAATGATATGAGACAATCTCTCCACGCAAATGACAAATAAATATGGAGATAATGGGTCCCCTTGTCTAATACCATGTGTTGGAGTAAAGGTGTCAGTCCTATCCCCATTCCACAGAATATTGAATGTCAAAGAAGTGATGCACTGATGGATGATATTGGTAAGTTTAGGAGGGAACTTATAATCCTTAAGGCACTGGATGAGGAAGTTCCAGTTGATTCTATCAAAAGTTTTTTCCAGAATCTATCTTGATAGTCATAAAAACATTATTACCCTTCATTCTAGTCATGGTATGCACCGTTTCCTAGGCAATAATAATATTATGATGCATGCTGCGCCCCGGGATAAAACTAGACTGATACGGAGAGATTAACCCATCCAAATAAGGTTTAATTCTGTTGACAATAATTTTTGTAATAAGCTTATAAGCTATATTACACAGCACAATAGGATGGAACTAAGCAACAAACTCCAGCTTTTCCACCTTCGGGATCAACACAAGCGAAGTCTTGTTAACCAAAGCAATACTAGCAGGGTTCTCCCAAATATTATCAATGAATCGCATAAGGGAGGGGGCCGCAGTGTTCCAACTGTAACACCCTAATTCAATTTTTAAATCGAACCATTGCATTTAAAACATTACGAAATATCATAAACTGAATAAATTAAAACTTGACAGTTACAAGTCATAATCCATATATGGTACTTGTCTAACGGTTTAAGTACATAACTTAAGTCTCAAAATATAACCCCAAAGTCATGAGGATTACAAAATATAGGGTCCAATGACCCATATACAACTCTTAGCCAAAATACAAAAGGCTAGCAATTAAGTAACTCAGGCTATGTCAATCCGCTTTCACCTGCTTATCTGAAACAATAAAGTAGAAAGGGGTGAGATTTAAGAAATCTCAGTGAGTCCTTCACGGACCCCTCGCCAACACTTACCTCAATCCTATTTAATATAGACAGGTTCAATAGCATTTACATGACAATACACAAGTCACAAGTTCAATTCATAATAATGCAATTGACATCTTTAAAAAGAGAAGCAATTACAAACAAATGTCCAAAGGACCACAATGAATGCCCCCCACTTGGCCCAGCTCAAGTGCAAAATGAGTAAAATCCTATATAAAAGGATAAAGCCAAGGGGGCCCCCAACGCCACAAGTGGTAGCTAATCACATACGAAGGGGATACAAGTTAATTCGCAGACATTCCAAACACAATCAAATTCAATCAAATGCATCACTCATATCAATGTCAAAGCATCAATTTATACATGTATATAACCCTAAGATTAAGCCCTATTGCTCAAGGTTACTAGTCCAACTAACCATCAACATATTAGGATTAAAAAGGGTCTTAAAGGTCATGCCCTCTTAGCCTCTAAGCCATTGAAACAGACAAAAATTAAATAAAGAGACAGGGAGTGCGCTCAAGAGCACCTGGGGCGCAGCTCAAGAGCACTCCTGCAGCTGCTTCTGTTTTAAATAAATAGGGAGTGCCCTCAAGAGCACCTGGGGCACAGCTCAAGAGCACTCCTGCAGCTGCTTCTGTTTTAAAAAGGACAAGCAGTGCGCTCAAGAGCACCTAAAGAGCAACTCAAGAGCACTCCTGCAGCTGTTTCTGTTTTCCAAACGACAGGGGAGTGCGCTCAAGAGCACCTGGGGAGCAGCTCAAGAGCACTCCTGCAGCTGCTTCTGCTTTAAAAAGGACAAGCAGTGCGCTCAAGAGCACCTGAAGAGCAACTCAAGAGCACTCCTGCAAAATTTAGCAGAAACATGGGTTTTTAGAGTCCCTAACTTCCCAAAACTTGATTCAAGCTATTCAAGATCAAATCCAACCAAATAGAAATCAATATCAGTGATCAAGCCAGTTAAAATGATGAATCAAACACTTTGCACACACTTATAACTACATGCAAAGCCAAACCATATCTCAAATTCCAAAATTCTACTCAAACCTTACTTAGCCATACTCAAGACTTCTAAACTCATTCCTTTAATATTAGATAACCAGAATTCACCCAACACCTCAACTATATGAACATGCAAGCAAGGCAAGATAACCCTGTGGTGGGACTTATTGGTTGCCCACACCTAATGTGAGAAGAACTCACCAATCAAAATAAATGGGGATAGATGCTTTGAAATTTCTGGTTTTTCCCTCAGGAAATTCGAGCTTCCCTTCTTCTCCACCAAATGTCACTCTAATCTTCCTCAAGATCAACAAAGAGCAGCACCAAACTTCCTCCTAGGCAATATATGAGTGAACTCCTTCAAGTTTCCAACTTCTTCTTCACCAAAACTCCAAACCCTAGCTCATGGCTTCTCTCCCTTGCTCTCTTGATCAGAATCTTCATGAGAGAGGAGAAGAATGAGGGCTTGGTCGAGCCCTAAAGGGAAAAGGGGCTGATTGGGAGTGGTTTTTACCATTCTACCCTCACTTGTGTTCTAATTTAACAAATATACTTGCTAGATACACCCCCTATTCTCATTAGTTGCACCCCAAAGTTTATTAACCCTAATCACATCACATTCAAATCATAATTGTAGGGACTTAGATACTCAAATCATGTAATTTATGCAATTTAAGCAAGTTATACGAGTTATGTAATTTAAGCTAATTAGGCTAATTTGGGAGGATGTTACACCAACACTCATTGGACCAAGACCCATTCGCCGGATCCACATCCACTATCTCTGATCTCAAGGCGTAGACCTCGTCCTTCTTTTCGGTCCCAACGTCCATCTGCATATCAACATTCAAAATGACCATAGTTGGATTAGGAGGTCTTGTATGTGGGATCACCACCGAAACTGGTTCCTTGCGCATCTGAACTTGCTGCACCAGATTAGTCACCTTCACGCTGTTGTGACCATCCTTAGAAGAGCTGTGATCAAACATTTTGATACCCTGCACCAGCTCGCTCTGCATTTTTTATCTGGAAGAAGAATCAACGCTCCCTTTCTTCACCGTGTAGCCCCCAGATAGACCCCAATCGTGGGCTTGGGTCGTCTCTTCTCCGTAGTCCCGCCCATCGGGCTCTCTTTACTAGTGGATGTCTCATGTCTAGGCCTCTTTTCTTTGGTCCATATTTTTTGAGTGTTGGGTCACATTTTGGCTGCTAATGTAATTAAACATCATGTGCTCCCTTGGCTTACCTGTGTGCTCCCCATTCAGCGCTTCAAATCTAGTAGATCTGGAAGACTGACATGGACCCTTATCACTAAATGTATTATTTTGGTGACCCCTATTTGTGCGGCTTTTCCATTCCACGTTGATCCAATTTCCATGCAACAAATCCGGATCATTAACAACAATATTCTCTACCGAGATTTTTGCATTATCAGTAGTCCATTCCACTGAATCCATCACCTTCGTTTTGAGGCCCTCCTCCACCGTATCAACGCCGATGTCATCCACCTTATCCTTATTCACCACCGCCACCGTCGTATTATTAGGTTTACTCCCACAATGTTTGAGTAAATGGCCATAACAACCACATTGAGCACAAATGATATGGAGACCCTCATATTGAATTTGATACCATTTACCCTCCACTCTAACTCTCCCCACCACAGGGTTATTAAGATCTATTTCCACACACATCCTTGCAAAACTCCCTCTTTCCATCTGTAGAGTATGGAGATCAACTTTCACCGAAGTACCTACGACAGATCCCAGTGCCCACAAAAAACTCTCATCGTAATAGACCAAGTTAAGACTAGGGATTCTAATCCATGCCATGGTCTTATCAACAGTTGCTCTAGCTGCATTAAAATCTGCAGGCCAATTACGAACAGATAAATAGTGATCAAAATTCATCTAGGGACCTCCATTAATCACCTTCTGTTTATCTTCTTCACTAATAAACTTAACCATATTAAAACCATTGCCCACATCCATCAAGTCAAATGCTCCCACAAGTTTCCATACAGCTTCCAGCTTAGTCTTCATGATGTTAAAACCTAGAGTTTTCCCAAGCAACTTCACGACCAAAGTATCCTTCCAAGGCAAGCTTAACTCCTCCATAACTTTTTTCCCCACACGTAACATGGGTAGAAGTCTATTCCCATTCACATATTCAACGCGGACCAATTCATTTGCCATAAGATCCACCTTTTGACGTGACTCCTTCGCCTGAGTTCCCAGCACTCTGTCCCTAAACGACATAGGAACCTTTATCTCTTTCCCTTGGTTTTTTCCTCCGTCATCACCACCTCGATCCGATGGTTCTTCTGGTTTCTCCCTTGTCGCCGGCGGAGGCCGAATGACTTTGAATGCAAAGGACATTCTCAAATCCTAGCAGAGCTCTCCTAACGACTTAAAAAATTTTGACCCATATCTGAACTTTTATCATTCAATCAAATTTGCATTAAGTCAAATTCAAATTATAATAAATCAAGGCATATTAATCAATTATTATTCATATCTGGACCTTTGTCATTCAATCAATTTGAAATAAATCAAATTTAAATTCAAATTATAATAATCTTTATGATTTTGATTTGATTCAGTAATAGATACAATTTATTTCCATTAGTACTAGATTTTTCACTTGTGTGATGCACGTGGAAAATAGCGTTTGTGAGAATAATTATGTATTATTCATTTGGAACTTTTTTATTTGTGTCATAAAAATTGTAACATTATTAAAAGTATTGATAAATAAATATTATGGTAACACGACACAATTCTTCTAATTAATACACTCGTGCGTTACACATGTAACTGTGCAATGCACGTAGTAATATTTATACAATTACTACTATATTTTCTTTTGATAAGTATATTATTACTAATATCAAAACAAAACAAAATGTAACTTTTTTTATGAACATTGTAGAGACAACTTGTCAAAATTCCATGTACACTCGCAGGCATTATCAACATGAGCTTTCTCAGTCTTCTGTCCAAAAAAAACTGTTTGTTTTCTTTTCAGTGAAATTACAGTATTCAAGGATAAATAAATCGATACGAAGTCAAAAAATATAACCTTCTTTATGAACATTGCGAAGATAACCCGTCAAAACTCCATTTATGCTTGCAGACATATTTGGCGTGAGCTTCCTGACAGTCTCCTGTGAAAAACTTTGTTTGCTTTTTCAGTGAAATTAAAGTATTTAAGTATAAATAAATCATTCCAAAAAAAATGTTACAAATTTTTATGAACATTGCTGAGACAACCTGTCAAAACTTCATGTATCCTCGTAAGAATATTCAATGTCCTGTCCAAACAAAATTTTGTTAATTTTCTTTTCAGTGAAATTATAATTTTTAAGGATAAGTAAATCGATTACAAAATAAAAAATACAATCTTTTTTTATGAACATGATAGAGACGACCCAACAAAACTCCACGAATTCGACGTAAGCTTCCTTACTTCATGTTCAAAAAAATTGTTAACAATTTTATCTCCCGTGAAATTATAGTTTTTAAGGATAAATAAATCAATTTCAAAACAAAAAAATGCAACCATTTTTTTATGAAGATTGCAAAGACAACCCGTCAAAACTCTATGCATGCTCACATGCATATTCAACTTAAGCATTCTTACAGTGTCTTATTCAGAAAATAATTTGTTTATTTTCTTTAAAGTGAAATTACAATATTTAACGATATATAAATCGATTTGAAATTAGGAAAATGTAACATTTTTTGTGAATATTGTAGATACAAACCGCCAAAACTCTATGAATGATCGTAGACATAATCGACGTGAGCTTCCGATCACAGTTTCCTATTCAAAAAAATTGTTTATTTTCTTTTTAGTGAAATTTCAGTTCTTTTAGGATAAATAAATCGATTTGAAAACAAAAAAAATGCAACGTTTCTTTATGAATATTGTAGAGACAACAAGTCAAAACTCCATGTTTACGCGTAGTCATATTCAGCATGAGCTTTTTCACAATGGCCTGTCCAAACAAAAATTTGTTAATTTTCTTTTCAGTGAAATTACAATTTTTTAAGGATAAATAAATTTATTACAAAACAAAAAATGCAATTTTTTTAAGAACATTACAGAGACAACCCGTCAAAACTCCATTTATGCTTGCAGGCATATTCGGCTTGAACTTTCTCAAAGTCTCCAGTGAAAAAAAATTGTTTTCATTTCAGTGAAATTATAGTATTTAAAGATAAATAAATCAATTCGAAACAAAAAATGTAACCTTTTTTATGAACATTACAGAGACAACCGGTCAAAACTCCATGTATGCTCGCAGGTATGCCCAACCACTCTCTCAAGGTCCTTCCAATGAGAATAGTTATGCCCCAAGGCCATTGTCACCCTATGAGAAGTATTTAAGTAATTGTGTAAGCAAACTAAAGCCAAAATGTGGCGACTAAATATTTATTGGAAATCAAACAGTTAGTGATTATTGTTGCTTCAGTCTTGTGAATGACACATGAAAATCATGTCACATGGACGTGCCAAAATATGTAGTTAATTTGCCACAGTTCAAGAAAAACAAGACTCAAATTTTGAATAGGTGTGAGAAGGTTTGGAATGATTGTAGTTTAGTTCATTGTCCTTCACCTAAACCAGATTTTCAGGGACAGGTGGTAGTGAATGCATATATCAAATAAATATTACGCTTTTTGCTGAATGAATTTTTTTCATTTGACGTGGACCGTATCATCAATGTCAAGTTCGAGGTTTTTAGTCATTGTTTAGAAATAAAAATAAAAGCATACGAATGGATTTATCAAAAATTGATATATCAAAATTAATCTAAAACTCATTATTTGTTGTACGCAACTAACAAAAAAGTTTTTTCACGTTCCCTACTCTTAAAACATCCTACTAGATCTTGGTTTCTAGTCTCAAATTAGGTCTTTACAAGTCGATCAAATAGAGTTAAGGCAACATAAAAATTGGAAAAACAAAACCGAAAATGTAAAAATTGAAAAAAAAACTGATTTACTTTCAATGGATTAGATTGATATTCCGATTAAAACTTGAAAACCAACTAATTGTAACCAAAATCAAAATTATATCCATATATAAAATTTATTTATGAGTTAACCAAGTCACTTATACTTTTGTAAATATACCTTTATGAAATTATTTATACGAAATCATTGTTTACATTTTTATTGTAAAACTTACATCAAAATATTTTGTTATGTTCATTAAAACATCTCGTATAAATTAGTTTTAAAATCTCTTTCGTGCCTCTATACAATTTGTGTTTTTTATTATAAATGATTTAAATAAAAATGGGAAAAAAGGTACAATGAAACAAAATTTGATTAACTGGACCCAAAAAACCACAACATAAGTATACAAATAATTTACTGCATAGAATTTTTTTGTTGCAACATTTTATAAAAAAATTTCAGTCTTATTATTGGTTTGTATCAATTGATAAATGAGATGATATATTAATTTAAACTAATTTTAATATCAATTGAATATTACATGATTTATTAAATGTCTCACATAAAACAGAAAGAAAGAAGATAATCCATACAACTTTAAATTTGATAAGAAACCATACTTAGATTTAAAATCACACGAAAACCAATGTGATCGGATCGGATGAGCTTTCTCTCGTAATCTGCATGCTCCAACCTGTAAACACATATTTGTCTCAAGAAAATAAAATAATTAAATACTATGGTTTCATGAAAAACGGAGAACGCGTCCTTTTTCGTCTAGTAAAACAATTATCCTCTGACAGACATAATGTAGTCATAAACTTGTCACAACAAAATATTAAAGCATAAAAAATGAAGAGAAATTTCCTAATTCATGGGTTTTAAGAACAAAGGATCGTGGAAAATTTACCCCAAATCATTAAAATTAAAATTTTAAAAAGAAAGTTTTCTTAATCCTTGTGTGGTTTAGTTGTGTTCAAAACTTAAAGACTGGAAAACTTGATTTCTCTCTCGGCCACTACGTGCTCACGTCGCTGTTTCTTTCTGTTTTGTTTTGAGAGTGTGCACATATGATAATGGAATCGTTGACTCATGTCTTTGTCTGTACTACAAACCATTAGTTGGTGATGACTGAGTTAGAATGGGCCACGGTAAGGTCGTATAAGGAATATTACAACCTTTGTTTCGAAAGATGATTAACACATTATCTTTGCTTCTTTTATTTTCTCGACCCATTTCACTTTTTTTGGGTCTATTAACATTAATGTGACCTATTGTGAGTCCAAAATGTTTAAGCCCATAAAGATATCTTTAAAGATATCATGGGCCTATTTAAGTAAGAATTCTCTTTTAAAAATGTCTAAACCTAATTTTTGGCAAATATATTTAGGTAAACCAAGCCAAAAAAATTCTACATAATTTGATATTAATAAATACCAGAATTTTCGCGTGTGCATGTGTATCTGTTACTTTCAAAAGTTGAATAGTACTTTGGAAATAGAATTTGAATTTGTTTTGCAGTTACAAAATGAGATATTAATAAGAAATATTGTTATCTAGGAAATATGCAAATTCAAATTACCAATAAAAAATAAAACTAACAGTTTCTTTGATAGTTTCATGGGAGCTAGAAAAACCGATTGAACTTGAAGATTATAATTTATATATTATAAATATGACTTTGTTGATCACCAAATGACTCAGGCAAAGATTTTTCAACCCCTTTAATAAAATACCATTCTTTAAATGGCCATGGCATTATTCAAAAACTCTTATATGTTTCTGACCATTATGATTAGTTTTACTTTGTTGTTGAAAACATCACTTTGTTCTGAAACTCCCCAACCACCCTCTCAAGGTCCTCCCAATGAGAATAGTTATGCCCCAAGGCCATTGTCACCCTATGAGAAATATTTGAGTAATTGTGTAAGCAAACTAAAGCCAAAATGTGGCGACCAATTATTCTTTGGTGTATTTGTTGGAAATCAAACAGTTAGCGATTATTGTTGTCTCAGTCTTGTGAATGACACGGGAAAATCATGTCACATGGACGTGACAAAATATGCGGTTAATTTGCCACAGTTCAAGAAAAACAAGACTCAAATTTTGAATAGGTGTGAGAAGATTTGGAATAATTGTAGCTTAGTTCACTCTCCTTCACCTAAGCCTGATTTTCAGTGACAGATGGCAGAAAATGCTTCTATCAAATAAAAATTAATCTTTTTGCTGAATGAATCTTTTTCATCTCACGTGCACCGTATCATCAATGTCTAGTTCGTGGTTTTGGGTCTTTGTCTAGAAATAAAAATAAAATCATTCAAATGGATGTATCAAAAATTGATATATCAAAATTAATCTAAAACTCATTATTTGTCGTATTCAACTAGCAAAACAATTTTTTCACTTTGCCTACTCTTAAAACATCCGACTAGTCCTTGGTTTCTAGTCTCAAATTAGGTCTTTACAAGTCGATCAAATAGAGTTAAGGCAACATAAAAATTGGAAAAACAAAACCAAAAATGTAAAAATAGAAAAGAAAAAAAATAAAAAACTGATTTACTTTCAATGGATTAGATTGATATTCAGATTAAAACTTGAAAACCAACTAATTGAAACCAAAATCAAAATTATATCCATATATAACATTTAGTTACGAGTTAAACAAGTCACTTATACTTTTGTAAATATACCTTTATGAAATTATTTGCACGAAATCATTGTTTACTGTTTTATTGTAAAACTTACATCAAAATATTTTGTTATGTTCATTAAAACACCTTGTATAAATTAGTTTTAAAATCTCTTTCGTGCCTCTTTTTCTCTTTTGTTATACAATTTTTGTTTTTTATTATAAATGATTTAAATAAAAATGTGAAAAACGGTACAATAAAACAAAATTTGATTAATTGGAACAAAAAAACCACAACATAAGTATACAAGTAATTTACGACATAGAATTTTTTTGTTGCAACATTTTATAAAAAAATTTCAGTCTTATTGTTGGGTTGTATCAACTGATAAATGAGATGACATATTAATTTAAACTAATTTTAATATCAATTGTATATTTTATGATTAATTAAATGTCTCACATAAAACAGAAAGAAAAAAGCTAATCCATACACCTTTAAATTTGATAAGAAACCATACTTAGATTTAAAATCACACGAAAACCAATGTGATCGGATCGGATGAGCTTTCTCTCGTAATCGGCATGATCCAACCTGTAAACACATATTTGTCTCAAGAAAATAAAATAATTAAATACTCTGGTTTTATGAAAAACAGAGCACGCGTCCTTTTGTCATCTAGTAAAACAATTTTCCTCTAACAAACTTAATGTAGTCATAAACTTGTCACAACAAAATATTAAAGCATAAAAAAGGAAGAGAAATTTCCTAATTCATGGGTTTTAAGAACAAAGGATCATGGAAAATTTACCCCAAATCATTAAAATTAAAATTTTAAAAAGAAAGTTTTTCTTAATCCTTGTGTGGTTTAGTTGTGTTCGAAACTTTAAGACTGGAAAACTTGATTTCTCTCTCGGCCACTACGTGCTCACGTTGCAGTTTCTTTCCGTTTTGTTTTGAGCGTGTACACATATGATAATGGAATCGTTGACTCATGTCTTTGTTTATACTGCTAACCATCAGTTGGCGATGACTGAGTTAGCACGGGTCATGGTAAAGTCGTATAAGTAATATTACAACCTTTGTTTCGAAAGATGGTTAACACATTATCTTTGCTTTTTTTTTATTTTCTCAACCCATTTCACTTTTTTTGCGTCTATTAACATTAATATGACATATTGTGAGTCCAAAAGGTTTAAGCCCATAAAGATATCATGGGCCTATTTAAGTAAGAATTCTCTTTTAAAAATGTCTAAACCTAATTTTTGGCAAATATATTTGGGTAAACTAAGCCAAAAATATTCTACATACCTTGATATTAATAAATACCAGAATTTTCGTGTGTGCGTGTGTATTCGTTACTTTCAAAAGTTGAATAGTACTTTGGAAATATATTTTGAATTTGTTTTGCAGTTACAAAATGAAAGATTAATAAGAAACATTGTTATCTGGGAAATATGCAAATTCAAATTACCAATAAAAAATAAAACAAACAGTTACTTTGATAGTTTCACGGGAAATAGAAAAACCGATTAAATACTTTTGAACGTTAAGATTATAATTTATATATTATAAATATGACTTTGTTGATCACCAAATGACTCAGGCGAAGACTTTTCAACCCCTTTAATAAAATACCATTCTCTAAATGGCCATGACATTATTCAAAAACTCTTATATGTTTCTGACCATTATGATCAATTTTACTTTGTTGTTGAAAACATCACTTTGTTCTGAAACTCCCCAACCACCCTCTCAAGGTCCTTCCAATGAGATTAGTTATGCCCCAAGGCCATTTTCACCCTATGAGAAATATTTGAGTAATTGTGTAAGCAAACTAAAGCCAAAATGTGGCGACCAAATATTCTTTGGTGTATTTGTTGGAAATCAAACAGTTAGCGATTATTGTTGTCTCAGTCTTGTGAATGACACGGGAAAATCGTGTCACATGGACGTGTCAAAATATGCGGTTAATTTACCACAGTTCAAGAAAAATAAGACTCAAATTTTGAATATGTGTGAGAAGATTTGAAATGATTGTAGCTTAGTTCACTCTCCTTCACCTGAGCCTGATTTTTTGTGACAGGCGGCAGTGAATGGTTCTATCAAATAAAAATTAACCTTTTTGCTGAATGAATTTTTTTCTTTAAAAAAAAAGTTCCAAGTTTTAGATGATTCAGTTAAATCATGATTTAGTAGTAAACGCTTGAAAATGGTTTTGTTTTCTCTTGTGTAAAAGATAATTTCATGATTTTCTAGTCAATCTTGGGTTCAAGAAGGTTTTAATCTTGTCTTATCTGAAAAATCAAGTTTAGGTGTGTGTATTGTTGAAGAAATTTTTTGAAAGTTTATTGTTAAATTGAAGTATTAACCCATGACCACATATATTATGTGTGAGGTTTGATTTCGAAATTTTTCTAACTTAATTCTTGAGGGTTTTATGCCTTGCTCTAGAAAAATATTTAGTTTTGTTCTCCTTGAGCTTCATTCAGGCTATGATTTGGAGAAGAGTTTTAGAAAAAATTATTTCTATAGTCCTTGCTTGATTTATTAGAATCTTATAAGTGGTTTTAGTATATTTGTTATTAAAGCTTTGTTGAAAGAAAATTAAATATTTCCCCCCTATTTTTGTTGTTGAAGCCGTGAGCTTCAAGGGAAAAAAAATTAAGTGTTTAAAGTTCTTGAGTCTTAGTGCGAGTTTTATGATTTCAAAAACTTTGAAAAATAAAAATTCTTGGGTGTTATTTTATTGTTTGAAACCGAGGGAGTATTTAATGCTTTGGTATTAATTTTAAGATTTTCCTTGATTACCTGTTAGTGCTATTAATTAGATATTCTAGAATGTTGATAATTGTTTTGGTTTTGAAAGGAAAAGGAATTTCTAGTGTTTTAGAGTTAAAAGTTTGGTTATGAAATTTTTGAGTGAGTTTGTAATTTTTCTTATATATAGTTTTCTGAGAAGAGAAAAATGATGTCGAGTTTTGGGCACATAGATAGGGGTGTGTGAAATTTTCTTTAGGAAAAGCTTTGGTTCAAAAGGATTTTAAGGATAAGAGAGGGTTATAAATTTTGTTTTAATCTCTGAACTGAAGTGTGTTTGATAACTTTGAGACAATGAGAACCTAATCTCAAAGGAACCTTAGTGTCCATGAGAGTGGTTGAGTCTTGAGAAAATGAAATTGTGTCCTAGTAGTTCCATGTATTGGTACATTCCTAAGGAATTGATATTTTTTTTTTAGAAAAATGTTTGATTCGAGAAAATTTTAATCTTCTGGAAGTTTTAAGCGGCCTTTATATGTTCTTATTGTGTGTAACCATGGCTGCATGTGAATAGGATAGTATTATTTTCGTAGTAACGGCGCGTAGCTGTAATCGTGTTCGTGTTCGTGCTCGAGTTCAGGTTCGTGACCGTGAATGGGCAGAGATCGTGGCTCCGGAATGAAGCATCAGTCAATCGTGAGGATTTCTTCGTTCGCTAACTGTGCTTATTTTACGGTGTGCTATACGTATATACTTTGTGATTGTTATTACTACATGTCATACTATGTAGCTATAAATATTATACTACTATGTATAATAATAAGTATTGTGAATGCGTATGTGTGCAAATTATTTTACGGATTTGAGTAAAGTAATTTTTCGTAATTTAATATCCGTGTAGTTTCAAGGACGAAACTATTTTAAGAGGGGTGGTATTGTAACATCCCAATTTTTAAGAACAATTGTTTTAGCGATAAAATCCCCAAATACTTGAAAGGTAAATCTTAGAGATTGATCACCTCAATGATTTGCTGAGAGTACGAGGAACTATTTTGACTTATTTTGAATAATTTATTGTTATAAATAAGTATTATTCATGATGTCAATTCAAATTAATAGACAACATAGACGTATGCTGCTTTTAAAGTGAATTCATCAATCATACTTATTATAAGTTTTCTGCGTGACGCGGTAACACATATTTTTGTTGAATAAGAAAGTGATCAAATTAAATCAGGATAAAATTAAATTTGAGAATTAATATTTTATATTAATTCGTGGTTCGAAAATCATTGAAAAATTCTAACGAAGTTTCGTCGCGTTTTGAATTACCGGATAGTTTTTATCCGCAAATAAAATTCTAAATGAACCCCGATTCCGATGAAAATCGAATTGTAACTTGTTGTGATTATTTTTGAGTGTTTTAAATTGTTTTTATTATATATGATAAATTATTATCACTCGATGAATTAATTTCTAAGTAAATTAATTCCGGGATTTAATCGGTGAAGAATTAATCGGTAACGCAATTACTCGACGCAGTGTTTTTAGTACGCGTAAGACTCTAGGATTAGAGGGTAATCATGAGAGATAAGAGATTAGATGTGTTAGACTTGTTGATTAAATTAGCACCTTCTTTTAAGTGCTAGGTGTCAAACTTTTGTGGGGTAATTAGAAAATATCTTTTCTAATCAATCCTAGCCAAGTAAAATAGTTGGATTTATTATTTTTTGTCCTCCCCTTTATTCTTGATCAGCCGAATGCCCCACCCCCAATTATTCTCTCATTTCATTTCCTCTTCCTTAAAATTCCAATGTGTGAACAAAGCCAAGTTTCCATTCCTTTTCCCATTTTTTTCTGCAGCCGCAACTCCTCTGCATTTTGTCATCTATCTTTCATCTTCTCCTACTTCCTTCACTTGTTGAATGTGAGTGTCCTTGGAGAACAAAATTAATCTCATCGTTCCCTTTTATTTTCCAGCCGTAAGCCCTCCCCCTTTCTACATCCTCTTCTTATTTTTCATTTCTTCCATTGTTGGTGAATAGGTGAAGTTTCAAGACGAGTTTATTTTCGTTCTTGCTTGCTCCCTCTAGCCGTGGCTCCTTTTTCTTTTAACACCACCAGATTTTCCATTTCCTTCCTCCTAAATACCATCTCCATCTTGGCCTAGGAAGTTAGAGTAAGATCAAGCTCTCTTCCCTTTTTTTTTTTTGAGCTGAAACCGTGGGGTGGGTGTGTGTGTGTAAGGTTGTGTTTTCTTGTTTTGTTCTTGTTTTAATGCTTTAATGGTTGCTTGATCATGATCAATGAAAGAAATGAGCACTTAAATCCCCAAAATCTTGGAACCCTAGGTGCTAACCCTAAGGGAAAAAGAGGGGTTGTGTGATCTTGAGGTGAATCAGTTCAATTAGCTATTGTTTCATGCTTATTAGATGATATTGTTACTATTTTAGTTACTAGTTTTGAATTGGAACTTGGATTGAGTAATTTTTATTGAAAAACCCTTGTTCTTGAATGGACTTGAAAATAGGATGAGTCTTGATTGAGCTTTGATTTGTGAAATGGGTTGTTGTTTGTGAAAGAATTGGATTATGGAGTGATGTTGCTTAATTAGTTTAGAAGTTGCAAAAATTTTGGGATGAAGGGGAGGTGTTGGCCTCGAGTTTAAAAGCTTGAGGGGCTAAATATTTTGTGTTCTTATCATTGAAGTTGTTTTGTTGATTTTAGGCTATGAAACACAACAGGTAAATTGGACACTTTGAGATCCTAATAACCTAGTGGAGCCTTAACTTAAGCTTTTGGATAGAAGGAAGTTAATTTGGTATGGTTTTGGTATTTCAATTTTTTGAAGGACTTGAGTTTAGTAGTAGAACCTTATTTTCCAACTTGTGCATATTTCCAAGAAAAATGATTCTTCAAAACTAGTATTTTTAGACTAAGTTTCCAAGTGAAAGTGTTTGATTAGGAAAGGGTTAGGTTTGAGAGCCTAAGGGTATAGAATTAAGTCTTTAGAGTTGTGCTAAGTTGCTTTGTGTAATAGGCTTGAGTGATCCGAGATCATGCGGTGTAGGATCGAGGAGTACGTGGACACGCGTGGCTTGGCGTTTCGGTAAGGGCGCTTCACATTCTAAGTGTTATTGTTTTATGTATTTATGCGCAAGGGCACTTCACATTCACTACCTACTACAGTATGTTAGTGTAAGGGCACTTCACATTATACGTGTTTTGTTATAGTATGTTAGCGTAAGGGCAACTTTTAAATATGAATAAGATTTAAATTTTGTTTTGCATATCGAAGAAGTCTGAGAGCCTGAGGGTTCGAAGTGAGGGTCTCGTACCCCTTCGTTTTAGTATTTAAGCTTATGTTATTATCTAGTGGGCTTGTCTGCAAGTGGTTGGCAGCTGTCCCCAACCACCCACACTTGTATGATTACCTCTCTGCCAACCCCACTGAGTTGCAGAGGGATGAACTGAGTTGTCAATGTCATTGCTTGATGAGATATGATTAATTGTGATGGATTGCTTATACTGTTGAACTGTGTTGCATTGTATTAAGCTTGGCATGAATATTTATTTGATATGCGGTTGAATACTTATTTGAATTGCTTCTCGAATTATCGTATGCGGCGATTTATTCATTGGAGGGCAAAAGCTTAGTCGTGATGTTTTTGAGCTTCAATCCGATTAACCTAGGGTGCTAGGATCCCCTAAAAAGCTTCGGCTGGTTTTTTGGCAGCTTAGCTAGACGTCGTAGCATCAAGGAACTTGATCTGAATATCCTAGGGTGGTCATGGAGCCCAAGGCTAATGGCTGGAATTCAGCTGCTTGTTCGGCGTTACTTTCCAGAAATTGTCGAAAGCGTCTTGAGAGAGTGTATCGTGAGTTGCATTATGGGGCATTTGTACATCTTGTTGTCTCTTGCTTTATGTTTGTTGATTTATTTGTGTCGAAGAATGTGAGTTCCATAATGTCTATGTAATATGATTTGTTGTCAAATATGTTGTTGTATTTGTACCTATATTTTTGTAAGAAGTTGACCCTTGCCAGTGGTTCTTTCAATTAATGAATGTAACCCAGATGGCGGAGCAAGCGGAGGATTCGGTACTGCAGAGAAGAGCAGCTGAGGTTAGTCGTCCAGCTTCTTACTTGAGTTTCTGGGGTAGCTTACTAGAAGTTTAGTGAGGGATGTAGCGTGTCGACCAGCTATAGGATAATTGTAAGCATTTCAGTGTTGTAATAAATTGCCTATTTTGTTTCCAGACATGTATTGTCGTATATGAATTGATGGAATAAATGAGTATGGTTAATGTCGTTTATTTGGTGTTTTTAATTATTCATCGCCATGTTTCTAAAATCGCTGTAATACTCTCACTGTCCTTTTAAAGAAGTTTTAAAAAGAAAAAAAAATATAGAACCACATTTTCGGAAAGCGTGCAATGCAGAGTATTTTGCCTTTCAAAAACATGTCAACTTTTGTCAGAATATCTACTTTAGTAGCGCTCCGGAAACGGGGTGTTACATTGTGCAAATTGCAACACATTTTACAATATCCATACTTAGTCAAATCCAATGAACTTTGTGCTCAACCTGTAGGGAAATGAGTCTAGTTTCCAACAAAATCAGAATCATTTAAAAAGGAGTTTTATCGAAAACGTTATAAGCAAAACACTGAACCTATGCCTATACGGGTTTGAGACAACAACATCAACAATTCATAAATCACATACTACAATTCAACTCATGTACTCTAGTCGTTCTTACATTTAATCAAACACACATGGAGTAGAATTTCTAACCTTTTCATTCTCTTATATTGACATGCCAAACATCCCAAGAATCTCAATAAAACCCTCAGCACACCCTAATAGAGAGGTTTCAGAGGGGTAATCTATGTTACCTTTGGTTCCTCAAGAAGATGATGGTGAAATCTCTAATTTAGGGCTTAGGTTCCATGCTCTTCCTCCATGGAAGCTCTACACCAAGCTTCATCTCCAGCTCAATCTCCCTTTTTCTTCAATCTTCCATTGTTTGAGCCTTGATCCTTCTTCTCCTTCACCAAATCCCCACATGCAACCCTTGGGCTTGAAGGTGAAGCTCTCTTCCTCTTCCATTTCACTCTCTTTTGTTCGCCCTCTCACTCTCTCTTTCTCTATCTCTTTTCCTTCATAATCTTTTATGGAAATGAGGGTGAGTAGGAACTGAGAAGGATAAACTAGAATGGTGGGAACACATGCAAGAGATAGGTTTCCTTGATAGTGTTCTTTTTCTCTTTCTCCATTTTCTTCTTCTCCATTAAATGATGAAGAAAACTAAGGTGAGTTTGTGTGTGGTAAGTGTCGACCAAAGGGGAAGGGAAAAAGGGGTATAGGCGTTCACTTTTGCCCTTTGACCATTTTGCCCCTCACTTGAGGTGTAGGTTCACTATGTTGTCCTTCATGATGCATCTATTAACTAATATGCCTTATAGCTATATCTAGTTGCACCTCTTATGATTAATAACATCACCCTATCAATATTAATTAACCCTTGGTAAATGACTCTTTTACCCTTAGTCCAATTTTAGGTAAATCTATTAATTAGAAAGCTACTCATGGATTAGTAATTCCACCTTTTTCTTAAACCCCTAATAATTTCCCTTCTAAGTTATTAACCACACTCATCCTTAAGAAATAAATCCCTTCTTCACTTAGTGTAACATCCCACCAAAATTGCCTAATTTGTATAATTTGCATAATTGTATGATTTGCTTAAATTGCTTAATTTGCCTTATTTAATTAGTTAGCTTCTTAAATTAGAATTTATATGTTTGTGATTAAGTAATTGAATGGATTGAGTTGGAGGTGTAATATAGGACTTTAGGGGTGCAACTAGAAGTGGTAGGGTGTAATACTAGCACTTAAGTAAGGGCATAACAATAAAATAGGAGAACCCTCATTCCCTTATCCCTCTCACTCTCGAAAATCAGCTTCATTTTGCCCTTCTCTCTCTCAAAAATTCTGCACTAAGAAGAACAAGGAAGAGGAACATAGATGGAGAGCTAGGGCTTGGGATTGAGGAGGAAGAAAGGCTAAGATTTGAATGTTTCACCCATCTCTTGTCAAGAAGAAGGTCCTATTCTAGTGTTAGACTCCATTTGGAAGTTGAAGCTGCCCTAAAACAGAGAAGAAAGAGGGAATTCGAAAATAGGAAGAAGAAGAAGAGAGAAGAGGCATTCCTAGGCTCTTTGCCCTTGCTACTTCTAGGTTGAGGTGAGTTCTTCTCCTTTAGGTGGTGGGCAACCAATAAGACCCCCATTAGGGTTTTTATTTCCCTTTGCATGTGGCTTAGCTGGTCTAAGATGGAGATTTTTGAGTGAGGGTTTGATGTTAAACTTAGTAGAAGTTTGGGTTACAACCTAGTGAACATGCATGTTAAGACTGCCTCTGGTATTTCGAGTATAACTCTCTCTATAGACCTTGGATTGAAATTATTTTTATTTCTGTGTAAACTAGACATGAGGGGCTTCATTTTAGGCACAAGAAGCACTTGAAAATGTTAACAATTGAATTAGATATAGAATTTACAAGTTCAGGTATGAATGCTGTCCTGTTTTCTGACACCAGTGGATTGTTTGTTAAAACTGCACTAATATGATGGTTATCTTCCAAAATAAAAATTTTATTCATAAACTAGACATCCTAAGCTTTCCAATGAGTGGTTGTTTGCCCAATTCCGACTTCGTTTGATATGTTAGAAAAATTCCCGAAGTTGATGCTCTGCTGCAGAAATTCTGCAGAAGGCCTGGCACGGCCGTGTTATGCAGCACGGCCAACCCGTGTTTCAATCTGTTTCCTAGGCTTAAAATGCTTAGTTTTAGACCATTTGACTCCCTGAAACATGCTAATATGTTTGGTATGCTTAGGTATTACCCTTATGTATCTTTTATATAACTAATTGAGTAAAGAATGATTCTTGAATATGATGGTTGTGATATAGCAATGCATTATTTCCTATTGTTTTGTGATTCATTTGATTGTGATTGGAATGTTTGCAAATTCATTTGCACCCTCATTGTAAGTGATTAGCTATCACCTGTGCCGTTGGGGCCCCCCTTGGTTTTATCCTTTTAATCGGATTTTACTCATTTTGTACTTGAGCTGGATCAAGTGGGGAACATTCATTGTGGTCTTTATGACATTTGTTTGCATTTGTATTATCTTTCAAGATTTCAAATGCAGTATTGTGAATTGAGCTTGTGACTTGTGAACTGTCATGTAAATGCTATTTGACCCTTGTCTATACTGATTCGTATTGAGGTATGTGATGGTGAGGGGTCCGCGAATGACTCACTGAGATTTCTTAAATCTCACCCCTTTCGTTTAATTGTTTCAGATAAGCAGGTGCGAGAGGATTGACCCTATTTGGAGTTGCTTAGCACTAGTCTTTGTTGTTTGAACTAAGTGTTGTATATGGGTCATTGGACCCTATATTTTGTAATCCTCATGACTTTGGGGTTATATTTTGAGACTTAAGTTATGTACTTAAACCGTTAGACAAGTACCTTGTATGAATTATGACTTGTAACTGTCAAGTTTTAATTTATTCAGTTTATGATATTTCGTAATGTTTTAAATGCAATGATTCGATTTAAAAATTGAATTAGGGTGTTACATTATGGTATCAGAGCCGTTCGATTCTTATCGGACTGTGAGGTAGATAGTTTTGGCTTAGTGTGTCATTGTGGACTGTTTACATCTTTCTACTTATTATGCTAAGAGACATTGAGCCTGATCAACTCAATTCTTTGTGCATTGTATGCAGAATCATGGCATCCGCTCAGACGACGTGGTAGGCCACCAATACATGGTGAAAGGAACCCCAGGGATGCCACCAGAAACCTTGGGACTCCGCAAGAACCCGAACCTTGGAATGTAATAGCGAAGCAATCGAGGGTGCAAACCGAGGTCGCAAATGTTCAAGCTGAAGCGACTAACGCACTACTCCAACAGATCCTTCAGGGAGGAGTAGCCCCAGGTAACAATGTAACCCAGCCAGATAATCCTAATCGGGCGTACTCTGACTTCAGGAAGAATGACCCTCCTTCTTTCAAGGGTGGAGCTGACCCATCTGCAGCGAAGTATTGGTTGCGGGAAATGAATAAGATATTTGAAGTAGTGAACTGCACTGAAGAGCAAAAATTGACATTTGCCGCTCACTACCTGAAGGAAGAGGCTGAGGTTTGGTGGAGAGGAGCAAGAGTGTAACGCATGATATTTAATTATTTATTTAATTAAATATTTTTGAATATTTTTCCGATTAAGTTTTCGAAGTTGTGAAATATTGATTTAAGTGGTGTTGGTTTTAGTTGGATTAATTTAGTTGAATTAAGTTGTAGAATGATATCAGATTGATACTATTATTTGTTATGGGCTTATTTTAATGTTAGAAGTAGTAGAAAACGGGTGTTACAAGAACCTTTCTAATTTGAGCTTGATAATCTTTGAATATGTTTTTAAATAAATGAATAGAGCGATATTTGGGCAAGACCTTGTGTGTAGAATTTTTTTTTTTAACTTACCTTTGGGCCAACATTCATTGGGCCTTACACAACCTTTTTTATGACATGAGGGGAGTGAAACCCTTGGCTTAGGCGCACCATTCAGCCACTTCCACCATAGGAATTATTCTTTTTTTCTCCTTCATATTCTTTCTAAACCCTAGCGCCAAAATAGAGAAGAGGTGGCTACCCAAGTTTGTTTCTACCAATTTCGGCCACACAAAACTTAGAGGCAACCTTGTTTTCTTTTTCGCCATCCATTGAAGGAGGTTGGGCAAGTCATCAAGGGTTTGGGAGGAGATACGTAAAGTTGCCGGCAAGGAAGAATCTAGGAGTCAATCGGAGAGTTAGAGCAACCTTCAATCCAAGGTAAGGGTGGGGTTCCGACTTCTAATGGGTTGTATGATAAGTAGTAAGGGGGAGATTATTTTCGGTTGGGGATCTTTGGAGGGATAGGTGAAGGGGTTAACCTTAGACTCCATTATTTGAAAAATGATTGAAGTGTAGGCAAAACAAATCATTTATATATATATATTACTTGCTGTTTTAATTGATTAGATGATTAAAAAGTTGTTTTATGGCCGTATGAATACTAAGAAAATTCTGTTTTAATGTTTGAGGTGTTGTCGTGTTATTGAGTGATTAAATTCATATGCCATTAGTTCTAAGTGATGATTAATAATGATTGGATCGATGAATTGTGCTTAGAAATTATGTAAAGGATTAAGATAGATGCTGTTTTTAAAAGCTAATATTAGTTAAAAATTTTAGAATAATTTATTTCACTTCAAATTGCATTTAAATGGTAGTTTTCTTTGGTGAAATGTAGATTGATTCCTTGCTGTCTCATTTCTGTTTTATGCAGAATTTTAGTGTGCAGATTTTACTGTTCTACCTTGCTGTTTTCTGCGAAAATTGCATTGTTCTGCAGTATTTCCAGTTGTTGTTAATTCTGTTTTATGCTGGATTTTACTGTCTGCGAAAATTGCATTGTTCTGCAGTATTTCCAGTTGTTGTTAATTCTGTTTTATGCTGGATTTTACTGTCTGTGAAAATGGCATTGTTTCTGCAGTATTTTCAGTTGTTGTTATTTCTGTTTTATGCAGAATTTTAGTGTGCAGATTTTACTGTTTCTATCTTGCTGTTTTCTGCAAAAATTTGTACTGTTTCTGCAGTATTTTCAGTTGTTGTTATTTCTGTTTTATGCAGAATTTTAGTATGCAGATTTTACTGTTTCTATCTTGCTGTTTTCTGCGAAAATTGCTCCTCCTACATTGTTTCTTATTAGTGTTGTTTCCTGTTTTTATGAGGGAATTGCTGTACACAAAAATTGATATTTTCCTGCTGTATTTTTCTGGGTGCTGTTTACTGCTGTGAAAATTGTTGCCTTTTCTGCAGAATTTGCGTAGTTGTTGTTCTGCTCTTTATGCAGACTTTTGGTTGCAAATAATTCTGCTTGCTGTTGCTGTTGTTGTGTTGTCGAACTTCATAATTATTGATGCATATATAGCATGTCATGTTGGGAGCTTATGCTCTGTTAAGTTGGCCTGGATTGGCAATTTTCGAGTTGGGAGTTTTGCTCCGTAAATTTTAAGTTGGGAGTTTTGCTCCGTATATTTTAAGTTGGGAGTTCTGCTCCAATGGTACCACATGCATGTGCATTGTAACGAGTCGCATTCCGTGTTGCATATTTAAGTTGTTGTGTTGATCAATTCTGATGATAGTTGTTGTTTGAAAGTTGTGAAGTGGTGATTTTATATAATCTGATTCTAATATATTATTTATCATACACTCGATTATATAGTTCGATATCTCACCCCTTCTGTTTGAATGTTACCCTCTGTTGGTAACGTGCAGGTAATCAAAAATGAAGGCTGCTTACCTCCATTAGTTAGAGTCGGTGTCGTCGCTCTGATACGTAGCACTGGGGGGGGGGGAATGAACACATGATTTTCTTTATTGTTGAATTTTATTATGTTGTTGAATTTACAAGTTGTTTACCTTAAAAGACATGATGTCTTTAAGTTGTTTGAATTGGACGAGATGTTATGGTATCCTTCAGTTGAATCTATGAATCCGCTGCGTAGTAATGAAAATTGTTTGATTTTTAAAGACTAATAGGTTGTTATCGGTTCATCCGAAATTTTACGTGCTATGTATCCGAACTTTAAATGATTGCATGTCGTTGTTTTAAGTTGAAAGTGTAACATTCCATATGCTTGATGGGAATTTGGCAACTCTGATTTTTATATTATTCGTTGGGTAGAAATGGGGTGTTACAAAGAGCTCATATGGTTACTCTTGAAACACCTTTGAACTGGGAGAACTTTCAGAGAGTGTTCTTGGAGAAATATTTCCCTAAGAGCTTAAGACGGCTAAAAGAGCAAGAGTTTGCTCACCTAACTCAAGGGAGCATGACAGTAGCGGAGTACATCGCCAAATTTGAAGAATTGGCTAAGTACTCTACTTATCTACAAAGTAGGGAAGATAGTGAGTGGAAGGCTTATCAATTTGAGCAGGGTCTTCGACCGGAATTGAGAAATGCCGTGTGCGGATTTGAGGAGACTGGCTATGCCAAGCTGGAAGGGAAGTGTAATATTGCTGAAGAGGCACAAAATGCCTTAAGAGTGGATCGCCAAGAAAAATGGAAGAAAAGGAACGAAGAACGCAAGCCTAATCAATCCCCCAAGCCGAAGGGGAACCCCAACAAAGGAAAGCAAACTCATCCTTTGGACATCGGAAAAGCAAGGACATGTACCACTTGTGGCAGG
This sequence comes from Calophaca sinica, assembly GCA_037113605.1. Classification (NCBI taxonomy): domain Eukaryota; kingdom Viridiplantae; phylum Streptophyta; class Magnoliopsida; order Fabales; family Fabaceae; genus Calophaca; species Calophaca sinica. The sequence goes on from CM073731.1 coordinate 118,963,553, forward strand.
TATCATCAAGGAGAGTGTATGGGTAGAGACTTTTGTTTTTACTGTAAAGAGAAAGGTCACGTTACAAACAATTGCCCCGCACTCAGGGGGAAGAATGATAGAAAGGAAGCAGTAAAAACCAATGATCCTAACCAAGGGCGTGTTTTTTCCTTAGACGCCAAGAGGGCAAAGGGTGCGGACGGTCTGATGAAAGGTGCGTGTCTCTTGAGTGATCATCCTGTTATTGTTCTTTATGATTCTGGTGCCACTCATTCTTTCATCTCCTACAAATGTGTAACAAGGTTAAAGTTACCACTTACTTCGTTGTCAGTTCCTTTGAATGTTCAGACACTGGCGATGGCAAAGATCTCTACTTCCTTCCTATGCGAGAATTGTCCTCTCGAGATACAAGGAAGGGTATTCTGGTCAATCTAGTTTGTTTACCCTTGGAAGGTATGGATATTATTTTGGGGATGGATTGGCTTGCGGCTAATCAAGTCGCTTCAATTGTTATTGTAAAACCATAGAATTTGCAAATTTACAACCTCCCAAAAGAATATTCATCCCGATGTGTTGGCGATGTTGCTCTCTTAAACCAATGCCTAGGAGAGGGATATTTTGGCTATGTTACATTACTCTCTTCATCTTGAGAGGTTGAACTAGATCATCGCTATCCCGGTTGTGAATGAATACTTAGATGTGTTTCCTGAAGAGGTGATGTCCCTACCTCCCGAACGGGAAATTGAATTTTCAATAGATTTAGTTCCAGGGACGGGACCAATATCAATGGCTCCGTATAGGATGTCACCAACAGAACTCAAGGAGCTTAAGTGCCAATTGGAGGACCTTATCTCCAAACAGTTTATTAGGCCTAGTGCTTCTCCTTGGGGAGCACCGGTGTTATTAGTCAAGAAGAAGGATGGTAGCATGAGACTGTGTGTGGACTATAGGCAGATTAATAAGGTTACCGTCAAAAATAAGTATCTGCTTCCTCGGATAGACGATCTTATAGATCAGCTTAGGGGGGCTTCATACTTTTCCAAAATTGACCTAAGGTCGGGTTATCACCAGATTAGGGTCAAGGCTAGTGATGTTCCAAAGACCGCTTTTAGAACCCGATACGGTCACTACGAGTATTTGGTTATGCCTTTCGGGCTGACCAATGCTCCAGCCGTGTTCATGAGCTACATGAATCAAATCCTAGAGCCTTATCTTGATAAATTTGTGGTGGTATTTATTTATGATATTCTAATTTATTCCCAGAGCTCTCAAGAGCACGCGGAACATCTTAGGATCGTGCTAGGTACCTTTAGGCAAAAGAGACTGTTTGCAAAACCCTCAAAGTGTGAATTTTGGTTAGAAGAAGTGAAATTCTTAGGACACGTGATCTCTCACGATGGAGTGTCGGTTGACCCTGATAAAGTACGAGCAGTGCTGGATTGGGAAAGACCGACCACCATTACTGAAATTCGAAGCTTCTTGGGCCTAGCTGGGTATTATAGGAGATTCATCAAAGGATTTTCTCAGTTAGCACTTCCGTTAACGAGGCTAACCCGAAAGGGGCAGCCGTTTGTGTGGAGCAAGAGTTGTGAGAGTAGCTTCATAGAGCTTAAGATTAGATTGACCACTGCCCTGCTCGATTATTCCGGATCCATCCTTAGGGTTTGAAGTGTATAGTGATGCTTCGATTAAGGGATTAGGTTGTGTGCTTATGCAAGGTGGTCAGGTGGTAGCTTATGCATCAAGACAATTGAAACCCCATGAAGAGAACTATCCAACTCATGATTTGGAACTTGCAGCAATTGTCTTTGCCTTGAAGATTTGGAGGCACTATTTATATGGTGCTCGGTTTGAGGTCTTTAGTGACCATAAGAGTTTAAAATATCTCTTTGATCAAAAAGAACTTAACATGAGGCAAAGAAGGTGGGTAGAACTCCTCAAGGATTATGATTTTGAGCTGAAATACCACCCAGGCAAGGCGAATGTGGTCACCGATGCTTTGAGTAGGAAGTCCCTTCAAGTATCATCCTTGATGATTAAGGAATTAGAGTTATTAGAGTCCTTTAGAGACTTAACCTTAGAATCCTTCTCTACTGGTTATAGTCTTCTAGTGCATCAATTGCAAATCAGTTGTGACCTCAAGTCCCAGACAAAGTAGCTCAACTCTTGGATGAAGAATTGCAATCTAGGAAGAATCAGCCCGACTTCTCCATAGACAATGAGGGAACTATCCTATTTCAACATAGAATCTGTGTCCCTAAAAATTCAGAACTTAAGTGGTAAATTTTAGAAGAAGCTCATAGTAGCGGATTCACAGTCCATCCCGGTACAACCAAAATGTATCATGACCTCAGACACCAATATTGGTGGCCGGGGATGAAAACGGATGTAGCTGAGTTTGTAGCCCGATGTCTATTGTGTCAAAAAACCAAAATTGAACATCAGAAACCTTCTGGCATGCTCCAACCCCTAGAAATACCTGAGTGGAAGTGGGAAGGTATATCCATGGACTTCGTTGCGGGATTACCCCGTACCCAAGCCGGTCATGACTCAATTTGGGTGATTGTGGACCGATTGACAAAATCAGCTCACTTCATACCTGTTAAGACTACGTACTCCACCTCTAAGCTAGCAAAAGTCTACATCTAGGAAATAGTCAAGCTCCACGGGGTCCTTACGAGCATCGTCTCGGATAGAGATCCCAAATTCACCTCTAGATTTTGGAAGGTTTTTCAGCAAGCTTTGGGAACTAGGTTGAACCTTAGCACCACATACCACCCCTGCATCGATGGTCGATCGAGAGGACCATCCAAACCTTAGAGGACATGCTTAGAGCATGTGTCTTAGAGGATGGAGGGAGTTGGATTGATTATCTACCTTTGGCAGAGTTTGCTTACAACAATAGCTACCATTCGAGCATAGGGATGGCTCCTTATGAAGCCCTTTATGGGCGGAAGTGTAGGACACCTTTGTGTTGGTATGAAGTTGGGGAAAGGAAATTGATAGGTCCCGAACTAGTTCAGGAGACAACAGATAAGATTCGGATGATTAGGGATAAGCTTAAGACCGCCCAAAGTCGGCAAAAGAGTTATGCGGACTTAAAATCTAGACCATTTGAATTTGAAGAGGGAGAACATGTTTTTTTGAAAGTGTCTCCTACAATAGGTGTTGGTAGGGCACTAAAGGCCAAAAAGTTACATCCTCGTTACATCGGTCCTTTTCAAATCTTGAGTCGAGTCGGTTCTGTTGCTTACGCACTTGCACTTCCTCCCTCTTTGTCCAACTTGCACAATGTGTTTCATGTGTCGCTACTCCGAAGGTATATTCCCGATCCTTTTCAACCCTTAGCTCATGAGTCCGTGCAACTAAGATCGGACCTAACGTACCAACCTATGCCGGTCCAAATCATAGATTGGGACATAAAGGCGCTGAGGAACAAACGCATTCCCTTGGTTAAGGTCATTTGGGAAGGATCTACTCCGGGGGAAGCTACATGGGAGGTGGAAGAAGAGATGCGAGAAGCATATCCATATCTGTTTCAATAGGTATGTGTATTTAATTTTTGAGGGCAAAAATCCTAAAAAGGTGGGGAGTAATGTAACATCCCACCAAAATTGCCTAATTTGTATAATTTGCATAATTGTATGATTTGCTTAAATTGCTTAATTTGCCTTATTTAATTAGTTAGCTTCTTAAATTAGAATTTATATGTTTGTGATTAAGTAATTGAATGGATTGAGTTGGAGGTGTAATATAGGACTTTAGGGGTGCAACTAGAAGTGGTAGGGTGTAATACTAGCACTTAAGTAAGGGTATAACAGTAAAATAGGAGAACCCTCATTCCCTTATCCCTCTCACTCTCGAAAATCAGCTTCATTTTTGCCTTCTCTCTCTCAAAAATTCTGCACTAAGAAGAACAAGGAAGAGGAACATAGATGGAGAGCTAGGGCTTGGGATTGAGGAGGAAGAAAGGCTAAGATTTGAATGTTTCACCCATCTCTTGTCAAGAAGAAGATCCTATTCTAATGTTAGACTCCATTTGGAAGTTGAAGCTGCCCTAAAACAGAGAAGAAAGAGGGAATTCGAAAATAGGAAGAAGAAGAAGAAGAGAGAGAGGCATTCCTAGGCTCTTTGCCCTTGCTACTTCTAAGTTGAGGTGAGTTCTTCTCCTTTAGGTGGTGGGCAACCAATAAGACCCCCATTAGGGTTTTTATTTCCCTTTGCATGTGGCTTAGCTGGTCTAAGATGGAGATTTTTGAGTGAGGGTTTGATGTTAAACTTAGTAGAAGTTTGGGTTACAACCTAGTGAACATGTATGTTAAGACTGCCTCTGGTATTTCGAGTATAACTCTCTCTATAGACCTTGGATTGAAATGATTTTTATTTCTGTGTAAACTAGACATGAGGGGCTTCATTTTAGGCACAAGAAGCACTTGAAAATGTTAACAATTGAATTAGATATAGAGTTTACAAGTTCAGGTATGAATGCTGTCCTGTTTTCTGACACCAGTGGATTGTTTGTTAAAACTGCACTAATCTGATGGTTATCTTCCAAAATAAAAATTTTATTCATAAACTAGACATCCTAAGCTTTCCAATGAGTGGTCGTTCGCCCAATTCCGACTTCGCTTGATATGTTAGAAAAATTCCCGAAGTTGATGCTCTGCTGCAGAAATTCTGCAGAAGGCCTGGCACGGCCGTGTTATGCAGCACGGCCAACCCGTGTTTCAATCTGTTTCCTAGGCTTAAAATGCTTAGTTTTAGACCATTTGACTCCCTGAAACATGCTAATATGTTTGGTATGCTTAGGTATTACCCTTATGTATCTTTTATATAACTAATTGAGTAAAGAATAATTCTTGAATATGATGGTTGTGATATAGCAATGCATTATTTCCTATTGTTTTGTGATTCATTTGATTGTGATTGGAATGTTTGCAAATTCATTTGCACCCTCATTGTAAGTGATTAGCTATCACCTGTGCCGTTGGGGCCCCCCTTGGTTTTATCCTTTTAATCGGATTTTACTCATTTTGTACTTGAAATTTGGATCAAGTGGGGAACCTTCATTGTGGTCTTTATGACATTTGTTTGCATTTGTATTATCTTTCAAGATTTCAAATGCAGTATTGTGAATTGAGCTTGTGACTTGTGAACTGTCATGTAAATGCTATTTGACCCTTGTCTATACTGATTCGTATTGAGGTATGTGATGGTGAGGGGTCCGCGAATGACTCACTGAGATTTCTTAAATCTCACCCCTTTCGTTTAATTGTTTCAGATAAGCAGGTGCGAGAGGATTGACCCTAGCTGGAGTTGCTTAGCAGCTAGTCTTTGTTGTTTGAACTAAGTGTTGTATATGGGTCATTGGACCCTATATTTTGTAATCCTCATGACTTTGGGGTTATATTTTGAGACTTAAGTTATGTACTTAAACCGTTAGACAAGTACCTTGTATGAATTATGACTTGTAACTGTCAAGTTTTAATTTATTCAGTTTATGATATTTCGTAATGTTTTAAATGCAATGATTCGATTTAAAAATTGAATTAGGGTGTTACACTTAGGGCCTCTAAATTTAGCTTAGGAGAGTTGGGGTTCTACAATATACAAATAATTCATTACATAGAATTTTTTGTTGTAACATTGTATAAAAAAATTTCAGTCTTAATGTTGGGTTACAGCAATTGATATATAAGATGAGATATTAACTTAAATTAATTTTAATATCTATTGTATATTTCATGATTTATTAAATGTCTCACATAAAACTAAAAGAAAGAAACTAATCCATAAACCTTTAAATATGGTAAGAAACCATATTTTAATTTAAAATCACATGAAAACCAATGTGATTGGATCGGATGAGTTGTCTCTCATAATTGGTATAATCCAATCTGTAAACTGATCTTTGTCTCAAAAAAAAAAAAATATGGTTTCGTGGAAAAAGGGGCATGTGACATCCCTGAGTTATAAACAATAATTTTATAAATTATTAGCCTAAATTAATCAAGACCAAGCAATTAAAGTTCAATTTTAATAAAAAGACCAAATTGTAACGCGAAACGGACTCCTTCGCAACGCGATCCTCATTTCCATGTGTCCAGGGGAGAATACCAATAGACATCTCGCGACGCGAAATAATCCCTGACACGTATCCTAGGTCATAAGACACATAGTACACATGCGTCCAAAGCATGCAATTTCGCAACGCGAAATAGGACGTGTAGCGATGCGAAAAGGCCAATCCAGTAAGTATAAATAGGTCTCTCCCCTTGCCATTTTCCACACACCAAATCTTTTCTCTCTCTACATTGTGCTTTTTTTCTCTCTAGAAGGTTTAACAACCTTCTCCAGTTAAAAATACCCTAAGAAAACCCTACTTGTGGGAATTCTCTTAGAAGGGGAATCAGGCTCCATTAGGAAAGCTCTCTAGGCAAATCCACCCTAGGAATAATCTCTGCCAATATCAGATATGGGAGCAAGAATCCTTATTCAATGGATTAGTAGAATAAATTAATATACTATCTAGATGTAGGGCGACTCGAAACCCTACTAGTGACTGGTAACAACATTTCTCTAGGAGGAGGAATGTCGGAAATGGCTATTGAGGACAATGTACATAAACTCACTAATCAATAGGAAGAATAATTAAGAACTCTAGGGTAGAAGACTTAGTTGTATGTCTATATTGTATATCTATGTGTTTTATTAATATATGATGATAGTGATCGCCTTATGCGATATTAGGTTAAGTACTAAATTATTAATATTGAATTCTTTGTAATGTGACAATAGGAATAGAGGGTATTGAGACAAAATCCTAAAAGTAGAGTAAATAAGGAATAATTGATCCCTAGTGCTGGTGAATATAATGGATAAAAAGGGGAAACTACAAAGTAAGGAAGTTTATGAGAATGCATATACCACTGTCGTATATATATGGGTTGGCCATTACGTATGAGACCAGAGTACCAGAGCGTGGGTACGATATTTGCAGTATTTTGGGACTTGCGGTTTCCTAGAGGATTAGTTGAGTCTGATTGTAGCCTTTGGCAACCAGTGAATTTCTACCATTGTGTTTTGTCTATCGGGTAGCTCAATTATCCTGACAGAGTTACTAACATATCATAGTCCATAGTGTGAGCTATTCAGAGGCACCCCAATACATGCCACCAGGATAGGAATACACTCTTAAGGGTATGATGAGCTGGATAAGCCAGATGGACGACTGACTCATTTATAATCTCGATCGCTGAGATGGAGACACTTAGGTAGCCTGGTATGGCTGACAAAAAATACATGAATTAAGGGAATAAATGTCCTAGTTAAAATCCTAGATCAACCTAAGAATGAATATGGATTGCATATAAGTTATTCCCGCTCTTCCTTCTTCGTAGTGTATTGAGTGTATTCCTAGCTCCCTTTTTCCTTTTTGTTTGTTCTTTTGTTTCCATGCATGGGAAACATTTGTTTTACAGATAGGTAGAAGTATAACATCCTCATTTTCTAATCATACTTAATGTGTGTTTATGTGTGACTAAGTGTACTTGTGTGCCCTAGGTGGGTTTTGTGTGTATTTGACTTTGTACTTGACTTTTTGTTGTGTGTTCATTTTCTGTGTGATCATGTGTTTGCAAGAGAGCATGTTTTGAGGGTTGGTATGTTGTTTGAGATTGGAATAGTGTTTGATAAGGTTTTGATATGGGTCTTAGAAGCCTCGTAAGGTTTTAGAACGATCGGAGTCGGCATTAGGGTTTTGTGTGCTCGTCTCCTTGCGTGAGTACGAGTTTCTAAACGAGTAAATGAGACTTTGAGTCTTTGTTCTTGAGTCCACTTGATGTCCTCTTGCGTTAGGAATCACAGTTAAGTGTTAGGATATTGAGTTCTGGACAGCACGGAAGGCAGAATCGAAGAAATCGCGCGAAAACGGACAAGACTGTGTAGGAGCGCGTGACGCGCACCTAATTAACCTTTGGACGCGCGTGGTGCGCCCTGGCCCACGGTGTGCCAGTAGTCCCGAATCATTTTTGACATGTGGCATGTGGTCCAATGGAAACACGACACGTGGCATGCATGCATGAGAGTTCTTCAGGACGAAGCTACCAGACCTGATTGGACGCGCGCGGTGTGCCTCCAAGCGTGTGTGACACACGTGGTACGTAGAAAGGTGCACGTGACGTGCACCCGAGACACACAGGGCCGCGCGTTAGTTCACCTATTTAAGCCCATTTGATCACCAGATTATCCTTTTTCGTTTTCCATTCATTTTTCACGACCCTTAATCAGTGAAAAACAAGATAACCACCATTGTTGGTCTTTCCAAGCTTTATGATCCTAATCTAAGTAATATCTTTCAACGGTTCATCAATCCGACGGTGCAAACTCGTCTGTTTCCGTTCGGGCTTGTTAGGGCTTATCTTCTATCGCCGTTTGATTTAGGTAACGCTTATACCATCTACTATTCATATCTGGTTTCAGTTTTTGATTCTTCATTCTCAAATTGGTTTGTTTTGAACTCTGGTTTGACCGAACAGGTACCGAATGAGCTAGGGTTTTGCCGAAACTCCCGGAGGAGATTCTTTGGGCCAAGAGATAAAGACTTGAACCTCTGTTCTCCATGGCTATAGCTTATGATTTCGTGATTCCTTATGGATTGGATTGTCCCTAATCAACTGTTCTTTGTATTTTAGGGTTTTGGTGCTAATGCGAGTACCGGTTTTTTGTGAAACTTTGTCCGGCATTGCATTTGGGTAAGTTTAAGTCCCTGGACACTTTGGTCAGCCCATGGCTGTGACTTTCTTTGTTTTTTTGTAATTCCTTAGTTTTTCCTAATTCTAATCCGAGTATGTTTTTGTGTTTCGGGTAAATTATGCATCGTTCTGGCATGCTCAGAGGAATTTTGGGTGATCCTTGGCCTATTATTTGGTGTTGGCCGAACCTGATCCTAGCATAGGGAGAGTCCGTTTGCTGGTTCGTGAGTTGGTGAGGTGGTGGTATGCTTGTAGTGATTCCCGAGTACTCCGAATATCAGGTGGGAGAAAGAATATACTTCCATTGGGTTATGTGTAGTAGTAATTATTGTTTGGCATGTGTAGGGTGACCTAAGCCCTGCAAGGGGTTGATGTCAGTAACACTTAAGTATCGGGGTTACGGTGTGCCACATCTAAGGATAGGCGTGGTGGACCCATCAGCCAACTTAGGATTATTTATTATTAAATATGATTGCATGTTAAATATGCTTAATTACGATTTATGTTGTATATGTCATATAAGGGTAGTAACATGCCTAGGATTGTTTTATGACATGCCTGCTGAATCTGTGACATTATGATATCTCTGTTAACATGTGAAATTGTATGTCTTTAAATGCCGTGTAAAATGCTGTAACACTTGATTTTGATATGATGCACAACATGATATGGATTTTGGGTATATGAGCATAATATGATGTGAGGCATATGATTATAAAGTGTTGGAAGCATGTACATGATATTGCATTAGTAACCACTCCATTCTTAACGGGAATGTGAAGTGGAGAGGATCCCTAACTGGAAAGGGGGATACCTGATCCAGCGGGTTAAATCCACTCTGTCCCTATCAGAAAAGGGGAAAACGGACGTCCCTATCGGGAAAAGAAGAGGAGGATTCCTATGGGGAAAGGGGAATACCTCGTGGACTAGGCTAGTGTTGCCCCATCTCTATCGAAAAAGGGAGGCGGGAGTCCCTATCGGGAAAGGGGACGGCAACCCTAATGGAAAGGGGGGTTCGCCAATACGTATTCCTATCAGAAATGGGGAGTATAGTAACAGTAGTAAAGAAAAAATGCCATGATGCACAAACTCATTGAGAGACATGGGGTAAGTGGAAGAGGGTAGTTATATCTTATTTGTTATATATATGATTATCTGTGTGGATTGTGTTACTCTCTTTCTACTTATGCATTTCCCGCTTTTTAATAGATGTGTTGTTCTTACCTCGCTATATTTGCATGCTTGTGTGTATATATTATCTTTGTATTAGACTATCTTGAGAATGATGCAGCAGCAGCAGCCTTACCCTATGGAGCAGTTCCTACTGATGCATCCATCGATGCTTCAGGCCCCGAGGATCCCCGTGTGGGGGGATTTTGAGATACATTACCATGATTTTGGCGGCTTGGGGTGGGAGATAGACCATGCACGTCAGGCAGTGATCTATACAGGCACCATCTCCATCTATTTCTTGATTCCAGGATTCTCGATCGCCAGCTTCTCTGGGGACTTTTGCATATGCCAGCGGCTTCCCTTTGCTCAGATGTCACAGGCACCAGGTTTTCCGCCTGGCTTTGGTTATGGAGGTTATCCTCCGATGCCTTTGCAACCGAGGCCAGTGCCACCTGCCAGTCATCACAGTGAGTCCAGCCATTGAGGGAGGCAGAGACGTGGGAGAGGAGCGACATCTGGTCCTTCTCGCCATATGACCGCACATGACTACAGGCATTTGTTTCCTAGGCGGGCAGGGTCACCGAGTGGGAGCTCTCAGTATCCCCCTCACTGAGGTGTATGGTTTTTGGTTGGCCAGGAGTCTTTTATGATGTTTATGTTTTGTTGTTTTGTTTAGAGGAGGCACAGGTTCACCTCAGAGGTTAGTTATATTTTGGATGACTGTACCCACACTATATACACTACGCACATCTATGCACTCAGATGATATTATATATATAAATGTATGCATGTGTGACACTAGTTTACTTCACCGTAATGCATCGCAACGAATAGGACTGCATGGTGTTATATTTGTGGTATTATAGCAGATCAGCCCTAACCGGACTGTCTAATCACCCTCTTCCTAGTGAAGTTTCCTCTTTGTTGCAGGAATTTGAAGATGTCTTTCCCAAGGAGGTACCTCGCGGCCTACCACCTATAAGAGGTATAGAACACCAAATTGACCTCATTCCAGGTGTTTCACTACCCAATCGGCCAGCATATAGGAGCAATCCCCAAAAGACCAAAGAAATCCAGAAGCAAGTTGAAGACTTGATGCAAAGTTGGGTAGAGTGTCCGAGTTATCTTTATTGCCTTAAATAAAGGTGACCAGTTACAAATTCATAAGATATATGGCATATATTTCTATGATTCTTTATATCTTATGAATCTCGAGCTGATGATTTCTTTTTCCAGGACTTCATGGCTCATCGTGGTAGACCTACGTGTGAGAGAGTGAATGAAGCAAGAAATGGAGAGACCTCTCGTGTCGGGGAAGGTAATGATTCAGATGAGACCCTACATTCTGTCAGGGAGTTGGCGACTGCTATGCTTCAGCAAGCACGACAAAATGCTCAATTTTTGTAGGCTGCTCAAACCAGGAGGGAAGAGAGGAGTGATAACAGTGGTATGACAAATTTTTTAAAGGCAAACCCTCCACAGTTTGATGGGGAGTTTAATCCCGGAGAAGTTGAGAAATTGATGTAGGAAATTCAGAAGATCTTTGTGGCTATGAATACTCATGAGGAGAGGAAGGTATCAGTTGCTTCTTTTATGCTGATTAATAATGCAGAGTCCTGGTGGAAGGGTAAGAAAAGGTTGTTGGAGGAGCAGGGACGTGTAGTGAACTGGGAACTGTTTAAAGAGAGTTTTTTGGACAAGTTCTTTCCAAGGTTGAATCGTAAAGAGAAGGAGAAGGAGTTTGAGAGTTTGAAGCAAGGAAACATGACTGTAGGTGATTATGCTACTCAGTTTGAGGCAATACTAAAGTATTTGGAGTTCTATCACTTGCATCCTAGCGAGCTGTGGATGTGTCAGAGATTCTAGGATGGACTGAGATATGAGATATGAAGGGTTGTAGCGCCATTGCGAATGGCAAGGTTTTCAGAATTGGTAGAGTAGTGTATGGAGCTTCAGAGTATGGATAGAGAGAGAGATCAGCAGAGGAGGGGTGGTCCTATCAGGAGTGGTAGTGGTACGAGGGGAGGTGCTCACAGAGGATATGGTAGACATGGTGGTGGAAGATCTCAGCAGGGCAGAGCCAGACCATACACTAGGCCAGCACAGCCTAATGCTACAGTAGGTGCTGGAACTATAGTGAGAGCTCAGGGATGTTTTAGGTGTGGAGGTCCACATCTTATCAATAATTGTACAGTGCCAACTAGTGGAGTAGAGTCGAAGCAGTGTTATCAGTGTGGACAGATGGGCCAATTGGCGAAAGATTGTTGGAGTGGATATGGAGCTACGAACAGACCTACTGCAGGAGGACGCAGAGGAAGAGGAACTGGGAATGGTGCAGGATGTGGTGGTGCAGGACAAGGAGGAGGAGCTGGTGCAGGTAGACCTAAGGCTATGGGGAGAGTACTTACCGTGAGGGGAGCTGAGTCCTCTCAATCACCAGATCTGATATAAGGTATGTGTCTAGTCTCTGGTAAACTCTTATTTGTGTCGTTTGACTCTGGGGTACTCATTCTTTCATTTCACTTGCATGTGTGGATCATTTAAAATTTCCTATTTCTTCTTTACCATGTAAAATGGTAGTTTCTTCTCCTACTAGTGATCTTTTAACTACTGTTTCCGTTTGCCTTAAATGCCCAATCACCATAGTGAATAGGAATTTCTTAGTGGGCCTTGTTTTCCTACCTATGCAAGGCTTAGATATTATCCTAGGAATGGATTGGCTTGCCGCTAACCATGTTTTACTAGATTGTTCCCGTAAGACCCTTACCTTTTCTGAGCAACTCGGTATGGTATCTGCCAATGAAAGTCAATTTACCTCTAGTGGTAACTATCAGAAGTATGTGATGTTATTTTCTATGGAAGCTAAGGACACTCCTTGCATTGACTCTTTGCCAGTAGTGACAGAATTTCCAGAAGTATTCCCAGATGACGTTCCAGGATTACTCCCGAAGAGAGATAGAATTTGCCATAGATCTTATCCCTGGTACTGGACCTATATACATAGTACCCTATAGAATGTCCCCAGCGAAACTAGCAGAGTTGAATACCCAATTAGATGACCTAACCAAGAAAGGATTCATTAGACCCAGTGTTTCACTGTGGGGAGCTCTGGTGATATTTGTGAAGAAGAAGGATGGATCTGCAAGGATGCGTATTTATTATAGGCAACTTAATCGGGTCACGATTAAGAACAAGTACCCTTTGCCTAGAATTGACGACTTGATGGACCAATTGAAGGGAGCGACAATATTTTCGAAAATTGATCTGAGATCTGGTTATCATCAAATTAGGGTCAAGAAAGAAGATATTCCTAAGACTGCCTTTAGATCTAGATATGGACATTATGAGTATTTAGTTATGCCATTTGATGTGACTAACGCTCCAGCAGTGTTCATGGATTAAATGAATCGGATCTTTAGACTATTCTTAGGTAAATTTGTAGTCGTCTTCATTGATGACATACTGATTTATTCGCTTACCGAGGAAGAGCATGTGGAGCATCTTAGAACCGTACTTCAGATTTTGAAAGACAAACAACTTTATGCTAAACTGTCTAAGTGTGAGTTCTGGCTTGAAGAAGTACAATTTCTTGGGCACGTGATCAATAGGGATGGAATTGATGTAGATTCCTCGAAGGTGGAAGTTGTGACTAAATGGGAAAGACCCAGGACTGTGAGTGAAATTCGAAGTTTCCTTGGATTGGTCGGATATTATAGAAGATTCATAGAAGGATTCTCGAAGATAGCTTTACCTATGACCCAGTTGACGAGGAAGGAAAACCCAATCGTGTGATTTGACAAGTGTGAAGAAAGTTTTCAAGAACTGAAGAAACGGTTGGCCACATCACCCGTGTTAGTCTTACTTGATCCCTTAGGAGAATTTGAAGTGTACTGTGATGCATCTTATCAAGGGTTAGGTTATGTTCTTATGTTAGGAATTAGAGTTGTAGCTTATGCATCAAGACAATTAAGGATTCATGAACAGAATTACCCTACCCATTACCTTGAACTTGCTGCCATAGTTTGTGTATTGAAGATTTGGAGGCATTACCTTTACGGTACTAAGTTCACGGTATTCAATGATCATAAGAGCCTGAAATACCTGTTTGACCAGAAGGAGCTGAATATGAGACAATGACGATGGATGGAGTTCACTAAGGATTATAAGTTTGAACTACAATACCATCCAGGAAAAGCTAATGTTGTGGCTTATGCTATAATTAGGAAATCCCTACATGTGTCAGCTTTGATGGTAAAGGAGCTAGAGTTGGTAGAACAATTTAGAGACCTGAATTTAGGAGTTTAGTTGTATAAGAATAAGATGTGTTTGGGACAGATAGTTGTGACCAATGAATTTCTGCGAGAAGTGAAGGAAAAGCAAGGACTTAACGATCAACTGGTTAAGATTAAGGATTCAATGAAGGACGGCAAGACTTCTGAGTTCAACATCAAGACAGATGGAGTAATATGGTTTGGAGACCGAGTTTGTGTTTCTCACGACATGGAACTCCGGAAAATGATTCTAGAAGTAGCCCATAAGAGCAAGCTTAGCTTTCATCTGGGTACCACTATGATGTATCAGGATTTGAAGAAGATGTTTTGGTGGCCTGGTATGAAGAAGGACATAGCAAACTTTGTTTTGTCTGGTCTGATATGTCACAAAGCTAAGATTGAATAGAGGATGCCGGCAGGATTATTGCAATCTTTGGACATTCCTGAATGGAAGTGGGACGGTATGGCAACGGATTTTGTTGTGGGGTTACCAAGGACGCCTAAGAAGTTTGATGCAATTTGGGTAATCATTGATCGGTTGATCAAGAGTACTCATTTTATTCCGATCGGAGAGAAGTATCCTTTGGAGAGGTTGGGTAATATTTATATCAAGGAGGTTGTAAGGTTGCATGGTGTTCCTTCGAGCATAATCAGTGATAGAGACCCTAGATTTACCTTTAGGTTCTGGAATGAATTGCAATGAGCTTTAGGGGCCAAGTTAAGATTAAGTTTAGCTTATCATCCTCAAAGGGATGGTCAGTCTGAACGTATGATTCAATCCCTAGAAGATTTGTTAAGAGCTTACGTGTTGGAGCACGCACGAAGTTAGGATGAGTTTTTGCCGTTAGTGGAGTTTACTTATAACAACAGTTTTCACTCGAGTATAGGTATGGCGCCTTTTGAGGCACTGTATGGAAGGAAGCATATGACCCCTTTGTGTTGGTTTGAAACAGGAGATAACCAAGTATTCGGATCAGAATTAGTGCAGCAAACCACAGAACAAGTGAGGAAGATCAGAGAGAAGATGAAGGCAACATAGGATAGGCAGAAGAGTTATAGCGATAAAAGGAGAAGACCTTTAGAATTCCAGGAAGGAGACCATGTTTTTCTGAGAGTGACACCTAGAACTGGAATTGACAAAGCCATCAAATCTAGGAAGCTAACCTCTAGATTCATCGGACCTTTCCAAATTCTTCGTAGGATTGGCCCAATAGCTTATCATATTGCCTTACCACCTAATCTTTCCAGACTCTATGATGTTTTCCATGTTTCACAACTTCGCAAATATTTTCCCGATCCATCACATGTGCTTGAACCCGAGTCAATACAATTGAAAGAGAACTTAGAGTATGAAGCATTGCCGGTACGGATTTTGGATAAGAGGATGAAGAAACTTCGTGGTAAAACTATTCCTCTAGTTAAGGTTCTGTGGATGAGGTTACTGGTGACATGACTTGGGAGCATATATGAGGGTGAGATTCGCCAGCAGTACCCACATTTATTATCAGGTGCGTGATTTCGAGGACGAAATCTCTTTTAAGGGGTGGTAATGTGACATCCTCATTTTCTAATCTTGCTTAGTGTGTGTTTATGTGTGACTAAGTGTACTTGTGTGCCCTAGGTGGGTTTTGTGTGTATTTGACTGTGTACTTGACTTTTCAGTTATGTGTTCGTTTTCTACGTGATCATGTGTTTGTAAGAGAGCATGTTTTGAGGGTTGGTATGTTGTTTGAGGTTAAAATAGTGTTTGATAAGGTTTTGATATGAGTCTTAGAAGCCTCGTAAAGTTTGAGAACGATCGGAATCGGGATTAGGGTTTTGTGTGCTCGTATCCTTGAGCGAGTGCGAGTTTCTGGAAGAGTAAATGAGACTTTGAGTCTTTGTTCTTGAGTCCACTTGATGTCCTATTGCATTCGAATCATAGTTAAGTGTTAGGGTATTGAGTTCTGGATAGCACGGAAGGCAGAATCGAAGAAATCGCGCGAATACGGACAAGACTACGCAGGAGCGCGTGATGCGCACCTGATTAGCCTTTGGACGTGCGTGGCGCACGCTGGTCGACGGTGTACCAACAGTCCCTGATCAGTTTTGACACGTGGCACGTGGTCCAATGGGAACGCGACACGTGGTAGGCATGCATGAGAGTTCTTCAGGACGAAGCTACCACAAGCGCGCCACGCGCTGTACGCAGAAGGGTGCATGCGGCGCACGCCCGGGACACACAAGGTCGCGCGTGACGCGCGCCCAATGACCTTAATTCACCTATTTAAGGCCATTTGATCACCAGATTATCCTTTTTCGTTTTTCTTTCATTTTTCACGACCCTTAATCAGTGAAAAACAAAAGAACTGTCATTGTTGGTCTTTCCAAGCTTCGTGATCCTAATCTAAGCAATCTCTTTCACCGGTTCATCAATCCGATGGTGCAAACTCGTCTATTTCTGTTCGGGCTTGTTAGGGATTATCTCCAATTGCCGTTTTGTCAAGGGAACGCTCATACCCTCTACTGTTCATATCTGGTTTCAGTTTGTGATTCTTGATTCTCAAATTGGTTTTAGTTCCTAGCCCTAATCAGACTGTATTTTGGACCCCAGTTTGATTGAACGAGTACCGAACGAGCTAGGGTTTTGCCGAAACTCCCGGAGGAGATTCTTTGGGCCACGAGACAGAGACTTGAGCCTCTGTTCTCCATGGCAATAGCTTCTGATTTCGCGATTCCTTATGGATTGGATTGTCCCTAATTAACTGTTCTTCGTATTTTAGGGTTTTGGTGCTAGTGCGAGTACCAGTTGTTCGTGATACTTTGTCCGGCATTACATTTGGGTAAGTTTAAGTCCCTGGACACTTTGGTCAGCCCCTGGCCATGACTCTCTTTGTTTTTCTGTAATTCCTTAGTTTGCCCTAATTCTAACGTGAGTGTGTTTTTGTGTTTCCGGTTAATTATGGATCGTTCTGGCATGCTCGGTGGAATTTTTGGGTGATCCTTGGCCGATTATTGGGTGTTGGCCGAACCTGATCCTAGCATAGGGAGTGTCCTTTTGTTGGTTCGTGAGTTGGTGAGGTGGTGGTACGCTTGTAGTGATTCCCAAGTACTCCGAATATCAGGTGGGAGAAAGAATATACTTCCATTAGGCTATGTGTAGTAGTAATGATTGTTTGGCATGTGTAGGGTAACCTAAGCCCTACTAGGGGTCGATGTCAATAACACCTAAGGATAGGGGTTATGGTGTGCCACATCTAAGGATAGGCATGGTGGACCCATCAGCCAACTTAGATTATTTATTATTAAATATGATTGCCTGTTAAATATGCTTAATTGTGAATTATGTTGTATATGTCATATGAGGGTAGTAACATGCCTAGGATTGTTTTATGACATGCCTGATGAATCTGTGACATTATGATATCTCTGATAACATGCGAAATTGTATGTCTTTAAATGCTGTGTAAAATGCTGTAACACTTGATTTTGATAAGATGCACAACATGATATGGATTTTGGGTATGTGAGCATAATATGATGTGAGGCATATGATTATAAGGTGTTGGAAGCATGTACATGATATTGCATTAGTAACCACTCCATTCTTAACGGGAATGTGAAGTGGAGGGGATCCCTAACTGGAAAGGGGGATACCTTATCCAGCAGGTTAGATCCACTCTGTCTCTATCGGAAAAGGAGGAAATGGACGTCCCTATTAGGAAAGGGAAAAGAGGATTCCTATTGGGAAAGGGGAATACCTCGTGGACTAGGTTAGTGTTGCCCAGTCTCTATCGGAAAAGGGAGGCGGGAGTCCCTATCGGGAAAGGGGGACGACAACCCTAACGAAAAGGGGGGTTCTCCAATACGTATTCCTATCAGAAATGAGGAGTACAGTAACAATAGGAAAGAAAAATTGCCATGATGCACAAACTCATTGAGAGACATGGGGTAAGTGGAAGAGGGTAGTTAGATCTTATTTGTTATATATATGATTATTTGTGTGGATTGTCTTACTCTCTTTCTACTTATGCATTTCCCGCTTTTTAATAGATGTGTTGTTCTTACCTCGCTATGGTTGCATGCTTGTGTGTATATATTATCTCTGTATTAGACTGTGTTGAGGATGATGTAGCAGTAGCCTCACCCTATGGAGCAGTTCCTACTGATGCATCCATCGATGCTTTAGGCCCCGAGGATCCCCATGTGGGGGGATTTTGAGATACATTACCATGATTTTGACGGCATGGGATGGGAGATTGACCATGCACGTCAGGCAGTGATCTATACAGGCACCATCTCCATCTATTTCCGGATTCCAGGCTTCCCGATCACCAGCTTCTCGGGGGACTTTCGCATATGGTAGTGGCTTCCCTCTGCTCAGATGTGGCAGGCACCAGGTATTCCGCCTAGCTTTGGTTATGGAGGTTATCCTCCGATGCCTCCGCAGCTGAGGCCAGTGCCACCTGCTAGTCATCATAGTGAGTCCAACCATCGAGGGAGGTAGAGACGTGGGAGAGGAGCGACATCTAGTCCTTCTCGCCATATGACCACACATGACTACAGGTGTAACATCCCAACTCACCAGGCACTAGGCCCAGTTACGAAAGGGCTTATGAAAGGGTATGTTACTCATAGGACTTTTGGGACCACTTAATTCCCAGTTTTTGCCCTCGTGGGGATTCGATACCGCACCCAAAGGGATAAAGGCTAACGGAAAGCACCCACCACTACCACTAGACCAATTACCTTTATCCCTTTGGGCACGTGGTAGTGGTGGGTGCTTTCCATTAGCCTTTATCCCTTTGGGCGCGATATCGAATCCCCACGAGGGCAAAAACTAAGAATTAAGTGGTCCCATAAGTCCTGTGAGTAACATACCCTTTCGTAAGCCCTTTCATAACTGGGCCTAGTGTCTGGTGGGTTAGGATGTTACAATAAAAAGTGGTAGTCGTGGGTGATTTCTGTTAGCCTTTATCCCTTTGGGGGCGGTATCGAATCCCCACGAGGGCAAAAACTGAGAATTAAGGGGTCCCAGAAGTCCTGTGAGTAACATACCCTTTCTAAGCCCTTTCGTAATTGGGCCTATTGCCTAGTGGGTTAGGATGTTACAACAGGCATTTGTTTACTAGGCGGGTAGGGTCATAGAGTGCCCAGGAGTCTATTATGATGTTTATGTTTTGTTGTTTTGTTTAGAGGAGGCACAGGTTGGCCTCATAGGTTGGTTATATTTTGGATGATTGTACCCACACTATATACACTACGCACACCTATGCACTCAGATGATATTATATATATAAATGTATGCATGTGTGACACTAGTTTACTTCACCGTAATACGTCGCAGTCTTATTTATGTTTTAGTTATAATTCCTTCGTACTTTTATTCACACTAATTACGTGAGTTAGGCTAATTATGTAGAATAAAGCATGAATAGGACTGCGGGGTGTTATAAGAAGTCTGAAGGATACTCAAGGGAGCGTCTGTTTCCCCTAAGTACACATAGCCAGTAAGTCAATGATCGTTTAAATTTGATTGGATCTGTAACACCTGTACATTCAATTTACATTGAGCATAAGATATTAAACATTTAGATACAGAAATTCTAGGAGAATTTAAAACTTAGATACAATATCAAGTCATAATTCCAAAAGAGTTATAATTCCGCCCTGGGAAAAACAACATGTCTAAATAATTAGATAACCTTCTAAGAGATTTGTAACACCCCGCATTTTTCATTCACTGTATATTTTTAAATATGGGTTTATTTCATTAATTATTTTGATTTGTAGATTTAGTGATTTCGATCCCCCTATGTGTGTTTGAATTATTGAAAAATGTTGAATTTGTATTTATTTGTATTTTTAGAAAATTGCAGTAATATATTATTTAATATTTTATTTTTTTATAAAATATTAGTATTTGAAATGTCATTTAATTGCGGTAAATATTTTGGGTTAAAGAGGTGTTAAAATGAGTTTAAGGAGTTAAAAGGTTTTAAAGATATATAAAAATGAATTTTTACTGATTTAATGTGTACACCCCTTGTACTTTACTGATACACCCCTCATTTTCATAGACTATTTCATGCTAAATTTTTATTATTATGTGTTAATTAAATTTTAATTATGTGTTATATGTATGAGTATAATTAGAGGAGTCTAGAAATGAGTTTATTCGCTTTTCCTTAATTTCTATAATTATTTAATTAAGTGCTTATGTGCAATGCCTCAATTAAATAAGTGATTATGTGATACCTTGTGTGACTTTGAGTTTGTTAATGATTAATACTTTTAGGCCTTAGTCTCTTTTGGACTATTAAGAGATGATTTAAGATAGTCTAGAATTGTTATATTGTTATTGGGCCTAGAGGATTAGTGCTTAAGTGATCCAATTAGCCTAAAAACCCTAGTGTTAGGCGCCTACGCTTAGACATTCTTACCAAAGAAAATATTTCTCTTCTTTGTTTCTCTCCCAAGCCCTAGCGCCTAAGACAAAAGAAGATGAAGCAACCCAATTCACCTCTACTGAATTTCAGACACGCAAAAACAGAGGCAGCCCCTTGTTCCCGTCGTCTAAGAGAATTCTCTTCATCCATTAAAGGTTAGGTAAGCCTCGTAGTCTTTCTTTCCTAATTCTTGATACTAGAGGTTCAAAACTTGGGGATTTCTAACTATTCTCTTGAATTCCTTATTCTTTGTAGCGAACTCTTTCCCGTAGGATTAAAACTTAGCTCTGTTGTCATTCCTCTCTTTTGGACAAGTTGCGCAAGTCACCAAGGTAAAGGGGAGCTATTGTGGTTGGGGATATTTGAGGGAATAGGTGAAGGGGTTGTCCTTGAACCCCGTTGTTTGATAATTGATTGAAATAAATTCTGTTTTAAATGTTTATAAATGATATAATCACTATTTTGAAAGAATTATGTGGCTGCCATGGCTGTTTATAGATGTTATAAGTGTTAAAAAAATCTGTTTTCATGCCTAGAATGTGGTTGAATTGTCAGAGCACTAAATTGACATGTTCATTAATTTTAGTGATGATTTATAGTGTTGGAATTAATGAATTAAGCTTTGAGATTATATAAATAATTAAAATAGATGTTGTTTTTATGGATATTGTTAGTCAAAATTTTAGAATAATTTAATTTGCCTCGTTCATATTTAATTCGTAGCGCTTCATTGTAAATATATGTTGTTTTCGCTAATGCGTCGCTTCTGCAGTTGTACAGTTTCTGTTATCAGATTTTGGTTGTGTAGATTTCTATTTTTCTACAGAATTTTTGAAGTTGCTGTTTCTATTCTGTATGCAGATTAATGTTGCAAAAATTGCTGTTTTTCTACAAAATTTTGTAGTTGCTGCTTCTGTCTTTGTATGCAGATTACTGCTGCAAAAATTGCTGTTTTTTTGCAGAATTCTATAGTCAAGGTTTTTGTTTCTGTTACGCAGATTTCTGTTGTATAGATTTATGTTATATAGAATTTCTGTAGCTGCTGTTTCTATTTTTCTGTGAAAATATGGGAAAAACGTTTTAAAACGCAGCGTTACTATTGTTGTTCCTGTTGCTATTTTCTGCATATTTTAATTACATGGTTAATTACATGTTGTTGTTATTTTTATGTCGTCCCTGTAATTTATTATGTATTCTGCTTCTTATTTTGTGACGATGATTGTGAAAAGTCAACGTTTGTGGCAACGACCTTGAAAGGATAAATGACCTTGTGTTTAAGTCACCTAGCTATAAGTAGCCATAATGGGACTTGAGTCATTTGTAGTGAGATGATCCTAGCCATATGGGTCATGATGGATTGTCGATGAAAAATTGAACTGTGATGTTCGAAGGAAACCTGACATTGTGTGTATGATTGACATACTAAACCTTGTGATAGGATGGGGGAAGCATCGTTGAAATGAATGGTGGAGGCCAACAAGAGTGAGCCTGCGTGGCAATATCTTGGCCTAAGGGGTTACAAGCCCGAGTTTGTGGTCCCCGATAGTTTGAGTGTCGTGCCTTGGGCTGACAGCCACTTATCAGACTTAGCTACCCCGGCCGTCGCCGGACATTATCGTTCCCAGTCGGGAGTATGCGGTAACAAGTAATCACCATTGCGGTGACTTTCTCTAATAAACTAAATATGTACTCCTAGGCGACTTCCCAAAGTAGTAGATGGTATCACATGCATAAGAAGTAGTGTGGCTAGTATCTGCATTTTTCTTGAGTTAATTACGTGACTCTGTGAATGGTGAACTGAGTTGTGTCTCCTTATGGCTTTATATGTGAAAGTTGTATAATGTGTATGTAACGTGGTGTATATTTATATGAGTTTTTGTTGTTATAACTATATATGTATATATATACTATTTTATTCATTTATTCTCTCTAAATATCACAACAACTCAACTATAACGTACTCACCCATCTTTGTTTGTATGTCTCTTTGTATGTTTCATGTTTAATTGCAGATACTTCTAATCATGGAGTTAGTGGCTAAACTGAAGAACTTGAGTGTCTGCTAAATTTTATTTAATGATGTTATTTTTATTTTCAGCTGTGAACTGTGAAATTTCTTTTGTTTAACTTGGGTTATGTATTAGCTCTGAGACAATGTGACAAAGATATTTTCGGGGATTTATTTAGTTTTATCGGATTTATTTCTAAATAAATACTTCATTTTATTTATTTAGTAAAATTGACTTGTAGTTTTTTTTTTTGAAATGTGATACCCTTGTACCGTAGGAAGTTCACGTAGATTAAGTCCGTTTACGTTAATTTTATTTTTTTAAATTTTTACGCTATTTCAGCACGGTGCTATTTAAACAGATAATTATTTGAAAATCAAAGATGTATTAATTTTTATTTGAACAATTTTATTTTATTCAAAATGGGGTTAAGGGTGTCACAAGATTCAATACAAAATACTTGTCTTTTGTACTAAATTACTTAGAACTAGTTACATATTTAAATACACAAAACAAAGAAGATCTAGCCTCCAAGCCTCTTTAATCTTCCTTGGCAACCTGCTTGTCTGAAATAATAAAAATAAAAAGTGAGATAAAACCTCGGTGAGTCCTTCACGGACTCTTCACCATCTCTAACCGTATCATACAAGTTTAAGGAATAGACTAAACATTAAGTACAATACAATTCCTTACAATAGAACTTAATCATTCATTCATGTGTATTTCTCACGGCTGCCATATTCCCTTAAGGTCCAATCGTTATTAGACCGCGAGTCTACGTTACTGGATTCGGTTGGATGCTTAAATCATAGACCCCGATCAACGTAACTACAGTATGGATGGTTAGACATCTATAACCGCAAGTGGCGTCCCACATGCCTAACCATACCGTCATCTCCTCTTATGAGGAATATATTAAGTCATATACTTTTCTTAATCATAAACTTTTAAACTATTTGCCTTGCAGTAAGTCATAAATAACGCAAGCAAGCATATTCACACTCATTACTATGGATTACCACAACATTAATAAGCAGACAAAAAATACATTTTTTCCTATACTGAAAGCATTTAATATCTAAAATTCCAAGATCCCAACATATTAAATTAAAATCAAGAAATAGTGAGAAGATGGAACTTTTGAACAATACGTTTTAGTACTCAGAAAACTTTCATTCACAATATCAAAACCCTAACTCACCCACACATGGGACTTATGAATGCCCACACAACAAGAGGAAGGAAATCACCTCATATGAAGTCTTTATGCTCAAAACTTAGAAGAAAAACAGGAAAACTTCTTCTTCTTCCCTGAATCCGATTTTCCCTCTTTTTCTTTTTTCTCCACTTTGAATGTTCCTCAATCTTTCCTTGATTCTTCAATGACCAGCTCCTACTTGGAATTTTCTTTGGGTTTCCTCCAGTTTCCTCACTCAAAACTCACTTTCTCTCTCTGTCTCACGCGCTTTCTCTCACTTTCTCACTTTCCTTTGTCCTTCTCTGGGTTTCGTAAAAGTGCAGAGGATGAAAAATGAGAAAGAGAGTGGTCGGCCTGACCATCTAATAGAAGAAGGAAGGGTTATTTTCTTTTCCAATTAGACCATAATATCCATCACCTAGTAAAAGAGCTTACTTCCTTGCCCCTTAATGGTTCTAATGTTTACTCTTCTATCCTGGAGCTATATTTATCGTCTACCAGAGGCATCTACCAGAGGCATCTCGGATCGCTATCGACCATCAGACGATCGCTTCCTACCGGAGGATCGCTATCGCCAGACGATCGCTTCCTTCCCGAGGATTGCTATCGCCAGACGATCGCTTCCTACCAGAGGATAGCTAATTAACAAATGCAAAAGTAAAATAGGATGCAACAGAGTCTAGCATATTACTCTTCTTGTAACTTTTTCATAAAATATGACAGGAGTCTCCTTTATAATAGACCATTTAATACCAGCTGGATTTCCAATATTAGACATCTCATTTAATTGACACGTCATTAATATTAAGGCTGCAAATGTCAATTTAGGTACTAACTCAAAAATTGAAAACCTCTTCTCCCTCTTAGTCTCGACCTGCCTCTTCTTTTTCAGCTTTTTCCTTTTTCCCCCTCTCCATTTCTTCCTCCCTAAGAACCGCCGCACCACCACCACTTTCGGCCTCTCCAGTCTCGACCTGTCTCTTCTTCTTCCTCTCCTTTTTACACCTCCCTCTCTCTCTCTCCGTTTCCTTTTCCTTCTCCTCCACCCTTCCTCCCGATGTGGGTCCTTCCTCTCCGATGCGATTTCAGGCGAACTGAAACCACTAAAGTGATGGTCGTAGCCTCCTCTACGAAACCCATAACCAAATCACAAGAGATGAGGACCAAAACAGACAAATCCAGAATCCCTGGCCGCAACCTTCAAGGTCATTTACGGCCACCGTGGACCTCCAATCAGAAAACGAAGTTGATAATTGGAATCCCCACACGGTCGCAACAAAATCCCTAAGGCAGACCTTCAATCGAGTACCTCACGGAGCCACCTTGCTGTCATCACCGCCTTGCAGAGTCATGAACAGCAATCATTTATTCTCCTTCTTTGTTTGGTGAGTCTCTTTCTTTCAGTTAAATTAAAGATTAAATTTTTTTTTCCCAGATTCTTTAAGAAACCCTAATTCCCTATTCTTTCCCTAGCCAATATATGGTTTCTCTATGCATTTCGGACTTCCATCTCCTTCCCTTTACATTCCAGTTTCGAAAATTTGTTGGGCATCATATTCTCTTGCATTTTACATTTCGGTAGAGAAGATTTTATTGACATCATATTTACTTGCATTTACAGCTTTCGTCAAGCATGGAAAGTGAGAGAAGAAGAAGATCCATTCTTCCCTTCAATGCAATCACAAAGAGGCAAATTTTTGGTAACAACTCAACTTTCGGTTATAGATTCAGCCAAAATGAGTTGAATTTTTTGTTTTTTAGATCCATTCTTACTCTTCTTCTTTTAAATTTTTTGTTGTTTTTTAAAGTTCAGCTATGGAGTCAAAACGCATCTTGAAGGAGCTCAAGGATTTGCAGAAAAAATTATGACTCATTAGTATGACTTATTAGCATGTGCAACTTTCAGATTTTTCTCAATATGTCTGCATTGACAATAGTGACATTAGCACAAGTCATACATTTGTTTCTGCATAATTTATTCCATACATTTTTTTCTGCATAATTTATTCCAATAACACACCTAGATGTTCTATGGATAATGTGTTTCCTTTTGCTGCATGATTAGCTTGAATAGGAATATAATACCAGTGGCATCTTTATTATTTTTTGATCTATTAGCTTGAAAGTAGTGGTAATGCTGGCAGTGATCTCCTATTCTTTCTCAAACCCTAATTCCCTATTCTTTCCCTAGCCAATATATGGTTTCTCTATGCATTTCGGACTTCCATCTCCTTCCCTTTACATTCCAGTTTCGAAAATTTGCTGGGCATCATATTCTCTTGCATTTTACATTTCGGTAGAGAAGATTTTATTGACATCATATTTACTTGCATTTACAGCTTTCGTCAAGCATGGAAAGTGAGAGAAGAAGAAGATCCATTCTTCCCTTCAATGCAATCACAAAGAGGCAAATTTTTGGTAACAACTCAGCTTTCGGTTATAGATTCAGCCAAAATGAGTTGAATTTTTTGTTTTTTAGATCCATTCTTACTCTTCTTCTTTTAAATTTTTTGTTGTTTTTTAAAGTTCAGCTATGGCGTCAAAACGCATCTTGAAGGAGCTCAAGGATTTGCAGAAAAAATTATGACTCATTAGTATGACTTATTAGCATGTGCAACTTTCAGATTTTTCTCAATATGTCTGCATTGACAATAGTGACATTAGCACAAGTCATACATTTGTTTCTGCATAATTTATTCCATACATTTTTTTCTGCATAATTTATTCCAATAACACACCTAGATGTTCTATGGATAATGTGTTTCCTTTTGCTGCATGATTAGCTTGAATAGGAATATAATACCAGTGGCATCTTTATTATTTTTTGATCTATTAGCTTGAAAGTAGTGGTAATGCTGGCAGTGATCTCCTATTCTTTCTCAAACCCTAATTCCCTATTCTTTCCCTAGCCAATATATGGTTTCTCTATGCATTTCGGACTTCCATCTCCTTCCCTTTACATTCCAGTTTCGAAAATTTGCTGGGCATCATATTCTCTTGCATTTTACATTTCGGTAGAGAAGATTTTATTGACATCATATTTACTTGCATTTGACTTTAAATCAAGCATGGAAAGTGAGAGAAGAAGAAGATCCATTCTTCCCTTCAATGCAATCACAAAGAGGCAAATTTTTGGTAACAACTCAACTTTCGGTTATAGATTCAGCCAAAATGAGTTGAATTTTTTGTTTTTTAGATCCATTCTTACTCTTCTTCTTTTAAATTTTTTGTTGTTTTTTAAAGTTCAGCTATGGCGTCAAAACGCATCTTGAAGGAGCTCAAGGATTTGCAGAAAAAATTATGACTCATTAGTATGACTTATTAGCATGTGCAACTTTCAGATTTTTCTCAATATGTCTGCATTGACAATAGTGACATTAGCACAAGTCATACATTTGTTTCTGCATAATTTATTCCATACATTTTTTTCTGCATAATTTATTCCAATAACACACCTAGATGTTCTATGGATAATGTGTTTCCTTTTGCTGCATGATTAGCTTGAATAGGAATATAATACCAGTGGCATCTTTATTATTTTTTGATCTATTAGCTTGAAAGTAGTGGTAATGCTGGCAGTGATCTCCTATTCTTTCTCAAACCCTAATTCCCTATTCTTTCCCTAGCCAATATATGGTTTCTCTATGCATTTCGGACTTCCATCTCCTTCCCTTTACATTCCAGTTTCGAAAATTTGCTGGGCATCATATTCTCTTGCATTTTACATTTCGGTAGAGAAGATTTTATTGACATCATATTTACTTGCATTTACAGCTTTCGTCAAGCATGGAAAGTGAGAGAAGAAGAAGATCCATGCTTGGAATTGGCATGAGACCCTATAGAAACTTAGATAAAGCACACGAGGGAAGAATTATTTTGCTTTCGTGATTCTAAATCCATCAATAGTAATTTAATTTGTATTATAATTTGCATTACCTGATTGTAAACATGATGGTTAGTGATTCTAAAAAAGATGCAGCAACAGTGGCACGCTTGGAATTGGCATGAGACCCTATAGAAACTTAGATAAAGCACACGAGGGAAGAATTATTTTGCTTTCGTGATTCTAAATCCATCAATAGTAATTTAATTTGTATTATAATTTGCATTACCTGATTGTAAACATGATGGTTAGTGATATTCTATACCTGTCATAGGAATGTTCTTATATCTCTACATTTTCCTTATGTAGAATGGTGTGACATGCAAACTATATTCTACTTTTTCATTCTTGATTCCTTTGTGACTTGACTTAATGTAATCTTCTCATCTTTTAAGGACTAGCTAAGTGAGAGTGGCATCCAAATAAGGACTAAAAAAATGACATAACTATATATTGTACCCATTTCCTGCCAACATTGTATCCGTTTTAAAAATACTATTTTCAGATTATAACGTAGTCAGTTTTGAAAATTATTATTAATTTTAGATTTTTTTTAAACTTGAACATGGGGGATTTTTTTTATCTTGGCATCCATTGTAAAACATTATCTTATTTGCATGTCTCATTCTACTAACTTGCATGTCTTATTCCGTTTTGTCACCGGAGACATGATCATAACATGTATTTATTTTTTATGAATACATTTTTTCATTATTCTTGATTCTATTTCAATATCTTAGCACATTTTTTTATTGTTATTAATCAAATATATTCTTAAATTTGAACTTTAAGGTGACAAGTGGCACACTGGTCCATAACAATTATAGAAACGCCGCGCGAGCCGTACGTATGTACGGGTATGTTACTAGTTCTATATTAATTACTTAACCAAGCATTTCTTCCTTACTTTAAGATAATACTTACAAACATGTAAATAATAGGCTAGGTGGGGTGTTACAAGATCTCTCTGTGAAACTCTGATTTTCAACTAATAGATTTTTACTTAAAATCTAGGATATCACAAAGCATGCATCCTTTTACGACAAGCAAAACAATTATCCTCTGACAAATTTAATGTAATCACAAACTTGTCGTAACAAAATATTAAAGCATAATAAGGGGATAGAAATTTCCTAATTCATGGTTTTTAAGAACAAAGGATCATGGAAAATTTACCCCAAATCATTAAAATTTTAAAAAGAAAGTTTTGCATAATCTATGTGCGGTTTAGTTATGTTTGAAACTTTAAGACGGTTAAACTTGATTACTTTCTCGGCCACTACATGTTCATTTCCCTATTTCTTTCCATTTTATTTTGAGCGTGTGCATATATGATAATGGAATCGCCAACTCCTGTCTTTATATGTGTAACCATCAGTTGATGATGATTTAGTTAGCCTGGGTTATGACAGGGTCATATAAGTAATATTACAACCTTTTTGTTGAAAAATAGTTAACACATTATCTTAGATTATTTTATATTCTCGACCCATTTCACTTTTTTGAGTTTATTAAAATTAATATGACCTATTGTGAGTCCAAAAGGTATATGCCCATAAAGATCACTTTAAAGATATCATGGGCCCATTTAATTAAAAATTCTTTTTTTAAAAATTGTCTAAACCTCATTTTTTAGCAAATATATTTAGTTAAACTAGGCCAAATATATACTACGTAACTTGATATATTATAAATATTAGAACTTTCATGTGTGGGCGTGTATCCGTTGCTTTCAAAAGTTGAAGTACTTTGAAAATAAAATTTGAATTTTTTTTGCAGTAACAAAATGAGAGGTTAATAAGAAACGTTGTTATCCAGGAGATATAGAACTTCAAATTACTAATAAAAAAT
This sequence comes from Calophaca sinica, assembly GCA_037113605.1. NCBI lineage: Eukaryota > Viridiplantae > Streptophyta > Magnoliopsida > Fabales > Fabaceae > Calophaca > Calophaca sinica. The sequence goes on from CM073731.1 coordinate 118,993,098, forward strand.
AAAACAAATAGTTTCTTTGATAGTTTCATGAGAGTTAGAAAAATCTATTAAATAGTTTTGAATGTTAAGATCGTAATTTATATATTATAAATATGACTTTGTTAATCACCAAATGACTCAGGTAAAGATTTTTCAACACCTTTAATAAAATATCATTCTCTAAATGGTCATGACATCATTCAAAAACTTGTATATGTTTCTGACGATTATGATCAGTTTCACTTTGTTGTTGAAAACATCACTTTGTTCTGAAACTCCTCAACCACTCTCTCAAGGCCCTTCCAAGGAGAATAGTTATGGTCCAAAGGCCATTGTCAACCTATGAGAAATATCTGAGTAATTGTGCAAGCAAACTAAAGCCAAAATGCAGCGAACAAATATTCTTTGGTGTATTTGTTAGAAATCAAATAGTTAGCAATTATTGTTGTCTCAGTTTTGTGAATGACATGGGAAAATCGTGTCACGTGGACGTGACAAAATATGCGGTTAATTTGCCAACATTCAAGAAAAATAAGACTCAAATTTTGAATAGGTGTGAGAAGATTTGGAATGATTGTAGTTTAGTTCATTCTCCTTCACCTAAGCCTGATTTTCAGTGACAAGTGGCAGCGAATGCTTGTATCAAATAAAAATTACACTTTTAGCTACATGAATTTTTTTCATCTCACCGTATCATTAATGTCTAGTTCGAGGTTTTGGGTCTTTGTTTACAAATAAAAATAAATCATACAAATTGATGTATCAAAAATGGATATATTAAAATTAATCTAAAACTCATTATTTGTTGTATGCAAATAGCAAAATAATTTTTTCACATTGCCTACTCTTAAAACATCTTACTAGTCCTCGGTTTCTAGTCTCGAGTTTGGTCTTTACAAGTCAATCAAATAGAGTTCAAGCAACATAAAAAATTGAAAAACCAAAACCGAAAAGGTAAAAAATGAAAAAGAAAATCGAATTGACTTTCAATGGATTAGATTGATTTTCAGATTAAAACTTGAAACCAACTAAATGTAACCCAAACCAAAATTAGATCCATATATAACTTTTATTTCTGAGTTAATCATGTCACTTATACTTGTATAAATATACCTTTAAGAAATTATTTATACTAAACCATTGTTTGTTGTTTTATTGTAAAACTTGTATCAAAATATTTTGCTATGTTCATAAACATCTCGTTTATCCGTCAAAAAAAAACATCTCGTTTAAATTAGTTTTAAAATCACTTTCGTGCTTCTTTTTCTCAGTTCTTATACAGTTTTTTGTTTTTTATTAAAAACGATTTCAATAAAAATGTGAAAAAAGGTAAAATAAAAATACAATTTGAATAACTGGACCCAAAAGACCACAACATAGGTATACAAATAATTTACTACATAGAATTTTTTGTTGTAACATTGTATAAATTTTTTCAGTCTTATTGTTGGGTTGTAACAATTGATTTATGAGATGAGATATTAATTTTAATTAATTTTAATATCCATTATATATTTCATGATTTATTAAATGTATCACATAAAACTAAAAGAAAGAAACTAATCCATACACCTTTAAATATGATAAGAAACCATATTTAGATTTAAAATCACATGCAAACCAATGTGATTGGATCGGATCAGCTGTCTCTCATAATCAGTATATAATCCAAAAGCATATACATACACTCATTTGAAACATCTTAGTAAACACAAATATCTTTGAATTCATGGGAAAAGCTGCAATTAAATAAACATCAACTAATTCTATTCACTTCAATCTTGTATAATCAGTTATCACAATTTAAGGATCTAATTATACATTACTTAATTGAAATTAGGGATTAAAATAATTTAATTAGTCCCAAACTTAGCTTACATGAGACCCACAACGCCACTATAACCACTAGCGGCAAGACGGGCACTCCCGTGCCCGTCTTTCTGCATTTCTACTGTGCTACTGTATGTATTATTTTATTATGTTTTGTTATTTAGTGTAGGTTATAATGAATATGATTATGATTATGCGTTTCAGGTTTTATTACACTAATTTTTCATAATGACATATTATTAACACTACCATGTCCATACCATGTCCATCTATCCACAGTTTTTATTGCGTTAATATGTTTACATATTTTATTGCGTTTCATCGTGCAATGATGTTTTAATTTAAGTTGCTTATGTATTTCATTACACTTATGAACAACTTATTAGTATGTAGAGGTTCTTACATTGATTTGTTATTTTACAGGAAACATAACTATTTTATTATAAATGAAAAAAAATAAGAATTTGTACAATTTCTTTTGAAGATGCAATGGGTCCATGCCTACCCCATAACATTATGATATTTTTGCATCTCCATGTTATTAAAAAAAAATAAAAAAATACAATGACACATGGATTTTTTTTTTTTTTGAGAATTTCACTAACCAGTGTCTTTATTTTAAAAAATAAGGTCTCTATCTACTACCTTTGTCCTTTAATCTTGAATCCCCTTTTGACGTAACCCCTTCTTTTAAACACCCCCCCAACAAAAAAAAACAAAAAGAATCACGTTAATATTAGAATTCGCATAATTAAGGAATGGGGGTAAAACCCATGAAAGAAAATTATATCGCAACAGCGATGGCCATAAAAGGGACTCAACCTTTTCTTCTTTCACAGACATGGGTCCTCCTTCGGATCCCCTCCCTGTTACACCAATGGCACTCAGCCGCGAGATATGGCATTCGCTGTTCCCGATCTTCCAGTTGCGGCGCCCCCCATGGCTTCTCCATCTTTTCGTGGTTACCTCCATCTTCGTCCTTCATTTCATGTTCCCTCTCTCGATCTCTCATCACTCTTACTTAGAGCACCTCCTCTATATTTTGTGTATTTCATTACACTTATGAACAACTTATTAGTATTTAGAGGTTCTTACATTGACTTGTTATTTTACAGGACACATAACTATTTTATTATAAATGAAAAAAAAATAAGAACTTGTACAATTTCTTTTTGAAGATGCAATGGGTGCATGCTTAACCCATAACATTATGATCATTTTGCAGCTCCATGTTATTAAAAACAATTGTTTTTTGTTGGTTTTTGTTGTTTGAGAATGGTTTCTTGAATGCTGAAATGGGTTCAAATGATACTGAAATTTCTCTTTATCCTATATGTAAAAAAATGAAAGGGGAAGAGTGAGAATAAGATGAAAATATAGTGCGTGTGAAAGAGAGAGCAATAAGAAGAAACACTCTATCCTTCTCTCAAAATGTCTATGCCTGCTGCAACATGACCATAATAGTGTCAGATTGCCATCCTAGAAACAAATATATGGGTCAAAGACCAAATAATAGATTCATAGATGCACATCATTATTCAGAAACAGAATTTGGGATATCATTTATCAGGAAATAGTAATGCCATTATGCACGTGTGGCAACTACCAAGCATGAATAAAATTAACCAATAATAATGGCAAGTGTTAAACATAAGAACTAAGAAGGGTGGGTAGGTGAGAAAGGAAGTTCACCTGAGACCCCCACCGCCACTCACGGGTGCATCATCTGCGAGTAGAATGGCATGGCAGGTACTTAGATAGTTAATCTGTAAAGAGGAAACTGATAAAAACATTTTCAACAACCAGTGTCCATCATTTTCCTCCGGCAATTAGAACGTGTACGTGACGAAAAATATAAAAAAAAACAGAAAATTAAAGGCAAATGAAAGAAGAAAACAGAATCTGGACAAACAAAGGAGAGAAAAAGAGAAGTGACAGATACGCGCCGTAACCGCGTCGGACTCCCACCAGTTCCCCACAATGGCGCCCCTCATCCATCTGCTGCCGATGTTGACGTCTTCAATAACTGCCACTCCCTTGTCTTCCATCTCATGGGTCTTCCCCTCCACCATCATCTCCCTCTTTCAGATTTCTCTACCTCACTATCCCGATCTCTCATTTCTCTCCGCCCCTTCTTTTCTCTTTTCCCTTTATTCCTCTCCCTTTTCACTCTTACTTTTTCTTCTCTTCTCTCTCTGGCTATGACCATCCGCCCAACGTTGGTAACTGATGGAAGTTAACTAATTTTTTGCAGTTATTTATGTTATTGCCTTATTGGATGGGAAGGTAAGACAAACAGGGTTATATGTGGGTTTTTATTTTATTTGTAACCACTGCTTCTCGAGTTAAGGGTGATATTGGAAAAAAAAATGTTTACACCAAAATCTGATATCCCCTTTATATATTGTTATAGATTTATGGCTTAGACCATAAATGGTTATGACTCCAGCTCTCAAAACACGAAACACCAAGTCTATATAAACCATTAAAGAATTAACCTAAACGATTATGAATGAATAATAAACGATTATGCTCCACGTGATAAATGATTATGACAGCTGATAAGATCATAAACGATCAAGTGTTGGATTTGCGGTGAACTCTGCTTTTCTCACACCCTGATGCATGTTCACCGTGAAAGTTGTCTCTAGTAGCTTCATGTTCACTGCGCGTTTGTTTCTTCGCTATTATTGTAACACCCCAAATTTCTAAGCTAAGTTGAGAAGAAGTTATGAGGAGAATGGTGTGATTGTATCCAAGCTTAATTTGATTTCAAGGTGAGTGGATATAATTACACAAAGTTTTGATAAGAAAGTTAATGGGTTTGAGTTGAGGAATAAGTGTGGATTTAATCCTAAGATGGTTAAAGGTGTTGATTTGTAGCTATGGAAGTTGATTTGAGAAGAAAGTCTCAAGGTTTGGTGTTAGAACTAAGATTTCCTGGTTTTTCTGCAGTGTGAATCGATTCATATAGCTTAGGAATCGATTCACAGCATTAAAACTCCATTGGCATCGAATTCTAGCAGTGGGAATCGATTCACAGAAGCCAGGAATCGATTCACATAAAACAGGCTGCTGGGACTCGCAGGCAGGGATCCATTCACTCATTAAATCTTCGATTCAGCACTTTTGCCTTTGTGTGAATCGATTCACACTATCTTTGTGAATCGATTCACAATTTGCGAGTGTATAAAAACACAGTTTCTGCGAGCAGAACGCATAAATAGAGAAAGAGGGAAGGAAAAGAAGAGAAAGGGAAAGGAGAAAGAGGAGAGGAGAGCTAGGGTTTCACCCTTTGAGAAGGATTGAAGAGATTCATGTTGGATTTCTTCAATCACTTGCCTAAATAGAGAGTTTGAGAGTGGAGATTTGAGTATTTGGAAGATTAGGGTTTGAACCCTAGAGAGGAGAAGAAGAAGCACGAATTTGGAGAAGGATAAGGGGGAGAAGACCAAGCTCCAGCAAGGATGGTTCAAGTTCTTGGATGGGGAAAGAATATTGAAGGTTGAAGATCAAGATTTGGGAAGTATTTGGAGGAGCCCTAAGTTGAGCAAAGAGGGAAAAGCTTGAAGAGGAGCAAAGGGTCCAAGTTCAACCTTCCTAGCTCAATGTCTTGAAGAATAGAGGTGAGTTCTTCAACCCTTAGGTGATGGGCACCCATAAGTCCCACATATAGGAATTTATCTTCCTTTAGTAACATATGAACCTTAGGTTCAAGTTAGATTTTAAATACCTATAAGAGATTCAGTTGTTATTGCTATGATTGTTATGATTGTTTTGTGGGCTTGATTAAAAGAGGTTGGATGGCTGCCCCCAACCCCCCACAATTGAATGTATGTTTGATGTTTCTCTCTTGAGAACTCCATAGAGTTTCAAGGGATTAGTTAATGTATGTGTTGTCCATTAATTTGGTGAATTGTGAGGCTTGTCTAAGAGCCATAAACTTAAGTCATAGAGGTCAAGAAAGGACCCTAGGAAAAGGATGTAATAGAAAGAATGTATGAATTAGTGTTCATGATTTGGAGTCATTAGAGATAAAGGGATGCTATTAGTGTAAGTTTGATTCATTGAAATGATTGTAGTTTCTTTGAATAGTTAAGTAATGATGATGAATGTATTTATATGAATATGCATACAAGCATAAGCATGATCATAAGCATAAGCATAAGCTAAAGTCCATGGCAAGTCTCCTCTATTTATAGGAGTAGATCGGTTTGGTTAGCCAAGTGGGACGCCCTTGGAGGGTTATGACGTCTAACCACCATACCGAAAGTGTGTAATTGGGGTCTAGGGACCTAAGCCTACGACACTACCCAATAACACAAAGTGCATTACATGCAAAGCATCATATTATACATCTCCTATGAATGGTATAATATGTGAAGTGATGTTAAGTTTATGAATGTTAATGAATTCCTTGTTTATATATCTATATATATATATATATATATATATATATATATATATATATATATATTCGGAATTAGTTTAGTTAAGTATATTAAATCTTGGATAGCACATCCCTAGTTGCTTAATTATCATATAGTAATAAGCATTGTGATTAAATCACTTAAAGGATAAGCAAGCTAGGTTGATTGGGATTTGTGGTATAGCACATAAGGCAAAGTCCAATAATATGAGGAAAAGCAAAGATGAGTTAAGTACAAAGTGAGTAAGTAAGAATAATACATTCTTAGATAATAAGGTTGCAATTTACATTGTATTAAGGTTAGTCGAGCTAAACAAAGGTTAAAGAATGGATATTTATAAGGTTGATGTGGGATTGCTATACATTTATGTGTTTAGTTCAATCACAAGTTGATAAGTGGCATAGTGGCCCTAGGATTACCCTATTTGATAATGTACTAAGTTTTTAACTTAAGCTAGCGCCTTCTAAAACGTCTTCGCTTAGGGATATCGAGAAGTTGCAAGTCAAGTCCTTATGGTATATAGGGAGAGTAAGTCTAGGTTTGAAATGTCTAAATTAGTCTTCTCAGCCTAGAATGTCCCGATGAGAGAGTGGTGAGGAGTCCGAGAAGGGCTCACTGAGATTTTATAATCTCACCCTTTTCCTTTTTGTTGTTTTTCAGATAAGCAAGTACTGAAGACGGCGAGCCAAAGCTTCAAACTCGGGACACATAAGCTAGTCGTAGATTGTAATGGGAATTTTATATCCCAAGTTATGTATAATTTGTAATCTATTCATTAGATTTATGAGTTAAGTTTAATTTACGACTTGGATTATTGTAATCAAGTTTGTAAATGTTTAGTAATTCCTGTGCCTTAATGTAATTTGTCGTACTTTCAATTATGTTGAGGTGCGGGTGTTACAATTATGGTTCCAAACATGCATGTAACATCGGCTAAGAAACACAAATGTGATCCCCTTAAACGGTTACATAATCGCTTTTTAGCTCATAAACGATTATACAATTATTTATTAACTTGCTGGAGTGTGCTCATATACAAAATATTTGGAGATATGGGGAAACTTTCAACTTCCCACTGAGTGATAGCTTGTAAGGAGATATTAATCAACCCATGCATTAACAATTTCATCTTCCTAAAAGATTCAGTATCATGTTTAACACAAATCAAACTATGCACATTTTAAGACATGCATTGAACTTCTTTATTTCTAAGAAATCTTTACTATCTAATCACATAGCCTTATTGTCGGGTTGTAACAATTGTCATATGAGACTCAGATAAGATATTAATTGAAATCAATTTTAAAGTCTGTTGTGTGTGTCTATATATATAAATATATTTCATGATTTATTAAATGTTTCACATAAAACTACAAGAAAACTAAACTAATCCATAAACTTTTAAATAAGATTAGACTGAACCATGTTTAGATTTCAAATCAATCTAATAAATGATTGGATCGGATGAGTTCTCTCTAAAAAACAATATAATCCAATTTGTAAACACATCTTTGTCTCAAGAAAATCAAATAATAAAATACATTGATTTCATGGAAAATGCAGCACACTATACTTTTTCATCAAGTAAAAAAATTATCCTCTAACAAACATAATGTAATCATAAACTTGTCATAACAAAATACTAAAGCATAAAAAGTAAAGGAAAATTTCCTAAGTCATGGTTTATAAGAACAAATTATCATGGAAAATTTATCCCAAATCCCCTCAGTCAAGCCTCATCACTGTGTCACTCCTGTTTTGGGGGGGGGATTTATGTTGTCTAGCCCCTTGTTGAATCAAATCTTTCTTGGATTGTCCATAATGACTTCACAGTGCGCTTATGCCAAGATGTATGGGTTCACGACCATATATGGCTTGCTAAAGAATAGGGTTACCTCAGCCATTCCAGCAGGTGAGAGTGAACCGCAGGTGCTTTCCTATGCTTCTAAAGGTAACTAGAATTGGAACAAGATTCATTCCCTTCTACCCGTAGATGTTTGCTCTAAGATCGCAAGTATTAAGCCTCCCAGTCAAGGGGCTAATGACCACCCATGTTGGAGTCTCACAAGCGACGGCTTGTTCTCTCTCAAGTCTGCTTACAATTATATCTTGCTCATACTCATTAGGATCCCCCCATAAAACTCTATTTTTAAGGTTGCTTGGGACTAGCACGGGCCATATCGCGTTTGCGCTTTTTTATGGAAATTTTTTCATGGAAGGTTACTTAGAAACGAGGAAAGGGTGCATAGGAACATGTCTCATGATGCTACATGTTACCGTTGCAGTATGCAAAACGATTCCAGCATGCATGTCTCATGATGTCTTCATGATTGGATCAACTGGAACCTTACCACAGAGGGTATCGATATCCAGAACTACCATTGGCCAACTTATTTCGCTATCATTATATGGTCTCTCTGGCATCAATTTACTATTTAGAAAATGTAAGTCCTCTAACCCATATTAACTCTTCTTTTGACACATGGCATTCTCCTTTTATGACACGTGTCACTCTTTTTTTTTTACTAAAAACAAACACTCTCCCTGTCACATTTTCAAACTCCCGCTCCCTCTTTCTCACCCACCCTTCTTTCACTCTTCCTCTCCCTCTCTCTATTTCCCCCTCTCCTTTCCGTCATATTTTCTTCCTCCTCCTTCCACTCTCCCTTCCTTTCCTTTCCCATGTTTTTTTCTCCTTCATCTTCATTATTATAGAATGACACCACTATCTCTCTCTGTCTCTGAACGTGTTGTCGCTGGGAGCTTCCACATCTGGGTTCCGAGTTCTTCTTCTTCTTCTTCTTCTTCTTCTTTGTTATACACAGCTTCCACACATGGAGTGAAGTCATGGCAGGTAATGGCCTTTAAAAAAATACACCCCCTCACTCATTTCTTCTCTCTTACTGTAATTTCTTCTTTCTTCCCCATTCAATTTCGCTAGGGTTTCTCTACTTTTCATCTTCTGCCTCGATAGTAAGAAGCTTCAACCAGTGAGGGTTTCCATTTTATCATATTTTCATTTTGTTTGTTGCATCTCCATTCTCATCTACATTCTCTTATTGTGTTTTACGCTTCTGTATTTTTTCCTTCTGGGTTATTAATGTTTCCTTTTATACATTTATAACATTTAAAAAATAATGCTTTTCATTTTCTTCTGTTTGCAGATCATCAGACCCTTTAGTGGTGTTGTGCTTTCTTCTGCATTTTCTCTTATTGTTTTTATGCTTCTACATTTTTTTCTTCGGGGACACCAAGGTTTGATTGAATACCCACAAAGGTGGATTACTTCTTTTAACTTCTTTTTCTGAACATAAATCGTGCAATGTCTTTTTTGACAATGAACATATGCCATTTTTAACCATTACATTCAGTTGCCTTTGGAGATCCATGGTTTGTATTGATCTCACTCAGGCTCACTATAACATGAGTTAAGCAATCTTGCTCCATTTGATTTCGCAGGGTTAGATTTAACCCTTTTCATTTGTGTCCATACTTAAGAATTATATTCATTATGATTTTTATAATCCAATGATGAAAACAATAGGATGTGATGAAGAAACATGGCAAGACAGGGCAAGAGTCCCATTGAGCTATGGTTGTTCTACTCTAAGGTAAGTTCCTTATCAAGTTTTCAACTTATGAAGCTTTAGTATATTTTGCAGTAAATCTATTGCATGAGTTAGGCCAACTTACGAAGCTATGCATTCCCGCTCTCGAACATATTGATGTTACTATTGCAAATTTAGATACTAATCCTATTTTGTCCATTTTTCGTCAGTTTCTCTCAAAGTTAGAGGGAGAATTTCTAAGCAAGGAAGTAGAGAAAACTAACTAACAAGCGAAAATAAAGGTATGTGATCACTAAATGAATGGAGATGACGATTCCACTACATTTTCACTCAATTTCTCACAATACTTTATCTTTTGTTAGACTTTTTTCCTTGCGATTCTTCATTTTATGTTGAATAGATAGGATCAATGAAAAGTCAACAACACCTCCTTAGGTGCTACAAGATAAGATTTGATGGTTTTTTTTATCTTTTATGGGGAGGTTAATTTTCATCAGATTAGTTCAACTCCCTATACTTGATTTACACAAAGGAGCTTCAGCATTCGGAAATGCTTTTAGATAATTCCATGAGCACTCTAATCATGTATCTAGATAGGAGTTACACAGTTGTTAATATCCATCTCTATAATCATTTTCATTCAATTTCATCAATTTTGATCTGTCAACAATGACAATTGAATAAGTCCTTCACATGATGGAAGTCTGGGAGAAACAATCTACACATACAACTCCACATTTCAGGTAATCTATGCTGCCCAAATCAATTCTTTTTTTTGTTTCTGATTTGCAGAATTTGCATGTTATGCCAAATGCCAAAAACTTTTGATATTGTTCATTTCTACTATATCGATAAAGTTATATATGATTTTTTCATATGCAGAAAAATTTGACAAGGGTATGCATGATATTTTTCATAGAAGTTGATGTTAAACCAACTAAGTACATAATTTGCAAGTATTGAGGCTGTAGAAGAGAAAAGTACTAAAAGCCCTATCCCCTAAGTTCAGTGATTAAAGTTTTTCCTATATAATTAATGTAATTTATTTTAGGGAATAATGTTTTTAAATTTTCATTTTTGATTAATTTTCATTGATTTTTGATGTCTGATTTTCATTGGTTTAAATTAGTTTCAACTATAGTATATGATTGAATTCTGATTTATATTTATTAATTCCTTGCCAATCTCTAGCGTGTAAGTGTCTCTAAATTGGACTCTCATGATTGTATTTTTTGTATTGACTTTGCATAGTAGATATTTACTAACATTTGTTGATCATACAGACCAACTTTTGATTGCAGTTTTTGCTATATCCTGCAACTTTTGTTGTAGGTGTTAATAATGGGAATAGTGATGCAGAAATGCAATCATGGAGCTAATTTTTTTGGATGTGATATTATGTCCTTCAACTAAGTAAATAGACCGGTAACCATTACAATGTTGACTTAATCTGGTGTTAGTATATTGAAGATGAGGTTAAATATGAATCACAAACTTGGAATTAAAAAAATCAGAGGATGGAATTAAAAATGGTATGTGTTATGTTTGAATAAACTTACTTTGTTCATTAGGTTGTCGAGAAAGGAGTTTGTAAGTTTATCAGAGTTTGAAGATGTTTGTATATTTACCTCAGGGACTTGGAAGTTTTTAAATATTACAAATGGCTCTTCCAGATTTATAGACATCAGAAAAATAAATGGTAATTCCCTGATCGAATTAATTAGCTCACCCACAAAGATAATTGGAGTACATTATGTTCTTGTCAGGATGTTATTTTAATTTAAGCACATCTTTATGCAATTAGAGGGGTGTACTGCTTTGGGTTCTAACTTATTTTGTCCTCAGATCTTCATAAAGATAAAAAAGTATTGCTTCAGGGACAGTAACTATTCCCCCTCCTTTTTCTTCTTGACTATTTTATATTAATTTTTCAAATAATTATTGCTTAAGGAACTACTATGTGCATCTCAAATTCAACTTTGTAGAGTTTCTTTGGTATGATGACTTCATTTCCTTTCACACAACACATGTACCGAAATAGTTCTATAATGATACTCTACTTTCAACATGCACATGAGTTCACACAACATGTGCCAAGGTTTCATGCAGAGGCGATGTACAAGCAAAGTGGAGTATGGATATTGGAGGGCCAAGAGTAGCCTTTTTCATATTCTGGTCTTATATCTTGGAGTGCCCAAGATAATGGGCACCAAGCCATCAAGCTTTGTGTCATCATCAAGTAGCATTGGATCCAGATTTCACTCATTGCAAGGATCTTGATTTGGTTGTGTCTTGGCTTGGTTTGGTTCTACACATTTGGCGATGCACATGATAACACAATGCTTGAGATTTTGGTAGTGGTTTGCTGATTGGTATAACAAAGGAGGATTTGGTTCTGCAAAACCATTTCATTTTGGAGGTTAAATCTGACAAAAGAGTTTTCCACCTTAGAATTACTGGCTGTGGTAAATTAGGTGTAGTAAATTTTCAACTTTATTAGTTACCAAATTTGCCCAAGTGAGCCTCTTTGAACTCAGAACTTGCTCAAGAAGCAAGATATGATTACATAACTTGGAAGAATTTATGCAGTTTCCCTCTGTTTTGTTTCGATATGGAAGTCCATATTGTAACGTGACCAAATAATGCAAGTGTTGGGATTATTATTTCTGTTAATATATTGCAACACCTATCTCAATAGTATATGTTAAATTTTAACATTTTCTTATGTATTTACTATTGAAAGAATTTAAGTCCTCCCACCATAATCACTTCTCCTTTAAACAAGTGGCACCTTCTTTAATTGACACATGGCATTGTTTTTTTATTTTTCTTTTTTATTTTTCCTTCCAATTCCAACACTCTTACCGCCTCTTTCTCTCGCTTCAGCTTTAAATTTTTTTGAATCTCACATTTCGTTTCATTCTTTCAATTTCTTCCCTAATTTCGTCTCATCTCACTAATTAGTAATCCCTATTTTTTGACACAGTGATCTCCTCTCATCTCACTACTCAACAAGGTGGCCTTCCTTCTTCTCCCCCTCTCTCGATTTCTCCTCCTTTTCCGTCATCTTCCTCCTCAGTTCGTGGCCTTCTCCTTTAAGTTCCCATCCCATCTTCCTCATTTCATTCCTGTTTCGCGGCTGTCTCCCTTAGTTCCCCCAGCTTCTTTTACTTCTTCTCCCAACACTGTAGTTTTATCACCCAAAAATGGTGAGGCATCTAATCTCCTTCTTCTCTCTGAGTTGGTGAGGCTTTTGATGCCTCCTCTTATTTTTATCACCCAAAAAATACTGAGTACAGAAATACTACTGGTGAGGCAACACTTCAGCCATCACTTTCTACTGGGTCTGACAGATGCTTATTTATGTTTGCTTTTCCAGAACTGCCTTCATTGTGTGAGAGATACAGATCCTTCATTTGAAAAATAAAATACAGATCCTTCATCCTCTCACTCTCCTCTTTCTATCCACCAGAATAGATTTTCAAAAAGAGCAACTTCGAAAATGAATCAAATTTGCAGAACCAACCAACTCGACAACGAGCAGAACCAACCAACTCGACATCGAGCAGAACCAACCAACTCGACAACGAGCAGAACCAACCAACTCGACAACGAGCTTGAACCAATCTCGACAACGAGCAGAACTAAACCAACCAACTCGAAAACGAGCAGAACCAACCAACTCGACAACGAGCAGAACAAACCAACTCGACAACGAGCAGAACCAACCAACTCGACAACGAGCTTGAACCAATCTCGACAACGAGCAGCACTAAACCAACCAACTCGACAACGAGCAGAACCAACCAACTCGACAACGAGCTTGAACCAATCTCGACAACGAGCAGAACTAAACTCGACAATGAACAGGCCCAACTCGACAAGGCCCAATATGATTTGGATTATATCACAATATTTTCGGGATTACCTTCGGACTCTTTTCTACCTCCTCCTCTTTCTTTTCATGATGAGTGAAAGTTTTGAAAACCTATTATCTCTACTCGACAGTGGTTTACGGGATTTCGATTTTGGTTTTTAGGGACTGTTGAAGGTAAGTTCTACTATAATAGTGAATTTGTACTGCTGAAATTGATCTGGGTCTGTTCTTGGATTGGTGTATTTTGATTGTTGTTGTAGTTTGTAGATTAAGTGCTTTTAAGACATTGTTTTTGTTTTATGTAGTAGTTTTTCATCCAAATTATTTTGTCAAATATTTGAATTCTGTCTTGAAATTTTATTAAATAGAGAAGTTCACATAGTTACTGATGTTGTGCTTTTGTATGTGGTTGACCAGTTCTACCTGGACAAGCATTGGTTCAATTATAAGTTTGGTGGTCTCTGGTCATATTAACTCAGTGGTTGATAATATTGGTTCCTCATGGCGCACGGGATCAATAAGGCATTTTATGGTGCTGATTGTCTTGTGTTTTTAGATAATTTTGTGCTGATATGCAGAATATTTTAATACTTGCTGGTTTTATAATGTAGATTTAAAGTTATCAAAAAGCATAGCCTCATTTTGGTTTCAATTTGAGATTGTGTTAATGCACGAAATGGTGCAAGCTCCTCGACGAGTTCGTACCGCCGCTTTGATCTTCTGGCTGGTAGCTAGGTGATGAGCTTTGTGGTGAGTACTCCTCCTTTGGGCGTGATGTCCTTCCTCCTTTAGATCGGCGGGTGGGGTACCTGCAAAAGGCACTCCGATGCCTAAGTTAGATAGGGCTTTTTAGGGTTTGGAGAGAGTGTAGAGAGAGTCCAAACCTGGGGGGTCTAGCCCCCTTTATATAGCGAGTTGCGTGGAAAGAAGGAAACCTCTGCGCACGGTAATCCCTCCGTCAATTCGGGAATTAGCTGATCTCTTCCTGATATTCTGCTCCTGTGTCGGCCACGTCCCCAGCTCGACGTTATCATCGGGAAAATTGTACCGAAAGTCGGGTCTGGCGGGTCTCAGGTCGGTGGCAATTCGTCGAGCTCGGGTAAGTAGGAACCGAGCTGATCTGCACCAGGTCGGCGAGCGTACTAGGACTCGGCTCGGGACCGGTCCATAACACAAGCCCCCTAGACTCTTCGCACGAAAGGGCGGAGGGTCTATCTAATGTCCTTGGGTCGGTATCCGAGTCGAGTCACCAAGGTCGGGGGTGTGTCCCGAGCTTGTTTGTCCGAGGGGTCACGCCCACGTCTTTGCACCTTTACTCGGCGCTACGCCACGTGATGGGACTTCAGATGGGACGCCTGCTCAACCGTTCCTCTTCCGCCGTCGATCATCCGATGCGGCCTGAACCGCTAGAACTATATCCGATTTCGTAAATGTAGGGCTCGGATTGGTTCGGCCATTTCGGTGATCCGATTAGAGCCCGGCTCGGAGGTCGGCCGTAACACAAGCCCCCTAGACTTGTTAACTTGAAAAGTTAAGTGTATTATTTGTTCTTTTTGACCCTATGAATGAGGGCTATTGAATGGGAGTGATCCGTTGTTGATTTTGAACCATAAGTCTCCGAGACTTGCTTGCCGAGTGGCCGAGCAACTTTGTCGAGAGTAGTAAGTCGGGTTGGACCCATCTAAGTGCCACGATCGATTACATGGGTTTCAATCCAATAATATAATGACCGGTCGATGATCCGATCTGCGAGGCATGATGTCTAAATGTCCGAGATGACCTATGGGTCCGATTTACGAGGTCCGAGCCGGTGAGAGGTAATCGGACCTCGACTGATCGCGTAGTCTTCCTTGGTTCATGTGCTACATGTGTCAGGCATTAACCTTATTTCCTGTCTTTACAAGGGGACGTAAGCCCCCGATTGTTTAACTGTGTCGCGGCTGCACTTATTCCAGCATCCTCGTTTTTCCTCCAGGATGGTCGGTCATGGTCGAGCTTATTCGATCTGGGCTCGCTGTGGCCGAGCAAGTTGTAACCGAACTTGTGAGAGCTACATGAGACACTTGGAGGACCAAAAAGAGTTGCAAAATGAGAGATATCTCTTGGCTTTCGACCTTGCGATTGAGAAGGAGAAATCCTCGACCGAAGCTGTTCGGGCGGAGGAGTATAAGAGTTTTTGTGCTCTACAGTTCAAGGAGGCCTTTGATAATGCCTTTGCCCAAATCATGGTGGTTGCCCCCGATTTGGATATCTCAGAGCTTGACTTCACCAAGACTGCGAAGGATGGCAAGATTGTGGAGGAGGAGGATGAAGCCGAAAAGACCAACCAGGGTGATCCCGATGAAGCAAGGGAGAAGCCGGTTGCTGCGAACATAGAGAATTATTGCCGATGGTGGCCTAACAGGAGTCCAAGGGGATACCCTTGAGTAGTTTGTATTTGCTTTCTTTTATGCTTTGTGAGGTAGCTTAAGTGGAGCAGCAGTAGAGCTCGACAGGTCTTCGAGCTGACATGATGATCTAGACCATAGAGGTGTTTCTTTAGGTCGAGTTATCACCTTCCGAGCTGCTTTAGAGCTCGCCAGGCCTCTTTGCTGACCTGAAATCTTTGGAACCGCAGGGGTTAGTCTTTGTCGCGCTGTGTTTGAGCTCGGCACGTCTTTATGCTGACATGGTGTCTTTGAAACCACAATGGTCTTGTTTAGCTCGACAGGCGACCTTAGCCGAGCTGCTTTAGAGCTTGTAGGCCTTTATGCCGACCTGATGTCTTCGAAACCACAGGGGATGTTTAGGCCGACTGGCGACCTTCCGAGCTGCTTTTGAGCCAGGCCTCTATGCTGACCTGGAATCTTTGGAACCGCAGGGGTCGAGCTGCGAGTGAGCTCACCAAGCCTTTATGCTGACTTGGGTTTAGGACCACGGGGGTCGAGCTGCGAGTGAGCCCACCAAGCCTTTATGCTGACTTGGGTTTAGGGGACCACGGGGGTCGTGTCGAGGTCGAGGTTCTTCCGACGCTGGGTGCCGAGCTCCGTGCCGGGCTCGACCTTTGGTTTTGGGGCACTGTTCCTGTCAAAGTATAGACAATTTGCAACAACTTGATGTAATAAAGTTAGCATTAATTTTTATGCTGAGTAAAGTGCTCGTAGTCGAGTTTTATACTTCCCTGTGAGAGTAGTTGATTTGGATGTCCAAACGGCAATGTTGAGGTCATCAAGTAATCGAGATCAGTGACGTAGCCGAGTTGAAAGTTGTAACACCTGAGGACGAGATCGACATCGTCTTAGGACGACGTATCGAGACCTCGCGTCGAGATCTTGTGTCGAGATCCCGTGCCAAGATCGTTTGTCGAGGTCATTTGTCGAGCTGAGGAGACCGCGTGCACTAGCTGCTGAGCTGAGGAGGTCGGGTGTCGAGTTGATGAAGTCGCGTACCGAGCTGAGGAGGTCGCATGTCGAACTGAGGAGGCCGCGTGCACGAACTCGTGTTAGAGCCTTGTGCGCTTGCACGAGCACCCTTGTCGACATCGTGTCGAGATGATAACTCGTATTCTTACGAACGTTATTCAGCGTTATTATTATTATATTGTTTGTAATAATTATATTGTCGGCTTGCCGTTCTCGTCGCCGTGTCTAGATCGTTGACCGATAGAGTAGAGAGTAATTATGAGAGAGTAGCGATTAGACGGGTAGATTGATTGATGGGATTGGCATCTTATAGCTGGAGTTACGATTATACCCCTTCTCTCACCAGCTGTATACCACGACCAGTTCCCTCAAACACTCACTTTCTCTTTTCTTCTTTCTTTCTTCTTCCTTCCTTCTGCTCTGAGTTCCTTGTTTTTCTCCAAAATTTCCATCGAAGAAACCTTGAGTTCCATCGAGATTCTGCATCAACTTTCTTCATCAATCTTGTTCATCATCATCTTCTCGACCTATATCTACTTTGCCGACCATCATCCGAGGTATGGAAGAACAGATTTTTCTCTTCCTTCGTATTCTTGTTTAGCGCCATTTCTTCTTTCCATTTTTAGCCGCTTTATGCTTCCAAATCATGTCAAACTGATGGGTTTTCTTCTTCATGATATTACCTCCTTTCTAACCGATTAATTGGGCTTGTAAAACAAATTTTCTTCCTCTCGCTTTTTCTCGCATCGGCGGTGCCGAAAACCCTTCCTTTTTGGTTTGTTTCGATTTCTTATTTTAGTTTGTCGATCGTTGCTTACGGTTGTTGTTGTTGTCGATCTATCATTGTAGCATCGGATAACCTTTTTTATGAACTTTTGATCGAAAACCCTAACTTTGTGTTAGAGGAAAAATATATTTAAGTTCTTGAGTTTTTATATTTTTCGGTTGTGGTTAAGTTTGGGATGAGAGCTAAGTGTATTAGAACCCATAGATCGAATCGAGTTGTGCTTGTTTTAGGAAGTCCGATTCGAGATCGTGTGATTTCAATCGAGGTGTACGGAAAGCGAATCCAAGGACGTGGAAGCAATGAATCCAGATCGAGAATCAGACGCGTGTCGAGGTCGACTGAGAAGCGTACGTGTCGAGATCGAGTCAGAAAAGTCGTTGTCGAGCTCATTGAAGACAGCCGTGTCGAGATCGAGTAAGAGAAGTCGTTGTCGAGCTCGTTTGAAGACAGCCGTGTCGAGGTCGTTGTCGAGCAGCATTAACTTGGAGTTCGGTAAGGGCGCTTCACATTAATACTTTCATAGTATGCTAGCGTAAGGGCAACTCTTAGACATTATTAAGACTTTATTTTATATGTTATTATGTATGGATTCCTTGATTGGTGTCGAGCTTGGAATGTTGTGATATGATTGGGTTTTTGCATGTATTTGATATGTGATTGAATATATGTTGTGAATTGTGAATTGCTGTTGAATTGCGTTTCTTCATGCAGAATGTTTTATTGCTTAAATGTCGAATTGCGTTTCTTCATGTTAAGCATGCTCTCTTTATTTGATATGTGATCAAGTAAGTTGTGTTACTCTTTGACATGCGGCGAGCTAATCATCGAGTGAGAGAGCTAGCGAGTCATATGACGTTTTGGGGACCCAGGATAATCGAGGGTGCTAGGTCCCCTTTTTGTTTATGGTGGATTGGCTAGGCGTTGTAGCATTATCAGTTTGGGGATGGACCTGCTGATTAATGTATGGAATTCGGTTTGGGGATGGACTGCCGTTTACCTATTACGTCGGTTTGGGGATGGACTCGCCGACGATATTCTAATAAGAGTCGAGTCGAGTCTAGAGTGAGATGGTCGAGTCACGTGTGGTGATTGAGATACATTATTGTGTTGCTTATTTCTTTATGCCGTGCTTATCTTGTATTGTTGAGAAGTTGACCCTTTCCCGTGGTACCTTCAATCCATGACGGTTACCCAGGCGATGTCGAGGGCGCAGGGAACTCGACAGCAGATGATGCCGAGGAGGAGCTCGACGAGGACCCGAGTGACGACCTCTACTTGTCGTGATTGTTTATGTGTGATGGATGTTTTTTTTTTATGACTGTACCTTGTTTTTCTTTTGGAGTAGTATGTCGTGACCAGTTTGGGCAGTATTGTTTTGTCATTTCAGGGTAGACTGGTGGTCTTACTTTTGGAGCGACCCTGCGTGGGAAGTCTGGGAAAGTACCCCAGTGGTATGATTGCTCTCTTGAAGTCGTCATACCTTAGGTGTATTTTCTTTATACATTGCTACTCAGATTCGTATACATTATTATTTCGAGTGGTATATATGCATGTATGTTTTATTAGAATTTAAGTCTTGTGTCTTAGTTGCACCATGTTTGAAAAGTCAGTAATTATTCCGATGTGCACGAGTTGGTTTTATAAAAAAAAAAATAGACCGTACTTTTTAAAAGGCACAAGAGTTTCGTTTTAAAACACATCTCATACAGGTTTAGTTGAGCTCGGTGTGTTGAGCTCGGTAACTCGAGCTCGGTATATTGAGCTCGGTAGCGGTCCGGAAACGGGTCGTTACATTGTTGGTATCAGAGCAGTTCGGTTCTGACCGAGCTGTGCATAGGAGATTTGGACTGGTCATTGTGTCGGGATTTATATATCTGTGTTGGGTACCTAGTTGTAATATGTTGATTGCTGTTTGATTAAGTGAAGCACTTATTGCTTGAAAAATTGTTTGAACTGTTTCTTGATTGAAGCAGTGTGTTTTAACACATCCTTGTTGTGAGATTCTGACAGGGTTTTGAACTTTGTGGAATCTAATGCCACCTCGTAGGAATACGATTTGCAACCGAGAACGTCGACATGGAACGAGCAATTCAAGCTATGGCCGAGATGGCGGCAGCCATGGCTCAACAATCACCGCTGAACTCAACAGGCTTAACGCGATGGCTCAACAGACGCAATGTTAACTCAACAGAACTTGCAAAGAATAAAGAACGAAGCAGAGCGAAATGTCAAGCGAGAGGATTGGCGCGACTTCGTGAAGCATGATCCACCGAAGTTCTATGGTGAGCCAAATCCAGATAAAGCTGATCTTTGGATGCAAGAGATCGAGAAGATCTTCGAGGCACTCCATTGCCCGGACAACGTGAAGGTCGACTACGCCACCTACTTACTGCTAGGAGACGCAGAGTATTGGTGGAGAGGAGTGAAGCAAACATTTATAGCGGAACGTCGCGAGATGACCTGGGAGCTTTTCCGTGAAAGGTTCTTGGACAAGTACTTCCCAGATACTGCACGAGCCGAGAAGGAGCAAGAGTTTCTTCAACTGCAGCAAGGCGGTATGACGGTGTCCGAGTATGCGGCCAAGTTCGAGTCGCTTGCGAGGTATTTCAGTCCATTTCGTGATCGAGTTGACCAGAGATGGTTGAGTGAGAGATTCCAACGGGGATTGAGATTCGACATTCAGAAGTCAGTGGTGTCGTTGAGGATTCGAAACCTCCAAGAGTCGATAGATCGTGTCGAGGTAGAAGGAGTGAGGAGCCACAAGAAGAAGACTGTTGTAGGCGGGCTGAGACCCAGTGCGGGCGAGGTTTGCACTGAAGGAAAACAACCGCAGAAGAAGCCTTACGACCGACCTCGGGAACAACAACGAGGACGATATCGTCCGATGACCCAGGTATCGAGAAGCGGAGGACGTACTCAAAGTGTCGAGGTGACTTGTTTCCGTTGTGGAAGAGCGGGACATTACGCCAATAAGCGTACTCGAGAGGGTGGAGGTGTGTTTCAACCGTAAGAAGCAGTGACATTTTGTCAAGGATTGTCCTACACCTAAAGCCGAACCGACGATGCTTGCGGCGAGGGCCAAAGGAAGCGTCAGGTAGCTAAAGGCGAGTTTTACGCATGAGTGGCGAGGAAGCGGTCGTGAAGATCTTATTCAAGGTGAATGTGAGATCGAGGGTAAATCCTTATCCGTTCTTTTTGATTCGTGCAACCCATTCCTTTATTTCTTCGATTGTGAACCATTTGAACTTGATTGTGGATCGCTTTACCGTTTAAATTGGTAGTTACACCCCAAGATGCTAAATCCTTAGTCACAAACACAGCATGTCTTAATTGTGTAGTGGTTATTCAGAGTAGAAAGTTTGTGGTCAATTTGGTTTGTTTGCCTCTTAAGGGCTTAGATGTCATTCTCGGGATGGATTGGGTGTCAGACCACCATGTCCTTTGGTGTGCGTAAAGCGTAATTTTCCTGCACCTTGGAGTCTCCAATTATCTTTACGCCGAACGTATTGGAGTTTCTTTGAAAAGAAGAAACTAGGGAATACATGTATCCTGGCTAGTTCGGAAGTTTTCCAGCAGATCGACGTGAAGAATGTATCAGTGGTGTGTGACTTTGAGGACGTTTTTCCCGAAGACGTGCCAGGGTTACCACCAGTACGAGAGGTCGAGTTCTCCATCGACCTGATTCCAGGGACAGGACCGATCTCCAAAGCGCCATACAGGATGTCTCCTGCCGAGATGAAAGAACTGAAGTCCCAGATCGAACACTTGGAGTCGAAGCAATTCATACGACCGAGCATGTCACCGTGGGGAGCTCCAGTGTTGTTGGTTAAGAAAAAGGATGGACGATCAAGGCTGTGCGTGGACTATCGTGAGCTCAACAAGGTTACTGTGAAGAACCATTATCCGTTACCACGTATTGACGACTTGATGGATCAACTTCGTGGAGCGGCGATCTTTTCCAAGATAGACTTGAAGTCGGGCTACCACCAGATTCGCGTGAAGGAGGAAGATGTCCCCAAAACAGCTTTTAGGACCAGATACGGTCACTACGAGTACTTGGTGATGCCGTTTGGAGTGACAAATGCGCCAGCTGTGTTTATGGACTACATGAATAGGATTTTCCATTCGTTTTTGGATCAGTTCGTTGTAGTGTTCATCGACGACATACTGATCTACTCGAGGAACCGAGAAGAGCACGCAGAACACTTATGTCGAGTACTGCAGATATTACGAGATAAGCAACTCTATGCCAACCTGTCGAAGTGTGAATTTTGGCTTGAAGAGGTAAATTTTCTTGGTCACGTGATTTCCAAAGAAGGGATAGCTGTGGATCCAACTAAGATTGAAGTTGTGTTAGCGTGGGAACAGTAGAAGGCGATTCTGAGATCGGGAGTTTTATCGGCTTAGCGAGGATATTATCGAAGATTCATTGAAGGTTTCTCGAAGATTGTCGCGCCTCTTTACGATCGACGAGGAAGGATCAACCTTTTGCCTGGACCGAGAGTGTGAAGCCGGTTTTCAAAGGCGAAGGAGCTTTTGACGGCGGCGCTGTCTTGATTTTGCCTCAACCGAAGAGCCTTTCGAGGTGTATTGTGATGCGTCACACCAGGGATTGGGATGCGTCGATGCAACATCGGAAGGTGGTCGCGTATGCTTCAAGACGACTTAAGATTCACGAGAGGAACTACCCTACTCACGACTTGGAGTGGCGTGATAGTTTTTTGGCCGAAGATATGGAGACACTACCTTTATGGGAGCACTCTTCTTGTTTCGGCGATCACAAGAGCTTGAAGTACTGTTCGACCAGAAAGAGCTCAACATGCGTCGGCGTAGATGGACGTAATTTCTCAAGGACTACGACTTTACGTTGGAATACCATCCGGTAAGGCTAACGTGGTAGCGGATGCATTGAGTAGGAAGAGCGTTTAACCTCGGCGATGATGATCAAGGAGTTGGAGATGCTCGAGAAGTTCCGAGACTTGAAGTTGAGTGTCGAAGTTTCACCGGGAAGCCGAGATTTGGTATGCTTACCATTTCTATGATTGTTGGGCGAGATCCGAAACCAGCAAGTTCATGACGAGCTTACGCAGAAGAAGGTTCGATTGATAGCGCGAGGAGGTCGGCGAATTCCAAGTCGGAGCGGACGACATCTTAAGGTGCAATGGCCGAGTATGCGTACCTAACGTATCCGAAATGAGAAAGTTGATTCTCGGCGAAGCGCGCATAAGAGCAACTTTAGTATTCACCCAGGAGTTACGAAGATGTATCAAGACTTGAAGAAGCATTTTTGGTGGTCCTGAATGAAGAAGCAAGTGGCCGAGCACGTAACCGTGTTTAACGTGTCGAAAGCAAAAGTGGAGCACCAACGACTGCGGGAATGCTCTGATAATCGGCGATACCGGTATGGAAATGGGATAGTATTTCCATGGATTTCGTTGTAGGTTTGCCGAAGGCGAGAAGAAGAATGATTCGATTTGGGTGATCGTCGACCGATTGACCAAATCTACTCATTTCTTACCAAAGGTCGACATACAACGTGGAAAAGTCGACCGAGATCTACATCGCGGAGATAGTACGACTTCATGGTATACCCTCTTCGATCGTGTCGGACCGAGATCCAAGTTCACGTCTCATTTTTGGAGGGAATTGCAAGGAGCGATGGGAACCGAGCTCGAGCTTAGCTTCGGCATATCATCCTCGGTCGACGGTTAGGCGAGAGAACGATCCAATCACTTGAAGATTTGTTGCGGCGTGTACCTTAGATCACCGAGGAAGTTGGGACGACGTCTTACCATTGGTGGAGTTCACCTACAATAACAATTTCCATGCGAGCATTGGAATGGCACCTTTGAAGCAATCGTATGGGCGGAAATGTCGGACTCCTCTTTGTTGGTACCAGGGCGGCGGCGTTACGTCGTAGGACCAGATATGATCCAGCAGACTACTGAGAAGATCCGTTTGATCAGAGATAGGATGCGAACATCTCAAAGTCGACAGAAGAGTTATGCAGACCAACGACGGCGACCACTCGAGTTCCGGGAAGGGGAACATGGATTTCTTAGAGTCACCCCCACTCATCGGAGTTGGTCGAGCGATCAAATCCAAGAAACTTACCCCTAAATTTATTGGACCTTACCAGATTCTTCGTCGTATTGGTCCAGTGGCATATCAGATTGCCTTGCCACCATTCTTGTCGAACATCCACGACGTCTTCCACGTCTCACAATTGCGGAAGTATATTTCCGACCCCTCTCATGTCATCGAACCGGATGTGATTCAACTGAAGGACGACTTATCTTTTGAAGCATCACCAGCAAGGATCGTTGATCGGAAAGCCAAACAGTTGCGGAACAAAGAGATTCAACTTGTCAAAGTTGTGTGGGATCAGAAGACGAGAGATGCAACTTGGGAGCTGGAGGAGAAGATGAAGACTCAGTACCCTGAACTTTTTCGAGGTAAGAATCTTATTAGCAATTTCGAGGACGAAATTTTTTTAGAGGGAGAGATTGTAACACCTGAGGACGAGATCGACATCGTCTTAGGACGACGTATCGAGACCTCGCGTCGAGATCTTGTGTCTAGATCCCGTGCCAAGATCGTTTGCCGAGGTCATTTGCCGAGCTGAGGAGACCGCGTGCACTAGCTGCTGAGCTGAGGAGGTCGGGTGTCGAGTTGATGAAGTCGCGTACCGAGCTGAGGAGGTCGCATGTCGAACTGAGGAGGCCGCGTGCACGAACTCGTGTTAGAGCCTTGTGCGCTTGCACGAGCACCCTTGTCGACATCGTGTCGAGATGATAACTCGTATTCTTACGAACGTTATTCAGCGTTATTATTATTATATTGTTTGTAATAATTATATTGTCGGCTTGCCGTTCTAAATCGCGCCGATGTCTAGATCGTTGACCGATAGAGTAGAGTAATTATGAGAGAGTAGCGATTAGACGGGTAGATTGATTGATGGGATTGGCATCTTATAGCTGGAGTTACGATTATACCCCTTCTCTCACCAGCTGTATACCACGACCAGTTCCCTCAAACACTCACTTTCTCTTTTCTTCTTTCTTTCTTCTTCCTTCCTTCTGCTCTGAGTTCCTTGTTTTTCTCCAAAATTTCCATCGAAGAAACCTTGAGTTCCATCGAGATTCTGCATCAACTTTCTTCATCAATCTTGTTCATCATCATCTTCTCGACCTATATCTCGCCTGCTCGACCATCATCTGAGGTATGGAAGAACAGATTTTTCTCTTCCTTCGTGTTACTGTTTAGCGCCATTTCTTCTTTCCATTTTTAGCCAGTTTTATGCTTCCAAATCATGTCAAACTGATGGGTTTTCTTCTTCATGATATTACCTCCCTTTCTAACCGATTAATTGGGCTTGTAAAACAAATTTCCTTCCTCTGTTTTTCTGCAATCGGCAGTGCCCAGAAACCCTTCCTTTTTGGTTTGTTTCGATTTCTTATTTTAGTTTGTCGATCGTTGCTTCTGGTTGTTGTTGTTGTCGATCTATCTGTTGTAGCATCAGATAACCTTTTTCATGAACTTTTGATCGAAAACCCTAACTTTGTGTTAGAGGAAAAATATATTTAAGTTCTTGAGTTTTTATATTTTCTGGGTTGTGGTTAAGTTTGGGATGAGAGCTAAGTGTATTAGAACCCATAGATCGAGCGAGTTGTGCTTGTTTTAGGAAGTCCGATTCAGAGATCGTGTGATTTCGAATCGAGGTGTGCGGAAAGCGAATCCAAGGGCGTGGAAGCGGCGGAATCGGATCGAAGCTATGCGTGTCGAGGTCGATCGAGAAAGCGTGCGATGTCGAGATCGAGTCGAAAAAGTCGTTGTCGAGCTCGTTGAAGACAGTAGTGTCGAGATCGAGTAAGAGAAGTCGTTGTCGAGCTCGTTTGAAGACAGCCGTGTGTCGAGGTCGTTGTCGGCAAAGATTAACTTGGAGTTGATGGCGCTTCACATTAATACTTTCATAGTATGCTAGCGTAAAGGCAACTCTTAGACATTATTAAGACTTTATTTTATATGTTATTATGTATGGATTCCTTGATTGGTGTCGAGCTTGGAATGTTGTGATATGATTGGGTTTTTGCATGTATTTGATATGTGATTGAATATATGTTGTGAATTGTGAATTCTTTGTTGAATTGCGTTTCTTCATGCGAGAATGTTTTATTGCTTAAATGTCGAGTGCGTTTCTTCATGTTAAGCATGCTCTCTTTATTTGATATGTGATCAAGTAAGTTGTGTTACTCTTTGACATGCGGCGAGCTAATCATCAGTGAGAGAGCTAGCGAGTCGTATGGCGTTTTGAGCCGGACCCAGGATAAGCCGAGGGTGCTAGGTCCCTTTTTGTTTATGGTGGATTGGCTGGCGTTGTAGCATTATCGGTTTGGGGATGGACCTGTGATTAATGTATGGAATTCGGTTTGGGGATGGACTCGCCGTTTACCTATTACGTCGGTTTGGGGATGGACCCGGCGATATTAGGAATAAGAGTCGAGTCGAGTCTAGAGTGAGATGGTCGAGTCACGTGTGGTGATTGAGATACATTATTGTGTTGCTTATTTCTTTATGCCGTGCTTATCTTGTATTGTTGAGAAGTTGACCACTTTCCGTGGTACCTTCAATCCATGGCGGTTACCCAGGCGATGTCGAGGGCGCAGGGAACTCGGCGGCCAGATGATGCCGAGGAGGAGCTCGGCGAGGACCAGTGGCGACCTCTACTTGTCGTGATTGTTTATGTGTGATGGATGTTTTTTTTTGATGACTGTACCTTGTTTTTCTTTTGGAGTAGTATGTCGTGACTAGTTTGGGCAGTATTGTTTTGTCGTTTCAGGGTAGACTGGTGGTCTTACTTTTGGGCGACCCTGCGTGGGAGTCTGCCGGAAGTCCCCCCAGGGTATGATTGCTCTCTTGAAGTCGTCATACCTTAGGTGTATTTTCTTTATACATTGCTACTCTGTATTCTGTATACATTATTATTTCGAGTGGTATATATGCATGTATGTTTTATTAGAATTTAAGTCTTGTGTCTTAGTTGCACCATGTTTGAAATTTGTAATTACTACGATGTGCACGAGTTGGTTTTATAAAAATAGACCGTACTTTTTAAAAGGCACAAGAGTTTCGTTTTAAAACACATCTCATACAGGTTTAGTTGAGCTCGGTGTGTTGAGCTCGGTAACTCGAGCTCGGTATATTGAGCTCGGTAGTGGTCCGAAAACGGGTCGTTACAAAAGCCGTCTGAATATTGAAATTGTTGAGGGAGGCCTGGTAGGGCCTTGAGTCTGGGCTGGGTATCCACATTGGTTGTCTGGTTTTGAGGGACGATATCTGTGGTCGTCCGAGTTGATGGGGTCAGCAATGTGGTTGACTTGAGCTCTTCCAAATAACAGTCATGCGACTACGAGTTGAGGTCAACTTCGGTTGTTGAGATGAGGTTGACGAGTGGCGGTTGAGCTTTGTCAGCGTATCTTGATTTCTTCCAAGATTTGTGGTGACTGCGTTCCTTATTTTTAGGATACCCCACGATTTGATTTTGATCTCGTCCGAGATTTGTGTGGTGACCCGCTCCTGGTTCTTAGGGTATCCAAAGATTTGATTTTTACCTTGATCTTCGATTAGAAACACGTTCTTACGGAGTCACGAACGTTGAGGCCATAAGTTATTTTCGATCCCTTGCCGTTTGCTGCTTCCTTTCGAGATCGGATGATATGTTCACCACGAGAAGGTCCCGTGTTCGGTGTGCTCTGTTTTTGCCTTCCAAAGTTGCTCGTCGATAGCGGTAAAGGCCGATCCGTTTGGTGCCTTTTCGATACTGAGGTGCTCCAAGTTCTGATCTTTAGGTTGATACCATCCTGCTCGCGTGGTATCCTTGAGGCCCAGGCTAGTTTTACCGGGCCCCACGGTGGGCGCCAATGTTAATGCACGAAATGGTGCAAGCTCCTCGACGAGTTCGTACCGCCGCTTTGATCTTCTGGCTGGTAGCTAGGTGATGAGCTTTGTGGTGAGTACTCCTCCTTTGGGCGTGATGTCCTTCCTCCTTTAGATCGGCGGGTGGGGTACCTGCAAAAGGCACTCCGATGCCTAAGTTAGATAGGGCTTTTTAGGGTTTGGAGAGAGTGTAGAGAGAGAGTCCAAACCTGGGGGGTCTAGCCCCCTTTATATAGCGAGTTGCGTGGAAAGAAGGAAACCTCTGCGCGCGGTAATCCCTCGTCGGTCGGGAATTAGCTGATCTCTTCCTGATATTCCGCTCCTGTGTCGGCCACGTCCCCAGCTCGACGTTATCATCGGGAAAATTGTACCGGAAGTCGGGTCTGGCGGGTCTCAGGTCGGTGGCAATTCGTCGAGCTCAGGTAAGCAGGAACCGAGCTGATCTGCACCAGGTTGGCGAGCGTACTAGGACTCGGCTCGGGACCGGTCCATAACAGATTGTATTTGGGCAATCGTCAGATTTCACATCCTCAGTCTCGGAAAGTTCAATCATAATGCACATGGCAGGCCAAATCTTTTATAGTTGTTTAGCTTTCCCCCATTTTTAATCTTTAGCAATTTGTAATTGTTTGACACTATGTATAAAAAGAAAATTTAAGTATGATTGTGAAGTTATAATTAAATGGCTCTGTTATGCCATATGTGGTGAATGAAAGTGTTATGTACTATATAATGGATTCATTTTCAATTTTTTTCATTTCTTTCTTCTTTCTCTTTGGGCTGTAGTTATCAAATAAACCTGTAGGTGTCGAGATCAAGCTCAAGCTGTCGTTGTCTTCAATCTGTCGAGATCAAGCTCCACTGCCGAGATCAAGCTCAACCTATAGTGCCGAGATACTCAACCTGTCGATATCAAGCTCAACCCGCCGAGATCGGGCTTGACTTCGACCGCTGAGGACCAACGGCTTGAGTTTGATCTCGACAGGTTGAGCTTGATCTCGGTTGAGCTTGAGGACAGCGGTATTCACATGATTGTGATGGGTCTTGATGCTCCAATAGATAGTTGTCTTGCCGTCGAGATCAAGCTCAAGATGGCGATATCAAGCTCAACCTGTCGAGATCAGCTTGACGGCGGCTTGTGAGCTTGATCTCGGCACCGAAGACAACTATCTATTGGAGCATCAAGACCCATCACAATCATGTGAATAGCCGTGGTCCTCAAGCTCAACCGAGATCAAGCTCAACTGCCGAGATCAAAGCCGTTGGTCCTGCCGCCAGTCAAGCTGATCTCGACAGTCCTCAGATAGTTTGTCTTGGTCGCCGAGATCAAGCTCTCGCCGCCGAAGTCAAGCCCGATGTCGGCGAGGTTGAGCTTGATAATGACATCTTGAGCTTGATCTCGGCGGCTACGAGTTGAGCTTGATCTCGGCGGCAGAAGACAACTATCACGGGACTGTCGAGATCGGGCTTGACTCGGCGGCGAGGACCAACGGCAGGTTTGATCTCGGCGGGTTGAGCTTGATCTCGGCGGTTGTCTTCAAGTCCGAGATCAAGCTCAACCTCAGAGCTGTCGAGATACTCAACCGTAGTCTTCAAGTCGCCGAGATCAGGTTTGACTTCGACTGAGAGCTTGATCTCGGCTGAAGACAAACTATACAGACTGCCGAGATCGGGCATGACTTCGGCTGAGGATCAACAAATTGAGTTTGATCTCGACAGGTTGAGCTTGAGTTTGATCAGCGACTTACCTTTTATTCAATATTTTTTCCCAACAATGCAATGAATTCCTATTTAAATTTATTATTATTCTCTTTACAAAATTGAAATATTTTTATAATTTTTGAAAACAAGTTCATTTTAAATTTTTTATGTGCACTTTAGATACATGTCTTATGAAATTTCTCTTTATATTTCTTTACTAATATTTTTTAAATATACACCGTGCATAACACAGACCATATAATAGTGGTATTATTTCTTTTCATTTTTATTTTATATTATTGTATATTTTGTAACCAAATTTTTTTTATTGCATATCAATTTTATGTATATATTTATTATTTATAAATGATTATTTTCTTGGTAAGTTCTGACGGGGTAACATGTAATAGCTAGAGTTGAATTTGTTGGTATAGTTCAATTGTCTTTAAACACATCAATGTTATGCAAGTATTTATTATTTACATGTATCTATTCACAATCTTAAATCCTGATGGAGAACGTATAATAACTTAGATTGAGTTTTAGACCATAATGTTGTTGTTATTTAGCACATATCAATTTTATGTATGCATTTATAGCAACCAATTATTTATGTAACATAACAAGTTGGAATTTGGTTGAATTATTTTCTCAGCATGACTTCCCTTACTCTTTCTGCATTTTTAAGAATTAAAACAAGTAATCAAGTTTGTCACATAAAAATTTAGTTTAGTTTTATAAAACATGTGTATTTCAAAAATGCGTGAAAACGAAGTGACCCGTGCGAATGCACGGGTATCTTACTAGTGATCCTAATAGGCTAGTCTTTGAGGGAAAGACTGAGCTCAGAACTCACCTTGACCATGTGGTTCATAGCTATGTCCATATCATCCAACAAGATACCCTTAAATCTACTCCCGTCTACTTCGGAAAGTAAAGGCAGGAGCTTCACATAGCTTGGATTTCATCCCCAAGCCTCTCTTTAATGATCAATGTGGACGGGGTTCCCATTGCTCCACTAATCGGTCCTCGGCTTATGGAGGATTAATTCACGATTCTAGAGGATCCTTCATTAAAGAATTCCATTGTAATATTGGAACCTTCACAGCCATTCAAGCTGAACTCCGGGGCTTATACCTTGGTTTAAAGCTTGCCCAACAGTTAGCTCCTTCCTCCCTGCTTGTTGAGATCGACTTTCTCGTAGTAGTATATATGCCTTGTTCACAATGTTTACTTTTCTACCTCAGTGCTACAGCCTCTTCTTTTGGAAATACTCCATCTTCTGCGAGGTCCAAATTGATAAGTTTCGGTGTCTCACATTTATCGGAAAGCAAACAATTGTACGGATCTTTTAGCTATTATATATAGGCCATGGTGGAAGCTTCTCTTGGACTATCCTTACAGAGCCTCCTCCAAATCTCAATTTGCTTCTTTATTTTGATGTTATAGGGTGTACACCCCGCTTAGTTCCCTATTTTTTTTTATGTTCCTTTCCTTGTCTGAAAAAATAATGGTTGATTTATTATACTAATAGAAACAAATTGTATTTATTTTTGTATTAAATCGAAATCTTTAGATTTATTATAATTTGAATTTGTATTAATTCAAATTTGGTTGAATGATAAAGTTTCAGATATGATGTTAATTGATTGATATGTCTTAATTAATGAAATGTCATTGGGTGAATGGTTAGAAAAAATGAATATATTAGGAGGTAACACGTGGAATATCCCATATGGAAAACACGTAGAAAAACTTTGTTTTAATATATATAATAGATAATAGATAATATATAGATAGAATATGGCATGGCTTGGCTCTCACGCATGAGCTTGGTTATAAGAATAAGAAAGTTATATGCGAATCACACTACCTTAGCGGTAACCGCGACACTCGTGTTCCATACTCATGCTTCTCCTTGTTGAGATTGTGGGACAGTTAGATAACCAGTGGAATGTTTCCATTGTGCATGTCTTCCAGAGCAGAATATTTGTGCAGACTTTATGGCTAAGGCAACTGTGAGAGTTTTAGGCTATGTTTGGTATGTAAGAAAGTGAGAGGAAAGAAAGCGAGAGAAAAGAAAGTTTATTGGTTAAAGTGTAAAATTGATGATGTGTCATATTATTATTGGCCTGTTACACTTATCCATGCACACTTTTTACATTTTTCAAGAAACTTTTTCTTCCCTCCACTTTCCTTCTCTCGTCCCAAACACAGTGTTAGGTTTGAGTAAATACCTAAATTGGTCCCCAACAAAAATTATGGAGACCAATTTAGTTCTTGAAAAATAAAAAATATCAATTTGGTTCTTAAAAATCTCAAATGTGGGTTAAATTAATGTCCCTAAAAATTATTTTAAAAAAGATTGTTAAAGACTACATTGATATTTTTTATTTGTTAGAGACTAAATTAGTCGGAGGTATTTGGCACACTCTTCCCGCGGGATTGGGTGGACATGTTAGGCTTGTTGCCTTAGTGTGTGTTTGGATTAGATTCCAAAACACCGGTAGAGCAAGAAAACACCGATGGCGTTGGAAAAAATGAGAAAATGGATTTTTCGTGGTGTTTGTTTTAGATTATGGGTGGAAAAAAATGGATTTTGACTTTGCCAAAATCAATTTTGTTGGCAGTAACCAATGGGTTGCTTCTCAGTTTCCAAAACACCGTTTGATATTTTTAACACATTAAAAGTGATTCTACTTTGTCAACCAAACACAAATCAATTCTTCTGAACTCACTTTTAAATACTATTACCAAACACAAATCAATTTTTTTAAACTCAATTTTTTTAAAATCAATTTTTTTTAAACAAGATTCTCCACAATCTATTCTACTAGAATCTAAAACAAACTACCCTTAGTTGGTCCTTTCCTCTTTGTTTTGCTTTTTGCTTTTTTTTTTCTCTTTATTTATTTATTTATATAATATGATATGATATTTTTTGATTAGTACATGATATAATATGACATGACATGACATGATGCTTTTGCTTTTCTCTGTTACTTATGTAACCCAACAAAAACAAATAGATTTTAGTCAAAAAAAACAAAAAATAAAATAGATTATTTCATTTATTTATTAATAATTGGGCTGCTGTTTACTTTGTAAGAAAAAAGGAAAAAGAAAAAAAGTGTCCTTCGTCAGAGAACACTCAACTTCAAGGTACACCTGTGGGTCTTCGTTTTGCTCCCTGTTTCCATTCTCTTTGGTTCCTTAGAAGAGTAACGAAAATCAATTCAATACAAAAGGGAAGTAAGACCTTATCACCTTTTCTATTTCACTATTTTCCCTCTCTTTTCTACATACATGCTTGGGGTTTATCCATTGATTCAATTATTCCGAATTGTTTCTTTCAATTTAATCCAAGTATGTTCGGGGTTGTGTGATTGCATTGTGTCTATTGTTCTGGAATTCGCAGATTGAAGCGTTACTCGACTTGATTGAAATCCTATCAAACAATGCCATTGCTGTATTCTCTCAATTGCTGAGTTGTTAGTTTGCTAAATTAACAATGGCTGCTGTTAGGTTTTCTAATGTAAGATGTCTACATAGTTCAATCAAGAGTTCTTTGAACATCGAAGTTATTCAAAAATACCATTATCCCCGTAATAGGGCTTTGAACCTTACAAGAATTGCAAGTTTGCCTATTGATTTGTTGAACCGTCCTTATTCCAAAGGAGAATTACAATCACCTTCAATGTTTTCTCAGAATCAGTTAAGTAATTTGGCTTCTGTATCACTTCATAGGGGTCACCTTTTTGGTAGCAAAACCAATGCCTCATTTGATTCTAGATTTTGTAACCGGAGTACTGTTCCTTTTGCTTCCGTGACCGGTGTGTTGAATTGCCGAATGTATTCGTCGTCTTTGGGTGGGAAAGGAAGCAGGGATGGTGGCACAGAAGTTTCTGCTGGTTCTGGTGTAAGTGACATGAATGGTGATGGTGACTCCGTTGTTTCGGGTGATTGGGTTGAGAGGATGAAAGATGCATGGAAGAGTGCTGTAGAGGCAGCATCATATGGTGGGCAGAAGGTTAAAGAAGTTTCTGATGATCTCACTCCATATGCTCAACAGTTGCTCGATTCACATCCTTATCTTAACAAGGTGGTTATTCCAGTTGGTGGTACTTTAACTGCTACTCTACTAGCTTGGTTCTTGATGCCTAAGGTTTTGAGGAAATTTCACAAATATGCATTGCAAGGTCCTGTTTCTCTATTTCCAGGGAGCATGTCTGGGGAGCCAGTTCCTTATGAGAAAAGCTTTTGGGGTGCTATGGAAGACCCAGTGCGATATTTAGTTACCTTCATGGCATTCTCACAAATGTTAGTGGGTTATTTACAAGTTTAGGGATATTCTTAGTCCTTTTGTTTTTTGTCATTTTTTTATTAAATGTTCGGTTGTGTGACAGTTGACTTTGATTTACAGTGCTGTAATGGTAGCTCCAACAGCTATAGCCTCGCAATATCTGTTACCCGCTTGGAGGGGTGCAGTGATACTTTCATTTGTATGGTTTTTGCATAGATGGAAAACAAATGTTTTTGCACGGACTTTGTCCAGTCAAAGTTTTCTTGGACTTGATAGGGAGAAATTGCTTGCTCTAGACAAAGTCTTATCCATTGGTCTATTTGTGATTGGTATAATGGCTTTGGCTGAGGCTTGTGGTGTGGCTGTGCAATCTATTGTAACTGTTGGTGGCATAGGAGGTATGTATTAAATTTTATTGAATCTGATCAGTTTAATTTTACATCCTTAAATTTTTCTGTATATTTCCTTTTCCCAAACCTTTGGTTTTCTATACTGTTGATGGACGCAGGAAAACTCTTATTATGATTGTAGGTTTTAAGAAAGAGAAGATCCTTATAGCTATATCATTCTCGTTCAAAAGACCATCAGCACTATAGAAATTGAAAGGATTGAGTGAGAATGTGCTGATGATGCTTTGATTGCAAAATGACTTGAATTGAGAGGAAATATTGTATAACTTGGTTTCATAAAAAGAATGCCTTAATCTCCCAAAACATAGATAGTTCTAGAGCTGTAAAGGCAATTATAATGTCAATAGTTAGAATAATAATGGAATAACATACACGCACATGCACTGTATTTTCTTGTGTTCCATTTAGTGAAAATATCAGCTATCCTCAGTCCCTACCTGTTGATCCTGCTCGTGAGTCTTTCACTATAACATTATATGATCTCTATTTGAGTTTCTCTGTCCATTTGGTAAACTTTTTATTCAGTTGCTTACATGCTTTTGATAAATACTCAGTCCCTACCCGTTGATCCAGCTTATGATAAATATAAGAGTTTTGCTCATATATTTGTTTATTTATTTTCATTTTTCTACTGATAAAATAAGGAGTGGAAGTTTTCATATTTCTGTATTTCTATCTTTATGCAGGAGTTGCTACTGCTTTTGCTGCCCGAGACATTCTTGGAAATGTCTTCAGTGGTTTATCTATGCAGTTTTCAAAGCCTTTCTCAATTGGAGATACAATAAAAGTATGTTTATTTGTAGATGTAAATTAATGATCATTCCTGGTTTACTTTTTATTGGAAAATGATTTTCTGAACCGTGGATTTGCAACCTGTTTTATGCCTGTATGCCCTATTTGCAATTATGTGTTTTAGGTGAGGAATGGCAATTATTTTATTTTTATTTTTTTTCACTACTTGCACATTAGGTAACAATAATATCATACTCATTACTAGTGTCTTGTTCCAATTGTCCATTATATATTATGTAGTATGAACTGGCAGAAGTGCATATATAGATGTTTCACATAAATCCAGGAGTAGAATTAGGGTTAAAACATTGGAGGGGCCAAAATAAGAACAAATTTAGGTGAGGTTTTTAAAACTAAAATAAAATAAAATTTGAAGGATCCTACATTTATTATGAGATGAGATTATTGGTGAAACGTGAAGTTATAGAGTTTTAAATGAAGAGGGAAGAGAAAGAATAAAGACCCTAAATTATGATTATGGTTATGATTGATGATTATCATTTGATTATTGACACTTATTAATACAAGACTTAATCCTAATTAAGTAGGGAAGTAAATCACATAATAACATGGAAATATATAAACTAATCTTAAGAGATAGTCTAAGATAAAAAAACTAATCCTATGGGATAATCTAATATACTATAAGATAATATCTAGATATTATAAGATATTTTCTTATATTCCGGCAAAACACAATTTTATGAAATTTGGAAATTTTGGACTATTAGGACTATCCATGCTTCAATGAAGGTATGCTCCTGTTTAAATCCTATAATTCTTGAATGTGTCTGAGAAATTGCAGGCTGGCTCGATAGAGGGTCAAGTGATGGAAATCGGTCTTACTACCACATCGTTGCTGAGTGCTGAGAAGTTCCCTGTCATTGTGCCGAACTCATTTTTTTCTAGCCAGGTGGGCCTTCTTTTCCCTATCTATTTTTCTAGTGTTTCTGGACAGGCTTGCCTTCCTGCAGTCACTTTAGCACAGCAGAGAAGTGGTTCCCACAATTTAAAAA
This sequence comes from Calophaca sinica, assembly GCA_037113605.1. Lineage (NCBI taxonomy): Eukaryota > Viridiplantae > Streptophyta > Magnoliopsida > Fabales > Fabaceae > Calophaca > Calophaca sinica. The sequence continues at coordinate 119,029,129 of CM073731.1, forward strand.
TAGTCAAGGCTACTTTATTCTTTCTTTCTTTCTCTAATTGTATGTCTATATTGCATTGTTCTAAAACTGCAATGCATTGGGTATTGGCTCAATGGGCCAGGGGTTGAACTAGTGAGTCATTGGTTGAATTGGTTGATCCAGTGTATTAGTGTATATCATAAACTATGAATTTTCTGCTCAAATATATTATTAATTTCATAATTAAAAACTCCAATTATAATTTATTGCACAAATAAGTTAAAACTTTTTCATCTTAAAAAATGCTCTTAGTCTCATATTTTATTATATTTATTTTATTACTTTATTACTTTATTTTTTTTTTAATTAGTGAAATAGTGTTCCAACTTGGCACATTGTCCACATCCAACGGACAATCCATTTATTAAAAAAATTAATAAAACATGAAAAGCTTAAAAACTTGTTGAAGAAGGGAAATCAAGTCCCGAAGAAAACAAAAGGTCAGTAGAGGCAGTTGTAGTTTTCCCGTAAGTAAATCCAATGGGATTTTAGGGTTTTACTGGTTTTAGAAATCGTGTTGTTTTCAGTTTTAACTTTAAAACTGCCATCTTATTTTACATTTTGTTTTCTGTTTTCGAAGATTTGTACAGAAAATAGTGAAAACTTTTTTTGTTTTCACCATTTACTATCCAACAAACCACCTGAACCGGTCACATGGTCGGGTCTGAGCCGGTTTTTTGAACACTGAAGCATTGACTTATAGAGAGCCTAATCTGTTCTGAACACTCAAACATTCCTAATCAATTTTTGGCACAAACATATCATACAAAGATGTACAACTTGTTGTCAGCACTTCATATCTTTTGCTTGTAGTTGAATCTAGTATTTAAACCTAGAGTATTCTCTTTTCTCCAATGCCTCATCCAAGTTGAAGCTCTGTTGTTTGACTTTCAAAGCAATTGTTTGAGCAGGCTTCTTATAATCTTGAGCTTTCCTCTGCTTGGCGTTTTTTAAATCATAATTTGTTCGTTAGGAAAAAGATAGATATGGATACATCATGGAAGAAACAAGTGCTGGCATGTGAATGTATTTGAAAAAAATATACGTTTGTTAATTATTACAAAGTAGAAAAAAATTGGTCAAATTATTTGACAATGCATTACCATGTTCTGCTCCTTCAAGGTTAGATTCTGTTTGATGTCGTCTTTACATTTGTCTAACCATTCTTTTCATCAATTTTGAAACTGAGGCTAAGATATTAACTTACTTGATTTTACCTATATTTAAAATTACTTTTATAATTTCCTATGTTTTTGGGGTTTGAATATATCTATGACTGTGAGAAAACTTCTCCAGAGGATATGTAAATTTTGAAGCTTGCACCTCACATTTACACAGCTGCACGCACACAAACCAATGCATAAGCGGTTGCCTTAATCACAATAAACATGTTTCTTGCTTAAGCTTTTGATCTCGAGTTTATGATCCACTTGCTGCCTCGGTCATCATAGTTACGATCCTCTTTTCCATTTTGTAGGTAATTGTGAACAAGTCCCGTGCCGAATATCGTGCCATTATTACCAAAATTCCTCTGCAAATTGAGGATCTAAGTAAGATTCCCCAGATATCGAATGATGTAAAAAGCATGTTAACATCAAATGCGAAAGTTTTCTTAGGAAAAGATGTTCCCTACTGTTTCTTGTCACGTATAGAAAGTTCATACGCAGAATTGACTCTTGGATACAACCTCAAACACATGGTAACTCACTCATCCGAAATTATGAATTTATAATATTTATTCATGTTATGCTTGTTTCGCACTCAATGTATACTCTTTGTTTATAAAATGCTTTTGGAAGAATTATTCTGAAATGACTTCATGAGAGATTCAACATACAAGCATGTTGAAACACCAACCTATTACCTCCGAGGTGTGCTAGCTAGGAAGTAAACTACAGAGATGTTATTATTATTATCTCTGAAGTTTCTTTGCTTCATTTTATATTGCATTTAATTTGTTTGGATTTCTAGCTTGTTCTGTGCATTTGTTTTGATTGAACAAGGAGTATGCAAAAGATATCTCACTGTATCTAAATTGCAATCATCAAATTTAGGTAATATAACTAATTGAAAAATAGTATCATATAGAAATAATGGCATGACCAACTGGCCAAGGAGTTTCACGTGTCTTTGATTTTCCAATGCAAAATAGAATAAAGGGATCTCTGAGCTCAGAAGTTTAGATTCGAAATTGCATAGCTGATGTTTTATTTACTTGATCTGAGATGAAGTGTATGTTAATCAGTTCTGGTTCCTACCGGGTTACGTATTTCCAATTGATCCCTATTGCTTAAATTGATAGGAAGTAAACCAATTATACACTGCATATGAGCTTTCTGCACCCAACTGCACTCTTCAAGAAATATAATTTTATGTTGGACTTCAAGACACTTGTTGAGACCGTTGAACTATTTCCTTATCTACAGACTTGCTGAAAGTAAAGGACAACATGGTGTTATAGAGCTCCCGTCACAGTGGGAAATAGATGAGTCAGATCCATTGCTGATCTATTGTAAGCATTTGCAAGAGATTGATTCCACGGCTCAAACATGTGACTTCTAGTCACACAACAACAGCTCCAACCATAGTGCTAAGGCTCCCTTTATAGACTTGCTTAAAGTATGGAAAGAAAAACAAGAGACTTGAATTAAGTGAAATGCATCAGAGATGAGGAGAGAAGGAAAAATATTGGTCACGGAGCAAAGATATCATGGAAAGATGGAAATTATTTTCATAAACTTTTGAATGAAAGTCACGAGCATTCTTTCAATTCAAATAGACTTAACATTAGTGAGGAGGATCAAACTACTCCTACTATTGAAGATATTGATCTGAGGTGAAAAAAGCATTGAAGAGAATGACCAATTGTTAGGATAATAAAGAGGAATAAAAGCTAGTTTGTTAATCAGTTAGTTAGAAGGGATTATAAATAGGGAACAGGATAACTACCACAACATTCTTTTATGAACAAACCATTAAAGTTGGTTAATTGGGAAGCCATTCTTGTACTATTCTTACAACAATGTAAACCGGGGATAATTATGCAGCTACTGTCATTAAAGTTGGTCAATGTAGCTTATCAGGATCTTCCTGTGGAAATTATAGGAGTTAAGTTTATACAAATGATGGAACATGAAGAGATCTTGGGAGGCATTAAATTGGAAGGAGTTGTTCATTCTACTGCCCAAAGCAGTATTTCTTGTGTTTTTCGTTTTCAACTTTGGGGACAAGGTTGCTTTTGAAGGGGGTGGTATTGTTAGGTTAATAAAGATGAACTGAAGTAGTTGGGATTAGTTAGGTTAGGTTACTTGGTTAGAAGGGATTATAAATAGGGAAAATCAGGATAGAGGGGGTCATTATGTACATTTGACTTTGAGAGTTGTTAAGCGGAGATTAAAACTAGAAACTCACGTCATAGAAAATCATTTTAGTTTTATGATGGGCAGATTGACCATAGAAGCCATATACTTGCTACGAAGATTAATTGAGAGATATTGGAGGAATCAAAAAGATGTGCACATTTTTTTCATTGATTTGAAAAATGTGTATGATAGATACCTTGAGAAGTTTTGTGAAAGGCTTTAGAGAAGAAAGGTGTTTGAATTGCTTACATTTGAGCAATCAAATATATGTATGAGGAAGCCACAATTAGTGTGAAAATATACAAGTTTTCCTAATTATTATAGGTGTGCACTTAGTGTTAGCTTTTATGTCTTTATATTCTTATCATGGTTTTAGATGTGCTTACTGTACATATTCTAGAAATGGTGCCACAATGCATGTATTTTGCACATGATACGAGAAAAGAGATAAATGAATAGTTAGAGATATGGAGATGGGCCTTGGAAATACATGGTTTCTGCCTAAGTAGAGTTAAAACAAAGTACATGGAATGCAAGTTTAAGTACCTAATACAAAACTGCAGGAAGATAGAGAGAGATGTTAACCATAAAATTCAAATAGAGTGGATGAAATGGAGGGATTTTTTGGGTGCAATCTGTGATGGGAAAGTACCACTCAAGCTAAAAGAAAAGTTTTACCGCACAACTATGAGACCGGCAATATTATATGAAGTGATGGTAAAAAGCCACCAAGAAAGTAAACTTAATGTCGCAAAAAATGAAAACGTTATGATGGATGAGTGGTTATACAAAACAATATAGAATTAGAAATACAATCATTAGAGAGAAAATTGGGTTAGCCCCCATTGTGGAAAAGATTTAAGTCGTTTGACCAGATGGAGGAAAGTTCAATGTTAGAATTAGAGGGAGATTAAGGAAAACTATATACTAAACCATTGAGAAAGACTTATAGATAAATGGTCTGTGTTTGGACCTAATACATGGCAGGATTTTTTGTAGCCTCAATTGCTCCATGTTTCCGACCTCACCTAAAAAAGCTTGGCTGTTGTGTTTATTGTTTTTTGAACAATGGCCCACTATCCTGCTTTCTATGTTTTGAACTTCGTCATCTAGTCCTGTTTAAGGCATTATTTTGTTAATGCGATACACCTTTATGTTCAAATTTCACCATATTTTGGCTGTACATCTTTCTATCCTCATGTTTATCTCATATTTTTCTTTCTTACAGCGCAAAGATGAGTTATACTCGGCAGAACAAGATATTCTCCTGCAAACAGCTCAGATCATTAAGAATTATGGGATTGCTCTGGGCAGTACATGGAATGACATGTCTACTAAGTAGCATGCTCGACATGATGGCATTTTTGGAAGACGTGATAAGTGGTAGTTTTAACAAGGTCTGCAGGTATACTAAACAGCTATCGTTCGCAACCAAAGCAATTTTCTAACACTAGTTGGATCTGTGTAGTTAGATCATTTGGCTTCAGATTTTAAATTTGTTGTACTAAATGATATAAAAAGTTTCACATTTTTTGAGTGAGTTATGGGGTATCAACCACACAATCTACCAAATAAGCTATAGTTGGAGGAATTGACCCGAAAACCAAAAAAAACCGTAGTTGAAGGAAGTTCAGGAAGCCTTTTAATGTTTTCGGAAATTGATACTTAGATACAAACACCAGCTTTGGCCAAGGCTATAGAAAGTTGGAAAAATGGTATCAAGTGACCGAAGGCAGACCAAGGAAGCAATATTAATTTTTGACAAAAAAGTGTTACAAAAGGTTGTATCGTTAAAAAAAAAAAAAAAAAAAAAAAATTCATGTGGTATCAATTGTTGTTTATCCTCGAAGGTTGAATATTAGTGTTGGTTCACTCTCATTTGAAGCGTAGTCTCCATGAACTGCCCACAACCAGATTGAATCGCAGTTAAATCGCTTTGAACAGTTAAACAAATCGGTTTGAAATATTTTTTACTTCTTTTTACTCTCAAATTTAATACTTATTTATTTATTTATTAGTCATTCAGTTTAACCGTAATTGAACCGAATGAACCAATTGATTCATGATCACTGGTTCGACTTTTGGTTCGGTTTTAAAAACATTGCACTGTACATCAATTACTGGGCAAGTGTTTGACACTTTGACTCTATTAATTAGCTGCTTGTGAGCTTGATATCATGTTGACTTCATAGACCAGATAAACGGAGCATCGATATGAAATACAAGTCTACTTGAATCTGCTACAATGCAGAACCAGCAAAATATATAAGAAATGTTATTTACTTGGTTACTGATAACCGGTATATTAATACAGTTTTATATGTTTGCATTCACTTATAGCCAATTCACTAATACCTTTGCATCAACAATTATTTAAGAACTTTTGTAAACTCTTCAACTTCATATCTCTTTCCTGATTCCATCCTTGAGAAACTGGACAAATGCTGCTATATAACAATCCTGGTGCAGCTTCAAGTTTCCTAAAATAGCAGCAGCTTCTCTTGTCTTAACTCTAAGCTCCTCTCCTTCATCCAACACCATTGCATGTCAGTGATTTTGCAATTTCATTTCTAGTGAATGACCCATCTTCTTTTCTTTTCACTTCTATAGCCAAACCCTTATCCACCAAAAGCCTTGCATTAAGAGGTTGATCAATAGTCGCAGCTTGGGAAACCCTAATTCCGCAGTGAGTGAAAATGGCAGTCCCCTTGCTTACCAAGAAGATTGTGAAGAAGCGCGTCAAGCAGTTCAAGCGCCCTCAGAGCGATCGCAAGATCTCCGTCAAGCCAAGCTGGCGTAGGCCCAAGGGTATTGATTCTCGTGTCAGGAGGAAGTTCAAAGGATGCACCTTGATGCCAAACATTGGTTATGGATCAGACAAGAAAACCCGCCATTACTTACCAAATGGTTTCAAGAAATTTCTTGTGCACAATGTGAAAGACCTGGAACTTCTCATGATGCATAACAGGACATAATGTGCTGAGATCGCTCACAATGTATCCACACAGAAGAGGAAGGCAATAGTTGAGAGGGCTGCTCAGCTTGATGTTGTTGTCACCAACAAAACTGCCAGACTACGCAGCCAGGAGGACGAATAGATTTGAATGACTCATTTATGTTTTGTAGTGGGCTTTTATTGACACCCTTGATCGTGGATTTTGATCATTTTTGTTGTTTTTCAAGCCAAAACCTGTTGCATTTTATACATTTAATATGCTGCTTATTTATCTTGTCACAATATTTTCTATTGGCATCGTGATATTATCTTGCGTTCTAAGTTCCTAAGGAGGGTTTTGCATTTAAAAAAAAAAAGAGGTTGATCAATAATGAAGGGCAGCACAACAAGGTTGTGACCAAATTGCAGTGTTTCAATAGCAGAACCCCATCCAGAGTGAAACAAAGAACCCCCAATAGAAACATGTGCCAATATCTCCTCTTGAGGTATCCACCCCATGCAAACAATTCCTCTCTTTGATGTCCTTTCATTAAAATCAATAGGTAGAGAATCTTCATCATTACTTGCCCAACTAGGCTTTCTTAGTGCCCATAAAAATGACAATTCAGAAACCTCAAGTCCAAAAGCTATTTCAAAAACTTGATCTGTACTTAACTTGCATTCACTCCCAAACCCTACAAACACAATTGATTTTGTTGCTTGCTTATCAAGCCACTCAAATATCTTACTCTTACTCACTGATCCATCAACATTTCCTCTTTGTAACCTCTCTACAGGCAACAAACCTATTGGAATCACAGGCTTCTTAACAAGTTTCTTGTATAGATTAAGATATTCACCTTCAAATTCGTAGCAACTGCGAAATATAATAGTTATAGAGGCACCAATTACCTTGACAAGCCTTTCAACCCCACTAACTTCAGAAGCATTTTCCTGATGGGCAACAACAGAAGAAAAAGCAATTGCCTCATTTCTGTTATAAGCCACTGATGATGGAAATGTCACCCATTCTGGTGGTGCTGTTAGATTTCCGGGGCGAAGCGATTTTTCATTGTAATTAGTGGCCCAAGGAACACTAGTGTTGCAGCTAAGACAATAGAATAGAAGATAAGCTTTACCTTGAACTCTTGAGCAATCTCTACTATCCAGTGAGGACTATAATCACAAATTATCCAATCAGGTGACAAATTGGATACTAATTGCTTCACTGGATGTTGGAGTTTATCATATGCTTCTTGTAAGTATTGAATCTTATCAAATGGAATGTCCATAGTGGCCTCAGCACCTTCTGGCAAGAGATTTTTGTGTAATGATGGTAATGGAATTTCCACCAAATCTATCAAATGAGTTAAGGTTGAAGGTAGTTTAGGAAGCCTTTGATTGTTTTTGGGAGTTGATATGTAGGAGACATGAACACCAGCTTTGGCTAAGGCTATGGAAAGTTTGAAAAATGGTATTAAGTGGCCAAAGGCAGAGCATGGAAGCATCACCACATGAATTATATCCTCAGCCATTTCCCCCTTTTTTTCTGATGAAAGATAACCCCAAGAATGCTACATTTGCTAGCACTTTGCTTCTCTATAAATAATTGGTCACATCTCAGAAAGTGGATTGCACATATTTGTTTAAATTATTTAGGATATGTTTACCTCTTGTGTTTTTTGTTTTCTTTTTCACGGAAAGTAATAAACAATTGTACATGTATTTTGGAGAATAAATCCAGTATTTCTAGAAATTATGAAAATTTTAAAAAACTGTGTTCATCGTTTTCAAAAATATATTCTAAAAATGTCTTCTATCTTTTCTATGTCACAATTATTTACCATAGGAGCATTCCATTTTTTAACTAATAAAATGAAAATGAAAATCGAAAATATTTGTTGAAAGGATACGTCCCTCTTACGTCTCACAAACACGTCAGCATTTACAAAATAATTTAACAAAATTGTATGGCACAGGAAAGGAGAAAATCTTAACAGTTTGACACAACAATATCAAAGCCTTACCAAAGATAGCGAGAGGCTGATATGTAAAAGAGTAATGATAGTTGGACACTATTTTTGGGACACCCGTATCAACATCATAAGTCCGCATGCACGGATACGCATGTAACCGCATTTAACATCCTTTTTTGTAAATTTTTACCTAGTTACTTGGATTCATGTAAGTGGTTAACACAGTTCATATAAATGGTTAACGCAGTCCATTAACTGGTTAATACAGACACATATTTTTTTAACTGGTTAACGCAGGTCATGTAAGTGGTTAACGCAGTCCACTATCTGGTTAATGAGTGCAGTTTGACAAATTAGCATCAAAGTAGTATATTAACCAGTTAGTAAACTGTGTTAACCACTTACATGAACTGCGTTAACCTGTTAAAAAAATGTGTGTCTGTATTAACCAGTTAGTGGACTGCGTTAACCACTTATATGAACTGTGTTAACCATTTACAAAAATCTGAAAAAAAAAATCCGTACGGATGTCCATACAGTTCCGTATATGTTCGTACCGTACGGACATACAGAATTCATATGAGTGTCCTAAAAATCGGTGTTCAAATATCATTTTTCTATGTAAAATACGGCGGCTTTATTGCTTCACACTTTCTAAGTGGACCACCAAGTATTAGTGTTTATAGATAGACGGTTTCTATTTTGAGTTCTAGTTCTAGTTCAAGCGAAAATCACTTTACAATGCAGTTCCCCATTAATCCAGCAAAATGTCCTCTTGCAGGAAGTTTTTTGTATTTGTTTTATTAGTTTTTAGTCCTTAATATTATTTATTTATATGTTGGGAATTTAATTTTTCTTGAATTGAAATGTAGATCCTCCTGTAAAATTGCCAAATACTTCTGACACTTCAAACTTCAAAGTCTAATCCATTGTGTCCAAAGATCGACAAAATTGCAAGTTAATAATAGGTAAAATTACACCGAAAGTCATTTATTTTAATTTAAAGTTTTACATCGGTCTTATATCTTTTTTTTTCCCTCAAGTTAGTCATTTAAGTTTACAAACGTTTAACACTATTGAACTTATTCGTCGTCGAAGGCAAAATTTCAAAGGTTTAAGACAACCGATACGAAAACTTTAATCAAAGATTTTTTATCTTAATTTAAAATTTCATATTGGTCTTTTATCATTTTTCTTTCTCAAGTTAGTCCAATAAATTTACAAACGCCAGCAACAGAGCAGGGGATGATGAAAATTCATGAATAAGTCCAACGGTGTTAATGTTCGTAAACTTAAATGACTAGCTTAAGAAAAAAATCAATATAAAAGTTTAAATTAAGATAAAGGTCCTCTAGAATAATTTTATCTTAATAATACTAGGGAATTATCAAATACACACTCGGTTTTGCTAGCATACACCCCCAACCCTTTTTCTTTTCTTTTTTTCCTTTTTACCCTCCTCCGGAAATAAATTTACAGATTGAATTGTGTCCGTAAATTTATTTCCAGAAAATCATTAAAACTGGTTTTTTAGAATCCCCCCTCTCACGTCTTTCTCTCACTCGCACTCCCTCTCACTTTCCTTCTCCTCTCTTCATCTCTCTCTCCACTCTTCTCCTCTCCCTCTCCAATCTCTCTTGAAAATCACACATCCTCAGCCCCCAATCCATCAAAATCCCAATACTCGTTCTTCTATCGCATCAAGACGATCCTCAGGAATGCCTTCGTGCATCGTCTTCCCTGTTTTCGCATTTTTTTTTTTTGGTTTCTGGTTGTGTCTGAAATTCGTTTTCCAGACCAGGTTTGGTTGTCTTTGTAAATATATTTACGGATTTGGCAAAACCTCGTGCAAAAATACACTTACAGATATTCAAATTTTTAGTGAAAAAATTGTGAATACATGCCTTGACAGGATGGTTTTGATGATTGACAAAAGGGAGTTTTGCAAATAGTCAACCGTGCAAAAAGTGGAAAAGAATACCAAGACGCGTATCAAGAATGATAGTTTCTCAAGTCTTTGGGTTTTGGGTATTTATTTATTTTTATTAAGACTATTTGTAAGCAGTAATAAAAAGCTCTCAATTAAAATAAAATCACACACTCACAAAATGATTTTTATTCTAAAATTGATTTTATGATAATTTAAGTCTTTGGGTTTTGGGTATTTATTTATTTTTATTAAGACTATTTGTAAGTAGTAATAAAAAGCTCTCAATTAAAATAAAATCACACACTCACAAAATGATTTTTATTCTAAAATTGATTTTATGATAATTTTTTTAAATTATTTTTACGCACAAAGTATTTTGAAAAATTCTTAAGTTGTCCTCAAAATATTGTTTGGAAAATATTTCAAGTTTTCTTTGGAAAATATTCTCCGTGCCGAGCTGTGGGGAAGTCGCGTGCCGAGCTGAGGTCGCGTGCCGAGCTGTGGGGAGGTCGCGATCGAAATGAGGTCGCGTGGCCGAAATGCCGTGGAGAGGTCGTATGCCGAGCTGTGTGGAGAGGTCTTATGTCGAGCTGTGTGGAGAGGTCGTATGCCGAGCTGGGGAGATCGTATGCCGAGCTGGGGAGAGGTCGTTTGGAAATACGATGTCGGACACCAAGTGTGTACGAGAATCATTTCCGTATCCGTGTTTCAATTTTTTAATGCTGCAACGGACAAATCCCTTTTAATGCTGCAACGGACAAATCCCTTTAATGCTGCAACAGACAAATCCTCTTAAATGTGACGCTCCTCTCAGTGCCTATAAAAGCACTGCACCATGAGCATTGTTTTAAAAAAAACACAACGCTAGTGCTTAATTTTTATGCTGAAACTCTGTCAAAATATTCTCCATCACTCACACTTATTTGAGCACAATTTTTTGAGAGCTTTTTTATTCTACATAATTTGAGTTGTATTATTTGAGCTTCAATTAGTTATATCTGCACTATTGAGTGTATCTTTCTCATCTCATTTTATTTGTAAAAATCATTTCTTTTTGAGTAGGAATCCCAAGGTGTTCATAGAGAGGTGATATCTCTTGAACGTATTGCTCTGGTATAGAGTTGTAAAGGTTTCTAGCTGAACCTGATTTAAAAGCTAGTGATTTAGTGAAAATCCCATAGTGCTTTGCTTTGGGGACAGGAAGTAGGCCACAGGGGTATTTGGTGGCCGAACCTGTATAATTTGCTGCGTGCTCTTCTTTGCTCTCTGTCTCTTTATCATTCAAGCACTTTATTTATTTTTGTTCTTTATTTATTTTTCGGTCATTTATTTTCTGTCATTTATTTATTGCAATTTAATTCCTGCAATTTATTCTTCAAGTTATTTATCGTTCCCAATTTATTTCTTTCAAGTTTTTTTAATTGATAATTTATCTGTAATTTTTTATATAAACACTGCTATCACAATTCACCCTCTCTTGTGTTTGAAGTCACTTGGTAACAAGTGGCATCAGAGCTAGACTCTTGTATAAAGGACTTAACCGTCTCAAGAGAATGACTTCAAACAATAACGAGGAAACTTCCATGAATGCCCTCCCATTTTTCAATGGTGAGGGTATGGTTATTGAAATGATAGAATGCAAATCTTTCTTGAGGGTGTTGATCTTGATATTTGGGATCTTTGTGGAAAATGGTCCATTTGTCCCCACTCAATCAATTAATGATGCAAGTGGTAGACAAACCAAGATCACTTTGGACCGAAGATGATAAGAAAAAGGTCCAATACAATTTGAAAGCTAAGAACATCATCACTACGCTTTAAGCTACGATGAGTTCTATAGGGTCTCAAATTGCAAGACTGCTAAAGAAATGTGGGACACCCTTCTATTGACCCATGAAGGTACTACCGATGTCAAGAGGGCTCGAATGAACACATTAACCCATGAGTATGAGTTATTTAGGATGAAACCAAGGTAAAACATACAAGATATGCAAAAAAGGTGCAACCATATAATAAACCATCTCAGAGCTCTTGGGAAAGTCTTGAAGAATGAAGATTTAATTAATAAAGTTCTTAGATGTTTAAATAGAAACCGCAACCCAAGGTTCTTGCTATATCTGAATTTAGAGATTTATCTACTATATCATTGGCAACCTTGTTTGGAAAATTGCGGGAACATGAACTTGAACTAAATCGACTCACTGAGAGTGAAGAAAGTGATAAGAAAAAGAAAGGAATTGCTCTCAAAGCAATCGTAAATGAAAAGAGGAATCGACAACAATGATAGTGCGGATGAGAATGAGGAAGACATAAGTCCGATGGTTCAAGGTTCAAAAGGTTCATGAGGCAAAAGGGGAGAACAGGCAAGGTACAAAATCCCCAAAGGAAAAATGAGGAAGGAACTTCTTTTAATCCAACTTGCTACAAGTGTGGTCAAAGGGACATATAAAACCCGATTGCCTCATGGTGAAGAAAAGCGAAAAATTTGATAGAAGACCACAAAAGGAATCAAAAGGAAGAAGAGCCTACATTTCCTGGGATGACAATGATATGGACTCGTCTGATGAATCGAGAAAATGAGGAGGCCAACTTATGTCTCATGGCAAAACACGAGGAGGATGAGGTAAATGCTCTTGAACTCGAATCTCCCTTAACTTATGATGAGTCGCTTATTGCTTGTGAAGAATTAAATAATGAAACGACTAGACTTGAAAAATTATTTCTTCTTCTAAGAAAACCATCTCTTCTCTTGAATCTAAAATTATTTTCTTAAACCAAGAGATGGAAGTTTTTAAGGAAAAACAAGTTGTTGTGGATGAAGTTTCTACTTGCATCTTTGTGAAAACCAAAAGATTGATACTTTCAAGTGTGATGAATGCAATGTTTTGAAAAACAAGATTGAAGATTTGGAAAACACCCTTGCCAAATTTACCATGGGAAGGGATAACTTAAACATTCTATTGGGAAAACAAAAGGGTACTTTTGGAAAAGCCGGTTTGGGTTATAATCCACAAACGCATGAAAAATCCTTTAAATTTGTCAATCACAACAACACTTCAAGCATCCCTTTCATTAAATGCTTTCACTGTGGTAGAAATGGTCACAGTGCCTCCATTTGCAATATTAGAAAGAACAAGAATGTGGTTGGCAAAAAGATATGGATTCCAAAGGGTACTTTGCCAAAAACTAACTCATCTGGACCCAACTTAGTTTGGGTACCAAAGGTTAAAAATTAATCTGTTGTTGTAGGTGTGCTTGAAAGCCAAGGACTTAAATTGGTATCTTGATAGCGGCTGTTCAAAGCACATGACAGAGACAAAAGCAAGTTCTCCTCATTGGTACCTAAGAATAGTGGTTATGTCCCAGGTATGGTGACAACAACAAAGGTAAAATTCTTGGGATTGGTTCCATTGGTAAGAGTCCTAATCCCACTATTGAAAATGTTTTGTATGTGGATGGCTTGAAGCACAATTTGCTAAGTATTAGTCAACTTTGTGATAAAGGGAACAAAGTGGTTTTTGATTCTTCAAAATGCATGGTTATGAACTCAGAATCGAAAATGTTGTTCTTATTGGCCCTAGAATTGGAAATCTCTACATGTTTGATTTAGATAGAATACCTTCAATTGATGCATGTTGTCTTATTAGTAAAGAGGATGAATCTTGGCTATGGCATAGGAGAATGGCTCATATTCACATGGATCATCTTAATAAGTTAGTTCAAAAGGACTTAGTAATTGGCTTACCAAAGCTTCGTTTTGAAAAAGATAAATTATGTGATGCACATCAAAAAGGAAAACAAGTAAAGGCCTCTTTCAAATCAAAAAATATTGTTTCCACAAACCGGCCTATACAACTTTTACACATGGACTTATTTGGACCATCTAGAACTAAAAGCTTTGGTGGAAATTACTATGCCCTTGTTATTGTGGATGACTATTCTCGCTATACATGGACTCTATTTCTTTCTCATAAAAATGATGCTTTTGCTGCCTTTCGTAAACTTGCTAAAATTATCCAAAATGAAAAAGGAATGAACATAGTATCCATCCGAAGTGATCACGGTGGGGAATTCCAAAATGAGGCATTTGAGGCCTTTTGTACTGAAAATGGAATTGAGCATAATTTTTCCGCACCTAGAACACCACAGCAGAATCGAGTGGTGGAAAGGAAAAATCGGTCTCTTGAAGAGCTTGCGAGGACGATGCTCAATGAGACCAACCTTCCTATGTATTTCTGGGCAGACGTGGTAAGCACCGCATGTTATGTAATGAATAGAGTCCTCATAAGACCTATTCTAAAACAAACGCCCTATGAAATTTACAAGGGAAGGAAGCCCAACATTTCCCACCTTCACGTATTTGGATGTAAGTGCTTTGTTCTAAATAACGGTAAAGATAACCTTGGTAAATTTGATGCTAAAGCTGATGAAGGTTTATTTCTTAGATATTCCACTTCTAGTAAAGCCTTTCGAATTTTTAATAAATGTACTTTAACTGTTGAAGAATCTGTGCATGTTTCTTTTGATGAATCTAACCCCAAATCTTCAGTAGAAGAAAGTGTTGATGATCTTGCAGAAGTGTTAGGAGATACCTATTTAGAGGAACAAGAGAGATCAAAAGTTCAAAAGGAGGATCAAGAGCCCTTGCCTCAACCCTCTCAAGAACTCTCTCACTCAAATCTTCCAAAGGAATGGAGAGTCTCAAAGAACCATCCTCTTGACAACATAATAGGTGATATCTCAAAAGGGGTAACGACTCGAAACTCTCTTAATCATGCATGTCATCATATGGCCTTTGTCTCTCAAATTGAACCAAATGACGTCAATGAAGCCATCTTTGATGAGCATTGGACCCTTGCTATGCAAGAGGAATTAAATCAATTTGAGAGAAATGATGTTTGGGAACTTGTCCCTAGGCCTAAAGATCACCTAGTCATTAGGACCAAATGGGTCTTTCGCAACAAGCTTGATGAAAACAGTATCATTGTTAGAAATAAAGCTAGACTTGTTGCAAAAGGCTATAACCAACAAGAGGGCATAGATTTTGATGAAACCTATGCACCCGTGGCTAGATTAGAAGCTATTCGCATGCTTCTCGCATTTGCATGCATCATGGATTTCAAACTTTTTCAAATGGATGTTAAAAGTGCATTTCTTAATGGCTTTATTCAAGAAGAAGTATATGTTGATCAACCTCCCGGTTTTGAAAATTTTGAATTTCCAAATCATGTTTTCAAATTGAAAAAGGCTTTATATGGTTTAAAACAAGCTCCGAGAGCTTGGTACGAGAGGTTGAGCAAATATTTACTTGAAAAAGGTTTTGAAAGAGGAAAAGTTGATACCACTCTTTTCATTAAACACAAAAATCATGACATTTTACTTGTTCAAATTTATGTTGACGATATCATATTTGGTGCTACTAATGAGTCCTTGTGTGAAGATTTTTCCAAAATCATGCAAAGTGAGTTTGAAATGTCCATGATGGGAGAGCTCAACTACTTCCTTGGTCTTCAAATCAAACAAACAACAGAAGGAATTTTTATAAATCAATCCAAATATTGCAAGGAGTTGCTTAAAAGATTTGGAATGAGCAACGCCAAAGAAATCTCAACTCCAATGAGCACATCATGCTATCTTGACAAAGATGAAGGTGGTAAATCGGTCGAAGTAAGTAAGTATCGAGGTATGATAGGATCTCTTCTCTATCTCACTGCAAGTCGTCCGGATATTATGTCTAGTGTTTGTATGTGTGCACGTTTTCAAGCAAATCCTAAGGAATCACATCTCTTAGCGGTAAAACGCATCATGAGATATCTTATTGGCACACAAACTATGGGTTTATGGTACCCCAAAGGTGCTGACTGCACACTTATTGGGTACTCGGATTCGGATTTTGCGGGTTGCAAAATGGACCGAAAAAGCACTAGTGGGACATGTCACTTACTTGGGAATGCCTTGGTTTCATGGCATAGTAAAAAACAAGTCAGTGTGGCTTTGTCCACTGCTGAAGCGGAATACGTTGCAGCAGGTAGTTGTTGTGCACAGATCATTTGGATGAAACAACAGTTGAATGATTATGGAATCAATCTAAAAACTATTCCAATTAAGTGCGACAATACTAGTGCCATAAACCTCACGAAAAATCCGGTTTATCACTCCCGGACCAAACACATAGAAATTAGGCACCATTTTATTAGAGATCATGTTCAAAAAGGAGATTGTGTGATTGAGTTTGTGGAAACATCTAAACAACTCGCAGATATTTTTACTAAACCTTTGCCTAAAGAAAACTTCTTTTTTATAAGAACCGAGTTAGGAATTTTAGATCAATCATGCATTGAATGACTGCGTGTGAGTGCATTTTATTATGAATAAGTTCTAACTTGGGCGTTGGAGTGTGCTAACATTTTTATGCGAGTTAAGTTACCAAGACTAAAAGTGGAGAAATGCAACCGCCCTTCCTGTAATCGTTAAAATAAAAGTTTGTGCGAGTTATGTTAACTGCAAACAATTATGCGCTTAATATCAGTGAAGATGAGGAAACAATTGATGATGAGAATGAGTTGAACGAGGACTAGTAACTCTTATCCTAGTGCTTTATTTTTGCTATCTCCCTGAATAATTTTTTTTACCAAGGATTTCTTATGCTTCATTGAACCCTTGATACTCTATTTTAATTATTTTTCGCCATCTAGTTACACGTATATGCATACGTTTTACATGCCTTTCCCTTTATCTTTTTTCGCTTTTTGATGTTGCCAAAAGGGGGAGAGTTATATGATTCAGGGGTGGTGGTTTATTTTATGCATATTGTGAGGGGCAGTTTACGATATCTTTTTCTAAATATTGTGAGGGGGAGTTTTTCTAAATATTGTTCTTAAACTCTGATATCTTTTATTGAAAAACCATGCTTATATCTCATTGCCATATCATGATTATATTTTACTAAATTCCCTCCATGAGATGTTTGTCATCATCAAAAAGGGGGAGTCTGTGAATACATGTCTTGACAGGATGGTTTTGATGATTGACAAAAGGGAGTTTTGCAAATAGTCAACCGTGCAAAAAGTGGAAAAGAATACCAAGACGCGTATCAAGAATGATAGTTTCTCAAGTCTTTGGGTTTTGGGTATTTATCTATTTTTATTAAGACTATTTGTAAGTAGTAATAAGAAGCTCTCAATTAAAATAAAATCACACACTCACAAAATGATTTTTATTCTAAAATTGATTTTATGATAATTTAAGTCTTTGGGTTTTGGGTATTTATTTATTTTTATTAAGACTATTTGTAAGTAGTAATAAAAAGCTCTCAATTAAAATAAAATCACATACTCACAAAATGATTTTTATTCTAAAATTGATTTTATGATAATTTTTTTTAAATTATTTTTAGGCACAAAGTATTTTGAAAAATTCTTAAGTTGTCCTCAAAATATTGTTTGGAAAATATTTCAAGTTTTCTTTGGAAAATATTCTCCGTGCCGAGCTGTGGGGAAGTCGCGTGCCGAGCTGAGGTCGCGTGCCGAGCTGTGGGGAAGTCGCGTACCGAGCTGAGGTCGCTTGCCGAGCTGTGGAGAGGTCGTATGCCGAGCTGTGGAGAGGTCGCATGCCGAGCTGTGGAGAGGTCGCATGCCGAGCTGTGGAGAGGTCGTATACCGAGCTGTGTGGAGAGGTCTTATGTCGAGCTGTGTGGAGAGGTCGTATGCCGAGCTGGGGAGATTGTATGCCGAGCTGGGGAGATCGTATGCCGAGCTGGGGAGAGGTCGTTTGGAAATACGATGTCGGACACCAAGTGTGTCCGAGAATCATTTCCGTATCCGTGTTTCAATTTTTTAATGCTGCAACGGACAAATCCCTTTAATGCTGCAACGGACAAATCCTCTTAAATGTGACGCTCCTCTCAGTGCCTATAAAAGCACTGCACCATGAGCATTGTTTAAAAAAAACACAACGCTAGTGCTTAATTTTTATGCTGAAACTCTGTCAAAATATTCTCCATCACTCACACTTATTTGAGCACAATTTTTTGAGAGCTTTTTTATTCTACATAATTTGAGTTGTATTATTTGAGCTTCAATTTGTTATATCTGCACTATTGAGTGTATCTTTCTCATCTCATTTTATTTGTAAAAATCATTTCTTTTTGGGGAGGAATCTCAAGGTGTTCATAGAGAGGTGATATCTCTTGAACGTATTGCTCTGGTATAGAGTTGTAAAGGTTTCTAGCTGAACCTGATTTAAAAGCTAGTGATTTAGTGAAAATTCCATAGTGCTTTGCTTTGGGGACAGGACGTAGGCCACAGGGGTGTTTGGTGGCCGAACCTGTATAATTTGCTGCGTGCTCTTCTTTGCTCTCTGTCTCTTTATCATTCAAGCACTTTATTTATTTTTGTTCTTTATTTATTTTTCGGTCATTTATTTTCTGTCATTTATTTATTGCAATTTAATTCCTGCAATTTATTCTTCAAGTTATTTATCGTTTCGCAATTTATTTCTTTCAAGTTTTTTTTAATTCAGTAATTTATCTGTAATTTTTTATATAAGCACCGCTATCACAATTCACCCCCTCTTGTGTTTGAAGTCACTTGGTAACAAAAATATCTTCCGTAAATGTATTTTTGGACGCAGGTTTTGCCAGTAGTTCAAAAACCAACATCCGTAAATTCTTTGTGTTTGATTCTTTTATGTGTTTGATAGTTTGAAATAGGTATCGATGAGTGGATGACCTTGACCGAGGAAGTGACAATCACTACAAGAAAACACGGGATTACCGACGGCCTAAAGCCGTCGGTAATCCATAAAAGCCGTCGGTAATCCAGTTTTACCGACGGATAACCGACGGCCTAAAACCCGTCGGAAATATGGGCGTCGCAAAGGATTACCGACGGACTCTCCTTTACCGTCGGTAATACCGACGGGTATAACCGTCGGTAAATGAGGTCGATTACCGACGGGTAAAGCCGTCGTTAGATTTCCGACGGACTTGACCGTCGGTAAATCTGAAATATTTCCGACGGCTTAGGCCGTCGGTAATCGGGAATTTTTAATAAAAATAATAAAATTATTAATTAATAACCAAATTAATTTTATTCTTTAAGTAATTAATTAATTTAATTATTTATTTGTTTAATTATAAAAATAATTTACTCTCATATTAAAAATATTTATTTATTAATTTAATTAAAAATTACTTGTAATTTAATTTAATTTAATTATTAATTGATTTTCCTTATATAAAAATGTGATAACGTAAACTAAAAAGCAAATTAAAAAAAGAAAACATAATAAATAAAAAAATTCAACGAAAAAAAATCAAGAACTAAAATAATATCCGAAACGAAAAAATGATATCCAAAAATATGAAAAAATATAAGTACAAACAGAACTAATAGTCCTGGTACTCTGATCATGATCGAGATCCTCTACATCAATCGGATCATCGACATGACCATGAGTACGCTGAGGCGAAGGCGAGGCGAGGCGAGGCGAGGTCAGCCGGGCGAAGCCAGCAACCGTACATCCGCTTCCCGCTGGCCGCAAAGACTGAGTCAAAAGCTCCTGCCGCTAGGCCACGGTCCGCTTCAACTCGGCTTATCTCCTGGTCATCCGCGGCAGAGCGACTCGCGGCAAAGACTACTACTCGACGACTCTCCGGTGTAAAGGCAGACTTTTTGTAGTTGCCGGCAAGGTCGCCAAAGACCATATAGGCGCCCTTCTTCTTCCGCCAACCACTTCGCCCAAACCCTCACGGTAGATAGATCGTCAGGGCTCGAGATGGAGAACATGATGAGCTCGAGATCTAAGCCGAGACATCCTCGCCAAACTCCTCCTATTAAACAAACAAATAAGTCAAATCTTTTTAACAAAACAATATAAACATTATTAAAAAATATTTATTATATTTTATAATTACCCGAGTCCGCCTCGAACGCTCATCAACGAAATCACCAAGACTCTCTTCAGATGAGTTGCAAGATGAAGCTCGTGCAATGAACTTCTCTCCCAACCTCCTCGATCGAGATTGTATTAATAAAAAATTTAAATAAATAATAATAATAATAATAATAATAAAATAATAATAATAATAACAATTTTATAACACGCATAAGTCTAAGCTGCGTCTCGACCGACAACGCCTCCGGTGTGCAAGCCGCCACCCTTCTCAGAGGCCCTATTCTTCTTGGCCTTGTGGTCGCCTTTGGAACTCGGGGAGTTCCAGCTGGCGCTACCACCGCCGCAGAGCTCGCCCCTATCCAACTGGTGGGCGATCCACGATGCGGGCATCTCGAAGCATGTCAGAAAGGCGGTGGGAGGCCTTCATATGAAAATTCTTCTCCATCAGCTCCTCATCTTTTTCCTCCCAAGCAACCCTCGTCTGTATCAATATAAGACATTATTAAACATAATTGAAATTTACGAAAATAAAATAATATGCAATAAAATAAAAATTGCAGCTTACTCTGAAAGAATTAAACATATGGTCCCACTCAAAATCCTTCAGTGTCCCCCAAGTGGGCCAAAACTCCTGGTAATTCTCCTCAATTGTTGCTGTGATAACTAACGCAGCAGGCTTTGAGGGAAGAAACCTGAACAATAAAAACATGTTAAATAAAAAAAAAAATATATATATATATATATATATACATGTAAATTATTAATAACTCGAAAAAATTGCAAATACTTACCCTCTACCTGATGGCCTGATAAGAACTCGACCATCATACAACATCTCAAGAGTGTCAGGCTCCTGGCCCTCCCCCTGCTCAAGAACCTCCTCCTGCTGAACCTCCTGCTCCTCCCCGTCCCCGCCAACATCGGTGTCATCAGGTGTATGGCCCGTACTATAATCATGGTCTGACCGATGAGCATCGGCCACCGATCGTGCACAACATGGGAACTCAAGCGCCATGTGGCTCGCTGGAACCCAGGTGGGGATCATGTCAATGTGAGGCAAAGGTGCCGAACGTGCCCAAGTCTGTGTCACCGTGTCGAATGTGCCTGAGTCCGTAGGTGGTGCGTATATCGTCTAGGTGCAGGAGGTGTATCAGTCGTCTCGACGTAGATGTACTAGGATGACGTGTAGATGACAACGCCGAAAACCCGAGGTCACGCCTAATGATGGTCAGCCTGACGGCAGGGGGTCGAGGGCGATCCCTTCCCTTCCATTTACCACCACCGGGTGGTCTGGGGGTCTGCTCCTAAACCTCCCGATGCCATATCTCGTCTATAGAGCAATTGAATAATAACAGTCATGAAATATTATATTTAAACATAACAATATTACAAAAGAATTCCATAAAAATAAACAAGTTATGAAAATAACCGACAAATTAAAATATATTGTTACACATTAAGTTCTCAAAGTGTAAAAATTAAACAATTTCAATCGCCCATTCGCCCACTCAATTTCGGCATCGTCTTGAGATCTTGATGGTTACGCCACTTCTTCATTTAATTCTTCCTCCCCATCTCCCTCTTCATATGTGATTGGATTGTCACGTAGTCGAGTAATGGGTTCCACTTCATTTACTCCATTGACATGAGACATCTCATCCACTTGATAAGCCACTTCTTCCTCTGTATCATCTGCTTCAATGCGACCCGTGGTTTTATCTTTATTGCGACACACCAACCTTGTTTGTCCCTTCGAGTTGATGGATAAGGGACATAATACACTTGTCTTACATGTTGTGCCATGATAAGCGGATCAAACATTTGGTATCTTACGCTCATGTGTATGTCAACAAGATTATATTTTCGATCCACTCTTGTGCCTCTATTTGATGGATCAAACCAATTACAATAAAATAGCACTATTTTTTTAGTATAGTCTAAAGTATTGTACGTCAGTTCATATATATGTTGAATCACGCCGTAAAAGTCATCTTCACCTCCATCTGTGGCACCTTTTACATAAACCCCATTTAATCGCTTTTTTCCCTCTGTTTTTGACTGGGTTTGGAATTTGTATCCATTTACAAAGAATGTGTGCCATTCTTTTACACGTGATTTAGGACCATGAGATAAATTTCTCAAGTCTAGTCTGGCCTTCTCATTGTCTTTTGTTTTTCCTCTGACGTTCATCACTGTGAGAAAAATATTGTCAAAAAAGTTCTTCTCAATGTGCATAACATCAAGGTTGTGTCTCAATAAATTATCTCTCCAGTATGGCAGATTCCAAAAAATACTTCTTTTTGTCCAATTATGCCATTGTCCATATCCTTCAAATCGATCCAATTTGCCAAAATCTGTGATTTTGGGCAGTTCCATAACCCTTTCCCAGATCTGTTCTGGCGTCAACCTTGGGGGCGGGCCATCTAATTCAACTTCCCCCTTCTTGAAAGCGTTCTTATTCCGTCTAAATGCATGATCATCGGGTAAAAACCTGCGATGTGAGTCAAACCAAGAACTCTTCCCCCAAATTTCAAGGTAAAGGCCTTTGTATGCTCCATGCAATGCGGACATGCCATTTTACCATGAGTACCCCAACCAGACAACATGCCATATGCAGGGAAGTCATTAATGGTCCACATCAGCGCTGCCCTCATTGTAAAATTCCTCTTTCGTGCAATATCGTACGTCACAACACCATTCCACAACCTTTTGAGATCGTCAATAAGAGGCTCTAAATAGATGTCAATACCATCTGTCGGATTATCTGGACCCGGTATAACACATGTCAAGAACATATAAGGCTTAGACATGCACATTTCAGGAGGAAGATTGTATGGGGTAACGATAACTGGCCAACAAGAATAAGGTTTCGCCGTGGATTGAACATACGGGGTAAAACCATCAAAGCATAAGCCAAGTCGTACATTACGTGGATCTGCTGCAAAATCAGGATGCACACGATCAAAGTGCTTCCAAGCTTCACCATCAGAAGGGTGGCGCAACATACCTGAAGTGCTTCTATTCTCATAGTGCCATGTCATTTTGTCTGCGATCTGTGGTGATGCAAACATTCTCTGCAGACCTTGGAATAATTGGCAAATAAAACATTGCCTTCACGGAACTAGTTTTTGTCTACCCGTCCGATTATTAGTATGTGACATATACCTAGGCTCACCACAAAATTTGCATTCAACTAGCGCACCATCGTTTTACCAAACTCATTGTCGTAATACAACATACACCCTCTCACACAACAATCAATCCTTTTAGATTCCAGCCCCAACCTGGGCACTAAGCTTTTT
Organism: Calophaca sinica; assembly: GCA_037113605.1. Lineage (NCBI taxonomy): Eukaryota > Viridiplantae > Streptophyta > Magnoliopsida > Fabales > Fabaceae > Calophaca > Calophaca sinica. Next base: position 119,052,549 of record CM073731.1, read on the forward strand.
GCCTCGCAATAACTTTTTGGCGAACCATCTTTTATAGGTGACGAGTCCAACATCATTTTCGTTCACGAGATCCAAGCACACTTCGGTAGCACCACAGCTTGGACTTAAGAGCTAAGTGCCTCACACACATTGATAACTTAGAGTCTCAGAGACCCTTCAAACAACGGCTTGTTTGTTTCTAACAACAGATTATAAAATTTTTGTCGTCTCATTTGGAAGTTCATCTGTCATCATCTTGTTGCTCATCGAATAACACGCTCACCCCAAGGCATCACAAACGATATCTTGCATCAATTCAATCTGCCACCACATCCCGAATCTACGTAACTACTTGAAGCACCTTCGCAATTATCAAAGAACCCCTAAATCAACGTGAGGCAACTTTTTCACCATGTGTAGTCCAAATCCGATAATTAAGCCTAAATCCAACTGAATACGGTGGTGCGTGACCTCACTTGGGCTCTTAATCCTTCCGCAATCGCAATTAAAGCACGGACATCTAATCCCTCCATTAGTTTTGAAATCTTTATGTACCATTGCGACTTGGACAAAGTACGCAACCCCAGCGCAAAAATCTGGTTTCAAACCCCCCCTCCCCGGATACAACCTATCGTACATCCAACTACAACTCGAAAGAAAATATTCCATCTTCTCGCATGTCAACAAAAATCACAATTTCAGCAGCACGACGTTCTTACAACCGCTTTCTTTCTTTAAATGGTATGACCCTATCCCATTCGAGAAAAAACTTTTTCAGAACTCGTATAATAATCATTCCTTAATTCTCGTATCTTATACTTGACAAAATTTCGGCAAAGATTTATTGGTCTCTCGAGTACACAAAATGAACGCAGTTATGAACACCGCAATCAAGTATGCACCCAGAGAACAAAAGGAAATGAATCGAACCGAAATTTCATCAAATATAAAGATACGAGAATTAAGCAACAACTATTATACGAGTAAAGAAAAAGTTTTTTCCCAAACTGTCCGACTTGGACAATTCAAGGTTCAATATACAATGAGCACATGGTACCCTAAAAGAGTATATGAACTCAATAATATATTAAACCTCAAACGGAAGCTAAGGCTTCTCTCCGATACTAATAACAAATATCAAACATCCATTCGATCAATGATTAACATAACAATTAGACAAGGTAAGTGACAAGGGTAGAATTAGTTTTATTATATATATATATATATAATAAAAAATATTTTATTTTCCTTTTTCATTTAATTTCTTATATGATATAATATTTTATAATTTCTTAAGGTAATCATATTGGAATATCTACCTAGTATATTTTTTGAGATATAATAACACATGTTTTTATTTTTTCTTTTATATTATAACTAAAATAGAAATATTGGAAATATGTGAAAAAACTAACTTGACTCATGCCATAGCTCACCAGTTAATCAAAAAGAGAAGGGGAGAGAAAAATATAAATATAAAAAAAAACAGCATAAGCGCCTGATTTTGATGAATTGATGGTCGGGTTTGGTGGAAGCCCTGTTTCCAAGAATAATTGCGATGAAGCTTTGTCTTCGCCTCTGTTTCTTTTCTTCTTTTTGTTTATATTAGGAATTGATGCTATAGGGGATTTGAGGTTGAAGTCATTACTAATTAGCATAAATGTTCAATAGAATTGTTTTCCTTAATAGCGGTCTCTGAATTTATTCATGTCTACCTACTGTTAGTTCTAAAATTTATGATAATTCACATGATGCTAGTCTTTCTAGTATAAATGGCTGAACAAGGTAAAGGGCTAACATGATAGTATCAGTATTTTGGAATTAAGAACTAACTCGTACACATACATAAATTCAGAATTAAACTGAAAGTAATTTGCCTATTTTACTCAACTAACTTCCTTATAATGGTTTTACGTAAATAGAATTACAAGTTTTTATAATGGCACAAAATAGCTCGCTTATCGCCAAGTGGCTATGATGAAAAGTTTTTACCGGCTAACTTATTTGCATAGAGTACTTTGTGCTCTTAGCAAGCTTTGGGTGGTGTCCACCAGTAAATAATTGCTACTACGCCTATTCTATATTGTAAATATCTCCTAATTTTTATTTGTCAAACGATTTTGAACTGAAATTGGTATCAGAAATTGTATTAAATCGAAGAGAGTGGAAAAGAAGTATTATCTGGGAATATCTTGTTATGATCCCAAAACACACATCCATTGATTAATTACGCTACTACATCCATTGAACGTCAAAACACACATCACCTCAAAATTCTCTCTCTCAGAGAACTATGATGCAAATCAAACTAAATATGTCGGTGTGGGGTCAACACCAACCCTTTTTCCACCCAATGAGTCAACCGACATTTCGTTAGAGTGCATACCTAATTCTCGTAACAAGAGCGTGTCCACGCCCTTCGATGTCGATGGCCTCCGAGCAAAGGTGGTGGCCTCGAACTAAAAATACTTGAAAAACATAGAAAATTTTAACTAACAAGCTACCAAATAGCAATCAACAAAAATGAAAGGTCGTTAGTACTTTTTGTATAAATCATAACTATAAGTAAATCATCTAACACAATTTATTATTATGTGTATTTGAATTAATTTTTTTTTCAATTTATTATTATGCCGCAGTCCACTTCTCCAATCTCTATTTCATCTTCATTATTTTACAAGTTATTATTATTATTTTACAAGTTAGCAAACAGTTCTTTTTCTCAATAAATAAATAAAAAACAGCAAGTTAACATCAAGTTTGAACTATGAAAGAATTACTCACCAATGCTTGCACCAAGGAACGCAAAATTTCACAAACTATGCAGTGTCTTTCTCCTTTATCTGGAGATCAAAAAAAATGTAAATTGAGACCATAGCATTAATAACCGAGATAAATTTCTATAACATATGAAGAGGGTGCACAACAACTAAAACATATTCAGACCAAATACCAAATAAGTTTATTGTGTAAAAACAAATAATCATAAAAATACCTCAACAAATAATACACCACACCAAAAGAGGGAAAACATGGTAAGTGGTACAGATCCAAAAGAGAAAGAAACACTAAGTTACCTCACATTCCTTTTCTCTCCTATTCTTCCTCACATAGACTCTCCAAACCGTAATCAGGCCCCTTTGGCTGATGCACCCATTGCTCACTTGGACCTTCATTCTCTACTTGGGTCCTATCAATTAGCTCCTAATCTTTAACTTTAATTTCACCCTCATTCTAATGTTAGTCGATGCTAAACAAGTTTTATGACCATGAAGAAAATTGTCATGGAGAAAACTCAATTATGGTTCCAAAATAAAATTTCTAACCAATTTATTACACAAAACAATGTTTCACTTCAAATCCACACATAGTGGTTGTTGTATCTTCACTTGTGATTTTCAGATGATGATCTATCGTAAGATGAATTATGATTGTATTCATTAAATGTTTTTCACAATAAGGACAAAGATTAAATGCAAAGCATTCTCGTTGAATGTTCTATCATAATATACAATCCTTAAGGGTTTTTTCATACTTTTATTGATGGCATAGATCGAGCAAGTCATGGTAACTCTATAGTATACATTTATTTTTAAATGATAGATATAGATTATTTAAAACAACTACCATATTTTAAATGGCGCTTTTTTTTTAAAAAAATCTGTATGCAAAAGCAATTTTATGGCCAAAAAGCAATACAAAGATATTAATAGTGCTATTTAAAGTAGCTTTAGCGATGATACCATGGTCCATGAAATACTATACATTAAATACAAGATACCACGAAATACTATACATTAAATACTATGAAATATTTTACATTAAATACAATACATCAATACAAAGAGCTTTAGCAATGATACCATGAGATACTATGCATTATAGTGCCTTGATTTCACTACAAGTGCTTTACAGCTTTGGCAAATCTCACACTAGTTTAGACTTGTTTAAGAAATGCTAGTCATTCAGATTCATAGTATTTTGTAACTAGTTAACTTCTATTAAAATTTGTTTTAAAACAGTTAGATCTAAAAAAATAGCACACATATTGACCATTGGATGAATGAATGATTTCTACATTTCTATCTTATCCAATATACACCCTTAGATCTAGTGAAAGGAGAACGAAAAGGAAGAGAAAGAGTATGGAAAAAGTTGCAAAAGGAAAACCAACTTTCAAATGGTTTCCTTCGTAACTGGCTTTTGCCTCAAAAGTGGTTCGTAACCATTTTTAGAAAAACTTAGAAGTTATCAAACATCTTACAATAAAAACAGCCTATTGCAAACATATTGTTTTTGAAAATGCCTCAATGTAACTTCTAATCTCACAAAGATATAGTCAAACTATTGATAGTTTTAAGAACATATTTATAGAATAGCATGATATTCCACACAGATGTACCACAATGAACTCAAATGAAGTTTAAAAACATAAAGAAATACATTTTCAATCAATGTTTACAATAATGGATACACAAACCTTTGCCTCCACAAGGATTAGTGGTCTACTTTCTATCTTAACACGCCCGACAATAGCAATTCTTTGCCGACCTGCCGATCAACCACAATCACTTCTTTTCCCGATTTTAATTCAGACAGTAGCATGTTACGCCTTCCTGAACAAAGAACATAGACATAGACATAGACATAAACATAAGCATATACTGTTGTCCACAACTTTTAATGAGCAGAAGTTTCTTCATCACAAAGACATAGACATAGTATCAATACCAGCTCCCATTGATAGACCAAAAAAGAAAAAATCAACAATGACAAGGCTACATAAGAAGTGTTCAAAGTGCATTCTATCTCAAGAATAGGGAAAAAACATGAATGAGAAGGGGATCAAAGAAAATGAAAGATATATCAACAAAGACAATGATGGCCCAAAATTGAAAAATTATATCACCAGCACAACTAAAAAGAAGTGCCATATTTCATGAATTCCTTCAACAACTTATTCCATATCACCACCAAAGCTATGAACAACCATTTCGGATAATCATCAACTATCAATAACTAGTTACATGTTGGTTGACCAACATGAAATTACCTCTCGTTAATTGCTTTGATCAGTATCACACATAAACATCAATGCTCCCGCTATTGCTTGCTTAAGCAAACATCCATAATTCCTTTGATTTCCAATTTTATCAAATCATACCCTCATACTTCATCCACCCTCTAACAAGGCAAATCATTCCCAATACTTCTTACAAGTTTACAACACGTATCAAATAAATGTGAAAAGGGCTTCGACAAAATATATTCGAACATGTAAACCCTGAGCACCAAGTCATGATTTCAAATGAACAGCAAAAGGGCAACTCAAGTTTAAAACAAAATCAAGAGTTAAGTAAATTTTCTATAATACAATCGCAAAGACCTAATTAAATTAAATCCGTAAACATCAGAACTAAAACATGCTGAACCCCTTTGCCGTTTCTAAAGGGCATAACTGATTAGTACTGCATTATTTCAAATATACACAAAAATCAAGTTGAATAAAATACAAGCCTGACCCCAAAACTATGGCCAGATGACTGACCCCAAAACTATGGCCAGATGACTTGCACCTTACTCTCACCCTACCCACACATCATAAGGATCCACATGTTATGTAACTTAGCATCACAGCTACTAACACAAACAACACTTCATAATTTGAAAACAAAAGGTCGTGCATTGCATTACTAGTTTCGGGCAATAATAGCATAATCTGAAGACAAATTAAGTTAACCCTGAACTTCCCTCTTAAGTAAATCTGTTTCACAGCAAACATCACCAAAATTGAATAGCTAAAGAACACAGTTCAAATTATTTATTTCATCAACACAGGTGCCTAAAGAACGTGAAGCAGTGAAAGCAGTTAAAATCAAATAAACGCAACCCCAATTTTAGTGACTTAATAATAATAATAATAATAATAATAATAATAATAATAATAATAATAATAATAATAATAATAATAAGACTTCTAAACACACCAAAAAAGAAAAACAAAAACAAAAAACAAAATTCAGTAGAAACACAAAGGAAACCGCCAATAACTTAAGTTACCACACAATCACCAGATAAAAATTAGTTTTGAGGGATTACCAGGAAGATACTGCAGAAAAGGTTATGAAGCACAAGTACTATGATTAAGGAATTACCAGGAAGATACTGCAATCAGTTTTGAGGGAGAAAAACTCTCAAGCAACAGAGATGAAACCGATTGAAACCAAAAAAAAAAAAAGCATAGATGAAATCGAACTGAAACCCAAAACCCCATTTTCAGAAACGAAATCGAACTGAAATGAAATCAAAGCAGAGATGACTAGCAAGTTTGTACTGAGCTTGATAGACCAACAGATACAAACCGATTTCAGATACAAAACCAAAACAGATAAAAATAAGACAACGAAGTAAACAAAGAAGAACGAGAACAATACTTACTTGATGTGCCGTGGAGAACGCCGGAGCAACAGAGAAGAAGACGAAGAGGAGAGGACACGGAAGATGCAGAAGACGCAGAGGAGACGCAGAAGACGCAGAGGAGATGCAGCGTGGTGGCGTCGCGGTTTCTCCTCTCCGGCCGCCACACGGATTGGTGGAGGCACGGGAGGGCGATGGACGCACTACGGGAGCCAACCGGTGAGAGGAGTGGTGGAAGACCAGAACGGCGCTGGCGGCGAGGGGCATGGACGCGGCCCTGGCAGAGGCAGACGTGGTGGCTGCACGACCGGGAGCAGGAGGACGGAAGAGAGGTGGTGGTGGCGCTACCGGGAACGAAAGAGAGAGGATAAGAGAAGAGCAAGAAACGAGAACGAAAGAAAAGGGAAGAAACGGTTTTTGTCTGGTCAGATCCGACTTTATCGACGGCCACATTAACATTACCGACGCCTAAACCCGTCGGAAACTTTCGGTTTATCGATGGCTTTTTTTCAAATACCGACGGGTTAATGTCGTCGGTATGTGAAAACAAAGGGGAAGCGAAAACTAATATCGGGTATACCGACGGCCTTTTACCGACTGGCCCAGAGTCGAAAAAGACATGGCTTTCGACGCCCAGCCGCAGAACATTGAGCGTATGACGGATTGGACTTACCGATGGGCAAAGCCGTCGGAAAAGCCGTGTTTTTTGCGACGGCCACAGACCGTCGGTAAAAGGCCGTCGGTATACCCGTGATTTCTTGTAGTGAATGGCATCTGAGCGGATGCCAAATACCATGTCATCTGAGTGGATGTCGGATACCATGCCATTTGAGTGGATATCAGATAGCATGCCACCCTGTTAGTGGATAGAGAACAACGGATGCAAGTTAAACCTGAAGTTGAATTTCTACACTTCAGTGAGCACTTCATCACTAATGGGGTTGGTGGTTTGAAATGTGAATTTTATTTTCAAGTTATCAAAATTGAACATCATAATAATGTGGCCTATGTTAAGTTTAGCTATTTTGTACCCTAGATGATCTCTTGATTTTGGTCAAAGATGTTGGGACAAAGTTAGGATTCGTCATTGAGGTCAGACGCTGGTGCACCTGGAAGGAAGACTATGTTGGTATTGGGTTGTGAAAGGAGTAGAAAATATAGGCAATACAAGAACACATTGGCTCACAAGGATACTGGAACCAAAAAATGTGATTGCTCGTTCAGACTATGGGGAAGACCTTTGAGCACTGGTGAAGCTTGGAAGCTTAATATAGTGAATGGAACACACAACCATCATGTGGTAGAAACTTTAGTCGGTCACCCATATGTAAGTCGGCTAAGTGGAGAAGAAAGGTCTTTGGTTAATGATATGACAAGAATATGGGTAAAGTCCATAAGCATACTACTCGCATTGAGAAATTACAATGCTGATAATATCAATATTATGAAACATGTTTACAATCAATGTGTTGCATATAAGAAGGATCAGATGGGTATTAGATCATAAATGAAACATCTTATGAAGCTATTGGTGCATGATAACTATGTTTATAATCAAATATTGTTAGCTGAATCTAATGATGTCAAAGACGTATTATGGACACATCCTGAGAGCATCAAATTGTTGAACACTTTCCACATTATTTGGTATTTGATACAACATATAAAACCAACAAGTATCAATTATCGCTGCCTGTGATTATCGATATCACCTCTACTGAGATGACATTTTCTGCGACATGGGCATACTTGGATATAGAGCAGAAGACAACTTTGTTTGGGCTTTAGGAAAGGTAATTGGGGTGTTGCGGGATATTAATGATATACCCAAGGTCATTAAGACCGACCGGGACCTTGCATTAATGAATGCAATTGACATTGTTTTTCGAGTTCAAAACTTTTATTGTGTCAATTTCACATTTCTAAAAATGTGATGGCTAGGTGAAAATTGGAAATAGGTAAGTTAGAGTTAAAGGACTTGGTCATGAATACATGGAAGAGTGTCGTAGATTCTCCATCTGAGATTGAATATGAAGAGCATCTATTGGCATTACAACAAGTGTGCATAAAAATTAAGTCTTTCATCGACCACGTGATTAATAAAGTGTTGAATCCATATAAGGACAAATTTGTGAGGGCCTAGACAGGCCACTCAAAACTAAAACTGATCTCTGATGTTTTATATGTTCTTGGAATTAGTCAAAACATTTTAAATGTTGCTAAGTTGTTGGAGGAAGGATATAAGGAGATGTTTGAAGACAAAAATTGTGTGATTAAAGATGTAAACAACATAGAAGTGTAGTTTTGTCTTAGATTTGATAAGAGAAGAGCAAACAGCAGAAGAAGAAGAAGAAGTCACAACAAAAAATGTGGGGATTTTTAGGAAATAAGCTTCTGCAGAAGTTGTGAAAATAGATGAGAAGAAAGAAACCTTTAAAGATGAAGATGTAGAAAAATGACGAGGAGAAGGATGGTGAAGATGAAGATGAGACAGAAAAGAAATTTAAAATGGGCGAGAAGGCTAAGACTAAGAAGGGTTCTAAGAAGAAGAAAGAAAGAGTTGTTAAGAAAAAGATAAAGAAAAATGGTGAAGAAGATCAATTTGTGCCAACAAGCAATAGGCCAACTGGAGGAAGAAAAACAATGGAGCACTGCTATTGTGTACATTTGTCTATCAAATTCAAAAAGTCCTCTACGAGTAAGTGTTTGATTGAAGAGTGACAATGATTGCTCATGTACATACATCTGTACCTGCAAAACATTCTACTGTAGACAATGATTGCTCATGCAGATACATCTATACCAGCAAAAAAATCTAAGGTAGACCACCTCAATACGTGGTCCATCGCGTGCCAAGTTATTCAAATTTTATTTTTGTTATTAAGTTATATAACTTTTTAAATTTCCTAAAATTTGCCCTTATTTTCCAAATCTAAAACCCTAAACTTAACCCCACCCCAAAGTTATTGTCCAATTCAAAATTGGCGCTCACCTCAGAATTGGAATAGTGACTTCACGAGGATGATTTATGATGCAACCTTCGATCTCGATGAATGCACATGCGATGCAGGTGAACCACGACAATTGCGGTTGTAGGGCTTTGAGACATTAGGGTCTAACACAAGACCTGTCATAGGACCCACCAGACATTGTCACCAGCAATGAAGGGTTTTGCGTGGAGCTCACAGCTATTGAGAGATGTGTGTTGGAGATTCCAAATGTCCACCATGGGCCCTGATGTCTATGGGACATGCTCTAGGGCCATGACAAGGCAAGCCCATGCCTCCTCTGCGATGCAGGCCTGCTTTGTGTTCACCAAGGGCTATGTGTATGTGGGTTGTGTGTGTGGTCTGTGAGTAGAGAAAAGATGGGAATGGATGATGGGATCGATGCAAAGAGGAAAAGGGCCAAGGAGGAAATCTGCCACATCAGGGAGTGGTCGCCCTGATATGCACCAATCGCGATGAAGAATCAATTTGGAGGCTTGGGTTTGATTACAAAATCTGCCACATCACGGGGTGAAGGTTGCCCCCACTTATAACCACTGTTCAGACATCTCATTCTTCCATGTGGGACTTTTAACACAAGGGGATTAGTGGAGACTTGAACCCGCGACATGTCGGATACAAATTCTATCATACTCCACTAGGCCAACCCCTTGGGCTTGAGAAGAGGGGTATTATAATAAAGGTATATTTTCTAAATAAATATTAATATAATTTTTGAAAACGGTATTCATATATATTTTTTTTTTTGGAATCAAGTTGAGAATGGTTAAAGAGTTCACATAGGCAAGATTTTTTAGCAACCAAAACTTTATTTGACCCTAAAATATAGGAATATAATGACCATATTATTTAGTGATATGAAAATGTTTTTGAAATTTAATTGAAATGATATTAATATTTTACATATATTAAACTATCATGATTTTCGAATTATATTTTAATAATTTAATAACTATTTGTACGAAGTGTGATTGAAGTTGAACTGAATAGACATTCTAATTGAAAATATAATTAATTTATTATTTCGCTCTAGTTTTTAAAATATTAAATTGTATATTTCTACAAACTTTATCCCTTATTTTTATTATTTAAATATTACTTTTTTACAAAATTATTATTTAAATATTATTGATTTTACATTTTCATTACAAAACAAAACAAAATAAAATTCTAAGACTGTTTAATAAGTAGAAGAATAAGTAAATACAATATTATTATTATTATTTTTGGTAATTTAGTAATAAAATATTTTACTAGTAGACCTGTCATCTTACTATCTTCTCTGCAACTAAAACCTTTCAACCCTTGAACCCACGCACTAACTGCCTTTTCGCCGCCGTAACCCTCATCGGAAACCCCAAGTTCCGTCGAGTTCCAAGCTTCAACGACTCTCTGCTGCATTTTGAGGATTTCTTATTCCAACCCGTCGTTGCTCAACTTCCCCGATTCTACGACTTCAAGAATTAGGGCCTTTTATTCGATATTCCAAGGTAACTCCATTGGTGCGAACTTTTTTTTGCATAAATTTAAGAACTTTTAGTATTTGGGAAATGGATTACTATTATTATAATTTATTTTGTCTTGTTTTTTGTGTGATTCAATCTATTTTTTTACTGCTTTGGGGATTTTGCATACCCTTATTTGTTGAGTATTTGAGAATTTTTTCCCCGTGTTTGGTTTGTATGCATTGGTTGTATCTTTAAATTTGATATTTTTTGTTATTGTGTTCTAATGAAGGTTTGTTTGCCAGGATCTGGTTTTCTCTTGGCATGATTTCTATTTCTATGTCATGATTACAACGTTTAAAGGCCCTCTAGCTAGTTTCTTGGTATCTGGTTGAACTTGAAGTTGAAACGATGACAATATGCTTCAAATTTTAATTCATTTCTGGTTAATTTTACTCACATTGTGCTTTGTTTAATTAATCTTTTTTTTTTTTTTATTGAAGTTTTTAACTATCAAACTTCTTCAAAGATCTTCTTGTTTGTATTTGTTGCTTATTGAATTATCCTAGTCGGTATCCGTGATGTCTGAACTATGATGCACTATTGGGTTTTAGGGAGGAAACCATGGAGACACAAACTGATGGTAATGAAGATGCTATAGCCACCATTAAAGATATAAGGCAACAGCTAGAAACCCGCATAGAGTCCCAACACAAGGCTCACATGGAGATGGTTGCTTCTATACAAGACGTAATACCCAATCTTGTCTCATCCCTTGACCTTTCTCTCAAGGTTGTTTCTTCTTTCAACCATCGTCCTTTCGCTCCTACACCTCCACTGCCTCCGCCTGATCCGAAATTGAATCCCAAAAAACCTATCGAACTAGCTCACCGTTCTAATGCTGAAACCTGCACTGATGGTTCCATTGAGGCTGACTTGGCAAGTCCCAAGAATCAAAAGCCCAAAACTTCTGCGGATTCAAACCCGGTTTGTCAGGTAGAATCAGAGAGGGTTAGTCCGTTAGCGGTTGTTCGATCAATGGTTGCTGTTTGTTTGTTAGGGAGAGTACCCTTCTCACCAATTGATTCTTCCACTGTTTTGAGGAAATTGGAGAATGATCAGACAGTGACGCCGGTAGAGAAGGCTGCGCTTCAAGAGCTTGGTGGGGATTCAGGGGCAACACTTGCAGTGGAGATAGCATTGAGGTCAATGGCAGATGATAATGGCAGCGTTGAATTGGAAGAGTTTGTAGTGAGTGGCAAGGCAAGAATTATGGTTTTGAATATAGACCGGACCCGGCTTCTGAGAGAATTGCCAGAAAGTGCACAGTCTCAGCAACTTGAATCAAGTTTTGGAGATGGGAACACGAATCAAAACCAAGGTCAGCAAATCACTACCAGTGGCACTAATATGAATGGCGGTATGCATGGGATGGTAAGGCCGGGTTTGAGGCCAATGTCTGATATGTGGATACCCCATGGGGACCCCCATATGTCAGGCTTGCAGCCGATGTTTTCTGGTGGACCAAGGGGAGCACCTAGATTTATGGGCATGATGGGGACACATAGGGGTATGGGTATTCCGCCAATGCATAGACTCCCATTGGGGCCAAATGCACCAGGGAGTAGTCCTAATGCAATGCCACAGAAACCAAGAACTTTAGAGGATGATATGAAGGATCTCGAGGCTTTGTTGAATAAGAAATCATTTAGGGAGTTGCAAAAATCTAAAACCGGTGAGGAGCTTTTGGATCTAATTCACCGTCCAACTGCAAAGGAGACTGCTGTAGCTGCTAAGGTTCAAATTCACTGCCTACTTTAATAGGCTTTACACTAAAATTTCCCTTGTGGTTATTCTCAGCTTTTAGTACACTCTGGCATTTTGTACAGTTTAATCTAATCCAGCTTGTTTACAATGTATTCTTTCAGTTCAAAACAAAAGGTGGTTCTCAGGTGAGGCAATACTGTGACTTACTTACAAAAGAGGATTGCCGACGTCAGTCCGGTTCCTTTATAGCATGTGATAAGGTTAGTGACAAGGACAAGATTTTACTGTTATTCCGTTTCTTTGATTTCATTTCTAACTCGTTCACTATCTATTGGTTTAAGCTGGTATACTGATTGACAATGACATGTGGTTTTCAATGTAATCAAACTTTGAAAATCGGTATTTACATTTTTAATTGGCCTTTTTTTATGTGCATTTGTGATCCATTTCTTGGCAGGTTCATTTTAGACGGATCATTGCTCCTCATACGGACATCAATTTAGGAGACTGTTCTTTTCTTGATACTTGCCGACACATGAAGGCATGATTTTTACCTCTGAAATCTTATGTTGAACTTTTTTTCTTTCCATTTTAGTTATTTTTATAATTTGTTTGAGTTGTGTTATTCTTTTTGTCCTTTGATAGACATGCAAGTATGTTCACTATGAGTATGACCCTACACCTGATGTGCCTCCAGCAATGATGGGTGCTCCTCCTCCTCCCAAACCACTAAAGCCGCAGCGTGCTGAATATTGTTCTGAAGTGGAACTTGGGGAACCACAATGGATCAACTGTGATATACGTAACTTTAGAATGGACATATTGGGTAAATTTGGAGTAATAATGGCAGATCCACCATGGGACATTCACATGGAGCTGCCTTATGGAACAATGGCTGATGATGAAATGCGCACTCTTAATGTCCCTGCTCTGCAAACTGATGGGCTTATTTTTCTGTGGGTCACTGGACGTGCAATGGAACTTGGACGCGAATGGTATTTACACTTGTGTATAGTCATGTGCTAATTGTTATTTTCATTATAAAAGTTATGTTATCTGATTAGCATACCCAATGAGGCTTCTTTTTATTAATATTCTGATTCTGTGTTTGGCTTGCATATATTCCATGCAGCTTAGAACTTTGGGGATATAAACGTATTGAGGAGATCATTTGGGTGAAAACAAATCAACTTCAGCGAATAATCAGAACTGGACGTACAGGCCATTGGCTCAATCACAGCAAGGAACATTGTCTTGTAGGAATTAAGGGTGATCCTGAAGTTAACAGGAACATTGACACTGATGTTATTGTTGCTGAAGTCCGGGAAACAAGTCGCAAGCCAGATGAGGTTTGTATGAAATTCATCCAAGCTTTGATAGTTAATTATGCACGTTAGTGCTTTGACTGACTTTAGAAAAGGTTGTCAATAGTAGTCATTGATGTTGTATCTATAATTTTCTATTTTCAAAGATATGTCATGTTCTCTGTAGTCAAGTTTCGTTTTTATCCAAAAAAAAATGGTTCTACATTATAATAAGCCTGGCCAAGACAAAGAGAAATTATTAAATGCCATTCACATGATAAATTTTCGCTTTTCCTTTCGGCATTCCTGATTTTTAAGCTTGCACATTCCATCTTATAAATAACTTTATTGAGCCTGGTAATAATGTTATTCTACCATTTGTGTCACTTGAATTTAAATTTTTCACATGCTAAACGTTTCGAAGTTGTAAAAATTTATTCCTGCAGATGTATCCTATGTTGGAGAGGATAAGTCCAAGAACAAGAAAGCTGGAATTGTTTGCTCGCATGCACAATACTCATGCAGGGTAGGTTTTCACGACAGATATATTTTTGAGTTTTTCTTTCCTGGTATTCTTCAAATAATTTGATAGGAATCGAGTATTGTCTGGATTTGCAATTAGTTTTGATGCTATGTAAGTGAAGTTCACTTGATAATGTTCTATCATGAATTAAATGCTTTCTTGTCACATGCTTTTGATTTTTGGGACTAAGAACCTAATCTGGTTGTAGCTGTTGGAAATTTTAAGCTGTTTGAGGCTTTCTTTATTATTGATTCTATTATATTCTCCATTGTTCCGTTAGATGGATGTCTCTTGGCAATCAATTGAGCGGTGTAAGGTTAGTTGACGAGGGACTACGAGCAAGGTTTAAGGCTGCTTACCCAGATGTGGAAGTGCAGCCACCATCACCTCCTAGAGCTTCTGCTATGGAGGTAGACTCTAGTGTTGCTGCTCAAACGAGGAGTCCATTTACAGCCACAGAATCAAAGTCCATTGCAACACAGTTTTCGGAACCTGCAGCTCCAGCAACTTCCTTTGCTTCAGAGGAGAAGGCTATGGCTATTGATGTTGACATTAGCTAAGTTTCCGCCAATTCAATCATATAATTGGTAGGGGAAATTCCTTGATAAAGCTTAAAGGAAAACAGCATTTTGACCTTTGTGCCTTTTTAATTTGTACTCTTCTCACGCTTTTCTTTTCTTTTTTGGAAAGGTAAGAGCTATGAGGTTTTTGGGAAGAAATACCTATGCAGGTGATGATGGTTATGTAAAATAATTGTGTAATAGTTGTTCTGAGGAGTGCTGTAAAAGTCGCATTCCAGTTATAACTTTTGGCTGCTATATTTATTTTTAATGTTCAGGTATCAATATTTTGAAATTTGTGTTGTTTGCAGTCTCCTGATTTTGCAATCACAGGAAAGTGAAGGGAAGTACACTAGGTAGATTCATGAAATTGAAAATAACATGTGATTAATCTATCTATCTATCTATTATTATCTATCTATATGAAACTTAATTACACTAAGGACACGTGACAAAAGCTTATTCATTTGCAATGTTATCAAAACCGGACCGGATCGGCTGGTTTAGCCGATTGGATCGGGAATCGCACTGTCATCCGGTCCCAGTGACCCTGAAAATCGTCATGCTAGAAAACCGGATTTGAAACCGCTGAACCGGTGAAGAATCGGGCCTGGGTGTTTCCCAGCTTTCAGTGGGCCAAAAAAAGTGTTCCCTTCAGTTCTTCGGTGCCTGCGTCTTCAACGACGGCAGTCTCACATGACCTGATACTGCTGTCAACATCGCACTTTGCTTCTTATTTGACCTTGGCGCTTGCGTCTTCACCTTCTCTGGCACATGCTTCTTCGCTGAAACTCAAAAAATGGAATCAGAAGAAGTAGAAGAGACGAAGCGCCTCCATACACAAAACGAACTTTGCTTAAAAAAAATGGTTGTATTTCAAATCCAAGAGCATTGATATTTTATCGAAAAAGAGAGAGAGTATTCATAGCTTCATTGGTCACGAGAGTAAAGTCTCTCTCTCCACTTACTTTTTTCGTTCCCCAACTTTTTATTAATTGTAGTTTATAATGACTTTAACAATTGTTATTGTTTTTGGTGCAATTTTTAATGACGTGTTTGGTTGTAAGGAGAAATTAAGAAGAGAGAAAAAGATAAGAAAAAGTGTGAAAAGAGAAAGATGTGAGAAATAGGTAAGAAATAAAAGAGATTTTGAGGTTGTTTGGTATAAGAGAAAGAGAAAAAAAATAGGAAAGAGAGAGGTTTTGATTAATTTTAAAAGTACTAAAATATCCTAAATTAAAATACATCCCATCAAAATGAATTTAATTGATTTAAGTTAATTTATTATTTTGGTTTAATATAATTAAATTATCAATTTTAATTTAATTCAATTTTTAATTAAACTTTGCATTTTAAACTAATGAATTCATTAAACACTGACACCAATCTTTTTCTCGTTTCCTAACCCACTGCTTCATTGCCGTTTCATAATAAAATGATATATAATAAAAGGATATAATTGGAAAGTGTGACCAGATGAGTTTTTCTCGCCTATTTCTTCACACAAATGCGAAGATTGTAAAAACATGTGGGTCCCATGTGGTTAGACCCTCTCTCTCCCATTTCTCTGCACAACCAATCAGTAGAAATGCCATAATTCTTGTTTAACTCTCTCGTAGCTTATTCTCTTGCTTCTTTCTCACCCGAAACAAACACACGCTAAAAGCATTATGTTTATTAAGTAAATTCAATAAAAAAGTAAATTAAATAAACAAAATGTAAAGATTTATTAAAGGAATTGTGCCTCAGCATATGAAATTTAAATATTTAATGTTTAGTTATAATTTATAATAGTAAAAATGTTTTTTTAATGTGTTTTTCTTAAGAAAAGAAGATTATATTATAAAAAATTATACGTATTCTTTAGATTTTGAGATAATTAAATGAAAACTTATAATATATTATGCTATTTTTTAATTAAATGAAAACTTATATTATATTATGTTATTTTTTATTTTTTATTGCTTTATATATTATATTAATAATTTTAAAAGTATTATTTAATTATTCCGATCTGACTCTGGTCCGACCTTGGTCAAACCCTTGAACTTTAAACCGGTACCTACTTCGGTTCAATGACCGGTTCGGTTTTGATTACCTTGTTTATTTGTTTTCCTGCCAAAAACTATTTTTTCACAAAAAACTTAACTACACTCCAACCAAAAACTTGATTACACTGTGGGTTCTGTTTTTCTGTCACTTGTATTGAGCACTAATTCTCTTAGCTAGTGAGTCTATTTATGAAACTTAACTATACTAAGGACACATGACAAAAGTTTCTTCATCTGTTTTCTCGCCAAAAACTATTTTTTTTACAAAAAAAAAAAAACTTTATTATAAAAACTTAACTACATATAGATTCTATGTTTTTGTCACTCATCCTTAGCACGGATTTTTTCGGCTATTGACTTAATTGAAGGCACCTGCACAAAAGGTTAACTATGCAGCTCTTAATGACGGCAATTTTAGCGCACATAATTGAGGGATAGATAGAGGAGCCTTGAGACACATTGTATGAGAATGCGACATTCATATAAAGTGT
Source organism: Calophaca sinica (assembly GCA_037113605.1). Lineage (NCBI taxonomy): Eukaryota > Viridiplantae > Streptophyta > Magnoliopsida > Fabales > Fabaceae > Calophaca > Calophaca sinica. The sequence continues at coordinate 119,070,094 of CM073731.1, forward strand.
ACTCAATAGTTAATACTCCCTCCCTTTTTATATATAAGCAACAAAACATTTTTGCTCATCAATAACCTACGATTTTGGCCTCCAAATACACGTAGTTATTCAACTAACCAAAAACGTTATTGCTTATATATGAAAACGGAGGGAGTAAAAAACATTTAGAAAGAATATGATGTTAATATTTCTTTGTGATAAAAAATATAAAAATTATTTATTAGCTTTCAAGTAGTCTATTGTTTGAATGAGACGTTATTGAGCGTGAAGCAACTATGCTTCAAACGGGCACGCTTGCTTGAATCATCATGTTAAGGGGAATAAAATTTTGCTTTGATGAACAAACTTGATTGGGATGAATTGTATCTAAAACAGATATGACCTTAAGTTATTAGAAGAGGTTATTATCCATACTAGTCTAAATGACTCTTAAATGAGAAGTAATATTAGATTTAAAGGTATAAAATTGATTATAAAATTTTAATAATTTTTTATTTTCGAAAGAGTTCAGCCTCGGTATAGTCACAGGCCTCTAAAAAAAGTACTTGTCTAACATAGAAGCGGTGTATACGAAAATCTAGACAAGTTCCTACTCTTAAACTACATATCTACAAGTCTTTAAAGTTCAACTTTTTTGTCAGAAAAAAAAAGTCTTTAAAGTTCAACTAAATAGAATATTCTTATTGGGTTAAAAAAACAACTTTAATTTTTATAAACACAATTTTTTTATTTAGTTTTATACTTTACATAATTTTACGACAATTTTATAATATTGTAATAGTAATACACGACAACAACAAAGTAAAGGAAAAAAAACAGTTCTCTATATGATGATTAATTTAAGAAATTCTGCTTAAAATTAATTTCAAGAATAATGGTCACATCTAAACAAAAATATATTTTAACCTTGTTTATTATTTCTACCATGAAGATCCAGGACGGGGTGATTAAATGAATTCTGACATGCATCACCACTTCTATCCTGGATTATGATATTAAATATGAATTAATTAGTTATGGATTATAACTTGTAGTTAACTGATTAAGAATTAGCGAGTAAAATATTGTAATTAAACGATTCATAGGTAATCTATGTTGATAATGAGACGACGACAAAAGTTATGCGGCTATAAAGTGGGTCGGCAACGGTGCGTTAGTGGCGTGAACGGGAAGTGGAAGAGAGGGGCTCACGAGACCCATTCACCCAATAGAGATAATCGAGAACTTCAATAAAGGTTTAGTGCCTGTTTGCTTTGGCACCCAAACGGTCGTTTGGGCCATTTTTTCCGTTTGTGTTTGTCAAATGGAGTTTGCTTTTTTATTTTGGTGTTTGATAACTTTTCAGTTTTCTTTTTTCTGTTTGCGTAACGTCGTTTTGCAAACGGAGGTATGATGTTGTTTTTCCGTTTGCAAAACTCTGTTTGAGTATTTTAACACTTCAAAAGTAATTCTACTTTGTCAACCAAACACAAATCAATTATTCTAAACTCAGTTTTAAAATATTTTTACCAAACACAAATCATTTTAAACTCCATTTTTTAAAACTCAGTTTTCTAAACAAGATTCTACACAATCTATTCTACCACAATCTAAACCAAACGAACCCTTGGTATATAGCTCCCTTTTAACTATATTCCAACACAACAATCCTCCAAAGTAGCAACCACACCAACCCAATTACCCACTCTTATCAACCTCTTCCCCAAACCCACAGTGCATATAAGAACAAAAATGTATGATTAGTTTCCCTTTCCCTGTTCATTGCATATAATAGTCCCTCTTATGCAAAGACATAAATCTTCTTTTGTATATTTAAAAATATGTGGCACAGCATTTTCTATACATTTGGTATTGGTTTATGACTTACGAACTAAGAACATGTGTGCACAATAAGGTTAAGAAAATGACATTGAAACGGTGATCATGTGCGGTTAACATTTTTTTCATAGTAATTATGTGACTGCAGCTATGACGAAAGAGCAACACGTGAACATTCAAAATAACCATATATGCCTACTATTTCTTGTGTCCTCATACAAACAGTTTTGACCAGAAATGACTGTTGATATTTTGTTGGACATTGGACTATATGATGAAGTATGGATGTTTGACAAATGTTCCAAATTACAAAATTAAACAATTTAAGTTTTTTCTAATGCTTTTGGGTATAAATTATGTGCGGGGATGAGAAAAACAAGAAGGAAAGGGGATCATTGGATTCATTATTTGAATTGAATATCGCCATTTTTTATAAAAAGATTTGCTTGAACCTATAAACTTCTAAATACGGATTTCCCGCGGTCAAAAAATTTCGCAGTTCCTGCAGTCAGATGATTTGTGTCGTGTGATTTTTTTTCAGACTTTTCACATTCTGAATTGAGTAAATCAGATACAAAATTTAATTTTAGAATATACACCGTTCGATCAAGATTAGACGGTCCAAATCATTTGACTGAGCGGCAATTTTTTGACGGCGCGGTTTCAAACTTCAATACAGTTATAGAAATATGAAGGGTTTGTATAAATTCAGAGAATTTATGTCCACTTGAAAAGATGGGAATATTTATTATTCACCGATTCTAATATTCCTTCATCCTTAAGAGGTTCTACTTAAGCAAAACCCAATCATGAATTTTGAGAAAAAATAAATAAATAACGTTTATTCAAAGTTGCATCTAAAATTTAAGCCTTGCACACAACAAATCGACTTTCATTCTATTGGCACATCATGGCTCCCAGAGACAACCAAAACAATCTCGGACTTATATGTTTTGTGCTTAATGACAAAAATGAGTATTTAGTATATATTTTCCCCTAGCTGAGGGAGTCTAAAGTATAGGTTATAGGTATATTTACCACTTTATTTATATATATAGAGATTAAACAATCATTTTTATTGGTTATTTTGTTAAACAATCCACAACCATCTGCCTTTTAAATTTTGAGAATTGATTAACCTTTTAGCCATAATTAAGGTTCCCCTATAAATACTTGACATGGCTTCACTCTTCTAAATATATCTCAAACAAATACCTAAGTGCTTTTTCTGAGAATGGAGCTCTTGTGGAAATCTCACATGAGGGTACATGTAAGACCCTCTTTTTTTCTCTGGGTTTCTTTTTTATTTTATTTTTTTTGGTCAAATCTGTCTCTGCGCTTCTATCTATTCTAAGTAGCATTCTGGTCTTAGTAATATTGTAGAGCCACTTATACCTTCATTTTCGTCCAATTTTTTTCTTCTCATGGTGATTTTGTTTTGCAGGTGATTAGATTGGTTTGTGCTATCCTTTTGGTGACACTGCTGAGTTCAGAGGTAGCTGAGAGCAGAAAATCCAAAATTGTCACCACTTCCTTTGAGTACAATGCTATAAATTGCAGGGCTCATAGTGCTTCAATAACTGATTTTGGTGGTGTTGGTGATGGAAAAACATCCAACACAAAGGCCTTTCAGTCTGCAATTAGTCACCTGAATCAGTATGCTTCAGAAGGAGGGGCTCAGTTGTATGTTCCTGCTGGAAAATGGCTCACTGGAAGCTTCAGTCTTATTAGTCATTTCACACTATATTTAAACAAAGATGCTGTTCTCCTTGCTTCTCAGGTATCTTCATCTATGTTCATTGTTTGATGACTTAGTAACCACAAATTGATAGCATTCATTTTGTGACTAAGTAACCACAAATATCAATTTCTTTGTTTGTTCTCAAACTGAATCTACTTCTAACCTGCTTACCCCAAGAATTTTCACCTTGCATCTCTTAGGATAATAACCTTCCACCTCAGTTGTTTTGACTTTTATGAAGAACAAACTTAAAATCTTCCACAATTTTCACTATTTATTACATAACTATCCTGCCTTCGATTTTGAAAGTGATATTATCAGGGTTTTAAGGGAGAAAAAAAAAAAAAGGTTCGTGGTTGCAATCTCGGCTGCAATATTAAGATTTTTGATGTCTTCGCGACCGCGATTGAAACTACATCTGCCTCATTTGACCGCGATTCTCCGAAATATCAATAATCGCGACACGTCCGCAACCCTGACTTAAAACCTTGGATATTATTGTTTCTCTATAGCCTTTGAAACTATTGGAAAAAGTTATTCTACTTTTTTTTTTTAACAGCAAAATATATTATATACATAAAACGCAGAGTACTTGGGGTGCTCCAACCCATTACAAGAAAATGGGAGACGACAACCTCTCAGCACCTCAAGGAAAACACCCAAGATGGTCCCAACAGAAAATGGCCCCAAAACCACCCCAAAAGACTCTACTTCCCACTAATGCATAAAAAAAGGTTAGTATACCACTCATAAAATAGACACGGCTCCCCCTTTGTCCCTTATCAAAAACCACCTCCATGACAAGGCGATAATACTCTCCACCGCCATATCAAACACTACTGATTGTAGTGTTTGAACTAATGTTATTGTTTCACCCAGTTGGACTGGTCGTATTCCCTTTCTGGCATCTTTCCTTTTGAAAGCATTTGGCTAGAACTCTTTCCTAAGTCTGACCACAAAGAAAACAGGCAATAAGTTAGGGAGTGATACTCTAAGCTTGCATAAGTTGCGTGGTAGAAAACATTATGTCAGTGGACTTTATTGATGGAAAATCAATAATATATTCTTGGTTTAGTACTATGGTCTATGTCTAGAATTTTTTTTTTCGTGTCATTACAAAGTAAAATAAAAGTAATTTATCACTGTCATAGACTCAACTCAAGGCTCATTCAAGAAAGTGGAAATAGATGTATTTAAAGGGATTCATTTGAGTTACAAATGAGGTGAGATGTCCAATAAATGAAACACAAATTTGTGACAAGGTTCCTAGCTTCAAACTATTACTAGAAAACTAAGCTATCAAAGAAATATTGTTAATTAACTCATGAAAGTAATATACAAACTCCCAAACCTTTGATCCCCTAAAAGCTGTTTACAGACCCCCCATAACAAATTGGGTTCCATAGGAAATGAACCTTTAATCTCAAAATCTTGTCATCCCATCACTTTTGGTCCTGTCTACTTTTATAAAAGGTTTTCTGTTTTTATTTACTGTCTTCACTTTTAATCGTAAAAGAATCCCTTGTTTTTAAATTTTTTCATGTTTTTAAAAATTTGTACAAGAAATAGTGGGAAAAATGTTTTATTTAACTATTTTCTGTATAAATTTTTGAAAACAAGAAACAAAGTAAAAACAACAAAAAGTTTGTAATTAAAAGTAAAAACAAAAAATGTTTTCGTAAAATAAATAGGTCGTAATTGTGTGTTTGGTTTTACTGATGAGAACTTATTTTGTCTTTCTCTCAAATATAATCTTATAAAAATATTGATGTTTGATTACGCCTTTTCCTCTAGACTTCTTTTTGACTAGAAACCATAAAAAGAAGATTTTGCCTTAGGTTGAAAAATTACACTAAACTTTACATCAAACTCGATTTAAGAGTACAAATATCAAAACATATTTACTTCAAGTTTAATTTTAATCAAATCAAATTAATAAAAAGAAAAATTTCATTCAAAATCACATTTCACAAACATTTACTAACTAGAGGTTTTTTTCTTCTCTTTGTATTAAATAAATATATTGGTTTAGGATATTAGTGAGTGGCCAGTGATCAAACCACTCCCATCCTACGGTAGAGGAAGAGACGCAGCAGCGGGAAGGTACACCAGCCTCATTTTTGGAACAAACCTCACTGATGTTATTGTAACAGGTATGGAAAAAAGGTTGCGGGAAACAAACAATTATCAAACCAGTAGTTAAGGGTTGTTGAAACATTTTCAGCAAACATGTGCTACGCATCAAAAGTTTGAATACTTTTTCTAGTTGAATATATTCTATTATGCATCTATCTATGATTGCTTAAATGGTGGGATTTTTCAATACCAACTTTATGCCATATAAAAATTTAATATAAATTTTAATATAAATTTGGGATCCGGCTTTTCTAAAGTGATTAATCTATTTTAGAGTCTAAAATAAGTAATATCGGTCATCAATAAATAAATTAATAGTTAATATTATAAGTACATCATAACAAATTATTACACCCATGAATTTTTTCAAGAGTCAAATAAAATCTATAAAGTTGTTAGTATGGAAAAGTTTTTTTTTTTGACAGGAATAGTATGGAAAAGTTGTGGTTATGAATAAAATGATTTTTATACTGTTAGTGTTTGTGGATTAATGTAATATAAATGAAATTGTGACCATTATGGTAACTGGTGACAGGGGATAATGGCACTATAGATGGTCAGGGAGCATTTTGGTGGCAACAATTTCATAAGAAAAAGTTGAAGTACACTCGCCCTTATCTGATTGAATTAATGTTCACAGACAGCATTCAAATCTCCAATCTGACACTCCTTAATTCTCCAAACTGGAATGTTCATCCAGTTTATAGCAGGTAATCCAGCCCTTATCACATGTCATTTTCAAGTTACGAAAGCCTTCAAAATCACTTTTGACCTTTGTGACACTAGACTATTACACCTCTGAAATTCATCTCCTTTTCAACACTATACAGAAATATTATAATTAAAGGCATAACCATCATTGCTCCAGTCACATCCCCAAACACTGATGGCATCAATCCAGGTCAGTATCTGAAGATTAATTTTAGAATAATGTATTTGATGTTACAAAACTATGTTGCCCAAAAATGAATTATGGGATATATGTGTATGTATCTAAAAGACAATGATCAAAATTGATTTTATCCATTTATAAATGCGTGTTGGTTATTACCCACAAAAAACAAATTGTATTTAAATATATTTTCTGTCCCCTTAAATATATCAATTTTTGCTTTTAATCTCAGTTAAAAAAAAAAATTAGTCTCTAGAATATCAAAAATTTTGCTTTTACATCGTCGTTGTTTTAGTTTTAATCCCTGTAAAATTTATTCATGTTAGTTTTAGTCCCAATAATATGTGGACTATATTGATTTATTTTTCAAATATAGACCATATAAAGACTAATTTAATCATGAAAAAATATTACAAGAATTAAAACAAAACAACAAAGTACAAAAGCAAAATTTTCTATATTTGAAGGGCTAAAAACAAAAAAAAAATTATAGATACTAAAATAAACTGGTATATTTACAAGACAAAAAATTACTTAAAAAGTCTTGTATGATTAATATTAACTCTTTCCATTTCTCATGCTCTTGATAATGCACTATGTATATGTTGGTATTGAGTGGATTAATATTTTTGTCTTTATTATTATTTTTTTTTTTGGCATTAGATTCTTGCACAAATACCAAAATTGAAGATTGCTACATAGTTTCTGGGGATGACTGTGTGGCAGTGAAGAGTGGATGGGATGAGTATGGCATAAAGTTTGGGTGGCCAACAAAACAACTAATAATAAGAAGACTGACATGCATTTCCCCATACAGTGCAACCATTGCATTGGGAAGTGAGATGTCAGGTGGGATACAAGATGTGAGAGCTGAGGACATCACAGCCATTCATACAGAATCAGGGGTCAGAATCAAGACAGCAGTAGGAAGAGGAGGGTATGTGAAGGACATATATGTGAAGAGAATGACTATGCATACAATGAAATGGGCCTTTTGGATGACTGGTAATTATGGTTCCCATGCTGATAACAAGTATGATCCTAAGGCATTACCTGAGATCAAAGGCATCAACTATAGAGACATTGTAGCTGAAGATGTGAGCATGGCTGCTAGATTGGAAGGAATTTCCAAAGACCCTTTTACTGGAATCTGTATTGCTAATGTGACAATTAGTATGGCAGCTAAGGCTAAGAAACAGCCATGGACTTGCACTGATATTGAAGGGATCACAAGTGGGGTTAGTCCTAAGCCATGTGATTTGTTACCTGATCAGGGGCCAGAGAAAATCAAAGCATGTGATTTTCCATCAGAGAATCTACCCATTGATATGTTGAAGCTTAAGAAATGTACTTACAGCTTTAATCATGCATGAGTCATTTGTTAAGATGTATCACTTAGTTATTATTTATTAAAGGTTTGTCTTTCTCATTATCCAGAAAGAAATCATTGCTCAAGTCAAGTTGAGAAATGTATTATCTGTCAAATTATAGATATGAAATGAAACAACTTTCTTTTTTTTCTCTACAATTTGATGACTTGGCTTCTTGATATGCTGCTAAGACCCAAAGCGTTACTATGCTGATATTAATCAAATTTTGCTAGTTTTGTTATGAGGAAGGACTTCTATATAGATTTGTCTGACTTAAGCAAAAACACAAGCAAACATGGAAATTTTTTAGAACATTACAAACACTAACAAACCATTACAATTTATGTTATACAATGGGATAATCATAATGTCTGTCCCCAAAAATGAAAAGTTTTCTTATGTATTATCCTTGGTCTAAAGCATAGAAAAAAATGATAGCAACAGTTCATTGCATTTAACCATGGTCCCCAAGGCTAAGCTGAAGGATACAAGCACACCAACAAGGAGTTGAAGCTCTTGGATGTTCTGCTGAAAAGCTCATTCTTCTGATCCTTTAAACAGTACATCTCAATAATAAGATTATATATGAATCAGATATGAGATTAAAATGAGAGACACCTAACAATGACAACAATCTCAGTGAATCTCAGTATTTCCACTATGGTTCTTGTCTTGTGGTGAGCTGCAACTTCTCAGTACCATCGTAACTTGTAAATTAGTCATCAAAGATTTTACTAACCATATACAAAGAGTAAACACAATGTCTCAGTGAATTGGTGGATCAGGATTGAACCTCACAGATTCTCTCCAGATGAGTTCCTTGATATCTTCTTCAGTGAATATTGGTTCCTCAAAGTCAAAACTGAAAGGTCTGGCACATACAGGTTCCTCATTGATATCATGGAGAGGTGCCATGTATGGGTGGCGCAGCGCCTCATCAACTGAAAGCATCAAGATGGAAGGTACAGTTAATAAAAACACATATAAACAGTCACAGAGAATCATGCCATACATATATAAAAGACTATTGATAGAGATTGTCAAAAAAAATGGGAAAAGTTTAGAATTTTAATGGATTCGCATAATTAGTTGTACTTTATAACATACAGCAACTTTATTACACAATGGCCTAAATGGTGAAAGGTTCAAGACAAGCTATTTTACCTGTAATGCGCTTGCTCGGATCAAAGACAAGCATCTTCTCTAGCAAATCAACAGCTCCCGGAGACATGTAGGGAAATCTAAGAGAAAAATTTTCCTTTGGATATTGCGGAAGCTGTCTTACGTATCTACGGGCATTTTCACTCCGTAGAAATCCAATGCTGGCATCATCAGGTGAACCTATCAGCTTTAAGACAGAAAGGACAATTGTCATAATTGAGTTAATTTTAAACCGAAATGAGAAGGTCTGAAAAGGATCAAAGAATGAGAAAGAATTTGTATGAACCGCATAATCTGAATCTACAAGTATTATTAATTTACTCATTGTCATTTATCAAGTATATGGTTTGCTCATGTTCCCAACAAAACAAAAAGAATCCAAAGGAACAGAGGTAGAGCCATAGAGAGCATAACTATTTGTTTTTCCACAACAATATGGCATATATTCTTTTGAAGAAATTAATTATTGCATGGACAAGGACCATATGTACCATGTCTCAAATAAAAAACAAGCATTTATTTTATTGAACTTCAAAACATGGATTCATTTTCAAATGTTTTCCGTTTAGACATGGTGATGCAGGCTGTAAAATCCAGAAGACCTAAGCATAAAGATCCAATATTTTCACTAATGCCATGCATCTCTTTCTATTTTGTTTTTTATTTTAGCCACCAGACTTGAATCCTTTGGCAGACATCATTAAAAAGTTGAACCCTTCAAAACTTAGTTTATAGTTTATTCTTCCTTGAATTTCACTAAATCCAGTCAAACCCTAAATCCTTACCTCCCAAACATTTTTCCACAGCACCTATTGACCTTTTTTAGCTCTCAACCTTTTCCTTGCAAGTTAGACCTGCCCTGCATATCTCAGGAGAGCTTTCAATTCCCCTAATTTTTACCTCTAATTCTCTCAATAGATTCCTTATTGCTTTCTATTCAATTTATGCCTTCAGCTGTCTTGCATTGCAAGTTACACAGGATCATTTCCAAACAAAATCGGAGCTGCAGTATCTCTTACTCTATTAAATCTCCTAATATTTAGAGTTGCATTCAAATTTAAACATATCACTTGAGGAAGGAAACATCATTTCCATTTGCATTTCCCCCCCTTTTTATTAGAAAAGACATTCCTGCTTCTTGTAGTAACTAGGTTAATAAAAAGAGGTTGATATTGACGAAAATGACCCAAAGGTTGAAAACAGCCAAGACACTGATAGCATTTTAGAAAACTTTGACACCAAAATTCACAATTACGTAAAGTAATAGAAGCTAGAACTCTAAATTACAAGTAGATACAACGTCTGGACCTAAAAGGGGCAAAAGAAATACAAACAAATTAAAACATAATCAGTCTCAGTACACTTATGTTAGCAATTCAGGAGTATGTAGCAGAAACTTCCATTTAATTTATCTAGTAAGTACCTCTGTGATTAGTCTCAGCTGATGAACATAATCTTTGCCAGGAAAGAGGGGTTTTCTTGTTACGATTTCACCAAGTATGCAGCCAACGGACCATATATCAATGGCTGCTGTATATTCTGAACAATTAAGAAGCAGTTCAGGAGCTCGGTACCACCGAGTAACCACATACTCAGTCATGAAATCAGTTTCCGACGTAGTTCTAGCAAGACCAAAGTCTCCAATCTTAAGGTCACAATTGGCATTCAGTAGCAAATTGCTAGGCTTTAGATCACGGTGCAAAACATTTGCTGAATGTACATATTTGAGCCCTCGTAGCAGCTGATACACAAAATACTGGAAAAATAGATCTTATAAATGGATGTAAGACAGAAAATATAAGAAATATGCTACAGTGCCTAAAGCCTTGGAGACCACATGACGTAATAGGCGGTGTGAGCCCCACAAGTGAGGTGGGACCAACACCACTTATACACTGACTGAGACCCATCCAGTTTCCAATGTTCTAGGCTCTTTAGGATGTTCCAATCCTTACTTGTATTTTAAATATCTGTTGTTACACAAGCCCTGTTGTATTACATAACCAATTTATATTAATTATCACAGAATTATATTACATTTTTCACATAACCAGAGAAATAACAGCGAACATAATTAGTTTATTAATAACAATGGAATGATGTAATAACAGTCAAGAGATCCAAGACCAAAGAAGGAGCTAGAAAATGGGCTGGGGGCCAAAATATCTGCAAATATAGCTCAGATAAAAATATGGTAATAGATTAACACTTTAAAGTGTGGCTACTAACTAGCATCTAAAGGTTATATGCAAAGGAAAAAAGAGTAATCAGACAAGCCTGGGACTAGCAGCTAAAAAGCCTTAGGGCCCATTTACAATGAGAAGACATTTTTTGTTTTTATTTCCTGTTTTCAGTTTTAAAAACAAAATTGCCACCATGTTTTCAATTTGTTTCCTGTTTTCAAAGATTTGTACAGGAAATATTGAAGACAAAAAAGTTGTTTTCAGTGTTTCCGGTACAAATCTTTGAAAACAGGAAACAGATTGAAAACAAGATGGCAGTTTTGTAACTAAAACTGAAAACAAAAAATGAAAATAGAAAACATTTTCTCCAAGTAAACGGAACCTTACCTTTTAGCTATTGCATTTTGGGTTTTAAAAAAAAAAAAAAGAAAAAAAAGTGAACTACTGCCATTTTAGGCATGTCTGGCGAAAAACAACTATTGTGTTGTAGTCTTGTAGACTCCTTCAATCATCCTCAAACTCATGAGTCTATGAAAGTATCCCCGAGTTTACATATAAACAACTTTGTAAGTGAATTAGCTCGATTTTGATACCTAGAGTCATAAACTCATATACTTCAATGATCTAACTCGAGAGTTTGACAACCATATGTCTTATGTCATACAAAAACATTATTAGCCTAAAGTTTAAAACATCTGGAGGAATTTTATTTGCACCATTGGAATGACTTCGGACGTGAAAATTAAAAATTTGCATAAAGCAATAGCAGTGGTACTGGTACTACACTATTGTTTCTGTCATCACAATGCACAAACTACAAACATGGCACTTAGTTTGACAAGAAAATGTGAAAGCAGGGCCAATCAAACTCAGATGGAACCACGTGATGTATCATGTATGTGCAATATGGTACCCATGACACCAAAAAAATGTGTTCATCATTGCTACTTAGTACTTCATCCCATTATGTTTTGTTTAATCTCCAATTTGTGCAACAATACAACCAAAGGAAAACACACTAATCAAGCAACTAAATGTAAGGTCCTTCAACAAGGTAGAATAAAAGTCATATGCTAAAATAAATAGTTAAAGTGCTAACCCGACAATGATCATCATTTAATGGTTGATTGGAACGTATTATTTGATGCAAATCTGTGTCCATTAACTCAGAAACAATGTAAACATCATTGAAGTTCTCCCTCTGTGGAGGTCGTATAATATCTTTAATGGACATCACCTGCATTGGAGAAATAACTGATAATTAAGCAGTCTACTTTTTTTGCAAATTGAATACCAACAACGATTTTAGAATCAAAATCCAATGAGAAGGCCACATAATATCTTTAATGGACATCACCTGCATATATATATATATATATATATAGAAAAGTAAGCATTCAACTTTTTTGCAAATTGAATACCAACACTGATTTTAGAATCAAAATCCAATGAGGAAAATCCAGTCAAGCACCATTCATGAATCAAGGAGAAAGCACAAGTATTTCTAAAAATTTGGGCTAAGGGTCTAACTTAACCTCACAAAACCAGCTTAAGGGAACCAAAAAAAAAAAAAAAAAAAAAAACCCTCGACTCTCACTTTCAGGCTACGGCAACTCCTCAGCCTTTTGATATCCGGCAGCGGCAACTCAACCTTCGACAAACCTCCCCAGCAACTTTCCAGTCGGCACCTATTGATTTACAGCCAGTACCTTGCGTTTCTGGCAAACCCACACCCTTTTCTGCTCACTTTTCCGGTCAGCACGTTGCGGGTTGGGAATCCAGTCCTCACTCCCTCTTCTTTCTCTTTCGTTCTCTTCCTCTTCTTTTCTTTTGTTCCAGTTGCAGGCAGCAGCTTATGTTTCTTTTTTTTCCTTCTGACTCTTGTTTTGTTATCCTCCTCACTTGTCATTTTAGAATAGTGGTCATTCCGCTATGAGCTATACTGCTATAACGTTTTCGGGGTCGGCCGCTACGCGCTGCTATCCGGGATTAACAACAATGTTGAGGACTGCTCAAGCCTTATAAGCACTATTTAGGTCATATCTCTACGCAATGTGGGACTAAACATCCCCTTACACCTAGCACAATGAAGGTGGTGGTGGCCGCAATGAAGGCAGCCCATCGTAATATTTTACCATAATCTGACCCTGATAGAGAGAAGCTCATCATACTAAAGCTCATCATAATCTGCATTTAACTTAATCACAATATGAACAGTTGAATAAAATTTGAGCAATGATGTCAAACAAATCCTACTCAAAAAGCAATATTATGATTCATTCCATCGTGTTTCACTAAGCTAAGTTGAGGTTGTAAGGATATGATGATCGTAGACCAGTGTGCTTAGATTGTGATATTCTCATCCCAACAGAGCACAAATAGAAAATATTTTCAGTCATGAGTAACCAACAAATATCGCCATTGTGCATCATGCCACTGGATGCGGCCCGCAACATGTTGTTTATTCAGTAAGCAAAAATAAATTTTACTGATCAAAGCTTTTACAGATGTAACAGAAAATGGGGGAAAGAAAGGGACAAAGAATAAAAGAAATAAAGGAAGCCATAATAGCCCAAATAGGAACATTCATATGCCACAGATGAAAATAAACAATAACATCTAGCAAAACAAGGTTTTGATGAGAGAGTGCAAGTAAAAAAGTTAATCAAAATTACATTTTCATGACCCATGTGCCGAAGAAGTTTTATTTCTCGTAAGGTCCTTTTGGCATCTATTCTGTTGTCAAATGCATTGCCAACCTTCTTAATGGCGACTTCCTCGCGTGTCTCAGCGTTTACAGCAGCACTGAAGGAAATGAAAAATTAATATTGTGTCACATTTTGATAACAGAAATTCAAATCACATGGAAGAGAAAAGTGACATTTTTATCAAATCCCAAATCATAACAACCATCCACAACACAACATACACATGGTGCTTAGTTTAATGAGTCTAAAAATACCAAGAGTTATGCTATTTACGGTATCAATATCACTGATCACGCAGAAATAATACAAGAATGATCCCATCTCATTTTTGACTTTGACTCAAGCAGAATGCAGCATCAACACATTTAATTGGAAGTTGGAAGAGATATGAAAGTCTACGACACTTGGCTAAGAACTTTTGGCTATGACACTTGGCTGGCACTATAAGATCTAGAACAAGATTATTAAATAAATTCCACAGGACTAAACTTTGACTCTCCTCTTTCACTTAATATAACCCAAACAAATTGAAATGATGGTCAGAAGTAATGCATTTCACATTTTCGAGTCAAAAATCGCGATAATTAGCTTAACAAGACAACCACACAATGATTCAGCTCATGAATACCATCAAGACATGACAAAGTCGTATGATCCTATATTACAAAACAACAAAGAAACAATACAGCCGTTTGAGGGTTTGAGCTCGAAAAAGGTCTTCATCATCACACAAAAATATCTAATTCAATCTTCATTCACTAAACAAAGTGACAAACAGATATTGTCAATCACGCCAAACAACTTCATAAAAAGAAAAAGAAACAAAAGAACAAATCTTTTGCAAGGTTTTAAATAAAGGTCAGCGACCATGACGTGGGCCGCGACATCATGGATGTCGCTGCGACTGCGATTGAGGCCACTAGCCGATTGCAATTCTCCGCAATATAAAAGATCGCGACCGCAACTGTTACTGTGACCGCGATTTAAAATCTTGATCTTTTGATTGAAAAATAATAGAACCCTAAAATCTTGATTTAAATGAAGCAGCAACCCCAGTTCACATTTAAATCTAAATTAACAAAAAGGGTATGATTAGTAGCAAAAACTGCTACTTCCTTGCTTTCAAAATAAGATAATCCAAAAGTACCAGAAGATAAAAAAGGTAAAACATAGCATAAGAACTACCCTTTACACAAAAATGCATCATCAAAACTAAATAATTCAGCAAAATTTAAACAAAAATAAAAATACACAAAAAAAGAAAGAAAGGATATTTTGCTTACCAAACAATACCATAAGCCCCTCTGCCAACAGGGCGAATAGGAGGGACATACTTTCTGGAAACCTCAAAGAGGTTACCATAAATATTGTACTGAATGTAGCGTCCACCATGAGTTGGTATTCCTCTGATGTTATTCTCAGCTGACTCAACAGACATGTCTTTGAACTAACTATGATTATGATATTATGAGGCTCTTCTTCAAAGTTGGCTGAAGCTTTCAATTCAAAAGCAAAATTGGGAAGAGACCCAACATAGAAAGGATGGTTCAGAGTTAAAAAGGAGCTAACTTTGAGGTATCTGACATGTTCGCTTCAGAGAGAGAGAGATAACGAGAGAAAGAGAGAGTGGGGTTATGACTATGAGGCTTTACAAGTGGACACGCTTGTGAACCCGTGAACACATTCATTTACCTTTCTCTCCCTCTTTCTTTTTCCTTCTCTTTTTAATCAACGTTGGTGTGCTGTCTGTGATTTTCCTCATGCAATGGTTTTTTTTCAGATTAAAGGGATAAATTGACCCCTCACAATTTACACACGACCCAAATTGGTCCCTCAGAAAAATAAAGTGCTAAAATAATCTCTGACATTTCAAACGTGAGACACATTAGTCTTTTTGCCAAATTTCATCCAAAACCGTCAGTTAGAAAGATGATATGACCTATTAACTGATGACTACTGTTAAGTCCTGTCAACGTGTAAATTGACGAAAATGTGGTGTTATTTAGGGATAACTTAGTCCCTCTGTGTTAATTTAAATTCTTAAACTTAAAAACGGTCATTTTAGTCCCTCCTCTAAAAAACTCATTTCAATCCCTATATCTTATTAATGTAAGAGTCTTCTTCAACCTCCAGCACATTTCCTCCATTAGAGTCCCCCTGAGAAGACCTAAGTGCAACACCCAGCCCCATTTTCTTCCCTTTTCTGCTACCATTTTCTCATTTTTTGCCCCATTTTCGTCTCTTCTGCATAAATGAGTAGCTACGTTTTTCAATCTTCTGTGTATTATTTTAGACATGAGGTGAGCTTGAGTGAAATAGAAACTCAATCCCAAATCCCAAACCCTAGAAATGCAAATACAACACCCTAAAATAGAAAATCAATCCCAAATCACAAATCGCATCTTAAATCGCAACACACAACACTAATCGCAACACAAATCCAAACCCTAGAATCACAATAGAAATCGGAAAGACACACCTTGAATGTCGTTTCTCTGCTTCGGGTTCAATCGTGTCGTTTTCGGTTTGTTCTTCACTGATTTCGGATTCTTGGTAGAGACATAATGGAGAGGAGTTGATGGCTTCCAATGATGGAGAGGGAATGAAATGGGTAGTTTTCGATAGGGATCAATGTGTCCCCTTTTTGCGCATTTTTACACAGGGACTAAAATGACCCATTACGTTTACATGTTTTAAAAAATAGCACGCTGGCACTATTTAACGATCCACGCCAGCAAATAACAATATACATCACTACGTTAACAGACGTTTTTGGATGTGATAGACGGAGGGACTAACGTGTCCCAGTTTTGAAATTGTGAGGAACTATTTGGAGACTTAATTTTTCTTAGGGACTAATTTGTCCCGCGTGTTTTTTCTCAGGGACTATTTTGGGCTTTTACTCTTTTTTTATCTTTTTTGGGTTTTTGGTCCCCATCCTAATTAGATACTCCCTTCGATTTCGTTTATAAGTAACCAAAAAAAAAATCTAGAATTGATGGTTAAAATATACTCCCTCCGCAACAAAATATAAGCAAAAAAGTATGTTACGGAAGGAGTAAGCAAATTTTAAAGCTAAATTATACTTTTGGTCCTTTATCTATATTTTATGTTTCAGTTTAGTCCTTAATCTATTAAAAGTTCCGAATTAGTCTCTTATCTTTATTTTAGGTTTCAGTTTGATCCCTTATGTATTAAAAGTTCCAAATTGGTCCCTTATGTTACGAATATTATACCAATGTGGTCCTTTTTTTTGCATAAATAACGGACCGCATTGGTATAATATTTGTAGCATAAGGGACCAATTCGAACCAAAAGAAAAAGAGGAACCACATTTTACACATAAGCGACCATATCAAAACTTTTAATACATAAGAGACTAAACCGAAACCTAAAATAAACATAAGGGACCAAAAGCATAAGTTAGCCAAATTTTAACTACTTTTGCCCTATTAAATGATGTTATTCCAAAAGTATCATTGAATTAAATTTAGAATTATATTTTCAATAAATATCATTAAGGGTAATTTAGGGATTACAATAATTTTTTTGATTACTTTAAGAATATTAAATGAGAATAAATATTTTTCTTAAGGGGTATAAGGTAGTTTTTTTTTTTTATATATATATACCATACCAGAGGGAGTATTCTCATAAGCATAGACATTTTAGATTAATCCTCCGTTGAGTGCTTCGGACTAATCCTTAGGACATGGAATTAACACTTGATTTTTTTTTGTAATCCCCCGGTTAGAGTGTCTGCCAGCCAGTAAGATGAACTTGTGTTATCCTTCTTATGGTGTCGAGATGCTTACCATTCGACCAAATATTTAAAAGGAACATCCTATTATTTTATTAAATTTTAAGAGGAAAAATTATTTCAAAGATCACATATTTAAAAATAGAAAATACTAAATAAATTTGTGAAAAATATTTAAAGTTTAAAATAATAATTTTATATTATATAAATCAATATAAGCCTACATTTATATATTTTTTTTTGACAGAAGCCGACATTTATATTTATTAGTTGTTGAAACTATAAAATATTTAATACAAAAGAAATTATGTAACACATTGATATTATAGTGTTTTCCACACATGTTGAACCAGTTATTATTTTTACGAAACAAAGCCAAGAAAAAGAATGCTATAATAAAAAGTCAAGACAAAGAAGTTTCAAGATAAAAAAAAGAAATTCAATTCACGTGGAGTACGTGCTCCTTCCTTTAAGATGCAAACACGTAATATATATGATTTTTTTACGATTTTATGAATTTTTTTTAGAATAGAAAAATGTCAAACAGCGAGCAGCATATCGTAAAGAAAATACAAAAAAATTTCTCCCTCTCTTCAATTCAACACTGGAGTTGGTTGTGTCTTATTTTTTGTGCTTACCAATTTTTTTTTTTCCTGGAGTCACTCTGACCTACAAGGTTGAGCAAAATGGTGATTCATAGTCAATAAATTTTGCAGTCAATATTCGTTTTTCCTTTCGATCAAAATCTTATGTTTCATAGTCAGTCTTCGTTTCTTTG
Organism: Calophaca sinica; assembly: GCA_037113605.1. Classification (NCBI taxonomy): domain Eukaryota; kingdom Viridiplantae; phylum Streptophyta; class Magnoliopsida; order Fabales; family Fabaceae; genus Calophaca; species Calophaca sinica. The sequence continues at coordinate 119,088,632 of CM073731.1, forward strand.
TTTGTCTTTTGCTTCCACTCGTTCTTTTCATCCATGGTCCCAAAGTTGGCCATTTGAATAGAAACTTCCCGGATAGCGGTAGGGGTGCTCATGGTTTGGTTATTAATGTAACCAAAACCAAATCCAATTAAAATCACATATTAGGTTGGGTTTTCAAATCCAAATTTTTAAAACCAGATCTCAAATTATGGTTACGGATATAAAACCGGTTATTTCCCCATATCCGGTTATGAAACCGGTTGCGACCCAAAACCGGTTATAAACCGGTTTCTGCCTTAAAACTGGTTATGGTTCCCAAATCCGGTTATAAAACCGGTTTTCGCCTATAAAATTTGGGTTTCACCCTCCAAAACCGGTTTTTGCCTGTAAAATCCAATTTTTGCCTTTCAAAATCGGATTTTCCCTATCAAAACCGGTTTTACGCTTGGTGTAGATATCCAAATAGTATTGTTCCAAATCCAATTTCCAATTAAGAAGAGTTTTTCTAGGCAAAGCCACAACTTGTGTTCAAGGAGACGCCCGAAATATTGTGCTCCACTAACCAAAAAATGGAACTCCATCCATTTGTGTTTTCGCTTACCCACAAACATGACTAATACTATGCATCTGAAAAACTCCCTCACATAATATATCAGTATTTCCAAATCCAAATTCTTCCATCTTTTGCACTTCACACACAGATGAAGCTGCAACAAACCAACAATACCCACTTACCCATAAACCTTAATTACCCGTAAAACTTCAAATTCGAACCGGCTCTGTTTCAACTAATCCCGAGCTCATGATTTGTTTTAGTAATTTTTTATAATTAATAATTGTAATATTTTAGTTTCCTCTTTAACATACATATTATTAATAATTATTAATTTTTTAAAAGGAAACAAAATACGTCTTATCATTATATCTATTTAATTTAATTTATTTATATGAGACTTACTTGACGTTGCACATCATAAATCTTTTTTTTTTTCGGGTCGAAGCACATCATAATTTTTTAATAATTATTAATTTTTTAAAAGGAAACAAAATACGTCTTATCATTATATCTATTTAATTTAATTTATTTATATGAGACTTACTTGACGTTGCACATCATAAATCTTTTTTTTTTTTCGGGTCGATGCACATCATAATTTTTTTTTTCGGGTCTCCCTCTGCGAGCCTCGCACTTTGCAACAAACAACCACACTTTGCAACTGATTTTTTTTTTTGTTCAGCGAGCAACTGATCATCTAAGATTGAGATTGGGTTTGGAATAAGAAATAAGCTTAACAATTGGATATCCTAGTATTTAACCGGTTATAAAAATTTAACAACTGATCATCTTTTGGCACTACCATTCATTCCATGTGATTGTTGTACGAAAAATTTAGGCTCTTTTGTTAAAAAGTAGCGAATAAACGGATAAGCTAGTTGATAACATATAAGCTTATAGCAGATAGCAGATAACTGATGGCGGATAAATTAGCAGATTGAATTTAAAGTGTTTGGTAAAATTAGCGGTTGAACTAATTGATAAATACAAAATGACAAAAAAGAGGATAATAATACGGGTAAAAACGAGAGGAAAAAATGATATGTTATAAGCTATAAGAGCAAACGCTACTTCAAGTAGCATCTAGAAAAACGCTATAAACTAGTAGTTACCAAATACATACTACGAGCTTATCTGCTTATTGGATGTCAAATTTACAATTTGGATTCTCGACGAATGTACCAAGAGTCCGACGAAGCCGAGAGCACAATTCAGGAGAAGAAAACAAAAACACAAGCTAAGTCTAGAAGACTGGGTCAGAATTCGACGATGCACGTGAAGTGTCAAAGATTGGCAGTTTTTGCTTAAACACGCAAGGGAGGAATGGTCGAAGTTTCCACCGAGCTTCAAAGACTTAGTGAAATTTTGGTGAAGCGCCAAATACGGTCGAACTGACCTGCCTTAGTGAGTGAAGCACCGTCGAAGCCAGCGAAGACGTGTCAAGACTGGCCCAGTGCTTGTTAGCGTAGTTAGTTACCTAAACTAGGACATGTTGAATATAGTAAATACAATGTAACTGCAAGACATCTCTACTGTACACGTGTCAAGCAGATAGTATGTCAGTTATTTTCACATTCTTCTATAAATAGGAGGTCGAACGATGTATTATGGTCTAGTAGCTGCTGAAAGAATGGCAAAGGAACGAGCAAGTCCAACTACTCAAGTGCCAACAAACAAGATGGATGTGGAAACTGCATCAGACAAGACTCTCAACATCATCCTCAATGATACTGATACTGAGCTTGATCAAATGGACTTTATGGCCAATCGTCAAGATAATAAATTTTTCAGTCAACGAAGTTATTGCAGCTCTTGATGACCCAGATGACCCCATAGGACTTGAAGATGATGCTTTTGAAGACAATGTTGATCTAGAAGCAGATTTAGATGATATTGTCATAGCCATGGGAGAAGCATGATCTGGATATGCATTGGTTGACAAAGAGTATTTAAAGCCATAACTTGGTCACCAAGATGAGGATGAAGAGACAGAAAAAGAAAGCACCAGGATGTATGTGAACTTTATCTCAATTTTGCCAGGAGAATTTGCAGGATGCTATGAGTCCTATCCTAGGCAAAAATGAAGAGGATTTGGATGGTCTGTCCAACGATTGGGTAAACTGGGAGGAAAACCATGTTACCATCTTTGACAATTGTGCATGCTTTGAACAACCGTCCAGGGAGGAAAAATCATACCTTCGACCACTTCACATAAAACCTGTGTTGGAGGGAAGACCAACTGACAGAGTATTGGTCAATGGGGGGCATCAATCAACATCATGCCTCGTGCTATGTTCAAAAAGCTAGGCAAGAGTGAAACTGACCTTATTCCTACAGATATGGTAGTTTCTGACTTCAGTGGAAAAACTTCTGCCTCTGATGGAATAGCTATCATTAATATCCAAGTGGGGTCAGTCACAAGACCAACTTTGTTTGTGGTTATCCCAACAAAGTCAAGTTACAACGTTCTACTGGGAAGAGATTTGATTCATGCAGTTGGAGCCATTCCTTCCACTATGCATTAGAAGATGATCATTTGGAATGCCCAGGGAGAAGTGGAAGTAATAGATGTTGTGATAGCTCGTGCTACTTGCAACAGATGCATGTAGATTTCAAGTTGTATGCTCCACAAGTGAAGCCCATCACAGTGGTAAATGGGATAGTTGACAGAGAAGCATTAGACAATGCACTCATGGAGCAATTTGGAGTGAGAATCAAAGCCAAGGCCGAATCACGGCCAAATGGAGATGTTTAGCCCCAAGCAAAAAGGCTTGTCGGCCAATAAGGCCGACAGTGAAGAATACGCCTTTAAGGGTGTATTGGCAGACTGTGTATTGGATGATGGCCCTTTAGGTTTTAAGAAAGGGCCAGATGACAAGATCAGTATTGAAGTTGAAGGCCCTTTGGAAGAAATTGACTTAGGAGATGGACCTAAAAAGAGACCAATCTACGTAAGTTCATTTCTGCCAAAAGAATTCAGAAATCAAATAATAGAGCTTGTCAAAGAATACAGAGATTGCTTTGCGTGGGAATATCACGAAATGCCTAGTTTGAGTAGGGATTTGGTCAAGCATAGGCTGCCTTTGAAAGAAGGAAGCAAGCCTGTTAAGCAAGCAAACAGGAGATTTGCTCCAGAGGTGGTGCTAAAGATCAGAGAACAAGTAGAACGCTTGCTTAAGGCAGGATTCATTAGAACAACCAGATATGTGCATTGGTTGTCTAATATAGTCCCTGTTCTGGAGAAAAATGGGAAGATGAGAGTTTGCATAGATTTTGGAAATCTAAATGAGGCAACCCCAAAGGACGAATACCTCATACCAATGGCAGACATACTTATTGATGCTGCGTTAGGGCAGAAATTGCTAAGTTTTATGGATGGTCATGCTGGCTATAACCAAATTTTCATAGCTGAAGAGGACATGTCTAAAACTGCCTTCAGGTGTCCTGGCTCAATTGAGACATATGAATGGATAGTCATGCCATTTGGTTTGAAGAATGCTGGAGCCACTTACCAACACGCAATGAATACCATTTTTCATGATATGATTGGCAAATTCATGGAGGTATATATTGACGATGTGATTGTCAAGTGTAACACCCTAACTCTAATTAGGGAATTACTTTCTAATATAACCTGAATTTAAGAAAATCAGTCCTGGAAAAATTTTCGCATACGGAGAATAATGAAAAATGGATCCTGTTTTATAATACCATACTATACTTTGTTTAGTGAAATCCCTGGATACATAAGGGTCACTTATGAACGTGAACACAAGAAGGGGGGGTTGAATTGTGTTCAAAAACTTTTTGCAAACTTTAAGTTAAAAGCACTAAGAACACAGATTTTTCAAAACTGTTTGTTTATCGGACGCTGAGAAACTAACCGGACGATGAGAGACTAACCAGATGCAGGAAATAAAGCCGTTTATGAAAACTTGTTTTACTGAGCAAGGTAAAGATAAATGTAAAGTAGTAAAGTAAGAGACACAGAGATTTATACTAGTTCACCACCAACTGGTAGCTACGTCTAGTCCCTTCGATCCTAAAGGATTTTTCACTATAATCAACTAATTACAATTTTCCTCAAGAGTATTCTACTGTCACAAACTTGACAATACTCTCAACTTCTCAAAACAACTCAGTACGATCGAGCCTTTGAGGAACAAAGCCTTAACTAGGCCAAATACTGTTTACAAAAGAGAATATTCTTTTGAATACAATCAAAATAACTCTCACAGAGAGGATGAAAAGATTAAGCTCAAAACAGAGTAGCTTTTTAAAAGAAAGTATAAGACGCTGAGTTCAGTTCTTTGTAGACCAGAGACTTGGCACGAAATTTGATTGCTCACTCAGAGTGATGATGCTTCCAAAATAAAGTTTCTTTCTTTCTCAGAATTTGTTCTAGCAATTTCAGTCTTAGTTCTTGCCGCCTTCTTCAATGAATACCTTGGGGTATTTATAGGAGACTACAGGGATATTACCGTTTGCAATAAAAGAATAGCTCCTTTCCATTGAGTGAGGTAATTTGAAATGTAGTCATTTTCTTCCTTTCCAGAGAATATCAGAATAGTACATATTACCGTTTTCGTACTATCTGCTTTTTACAATTGCCTTGTACGATTTTTGTCTTATGCTAAAGGTATCACATTTGCTTCCTCGTACATCAAAATGAGCGCACAAAATCAAATTCGAATTCTGTTACAGAACATTCTGAGGTTAAGAACAAAAACGTGATCATCACGTGCTTCATTAAAGAGATCAGGCCTTCGCTCGGAGCAGGAGGGACGGGCCCGCGACAATTGAGTATTCCACGTGTCAAAGAGTAACACTACTGGACGCTCATTTGTTAGCAAGGCTGGAGTGAGTTGAGACCCGACATCGATGGAGTGTATTCAATTCTCTTGTAAATTTCTTCTTCTTTCTTGAGTGTTTTGTACAAATATATGAAGCTTTGATACCTGTACACTCAAAGATATGTTAGAAGATAAATTGTTCTCTTGAAAATACTTTGTTATCATCAAAACTAATGAGGGTCTAAACTTCTCAATCGTTTAGGTTCCAACAATCTCCCCCTTTTTGATGATGACAAATATCCAAGGTTGATGAACAATTTAATTTCAAAATAATATCAAGGGTCTCCCCCTGAATTCAACAATTTAGATATATATGAACAATTCAGGTATTAGAGCGATTATTGATAAACAAATTCATTTGTGTGATCGCAAAAATACGTAGATGTATCAGAGCATATATTCATTTAACAAAGTGAGATCGGATGCTGATTTCATTTTATCAAAAAGATTTCTATTGTACCAAAGTTATTGATTATTATCAGAGTACTGGATCAATGAATATCAAAGCATTATAGGTATTAGAGCAATAAATAACCAACACAAATGCTATGTATGAAATGCTATGCGTGATACTTCAGTTTCAGCGTATCCATCGGACTTTGAACATTTGACGGTGAATTAGTCAATCAGACTTTCACGTGTTCATCAAACCTTTCTTTTACTCCCCCTTTTGTCATCAGACAAAAAGAGTGTAAAGCACATCATAGTTAAAATAAGACTTAGAAAAATTTGAATATAAGTCAGATAGAGATATGTAAACAGATAATCAGAGCAAAAGTGTGTGTGTATATATATATATATATATATAAGAGTACCAAAAAACTACTTTATATCACACACAAAAAAATTCAAGGATTTGGTGGAGGTGGTAAAGGAATGTTAAGAAGTTCATAGAGTAATTTCAAAGCATTCTCCAACTGAGCAACCTTCAGGTTTGTGGCCTTCATTTCTTCAAACTCTTCTTTAAGAATCGTGACCATCTCAACTGCAGGAGTAGAAGTAGAAGTGGAAGGTCCAACTTCTGATATTGGTGCAGGTTTCATCTTCTGATGCTCTGTTAGCACCAAATTAGACAGCTTCAGTCTCAGTTCCTTCTTCTGTTGAGCTCTTTGAAAGAATGCATCATTTGGTATATACCATTTGATGAGATTTCCAAGTTTTCTCTGCTCAGATTCTACCTGAATTTCCCTTATTTTCTTCACATCTTCTAGATACAACAAATCCATAAAGATAATGTCTCTGTGCAGAAACACATCAGTAGTAAAAGAGTCAAACTTGTTTCCAGCATCTTCTCCCCATACTCTTCTGATAAAGACGCTCAATGCTCCAAAAGCGAAAGAGAGTCCTTCATTTTCTACCAGGTATACTCTTCGCAGATTTTCCCTGTCATCTTCTTCAAGCACCAGGGGGACAAGGCATGGCAACATGGCTTTGTCTTTCCAAGACTTAGACCATTGATTCCAGATAAATCCAATGTCAAAATGCTTAGTCACAGCAGCCCATTGGACATATATCTTCATGCAGTCAAGAGGCCTGATCACTGAACACATAAACATGTCATCAAAATATGCAGTTCTAAGATTTGTGTCAGGAACTTTTCTGATAGTGCCAACTGTGGGAATTGTGGCTTTCTCAGCATTACAACAATTTGAGGAGCCAGTTCTCCATTCGTCTTCCTTCAGAGAACTGAGGTAAAACCTTCTGGCATGGTCCTCAGTAATCTTGGCAATCGGAAGCTCAGAGAATTCTTTAAGATTAAACTTCTGAGGAGCCTTCTCATATTCTTTGAGTCCGATCTTGCTGTATGGCAACTTGCCAGGTGCAGGTTCTTTCCTCTTTCCAGGAATAGACCAAGGTAGCCACCTTTGTCTATCTGGAACAATCTTTACGGATACAGAAGAAGGATCTCTGAACTGTCTAACTTCGAGTTTCTTCATTTCAAGACAGTGTGCCATGAAGGTAGCTTCTTCATCCGTAATCCACCTTCCACACTCTTCCAATGTGAGAGGTTCAATTTGAGGCAGGAACTTAGGAAGGTCAACAGAGAAAGGAATTGCTCTGCTACCAGGTTCCGGTCTTAATCTACCTTTGAATGACATATCAAAATGGTATTCTCCATCCTTGAAGACAGTATTCATTGGAGAGGCAATCTCAAGTCTGGCAACGCCAGAGGTGAAGGTTTTCAAATGCCAAGTAGAAGAACGATTGTAGATGTTGTGGTATGACTCATACTTAACAAACTGAGGTTTGTTAATGCGTGAGACATTCTTCCTTCCACTGAAATCTGTAGGTTTGTAGGTGAGGGTGCGTGGGGTGAGAGTGGTTTTAGTGATTGTATAGTTTCTAGGTGTGTAGGGTTTGAATGGGTTGATGGGAGGTACCTTGAATAACAGGTTAAAGGGATGAGAGTGAAGTTTGGAAATGTATGTAGTAAGTGAGGTATCTGAGGAGATTTGTTGTAGGTCTAAGTTGAGTGTATTGGATTGTGTTTGGGTCGGTTTTGTGGGGATAAGGGTAGAGGTTTGTTGTAGGCTCATTCTGGTTTTCTTGGTTTGTGTTTGGGTTTGTGGTTGTGATACAGATAATGGAGGTGCAGGAATAACATCATGAGAATCAAAAATAGGTACTGACTCATCAACAGTAAAGTCAAGTACCTTTGGGTTAAGCTCAGAAGACCTAACAAACCTTCTCTTTGTTCCTTTAGAGGCAACAACGGTAGGAGGTGGAGGAGGAACTTGCTTCCCTTGATCAGACGCTGAAACATCTTTTTCAGCGGTTGACTTCTTCTTCTTTTCCAAGATCTTCTTGATGGGGATTTTGTCCTCATCTTCTGGTTCATCAACAGTAGGTGCAGGAGCCACCTTCTATTTCATTCTTCTTGTCTCCCTTATAGGAGATTCAGCAGGTCTCTTTACACCAGCAATTGAGCTTTTGGTGGTTTTCTTTTCAGCTTCACCAACATTTGCAACAGTTTCTCCTTCTTGTTGCTCTAGTTTTACCTTCTTGATCATAGGACCAGTTATCAATTGCATTCTTACTAGGCTATTGACTCCAAAAACCTCAGGACGAACAATAGCACCAACACCAAAGTATTTATCTCTTTCTTCTTTGTTTGTCAGATCACCAAGCTTTCTCACAATACCATCTTTTATCATCATTATGGAAAGAAGAACTCCATAAGTGATAACCTTGACAATATTTTTATCAACACTTTTCCTTGAAAAGACAAGAGCATTAACAAGAATATTGATAATCAACCTTGGCAGGTTGATTTTATTTCCATCCATATAGTTTCTCATAATGAACTTTTGCTCATAGTTCACTATGTCGCTTGAACCAGCCTTTAGAATCATGCTCTTAGCGATGATTTTGTGCAATACTTTGTAGTGGCTTTTCAAATCTTTGGCAGTGGGAGTTATGTTCTTCTTCTTCAACTCACGATAATTTTCAAACAGAGCTTCGTTGACGTTTTCCAAACCTCTGTAAGCGTCAACCCAGTTAGCATGGTAACTGATTCCTTCACAAGGGCACTTGATAGTTTGAGCGATAGAGTTTATAGTAAAACGTAACTTGAAACCACTGATATGTCCTTCAATAATTTCACTCGGAAGTAGATAAGCGTTCCCCCAGAATTCCTTTATAGCATAGCTCAACACATCAACTGGTTCCCAGATAAAATAATTTTTCCAACCCAGTTTCTTCAAACCTTCTTCAAAATCAAAACCATAGAGCTTGAAATTCTCAAAATCAATTCTGTTTTCATTCATAAGTTTTGCTTCTGAGAAGACATCGTAGGCAACAGTATATTGTCCAACCTTTTTATCGGCCATGGTAGCAGTTGCAGAGTGGGTAATGGAGGTGTTAGGGTTTGAAGTCACACACACACAGAGAGAGAGAGAGAATGATTTTTGCAAGTAGAAACAGAGTGAAGTGATGGAGCGAAAAATGTGGAGTAGTGGGAAAGTTGATTAGAAAATGGTACAGTCCTTTTTCAAAAACCGTTTCGCATTTCCAAAAAAAATTAAATCAAAAAGAAAAGAAAATGAAGATTCCCCTTTTCATTAAATGAAGACGCCAAAAGAAAAGTAAAATCAAGTAAAAATATTTTATTGAAAAACATAAGTAATCATGACTCAGTGAGATGTGATGAGACGCTTAAGTCCTTTACACGTGTGACACGTGTGTATGCGCTCGGATGCACACAACCGATTCACCAGACGCTGAGTTATGATGCACATGACAAATAAAATGCTTACACGTATACATGCTTATGTCATACCAGATGCTGAGATGATGCATATCATCTGACGCTGAGATTAATCATTCTTCTATAAGATGAAAATTTAAATTTCTTCTTATAAAATTGAATCTATCTTCAGCAAAGGGTTTTGTAAATATGTCAGCCCAATCGATGATCGGTGTCTACAAATTTTATTTCGAGAATACCCTTCTGAACATAGTCTCTTATAAAATGATGCTTAATCTCAATGTGTTTGGCTCGTGAATGCAATATGGGATTTTTAGTAAGACAGATTGCAGAAGTATTATCACAAAAGATAGGAATGTTACTCTCTTTTATCAGATAATCTTCAAGTTGATATTTCATCCACAGAAGTTGAGAGCTGCAACTTGCTCCTGAAATATATTCAGTTTCTACTGTTGAGAGTGCAATCGTGCTTTACCTTTTGCTTGACCAAGACACAAGATTTGCTCCAAGGAATTGGCAGCCTCCACTTGTACTTTTTCTTTCAATTCGGTCTCCAGCAAAGTCAGCATCACAGAAACCTACTAACTTGTAATCTTTTGATTTCTTATAAAGCAAACCAAGATTAGTAGATCCTTGCAAATATCTAAAAATTCTTTTAACAGCACTCAAGTGTGATTCTCTAGGATCTGATTGAAATCTAGCACACAGACATACGCTGAACATAATATCAGGTCTTGAAGCTGTAAGATAAAGTAGAGACCCAATCATACCTCTGTATATTTTCTGATCTACCTTTTTATCAGTTTCATATTTACCAAGAATGCACGTGGGATGCATAGGAGTGCACATAGGTTTGCAATCCACCATTTTGAATTTCTTTAGCAATTCCTTGATATATTTGCTTTGATGTATATAGATACCATCATTGCATTGTTTGATTTGAATTCCAAGGAAGAACTTTAGTTCACCCATCATGCTCATCTCGAATTCAGCCTGCATTAGCTTAGAAAATTCTTTGCAAAGGCTTTCATTAGTAGCTCCAAAAATAATGTCATCAACATATATTTGAACAATTATAAAATGCTTGTTTGATGTTTTTCTAAAAAGAGTAGTGTCTACTAGACCTCTGATAAAACCATTTTTCATCAAAAATGTACTCAGTCTTTCATACCAAGCTCTGGGAGCTTGCTTAAGACCGTACAGGGCCTTTTTAAGCTTGAAGACATGTTCTGGAAATTCAATGTCTTCGAATCCAGGAGGTTGTTTTACAAAGACTTCCTCAGTTATAAAACCATGCAAGAAAGCACTTTTCACATCCATTTGATAAAGAATTATATCATGGTGTGCAGCAAATGAAAGTAAAATGCGTATAACTTCTAACCTTGCGACAGGTGCAAATGTTTCAGTAAAATCAATACCTTCTTCCTGTGGGTAACCTTGAGCAACCAATCTTGCCTTGTTTCTCACAACCTTTCCATCTTCATCAAGCTTGTTTCTAAATACCCATTTAGTACCAATAGCTTGCTTATCTTCTGGTAGAGTAATTAGCTTCCATACATCATTTCTTTGGAACTGATTCAACTCTTCTTGCATGGCCAGAATCCAACATTCATCTTCCAATGCTTGATCAATCGTTTTAGGTTCCATTTCTGAGAGTAGTGCCATATCTGCATGCTCTTTAAAAGAGGATCTGGTTCTTACTCTATCTCCAGGTTCTCCTATGATTTGATCTTTAGGATGATTGGTTTTGTACTTCCACTCTTTGGCCCGACAGAAGATTCTTGCGTCTGGTTACCATAGAGCGATGAAGATGTAGGTTCACTATTTGTAGTATCACCTATATTTAATTACGAAAATAATTCATCTAGCTCTAACAATTTGTGCGAGCTTCTTGTCATCAAATTTGACATGAATGGATTCTTCCATTGTCATAGTTTCTTTATTGTATTTTCTAAAAGCTTTAGATCTTTGAATATCCCAAAAGATTCCTTTGTCAGCTTTTGAATCAAACTTACCAAGCTGATCCTTAGTAATCAAAATATAACAAGTACAACCAAATGAATGAAAATATGATATGTTTGGTTTTCTACCTTTCCACAGTTTATATGGACTCTTCTTCAAAATAGGTCTAATAAGAATTCTATTTTGAATGTAACAAATTTGTGTTTATTATACACTTAAAAATGTTTTGCAATATTAGCTTCATTGATCATGGTCCTGGCCATTTCTTGGAGGGACCTATTTTTCCTTTCTACAACACCATTTTGTTGAGGTGTTCTTGGAGAGGAGAAATTGTGGGAGATGCCATTATCATCACAAAATTTTTGAAAGCTTTCATTTTCAAATTCTCCCCCATGATTACTTCTAATGGATGAAATACAAATTCCTTTTTCATTTTGAACGGTTTTGCAGAATACAGTAAATACCTTGTATGACTCATCTTTGTGAGCAAGGAATCTAACCCATGTCCATCTAGTAAAATCATCAACAATGACTAACCCATATTTCTTTCCAGTTAAAGAGGTTGTCCTTGTTGGGCCAAAAAGATCAAGATGCAAAAGCTCAAGTAGTCTAGAGGTTGTCCTTGTTGTCCTCTTTGACATGTCTCACAGAGAGCATCAGATTGATACTTAAGATTTGGTAAGCCTCTGACAAGACTGTGCTTGTTTAATTTTGAGATTAATCTCAAATTGGCATGACCCAATCTCTTGTGCCAAATCCATTGTTCTTCGTCAATAGACATGAGACACTTGACATCTTGTTTTGCAAGTTCAGAGAGATCAATTTTGTAAATATTTTGTTTCCTCTTAGCAGTGAAGAAAATAGAGCCGTCTTTCTTGCTTTTTACTAGACATCCAGTTTCTGTAAAGATGACTTCATAACCATTGTCACATAATTGACTTATGCTCAATAAGTTATGTTTAAGTCCTTCAACATAAAGTACATTATCAATAGAGGGAAGAGAGCCTTTACCAATGCGACCAATTCCAATTATTTTACCTTTTTGGTTTCCTCCGAAACCAACGAATCCAGCTTCTTTAGGCCTTAGTTCTTGGAACATATGCTTTTCTCCCGTCATGTGACGCGAGCATCCACTGTCTAAGTACCAAGATAGGTGTGTTGACTTTGTTGCTAAGCATGTCTGCAACATAGACTATTTTATCTTTAGGTACCCATATCTTTTTGGGTCCTTTCTTGTTAGTTCTTGAAGGAAGCTTATCCTTCACAGTTTTAAAAACAGTACATGCACTTTTGAAATGACCAGGTTTATTGCAGTAAGTACAATGCAAGCATTTACTATGATTATTGGATTTATCAGATGCTGAATCATTTTCTAAAAGAGGTTCATCTAATATATAACTAAGACCATGAGTTGTCGTTTTACTGACACCCCAAATCATTGAAGCTTGCTTGCTTCGAGTTACACTCTCTCCAAGAAACTTTTGAAATGCATATTCATAATCATTTGATTTGCATTTAAGGTTGCCTGTAACTTTAGAGCTTTCAGCTTGAGAGCTCTCGACTACAGTTGCTTGTTAGCGGCGGATCTTTGATTATCCATCGAGATCTTGATTTTCGATTTTCACACGGTTCTCTTTATTAGTCTGATTTTTCTTTGTTTAAAGCTTGAAAGACTTGTGATAATTTTGAAAATTTCTTTTTCAAATTCTTATACTCAACAGAGAGAGTGGTAGAGTCCTTAAGAAGATCATCGAATGCAAGTTGAAGTTCAGAGTAGGAATCATATACTATTACCTCTTCAACTTCTTCTTCTGAGTCAAGATCAGTGTCTGCCATGAGAGCAAGATTATCTTCCTCAGACGAGGATAAGTCTAGATCTTCCCATGTAGCCATGAGGCTCTTCTTGTTTTTCTTGAAAGAACTTCTTATGGGCTTCTCCTTAAGATTAGGACATTTGGACTTGAAATGTCCAGGCTTCTTACATTCATAGAAAATGACTAGGGCTTTGTCCTTGTCTTTGCTTTCCTTCTTGCCCTTAGTATCTTTCTTCTGAAACTTCCTCCCGAAGTTTCTCTTCTTCCACATTCTTTGTATCTTCCTGGATATAAACGCAAGCTCATCTTCTGATGTGTCAACATCTCCTTCTGAAACTTCATCTTCTGATTCTTCTTCTTCAGCCTGAAGAGCTTTGGAAGAACTGGCTTTATTGATAGACTTTCAAAGCAATAGACTTGCCTTTTTTGACATTCTTTGTTTAGCTCAAGTTCATGAGCTTTTAACGAACTCATAAGATCTTCAAGTCGTAGGACATTTAGATCTTTTGCTTCTTAAATAGCAGTGACCTTGGGTCTCCACTGCTTAGTTAAGCTTCTCAAGATCTTTCTAACATGGTCAGGTGTAGAGTAACTTTTTCCAAGGGCCTGTAACCTATGAACAAGTGTTTGGAATCTTCCAAACATAGTTTCAATATTTTCACCATCTTCCATTTTGAACAACTCATATTGGCAAACCATCATGCTAGCTTTGGTTTCTCTTACTTGGGCAGAGCCTTCGTAAGATAAAACAAGCGAGTCCCAGATTTCTTTGATAGTATCAAATTTGCCACTTTTATCATATTTTTTTTCTGTCATAGCACAGATAAGAATGAATCTAGCTTTTTGATTGGTTTGATACCTCTTTTTCTGCTCATCATTCCAATCTTCTCTGGCTATAGCAACACCACAAGCATTAGTGGGAGGAATGTAACCACTTTGAACTAGATCCCACAACTCAAGTTGTTGTGTCTCAAAGAAAGCTTTTATCTTATCTTTCCAGTAATCAAATTTTTCTCCATTGAATAGAGGAGGACGGTTCATATGACCACCTTCAGTAGACATGTTCACAGTATAGGATCTTTTCTCTTAACACTGTTAAGTGCTCAACCAAGAGGCCGAGCTCTGGTACCAACTGAACGTGAACACAAGAAGGGGTGGTTGAATTGTGTTCAAAAACTTTTCGCAAACTTTAAGTTAAAAGCACTAAGAACACAGATTTTTCAAAACTGTTTGTTTATCGGACGCTGAGAAACTAACCGGATGATGAGAGACTAACCGGATGCAGGAAATAAAGCCGTTTATGAAAACTTGTTTTACTGAGCAAGGTAAAGATAAATGTAAAGCAGTAAAGTAAGAGACACAGAGATTTATACTAGTTCACCACCAACTGGTAGCTACGTCTTGTCCCTTCGATCCTGAAGGATTTTTCACTATAATCAACTGATTACAATTTTCCTCAAGAGTATTCTACTGTCACAACATGACAATACTCTCAACTTCTCAAAACGACTCAGTACGATCGAGCCTTTGAGGAACAAAGCCTTAACTAGGCCAAATACTGTTTACAAAAGAGAATATTCTTTTGAATACAATCAAAATAACTCTCACAGAGAGGACGAAAAGATTAAGCTCAAAACAGAGTAGCTTTCTAAAAGAAAGTATAAGACGCTGAGTTCTGTTCTTTGTAGACCAGAGACTTGGCACGAAATTTGATTGCTCACTCAGAGTGATGATGCTTCCAAAATAAAGTTTCTTTCTTTCTCAGAATTTGTTCTAGCAATTTCAGTCTTAGTTCTGGCCTCCTTCTTCAATGAATACCTTGGGGTATTTATAGGAGACTTCAGGGATATTACCGTTTGCAGTAAAAGAATAGCTCCTTTCCATTGAGTGAGGTAATTTGAAATGTAGTCCTTTTCTTCCTTTCCAGAGAATATCAGAATAGTACATATTACCGTTTTTATACTATTTGCTTTTCACAATTGCCTTGTACGATTTTTGTCTTATGTTAAAGGTGTCACATTTGCTTCCTTATACATCAAAATGAGCGAACAAAATCAAATTCGAATTCCATTGCAGAACATTCTGAGGCTAAGAGCAAAAACGTGATCATCACGTGCTTCATTAAAGAGATCAGACGCTCGCTCAGAACAGGGGACGAACGCTCGCAGCAATTGAGTATTCCACGTGTCAAAGAGTAACACTACCGGACGCTCGCTGTTAGCAAGACGTTGGAGTGAGTTCGGATGCTAACATCAGTAGAGTGTATTCAATTCTCTTGTAAATTTCTTCTTCTTTCTTGAGTGTTTTGTACAAATATATGAAGCTTTGATACCTGTACACTCAAAGATATGTTAGAAGATAAATTGTTCTCTTGAAAATACTTTGTTATCATCAAAATTCATGAGGGTCTAAACTTCTCAATCGTTTAGGTTCCAACAACTCAAAACTATGCTACTAAAATAGTAAGCATAAACCAGAGTTCGAAAGCGGAAATTAACTTTAGTTATTACAACTCTTTTTCGAAAGAATATTAAAATAACACGTTTACAATTATACATTATTCACAAATATTACTAGAACACAACCTAATAATTAGGACTCTAACTCGTGATCCGGTGACTCGAAGTCTCACAGAAGGGCAAGACCGAACACGTTTCGTGCTCTGAACCTCTTCAATCAATTTGTACCTGAAAACAACGCCCCAAAGGTGGGTTTATAAAACTCAGTAACATAGACTTAAAATCATAAATATTTTTACCGTTGTTTCTAGCCATACGTGGTGTGCGACATATGGAAAATTCTCCCATAAGCATAAGTATAATTATTCATACTACTATAACAAATCCTCAACATGATAGTGCAACTAAGTTGTCAAACCTCAATCACACATCAGACATACAACATAATCACGAAATAAGCACATATCACAACCTCAATGAAAGTACCCGCTTGTAGGTAACAGCCCGGCCCACTTCAATGCCACTAAGGACGCCCGACCCACATCAACTGCTACTTACAGGACTTTCCCAAACAAATTCAATCAAGGACATAATCAATGCAAACAAATGTTCAATATTGTTTACGTAACAAATCACACATCAAACACATAACATAGTTCCATACAAAAACATATCACAAACCTCGGAGAACGTACCCACTTAGTGACACTCAATAGCCCAAAGAAAAGAGTGTTCGCTCAATAGCCCAAAGAAAAGAGCGAGAACCATGTTTGGTTCCACCAAGGGGTCTCCGTCAGTGGAAAAGCCCTAAAATAACCAAAGACGGGTTTGCAATTCAAATGCAAACGTTCACACACAAACAAATTCCAATCAAAGGAACAAGTGCCTTTTATTGTAACATCCCAACCCACCAGGCACATTAGCCCAGTTACGAAAGGGATTTCAAAGGGTATGTTACTCACAGGACTTCACACAAGCGATTTCAGTCAAGGAACACTAATCACAAGCAAACACTTTTCATAAGCATTAATGAATGTACCCACATGGCAAAGCTCAACGATCAAAATGAGCAAGGACCGATTGTGGTCCTACCAAGGGTTCCCGTCAACGAAGTGCTCAAGGTACACATTTGACGGGTTTGCAGTTCAAACGCAAACATCCACACACACACACACACAAACAATTTCCAATCAAAGGAACCTCAATCACAATATAATTCTATGAATTAAAATATGCCACATATGGGAATAATACCCTTATCAAAATATTAACTACACCAAGTGAATTTATATGTCTTAGTGCATGCAAATTCAAGCTCAAGTAACTTATTGCCCAAAACTCATGCAAAAGGGCTAGCTCGAACGCCGAGCTACTTCAAGACTAGGTTCATACATACTTAACAACAAGATGACAAATTCAAATAATCCAATTGGAGCTCAATGGAACTCGCAACGGTTCAAACATCACACATTGGTTTAGGGGGGTTGGGGACAGAATCCAACCCTATTTCAGTCAAAACCCCATACAAGACCATAATACTCTATTTCTACTTAATAACATTCAAATAAATAGTTTAAATGAGCACCTAAGCACACCCTAAAGAAGGTTTTAGGGGAAATCTATGCTACCTTAATAATCCAAAATTAGGGATTTAAGCTACAAAAATCCCCTTTCATGGAAACACATCCTAGGGTATGATTTCAGCCCCCATTCCTCTTCTTCCATCGTTCTGAGCTCAGATTCTTCGTCTTCATCACGAAAATAGCACATGCAAGCCCTCTTTCGTAATGTTCCAAACCCTAACCTCCATTAAAGCTTGAACCAAGCTCCCAATCTTCTTCAATCACTTCCAAATCAAGCATGGATCCTTCTCCTCTCTCATTTCGAGCTCTCTCTCACTGTATCTCTCTCTATCCCTTTCTCTCTCTCGCTCTCTCCAATGCGTGAACAGTGGCGCGACCACCTTCTTCACGCCGCCACGGTGGTGGCCACGCCGAAACCGTCTTGGTTCCGGCATCCCCTTTTCCTCCATCGGTCGCCACCCCATTCCTTCTTCTTTATTTCATTTCTTTCTTTCCCTCTCTTCTTCTTTCTTTTTTTCTGATTTTCTTTTCCCTTTCTTTTTGCTGTAACAGGTTGTGAGGGAGGGAGTATGTGAGGGTGAGAGGAGTTCTAACATGGAGTTAAATGAAACATGGTGTATGGGGGACACTTGGGCTTAAATTTAATTAAAAATCTTGCAACAAACCCTTATTTAGCTTATATAATTTAACTTAGGTTCCTAATAAAAACTTGAGTAATTTTAATCAATTAAAACTACTCCTAATTACTCAGTCCCATAAATCTTAAATCATTGGGTAAAATTACTATTTTACCCTTTGATTCCAAATTGGTTTTAAACTACTAAATTAAGGCTATGAACTATATTTAATCCTTAGGGATTAAATCCCTTTTTCGCTTAGGATTTCTAATAATTAGGCTTAGGAAATTTGGGATGTTACATCAAGGAATAAAGAGGAGCACTTGGATCACTTAAGATAGGCCTTCGACAGAATGAGGAGGCACAGTTTGGAGATGAATCCAAAAAAATGTGGGTTTGGTCTGTCAGCCGCTAAGTTCCTAGGGTTCTTAGTGCACAAGAAAGGAATTGAAGTCGACAAGAATAATGCCAAGGCAGTCCTGGAAGTTTCGCCACTAACCAACAAGAAAGAGCACCAATCCTTTAGGAAAAGTCAATTTCCTAAGAAGATTCATTTCTAACTTGGCAGGCAGGACTAGGGTGTTTTCACCACTGGTCAAGTTGAAGGCAGAACAAGAGTTTCTCTGGGAACCTTGTCATTAAGAGACCTTCGACCAAATCAAGCAATACTTTATAAATCTACCGGTTATGATGCCACCAGAGTCTGGTAGATCGTTGAAGTTGTACATTTCGGCGTCAGAAGATACTATAGGTAGTTTACTGGCTTAGGAAGATGAAAACAATGTTGAAAGAGCCGTTTATTATCTTAGTAGAGTTCTTAATGATGCTAAAAGGAGATATAGTGCTATAGAGAAGCTATGTTTAGCACTGTATTTTTCATGTAAAAAACTCAAGTATTATATGATGCCTTGTAATGTAATGGTTATGTCTAAGACAAGTATAATAAAATATATGTTGTCTAAGCTTGTTCTTAATAGAAGAATAGGAAAATGGACACTTGCTTTGTCTAAATTTTCATTACAATACGTTCCAATGAAAGCTGTCAAGGGCCAAACAATAGCAGATTTCTTGGAAGATCACCTATCTTTGGATGTGGTCGATCCTGTGGAGTTTGTCGAACTAAAACCTTGGCGCTTGTATTTTGATGGTTCAAGGCATCAAAATGGTGTTGGAGTTGGGATCTTAATAGTATCCCCACAAGAAATTCCAACCAAGTTCATGTTTGAACTTAAGTATGCCTGTTCAAACAATGAGGTTGAATATGAAGCCTTAATTGTTGGATTGGAAATAATGCTAGAATTAAAAGCACGTAATGTTCATATATTTGGGGATTCACTACTTGTGATTCGACAATTAACCCAAGTATACAAATGTGTAAGCCATAGCTTGGTCGAATATTGCGCAGTGACAACCAAGTTATTGAAGAAGTTTGACGATGTGATTATCGAACACATCCCAAGGGAATTGAATCAGGAGGAAAATGACTTGGCTCAAATAGCCTCTGGATATAGAATTTCGTCAGAAGTTTTGAATGATCTGGTAGAAATTAGAGAACTCCTTTATCCTTTAAAAGAAAAGGGATGTTTTGCAGATTGACCAATCAACACAAAATCATTGGAGAAAGCCAATAATACAATACTTAGAGGATCCTAGTCAAAGTGTTGATAGGAAACTCAGGTACCAAACGTCAAAGTTTATGCTATTGGCTGGAGCATTGTACAGAAAATCAATTGATGGCAATCTGGAAACTTGTCTAAGCCAAGAAAAAGCTTATTTGGCTTTGTCTGAAGTCCATGAAGGAATTTGTGGAGCACATCAGGCAGCTGACAAAATGAAGTGGATCTTAAGACGTCAAAGATGTTATTAGCCAAAATTGGTAAGGGATTGTATCATGTTTGCCATGTCTTGTGAGGAATGTCAAAGACATGGCCATAGACAAAATCTTCCTGCCAGTGAATTACATTCTATTATCAAGCTTTGGCCATTTAGAGGTTGGGCATTAGACATCATTGGCCAAATTCATCCCACTTCATCAAAGGGCCATAAGTACATCTTGGCCGGTGTTGATTATTTCACCAAGTGGGTTGAGGCTGTTTCCCTGAAAGAAGTCACTCAACAGGATGTTATTGACTTCGTCGAGAGGCACTAGTTTGTCGATTTGACATACCTCAAACACTAACAACTGACCAAGGGTCAGTGTTTATGTTTATTGGACGAAGAGTGTCAGATTATGTTGAGTCAAGGGGGATCAAAATGCTCACACCACTCCATATTATGCTTAAGCAAATGGTCAAGTTAAAGCCATGAACAAGATCATAATTGATTTAATAAAAAGGCATGTTGGAAGTATCCCAGAAGTTGGCATAACACACTTGAGCAAATCTTATGGGCATGTAGGAATTAACCAAGAGAATCAACAGGCACCACACCATATAAATTGGTATATGGACATGATGCAATGTTGCCTGTCGAAATTAACCTTGAATCAATTCGTATATTAAGGCAAGATGATTTGCCTATTGAACAATATTGGAATTCAATGTTCGACGAACTGAACGAATTGCAAGATGATAGGTTGGTTGCGTTGGAAAACTTGGTGAGACAAAAAGAAAGAATAGCCAACTTTTATGACAGTAAAGTGAAGTATAAATCCTTTAATGTCGGTGATTTGGTTTGAAAAGTCATTCTGCCCATGGATAAAGCCTGTCGAGAATTAGGCAAATGGTCCCCCAAATGGGAAGGACCATTTAAAGTTACACATGTTTATTTTGGTAATGCTTATGCACTTGTCGATGTAAATTCTGGTTTAAGAATTAAGTCCATTAATGGCAAGTATTTGAAGCCATATAGGCCGACAATGTGCGAAGTAAAAATCCAGACATAACATAAAAAGAGTTCTTTATTCATAGGCCATTTGGCAATATACAAATACATTGTCGAATTGGTCATTAGCCTGGAAATACAGAAATAACACTATTTCTAAAGTACTAGGCTATTCATTGTTTGGAGCATTATTTGTTCTTAGAAGCTAGAACTGACCGGATGAAGAAACTCAAAATGTCACCAAACCTTTGCATCAGCATCTGTCGAGCCAGATTGAGGGATGATGGTGGTGGAACTGGATGAAAAGTTTGAGACAAAAATTCAACTTCACAGACTTGATCACCATCAGGAGGCCAAGATCATGAGATCCTGTCATGCCACGAATGAAAGGCGTGAAGAGGAGTTGAACCATTTTCATCCAGAATTATCCGCAACATATATACGAGCTCCTTACGAGGCTTGTTTGGTCTTACAGATGAAATTACGAGAATTGTTTAGTCCCAAGAAAGGCTTAATCGTTTAGACAAAGACCTTGGAAGGAAGCCCAGAAAATGAGGCCCTCTGGTTCCCAGATGAAACGAGAAGAAGAGAAAAGAATAAGGGAAACAAAAGGAGAGATGATGGTTTTCATCTTGTTCAGCAACGAGTTCTGCAGGGCCTTATTTAGGGTTAGCAGCAGAAGTTTATCAGAAATCTTGAAGAACGAAGGAAGGAATTTCTGAAAATATTTGTTGCAAGAACGGAAGCAAGAATGTATTGTGAAGATAGCGAGCAATTCGTATGCCTCTATTTATAGTGAAACTTGGCGTTAAAAATTAAGTATTCTAGTCAATTTGACTGGTCAATGCTTTAATTGTGATTTAATGCCAGTTAAGATGCCAAGTTAAACGTACAAGTAATAGACGGCGAAGTGATTGATTAATGGAGGACTGTCAAATCAAGATCAGTTCATACATATTAAGAATTACAAATTGTTTGGTCGAAATAAATGTTCGACAAAGACAGAAAGGAAAATGAACTAAAGAAAACTAAAAAAGGGTTTTCTTGACAGTCTCCCAAGCACTAGCAAATTCATCCTTAGCAGCTACAACGCTCGTATAATTAGGTCCAAGGCTTTGGAGCTTCGACAATATGGCCTTTGCTTCATTTGCATTTAGACGCAATTGTTGGTCAGTCGCTTGGATCGCTTCGACCACAGGGGTAGAGGAAGTTGTAACTTCCTGCAACTGTGCTTTAGCGTGTGCTAATTCAGATTCCAGGCGTGCGATTATTTCCTCCAGTTCGAGCTTTCTGGCTCGGCTAGGTGCATATCTAATCAACCAAGAGGGACTTGTCGATCCTGAGACTTAAAAGCTTTTGGAGAACAGCTTCTTTTTCTTGGTCAGCCTGCTTGGGGATCAAGTCTTCGACAAATGCATGCACAACATTGAACATTCCTCGATGGAGTGGAGGCAAATGGTCAAGATACTTGTGGATTTATTTAACCACATCAATTAACTCACCTCTAACTCCCTTGTCAAGATAGAAGTCGTCGAAGGAGTAGTTGAAGAATCCTTTCAATTTATCCAGTAGTGCAGCGATTTTTCCGTCGAGGTCATCTCCATGTAAAGCAGGAGAACGGGCCGACGAATGAGAAGTTTGGTTGCTTGATTCTTAAAGTAAGCTAATCAGCCTTTTAACTTCGGTATCACCCATTTCAGTGTTGGAGTCTTGCAACACAGGGTTAGCCGTTGAAGCAGGCTGAGCAGTGGGATGTGTTAGATTGTTAAGGAGTTGATCCATATCAAAACTTTCTGCCATAAACACCGCAGGAGATACCTTATCGGTAGCTTTGGGGCAGAAGTTGATCCTTCAACAAGAATAGTGCCATCTCTTGGAGGAGAAGTCAAAAATGAACTCTCTGTCAGATGAGTTGTTGGAAATGGATCAACGTCCATTGGAGAAGAATGGTCGACAGTTTGAACAGGATGAATCTCTGTTACATCCTGTATGAATGAAAAATCAAGAAGACAGGTCACAAATTGTTGCCCTAACATTTGCAAAGTACCTAACAGGGTGTGATACCTGAGTAGATGGGGGGCAACAAGCAGAACTTGAGTCTGTAAAGGCTTGATAGAAAATTCCACATCTGGCTGAGCTGGAGAACCCTGTCAAGTAAAAAAGATGAGGGAAGGTTTGCATAAAAGCACAAGTGATTTGAAGTAAAAAGAATACATTGCCAGTGCTTGACGAAGCAACATCTTCGACGGGGGGAGACCTCTTAGAAGTGCATTCTTCAGAAGTGCCCTTCTTTGAAGAAGTATTCACTTCATGAAATAGAAGTATAAAAAGTGAACATTTATGCGATGTGACTTGACCATCAAGTTATGTCAAGAATAAACAGACACTTGATTGGCCATGGAGATTGCAGTGCATAAGAAAATACGGTTACCATATGTGGTGCAGAGTCCGAGGGAGAATCTAACAAGACCAATTTGTGTTTTTTGGTCTGAGCCCCAGAGGTAGGAGGCGTTGGCTTTCTCTTGATTGACTCTTTGTGAAAAGTGCTAATCGAACGCTTCAATTTTGCAGGTTGCTGCTTCGTCGAAGAAGGTTTCTTGCCAGTATTTGGCCTCTGGACCAATGATTTTGAAGGTTTCTTACTAAGAGGCTTTGACTGAAGAGGGGTGTAATGCCCTAACTCAAATTAGGGAATTACTAACTAATCTAACCAGAATCACATAAATCGGACTTGGAAAATTTTTCGCATACAGAAGAATAATAATGAATGAATCCTGTTTTAAAATACTATACTATACTTTGTTTAATAAAATCCCTGGATACATAAGTGTCATACAAAAATATGCTACTAAAATAGTAAACATAAATCAGAGTTTCGAAAAGCGGAAGTTACTTTAATACTTACAACCATTTTTAAAAAAAAATAACAATAAGATACAATAAATACGATCTATACATTATTTCCTAACGTGACAGGGACACAACCTAAAACTCAGGACAACGACTTGTGATCCGATGACTCGGGCCTCGCGGAAAGGCAAGACCGAGCACATTTCATGCTCTGAACCTCTTCAATCAACTTGTACCTGAAAACAACACCCCAAAATGTGAGTTTATAAAACTCAGTAATATAGACTTAAAACAATAAAAACTTTTACCGTTGTTTCCAGCTATACGTGGTGTGCTACGTATGGAAAACTCCTCCCCATAAGCATAAGTATATTTATTTAAAATACCTTAATAAATCCTCAAAACATGATAATGCAACTGAATGTTTAAACATCAATCCCGCATTGAACACATAATGGAATCATCAATGAATGTACCCACTTGGCGCCACTCAATAGCCCAAAGAAAAGAGTGACCAACGGGTCCCCGTCAATGAAAACACCCTAAAATAATCAATGACGGGTCTGCAATCCAAATGCAACCATTCACACACAAACAAATTCCAATAAAAGGAACATCAATCACAAACAAACACATATGATAATGCATTCAAGAATGTACCCACTTGGCGAAGCTCAAGGGTCGAAATGAGCAAGGAGCGATTTGTGGCCCTACCAAGGGGTCCCCGTCAACGAAAGTGTCCAAAATACACATTTGACAGGTTTGCAGTTCAAACGCAAACATTCCACACACAGACAATTTCAATCAAAAGAAACATTAATTCACAAAGCAAACCTGTAATTTAGTATTTGCCACTACATAGAGTTAAAACCCCTTTCATTTAAGGTCCCAATCATAAAAGACTATAATACAATGATTAAGCACATGCATTAGGGAATTAAAACTTTATCAACATCCCACAATCCAACCAATCTAAAATTCAATACAATAATTTACATACATGACTAGGAATCCAAAACACATCAATACAAAACCCAATTCCAAATCAAATAATGATTCTAAATAAGTTTAGCTTGTATAAATGGGGAATCAAGATACTAATCAAGATAACAACTACCCCATATAAATATGCATCTTTTAGTGCACGTGAATTCAAACTCAAGTATCTTATAACCCAAACTCATGTAAAAGGGGCACAAAGCCCTCCATTATTTCAAGGAAGTCATAATAACTTATGAAAAAGAGTAGCTCGAATGCCAAGCCACTTCAAGACTAATTCATACATATTTAACATGATAACAACCTTAAATATTCCGATTGGAGCTCCATAGAACTCACAATGGCAAACATCACACAATAATTTAGGGGGGTTGGAGACAAAATTCAACCGTATTTCAGCCAAACCCCATATAATTTCATACTAATCTATTCAACAATGATTTAAAATTCAAGAATTAACACATTAAATCTTAGCACACCCTAAGGGAGGTTTTAGGGGAAATCTATGTTACCCTAATAATCTCAAATTAGGGATTTAAGCTCCATAAGTCCTCTCCCGTAGAACCACAATTTAGATTCTGATTTCTGTCCCATTCTCCTTCTTCTTCCCTTTGAACCTTGATTGGAGTATCAATCCATCTCCTCCTTCCATGGGAACCCACATGCAAGAGCCCTAACTTTAAATCTTTCCACTTCCTCTTCTTCAATCAGATCCAAGATCAAGTTTGGATCGTTGCTTCTCTTCCATTTTCGAGCTCTCTCTCTCACTGTATCTCTCTCTATCTCTCTCGATGTCTTTGTTTTCGTCTCCCTCTCTCTGGCTCGTCCCTCTCTCTCTCCATCGCGTGAACAGTGGCACGGCCACCTTCTTCACGCCGTCGCGGTGGTGGCCACGCTGGAACCGTCGTGGTTTCGGCCTTCCCTTCCTCCTTCGATCGCAACCCCTTCATTCTTTCTCTTCTTCTCTCTTCTTTTCTTTTTTCCTTTTTTTTCTTCTTTCTTCTTCTTTTTGTTGCTGCTATTGTCGAGTGAGGGAGGGAGTAGATGAGCGTGAGAGGAGTGATAAGGTGGAATTAAATGAGAGGTGGTGTATGCTGGGACACAAGCTTAGATTTAATTAAAATCTTGCTAACAAACCCTTATTTAGCCTTCTTAATTTAACTTTTGGTTCCTAATAACATATTGAGTAATTTTAATCAATTAAAACTACTTCTAATTATTTAGTCCCATATTTCCTAAATCATTGGGTAAAATTACCATTTTACCCTTTAGTTCCTAATTTGTTTTAAATTACTAAATTAAGGCTATGAACTATTTTTAATCCTTAGGGATTAAATCCCTTTTTTTCACTTAGGATTTCTAATAATTAGGCTTAGAGAATTTGGGATGTTACAAGGGGTATCATCGTCTTCATCCTCTTCTGCAGCCTCAGGAGTTTGAATCCTTATCTATTTGCTCTTCAGCGGCTCTATCAGAGGTAAACTGAAGTAAAATATAAGGTGTGTGTCAGTAAGGAGTAAAGAAGCTTTGAAAAAAATAAAAGTAAACGAACTACTTTTGGAAATTGGGAAATGAGCCTTGTGGCTTCATCGTTTTGTTCAAAAGGTAACGGCCACACATGGTAGAAATTCTGGTTCTCTTCCGTACGACAGTCGAAAACCTAGAATCTGGGGGGCATTTGTTGCGTGCCAAATTTATAATTTGGCTTCTCGATGAATGTACCAAGAGTCCGACGAAGCCGAGAGCACAATTCCGGAGAAGAAAACAAAAACGCAAGCTAAGTCTAAAAGACTGGGTCAGAATTCGACGATGCACGTGAAGTGTCGAAGATTGGCAGTTTTTGCCTAAACACGCAAGGGAGGAATGGTTGAAGTTTCCACCAAGCTTCGAAGACTTAGTGAAATTTTGGTGAAGCGCCAAATACGGTCGAACTGACCTGCCTTGGAGAGTGAATCACCGTCGAAGCCAGCGAAGACGTGTCAAGACTGGCCCAGTGCTTGTTAGCGTAGTTAGTTACCTAAACTAGGACATGTCGAATATAGTAAATACAATCTAACTGCAAGACATCTCTACTGTACACATGTCAAGCAGATAGTATGTCAGTTATTTTTACATTCTTCTATAAATAGGAGGTCGAACGATGTATTATGGGTTAGATACTTGATTAATTTCTCAACTTCTCACACACAGCAGACTCGCAGATTGAGATCAAGTACTCCTTCCACCTTTTTCATTCAATGCAATTTTAAATTCCAGCCATTTACGTTCCTGCAAATTTACCTTCCTGCACTTTTCTTTTCCTGCATTTTAATTTCAAGCATAAACTTTCTGCACTTTTCTTTTCAATTTTCTTTACTTCTTCATGCAACGTACCTTCTGCCCAATTTTACTCGCGTTTTCCTTTACTTTCAGTCTTTCAAAACAACAAAAATCTAAAAAAAACAATCACAATCCGGCATCATCGTTTTCGCTATCGTGTTCCATCTCGCTTCCATTTCTCAAACTTCCATTAAAACCGTTTTCACTCTCTATTCTTATAACCGTCACTTCGACGGGAGGCCCTGGCATAACCCCCGAGTTGAGCCTCGCGCGATTCCCAGCACGAAACCCCTTATTTGACGAGATTACCGTGTTAACTTGTAGAACCTACATCGTTTAAAAAAATCATTTGTTTCGTTTTGGGTTTATCAGACAATTTCCACATCAGACCAAAAATCCCAGTAAACACTACTATAAGCTATCCGTTATAAGCTAACAGTTTGGTATTACCAAACAGAGCCTTAATGTAAAATCTAATGGTAAATATGCCAACAGCGCCAGAAAGAACCATAAAAAAGATATCATAATGTAATTTATGAATACATTCCAGTACATGCTAGAGGAGCACAATACTTGTAAAATCTAAGTGGCACTAAAAAAATCCATTAAACTTTTAATTATGATTTGTTTTTGTGACTAAACTTATCTACGGTGACTATGGCACTATTGTATCTATTGTTCCTCTCATAAAGAGAAAGTTTTTTCACTTGACAGTTGTCCTATATTTTTAGTTAGGAACAGTGTCATTGTACTTAAGTTTTATCCTTTGTTTTTGCCCATATTTTTTTGTTATGAAAAGATGTCATATGTAAACAGAGTTCAGGTCTTATTTGATTTCTGTTTTTAAAAACTATAACTGATTCTAGTTTTCAAAAACAAAAAGAATTAAATATATTTTTGATCTCATAATATATCTATTTTTTTATTTTAGTCACTGTAAAATGTTTTTGACGTTTTAGCCTCTTCAATATACGTTTTCTCATTGTGGTCCTTATTATTTTGTTTAAATCCCTGTGATATATACTATTTTTTGTTTCAGTCCAATATTGATCACAAACCACATATTACAGGGACTAAATCAAACAAAAAAAAATATTATATATATATAGTATATGTTGTAAAGAAAATTATATTGGACTAAATGAAACAATCGCATCATTTATTTGATAGAGAAACAAAACAGTTTCAAAAGCAAGTTTTAAAAAACGAAGAAAAGAAAGATTTCAAACAAGTGGTACAAGTCCTTCCCCCCCTTAAATCCAGTCAGCAGTTGACAACTTGACACAAAGATACAACTTTTACGAAAACGGATTCCTGCAGTCGGCAGGTTCCTAAATTCACGAAGTCGAATGATCTCAGCCGTACAATCTCGATCGTACTCGTACGGCTTGCAAAATACATGCCTTTTTTATTTTCTAAAAATATGAAAATACCAAGATTAAATCTGAGTCAACCGATCTAGATCGGACGATCAATATCGCGTGAATGCGTGAATTCGTGCTACTCGCGACTGTAGCAAACTTCTACCAAGGCTCCCAGAAAACAAGATAATCAAGATTAACTAAATTTTCAAAGGTTAAAAAAAACCAACTTGCGTGTTTATTATTTTGGGCGGACCGTTAATTATGTTAATTCTAATGTTGAGTAGTACTGTATTTGCAAGGAGTATAATTCTAAACTAGTTTTTTTGTTGTTGAGAAAACTTACACATCACGAGACGCCAAAATCGACGGTTTGACAACTCCAAAGTTCTAACACTTTCCTGGAAAATTCCCACATTGGGTTTCCTCGTGGTTTCTTGGTAAAGTTCAACCAAATGCATAAACCCAACTTTCATATCTTTTTGAGTTGAAAAAACACTCTGGTGCTTGGATTCTCTTTTCCATTTTGTTTTCCTCTGTGAAATGCATGCCCAGTGATTATAGCAATGGAAAAGAAATTTAGACATCGGTTTATTAATATTTGGGTGCCAAATTCTTGGTGTTTCCTAATACTCCATCTGGACTCGATTATAAGCAAAAAAAATATCCAAGTTTGGTGGGCTCAAATATAAACAAATTTCAACTAACCTACTCATATTTTATGTCATTGTTCCGAAAATACCTTTAAGTTAATTCAACTTTTGTTTTCTAAGAAAAGTTGTGAAAATCATTATGAGTAAGAGTAGTTTAGTAAAAGTAATTCCTAATTTATCCTTTTGGAATTTGAGAGAAGCAATTTCCTTTGCTAGGAACCTGTAGATTCTAAAAGTAGTTTATCCTATAGATCCTTGGCTCGAAATTATAAGGGGGAGATGGTTTCTGGGAGTACCTGCAGATTCTACGCCACCGGTGCCTTTATAGAGGAAGCTATAGCCTTGAGAGAAGCAATTTCCTTGGCTAGGAACCTGGATCTGAAGTTTATCCTCCTGGAGAACGATTGTCTGGAACTAATCGAGGTCTGCAGAGGTAATATATAACGAAAAGAGCCATATACTTTCTGACATTTATAAATACAAAGAAAGTTTCTTAGCTTGTGGATTTACCTGGACTTCTCGCCTAGGGAATGGATCGGCTCACTTCTTGGCTAGGATGGCGGCTTAGGGTATGCTACACAATGACTGGCGTTGGAACCCCGTCTCCCTCTTCAGATGGCGCTTAGAGCTGACTCATCTGCTTTGAGGAGTCATAATGAAGGATTGATTAATGTTTCTCATGGATCTAGCAAAAGACCTTGGGGGAACGGTTCATTTGGAGAGAATGGTGAGGTAGCTTCACCACCGAGACCATAAAGTTGTTTCCACGATTCTAGATCTGATTTTGGGATGAATGGTGTCACTATTGTGGTCGGCTATGGAGTTTTGCGGGTTTGCTCCGGTTTGAGATGAGGTTGCGATTTGGAGATTCAAATCGAAGAGAAGGAAAGATAAGGCTTGTTGTTTGCTTAACCATAGGAATTAGATAGGGATAGATTGCATATACGGATAAAGTGTAACTATACTTAAGTACTTGCTAAGTTTTTGGTCCCATTGTGATGGGGACATCTATGCGGTCGATTGACCATAGTGTCATGTGTAACTAGGCTGAGCCCATGCACTGTAGTGGTTTGGGCCTTGCCCAACTTGAGTAATGAAAAAACCCTACTTTGATGACCCAAAAAAAAGATTATACAACACATGTTGAAGGTATATCCGAATAACTATGTAACAAATTATGTTACATAGGATAACCCTCACTTCAAGGCTATATAAGCCTATTACCATCAACAATTCAGGTATGCTTCACTCTAACCTCTATCACTCATCTCAATTAAATACCAACTTGAGCGTCAGAGTGTTTTACAGGTGGTCACCACCAACGCCTTTCACCAGAACACGGAGCGGTTTACCACCATGGCTGCGGCGCTCCTCCATTTTTCCATCACCGTGAGTCATCCTCTCTCTTACTCTTATGTTCTGATCATCAGAACATTAGCTCTGTCTGTGGGAATAGATCTGAATAGATCGAGTTTCTATGCATTCTATTAGTCGGCTCACATGCCCCCATGAGCAACCGACAACTCTTCTGAACCTAGATCCAACAAACTATAAGTAATGGGTTGCCACCAAAATGCGACCCAACACGTGCCGTAGAGGATAACCCTCACTTCAAGGCTATATAAGCTTATCACCATCACCAAATTAGGTATACTTCACTCTAACCTCTATCGCTCAGCTCAACTAGATACTACGTGAGCGTCAAAATATTTTATAGGTGACCACCACCGATGTCTTCCACCAAAACACAGAACAGTTTACTTGGATTCAGCATTTACTTGGATTTAGCGGAATAACTCAGCATTCTATTAGGTCACATTGTATCGGACGATAAACATGGGTAATTAAGCGTGCCAAGTTACGTCGGATACATTTGATCACAACATATTGGAAGATCGATATCATTCGTATTCTGATTAAACGTCATACGGGAACAATTAACAAGCTTCTGTAGGCACAATAAAACATCTTATATATTTTATAATATTGTTCGACATTACAGAGAACATCCCACTCCCACATATACATTTAAGCTCAACCATGCTACAACCATACAACCTACCACCCATACTACCCGGAAATATAACAAACCAAGTAAGACTGAATACTATGAATACATATTCAGTGGACTAACCGATCTATGTTACGGCCATGGACACGATCATTTACAGCTTTATCAAACCTAAGAGAAGAGAGCAAAGTGTCACGACTAGTCAAAACTGCTTGGAAAAAACCATCCACCCCCTTTGCAAGAAGATCCATTCCTTGGGTTAGCTTCTCTGTAGCCCTGCCTAATTCCTCAACAGTCTTCAGAACCGATTCTTTCTCGACTGTCTCTTCACCACCCTGGATAGTAGGATATAGTTCCTTCACAATGGTATCAACTGCTTCCAACTCGATCAATGCAGAAAATTTCCCACCTGAAAATATAACCCTAATTTCCTCATTTACAAGATTCTGTAAACTTCTAAAAGCTGGAGCCCATGAATACATGTCAGGCACATCCAAATCTAACAACTTCTTTGAAGAGCCGGAGAATGCCGCAGCAAACACCCTGCAAACAAATACAGTCTCCACCTTGACTCCATACATAGCTTGCATCAAAACCTTACCTTTGGCAGAATTCTTAACCTTAGGAAGATCAAGTGATCCCACAAGATCATCTAATATGGTGCTACATTTCTCGATTCTAGGGTTCTTAGAATCTATATGTCGCCTCCAATCATCAAGTAAAGAACAGGCCCGAGGAAACAGCTTTGATGAGGCAGAATCTAAATTGTGCAGTGCACACTTGAGCGGAAGATTGCCCTGATTCAGACGTGAAAGCTCAGAACTAAATGCATTGCAAATATCTAGCAACTTTGTACTTATGTCCAAGTATACATCAATCCATTTGTCATCCCAAACACTCACGGGCAGCTCAAGATCTGCTATAATGGTTCGTATGTCATTATGAGTTTCACAAAGTGACTGCATAGCCAAAGTCATCCAAGACAAGCTGAGGATTTCATCCTTGCTTTTTGGCATAAGCTTTTTTAGCCTCTCTGCTAATGTTGCCTCAAAAGCTTGCAATACTGCAAGAAGTTGTGGAGACATGCGAGAGCCTTTAGGTGATATCCTCCGAAAAGGATTTCCAAAAGGGAAGAAAGATCGGGGTGGGTGTGGATCCTGTGAACGACTCATTTACTGCAACAACAAGATTAGAAAGAGATGTTAAAATTACAAGACCCATTTGAATAGCCTGTTTTTTTAAGTAAAATTATTAAAGATCAATTAAATATGAAATCCAGACAATACCACCAAAGGCAGTGTTGAATAACTACCACTTTACAAGTCCGTTAGTCCCTTACACCATCTGATTCTTTCAGAATTAGGATAAACACTTGGCTATCTTTCAGTATTAAAGCTGTAATGATCGTTTAAACCAAATTTATCTTAAAAAACTTGCAGCTTGATAGTAAATCATGGCAAGTGCAAAGCTTCCAATGAAACCTGTATGTATGTACTATTAACTTGTTCTTGTACATGCTATTTTCTGGGTTGAATCATGTAGGACAGGCTTCACCAAACCTAAACTCCAATTTACGGTCGTTTGATTATTATTATCATTATTATTATTATTATTATTTATTATTATTATTATTATTATTATTATCAATGTTATCGATTGCAGATGGCCGGCCACAGCGTTTTGTCAAAAATCCACTATTTTAAGCTGCCATTTCCGCCATAAAGCGCCATAGCGCCACCATCCATCACAAATTAGTCATAAGGGTTGGCAAAAAATCCGCCATGGCCGCTATTTGATAACACTGTATATCATAAGATAAAAACAAGGTCATACGATCATATCGATTTCTGATACCATACTCTAAGCAATTCAGTTCAATTTAGTTTGGTTCTTACAAAATAACTGAACCGTGCACAGCCCTAAATTGAAAACCTATAAGGGAATAAAAAATTAGCAGCCAACTAACCAGAATTTCCTTTAAAAAAGGCATAAAAAGAATTATTGGGACCAAAACCCAAATCAAGGACTAGTGAGCAAAGTCTCCCTTCAATTCAAAATAATTATAATAATAATAATAATAAGTAAAACCCAAGATCCATTAAAAAATTTCCTCCTGATCTTCAATTTTACCATAATCATGTCCAGATCTAAAATCAACAACCATAAAACTTTAAACAGAAACTAAATTCAAACAGCGAATTATAATTTATCAACCACGCAAGTGTCAAAATTTCATTAAAAGAACCACTCTACCGGAAGAAGGAAAAAAAAAAAAGTCAAACCTTCTAAAAATTTATCAGCTATTGTTAGATCGTCGAATAATGAACCGATAAAACCGAACAAAATCACCGATTATCAGATTAATTCACAAAAAGACACTGAAAAACTAAAGAAAAATAAAACCCCTAATTTCTTTATTTTCCAGAAACAAAAACCAAGAGTTTCTATTATTTTTGCTTTTGCAGAAAACATAGAAGCAAAGAGGAAGGGATGTTACCTGAGAGAAGAATCAAAGAAAAAGGCGCAAAGGTTTCAGAGAGATTTGCTAGCAGAAAGAGTTTTCGTCTCTTTGAAGCGTTCAGACTTTGGGGTGGGTAGAGTGCTTCATTTGTGGTAGATAATAGGATAGGAAGGGCAATTCTGATGGTAAAGGTGGGACACGTGGGGTTATATTATTAGCCCGTTATGCTCTACGGTACCACTTTTATTTTTCTTATTTTTCTACTCACTGCCGAGAAACTTCTAATTATCTTTTTCAGACTATTATTGTCATTTTACTCGGATCTTTATCTTTATTTATTTCTTGTCTACGCGCCTGATTCAATATTAATATTTTTTATTTTTTATTATAAGTTTGATTTCTATCTATTATGTTGATAATGTCACGTTTTAAACTTTTTTAAATTTTCATTACCATTTTCGAAAAAAATTTAATTTGTTTGTCAGAAAAATAATTTAATTTTTTAATTGATCATTACCATTTTGAGATGATTTTTACTTTTTTTTTTAAACCTTGAAATTAAAACAATTTATTTTTTGGTATATAAATTAATTAATTAAAACAATTTATAACTTTTCAATTTCCAATAATGGCCGGAAGTTTATACTTATAGGTTATATATAATAGAAATTTAGAATCGGCCTTAAGTCCATTATTTGAATGTGACTTTTAATTTATGATTATGTAAATAACATAATTATAGTATTTTAAAATTAATTTACGTCACCTATGTTTTTTGGCTTTATGCTGATTGATGCATGCATAACGTTTACCCTTTCAGCCTAAACACGTGATGGGTGGGGCATTTTGGAACCGCGTATTTATTTATTAACATTTTCTTTATGGTGGATGATTTATTTATTTAACATAAATATTTTGAAAATGTAGTGGGTGGGCAGTGACCGTTGACTATGATAAGCTATATCTCCATGAAATGAGATCGAACGGTTGTTGCCAATTCGGCGGTCCATAGGCGTCCTAAGATCAAGACACGTCAGCAGGCACACCCACATCAACATGCAAGTTGGCCAGACCCATGGTTTCTATTTCCTTTGGGCAAAACGGCCGCCTAAAAACATTGTTTAAAAGAAAATTATATGTTGACCCAAAAATAATTATTATATCCCATGTATACATAGAAGGAGAGATAGTGATATGTTTGGATATTTAAGTTGTAATCTAAATTAATAAGATTTTTTTTTTTTTACTTTTATCTCAACTATACAGAATTATGTTCAAATATAAACTAATTTGTTATTTGTAAACAAACTTAATTTTGTACACACCTTATATTAAAATTTGAGAGGTACAAATTGTAATAGAAGTCTCACTCCCTTACTTTGAGGATTGAAATCTTAGTCTATGTTTGATATCTAAGAAAAACAAAGAAAAAAAGGACACAGCGCAAACTCATATCGTTTCTCTCATTTATTAATGCAAAGGCACCTAAAAAATAAAATAAAAGTTGGTGGAATTCACATGCAAAATTATTTATATCCGTCATTGTGACAAAATCAACATCTCGGCGAGAGAAGGCACATTAAGTTGCATAATTTTAACAAAAATACCTAAATATCCCTACGTGTTTTGGCTTATCATATTTAGAAATAACATTTAAGTCATTTCATAATATAATATGTTTTTTTTCTCTTTTCACTTGTATACAGTCAAACAACAAGAGAGAAAAAATTTAATTTTCTTTTACAAACAATTGAAAAATCATCTCATTTTTTTATCATCTTTCTTTCTTTTTAATTTCTTTTCTTTCCATTTATTTCTTCTCATTTTCTTCTAAAACCAAATAAAGCATTATAAGTCTCCCTCCAGCCTTCACATTTGAACGAAGAAAAGTGTAACTAAATTAATCTAGGTAGATTTCAATATTGTTGTCTGGAATGCCAATTAGCCGCAGATCGGCTAAATTCCAAAACGGTGATTCCCTTTTCTTCAAGCGATTACGTCAATGAAGGAACTCTGTTCCTTAGCTATGGGTCCCTTAACTCACTCCAGAAAGGTTTAAGTCGATGAACTAAGATAAAAACTGGGACATAAAGGTAAACATAAATGCGACTGAATAAAAGCTTGAGCGAAAAATAGGTTGTTTTTGATTGATTGTGTGTCTAAAATTATTTACAACTTTGGTATTTATAGTAACAACTAAGAACTACCCCTATTTGCCACGTTCAGCTGGCTAACATTGATAAACTCCTAGTTGACAGTTATTCGGCTGAGTAGTGCCATATTCCACAAACCACGATCCTAAAATCTAGGCGCCACTTCACATCATGGCCACGTCTCAACCAACGTCTGTTTCAGCGTGGATATTATCCTTCTGTTCCCTCGCTCAGCTCCTAAAAACTTGGAGATAATTCTGAATTTGATTAATTTTGAATTTAAATTAATTCAAAATCAATCTCCATAACTTTCGACTCATGGAGCAATTCAAGAATCTGACCCAGTGAATGACTTCACGCTAGCCCAATAGGCCCAATATCTTCATATTAATCCAATAAGCCTAAGGCCCTTGCCTAGCTCTTGGTTTCCTGCTTTTGGCTTTATTAGCTGCAAATTAATTTGTATGCAATCGGTGGCCTTGATCGGCTATTTGATCCATTCGGCTGTGGCTGGCTTTGGCTAAGTCTAAGAAATATTTTTAGGTGTAAACACATGCCCCCTATTGTCTGCATGTGGTAACTTTAAATTTAGGCTGAAGCGGCGTAATGATTCAAGTCAAATCACTCATTTTCATCATAAATGCAAGGTAATCCATTTGCAACAAACTTTTAAACAGTGCAACGGTTCGCCTCATCCATCCGATTTAAGCGCCTTTAAATCCCACTATCAGTGATTCTTCCATCTCTTTAAATACTCACTAGCCGAATTACCTCTCACGTTTACTACCAGCCCTAAATCCTGTAGCTTTCACCATCTTCCAACTTTCGTCTTTCACCTACAAACCAGACCCACCATGTCTTCTGCTTCTGATTCTCAAAACCAATCCTACGCACACGATAGCGAACAGTCTTCTTCCTCCTCTGTGAACCTTGACCGCTCCCTTAGCCCCCCTGAGGCTCTTGATTACGCCTTCAATCTCCCTGCTCGAGATCCAAGACTCTTTCTTTGGCTCCTTCCACTCAGATATGAGTGAAGGAGCGGTCTTCTGAAGGAGTACATGGCCCTCTCTCTACGCATTACCAATCTCCCCGTGATTGGTTCACCACAAGTCTAAACCTCACCGACCTTCGTTCATGGACTCGCTCGTCTCAACCCTACCTTGATTGGGTGGATCGGTGAAGGTCGCCGTCGATAAATGGAGACAGTGGGGTCTCTATGACATGATTATGTTGTCGACTCAAGATATTCCCCTTAACCTGGAGTTGCTTTATGGCTTCTTCGGCTATTGGAGTATTGCTACCAACACCTTTACCTTTCCATGGGGCATGGTTTCCCCTACTCTCCTGGATGTGGCGGCTATTTTGGGGCTTCCGATCACAGGCGATGATGTCCTCTCTCACTATTCCTTCCAAATTCCAGAACTGGGATTCCACTTCTCAAAGAACACTTCCGGGTACTCCAATTTCCTTGCCAATAATGCCAAGTCCAGAGGATCTGTGTCAGATGCTGAACACAACGCATTTCTTCTGTACTGGTTCAGCAAGTACTTTCTCTGCTCCAGCTCTATTGCCGTGGTTCAAGAGTTACAGCTTTATGTGGCCCTTGTCAACTCTGATGGCAATTTCTCCTGGGGAACCCTTTTCCTTTCATACCTCTACCGCTGCCTATTTACCATTATGGATCGGCTGCAAAGAGGTGAAGACATTAAGAACGTTCAAGGACCACTCTGGTTCTTGCAGTTTTGGATAGTGCTCTACTTTCCAGAGTTCATCGACTCACGTTTCAACCCTAGCATTCTTCCTCGGGGTGCAAGCATTTTGGGTACCCACTTGGTACTCACTCCCTGTGAGCCCTCTTATGCTTTCACCGTAGCCACCAAACTCTTGATCGACCGAATAGCCACCGGCCAAGGCGTCTGTCTTGGAGAAAGGTATTGGGCCTTTACGGATTTTCTACAAATGAACCTCTCCCGGTCGAACAACAAAACCAATTAGAGCTAAGCGGAGCTCAGTCTTGACTTCAGTGACTTGCTCTGTGGCCTCAAACCCACCTCACGAAATAACAAGTCTTGGCTGAATTCTACTTCCCAATTGCGTGGCGAGGCGGTTTGGGTTGTTCTGACATATACCTCTGTAAATGCGACTCTATGGTAGGGAGCCTGGGTCGGCTACCCTTTGGTGCTAATGATGTAATGGAGGTGGTTTCTACCAACTTCAAAAGAACTCAGGCTTTCCGTTTCATCCCTTTCACTCCAGTATCTGGTGAAACTTCCGCTTTCGCCAATTGGTGGCCATCAGTGAAGGACAGACTGTTCCCCGATTGGCTGGACAGATATGCAACCCGATTAGTATTCACTGAAGTAGTCGAAGCAATAAGGCCACCGACCCAACCAAAACACACTCCCGTTAAAACCAAGCCTCAAGTACAGGCTCACATCCAGAAATGGACTTCCACCCGGATGAGAACCTCGGTATACCAACCAAGTAAGTACCTTTACATTCGGCTCTTTGCGGTTCTTGCTTTTTAATTCAACGTAGTCTCTTACTTTTCTTGTCTTATGGCAGCCACCACCACTACTCCACAATTTATTGTCGTTGAGGATGACCCTGTTAGTCCTCCCTCCAAGAAAAGAACAAGGGCCCCTGGCATTGTAATAGAAGAACCTGCCCAGGTTCAGGCCAAGCCCAAAGAAAAAGCACATTCGGCTAGTAAAGGAAAACAGCTGAAAGTGAAGGTAAATATATTATCCTTATCCCCCTATTTTTAATATTCTTTGTTAGCCTGAACCTAACCACCTTGTTTTCAGAGACCACGTGTGGAAATTCCCTTTCCGTACGTCCAAGACTTTGCTGAGGGCGCTAGCTCTCAATTTCCCCCAATGGTACAGCCGATTTCTTATTCCTTTCAACATATATTGTTTGCTTACTCTATCGGCTAACCATCATCTGTCACAGGATCCCCACTCACAACCTGAAGAGGTCATCCATGAGGCTCCCCGGGTGCCTTCGCCTCCCGCAGCTCCTGCAGTGGCTATCTCAGAAGAGGAGTTGACAAAGTATTTTACCTCTGCTGACCCCTATTCAATGGCTTCCTCTCCCATCTCCAACCACTTGGAGAGAGTCAATGCCGCATTGATGGGGGAAATACCAACCAACAGGGAACATATCGCTACTTTGAGAACTTCTTTGTTCAAACTAGCCAATTCGGCTGATATCCCTGCAGCTAGCCAAGAGGTATACAATACTTTGGCCCTCCAACTGAGCAGTTTATGTCAGCAGTATGGGCGCTCCTGGGAAGTTCATGACATGACGTCTCATGACCTCCAAAGATTGAGGGACCTCCAGGCGCAAAAAACTCATTTCCAAAACTCCTTCATGACCTTGGAGAGGGACCGTCAGGAAACTCTAACCCAACTTAAGGACACGGATGAAAGGTTATCCGTTTTGTCGGCTGAATTAGAGAGGGTTAAGAAGGAGATAGCGGAGTTGACCCCTCAATCGACTGCCTTGGTTGAGAAACTCCGTTCTAACTCTCAGCAACGTTATGGTCTCTTCAAGCAATCTTCCTCTCTAGACCGTGACTTGGCAGTATTAGGTGCTCAGAGGACGTGTCTAGAAAAAGATCTTGAAACTAGCAGCGCTGGGTTAGCTGAGGCCACTCAAGCCTGGAACTCCTTTAAGCATCAGCTGGATGAGGTTAGGAGACAGGAAGCTGTTGTGGCAGCCGATCCTCCAGCCACCCAACAAGGCGATTCTGAAGGCGCTATTGTCCCACCAGTGGAGGCACTAGTCGACGCACCAGCATCTGAGCCCACCCTAGATGCAGCTGCAGCTTCGGCTACGACTGATGCTCCTGCATCATCAGCCGATCCAGGTCCTGCCCCAATTGAAGAAAAATCAAGTGATGATCCTGAAGCTGCAGCTCCCTAGCTTTTATATCTTGTGCTAAACTTTTGTAATTTTGGCTAGGTGGCCAGCCTGTGGTCACCAAAACAATTGCACTTTTATGTCAATGCAACTACTTTTAATTCTCCAATATGCCTTCCCACATAGTGGAATAGTATCTCTTAAGATGTTTTCCATTGATGCTTCTACTTAGTTCTTCGCCTTGCATGTTAACTAACCGATAAGCACCACCATGATAAGCTTTGCTAACAACAAATGGTCCTTCCCAATTTGGTGACCATTTCCCAAATTTGGGATCCTTGATCCCAATAGGTAGTATGGTTTTCCAAACGAGGTCTCCT
This sequence comes from Calophaca sinica, assembly GCA_037113605.1. NCBI lineage: Eukaryota > Viridiplantae > Streptophyta > Magnoliopsida > Fabales > Fabaceae > Calophaca > Calophaca sinica. Next base: position 119,128,539 of record CM073731.1, read on the forward strand.
TCAACAAACCTTTTTGGCTTCACATGTTTGTTATAAGCCCTAGCCATTTTTTGCTTGCTATGCTCAATTTGGTCTAAAGCCATGAGTCGATCTTCGTTAACCGAATCTAACTCCATTAACATGACCTGTTGATATTCATCCAGACTTAGCAGGTTTTGCTTTGCTACCCTTAATGAAGTCACATTTATCTCTAAGGGTAACACTGCATCTTGACTATATGTTAGCCGATACGGGGTAAAACCAGTTGCACTGCACTTGGAATTCCTCACAGCCCATAATGCCTCATTCAGTGTTTCATGCCACTTCCTTGGCTTGTCCTCAATGTTCTTCCTAATTATATCAATAAGAACTTTATTGGTTGCCTCTGCTTGTCCATTGGCTTGAGCATAATAAGGGGATGAGTGAATTAACTTAATCCCAAATTGATGCGCGAAGGCCACCACTTTCTCCCCAGTGAACATAGTACCTTGATCTGTGGTGATGGTTTCAGGTATCCCAAATCTATAGATGATTTGGCATTGTATGAACCTAATCACCTCATCCTGAGTCACATTCACCATTGGTTGGGCCTCTACCCATCTGGTAAAGTAGTCAGTCGCAACTATGATAAACGCATGCCTCTTGGACGAAGGTGGATAGATTTTGCCTATTAAATCCATGGCCCATCCCCTGAATGGCCAAGGCTTTATCACTGGGTGGAGGTTTTTGGCTGGAACCCTTTGAATTGGACCATGCAGCTGACACGCCTCACATCCCTTGGCATATTGATAACAATCAGCTGTCATGGTAGGCCAATAATATCCATGTCTGTATATTAGCCATTTCATTGTGGGTCCAGCCCTGTGAGATCCACAGATTCCTTCATTTACTTCTCCCATGACCTTCATGGACTCTTCTTTGTCAATACACTTACGTAATACCCCGTTGATGGTTCTCCTGTAGACTTCATTGTCTACCAATACATATTTAAGTGCCTTCTGCTTAAGCTTGAAATCAGTACTGCTTGAAGGATCTTTAAGATAGTCGATTAACTCTTGCTTCCAGGAGTCGATCGTTCCTACGGGTGCACACTCCCAGGTTGGGTATTCTTCCTGTTTTACTTCGACTATCCTGTCTTTGTACCCTGAGGCTTGTTGAGCCAAATCATTAGCCTCTTCATTCTCTTCCCTAGGAATGTGATGTACTACTGCATCAGCAAACAAGCGCAATACCCTGCTAGCCGTTTCATAGCACTCTTTCAAGTTAGGGTTATTACATCTATATTCCCGATTAATTCGCTTTATCACCAACTGTGAATCTCCCATGACTTGAACATAATTTGCTTTCATGGTCGCCAGGATCTTAAGCCCCAAAATCGTGGCTTTGTATTACGCACGATTATTTGAATTCCCAAGATCCGGTGACACATGAATTTCCAACTTTTTCACTGCCGGGTCCATAATGGTGATGCCAAAGACGCATTCTCTCTTTATGCGTTCTTGACCACAAACGTCGACCTAAGGTTTCAAGTTAATACACGCATAGCGTGTTCTGGCCAATGGTCATTGACTTCAACATAAGGGTGTTGAGCCAAGAAATCGGCTACTGCCTGACCTTTCATTGCTCTCAATGGAACGTATTTCAACGCAAAAGCATTTAACTTAATGGCCCACTTCATCAATCGACCCTGTAAGACAGGCCTATTAAGTAGATACCTAATAATATCAATTTTGCACAAAACCAACACTTCCTTAGGCAACAAATAATATTCAAGTTTCGTACAAGCATAAAACAACGATAAACATAATTTCTCAATAGGGGTATATCTGGTTTCGGCATCATTCAAGATGCGGCTGAGATAGTATACAGCTCTTTCAGTCCCATCATCAGCATCATGCGCGAGCAAGCAGCCGATTGATTCTTCTTTTGCAGATATATACAATTTGAGTGGCCTTCCTGACACCGGAGGTGTTAGCACAGGAGGTCTGGCCAACCCTTGCTTAATTTGATCAAAGGCCTGTTGTTGCTCTCTCCCCCATACCATATCCTCCATATCCTTTAATTTCAGCAAAGGGGAAAAAGCCTTCATCTTCCCAGCCGAATTAGCTATGAACCTCCTTAGGAAATTGATCTTGCCAATCAAACTTTGCAGTTCCTTCTTGTTCCTAGGAGGTCTGGCCTCCAGGATAGCTTTCACCTTGTTCTTGTCTACTTTTACTCCTTGATGGTGGACCAAAAATCCTAGGAAATTGCCAGCTGCCACTCCAAAAGCACATTTGGCAGGGTTCATTTTTAGCCCATGGGCTCGCATCCTCTTTAGAGCCTGCTCTAGATCTACTAGGTGGCTTTCAAAGCCCTCAGACTTGACAACCACGTCATCTATGTACACTTCCATGGTCTTGCCGATCAAGTCATGAAAAATGGAATTCATGGCCCTTTGATAAGTGGCTCCTGCGTTCTTGAGCCCGAAAGGCATGACCACCCATTCATAGATCCCCAATGCTCCTGGGCACCTGAAGGCTGTCTTGTCAGTATCTTCTTTCGCTAGAAAGATCTGGTTATACCCTGAGTATCCATCCATAAAGGTGAGAATACCATGTGTGGCTGCCGCATCGACTAACATGTCAGCCACAGGCATAGCGTACTCATCCTTTGGATTGGCCAAGTTCAAGTTTCTGTAGTCAATACATACTCTTATCTGGCCATTCTTCTTGATGACAGGAACTATATTAGATAGCCATTCAACATACCTGACTGTTCTTATAAAGCCTGCCTTCAGTAGTCTTTCAATTTCAGCTTTAATTTGAGGCATCAGCTGGAGATTTAACCTGTGAGGCGCCTGCTTGAAAGGTTTGTATCCTGCTTTGATAGGCAACCTGTGTTCCACCAATTTCCTCGCCAGACCAGGCATTTCGAAGTAATTCCAGGCAAAGCAATCTTTGTACCGTTGGATTAACTCGACTATCTTACCCCGTTTGTCTTCATCAAGCAGCCCACTCACCTTCACAATTCTGGGTTGTTCGGGAGTACCCAAATCGATCTCAATTAAAGGATCCTCTGCCTCAAAAGCAGGAGCCGTCTTGTGAAGAGGGGAGTCCAGTTCCATAGGCTCAGCTGCACACGCCTTATCAGGCTCAGTTGTCGCACCTTCCTCCTTGGAGGATAGGACCTCCTCTTCTTCTTCAGTATCATAATCTTCCATCATGGCATCCATCACTTTGGACTCGGCCTTAAAGATTTCTAGCCGACCCAACAGGTCTTCAAGTACCTGTGGTACCCTATTCATTAGTCACCTGCGCATTAGGTCGTGGCTCGGCCTGAGATCTTAGCTTGAATCCCTCATTAGTAAGGTTGCATGCTTTCCAGGAGCCTTCTTCGTAATCCTCTGGGATGGCAATAGGACCTAGGTGTGGGGAATAGAATAAAGCTTCTAGCATCTTTACTTCAGCCGAAAAAGGATTCTTGTCTGCTTCGACTGTCTCAACATTGTCTCCAACCCAAAACATAAGCTTCTGATGAAGTGTGGAAGGGACACACTGACTTGTATGAATCCAATCCCTTCCCAGGATTACACTATAGGAAGGTTTGCCATCAACCACAAAGAAAGCCGCCTTGATGGTTTTGGGGCCTACCGTAACTTCGGCTATCAAGACTCCAAGTGCTCTGGAAGGTTCCCCCAGGAAATTGGACATTTTCATGTTGGTAAGGACTAGGTCTTCAAGACTTTTTCCAAGTTTCCTCATGGTCGTCACAGGCATGACATTTAGCACAGCCCCTCGGTCCACGAAAACTCTCCCAAAGATCCTCCCGTTGATATAGGCCTTGATATAAAGGGGCTTCAGATGTTTTACCATTTCTTCTGTAGGTTTCTCAAACACTACCTTGGTAACCTCATCAGCCGGTATATCTGCTAACGTGGCCCATTCTGTCTCCTCAGCAAACACGTCTCCCTCCAAACCTCCTGGTTGTGAGTTGTTTGCCCAAAATTCTTCTGGGAATAAGCTAATAGCCTCTATCTCAGCCAGTAGGCCATCAGCTTCTTCATTGAACAGGAGATCCAACAAGGAATCCTCCATGATATCGTCCTGCTCACAATGCCTCTCTGGGATCACTGAACCTTCTATAGTGATTGCCTCTTCGCCTGTGTCGACTGAGGCGATAAGACCCTCTGCTTCAGGAACAGGTTCCTGTTCAGTAATCGGCTCTACACTTTCGGGCACTTCCTCTGTCCCAGCTTCCTCGACCTCCAGCTTTGGGAAAGCCTTATCCAGTGCTTTATTCACCATCTCTAAGGGGATCTCGCTCTTTTCACTGTTCTTTACATCAGCTATCATCTGCAGAGTTTGTTTCATCTTCTGGATAGACCTCATTCTCTGCATCCTTCTCTTTTGGGTTCTTGACAGCACGGCTGGTACTGCCTTTTTGTCTTTGGCATACTTATTCAAGAACCAGTGCCCTTCTTCGACGTTAGCCGGGGGTTTTAACATTCTATGAGTCCTCAACTTCTCATCATTCCTTACTGTTATCTTCAAGGAAGACATGCCCCCTTCTACAGTGAACTCGGCTACCCTTATTTTATCTTTGGGGACAGGTTCCTCATCCACCTTGGGCAAAGATAGCCTACCACTTTCTCTGAGGGTTAGCCAATCTTGCCCCCCAGTTTTAGCAATGGGTGCCTTACTCTTCTCCTTGTCAGGTTTCCCTGTTAGGGCCTGGCCATGGGTAATGTACTGTTTTACTAATTCCTGGGTGAGCCTACCTGGTTTAGGTGGCTTGCCCCCTGCCTATGTCTTACCTCTGGTTGGGGTTTTTCCAATCTGTCAAAGACAGAAACCCTGGCGGCCTGAGGTTTCAGTCGATCAATATGGGTTGAATCGGCTGATCCCTTTTTTGGCCTCCAGACTTGTTGTACAGATATCCTGTGCTTATGGCTGGGTCCTTCGTCATCGAATCCTGAGAATGAGACCATGCTTATCCCAAGGGCAGGGAATGGATCAGTATCCACTGTCATTTCAGCGATCCCTTTGTCTGCAAGCTTGAACCTCCCCTCTTTTATCCCCTTCTGAATGGCCTTCCTGAAAACCACGCAATTTAGAGTAGCGTGATTATAAGAGTTGTGCCATTTGCAGTATTTCTTATCTTTTAACTCTTCAGCAGGTGGGATCTTGTGCCCATCTAGCAGCCGAATCTGCCTATCCTTAAGCAAGTAGTCAAAGATTTGGTCTGCCTTGGAGATATCAAAAGAGTATTCTATCTTGCCGTCTCCTGAACTTGGTTCCTTTCCTTTGGCAGCTCTTAGGGCAGGGCAGGTATAACCTTTACCCTTCACTATTTCAGCTGCCATGATGTCTGCCGTGGAATCGGCTGAATCATCATCGGAGTCTTCAGCTTCTACAATGGACACCAACTGAGGACCTCTTCCTCTACTGGCTCGCTTCTTTTCCTTCTCCTGGATAAACTGCTCAATGCGTATAGCGCTTGAGACCAACTGGTTTAGGTCAGTGCAAGCTTGGCCTACTAGTTTTTCCTTGAGTTGAGGATGCATGCTGCTAATGGCCATGGTTGCATATTCTGTCTCAGGGAATTGCACTAACATTTCCCAGCCGTTTTCCTGAACCTGTCCACAAAATCAGCAGCCGATTCATCTACCTGTTGTCTCAGGTTCATGAGGTCACCTTGATGACTTGGGTTGGGGCGATAGAATCTGTCATGAAAGCACCTCTCCATATCGACCATGTTTGTATGGAATTAGGTGGTAAAGAGGAATACCATGTAAATCTTTGTCGGTAAGTGATAAGGAACAGTGCAACTTGTGATATTCATTACGGTTCCTTCACCACATTGGGCGATAAACCCGCCTACATGCTCCATAGTTGATTTGCCATCCTCTCAGGAGAAAGTAGCGAAATGCGAGTCTTATACCCTCTGGGCAGAGGTACCAATCTATCCACCCACTCAGGGTATGGTTTCCTATAGATTGGATGATCCAAAGGCTTCAGCTGCACACCAAAGTATTTCTTGATGGTGTCTGCAATGATGGCTGGGTCTAGCAGCTGTGAACCTCCTGGCCTCACTTCTCCCAAGTTAGGAGCAGCCGTTTGTGGTTGCTGTCTCCAAGTTGGGGGATGTGCCTGGGATACTTGTTCTGGAGGATTGGGGTAGCCTGGTTAATTAAACGATGGAGGTGGGTAAACCCCCCATGGCTGCTCCATGTTCCCTTCACCAGGTGCCCTGTATTGAGTTCCAGGAACGCTTGTGTTAAATGGTGGAGGTGGGATTTGTCCCCATGACTGCTCCGCCATCAAACCAGGTGACCTCGGAGGAGTTGACCCCATTTGAGCGCCTGCAGACCCTTCAGGATAGGACGGATAGACTGGAAGATTAGCCGATACAGGTGGAACATTGTTCCATGACTGCTGACCTGCATATCCCCAGGTGGTCTTGTACCACTCATTCCTGGGCCAAGAGTTTGCCCCCCAGTGTAATGTGGGTTAGTCGCCTGCACGGCAAAACCATAAGGCTGAGCACATGGCATAGCTTGCGGCATACCAATTGGTCCCACTGCATCCGGTGGCCTCCTAGCCATCTGCACCTGTCCAAAATGAAGATTAGCCTGGTTATTCATGTCATTCGCCACCTGTTGACCTCCAGTGTTCAACGTGGCAAAAGCACCATGCTGGGAATTACTTAGATTAAAAGGTACCTGTACTATATTCGGCTGAACCTGAGTAGGTCCTACTTGAATGTAGGTAGGCTGGACTTGTTGTGCACCTACCTGAGTCATGTTCGGCTGAACATGAATTGGTCCTGCCTGAGCTGCACTCGGCTGGATGATGAGTCCTGCCTGGGTAGGGTACCCCACTTGCGTTGGGATAGCAGAATTGATAGAGCTTTCACTTGCGTGAGCCCTCTTAGCCTCTATCTCCCTGGCTTGCTGCACTTCGTTATGTACCATGGGTTTCACAATATCGGCCAATTGTTGTGACACTTGGTACATGATATTATTGATTCCCAAATCGAGTTGTTGGCGTATAAACGAAGTGGTCATCACCACCGGGGTCTCATTGGGCTCGTTGGGTTGAGTTTCAGCTCCTATATCCACTTGTATTTGCTCTGCTGGTGGAACATTGCTTCCACGGGATGGGCTTCCTTCAATCGGTTTCCTGGGATTGCTTTTTGCAGTCATATTGCTCAAACTTTTGCCCGAACGCAAGTGCATACGCCAATGATAATTCTGACCTGGGGATTCGAACGTGTTGATTCGTTCACCTTTGGTCCCACTGGGCGTGCCAATTTTGTTGTCTGGAATGCCAATTAGCCGCAGATCGGCTAAATTCCAAAACGGTGATTCCCTTTTCTTCAAGCGATTACGCCAAGGAAGGAACTCTGTTCCTTAGCTATGGGTCCCTTAACTCACTCCAGAAAGGTTTAAGTCGATGAAATAAGATAAAAACTGGGACATAAAGGTAAACATAAATGCGACTGAATAAAAGCTTGAGCGAAAAATAGGTTGTTTTTGATTGATTGTGTGTCTAAAATTATTTACAACTTGGGTATTTATAGTAACAACTAAGAACTACCCCTATTTGCCACGTTCAACTGGCTAACATTGATAAACTCCTAGTTGACAGTTATTCGGCTGAGTAGTGCCATATTCCACTAACCATGATCCTAAAATCTAGGCGCCACTTCACATCATGGCCACGTCTCAGCCAACGTCTGTTTCAGCGTGGATATTATCCTTCTGTTCCCTCGCTCAGCTCCTAAAAACTTGGAGATAATTCTGAATTTGATTAATTTTGAATTTAAATTAATTCAAAATCAATCTCCATAACTTTCGACTCATGGAGCAATTCAAGAATCTGACCCAGTGAATGACTTCACGCTAGCCCAATAGGCCCAATATCTTCATATTAATCCAATAAGCCTAAGGCCCTTGCATAGCTCTTGGTTTCCTGCTTTTGGCTTTATTAGCTGCAAATTCAATTTGTATGCAATTACTGGCCTTGATCGGCTATTTGATCCATTCGGCTGTGGCTGGCTTTGGCTAAGTCTAAGGAATATTTTTAGGTGTAAACAAATATTAAAAAAGGTTACCTAATTTATTTTTGATAGATGTGAGTTTACTTTTTGAAAAATGTTTGCGAAAGTGAGAATAAATAAATGTCATACAATTATGCAAAAAATATAAATAAAATCAAAATGAATGAAAAACATCATAATTTTAGCAAAACTGAAAATGTGCCACATAAGTAAGGAGTTCCTTTTGAATAGTATGAGTCTTTTATTTTTACATTTTCCAAATTCTATGGTAGAGTTTTCTAGGAGAGAAGCCAATATAGTTGTTCATACCTTAGTAGGAGTTGATACATATATGGCTAGCCTTCACAATTATAATGAAGATACCAATTGTATTGTGGTTTTGATTATTAATGATATGACATAACTTTCCTTCTGTTAAAACAAAGTAAGGAGTTCCAAAAAGGCTCCCAATAATACATCATCAAACTAAATTGTTAATAAAAGAAGAGAATGTTAGACAATTTATTAGTTAATCAGTTATTTATCTTAAGTGTAGTTTAGTCTTTTGACTATCTATTGTCTTGTATTGTTGAGATTTTTTATTGCATTGCTTATCGGAACCTTAAGTGTGCCTCCTCTTTTCTCCTCTCCTCTCCTATTCCTCTTGTCTATGCATTACTCATCTTATTAACATGGTATTAGAGCAAGTCGATGCCGTTGATATCTTCCATTGTAATCGATATTTTCAAGTCTTACTGCATGTTTCTTTTTCTTTCAATCTGCTTGCACTTGGCAATTTTTTTTTTTGGCGAGACAGGACATAAAAAAAGGGGGGCGCAAGTTCTTGGTTTCAAATCATTCATTCGTTTGCATATTATTTATTGTCCCCTTGCATTGCATTATTTAATTGCTTGGTACATGCCATTGGATTATTATTCAGTGCCTTGTTCAACCGTGAAGTCCATCGATGAATTGGATTTATTATTTAACCTGTGTGCAATTTTTGGGGGTTCACTTATTTTGCAAGTTCACTACAAGTGGAAATTTTCGGTTCACTCACTTTGCATGTTTGCTGTAAGTTGAAGTCCGTGAGCAGGTTGAAATCCATCGATTGGTCAGCATTGGGGAAAGTAAAAATTGTGCATCGTTTCAAGCAAATACTATTGAGTTGAAGCGCTACTGAGGTGTTCTTATGTCTGGTCTCTAAAAAAAGTAGTGACCGATTTGCAAAAATGGGGTTGTGGCATGTTGGTTCCCCCACAGTTCGCTCGGTTGGTATTTGATTCTCTTATTTCTTTATTGTCTGTATTTGCTCTTTTTTGGATTTGTTAGTCCCTTGGATACTTAGCAATGGAGGGTAAAAAATATGTTTCTCTTTAATCTATTAGTATGCCTTTGAATGAACAGTTTCAAAGGTTTTTCACTATACAGCCACAAGTAATGTCTCTCTCATCAAATATAAGTTTGCATTCTTCTAGTTCATCGGATATATCTTCCTCCTTTTTTATTCTTGACTCTGGAGCCTCTCATCATATGTCATTAGATTTTACATCATTTGTATCTGTACTTCCTGACACATCTTTGTCAGTTATGACTGTCGATGGCACTTCTATGCCATTAGCAGGCATTGCGTCTGTTTGTACACCTTATCTTTCACTTTCAAATGTTTATTATATTCCTAATCTCGCTATGAATCTTGTCTCTGTTAGTCAGTTGTGTGGGTCTGGTTTCTTAGTTTCGTTTACTTTCAACTCTTGTTATGTGCAAGATTCACAATCCAAGAGGCTGAATGGGGCAGGCTGTAGGCAGGGGGCGTTATATTTTGGTTGAGTTGAAAGTTTCAGATGCTGCAACTTCTAGTGTTGACCTATCATCTTTACGGTTGAGTTCATTCTCTTCTAATTTTTACTTATGGCACTCTCGTCTTTGTCAAATTTCCTCTCCTCGTTTAAAAGACTTAGTTTTTACAGGAGCCCTAAGAAAATTACAACCTCATGATATATCTGGTTGTTGTAATTGCAAACTTGCAAAATTTTTTGCATTACCCTTTCATAAAAGTGTCTCTGTTACTACTGCACCCTTTGAATTAGTCCATTCAGATGTATGGGTGCCATCACCTGTTCTTACCAAAGGTGGGTCTAGATATTATGTGTCATTCATTAATGATTATTCTCGTTATTGTTGGGTTTATTTTATGAAACATCGTTCCGAATTTCTTGGTATTCAACGTATGATTCGTGTCTTTGTTAAAACACAACATAATGTTGTTATCAAGTGTTTTCTAAGTGATTTGGGTTGTGAATATACTTCTGCTAAATTTGCTGAATTACTTGTTGTTGATGGTACTTTTCACTAAACCTCTTGTACTGACACTCCTGAACAAAATGGAGTTGCTGAAAGGAAACACTGTCACATTGTTGAAACTGCTTGTTCGCTTCTTTTGTCTGCCTCTGCTCCAAGTGAGTTTTAGGGGGGAAGTTGTTGTCACTGTTGTTCATGCTACTAATAGAATCTCATCTTCTGTTACTTCAGCTTTGTCTCCCTTTGAAAAGTTATATGGTTGTGTTCCTAATTATTCATCTTTGAATTTCTTTGGTTCTACGTGTTTTGTTCTTCGTCCACAAGTAGAACGTAGTAAATTGCCTTCTCGTTCTGCAATATGTGTTTTTCTTGATTATGGGGATGGTTAGAAGGATTATCGTTGTTATGACCCTACAAGTCAAAAACTGTATGTTTCTCATCATGTTGTGTTTTTTGAGCACATACCATTTTATTCTCTCTCATCTAATTCTCACAGTCTTACCAGGTCTAATCTCACTCGTATTGATCCTTTTGCTATGCATATTGATGGTCTCACTGACTCTGATATTGAGAATTGTAGGGTTGATACTACTACTTCTACAGATTCAGATGTTCCCTTTGTCCCCACGACTTCCCAAGAATCTTCTGCGGTTGTTTATCCTCCTCCTCCTTGTTATCCTCCACGTGTTCGTAAGTCCACTCAATTACCATATTTTGTTTACTCCACTTATTCCACTTCTTTTTCTTCTTTCCTAACCTCTATTCATAGTTTATCTGAGTCATCTTCCTACAAAGAGGCTATTCTTGATCCCCTTTGGCAGCAAGCTATGGCAGAGGAAATTTCTGCTTTACACATGACAGATACTTGGGAACTGGTACCTCTCCCACCAATAAAACATGTTATTGGGTCTCGTTGGGTATACAAGAACAAAACCATATCTGATGGGTCAGTTGAGCGTTACAAAGCCAATCTTATTACTAAAGGATTCTCACAAGAATATGGCATGGATTATGAAGAAACCTTTGCTCCTGTTGTCAAGATGACTACCATTCGCACTCTTATCGCAGTTGCATTTGTTCGCCAGTGGCATATTTCTTAGTTGGGTGTTAAAAATGCATTCTTAAATGGTGATCTTCAAGAAGAAGGTTACATGGCACCTCCACTGGGTGTTTCTCATAATCTGGGGGAGGTGTGTAAGTTAAAGAAGACTCTCTATAGTCTTAAACAAGCTCCTCGAGCTTGATTTAAGAAGTTTTCCATTGTGATTGCATCTCTTGGCTTCCATTCTAGTGATCATGATCTTGCTTTGTTTCTCAGGTCCACTTCTCATGGCCGTATTATACTCTCTTTATATGTTGATGACATGATTATTACAGGGGATGATGTTGATGGGATTGCAGAGTTGAGATTACAGTTAGCCAAGCAATTTGAGATGAAAGATTTAAGCATTCTTCGCTATTTCTTGGGGATTGAGGTTGCCTATTCTCCTAAAGGTTATCTTCTCTCTCAATCTAAGTATATTGCCAATATTCATGAACAAGTCCGTCTTTCTGACACTCGAGCAGTAGACACCATTCCTGAACTTAATGTTCGATATGTCTCATCTGATGGTGTCCCTCTACCGGATCCCACTTTGTATCGTACATTGGTTGGCAGTTTGGTGTACCTTACCATTACTAGACCTGATATTGCTTATGCAGTGCATGTTGTTAGTTAGTTTGTTATTTCTCCTACAATAGTACATTGGACAGTTGTTCTTCGCATTCTTCGGTACCTTCGGAGCACTCAATTTCAGAGACTTCGTTTTCCTTCATCTTCTTCTTTGGATTTACATGCTTACTCTGATGCTGATTGGGCTGGTGACCCCATTAATCGCAAGTCTACCACAGGGTTTTTATTTTTCTAGGAGATTCTCTTATTTCTTGAAAGAGCAAGAAGCAAGACATTGTATCCCGCTCTTCTACAAAAGCTGAGTATCGTCCTATGGCAGCCACTACTTCAGAAATAGTTTGGTTACATTGGCTTCTTTTTGATATGGGTGTCTCCCTCTCTAGACCGACTCCTATGTGCCGTGATAACAAGAGTGCTATTTGAATTGCTCACAACTCGACTTTTCATGAATGCACCAAGCGTATTGAGATTGATTGTCACCTCACCTTTAACATGGCACCATTTCTTTACCCTTTGTTTCTTCCTCCATGTAGATTCCTGACTTGTTCACAAAATCGCATTCTATTAAATGTTTTTGTTTCTTGACTGACAAACTCTCGATGCTCCCTATTAAAGCATCGTGAGTTTGAGGGGGGATGTTAGATAATATATTACTTAGACTTTTATTTATCTTAAGGGTAGTTTAGTCTTTTGGTTATTGTATATATATATATATATACTTACTCTATTGCCTTATATTGCTGAGATTTTCTATTGTATTGCTTATTGGAACCCTAAGTGTGCCTTCTCTTTTCTCCTCTCCTCTCCCTCTTCCTCCTCTCTATGCATTACTCATCTTATTAACAAATAATGCATATGATTGCCTCAAAAATGGTATCGTGAATATAGATAGACCCGCCCATAAAAGACATGGTACCTAGTATGGTCGAACACTAACATTAACAAGAAGCTCCTGAAGACACATCGATCTTAGGATTCTCGGAAGAATCCTCCTCCTTAGACGTACTCAGAGTCGGTGGAACTCTCGAACGTCTTGCAAACACACTACGAACACAATACATCCTACATCGGGTACGTGCAGTCATTGCAGAGTAACCCTTAGGATTTGTAAAAGTAGAAATGAGGTTGACACACACCATATTGTATCCAACGGCAGGGCATGTCGACGTGTAAAGCAACACAAAAAGCAAACATATGATGGTCCACCCAGAAATGCACCAACATAATGTCACATGAATATGATACATTAACCCTGGCAATAAAGTCTATATCCCACTAGTCGCCCCCACCAAGGAACTCAAGTCAAATGTGGCCATGAATTTATAATATTCAGACGCAGCAGATGAGCTTGGGCGCATGACAAGCTGAGAATTTGTCAACAAAAATGGTTCCAGCACAGGTAGGATTGGGTGCATGTTATCTGTGTTTGGGCGCATATCACGTATAGTTTCTGCGCATGCAATGCACTTTGGCACATGGGAACTGCACTTGGGCACATGATATTAAAATATGCCCTGAAAAGTTATTCTTCTTTTGATTCTTTTTCCATCCTTGTGCAAGTAAATATAGAAAGTGATTAAAATGCACGGCTTTGATTATAGCAAGAGACAAACATGAGTATAACAACTTTTACAATTATGGATCAAACTCTATCTAACTTCCTCAATTCATTATGCAAAAACCCATTTTAAGCCCTATAAATCTACATCATCACCCTGCGGCCCCGACCTCGCTTGCCTCCCGTCCCACTCCCCTTTCCCCCATCGCCCACCCACTTCAAATTGACATTGTGAGGCATAATATATGCGGTACATGATAGTGTTTTAGTAGCTTTACTTAGTGGGTACATGCGGGTATGAATACCACAATATTCGTCTCTGCCATGTTAATTAATGGGTAGGCAAAAATTTATATTTATTTTACTAACAAGTACTCACTAAAGTGTCTATATCCCACGGGTACATTTTGCCAAGAACCAACGCTTCTTATAATTTACTACAACTTTCGAATTTTTTGGGTACATTTTAATTTTTTTAACGATTCAAATTCTAACACCTACAACTCTTGTAATGTGTTGAACCATCATTGTTTTCCTTGATTCAATTTACCAGAAAAGAAGAATCTCACACTTGAACAAACCATTTTATGACGCAAAATACCTCGTTAGTCTACGAGGCAATAAATATTAAAAAGCCATTAACAACATCACATGAGTGCAAGAGTCTTCAACCCACAATCCATGGCATTATCGGGGACAATTTTTTTTTTAATAATTGAAAGGGGACAAATTTTTTAAATTTTAAGAATTAAAAAACGAGTAAGTTAGAGGATGGAGGGTATTGTGTTCGCTGCAAATGCTCTAGGATCTAAAACACCACTGCCGGACCAACCACCGGATCGTGGCAAAACCGGCCATGTTTCCTTCCGTGACAAAGTTCTCGGTTCTAAACCCCATCCCCCGGTACGTACCACTACTGATCTTCTGGCTCAAAGTCTTGTCTGCATTGAGTATGAAGTAGGAAGTAGACTTCTCCCAAAGGTCCACCCGAATGAAAAAGTTTTCAATGAACTTTGTAGTCCTTAGGAAGATTCACTTGTCATCAAATTGCTTGGCAAAAAATAGGTTTTCACACGATGAAAGAAAGGCTACAATGCCTATGGAAGCTTTCGAGTGGCTTTGACATTATGGATGTCGACAATGGGTTCTATATGGTCAAGCTTGATCTCCAAGAAGACAGGACAAAGTCATCAAAGTGGACCTTGGATGATGTTTGGTCACTATCTTGCTGTCTTTGCTTGGACTTCCGCATTTGTCTCTCCGAGTGCCAAGATCACTTGCACTATTGTTTGGATCCGCTTTTCGGGGCTCAGTTTAGTCTATTATGATGAAAGTTTCCTCCTTGTTATGGCATCTACCGTAGGGCGCCTGATTAGGGTGGATCAAAATACTCTTAAAGTGGAACGTGGTAGATTTGCCCGTGTTTGTTTTGAAATTGATTTAAGTCAACCTGTTGTTGGAAAAGTCTGGCTAAATGGCCATTGGTAAAAAGTAGCCTATGAGGGTCTCCATCTTATCTGCACCGCTTGTGTATGTTATGACCATGTGGCGAGAAATTGTGCCATCAATCCCATCATAGCCTCGATGCAAACATCACCTGGGCAAGCTGCGCCGTCAAAAAAGACACCGCTGGTCACAAACCCTAAGCCTGGCTCCTCCCCAAACAGCCCACATCAAGCCGATAAACCAGCAATGGATAACGCTAATTACATTGTTACTGACCCAAGACAGTCTATCACTAATACTGTAACGGATTCTGCACAAATCACATCCGAGCCAGCTCTTGATGACCATCACATCCATGAAGATTGTCTAATCATTGAAAGGAAAAAGAAACCTAGTCAAAACAAAAAGAGTCTAGCCAATTATGAACCCATTATTGCCAACAAAAAAAAAATTGCGGGACTCTCTCTCCTCAGTAACCCCACCTCTGACCCAGTCAACACCCATACCCCTCCCCCGCGTGTTTCCCATCCCTCTATGCCTGGGCCCAGCAAACCTGTTTCTGATCCTAAGTCTGCCCATGAGCCCAAGAAACGTCGTCACGACTAATCTGCTGCTCGCCCCACAATTGTGCTAAAACAAAAAATGATTGCCTCTAAAAATACACCCCCTTTTCTTCTTGGGTACACAGCCCTATTTCCAAACACCACACAATGACCATTACTTCTCCTAGTCATCAAATTGCTTCCACCTCCAAATCCCCGCCTTTTGTCACTGTGCTAAACCCCAACTACCTCACCGTGAACCCCGACCCACCTGATGACAGCGACCACCCCATTGTAGAATATGTGACCCACCTAGAAAATGGTATGGATGATGATAATATAGATCCAAATGGCATGTACTACTCCAACAATGACCATAGTGCAACTGCTATGGGGGCATCACACCCAGCCCCTTAGGCCTTTTGGGCAGTGTTTTAAAAATCGGACCAGAGATCGAACCGGCGAGACCTCCGGATCATAGTTCAATTGATTCATCTGGTTGAACCGGATGATAATTAAATAAATAAATAAATAAACTTCATAGTTAATTCAAGTCATAATTTCCCTAATAAATGCACCTTGCTCTTGATTGGTCCAAAGTAACAACTGATTCTTTTTTTTCCCTTTACTTCCTTTAGTAAATTAGTCTATTGTTACGTTTAGACTTTCCAGAACCTAAAAAAAAAAACTAATTAATTAATTGTCCCCCAACTACTTTCCAATTTCCCGAATACTTTTGACTATTCTTCTACTATCTTACTATTCTTCTTATCAAATAAACCATCCTGTTGCACTCGTCCTTATCCTGCGCACATTTCCCCTTCTAACCGTAGCACAAAAACACCACCAAGGACGAAGCCTCAGTCAGCTCCGCAGCAAAAACAACGACACAGGATTTTCTATGATCTGCAGAACCCACCCCCTCCCCTCTGATTTTCTTCTTCTATTTTTTTTATTTTCATCTTCTCCTGCGATTATCTAGATTGGGTTATTCAGTGTGCTGTTTTTTTTTTTCAAAATTTTTTGTTGTGATTTTCTTCTTCTGTTTATAATCTTCATCTGGGCCGTGGTCGTTGCGGTGAATCTGGAGGTGCGGAAACCACAGTGAGAGGCGGTCGTGGAAGCACTTTTTCCCTTCTTTCCCTCTTTCATTTTTCTGGCTGGTTCCCTCCGTTTTTAAGTTCAGTTTCTGGACCGGACGATTTTGTAAAACCGATCCCGGTTCTTTGGTTTTTCCAGTTCAGGGCGGTTTGCAGCGGTTCCACTGGTTTTTTCCCGGTTCCTTATGAATGCCAGTTTTTATGGGCTAACGAACCATTTGCACACCCGGGTCCTGGTTGGACCGGATTTAATAACATTGCTTTTGGGGCTCTTTCCTTTGCGATGATTGTTAAAATGAATTATCTAATTTGGAATTGCAAAGGAGCAGGGGAAACTCTTCCCTTCATCCATCAAAGATTTTTTGCGTATTTACCATCTTCAGTTTATTACTATTCTTGAGCCTCACATCAGTGGTGAGCGCGCAGATAAGGTTATTCAAAAAATTGGTCTTTCTGGTGTTACAACTGTTGATGCTATTGGTTTCTCTGGGGTATTTGGTGTCTATGTAACCCAACTCATCTCCATGTGACCACAATCTCTACTTTCAGACACGGTTTCCACCTTCGCATCAATGCCAACACGGCATCTTCTTGGATTTTGACTATTGTTTATGCCACCCCGACAGCTACCGATCGCAGTGTCACCTGGGATGAGCTTATTGATTTTAAAAACACAATCTCGGAGCCTTGGGTTGTTGGCAGTGATTTCAATTGTATTCTCCATGATAGAAAAACCATGGGAAGTGCCCCATTTAACTACACTATAAGCCAAAGTTTTGTTGATTGAATCAATAATTCCAGCCTCATAGACCTTGGTTTCAAAGGCCCCAATTTCTCTTTCCAAAGGGGTGGCATCAGGAAGAGACTGGACCGTGTTCTTGTAAACTCTTCATGGCAAATCATGTTCCCTTCAGCAGATGTTATTCATCTTCCTCTTGAGACCTCCGACCATGTTGGTCTTTGGCTCCACTTATCCCCATACTACCGCCATATGCTCAATATCGATCCTACTTCAAATTCCTTAGTCCTTGGCTTCACCATCCCGATTTCTCGCTTCAGGTTAGTAATGTTAGGCGCAATTTTTCTCCTTGGAATGAAAATATTTTGCGCACTACACATGCCCTTACAACTTGGGACAAAGAAACTTTTGGTCACATCTTTCGCAAAAAGCACTGTATTATTAAAAGGCTGGAAGGCATCAAAAAAGTCCTTTTGGAACCCCCTCTTGCCAATAATCGGCTTGAACCGCAAATCTCTGTGGAAGGACTATGAGATCATCACCCTTCAGGAGGAGGCTTATTGGAGCCACCAAGCTCGGTCTAAGTGGATCTCTATGGCAGACATGATTACTCGATTCTTCCACCTTTCCTCTCTCAATCGTAGAAGGAGAAACAAAATTATTGCTCTCTCAATGCTAATGGCGATTGGGTCTATGAAGCTGATCACCTGCAAACTCTTGTTATTGACTTTTACAAGATGTTGTATGGTTCTCCTTCTGCTGCCAATTTTACCTTATCTACTAATCTTTTTTTCCTCTTGTTAGTGATTTAGACAGGTCTCTATTGGGAGAGAGGTTACCATTGAAGAGACTAAAAGTGCTATTTTCTCCATGGGCAACTTGAAGGCTCCTGGCCCAGATGGTTTTCATCTCCTGTTCTTCAAGTCTCAATGGCACATCATTGGAGATTCTCTTCACTCTTTTATTGCAAAGGTCTTCCACAATCCCCAGCTTATAAAGGAGATGAACTCAACCCTGCTCACTCTCATTCCCAAGTGTGATGATCCCACAAGTGTTAGTCAATTCAGACTAATTGCTCTTTGCAACATTGTCTACAAAGTTGTTACTAAAATCATCTCCCAGCATCTTAGGAGCATCCTCCCGCGGGCAATCTATTCCTACCAGAGCAGTTTTGTTCCCAACAGATGTACCTCTTATAACATTCCTGTCCTCCAAGAAGCAATCCATACGATGAATAATTTGAAAGGCAAGCAGGGCTTCATGATCCTCAAACTTGATTTAGAGAAAGCTTTTGATAGATTGAATTGGCACTTCATCTTGGGGACTCTCTCTCTTCTTCAAATCCCAAATCATATTAAGGAGCTCATTGGCACTTGTATCTCCTCAGCTTCGTTCTCCATTAATTGGAACGGCCGCCCCACAACTAATTTCCATTCTTCTAGAGGCTTATGGCAAAGAGACCCAATTTCTCCCTACCTTTTTATCCTCTGTATGGAAAGGTTGAGCCATTTGATTCAAGATGCTATTGATGACAAAACTTGGATCCTTCTCTCTTTTGGTCGTGGCCACGAGGTTAGCCTTTCTTGTGCTCTTTTTGCGGATGACATAGTCCTAGTGGCCAAGCCTCTCCCCGCCAAATTAAGGTTATCAAAGATTGTCTCTCCAACTTTTATCGCGCTTCAGGCCAAAAGATAAATTTTGGAAAGTCCTCTGTATTTTTCTCTAAAAACATTAGTCATGACATGGCCTCTACTTGGGTTCCCCTCTGCTCCACCAGGGTATTTCAAAGTATAATTTTGCTTTCATGTTGGATAAGATGAGGAAAAAGCTCTCTGGGTGGAAATAAGCCACTATCTCTTTTGCTTGAAGAGTTACGCTAGCTCAATCATCTCTTTGCAGTACCCCTGGTTATATCCTTCAGACTACTTGCATCCCTTTTTCTGTTTGTGATGAAGCTGAAAGAATATGTTGGAATTTCATTTGGGGGAGTTCGTACGACCGTAGAAAATGTCAGCTGATCTCTTAGGATAACATGTGCATGCCCAAGGATAAGGGTGGTTTTGGTTTTCGTTGCCTTTGAACTCTTAATTTGGCCTATATGATGAAGCTTGCCTGGAACGTGATAGCCCATCTTAATAATCTTTGGTGTATATTTTCCGTGCAAAATATTCTTGTGAAGAGCAAACCATTCTTGTGGTTGAACCTCACCACCGTGCTACCCCTGTTTGGCGAGGTATATCAGCATTCTGGCACCATGTGGAAGCTAACTTGACCTAGATTATGAATGATGGTCATACCATCCGTTTTTGGCAAGATCCTTAGGTCCCAACTCACTGTCTCCTAAAGGTAGAGTCATCTCTGCCATTCCTCTTGGTGAAAATGAATTCTCAGTCATCAATTATACCAATGAAGATGGTTGGAATTGGGCCAAACTTTCTCATCTTCTCCTTGCCAATGGTTGCTCTAAAATTGCTAGCATCAAGCCCTCTTCTCTTGGTTCAAATGATACCCCATGTTGGGCTCTTACTAGTAATGGCGATTTCTCTTTGAAATCGGCTTATAATTATCTTTCTGGGGATCCTGATTGCAGTCGTGATACTACCTCTCTTTTTTCCTTTGCCTGGCAAGGCATGGCCCACATCGAGTCCATGCTTTCCTTTGGAAAATGTGTCATGGAAAGCTCCTTACGAACAAGGAAAGGACAAACTGTGATATGACCTAAGACAACTCTTGTCCTCGTGGAGCCAACGACGAAGAGCACATTCTTCATGCTATTCGGGATTGTGATGATGTTAGAGATCATTGGAATAGGATTATTGCGGAAGTCCATTAGAGTAAATTCTTTAGCCTTGGCCTTTTTGATTGGCTCAAGTGGAACCTTACTACCACAGATATAGGGCCTCCTGGAGTGCACTAGCCTACCCTATTCGGAATTACTACTTGGAGCTTATGGAGGGATCGTAACTCCTTTATTTTCGATGGCAAATCCAAGTACTTCTCTTGCTTATGTTATTGATGGGCATGTTCATGCAGTTTGTCATGATAGGTCCAAGCAGATTCCTAACTATTATGCGAAGCAAAAGAGTGAACTGCATATTGCTTGCCACCCCCTCCCTCTCCTCCTTCAAGTTGAACGTTGATGGTTCTCATAATACCAAGGACCGTACATCAGCTTGTGGAGGCTTAATCAGGGACTCTAAGGGTATTTTCATTAAAGGATTCCATTGCAACATTGGAACCTCCACTGCCATTCATGTTGAACTTTGGGGTTTGTATCTTGGTTTGAAACTTGCCTCTCTGCTTCATCTCCCCTCTCTCCTTATAGAGGTTGACTCCCAAACGATGGCTAGATTCGTCTCTAACGGATTTTGTACCACTGCATGTGACATCCTAATTTTTGGATAATTATTCTAAGTATAATTAGATTAGTGATTAAGTAATAAATGGAGAATTAGAGGCTTTAACTAGGATAAAATGAGCTTAAGTGAGATCCAAAAACCCTAGAAGGAAGATAGGAGTCCTTAAAATGGTCTAAAATGCCTAGAGGGGTGTTGAAAACCCTAGAATCATCTAGAGGGGCAAAAATGGAATTCTATTTCTTAAGGACCGTCGCGACGCGACGGAGACTAGAGTAAATGGCATCGCGATGCGATGGTAAGTCAGTGGTTAAGTCGATGGATCAACGCACGCGATGGCTGACATGTGTCTTGCATCGTGACGCGACGGGAATTACGTGTAATCCCATCGCGATGCAACGGGCCAAGTTATGCCTATAAATAGGCCTCAGCCCCCTCCATTCAGCCCAAGGTCTTCCAAGGGCTTTTGAGAGAGCGTGAAGGGCGTGGGGGAGCTCGAGAGAGAGAAAAGCGATGAACGCGAGCGGTGACAGTCTTCTAGGCCAGGTAAGGGGGAAGATACCTTAATCTCTAGGGAAAATAGGTAGTAGAGTAGCCTTGTTAGCATGTGTAGGGTTCCTTAGCCCCACTAGGGGTTGTTAGT
This sequence comes from Calophaca sinica, assembly GCA_037113605.1. NCBI lineage: Eukaryota > Viridiplantae > Streptophyta > Magnoliopsida > Fabales > Fabaceae > Calophaca > Calophaca sinica. Next base: position 119,149,897 of record CM073731.1, read on the forward strand.
AGCAACACCTCAGGAGAAGGGTTGCAGTGTACGGTGGCTAAGGATAGTCATTGTAGACCTATCAACTAACATAGGTTATGATTATAAGATTAATAGACAGTCGCTTGTGCGATGCTAGGAATATTTTATATGCTGTTAAATATGGTTAATGCTATCTTATTTAATGCCTGATATTTATGTGCTGGTTGCATATAATATCTGCGAGCATATGATTATTATGTGTGGTATTAATGTCAAGGGTAACGCCCTCTAGTTAGAGGTTTGCAAATCCCTAGATGGTAATAGCGAGTATTACCATCGACTCTCTGTTGTTAGTAGCGTTAGCCGGATTGATGTGCGAGGTTGGTGTCTTAGAAGTACAGACGAAATAGTTATGAGATAGTCGGTGGCCTTGAGGGTACGTGGACTCGGCCAACACCTTGAGGGTATGTGGACTCGGTCTTTCCGACGAGTCTCTCCATGTCCGTGGTACTAAAGGTACAGAGTAGTTTGGAAATAGTCACTGACCATGAGGGTATGTGGACTCGGTCATGTGGACGAGTCTCCAGGACTCCACGTCTGACAGGTGGACAATCTTGGTCATTCCTGTTATAGGAATATCGTCCTTGCGCCTAGGACGGTGCCTTACTCCGGTAATTGGGTATGGTAGTATGGGATGCCATAACCGATAATCGGAGATAGTAGCGTATCAGGATATGTTCCCGGGACAACCAACTTATCTTACTCGGTGCCCTAAGACTGGTGATCGGTCTAGGGAGTGGGGCGTTAATGGCCCGTAGTGATCAGTGATCTGTGGTTTTCTGTGTCCACTAGGTCCGTAGAGCTGGTGATCAGCTGAAGGACCAGTGAGACGTGTTAGTCTGTGACTTTAGAGTATGATGTGATCTGTGACCGTCTGGTCGAGTTTGTCGATATGGTGTGATGGTCTGGTCTGGTCTGGTCTGGTCTGGGACCGTGTACTCAAAGGTCTGAGTCTGCTATTTGTAATATCAGTATGATATGATCGTATGCTGTGCTAAACATGGTAACAGGTATTTTACTATGTTGTTTTCATGTTTGATTGGAGGTTAATGGATATCTTATCCCAGTGTTTTCTTGTATTTTCTATATTGTGTGGCGAATAACAGATGAACAGGAACAACCTATAAGGAGTATATTGAAGGTTTTTGAGTAGATTGCTTAGAGGCAGGGATCACGGCCAGTAGAGTTTTATCTGTCACCCTTATGGGTGCTAGTTTTAATTTTGTACTTGTACAATAAACTTATATACTTTTCTAGTGATAAATAATATGTGAATTCTTCTTAAATATGAACTTTTTTACATAATTAAGGCCATGTCTCAGCGGAGTGTTACATTTATGGTATCAGAGCAGTTCGGTTCTAATCGGACTGTGGGGAGGGTCGAGTCACTGGCCGTGTTAGAGTCGGTTGTACCCCACTGGGTATCAACTATAAATGGGAAAGTTTGGTAGAACTTAAGTGTTTACATTATGATCACGAGTTAATTAGTTGTTTTGCCAGGTAACTAATGGCTCGACGAACACGAAACTGAGGAGGTAACACTCTAGAAAATGATGGACCAAAATCAAATCCGCAACACTCTACTTCTCTCCTTCCCTTTACATGTAATAGACAAAAAAAAACTATGATTACTTTAAAATGGAATAAGTCGTTATCATACTTCTTTGTTTCATTCTTTAACAAGTACCCTTAACAAAAATTTTATTTTAAAATAAAAAATGTTACATGATAAAAAATTATGATTTGTGTAATTATTTTAACATTTTATAGGTTAATGCCTGTAGTTTGTGCTTCCTGAGTGTATAAACAACCTGGGGCGGATCCTCTTGAAGCCTTGAGGTAGCTATGGCTACCCAAAAATATTAAAATATTTTAGATTAGGTATATAAATCAGTTATTTTAGTCCCAAAAAATATATTACAGAACACAAATACAAATTTTGACTAAAGAATGAGTTCCAAGTCACAACATAATCTCTTAATTTGAAAAGTTGTTGGGTATAAAAGCCAGTGCTGAAATTTTGTTTAACTCTTTTATTAGTAAATTGAGTTGAACTGCTAGTTTTGTTAAAATATGGGGTTTAGTATTTTTTTCTTAATTGTCATTTGTATATAAACTCCTAACACTTTTATTGCTCTTATATTTAAATGAAGTTCATTTTGCCTATAAAAAAATTTTCTCTTTATATTTTTTCTTAATTGTCATTTGTATATAAACTCCTAATACTTTTATTGCTCTTATATTTAAATGAAGTTTATTTTACCTATAAAAAAAAATTTCTCTTTATATTTAGCCCCTTCGTAAAAATTAGGCTAGTTTCGCCACAGCTAACAATTTTCTTTAAGAAAGCGATTCTGTAGATAAAAAAATGTCAAAGATGCTTATCTCTAAACTATTCTCCTAACATTTAATTGGAGTTTGGAGAATCGAAACATTGAGAATCTGATTCCAAACTTCGAAAGCCCATTTTATACCTGAAAGGTTATAAAAATGACAATGTTAGAAAAGATGGGAACCTAAAAGCAAATATACAATAGTTTTATCCAAAGAGGGACCACAGTTGATAAAAAGTCAAGCTTTCTTGCTTGAAAATATTACTGACCCAAGTCAATGTCAGGTATCAAAGCACATACAAACTTACATCTGAATAGAGAAACGCTAACTAACCATTGAAGAATGCAGCAAGACAAAAAAGAGTGTCCCCAAGCTACATTCACAATCAGGCCAACTATCAGTGCCGGTTATGTAGGGATTTGGATTCCCTGTAGTCAATTTGGACTATAGGGATGATCTGAACCGTTCATAAATTGGTGAGATCAATTTACTAGTAGGTCTACAATGTGAGCCGTAAAATCTCATACGAATGGTGTTGATTGCAATGAATGTGGGAAATGGAGGCTGCAGGCCATCCAGCTCCGTCATCTAGCTTTCTAAAGACAAAGTATGTACCGTCAAGTCTGATAGTGATGGTGATACCTAAATCCATGACCAAATTCTTGCCATAACTGCCTGCCGTTCCATTTGGGAAATCTAAGCCTAATGACAGGCTGGCTAGCATGTCCATTTCTCACAAGCATCCAAACAATAAAGTTGGCAATGATGTTAATGCAATGAAATTATTTCTATCAAGATAGCTGGAGCCACCAATTACACTCATAAGGTGCCAAGTGCTGAATTCAACTTATGATGGGACCAGGATAACAAAATGTATTTTATGTACTAATTTTATTCCTACTTTGTCTTACAAACTGAGAGACAAATAATTATGATTTTTATAATAATGAATCACAGTATACAAAATTACAAATTAAGGAGGGTGACAATGAGGGAAATTATGTGAATAAGAGGAAGAGTAAAAATGATTGCTTGTTTCCTCATTCAGGTATAAATAAATATTGGAAAACTATTAAGACAAAAAATAATACATATTGCTTTTTCATTTTGTCAAACCACTATCATCTCCACCCAGTAGGCTGATGGTGACTTCTACTACTATCATCTGCACTTTGGTCAGTGATCTCTCCACCCATCCGATTTTTACCTAAAGTCGAACCCTTATGCTCCCGTTGATAATCACGATGTGAATGCGAAGATTCTCCCCCGATCCTTCGATCCTACAGACAGGAAGGGAAAAAATTATGTGATAAGTATTAGATTACAGCAATGCTGAACTGTCTTGTTTGGAAAATGGTGCAGAATGAGGTGTGAGAAATATATAGATAGAAAGACGAGAAAATAAGAAATGTGATGGACGATGTGATGAAACAAAGGAGATGAAAAGTGACAAGAGAGAAAAGGAGTATGAAAAATTGAAAATACAAGAACTCTTCTTGTTTTTGGTCCATTCAAGTACAATGTAAAGTTTGAGAAGGAAAAGGAACATACGTCGCGAAATAAGAGGTCATCAGCCTCAAGCATGTGGATAACATGTCCCATTTTAGGCCTCTTTGAGGCATCAGGATCAACACATCGAAGAGCAACCAATAGAGCACGTTTAAGAGCCTTTGAAGATGGCTTCTCTGAAAGCTTAGGATCAACTACTTCCTCAGCTTTTCGATTCCCAACCATAGTTTTTAACCACTCAATTAGATTAACCTGCAACAATTCAAACTTCCACAGTTAGGGGAAAAGATAGAGATAGAGAGAAAGAACTGCATAGTTTAAGTGTAGAAAGAAAATCTCAAAACTGTTGACTGTTGTTGATCATGGTCTCTAACCTCTCCTTGTGGTCTACTATAATCAACAGGACTTCTCCCAGTGATTATTTCCATGATAAGTACCCCGAAGCTATAGACGTCACTCCTCTCGGTCAGCATTCCACTGCAGGCATACTCTGGTGCAACATAACTGCAGAAAGAGAGGGTGAGAATCACTGTCTGTGGACCTTAACTTTGAGTGCTAACACCATTTTGTGCTCATACAGGAACTGAAACTAATTGTAAGTGTTAAGAGAGATAGGAGAATGCTTAGTTAAATCATACTAACCCAAACGTCCCCATCACTCGAGTGGTGACATAACTGTGCTCAGAATGCAAAAGCTTAGCAAGCCCAAAATCAGAAACCTTTGGGTTCCATTGGCGATCAATGAGGATGTTGCTTGATTTCACGTCTCGGTGGACAACTTTTGGTTCAAGACCCTCATGAAGATAAGCCAAGCTGAAAAGATACACAAAAACCACTGTGATCGAAACCGTTCAAGCATCAATATTGATAACAATGTATGCAGATTAGATCATGAGCATTTTACCCTTTTGCCGTGCCCAATATAATGTTCATCCGGATATCCCATGTCACAGGGCTTACAGTTCCAACATCCCCATGCAGCCATTGGTCCAGATTGCCATTATCAACATATTCATACACAAGCATCCTGTAATATAAGCCCATACTTCAAATCACACATCTCTTCAAACTAAACAACATTTTAGCTTCAATGTTTAATGAAATAAACTCAAGTTAAAAAGGTGAAAAATACCTGTATGCCCCTTCAACACAGTATCCAAGCAACCTAACAAGATTCTTGTGCCGCACACGACCAATTACTTCTACCTCAACTTTAAATTCCCTCTCAGCTTGGCCTCTGAAAATGAATCATCAAACATAAAATGGTCATTTCTATGAGAAAGAGAAAGACAAATACAAGAACAAGACCACATAACCTTCATCAGGCAGCAACAGTAAGTAATAAAATAATGAAAAATCCAACAATGTATGAAATTACAAAACCCCTGAAAAGTAAGAACATAACTAATTCAGTAGTACAAAAACAAGGGGATAAAAAGAAAAAGAAAAAAATGATTCTTTCCTTCACACAAGTGAGTCACTTTGCAAAACAACTCCTAGCAATACAAGACAAGCATAACACGGGAAAAAAATAAAACGGTTAAAAAGTAAAAAAAAAAGAGTAGCAAGAGTAAAACAGAAGAAAACATTAGCATACAATAAAAAGCCATCACTTCTCATAATAAGCATTATAGTGTAATTCAACCAAAAACCTGGCTATAATTCTTCCAAATAAAAAAAGAATAAAAAAAAAAAACAATTTGCCTTAACCTACTCTCTAATTCAAAAAGATCCATATAGAGAGTCCATGAAATTTTTCATTCTCTGGAAACCAAATTAAGAAACCCCAACTGTAAGAAAGCAACATATCTGGACAATCATTAAACACTAGTATTACCTAATATTTCTTCACAAATTAAGTTAAGCCAAATAACATTAACAAACATAATGTAACAACAGATCAGAAAAACCTCATTTTTTTTATTTTTCTTCACCAAAGTAACATCCAAAAAAAAAAAAAAAAAAAAAGGATTCAAAGCAACATACTTGTTATTCAAAAGGTTCTTAACAGCAATTTTGGTACCATCAATGAGCACACCACGGTACACGATTCCATAACCACCTTCTCCAATCACATTTTCTTCACACAAACCATTAGTAGCAGCTTCGAGTTCCCTCAGCGTATACCATCTTCCCCATCCAAGATGCGAAACTTCGGGTCCCACACTTCCACTTCCAATCGACGACGTCGTTTCGCACACGCTTGCGGTTCCCCTGCTTTCCCCGCTGGTAGAAGCACGGTGGTGGAGGAGCTCCAACTTCACCGTGTCGACGTGGATCTCAGGAAGCGGAGACGCGTGGACGATCTCTTGGATTTCCTTGGAGACGACCGGGGTGGGGTGGCGGAGCTTGGTGGTGGTGGTGATTGGGTGGTTGTTGCGGCGGCGAGAGGTGAGACAGAGGGAGAGGAGGAAGAGAGTGAGGACGATGAGAGAACCGACGAGGATTCCGATTACGACCCATAGTCGGAGGCCGAAGATTGAGGTGTGTTTGGATAGCTGTGTGTCCACAAATGCGGCGTCGTATACTGACATAGTTGTTGTTATAGAGAGGGGGTGGTGTGTTTAGGAAATGGGGGGTGGCATTGATTTAGTAGTGAAGTTTGTGGGATCGGAAAGAAGAAAGAAAGAAGAGTGAAAGATGGAACTTTATTTGAATGGAATTGGAGAAGAAGAGTGAGAGAGTGAAGTAAATGCGGGCGGGGTAGAGAGAGAAAAAAAGACAGAGTAAGGAAGCGTGTGTTTGTTGTTGCTTGTGACTAGTTTGTGTTTTTCTTCATTTTTCTTTTTAATATATGAAAGTTCAGCTGAGTTGATTCCCGTGTCTCACCGGGTGAGAAAAAGTCTTAAGACTCTTTGAGTGTTTATAAAGTTATTTATATATTATCCACCAACGAGGTCTTTATATCGGCAACAAGATTCAAATCATGTCATTATAAAATATGAGCCGAATTCTTACCAATTGAACCAATAAAAGAGTACAGTAGACTGGATCGGGATCTTCTCCAGTTTTCTTACAAATGATGATGAACCGTTGATGTTGCTTACCCATTATTTTTTTATATTACTAGCAGAGGGACCGTGAGGGACCGTGCTAAGCACGGTTTGGTAAAATTAAATATTAAAGATTTTTTAATTATTTTGGTGAATTTAAGTTATATATTACACATGTAACCATTTATGTGTTGCCACATCACATATAATAAGACGATAAGTTATGTATTTTTAAACTCATTAAATGATGTGACAATACTTCATTAAATACATGTGTAAAATAGTTTTACACCGATGATGCATATAAATTTATATGAGTTCAAAGTAATATATATTTGAGTTGGAAATTTACTTCACACATATAATTATAGGTACTGATAAAATTAAATATTAAAGCATATGTTAATTATTTAACCACTTATGTATATATTAGGGTATATTTGGATATTTTAAGATGAATGGAGCAGAGCGGAATGGAACAAAATTCTCACTCTATTATTTGGGTATTTTGTAATAGAGCAAAACTAAGTTCCCATTTTATCGTTTTGAAACTGAAAAGAGTGGAATGAATTATAACTTTTTTATTCCCTCTTTATCCTTATTTAAAAAAATTACCATCGTGTATAATTAAAAGATATACTAGATTATAATTAATATGATAAAATGAAAGGAAAATAATACTAAATAATTAACACTTATGCGGTGGAGGGATGGTCTATCATATTAGTAATTTAATAAACAATTATATAGATTTTAAACATTAATAATTATTTAGATTATTATAATATAATTTTCCTTCTATTTTATGCTTCTATTTGCTACAACAGGAGCAGATTACTTTTTTTAAGTTTATGCTTTGAATTTTGTTGTTGGTGATCCTTTCTAATTACTTTTTCGTCGTGTATTGCAAGGCGCAGGCAATTACAGATGTTGATGAAAGCCATGTTGCCATCAACGTCACAGAATAATGGACGACAAAATGGGGTGACTCTGTGAAGAAAATATTAGAGCAAAGGATAAAATTGTAATTTAATAATTATAAGTTAAAATAATGATGGATTCCATCCTATATCCCAAATTGGGAGGGAAGCAAAATGGGGGTAAACAATGAAATATGATGGAGTAGATACCATTGGGTTTCATTCCATTCCATTCTTTTTTTAAATATCCAAACAATAGAACATTATACCACTCCATTCTATGTGCAGGTATACCACTTCACATCCACAAAGTCGTGTCCAATGAGAATATGTTTATGTGTAATTATTCTATTTGATAAATTAACTTCTCCTTGTGTATACCAACTTGTATCTTACTTGGATTAATGGAAATATAAAAATCAGTCAGCATACAACCATGGATCATATCTGATGATTGATAGAAAGGGCACCAAAGAACATTATTGCTTTGCTTGTTTCATTGAGTGGATACAAACTTTACTATAAATTTGAGGAAAAATAAAATGGTGTTCTAAAGATACAACACTATTCACTGGGATCTAGAGATGTCCAAATTAATATCTAAGCTATGATCACTTCCATTGCTATAAGAACCATCAGTTTCTTTTTTGAGACTAATTGTCCCAATCTCACAACAATCCCTTTTAGGTTTTATAATTGCAAACACTATACAGTAAAACCAAAACAGTTACGGTCATCATGTGTGTAATACCCTGACTCCTATCAGGATATTACCAAGTACTAATACTTACATATATTCTTATACCAACTCACTTTCACCGTCCTATACTCTTATCGCCTTCGTCGTTGTGGACTTGTCTCGTCATCACCATCTCGTCTCGCCATTGTACTTGTACTCTCATGCAAGGCAGCGATGGGGACGTAGGCTTCGAAATCATATCGTAATCAACCAGGTTGCCATGATGTCAACCCTGAGAACCCTATCAGAGAAATTTCTATCAATGAAAGCAAAATCAACATCGAACATGGAGTCTTCGCGAGCCCATTTGCATAACCAAGTCAAACAGCTCCAAATATTGATTGAGATTGCTTACTGTACGAGAACAAATATTGCAATCCTTCAAACTAAAACATTGTCACTTGTCTTTGCCCATCATTATTTGTCATTCATTTGCATTGTTAATTACTCAGAGTATTATCACACTTGGAAATGTTAATAACTTTTAAATAAATTATTTATTATTTGATGAAATTTATGAGACTTGTCTAATCGTACAATGGTGCATTTGGGACTAGATCCTCTCCAGTAACAGGAGAGTCCAATTTAATCTTGGCCATGCAAAATTAAAGGGTGTAGGGGTTTAGAAATAAAAAATGGGAGAGATAAACATTCAAAGGGTGAGGATTTTGCAACATGAGATAACATGAGAGAAATAAAAATAAGGGGATCTGTTTCCGGTGTGTTTAGATAAACAACATAATTAAGTGCTTATTATAAAAGTGTTTATGTATAAACTATTTCTATAATAAAAAAGAATGTGGTTAAACTGTTCTTCCAAACATTTACACAAATGCTTATGTCATAAAATAAACTCAAAAAAGATGCAAATAAATTCTTTCAAATGCACCCTAAGTGCTTATCATATAGGCACTTTTGTATAAACTATAAACTACTTATAATAAAGAGGTAATGGGGTTAAAATGTTTTCATAAGCCATTGTGAAGAACTTATTGAAATAACATGAAAACAATTTATGTACATGTCATAACTTATTTTCTGAAGTTCTCCCTAAGACTTATACAAGTGATTATGCCATTAAAATAAGTTCAAATAAATTGTAACTAAGCTCTTCCAAACGATCCTAAATCTCACAACTTACATAATGAGACTCATTTTGAAATGATAATTATTGTTAGAATTTCTGTGGTTGATTTGATATTTTCTTTTACCATTCTTGTGACTACTTGCAACATGGAGCAGTATGTTAAACAACTAGTGCCAGAGCATTTCACGATTAGAACCAACAAAGAGGAGAAAATAGCAGGGAAATATTCAAGGACTCACATGCAAAGCTTGTGAAAAATGGTAGTGAGTGGCTCAAGGACACGTCAGAATCTTGCTCAGTAGTGGTAACACTACTTGCTGGTGTTTCCTTTGCTACATCCAGCATTGTCTCAGGTGGCAATAAGAGTGAAGCAAGTGAACCTACATTGGAAGGCAAGCTTGCATTTGATACATTTGTTTTGTCTTCAGTAATTGGCCTTTGATTCTCTGTCGCTGCACTCATAATGTTTCTTTTTATACTCACTTCTAGAAAAGAAGCCAAAGATTTCAGAATCTATTTGCCAAGTGAAACTGCTTTTAGGCTTCAGTTCTCTTTTTGTATCCATTGTTGCAATGTTCATTACTTTCTGTTCTGGCCATTTCTTTTTGATTGTCCAAAAATACAAGCACATAGTATGTTGTAGCACAACTTCCACTCTACTTTGATCTTCTGAGAGGTATTGTAACCAGAGTCCCAAAGACAAGTGATAAGGGCAAGGATTTATAAAGGTGTTTTTATTTGTTTCCTTCTCTTAAATAAGATGTATTAAGTCTTTTTTTTTTGTCAAGATGATGTATTGAGCCTGTGCTTGCTTGGCTTCTTGAAAAAACGATGACATTGACTTTCGTGATGCCTATATTTGAAGTATTATATATTTTTGTGTTGGATTGTGGTTATTAAATTGAGACTCTATTATCATGTTTAACATTATGTACGAGTATATAGGGGTGAACATGGGTTAGGTAGACCCGATCAACACGACCCGTTTTGACCCACAAAAGTCGAGTTGGGTAACCAAGTAAATACAATTTCAAAAAGTGAACCGACCGGGTCGAGTACCGGGTTAGTCAAGTCAGAACCAACGAAACCCAACCCAAACCCTATACTTGATTTTAAAAAAATTAGTGTAATATGAATAAAAACAGAATATGAAAACTAAATTTATAAAAATAATCTTCATTTCATTCATATCATTCACATCTAATTCTATAACCCAAAAGACCGCGATCACCAACTCGCTTTCGTCATCCTCTACTCTTGTCACCTTCGTCGTTGTGGACTTGTCTCGTCATCACCATCTCGTCTCATCATTGTACTTGTACTCTCACGCAAGGCAGTGATGGGGACATAGGCTTCGAAATCATATTGAAATCAACCAGGTTGCCCATGATCTCAACCCTAAGAACCCTATCGGAGAAATTTCTATCAATGAAAGCAAAATCGATGTCGGACATGGAGTCCTCACGAGCCCATTTGCATAACTGTGTCAAACAGCTCCAAATTCAAATCCTTCATGTCTCCCAACACAAAATCTCCTTCAACAGATAAAAAGAAATAGAATCCCAAGATAAGGTTGGAAGAAATTGTTTTGTGTAACAATGTTTCAGTGGTTTCAGCTTGAATGGTGTCTTCCTCTTTTTTTTTTTTTTGAAACTGAGAAGTGGGGAATTTGCATTAGGATGGAAAAAAGGAATTTGTAGAATTTTAAATGGACGCCCAATCCCACAACCCGACCCAATTCCAACCCAACCCAGGTTTATAAAACCAGACGCAAACCCAACCCGAAAAAGACTTATTGGTCAAGTCTTGAGTTAGGCCCAATCCAACCCATGTACACACCTGTGGATATAAGATCAAATAAGGTACACCTATGAGCTAATTTTGAAGTTCATCGCCAGTATATAGAAAATAAAAACCAAGAACAAAATAAAAATAAAAGGCTATGCACAACTTTGTAAAGACCAAAACCAAAATTGAAATAAATTTAGGAAAAAACTAATATCAAATTCTATTAGTCTATTTCGTTCTGTTATTTGTTAAATACACACAAATATTCATAAAATAGTTTGACCTTATCCACTCCTTGAAACATGGTACGACAGTTAGCGACAGTTTTTTTACTTTTCTTAGTTAAAAAGAGGACGAACTTGATAGTTGAAACTTGGTCTAAGTTTTGTCCATAAATTTATCCATTAAGCAAATTACTCAGTTCCGTCAAGTGCCAAGGTTAGGTGCCCGACGGGCCATGAGAGTATCTCCACCTGTCACAGGCTGAGCATTTCTCCAGCTTCTCACTGTTTTCCAACGTACAAAATTTACAAGACCAGGTGTTGTGCTTGGTAGTAGCACCTTTTGGCTGTTGCGTGCCACACAACTCGCATATAGGGGCTAATGACTGCGTTGGTCCAGCACCATTCACATGCATTAGAAAAGGCAGTATGTTACAGGACCATAGGTAGCTTAAATTATATTCTATAGAAGGAATAAAAAGCCAAATCACTATTTCAAGAGTAACTTTAAGCTAAAATATTTTGAGTTTGTTTAGTTTGCAGTAATGTTCTTTGTTGTCACTTTTATTTAATTACAAAAAACATCATCTTATTTTCTGTTTTTGTATATGAAAACAAGAAGATAGATAAAAGCAAATTGGTAATTTTGTAATTAGAAATTCAAAAAGGAAAATAAAAAAATATTTTCACAAACCAAATAAACCCTTGTTTATTATTATACTTTGCAACAACCCAAAAAAGAATTAATGCAGTATATTTGAATGCTTACTTTGTTCAACAGAGTGCATCTCGGACACTCCCACATTGCTGCAGGTTCTTCAGAATGAAGCGTGCTATTATTATCACCAGATAGTGGCCCAGATGAAGCTGATAAATTTGCAGAACTAGATCCTGCATGAGAATTGGATTGAAAATGAGAAATGCTTTCTAATCCAAAACGTCTAACAGATCCATTTTTTGGTGAATCCATGGTCAAATCAACAAATTTAGAGGTACTACTAGATGAGTGAACGGGTAAACTTGAATAATCCTTGTCACGACTTCTTTTTCGAGATGTTGGATCCAAAGGTAGAGTAGAATTGTCTGTTAGTCTTGAGCTTCCCACAGTTTTCTGCTTATTTTCAAGGTTCTCAGCAGATTCATAGTTCACATCTTCATTATCGGAATGTTCAGAAGATTGAGAAGCACACCATATGTCATCCTGTAATCTCCTTTCTGCAGCCATTACAGCAGCTTGTGCTGGACTAAGTGCCCGCATTATAACACTATCACTACCAAGACGCTTGGGTCCAGATGGGAGCAGAGATCCCAATCGTGACCTCTTTTCTGCAGCTGCTAGTGCAGTTTTATTTAGAGATGATAGTGGAGGTTGCCGGGAATAACCACCTAGACGCCTTCCTTGGAGGTCAAACCCCTCCCCAGAGCCAGTTATGCCCTTGGCCATCAACTCTTCACATTCCTAGTAACATGGATAGATAGATGATTAGCAATATGGATAGAGGAAGAATAAATAAGCAAATCTAACAACTTGCTAAGAAAGGAAAACCAGTTTTCTGCTTAATTAGAATTCACAGCTGTAAACAAGTGTCTGCTGTTTAGAACAATCATAAGCAAGGGTGAACCGATGTTTCAACTTTTCAGCCATTATTCTCTCATGAAAATTGTCCTATCGTAAAATACTTTCACATGGATAGGGTTCTGTAAATATCTTGTTTGCAATCTGCATTTTCTAGTATGACCAGCAGTTGTAGGTAAGTTGCAAGGAAAGTAAACTTCTATCCCTCCACTATTTCATTTTCTTTTTTGTTTGCTTATCATTATTAATAGTACTTTTTTAGGAATCTTAGCTAATAAAAAATGCTGAAAGAACAATAGAGCTTCATATCAACTAAAATCAACAATCTGGGAACTTCGGTATCCTATGTGTAGATCATAAACCAGTTAATGAAAGTCATGGCTATAATGTTTCAGTGTAGCAAGAAATGAGAAACTTAAGACCTAAACCAGAGAAATATTGGATAAAAAGATACAATTGAAAAAATGAAATATGACAAATAAAGCCCCCCATAAAATCCACAAAGCAATTGTCTGAAGCAAAGAGTGCATTTCAAAAGGCATCAAATCTATTAGTGATCATTTTGCATAGTCAATAACAAAATCATGGGACAAAAGAGAACCTTTCTAAGTTCATCCCAGAGCTTGTAGAAGTTGCCATTATGCTGACCATGTACATTATGGCAAAGCTCATGAAGCATTGTATCCAGAACTTGATCAAATGGGAAAAAGTCCAAATCCCTGTTTGGCCTCCGTAGCCGCAACTTAACATTTACACCAGCTCCAACATTCATCCCCAGAAGAGACGGATTGCTTGGGCTACAATCAAGGAGACATGTTCTTCAGTCATATTCATAGAAAATAAATAAAAATTCATTTCTACTCATTGCCCAAAGAGAAAAGTAATTTAGGACCTCCAAGCAAAAAAACACAAGCACACAGCTGCATAAGCTGCACGATCAACGTTCCTATTCAAACTATTCTTCCAAAGTTTTGATTAGCATAAATAGAAATTACAGTAAAATTTGAAAAATAAATGGTCTGAATCTGCCAATGAACAAGTTTTACTTTAAGATTACCGCAACCCCGACCCCCCAACCCACTCTTTATAACAAAGTACGAACCTAATCAGATTTCAATACATAGACTAAAATGTTCCAACCAGTCACCAACTCCTCACACAGTAAGGGTAAAATAAAAATTCAAAAAAAAAAAACGTTAATTTTGTACTAAAAAATAATCAAATGTTAGAACGGTGGGTTGTCACTCCAAGTTGAAAACTTTTCTCCCCCTAACTGCATTGCTTTTTTTTTTCTGCGTTGACCATTAAAGGAAACACAAAAAAGAAGCGAATTGCATGGCTAAAAAGGGGGGTTGGGGGGGAAGAGGAAATGATGAATTACCAAAATTCAGAGAGAAGCTTGACCCTCCATTTGTGTTTGTGCATGATGGGCTGCACCTGTTTGGCGATCTTCTCCAACATCTGGGTGGCTTGTTCTTCCCCTGGCTTCCTCTTCAGAGCTTTGATTTCCCAAACCTTGTTGAGGTCGCCCGTGTTCATCGTCCCCAACCCTGAAATCCCCAAATCTAGAAGGAAAAAAAAAGTATCAATTGAGTGAGAAGAGGGAGAATTAAGAGTGGGGAATTGAAGAATCTAAAGACTACGATGACGGATGGTTGCAGACCGAAGAGCGCAATTGGAGAACAAGAGAGAAAATCGAAACGACGATGAAACTCTATTGGGGTTTGATGTTCGAAGTTAGAACGCGCGACGTTGAGGGGATTTTGAATTTATCACTCGCGTCACAACAACAACAAAAAGAGAGTCGATGGAGTATTTACTTTCTTTTCAAATTTTTATTTTCCGTTTTCAATAAGATACACATCCTATATCATAAAGATGATATCTAAAGTGAGATGATATATATAACAAGATATTAAAAACTGGACTGGACCGGCCGATCGAACCGGTTGAACTGGGAACCGGGCCATGGTCCGGTCCGATTCACCCTCGAAAACTGGCTGCGAAAGAACCGGACGGTTCTATTAAAGAACCGGATAAGAACCGGCCCGGACCGGGTGAAAACCGGTAAAAACCGGGTTTTTTGGGCGACCCGGCCGGTTCGCAAACTGGTTTTTTTTAAGGGCAAAACGACGTCGTTTTATATTTTAACTGTTTTTTTTTCCTCTGCGCCATTTTGCTTCTTAAACTCGACTATTTTAACTGTTTTTTCCCCTGCCCAATTTTTCATATTTTGTGTTATTGAACGTAATAGTTATGTCATATTTGAGATGGATGAATGTGTAATTTTTTGTTATATGTCGACTTATTAAGAAAATATTAAGTGAAGTATAATTTTTATGGTGTGAAGTTATGAATATCAGTTTATTTTTTGTTTATTATTTATTTATATATTATATTAAATATTTTTTTAATAATATTTAATCGAACCTGCTCGACTGGCCCAACCTAAAACCTCGAACCAGGCCCTCTCCGGTTCAATGCCCGGTCCGGTTTTTAATACCTTGATATATAGGCAAGGAGCAACATATTTGGAAATGGTGAAAATACTACAAAGTTGTTTTCATAATTTCCAAATATGTTATTGCTTCTTAGACCACAAATCCTCATTTTGTATATTATCTCATTGGCAATATGTGTTATAGTATGTGTATCTTATTGAAAACAGAAAATAAAAATTTGAAAACAAAGTAAGCAGGCCCTAAGGGTGTGTTTTATTTGCAAGGAAATAAGGGATCGAACAGGACAAAATTGATTGTTCCATATTTGATTCAAAAAATAGTCAGGAGACTGGACAAAACAGAGGGTACTGGATAGCACAAAAATCCAATTTTTTATCCCCCATTAAACCATGAGACAAAAAATTGTCATATGGACAAGCTGTAAAAAGACAAAAATACCCGCACTTTAATTTATTTCTAACCCAATAAATACTTTCTCCCTCCCCCCATTACATATTACATATACAACATTACTACTATCATTAACGTCATTACATATTACATATACAACATTACTATTATTATTTATTATTATTTACATAATAATTATAAAGCTTAATCTAATTATATATTATATATTTTTTAACAATATAATATATTATAAATAACAGAATTCGCGAGCATTGTAATCAATCAAATAACCATCACAAGCCAACATGATTCAAGCAAAATGGTATTTTTTCTGAGTCAAATCCTCAAACATCTTGTTGTCATCATTAAGAAAATGCATCATAGCAGTTCCCAAAAATACACACCCCCCAAGCAAACTATGTCCCCGAAATCAAGAACCCCTCATTCCACCTCAGCACATAAGGCGAAACCCCAACCACAAAAGTCGCAACGAAAATCACAATCAAACACCAAACCTGAGCCGAAATAGAGAGGAAGAAGAGAAGAAAGACAACAAAGATGATAAGGGAACATGACATTGGGAAGAAGATAGAGAAAGAAGAAAGCAAAAATAGATTTGCAAGGAGAATGTCTTAGTGAGGGTGGATAAAGAAGGGTGGGTTGGTTGGTTTAAATAGAATGAATGTGAATGTGAATGAGTCAATGGAGTCAAAAGGGGCTTATATTAAGAGACAGAGATAGTACTGTACATATACAAATCTTGTATTGGTACACATATGAGTAAACATAGAAAACCTCCTCCTTATGGCCTAGCCCTCCCCCTTTTGTTTCCAACTGCCACCCCAACCCCTCGAGGTTCCCCTCCCTTTTTCGTTGCCATCACTTTCAACCAATCTTTTAAAACTCTAGATGGGTCATTGACTCTATCTGATAAGGGGTCAATGTGGGCCATTGGTCGAATAAGGGAGTCACTAGTTGAATTGCATGAATCAATATATGTTTTTATAAATTTTATACTCAATATATATAACATATTTGTCACCCTATATCTTAAAGCAATTGTCTGGCTTAGTGGTAAGAAATTGTTTTGAAAGTCTCATACCTTGTTCGATTCCAAGGTGAGACATATTTGAAGACTCTATTTTCTTGTGTTATTTCAATGTCTTCTGTGAGCCTTTAATATGCAACAACACGTGAGGTCAATATGGACCAATGAGATGACAAGACTGAGAAGTAGCAAGCTGAACGTTCTAAACTCGGTTTAATGATGTCATGTTAGGACCAGTTGCATGAACGATCCATTAGTGATCAGACCAGCCATGCGTTCGGTTCGGTTCTCGGTCAGCCTGGGCTTTAAAACACTGCTCCCAACCACTCACCTTTTACACGCAGTTATCGTCACATCATCGTGTTGCCTGCATGCCCCTTCCTCTATCAATCATCAACGTCGACAAGCTATTGCCTTCATTCATGAGTTTTGGATTGACAAGTTTCAGGTTTCGCCTCAAATTTGAAGGAGGTTGTTGAGGGACTCAGATTTGATGTAGTAGCAAAATGATGAAGTTGACGCAGTTGTGAAATTTGGGTCATCTGATCGAGATCAAAATTCTCACATTCTAAGTTGCGTAATTCAAACTATAAGATCAACCTCGGAATGTTGGTCATTTGACCTCAATAGGACAACCCATATTTCACAATTGTCAACTTCGACATTTTGTCACTATAGCAAGTTATCTGAATTCATTGCTGACGAGCTAAAATGGGTCTAAAATACTACACGTGGAGGGTTACGATTACCGATGAGTGGTGATGTGGAAAAGGGTGATGAGCTGTATGGGTTACGACGTTCAATAATGGTGGTTGTTTGTTATGGGCGAGACCATGGGTTTGGGAATAAGAGAAGCAAAAAGGATGATTTTCTGATTATACCCTTTATATCCACTCATTTTAAAAAAAATTTAATCCAATGGCTACATATAAGTTTTGCATTGGTACACAATTGTTTGATTATGTACCTTATGCGACCTAATTTATGAATAATGTGGCTTAATATACATACGGTCTAAATAAAATTTTGTGGTTTAATACACAATTTGGTGGTGCATCCTTCACCATCATTTTTAAAACTTTTTAAATTTTATTACAATCCATTAATTATTTTAATCTCTCTTCCGACCTCACCCCTCTCACTCAATCCCTCCATTCCTACTCGCTCTTTGCCTTCACTTTGTTACCCTTATGATTATCCATCACTCGAGACCTTTTTGTTTTTCAATTACCCTAAATACACTATCTTTTTTTTTGGTCTAATGGCCCAGCGACTTACTACGCACTCCAAAGAGCTGAAAGGGGCGTAACGGATTTGAACCCGCGCCCAAGTATCCAAGCGGCAAATACTTTGCCAGTTGTGCTAAGCACCACCGACACCCTAAATACACTATCTAATAAGATTGGATTTATTTTATCAGCAATTCTATATAGTACGAACCGATGTTCACACGAATACGTGTATACGTCCTCTTCCTCGCGTGGATTTATATTTTGTTTTCCCCAAAAAAAAAAAGTACAACATAAAATTACGCTCATCCTCCAAAATAGAAGTCTCCCGCACCACTGCAACACTTGCCATCAACAAAATGCATCTGGTTTATGACTCATTCCATAACCACCTCATTGTTTTCACACATCATCGCCACTGCCATCTTAGGATCTCGTTAATTGGTTACTGTCAAATTTGCAGTCAACATACCCACCCCAACTAAGTAGCACCATGTCCAAAGCAGATTCCAAAGTAAGAACAAGAAGAATTTGACTAGAGCAATTACAAGTCACCGAAAAATATAAACCAAATTGATTCTAGGAAAATCTAATAAAAAATGGGACCAAAAATTCTGTCGTAGCATCCAATATACAAAACTATAACTCTCGACCGATAATTGGTTAAAAAAATATCAAAATATAAATAAAGTATAAAGACAAAACCAAGATACTGCAAGTCGGGAACTGCACTCCCTCTAATGCACATATAAAGACATCATATAACCCTATCATCAATTTCAACCAAGGCATTGGAAAAGTAGAGAAACCTCCCAAATTGGTGACAAAAAGGATGAAAATAGATAGGTGAATCGCAGCATAAAAGAGGGAGAGAGAATCACGAACGCGACAACATCAAGTGAGGGGAAGGGAATATGCGATGGCAGATAGGAGTGGATCGCTTTGACTGGGACGAGAGCCTTCTTGCATCGTCTTACTTCTCCTGCTTTTCAAATTAGAGAGAGATGAATGAAGAGAAAAGAGAGAGGCGACTGACTAAGAACTATTCCTCGTTGGATGCCACATCATTCATGTGTTCCTTAAGAAATCAATTTCGTATCATTTCGCATTTTCCTTATTTTATATAACTACTCCGTAAATAATTACTTATTTGAGTTTACAATGTAATTGTATTGTATGTGTATATTCCTGTACACGAATAAGATTATCTATTTTGTCATTTTACAACTTCTCTACTTTTTTTCCACTTAAAGCTACTTAAAGCTCGACCTCAGTGTTTTCATAACGAAAATTTTCACTTCATCTTTAAACTCTTACAACTATCAAATAGTGGTCACAACGCCAAAATCGCTACTCTACAACAAATCATTAAAGAGAGACAAAAATGGGAAAGAACAAAGCACTAGATAGTGATGACCAAAAAAACACCATTTAGTTACCATTAGTAACGTTGGAAATATGACATCTAGAGATACATCTGTGTCCCCTTTTTCTTTGCTTGCTTCCACTCGTGCAATTTCATCTATCTACGCCATTTGGTATCAACTTCCGACCAACATCGAGGCATCGTCACTGAAACCCAAAATACACAAACACTTCCCCGATATAATACTTCAGTATTATTACAGAAATTGCAATCATTGCAAGTTGCAGTACGATGAAACGTTGCTGCTCTTCGTCTAAAGGTTGCTAGCCCTAGTCTTCCTTCTTATCCGATTCGTCAAGTGCAGCCAGTCTTTCAACAAGGGGAGGATGAGAATAGTGATAAGCTGAGTACCATGGATCTGTATTCATAGCTGACAGATTCTCCTCCTGAAAGACAAATCAGAAAACAATTAGAATGCAGCACCATTTCACCAGGAACAAATACTAATTACTACTTCAATTAATACCAACTAATGACATGAAAAGAATAATTATAAATAAAAGTCACCTGTAGTTTCACAAGACCAGCCCGCAGTGCAGATGAGTATCCAAGCTTTTTAGCAAAAGCATCAGCCTGCATAGGATGATACATGTAAGTACAAGAGACGGACGGAGAGAGAAAGCCAAAGGACCAACGCTACGCTTGGTTATGGGTGAAAATAGGCAGGTGGAAAATTACAACATATGGGCAGAATTAACATTAAAGCACACTGCTATTTTCCATTCCACCATCATCATTGAGCTAAACATCATCATTGAGCTAAATAAGTAAAGGAAAGTAACCTGAAATTCAAATGATCGGCTCACAAGATTTAGACCAAAGCTAACCAGGCGCTGGAGGGGGATTACAGTATACTGCAAAGCCAGGTAAAATAATGTTAAGTTCTCTCTCTTCTCTCTCTCAACAGAGATAATAACATTTATAGTGAAACTCCAGATTTCATGGAACTCGAGAACAGAATAATGATGAGATGGGTCACGGAAATGATACAGCTCTAACACCATATTGAAGTGAAGGATGGAAGAGAAAGAATAAAGACTTCTAAATCATGATTATGGTTTTTATCACAAAACAAACTAAGCACTAACCTTATTTATACTAACACTATATTCCTAATTCTAATTATATAAGGAAATAAATTAAGAAACATAGAAACCAATCCTAAGAGATAATCTAAGATACTCCAAGATACAAGCCAAATATTACAAGATATTTTTCATTTATTCTATTAGGGATCACCAAAAATCTAAAACTAAAAAGGTGGATTGGTTTAAAAGTAGATAGTCAAACACGGTTCCCTAAAACAACCCTGAAATAGATGTCTCACATGTAAGCTTTGGCTATGCAGATTTGTACTGTTCACCAAAACTGCCCAAGCATGACATATAAATACTTCCCTAGTAGAACCACTTGCACATACAAGAGCCGAAGTGGGAGTGACTTTAACGATGGCGTGGTGTAAAAGCACAAAAAACATAAATACACATTCATATCTAAACCCCAATATCTTTTTATCACAATTTGAAGAAAAAAGTGGTCTCTTTTCTTTGGTTTCAATGGAAAGAACATAGGTCAACCACCATCCAAGCCAACCAATATTTTGACACGTACCAGAAAAATGACGAGTCCAATGAGGACTGGCTGTGTGTCAAACCCAAAACTTCGAAACAGATCAGTTGAGTTCCTCACAAGAGCAAATCCTCCAAATTGCAAAAGTGTAAGAATCTGCCTCAATCGCAAGAGAATATGTAAGGCAAACATCAACAGATTGAAGTACTAACAAATCTCCAAGTTAAATGTTGTAATACCCATTCCTTTAAAACATTTACTCGACTCAACAATGAATGGCTCAAGCAATACAATGAGTGTAACAGCCGAAACAAATTAGTAAAACTATCATCTTCTAATCAAATTATGTAGAGGTAATCCAACTGAAAAATGCATTACTTTTCTAAAGATGTTCTATAAAAGAGAACTTCATTAAATTTACAAGTTCATATAGAGGAATTTAACTTGCCACATAAATTGCTCTGAGTTGCATCAAATGCAACATTAATGAATTCTGATATTAAATATTCATCACGGCTTCATGATCACAGATTGAAACAAGCTTTTCAGCATCATGAGTAATCAATGAAGAGGAAGTATTTAATTTACGTACAGGAATGCTACTACACAAACCTGCCTGGCAACAAATAAGTACACGGTGTGATTGAGCTTCCAATGCCCCAGCTCATGGGCAATAACAGCTACCACTTCCTCGTCATTTTTGCACTGCAATACATCATTTGGTAATGTAAGATCAACTGTGACAAAATTGTATACTATGAGCAATAGATAAGGAGGATGGGGTTACCTTTACTTGTTTGGAGGCCAATATCTCCCCCAAATGTATGCAAAATTTAGTTAGATTATGTACATTTTGTTGTTTAAATATGAGTTGCCTTCCACAATTTTTTCACTTTTTAACCCAAATTCAACACCACATAAATGTCCATGCAAACACATGACCCACTGCAAAGAGTGAAAGGGACCACATCTGGGCCGAGGTAGACCAAATCAGTCATGGGCCTAGGCCTTGAAAGGTTTACACTAAAAACAAGAAAGGGACACATGGAAGAGAGAAAGCATGGGAGTTAGTTGTGAGGATGGGAAGAAGGGAGTGAGGGATGGGAGTTGGCAAGGTTAATTTTAAAGGGAGAGCGAGGGGGAGAAGACAGGCTGGATTATTGGATGTCATTCTGCCATTATAGCTTGGGCTCTTAATTCTTAGGTGAGAGATATTTTCCTGCATTTTCTTTCATTTTCTTGCTTGTATTAATTGTCCTTTCCCGAGGAGCAGGGCAGCTCAAGTGGCAACTTTAGGTTGCTTAAGGGTTGCCTCACCCGGCCTCAAGGGACTGAGTTTGAGTCATCCAAAGAGGGGAAGTGGGAATACTATTGATCCTCATTTATAAGGAGGTCCTTTCCCGAGAATTAATTGCTGTTTTTGTAGAGATTCCTCTATTTTCTTAAGTTAAAGAAGTACTCCAATTCAGTTTGATTAGTTCTATTGAAGACTGAAGACACCAAAATATTTTCAAAACCAAACCATATTTTCACTTTCTTCATTTTATCTGTATGTTTATTGATTACTTTTTCTCTTATCATTGGCTAAGTTAGCAAGTTCAATATAATTTTTCTAAAATGTTTTTCTTTTTTTCTTTGGCCTCATCAGGAGATTTTTTTGTAGCCCACCAGCTCCATCTAATAGATAAGGTGTCTCTGTAGTCAATAGCGGATAGCGGCGCAGAGTGGTCGACCCCGAAATTGGGATAGCAGTATAGCGGGAAAGCCGCTATTGCAAAGAGGATGAGAAGGAGTAGAAGAGGAGGGGGAGAAGAGGTGAGGTTAGAGGTATTTTAGTCTTTTCAAAATAAAAGGGAACGTGGGTAGAAATAGGGGTCTGTGGCCCATCATTGAACTTACTACCCAGCCTATCTCTAAATTTATTCAATCAGAAATGTTCAAATGGGCCTGACAAATAGCACAGCCCTAACCAGAACAAACTAAGGAAAAAGATAATTACAAAAGAGAAAAATGGGGCAAATCAAAATTAGGTCACGATATATGTCATGAGACAGGGAGATAGAAAAACAAGACAAGGGCACAGTTCGACAGCGAGGTAGAGAACCAGAGACGAGCAGCTGTGCAATCGTGTTTGTCTTCAATCGTCCGATTCAGAGCTGCATTGTGATTCTCTTGCTTCTTCTTTCTTGCTTCCTTCCTTTCTTCTCTGCATATGAAGGTGCTGGTCAGAAAACACCAGAACATGGCTGGAAAGTCGCCAAAGAGCCCTGTAGCGGCCGCCACAGGCCACAATCAGCACAATTCCAGCGCGATTTGCGGCCGCGATAGCCTCTCCGGTAAAACGCGACGCACCAGCCATTCGTGTTGTAGTAGAGCTCGATTCCGCACCGCTATCGCCCCACTATTGACTACATAGTAATGTATACTGACCGTAAACTACCAACATATATCATAGTGCCTGTTGGAAATAATTCTACATTTAATGTTCCACTTTCCAAGTAGTTTAGATTCATTGTACAATAAATAGAATAGGTTCAATGCATCTTAGGGAATAGAGATTTCTTTATTACTTATCTTGTAAGTTGTATTTCACAATTATTATCCTTGTAAATCTTTGTGTATAAATTAAGAATTCTACTAGGTGCTAACTCACTGAAGCACATTCAGAAATTCTGCCTTCCTATTTTCACATGGTATCAGAGCTCCTGATCTAGGGGACTCTACTTCCGCAAACAACTCTTAAGAAAATCTGACTGGGCATTTTCTGCTGTCAATTTTCTCAAATCTTGACTGTGCACTACATGCTGTCAAGTTTTTTCTGGCCAGACTCTTCTGTTTGTCCTTTTTTTCTTTATCCAATCTGATCTCTAGTACTTATGGAGGACGAGATTGTGAATCCATTTGCTCAAGGAGAAAACTCTCAAGTCCAGAATAATCAATCTGGAGAATTACAGAGTATTCAGCCTGCCTATCGACTGAACGAGAAAAATTATTTGAAGTGGGCTCGACTTGTTCGTACTGTGTTGAAAAGTAAAGGTAAACTCAGTCACTTAATAGGCACTGGGCCAGCAAAGGAAGACCTAACATATGCTGCTTGGGATGAGGAAGACTCGATGATTATGGCATGGCTATGGAACTCAATGATTCCAGAAATTAGTGATACTTGCATGTTTCTCAGCACTGCGAAGGAAATTTGGGATGCCATAGAAGAGACCTATTCAAAGGCGAAAGATGCTGCCCAAGTCTATGATGTGAAGGTGAAAACAGTTGCTGCAAAGCAAGGAAACAAATCTGTTACTGAATATGCCAACCAACTGAAGTCTCTTTGGATGGAGTTGGATCATTATAGAGTGATAAAGACTCATTGTGCAGCAGATTCAGCTGTCCTTAAGGAGTTTATTGAAAAAGATAGGGTCTATGACTTTCTTGTAGGACTAAATCCTGAATTTGATCAAGTAAGAATTCAGATTCTGGGAAAATCAGAGGTTCCTTCCTTAAATGAGGTAGTTGCCATTGTACGAAGTGAGGAGAGTAGAAGAAACTTGATGCTGGATACTCCATCTATTGAAAGTTCAGCTATGATAGTTGAAAATCCTAGAGGTGGAGGACAAGCAAAGGTAGAAAAGAAGAGTGATTTATGGTGCACTTACTGTAATAAGCCACGACATACCCGGGAGAAGTGTTGGAAGCTGCACGGTAAGCCTCCCAATCGTGAGTTTGGACAGAAAGGAGGATCCTCTGGGGGGGTCATCTCGCAAAAATGGCCAGGTTTATGTTGCTGCTGAACAACATGAAGAAGGTAAAACAAATTCTGCAAGCAGGCCAGAATTTACTAGCCTCAGTCAGGAGGAGATAGAAAAGATGAGAGCCTTCTTCAGCAGTCTGGAAAAACCATCAGGTACTTGTACTTTGGCGTATTCAGGTATGCTTCCACTTTCATTCGGATTTAATGTCTCAAAAACACCTTCTTCCTTCCTTTGGATTTTAGATTCCGGAGCCACAGACCATATGACACCCTCATCCAAACACTTCTCCACATATTCTCCTTGTCCTAGCAATAAGAAAATAGTTATTGCAGATGGTACTCTTGTTACTGTAGCTGGTATAGGAAACATTGAAATAAATCCTTCCATAACTCTAAACAACGTCCTTCATGTCCCAAAGCTATCTGCAAACCTTGTTTCCATCCAGAAACTTACAAAAGACTTACACTGTATTGTGATTTTTCGCAATGATTGCTGTATTTTTCAGGACAAGGAAACGGGGAGGACGATTGGATGTGCTAGAGAAAGGGATGGCCTTTATTCTCTTGGGGAACCAAATTTGTTTGTCACAGAAAAAAAACACCAACCTCAATCATTCATGTCAGAATCTGGTCTCTCAAAAAGGGAAAAAATTTTGCTTTTTCATTGTCGGTTAGGACATCCTTCTTTTGGTGTTATCAAAGTTATGTTTCCATCTTTGTTTTCTGGGTTAAATGTTGAGAGTTTTCACTGTGATGTATGCGAGATTGCAAAACATAAGCGTGCACCTTTTCCATTAAGTAATGAGAGAAGTACATTTCCTTTTTACCTTGTTCATACTGATGTTTGGGGTCCATCTCCTATTCCAAATGTTTCTAGAGCTAGATGGTTTGTGACCTTTATTGATGATTGTACCCGTGTTACTTGGGTTTTCCTTCTTAAACACAAGTCTGAAGTGAGTACAGTTTTTCAAAAAAAATTCTCAATGATTAAAAACCAGTTTGGTGTAGACATAAAAAGACTTAGATCAGATAATGGCAAGGAATATTTCAATCATGTCATTACTCCATTCTGCCAAAAAGAGGGAATAATTCATGAGTCTTCTTGTGTCAAAACACCACAACAAAACGGGGTTGCAGAGAGAAAAAATGGACATCTTTTAGACCAAACTCGTGCATCGTTGTTCCAAAAGAATGTTCCAAAATTTTTTTGGGGCGAGGCTGTTCTCACAGCAACATATCTCATTAATCGGTTACCCTCTAGAGCCTTGGGGTCTAGGAGTCCTATGGATGTCCTTTCTTCTTTCTATCCTAACTTGTCTACTACTATTAATCTTCCACCACGAGTATTTGGATGTGTCTCGTTTGTCCATGTTCATAGTCAAGATAGGGGAAAACTTGACCCTAGAGCTGTAAAATGTGTTTTTATTGGGTACTCCTCCACTCAAAAAGGATACAAATGTTACCATCCTCCTTCCAAAAAATTCTTTGTCTCTCGGGATGTAACATTTCATGAAAAGGAAGCTTATTTCACCCAACCTTATCTTCAGGGGGAGAATATAAGGGAAGATAAGGAAAGTCATCTTGAAACTCTTTCTCTTCCTATCCTTGAGTCAAACATACCCAAGGTTGAGTCAAAGCAGCCATCTGTTTCATCCTCATCTCCTGAAACCGAACCTGAATCGGAACCTGAAGTTGATATAAGGTTTGGAAAAAATTTGGTATTCAAGAGAAGGCCAAAAGTCACCCCTGACTCGACACATGTTCAAGAGTCCAATCCGACTCCTTCACATCAGGTAACAAATTCTGATTCTCCAACTTCACAGGATAATTTTTCAGCTTTCCAAAATGAAACAACCCAAACAGCAGAAGATGACCCTACCCTCTCAGAAGCTCAAATTGTTGAAAATGATCTTGACCTCCCAATTGCCATTAGAAAAGGAACCAGAAAATGTACCAAAAAAACCATTATATCCTCTCTCAGATTACCTCTCCTTTCAAAAATTCTCACCAACCCATAAAGCATTTCTTGTTAACCTAAACAATACCTTCATTCCCACTAATGTTTTTGAGGCATTATCTGATAAAAAGTGGAAACAGGCCATGGATACAGAGATGGAGGCATTGGAGAAGAATAAAACATGGGATTTGGTTACTTTACCGGAAGGAAAAAGACCTGTTGGTTGCAAATGGGTTTATACAGTGAAGTATGAGGCTGATGGGTCAATTAAGAGGTACAAAGCAAGGTTGGTAGCCAAAGGTTTCACACAGACCTATGGGATTGATTATTTAGAGACTTTTGCCCCAGTTGCAAAAATGAATACAGTTCGTGTATTGTTATCTCTTGCTGCCAATTATGGTTGGGAATTGCAACAATTTGATGTGAAGAATGCTTTCCTACACGGGGATCTTGAGGAGGAAATCTATATGGAGGTACCACCAGGATATTGTACAAACATTGCTGCCAATACTGTTTGTAGGTTGAAAAAGGCATTGTATGGGTTGAAACAATCACTCAGAGCTTGGTTTGGAAGGTTCACTAAGGTTATGAAAGCCTTAGGATACAAACAAAGTCAAGGAGATCACACATTGTTTATTAGACACTCGACTTCAGGGGGAGTGACAGCATTGTTGGTGTATGTGGATGATATTATTTTGACCGGAAATGATTGGAAGGAGCAACAAGTCTTGAGTCAATGTCTAGCAAAGGAGTTTGAGATAAAATCTCTTGGGAGGCTAAAGTATTTTCTGGGAATCGAGGTGGCTCACTCCAAGAAAGGTATTTTTATATCTCAACAAAAATACATCACAGATTTGCTCAAAGAAACAGGTAAGACAGCTTGCAAGCCTGTAAGTTCACCCATAGATTTGAGTCTTAAATTGGGTGATGCAGATGAAGGTGCTGCAGTGGATAAGGAGATGTACCAGCGATTGGTTGGGAAATTAATCTATTTGTCTCACACGAGGCCAGACATTGCATTTGCTGTAAGTTTGGTTAGTCAATTTATGCATAGTCCAAGAGAAATTCATTTACAGGCAGCGCATAGAATTCTGCAATACCTCAAGGGAACTCCAGGAAGAGGAATTTTATATAAGAGGAATGGAAATGCAATTATTAAGGCTTATACTGATGCTGATTATGCAGGATCAGTTACTGACAGGAGGTCCACTACTGGATATTGTACCTTTCTTGGAGGAAATTTAGTAACTTGGAGGAGCAAAAAACAAAATGTGGTGGCTCGTTCTAGTGCTGAAGCAGAGTTTCGGGCTATGGCACAAGGAATTTGTGAACTACTTTGGCTCAAAATAATTTTAGACGATTTGAAGATTAAACGGGGTGGACCTATGAAGCTTTATTGTGATAATAAGTCAGCAATCAGCATAGCTCATAACCCTGTGCAACACGATCGGACAAAACACATTGAGGTGGATAGACACTTTATCAAAGAAAAGCTCGACTCCGGTTTGATTTGTACTCCGTATGTACCTTTACAAGGGCAACTCGCAGATATTCTCACCAAATGATTGAGCAGTTAAGTTTTTGAAGGAATAGTATCCAAGCTGGAAATGGAGAATACCTATTCACCAGCTTGAGAGGGAGTGTTGGAAATAATTCTACATTTAATGTTCCACTTTCCAAGTAGTTTAGATTCATTGTACAATAAATAGAATAGGTTCAATGCATCTTAGGGAATAGAGATTTCTTTATTACTTATCTTGTAAGTTGTATTTCACAATTATTATCCTTGTAAATCTTTGTGTATAAATTAAGAATTCTACTAGGTGCTAACTCACTGAAGCACATTCAGAAATTCTGCCTTCCTATTTTCACAGTGCCAGTAGATGTTTTTAAAAAGTAAAGTGAAAAAATTAGGAAGTTTCTTAGCTTTTGTCCCAAAATCCAAAAATATTGCAAAAGGAGCAGTCCTATATGCAAGAAATGCCAACACGAGCTCGTCCAGTAAATTCATGCGGAGTGTATCAGAAAAGGTTAATGTCTTAACCGCTTTGTGGGTGATGACTGCATTTCTAGAAAAAATAATTTTTTCCCTTCTTGCTACCAAGATTGCTAGACTCCAAAAGTCCAACAAAGATACTGTTAAATGAGAGAATAGAGAGACATATGTTGAATACCGTGTGTTTAAACTACACAACGGAGGTTCTTTATATAGGATTAAAAGGAAATCAAATAATTAATTACAGGATATTCTATTCCTAATTACATGATATGATTTGCCTATACAATAAATACAAAGATCCTATTTTATTTTCAACACTCTCCCTCAAGCTGGAGCATATAAATCATATGCACCCAGCTTGTTACAAATATAACTGATTCGAGGACCTCTTAGAGATTTAGTGAAGACATCTGCCAATTGGTCATTGGAATTGACGAAGCTAGTGGTGATGTCCCCTGATTCGATCTTCTCTCTGGTATAATGACAGTCCACCTCAATATGCTTAGCCCTCTCATGAAACACGGGATTGGAGCCAATATGCAATGCCGCTTGATTATCACATATTACTGTCATTGGCATAGCCTCTCCAAACTTGAGTTCTTTGAGAAGTGATTGCAACTACATGAGCTCTTGAGTCACTAATGTCATGGCTCTGTATTCAGCCTCAACACTAGATCTTGCTACTACATTCTGCTTCTTGCTTTTCCATGATATCAAGTTTCCTCCAACTAGTACACAATACCCAGTAGTGGATCGCCAATCAATGGGTGAGCCTGCCCAATCGGCATCTAAGTAACCAACTACTCGAGTATGACCTCTATTCTCATAAATAAGACCTTTTCCTGGAGCACTTTTAATATACTTCAGGATCCGTATCACAGCATCCCAATGATCCTGACAAGGAGAATTTAAGAATTGGCTTACCACACTAAATGCAAAGGAAATATCTGGATGGGTGACTGTGAGATAGTTTAATTTGCCAACCAATCTCCTGTACCTCCCTGGATCTGAAAGGGGCTCCCCGTGATTAGGCAGAAGTTTGACATTTGGGTCCATAGGAGTATCAACTGGCTTGGCATTCAATAAACTTGTTTCCTCAAGAATATCCATAGCATATTTCCTCTGTGAAATCACTAGACCATCCTTGGATTAGGCTACCTCGATACCCAAAAAATAACGGAGTTTCCAAGGTCTTTAGTCTGAAACTTGTGAGAGAGATACTGCTTCAATTGGATTATACCTTGCTGATCACTACCAATTATCACAATATCATCCACATACACAACCAGATAAACACATCCTTGAGCTGAATGGCGATAGAAAACAGAGTGATCAGCGTTACTACGATTCATACCAAACTGTTGTACTATAGAACTGAATCTGCCAAACCAAGCTCGTGGAGACTGTTTAAGACCATAGAGAGACCTGTGGAGCCTGCAAACCATGTTAGAGGACTCCCCCTGAGCAACAAACCCAGGTGGTTGCTCCATATAGACTTCCTCTTTGAGATCACCATGCAGAAAAGCATTTTTAATATCAAGTTGATGAAGTGGCCAGCGACGGATGGCTACAATGGAGAGAAAGAGCCTAACAGACGCCATTTTGGCCACAGGGGAAAAAGTGTCACTGTAATCCTGCCCAAATATCTGAGTGTATCATTTGGCCACCAACCGGGCCTTAAATCGATCAATCTTACCATCAGGCCCAACCTTGACAGTATAAAGCCAACGACAACCAACCACAGACTTTCCAGGAGGTAGAAAGACCAGTTCCCAGGTACCACTGCTTTGAAGAGCACACATCTCGTCAATCATTGCTTGCCGCCATTCCAGGTGGGATAAAGCTTCACCTGGAGTGTTAGGAATAGAGACAGAAGACAAGGAAGACAAACAAGTGTAATGCGAAGGAGAAAGACGATGATAACTCAAAGCAATGTAATGAGGGGATGGGTTACGAGTAGAGCGTATACCTTTACGAAGGGCAATGGGAAGGTCAGGCTCAGGTGGCAGGGCCGGTTCCGGTAAAGGAAATGGCACCAGTGGTCAGTTTGGCATGGCCTCAGGAGCAGGAGCAGGAGCAGGAGCAGGAGCAGGAGCAGGGATATGCACCTCGGTAGGTCGCTGGCGATGATGATAAGTCTGTAGTGGTCGCACAGCTGGGGGTCCACAGATTGAGTGTCTGGAGTGACGAACTCAGAAGGCTCAATCGCAGGAGGAACGGGGAGGACTGCAGAAAGAGGCCCGGGAGACAAGTGAGTCGACTCAAAGTAAGGGACAGAAAAAGTGACATCAGCTGATATAAGGTAACGTCGAAGAGTAGGTGAATAACAACGATAACCTTTTTGAGACCAATGGTAACCAAGAAAGACACATTTGAGTGAACGAGGTGAGAGTTTGTCAAGACCAGGAGTGAGATTGTGAACAAAACATGTGGACCCGAAGACATGAGACGAAAGTGAATGGAGAGGGATATGTAGAAAGAGTACCGAGTGGGGCACTCGACCATCAAGCACAGATGAGAGCATGCGGTTTATGAGATAACAAGCTGTTAGAACAGCATCCCCTCAAAAACGAGTTGGGACATTACTATGAATAAGAAGAGTTCGAGTGGTTTCAATGAGGTGCCGATTTTTGCATTCAACTACCCCATTTTGTTTAGGTGTATGAGCACAGGACGTTTGGTGAAGAATGCCGTTAGATGCCATAAAATTTTGAAATTGTTGGGACAGGTATTCACGGGCATTGTCACTACGTAAAGAGCGAACAGAAACACCAAATTGAGTCTTAATTTCTTGATAAAATTGCTCAAAAATAGAGAACTCAGACCTGTTTTTCATTAAAAATAACCAAGTACAACACGAGAAATCATCAATGAAAGTAACAAAATATTTGAACCCAAAAGTAGTACTAGTGCGAGAAGGACCCCAAACATCGGAGTGAACTAAAGCAAAAGGGGACGAAATCCGTTTATTGACTCTATCAGGAAAGTGACTACGAATGTGTTTCCCTAACTGACAGGACTCACAATTTAAACTAGATAACTTGGAAAGACTAGGCACCAGCTTCTGAAGCTTTGGAAGACTTGGATGACCCAACTGAGCATGGATAGTAAGAGGGGAATCTGTGGCAGAGCACACCCAGGATAAGGATAGATAGTAGAGGCCATTAGACTCACATCCGATTCTAATCGTCCGTCTCGTACTCCGGTCCTGCAAGGTAACATTGTTATTAGTAAAGGTAACATCACAGTTATGAGAACGGGTCAAATGACTGATTGAAAGCAAATTAAATGGACACTCAGGAACGTAAAGTACAAAATTAACTGACAGGGAAGGGAGGAGTTTACCAGACGGAGTGGTGGCTTAGGACGAGCCGAGCTCTGATGTGTGTCAGACGGAGTAGTCTGAGCTGCATTTACCGGACGTGGAGGGCGCCCATGTAGCTTCCAGCATCGATCAATAGTATGTCCCATACGGTTGCAATGATCACATTTGGGACGATTCTTGGTGTTGGAACCTCGAAACACGCCCACGATTGTTGTCTTTGAGGCCTTGAAGCGATAGTGTCACGGTGCGAGCAACAGAAGCTTCGAGTGGACTTCAAAGGAACGAAGAAGAGGCGAGTAGCGGAAGACATAGTGGGAATAACAGTAGACCCCAAAATCTGATCACGGATGGCAGTGTACTCCTGAGGTAAGCCATAAAGGCCAAGGAGCATAAAGAATGTGCTTCGTTGCTCAAGTTCCTCCTTCTTCTCATCTGCGGCAGATGCAGCCAGAGGTAGGAGCTCATTAAATTGATGGAGTGCAGCATGAACACGACCGAGATAGGCAGACATAGGGCCATCCAACTTCTTTGGTCCAATAAGGGTGCCCACATCATGAACCATACCATAGAGGCGTTGAATATCATTGGTGTATAGTTCCTTAGCCTGACTCCAAACCGATTCACACGTGAGATGAGGATGGAAAATCAATTTGATGGTGGGATGAAGTGCGGACTTGATGAGACTGCACAACTGAGCATCAATCTTCTCCCAATTCGTACGTTCAGCCACGTCAAGTACAGATTCAGCCTTTTTGGTGAGATGGTCCTTATACCCTTGACCAGTAAGCCATAACTGAATGTCTGAAGCCCAAGTTTCATAGTTGGAACCGTCCAACTTCTCCGTAGAGAGGGGAGAAGTGATAAAGTTGGTGAACGCAGACTTCAAGCATCCAGGGGGAGGAACCCATGTTTCAGCGACAGAGAGAAAAATCACGTCTAGGAGAGAAAACGAGGCTGTTGCACCGGAACCTAGTCACCCGCTGCATCAAACGAAAAACTAACACGGATCGAGAACTATGGTGGAAGCGGCGACGCCGAGTCAAGCGGGTCGGAAAAACTGCTTCGGACGCGCCGCCACGCTGGAGGAGCATTTAACGAAAACTTGAAAAACGCGACGGAGAGAAAAAGCGCGTGAGAGCGCGTGGAGGTCCGGCGGTGATCTTTAGGGGTTGGCGGTCTGGTGGAGGCGAAATGCGGTGGTGGGGTCGATTCGAAAAAGGTCGCCGGAGATGGCGGTGACGGCGATGGCGGTTTAAGTAGGAATGGAGTCACAGCGATGGAGAAGGGGCAAACCGGAGTTGAGACACGGTTTGCCAAAAAAATTTGTCACCGGAAGACAGTGGGTCCACCGGGTAAGCACGGTTTTAGGGTTGCCTCTCTTTAGGCTCTAGATACCATGTTAAATGAGAGAATAGAGAGAGACATATGTTGAATACCGTGTGTTTCAACTACACAACGGAGGTTCTTTATATAGGATTAAAAGGAAATCAAATAATTAATTACAGGATATTCTATTCCTATTTACATGATATGATTTGCCTATACAATAAATACAAAGATCCTATTTTATTTTCAACAGATACGATGCATATAAGAAATCAACAATCATCAGAAAAAGCTTAAGCAAATCACCAAACATTATGCATGATAATTTGAGTAAATGCCCAATTTGGATCTCCATTGATATGTGTGACATTATATTTATCCTCTATTTATAAATATATCAAATTAATCACCCAAAAATATACATAATCCAAGGTCAAATAACTCCTTTAATGCCACATTTTTCCCATCAAACTGGTGCTTCAAATGACATCAAATTAGACCTTGAATGGGTATTAACTACCATTGAAGGAAAAACTTGATGCCGCTGATGAATGGAGGAGCAACGTGATATATGTCTTTTGAGAATGAAATGTGTGTTTAGTCTAAATGATGATATTCATTAATTTAAGAGAATAAACATCCATAGTTCTAAAACAATAAATTAGGGCAACAACCATCAATGTGAACACAAGCTTTTCCAAACGAACCCTATCCTAGCTTTCAAAAACTGGAACTTTGTGATTGAGATATTTGAAATAAAAGAGACGTGGAAGAAGGAGAATAAGACAACAATTTGCTCAGATGGATTCAAGAATCTAATAAATAATTAGCATCTTGAGCAAATGTGAGATCAAAGATTCCATAGCAATAAAGCCTCACTAAAACTCAAGAAGAAAATATAACAATCTGACACATGAAAATATGGTCAACAGTTAGTAGTCCCAAACCTGCTGAACTAATGTGTCGTAAAGTACAATTCTCTTGTTATTGAAGAATCCGTACATATATGCCTGCAATACATGTTTAGATATATTATGTCAAGCAAATTTAACAATTGAGGCATGATATAGGAGAGACATTTGAAAGACTTGTTTTACTTCCTTTTTGGACGAAATAAGAAATTTAACAAGGAAGAAAAGTTGTTTAGATTAAATAAACATCTCTAATAAGCCAACTCCGTGAGTATTTTTGATAAAATATCCTGTGCAATCCAAATGAGGACCAGCAAGGCAGGTAAATTATTCCATAACAAAGCAACAGGAAACACAAGTGTATAATTCCATCACCATAAGCATCTAAAGATTTGAATGTATAAACTGAAAAATCAAAATATTTGTCCAAGCATGTGGCAACCTCCATTGTATTCTGTAGCCTATGCCACTGTTATTAAGCTTTGGCCTGCGGTTCCGTTGCCCATATAAAATAAGATCTTTTTTGAAAAAAAAAAAAATAGAACTTTGGATTTAAACAGATGTAATCCCCTTTTAAACCAGAGTTACAAGGTAAGTATCTGTTCTTCAAAACAATGTCAATCACAAAGACCTTCATAACTAACAGGCATGTCAAAAGGGGAGTTTTGAAAAAAATAAAAAAATAAAAAAAAATAATGTACTCAATGTAGTAAGCATAGGAAGATATCTGGCAAGCATGTCAAAAACCCTCATAACTCTTGACAAACGGCTATTAAAAATATTCAAGAGTCAAACATATGCTAGCCTCGTTAAATAAGCACGATACATAAAAATTGTTATGCACAATTGTGGATAATACAGCCTAGATATGCTAGCCAACAGAGATAAATAAGTGAAATGGGAGTACAAAACATACTCACAACAGGCATGCCTGCTTAAGCACTAAAGTCATCCTATGGCTCATTTGAAGGTGCTCACAACATCAAAAAGGAAGTCAGCTGCTACATCTTTTAATTAACATCTAGATCTAAAGGGCTCGTAAGCATTCCCTCTTCTCCACAATCTAACCATTATGGTGGTTGACAGTACCCAGTAAAACTGATTTTCATCCAATATTATCCTCAACATCATGCGGATGCAACAATTTTTTTGTAAGTTGCAGTGGATGTCAAGGCAATAAAATACATAATGACAGAATATGTGGCTATGATGTTAGCTATAGTAAAAGATTTCAAGCCAAATGGCCAATAATAGACAAGTAATGGACTATTAAAGAAGGATAAACATTACAATTATACATGAGGGAAAAACCATTTGAGATGTAAGAAAATAAGCATCATAACATTGTGGAAAACTGTAATATATTTACAGAAGTTCTATGCTTACATTGCTGTGGCTTGACCTTGTAGATCCATCGATGACAAACAACTTCTTTAATGGAAACTTGAGGGAGGCAGCAAGTTTCTCAATTTTCTCCCTGAGCTGACCTTCAGGAAGCTGGTTACCAGAACATTGTGAGGGAAAAGATACTATAAACAAATAAAGTCCATGCATAAATTGTTTTCAAAATGATTAAAAAGGTTAAAAATACTAACTGGGGTGAACTTATTGAAGAGTGGAGCTATTAGAACTGGATATACTGACATCATCACTATAGAAAGGGCAAACATAAACGCCCATAGATAGATGGCCAAGTAAGGACCTCCTTTCTGCAAATATTCATATGAATATTAAAATAGAAAATAAGCACACTGCCAGGAGAAATACAATGACGATTACAGCATATCACACAAAGCAGAAAATGTCACAATCAAAAGTAATTTAAAAACGTTAACATACTAAGATAACAAACTCAACCTAAAGTTTGCATGACAAGTTTGCTCCGACAGAGAAGAGTATCTTACTTGTATTATCAAAATAATTGCAGCCACAATAGGAGGACCAATTAAAACAGAAAGTAACATTCCTTTAATCATGTCTCGAAAGAATAACCATATTGTTTGCTGCATGAAAGATGATAAGAAGGTGAGGACATATGCAGTTACAGATTTGATAGGAGCAACCTTATTTCATATCAGAATTTAGTAAAACGACATGTTAAATCAAACTACAAACGTTGAGGGTTAAAAACATGGATGTAAAAATAGATAAATAATGAGGAATAGCATGAACCTTATTAAAACCATGACGGGCCTCGATCACAAAAGTTGAGTACAAAGAAAATGGCAAGTCAGTTATCTGCAAAACAAGAAGTACAAAATTGATTTCATTAAAATATAAGATGTGAATATTGATATTGATTTCAATGCCCAGTCATCGCATACACCATAAAGCCTTTTAAGTTCCAGTGAATGCCATTGAAGGCCTTGCAGCATTCTAAACATGCTAGGAGTCAGAGTGTAATATAGCCTTTAATTGCCGAGCATATACCTATTTGTCTAAATGGAACAGCATAAACTTTACAAAATATTGTGAAAATTTTAAAATAGGGCAATAAAGAAAATCCAGAACCATTATAAAGAAGATCCTTTTTAGTATTTCACATTTAAATTGAGAAGTTCCTGGAGCCAAAGGAGATCAATGCATCTTAGGCTCTTTGGCCTCACACTCGGGAAAAAACCATATTTATCCAAGATTCGAGTACTATCTAAATCAGTAAAATCTTAAAATTTATAAGGAAATCACAATCTTGGAGAAGAAAAGAACATCAAAAGTTTTCTTGTTAATAATGTTTCTATGAAAAGGTGATGAGGAGTTTGGGACACAAAAAACAAACAAAAATACTTTCTAAATAAGGTATCAAAATCAAACCAAAGGACAAAAGAAAGGAGTACAAGTGAGAAACAGATTTTCAAGGGCTATAAGGGATTGTGTTGACCCAATCTTAGCATCATAATCTTTTTTGTAACAGTCTAACATCATATTCTTTTTGCTGCATTCCCTATACTCTTGCTTATCTCGAGGCAAGCAGACTATGATCCAAATCCAATGTCCAAAGGATATGGGTACAAGCACTTCCTTGGTCTTCCTTGGTCCTCACTGAGGACCAAGGAGGTGCCTCACTAAAGAAATGTTTTGAGGCACCAGGTTGCCATGACTCAAACTAACACCCCCCCCCAAAAAAAAAACACACACACACACTCTTTTATTATAAAAGAGATTTGGTAATACGAAGATAAGATAATTACAAATTGTATGCAGGATAAGAGATCCTCCTTAACATAAAAAGGAAACACAAACAACAAATAAAAAGAAAACAAACAAGGAGCAAAGCTATAATGGATTGTGTTGACCCAATCTTAGCATCATAATCTTTTTTGTAACAGTCAAACATCATATTCTTTTTGCTGCATTCCCTATACTCTTGCTTCTCTCGAGGCAAGCAGACTATGATCCAATGTCCAAAGGATATGGGTACAAGCACTTCCTTGGTCCTCACTAAGGACCAAGGAAGTGCGCCTCACTAAAGAAATGTTTTGAGGCACCAGGTTGCCATGTCTCAAACTAACACTGCCCCCAAAAAACAACACACAAACACACACGCGCGCACACAAACACTTTTATTATAAAAGAGATTTGGTAATACGAAGATAAGATAATTACAAATTGTATGCAGGATAAGAGATCCTCCTTAACATAAAAAGGAAACACAAACAACAAATAAAAAGAAAACAAAAAAGGAGCAAAGCTACCTAATCCCTCAGCATATCTGCTAAGAAAATACCCTTTGAAAACCATGTTATCTAACATCAAATAGAAGCTAAACGCTTAATTTTATCCTTAGTCAGCTGCCGATCCAAATAAACCACCTTAAAGATATTAATAGTAGAGAAAAATATACATAATAAAGCCAAAACTATTTTATTTTCCAAAAGGGAAGTCGCAGACATACCCGATACCAGATCATGGAACCGGCTAGAAAGCAAAGGGTGTGCAGTATTTCATTCTCTGCATTCAGACCAACTAATTTCACAAAATCTCCTGATTTCTGCAATCAAGTATAGGCATCAAATGGCAATGATATAGACATAGTTATAAAGTTGGGGCATATAAACACCAAACCAATCCTCACCTTCCAAAACCAGGGCAATATCTTAAAGAACAAAATTGCAGATTCCATCACTATTGTCACAAACTCACGAACAAAATGGAAGCGGCTGAAAAAAGTAAACAACCATTTATAAGAGTACTAGCAAGACACGCCAGAAGCAAACTTCAGAATGAGACACAAACATCAAACTAGGGAAGAATTCACATAAAACAAAAGTGCAAACCTCTCATCAAGACTATAAGCTCTAGATTTCTGAAATTTATCTTGGCTTATTACTCCTTCTAAAGTCTTTGGAAGAGTAGGAAGTTTGAGTGCCACATGTTGCCGCATATCCAAGTATGTTTCAAAAATGTACATTAATATCATAAACCCTGAAAATGGATTAGTAGAAAACAGGTAAATACCATGTTTTATTTCCAGTAGCTAAGAAATGGAATAGCGCCCAAAGAGTACATAATTAATAAGATTAGAGAGTAAATACTACTTCGAACAATTATTAATCAATATTTAAATAATTAATAATGACAATCTAACCCTGTAACCCATCTAATAGCAACCTAGATCATCAGAATCGGGTTTTTCAGTGAAAGATCATTATAATGTATTCCTTTGTTTTTTTGTGTTGAGATTTGGGGTGGTGTAAGGGCGCAGAGAGGGGAAAAGGAGGTTCTCAAAACAACAGCAATCAAAGGAAGCTGCCACTATTTAAAATAGCATCAGGGGATGAAATGGGTTATCTACCACAATGTTAAGTCAGGTGTATACTAGCGTTCCTCCTTATTTATTTGTAGCTCACATTGATTGATAATAAATCCTTACAGAACCTCAGAAATCTTATATCAGGACAAAAAGTAGTAACTGTCAGTTAATGAACTTGAAGAAGACCAGTAATGTTGCAGCCTATTAGAGTGATATATGTTTTTAGTGTAAAACTGAGTATCAGTTAGTTATGTCAGTTTTATGACAGCTCATTAAGAGGGTGTAGGATAGCAAAGTGAGCACATGTTTAGCCTCTGCACAAGTTAATCTCACTCATGAGTCACAAACTGACAATAATGTGACTGGATCTACTGGTAATGGCTCGTTTCGCGGCCGTGGCTGTGGTGCTGATCATGGCCGTGGTGGTCGATTCTCCAATGTTCAATGTCAGGTTTGCTTCAAATTTGGTCATCTGGCTGCTACCTGCTGGCATAGGTTTAATCAAGGCTTTCAGCCTCCTATTCCAGCCAGTTTTCAAGGATTTCAAAGTCCTCATTCTGATGCTTCTGGTTTTCATGGACCTCCTATGCCTAATGCCTATGGTATTCATGGTCTTCCTATGCCTTCAAGTATGTTTCCACAGCACTATCCTTCAAATACTTGGGTGTGGCCTTCATCACAGCAAAAGCCTCCTGGTTTTCAAGCACCTCAACTGAGTGCTATGGATACTAATTTTGCTCCAAGTGCTTCCAACTCGTGGTTCCCTGACTCTGGAGCTTCGTTTCATGTAACCAGTGATCAGAAAAATATCCAGCAGCTTGGTCCATTCACAGGACCTGATCAAATATTCATAGGAAACGGTCAAGGTTTACAAATACATTCCTCTGGTTCTAGTGTGTTTCAGTCTCCTATCAATTCAAATATGTCTCTTGTCTTGCATAATTTGCTTTTAGTTCCTTACATAACCAAGAATCTTGTTAGTGTTAGGAAGTTTGCAAAGGACAATTCATTTTTCTTTGAGTTTCATGCTAATCATTGCCTTGTCAAATCTCAGGAAACTAGCGAAGTATTGCTACGGGGACAAGTTGGTCTTGATGGACTTTATGAGTTCCCTAACATGCTTCTACAATCTGGTCAGCCTTCATCGTCACATTCTGTTTCATCTCCACCATCTACTGCTGCCAAGTCCACACTGTCCACTGTCAATTCCATTACTGCAGGCCCTAGTTCTGCCTCTACATCTACTTCTAGCTCCTCCAACAGTAGTGTTTTGGCTTCTATGCCACCATCTTATGGCATCTAAGATTAGGTATTGTAAATAATTAGAGTAAATAGTAAATAATTACCTTTTGTATTGTAACCTAGTTTGTTTATCTGGCCCATTGCTCAGGCCCATTAGGTTTAAGTCTAGCGTAGTCTATATAACAACGATTAGTGTGTGTATACTAATTAAGTCAATACAATATTATTCAGAAATACTTTTGCACACGGTATCAAAGCCATGAATGAGGAAATGAAAGCTCTTGAAAAGAATAGAACTTGGGAGATAGTTGAGATGCCAAGAGGCAAGTCAGTTGGTTGCAGGTGGATTTATACTGTCAAGTACAAATCAGATGGCACTCTTGATCGATATAAGGCCAGACGAGTAGCAAAGGGGTACATTCAGACTTATGGCATTGATTATGAAGAGACATTTGCACCAATAGCAAAGATGAACATTGTCCGTATCTTACTCTCTCTTGCTGCTCATTCTGGGTGGGAACTTAATCAGTTTGATGTTAAAAATGCATTCTTGCATGGAAATTTAGAGGAGGAGGTGTATATGGAGATCCCACGGGGATTTGATCCAACCAACGGGATAAATAAGATGTGTAGATTGAAAAAGACCTTGTATGGGCTAAAGCAGTCTCCCCGAGCATGGTTTGGAAAATTTACAAAGGCTATGTTGGGTCTTGGTTGCAAACAGAGTCAAGGAGATCATACCCTCTTCTTCAAACATTTACAGGGAGGAAAACTAACAGTACTTCTTGTTTATGTTGATGATATTATTATTACAGGGAATGACTTGGTTGAGAGACAACTCCTCAAGAAGAAATTGTCAGCAGAATTCGAGATGAAATATCTGGGAACTCTCAAGTATTTCCTTGGGATTGAGGTAGCTTACTCAAAACACGAAATTTTTATCTCTCAGAGAAAATATGTTCTTGACCTTCTGCATGAAACTAGCAAACTTGGGTGTAAAACTGCAGGTGTTTCCATAGAGCAAAATCATAAAATGAGCACTGAAGAGGAGAGTGCTAGAGTTGACAAGTCTCAATATCAGATATTAGTGGGGAAACTAATTCACTTGGCACACACTAGACCTGACTTAGCTTATGCAGTAAGCGTGGTCAGTCAGTTTATGCATGATCCGAGGGTGAGGCACTTGCAGGCGGTAGAGCGAATTTTGCAATACCTTAAAGCTACTCCGGGAATAGGTCTCTTGTTCAAAAGAGGCGGAAGACTGACGTTGGAAGCCTATACTGATGCAGATTATGCAGGTTCAGTAAGTGATAGAAGGTCCACTTCTGGATACTGCACATTCTTTTGTGGTAATCTTGTTACATGGAGGAGCAAAAAGCAAAATGTAGTGGCCAGATCAAGTGCTGAGGCAGAATTCAGAGCAATGACACATGGAATTTGTGAGCTATTGTGGATGAAGGTTATACTTGATGATTTGAAGGTGAATTATGAAGGCTCAATGAAGTTGTTTTGTGACAATAAATCAGCAATCAGCATTGCTCATAATCCTGTACAACATGACAGGACCAAACACATTGAGATAGATAGACACTTTATAAAGGAGAAGTTAGATTGTGGACTGATAACAACGTCCTACATTCCTGCTGGACACCAACTGGCAGATGTGCTTACAAAAGGGCTATCTACAGAACGATTCCGCCAACTTACTTGCAAGCTAGGAATGATTGATATCCACTCACTAGCTTCAGGGGGAGTATTGTAAATAATTAGAGTAAATAGTAAATAATTACCTTTTGTATTGTAACCTAATTTGTTTATCTGGCCCATTGCTCAGGCCCATTAGGTTTAAGTCTATCGTAGTCTATATAACAACGATTAGTGTGTGTATATTAATTAAGTCAATACAATATTATTCAGAAATACTTTTGCACATTAGGCCATCCTAATACTCAATCAATGAAACTTGTAATGGACCAATGTAATATTCCATTTTCTAATAAAGATGCCTCTCATTTTTGTACTGCTTGTTGTATGGGTAAAGCTCATAGAATTCACTCACCATCTTCACACACTACATATACCATGCCTCTTGAGCTTGTCTTCAGTGATTTGTGGAGTCCTTTCCCTAGCACCTCTTCTCTTGGTTTTAAATACTATATCGCCTTTGTTGATGCCTATTTTAGGTTAACTTGGATTTATCTTCTTAAAACCAAATCTGAAGCCTTTGAAATTTTCAAACAATTTAAGGCCATGGCTGAATTACAATTCGGTTTCCCCTTAAAATCCTTACAAACTGATTGGGGTGGTGAGTTTAGACCCTTCACAAAATTCCTAACTGATCTAGGCATCCATCATAGGATAATATGTCCTCACACACACTATCAAAATGGACACACCATCAAAATAGTGTTGTGGAAAGAAAACACCGACATATAGTAGAACTTGGACTCACTCTTTTGAGTCAAGCCTCTTTACCTCTTCAATTTTGGGACCATGCCTTCCTAACTGCAGTTTACCTTATAAACAGATTACCTACAGCATCTCTTAATTTTCAAATTCCATACACTGTCCTATATAAAACCAGTCCAGATTACAAGTTTCTAAAAGTATTTGGATGTGTCTGTTTCCCTCTACTTAGGCTATACAACACTCATAAGTTGGACTTTAGGTCTCACGAATGTCTATTTCTTGGTTATTCTTCTTCTCACAAAGGCTACAAGTGTCTCTCTCCCACTGGAAACTTATTCATTTCAAAAGATGTTTTTTTAATGAGTCAAGATTTCCATATACTAAACTGTTCTCTAAGTCTTCTACTTCTCGTCCCATTAGTCAAGCTTCTAGTGTTTCCCTGTCACCATTAACCCCTGTTCTGTCTAATCCCAGCACTGTTAGTCCTACTTCTACTGTTAGTTCAGCTTCTAATGCCTCTCTCTCTTTTGGTCAAACTCCTCCAGGCCTTACTGTCCCTAGTGTGTCTTCTCCAAGCAGTAATTCTTCTTCCACTGCTTCTGCATCTTCATACCACTCTGTTTCTTAGGTTTCACAGCCTGAACAGGTTCAGCCTGACCAAATACCTGTTGCAGCAGTATCCACTAACACTCATCCTATGCAAACTAGGTCAAAATCTGGTATTGTGCTTCCTAGAGTTCAACCTAGGCTTTTGTTAACACACACAGAACCAAGGACTGTTAAGCAGGCCTTGAAGGATCCTAATTGGCTTGAAGCAATGCAAGTTGAATATGATCCTTTGCAAAGAAACA
The DNA here is from genome assembly GCA_037113605.1 of Calophaca sinica. NCBI lineage: Eukaryota > Viridiplantae > Streptophyta > Magnoliopsida > Fabales > Fabaceae > Calophaca > Calophaca sinica. The sequence continues at coordinate 119,193,724 of CM073731.1, forward strand.
AGACATGGGATCTAGTTGCCTTACCACCTAACAGAAAAGCAATTGGGTGCAAATGGGTCTTTAGAGTCAACGAAAACCCGGATGGGTCAGTCAACAAACTCAAAGCAAGATTGGTGGCTAAGGGCTTCCATCAACTCCAAGGTTTTGACTTTCAGGAGACATTTTCTCCTGTTATTAAACCAGTAACAGTGAGACTCATTTTAACCCTTGCTCTTACTCATCATTGGTCCTTAAAACAACTAGATGTTAACAATGCATTCTTGCATGGTTTACTTGAAGAAGAAGTGTACATGCAACAACCACAAGGCTTTGCTCAGGGAGATTCCTCCATAGTATGCAAGCTGAATAAAGCTTTATATGGGCTCAAACAAGCCCCTAATGGTTTGAGAGACTTAAATTCACACTCACTAAGCTGGGATTTGTTGGTAGTAAGTGTGATCCCTCTCTTTTTATTTACAATCACAAGGGCCACATTGTCTACTTGTTGGTATATGTGGATGATATTATCATCACAGGAAGTTCTACAGGTCTGATTTCTTCTCTGGTACAACAGCTGAATTCTGCTTTTGCCTTAAAACAGTTGGGTGATTTGGATTATTTCTTGGGAATTGAGATTAAAAAGCAAACTGACGGGTCTCTCTTATTGACACAAAGTAAATATATCAAAGATCTTCTTGCCAAAACTGATATGCTTGAAGCTAACCCTACCTCCTCTCCTATGGTAGCTAATTCCAAGCTCTCCAAAACTGGTTCTACTGCAGTACCAGATCCTTTTCTCTACAGATCTGTTGTTGGCTCACTGCAGTATGCTACCATTACCAAACCAGAAATCAGTTTTGCAGTTAATAAAGTGTGTCAATTCATGTCAAATCCTCAAGAGTCACACTGGTGTGCTGTAAAAATGATTCTAAGATACTTAAAAGGCTCAGTTCATTGTGGTTTGCAGCTGTTTCCTGCACTGCCTGGCAAACCATTCAGTCTTAGAGCATTCTGTGATGCTGATTGGGCTGCAGATCCTGATGACAGAAGGTCCACTTCAGGGGCTGCTATCTATTTTGGTCCTAATTTGGTCTCTTGGTGGTCCAGAAAACAGCATGTGGTTGCTAGGTCCAGCACAAAGGCTGAATACCGCAGCTTAGCAGAGGTTGCTTCTGATTTGATTTGGATTCAAACTCTTCTAACAGAGTTACATATTCCTCATTCAGTTCCTCTGATTTTCTGTGACAACCAGTCAGCAGTAATGCTTGCCCACAATCCAGTTTTACATGCCAGGACAAAGCACATGGAGATTGATCTTTGTTTTGTTCGAGAGAAAGTCATTGCCAAGCAACTCAGTGTTCAGCATATACCTAGGACAGATCAGTGGGCTAATCTGCTCACCAAGCCTTTATCACCCTCTAAATTTTTGTTTATGAGAAACAAGCTCAATGTAATTGACCCCTCTTGTAAGGCTCACCCACATTGAGCTTGAGGGGGGGTATTAGAGTGATATATGTTTTTAGTGTAAAACTAACTAAGTATCAGTTAGTTATGTCAGTTTTATGATAGCTCATTAAGAGGGTGTAGGATGGCAAAGTGAGCACATGTTTAGCTCTCTATATAAGACAGATTGTTCTCCTTCAATTGTAAGAAAAATCAGTTACACAAAATCAATAACAGAAATTTCAGATTTCAGTTCTCTCTTGTTTTCCCTCCCTTTTTCAATTGCTCTAGGTTTTCTAATACAGCCCATTTTAACTGGTTTGCTAATTGCTAGTCCTGATCAATCAAAGTTGCTGCAAATAAACTAACAACAAAACACAATACAACAACAACCACAAGCAAGGCTTTTCCGACTAGGTGGAATTGGCTACATAGATGAATTGACATCATAAAGTCCTATCATGTGTATTAGGACCAAATATAGATACTTTATCTCTGAATTTCTCTCAACAGTTTGGCCTGTAGCTTTCCTTGGTCTCTCTCTACCACTAACTACCGGACTATCCTCCATCGGGTCAACTCTCCTTACCCGCACTTCTCAAAGTTTTTTCCACACATACTGAAACCACCTAGGACGTGATTCTACCATCTTTTCTACAATGGGTGCTAGTCTGTTTTCCTCTCTAATGATTTTATTTTTAATGCAATTCTATCTTATATAATCACTCATCCATCGTAATATTCTCACCTCTATGACACTAATTTTACTTTCTTGCCGGCTTTTTTTGCCTAACATTCAGTTCCATACAATATTTTAGGCCGTATAGCTCTTATAGTTGTACAGTAAAATTTTATTCAATTTGCTTCGACATCTTATGGAGTCATTCTTATTACCAAACCAGTTTTTTATTGTAATAAGAAGTTTAGGGGGAGGGGAAGTTGCTCCGTTCCATTGTAGACATGCCACAGGCCTCATCAAAGGCTTAAAGTATAAAAAGAACCCTAAAATCTTTTAGTCAACATAGTTTGATCCTACTAGTCATGCCCACCATCGCTGGCTACCGAACCAGCTTTAGACTGAAACAAACCTGCTACTTTTGAAAACAATCCAGTACATAAGCAACACAAGGCGCTCAACTCAGTCCCTTCTTGCTTACAACTAATACACGCTGCTTAACTTCCATTAAGACAAGTATAAAAAGAATAATGATTTTTAATCCCCGAGTTTTGTTTCTTACTATCCACATAGAACTATAGAACCCAGTGGTTGTGGTTGAAATACTATAATAATAACTTCTAACACTATTTTTTTTATTCTCAACTAATAACAATTTAACGGAGCAAAAACAACCTGACATCTAAAACACTATTCCTCACTTCCATTCATAACATAACAAAGTAAATAACGCATGTTGTTTCCGAGTGCCAGTGAAAGAGAGAGATTCAAAATCCATATATTAAAAAATTTTACAATCTACGCATCACGGAATAACACATAAAAACAAAAATTCCTTGATAAACCATAAACCCAGAATCCAGCAAAGTTGATGAAATCCAAAATTCCTAACAAAACATTTTCAGGAATAAGAAAAAAACATAAAAAAAAAATAATCAAACTAAGCATGATAAAACACCGGATAACGATGCAAAGACTGCACTGCAATGCAATGCAACCCAGCCAGCAGCAGCAACAGCTCAATGAAACTGTTGAAGCTCCCTGCTTCCGATAAGAGAGAAGAGAAGGCAACAACAGTAACGCTATTGCGGAGAGAATAGAGAGCTTACCGACAACAGCTTCCATGTAAGGAAACGCCAATGCTGATTCTGATTGAAGTGCTCGGAAAGAAACCGATGAACAAACTAGAAAATGTTCAGTCGGTTTCCACCATGGTAAAAAAGACCGGACCTGACCGGCCGGTCGGACCGGGAACTGGGCCAGTGTCCGGTCCGGTATACCCCTGAAAACCGCTTGACATCGGACCGGGCTAAAAGACCGGGAACTGGGTAAAAAACCGGGAAAACCGGTGAAAACTGGGTTTGAGCCGGTTCCGGGCCGAGAGAGAATAGGGGATGAGGGCCGAGAGGGTAGGGGATGAGTTTTTGCCGATGAGAGAAAGTTAGGGAGGTGAAGGATGGCGTGCATCTGGCTGAGAGAGAAGAGAAGTTTGAGACGGTAGGGGAAAAAAAAAACAAAGAGGTCGTTCGTGGGAGTTGTGAACTTTGTCATATGTTTGATTTTTTAGGTATTAAAATTAAAATATTTGAGTAAAGTGGTGGCTTCTCACGGAAGCCAAAACCACCGCCCCTGTACCTCAATGTAATTTTATTTATATAACTATTCGGATAAATTATAAAATTGGTCCTCTAAGTTTATTTTAGGTTTTAATTTGGTCCTCTACGTTTTATTTGTTTCGTTTTGGTCCTCTATATTTTATTTTAGTTTTCAATTTGGTTCTTTCCGTCACTAAAAGTCAATTGTCCGTAGCTAGAATTTGGCTTTTAGCTACGGACAATTGGTTTTTAGTGACGGAAAGAACCAACCTGTTGTAACTTTTAAAACGTAAGGGACCAAAACGAAACAAATAAAACATAGAGGACCAAATTAAAACCTAAAATAAACATAGAAGACTAATTTTGTAATTTAGCCTAATTATAACAAAAACAATGATAATATATATACCATCTATATCTATACCATCTATACCATTATATAAAGATAACAGGGTAAGGTAACCTTTTTTTATTTGGTGCACTAATTTGGTTTTCACTTTTATCCTTCACTTCATTGAGGAGAATAGACGGTTAAGTGCCTGTTTGGTTACCCCTCCAAACCACCGTTTGCCAGCCATTTTGCCGTTTCCGTTTAGCAAATTGAGTTTGTTTTTTTATTTCAGTGTTTGGGTATTTTTCCGTTTGGGCAAAGTCTAGTTTAGGAAGACAGAAACGGCGTTTTGCTGCTGCAGCTGTGATGGTGCTTCTCGGTTTGGGATTTCAGGTGGAAATACGAAGTTATGAAAATGCCCTCAATTAATTTTTCAACGGTCTCTTACCTACCAGGCTGCAACCTTCATTACTGCTTCTCTTTTTCTTCTTCAACCCTCATCACAACAACTGCCAAACAGAGGAAAAATTGAAGAATTGGGCTGGCTTGAGATAAGGAAGAAGAGATTAATCTGAGGTAAATTTCGTTGTGCTTCTCTTTCATTCCAGATCTGAGGTTTATCTTTTACCTTCGCTGGCATGTTCTCTTTTTTTTTTTTTTGCTACTGTTTCGGCAAGATATCCGTTTGTTTTGATGAGTCCATAATATTTGCTTGAAATGGGGATCAATAATATTTCAGCAAGGTGAACATAATATTTGATTGATGGGTCCATAATGTTTCGGCAAGGTTTATCTTGCTTGTTGCCGTCATGGTCGAAACACCTACAGACACACACAAAACACACCCAAAGAAGAAATGGGGATCGATAATTTGAACCACAAAAAATTTGGGTTGTTGCCATCTCATATTATCTTTTTATTTTTAAATTTTATAATAGGTGTAATAACTCATGTACGAAGATTTTTAATTCCTTTAACATGGAAATACTTCACAAATGTTTGTCTACTTAGATATTAACAGTTTAGAACCTTTTGTCTCAATCGGATAAGGCATATACAGACATTTGTTAGGCTGCTAGTTTCTGGAAAGTTAAAGCTGATAAGGAAATGGCAGAAGTGAGTTGTATGAAGTTCAACTCAATATGGCTAAGTTTGTTTAATATTAAAAAAAATATAGCTAAGTTATCTTCACCTTGATAGTAAATTTATAGCTGCAGATGCAATGTTAAATTATGCTTAAAGAATTGAGTCATACCAGAACTGTGATAGATAAAATTCCTAAAAATTTATGAAACTAAATTGGACAGTAGTAGTCTATGCAATGTTTAAATAACAAGTTATATTTACTCGAGTACAAGGTAGAAAGGTGGCAGGGCCTTTTTCTAAATTCTTGGTTCTTTCCTCAATATAATTTTTTGTTTCTGTTTTTCTTTGATATTAATTTCTTTGTAGATAGTATGCTGGTCTCTTGGCCTTCACAAGTGTGCATTTGTTTACAATATATGCTAGTCTAAAGCCTAACAAGCACAATAGACATGGAAAATTCTAATATTTGCACTTATTCCTCTTTTTTTGGTCAAAGTATATAGGATGTCAAATGTTAGGAACAAAAATCAGATTAGGGGTAAAGAAATATTACATACCTCTAAAAATGTTGAAACTGAAAGGAGTAAACCAAAAGCTATGTGGGATCGCACAATGACAAGAACGTTCATTGATGCCTGTCTAGGCCAAGCAAACAAAGGTGAACGTAATGAACGTTCCTTGACCAAGAAAGGTTGGAGAGATGCCATGACACAGTTTAACGTTGTTAGCAGGAGAAATTATGACAAAGGACAATTCAAGAACAAATGGGATAGTTTAAAAAAGGATTGGAGTGCTTGGTATAATCTATTTCAACATGAAACTGGTGTAGGATGGAATTACAACACTTATAGTTTCACAGCTGATTCAGATTGGTGGGATGCAAAGGAAAAGGTTAGCACACATTATGATATATAAGTATTTTAATAAATTTTTTAAGGTGTTGATATGACACCTTAAATGTGATTAAAAATTCTGATGTTGCAGGTAAATCCACTATATGCTAAGTACCGCTATGAGGGCTTACCATTTGCAAAAGACCTGACATATCTTTTTAAAGATAAAATTGCCACGGGTCACTTTGGAATGGCAGCAAGTGGTTTTATGGACAACCATGAAGAGGATGAGCAATGTACCCAAGGTTTTGAGAGTGTTGGCATGGATAACAATGAAGGCTCAGGAGATAGTGATGATCCAAATATAGGAGTTGATCTATATGGTACTACAAGTGGTGGTGGTGGTGGTGACGCAGGGGTAACAAACATTAACATACCTGGAACAACTGGGAGAGCAAGGAGTGGAGAAAAAAGAAAGAGGGAAGGGGATAGGATAAGAAAGGGTAAAATGGATAGTGGCTCAATCATAGGAAATGAACTTAAAAAAATGGCAGATGCAATGCAGTCTCACACTAATGTTGTTGTTACAAAGACACAAATGCAAGATCCTTCTAGTATTGGCATAGTAATGGCTGATATTCATAAGCTGGAAGAAGTAGTAGGGGATGCAGATTTTTTTGGTAGATGTTGTGAGTTGATGATGAACAAGGCTGCAAGGGAGGTATTTGCTGCGATTCCAAATGATGAGCATAAACTGATTTTTCTCAGGCGTCTAGCATATAAGGACAAATAGATTATTTGCAATTTCAATGTGTCATATTATTATAAATGTATAACTTATTTGCAATTTGTCAGGCTTCTAGTATAGAAGGACAAATAGATTATGTGTTTTATTGTAGTTGCTACAGGGGAAGCATATTAAGTGTGTACTTATTTATGGTTGTACAATTATCTGGTTGTATAATTATCTAATTATTGAGATATTATGGTTGTATAATTATCTGGTTGTATAATTATCGAGTTATTGAGATATTATGGTTATTTAGCTGGTGTTGTTCTAGTGTGTACTTATTTATACTTATGTTATCGATCACAAAGTAGCAGCTGGTTTTTTTTTATTGCAGCAATTTGATTAGAATGTCAACCATATCCTCAAGTGATTGTGATGAGGATTCTGGAGAAGAAAATGATTACAATGGAGTAAATAATATAGTTTTATCCATGGTGGCTGCAACAGGTTTTCTAGTTGGACAACATGCTATGAAATACTTATGCAAACAACCATGTAGAACAAGTAAACTAACTGGGTACGAATGGGTTGAAGAAATTTTACATGGGAATGATACACGTTGTCATGACAACTTCAGGATGGGTAAGCATGTATTTTTATTGTTTTGTAATGAACTATCCCAACATGGTTTGAAGAGTACAAAGCGTATGGGGATACATGAGATAATTGCCATGTTTTTACTTACTGTTGGGCATGCTGAAGGAAATAGGATAATACAAGAAAGATTTCAACACTCAGGTGAAACTGTAAGTAGACATTTTCACAATGTATTGAAAGCATGCTTGAAGTTGTCCAAAAAATTGATTAGGCCCCAAGATTATACATTTAGCAATCCTCAAAGAAAAATCCAAGATGACAAGCGATATTGGCCATATTTTAAAGATTTTATAGGGGCAATTGATGGAACTCATGTACCATGTGTAGTTCCTGCAAATGAAAATGTAAAATATATAGGAAGGAAGGGATATACATCACAAAATGTCATGGCTGTTTGTGATTGGGATATGTGTTTCATATTTGTATTAGCTGGATGGGAAGGTTCAGCTCATGATGCTCGAGTTTTCAGGGATGCTCTTACAAAGGCAAATTATAATTTTCCACATCCTCCTCCAGGTTTGATTTCAAAACTGCATAATCTCACTGAATATATTTACTATATATTTCATTCTAAATGGTGATTTTAATAGTAATCGTATTTTTTAGGTAAGTACTATTTGGTGGATAGTGGTTATCCAACACCAACAGGTTACGTAGGTCCATATAGATGTGAGCGCTATCATCTTCCTGACTTTAGGCGTGCAACTGGATTTGCCAATTATGACGAAGTGTTCAATTACTTTCATTCCAGTTTAAGAACCACTATAGAAAGGACCTTTGGAGTATGGAAAAATAGGTTTGCACTCCTTCGTCAGATGCATAGTTACAAATATGCTACTCAAGTAAAGATAGTTATTGCCACAATGGCAATACATAACTTTATCAGAACAAATCATACATCAGATATTGAGTTTCAGCATATAGAGGAAAACGGTATTGCCATGGAAGATATTGATAGTGATCACAATGTACGTAGATCCTCAGATATAGATGTTGACTTGGTTTCATCAACAGAAATGAGTAGTCTTCGCGACTCAATCAGAGATGAAATTGTGGCTAATCTGGGTAGGGGCTAATACATATGGGAGCCACAAATGCCAGCAACATTGTCATGGATCTTGTTTTATAGTTACTGTCAGTAACTGAGTATGCTCATTTTGTTGGCTTACTAGTCTTTTGCTTATTATAGTTACTATGAGTATGCTCATTTGGTTTTGTATCTATGACAATCATGTTTTGATTGGCTGTGTAGGATGTAATTAAAACTTGTTTTATATATGTTACAACATTCTCGTATGTGTATGGCAGTGCCTGCATAAAGTGGAATGAAACGGGTTTTAGTTTGCTTTCTGCCATGGCTTATATTGCTATATTGGTCTGTCATTTGCAACAACCATTATGTTCTAATCTTTGTGAGCTTTCTTTCTTTTGTCACATTTCCATCACCATAATGCTTGTAATCTTCCTATGGTCCACTGTTGCAGATATCTTGAAATGGTACCCATTTTGCGTTAACATCAGACTTATGAGTGAAATCTTTTGGGAATTTTTCCTTTCGGTTGCATATATATTGCCAAAAAGTACCTAATGGTTCAGACTCTACTTCAGATCATTGTTTCCCTCTATATATTGTCAGTGATTGGAACCTACTTCAATTTTGTCAATCTGCTATATATTGGTAAGAACTTCCACACCTTGTTTCTCTATGTCTTTGATTTGATACTGACAAATAAGTGCACTAAGTTGTGTTCTTTCTGGTTTATAAGGTTTCCTTTGCATTCAAACACTGCCAATTGTGTATGATCGATATGAGGAAGAGATTAACAATCTGGCTGGACATATCATAGTAGACCTCAGGAAAAAATATAGAAGGTTTAAGAAGAGAAGACTGCATAAACAACTATTTTGAAATTGAATCAATTCTCTGAGCAGGGTATCAAATGTAAATTGGATGGAAAATTTTATGATCCATGTAGATGTCTTATTGCTCATGGTGGCATTGTAAATATAAAGTTTATATGGCATATAATATATGGTGATGATGTGTACAAAAGAAAGTGTGGTGTATTAAGAATTTAAGATCTAAGACCCTTTTCAGGAAAATGGGGATGTGAGCTTGTTCTAAAGGTAATTATAAAAAAAAAAAAACTTGTTCTAAAGGTGGGAAGTGAATGAAAGGCACAGCTACAAGACTACAGCTAAGCAGAATATAGAAAAAAGACAAAAAGGTAAGATATTTATTTTCAACCACTCTAGCTAGAAGCAATTCGACGGATATAAAAGCTAAAAGAAACAGAAAGTTACATGATCTGATGGATAAGTACCAAAGAAGAGTGGTTGATTTTTGCTCTTGGATGTAGGAAGAAAGTGGCTGAAAAAGCACAGGGGTTTAACCTAGTTCAAGAGAAAACAAACAAACAAACAAACAATATTGAAGGGAAGAAACAGGTAAAGATATTTGGCGAATGGAGTTGATAAAAATTTTCGTTTTCAGAGTTGATAACAATTCACTCATACATATCAGCTTCGTGTCCCACCGACATGGACTATATTCATGCAGCATAAAACTTGGGTATTTTTAATGTCCTTTTTGGTAAATTAACACTAAAAGTGATTTTACTTTATTCTACCCAAACACAAATCAATTCTTCTAAACTTAGTTTTAAAATATCATTACCAAACATAAATCATTTTTTTAAACTCTATTTTTTAAAACTCAGTTTTGTAAACAAGATTTTACACAATCTATTCTACCAGAATCTAAACCAAACGGACCCTAAATTATAATCCACCCGTTGTCTAATATTTCTCTATCAATACACCCACATCCACAATTGCTCCTTCCCTATTCGCCTTTTAGCAACTACCCTCCATACTTACTCTCACAAAGGTTGAGATGGCAGAGCGAATAAGTTCAGAGGCTAGCCGCTAGCAAAAAAAAATTGTCATTTCATACACTCATTCGCTATGGTGACTTGATGTCTTCACAAGTTCCGAGGACCAATAATCTCCCATCAGTGCTTCAAATCATTCAAAAATTGCATAATATTATAACCGCTTGATATTTTAGGTAACTATTATTGATATTTTAGGTAACTATTATGGGCAATGGGTCAAAGTTGGACGATCTCATTCTTGCAAACTGGCCTGAAGGTATCATGATGTCTTACTTATTACTATTTAAAAATTTTAGATCTATTAATATTGTTAGAATATCAGAAAAATATCTGATAATATCTTAGACTATTTTAGAATATCCTAGATGATATGTTAGGATTTTATATTTTATGATATGTTTCCTTATTTAATTAATTAGGATTAGAATCATATCAATTAGGATTACAATTAGCAATTAACATTTATTGTAATTATTACAAATCTTATTATAAATAGAGGTTAGTGTGATCTGATTTAGACACACAGAATTACACAGAAATCACAAATTCTACATGGTATCAGAGCCATCTCTCTCATTTTGTGACCAAAGAGTACTTCCGCTGTCGGTGGCGGCTAGCCACCGGCGGCCGCCACCGGAAAACGTTTTCCAGCAAGTATTCATATTTTTCCAGCATGCTTCTGCATTTAGTTTTCTTCTTCTTACCTCTATTTTGGAGCAACCTTCCAATTTTCCGGTCAACCACCATCAGAACCGCCACTGCCGCTGTCCACCGCCGCTGTCTCCAACAGCCTTTCCGGCAGATGACCCTACCATCAGAACAGTAGCACCGAGACCGGCCTACCCCCAAAACCGGACCTCCGGCGGCCCTGTCACGCGCCCCCACACACCGTCGTTCTCTGGTGCATCTTCTCACTTTCCGACCGTTGCCGCAGAGCATGACGGCGCGTCCGACCACCATTCCGGTCAGGCCTTCCATCGTCCGATTTGGTTTTCCATGCTGGTTCCAGATCCGGTCTCTGTTTTCTGTTTCGGACCACAGATACTTCCATTCCAGTGCAAACAGCCCCGTTTCACTCTCCAGGACGCGTTTCTCTCTCTCTCTCTCTCTCTCTCATGTGACTGAAACACGGGATCTTCTACTACCGATGCTTCGAAGTCTATCTTCACCTTTGTTGCCGTGTATTCACCTTTCGTGTATATCTTCTCCCCTTTCTCTCTCCGGTTTGGCGCATTTTCTCTCTTGACAACTGATCTGGTCAAATCTTTCAGAGGTTTCTTGCTGGTTTTGATTTTTGTTTGGCATGCCTTCTTTTCTCACTAATAGATCATATTAGTGGCTTTTTTCTCACCGATGATAATTTCAGTGGTGTCTCTTTTCCCACATATGAATCATATTAGTGATGATTTTTCTTCCCGTCGACGATCATTTCGATGGTGACTTATTATGGTTATGACTCACACTAATCCAGCTTTTCGTGCCAAATGCTCTAGCCTCAGCCTTTTTCCCAAGTGCATTGGCCTCGTCTTCGTCCCATATGCACTGGCATGGCTTTATCTTCGTCCTAGATGCACTGGCCTCATCTCTGTCCTAGAAGAAGTTGTCAGACATAGTTTCAAGTTTAAATATTTTGGGAATATTATTGGTTTGAAGCTTCCAAATGTTGTTTTGAGAAAGGTCGGACCTTGCTTTACTTCACTGCTTGCCAAGAAATTTGTTTCAGGCTGACGATTGTTCCAGCTATCTGGCTAAGCTATCTTTGTAGCAATTCTCTCCGGCTTCTCCAGCATCCCTGAGTTGCCTTCCCAATCATGGTGGAGCTCAATTTTCATGTGTTTGTTTATTTTTATTTCATGGAAAATGCGTTATTTTCTTGTAACAAGCTAAAAGCTTAGTAAGCTTTAGCTTGAGGGGGAGTGTTAGAATATCAGAAAAATATCTGATAATATCTTATACTATTTTAGAATATCCTAGATGATATGTTAGGATTTTATATTTTATGATATATTTCCTTATTTAATTAATTAGGATTAGAATCATATCAATTAGGATTACAATTAGCAATTAGCAATTAGCATTTATTGTAATTATTACAAATCTTATTATAAATAGAGGTTAGTGTGATCTGATTTAGACACACAGAATTACACAGAAATCACAAATTCTATAAATATAATTTGATGTATAATGGAAGTTTGTTTATGAAGGATGGCTGCTTCTATGGTGAACAAGCATAGTGGGTAACACCACCATGCACAACTTTTATTAACCGTTAGATTCATCTATACCTACAGCTTACCATAGACCTTCCCACATCAAATACCTGCACCACATTCTTTCCAAACACTAATGCTTGTTGCGATGGTGTACTCTCAGGCGAGCTTTCCTGCCACCATGGACCTTGCACCGACGAACTAAGACCAGATCTGGACTCCCCCTTTCGTGCTCTACCTCGTGCACCCATCATTTTCTTCGATCTGCGGTTGTCTCTGTCAGATCTTCCTCCATGGCCACAACCTGCCACTCACAAGTGCAACATTCTCTCATCACCCCGTGAACCATGGCGGAAAAATGCCTCCTCTGTAACAGAATTTCACTGCATATGCTTGGTTGTTCGTTGGATGGATTTTTTGGAATAATTGTAAATTAAATCTTTGTCTTGTTGGGTTTTATGTTTTTCTTCTCTGTCATAGGGTTTGGTTGAGATTTTCTCAACATTGGACCTTGAATCCTTGGAAATCTGGCCAAATGAAAAGGGGATTAAATGAAGATCTGGAAAGTAAAAAAGAAAGAAATTAGTGGTAGGAAAAGGAGAAGAGTGAACGAACCAATGTCGCTGATAAGAAGAAGCTTGATTAGGTAATCGTAATCGGCGTGAGCTCTTGTCGGTGCTGCTGCCATCGCAGTCGCTAAAGGGAACACATCCTCTTTATCCTATGCCACTCTCAGCACAGAGATCGGAATCAAACAGTTAGAAGCGAGTCGTCGTCGGCGACATGGAAAGAGATCATGCACGAAATGATCCAAATCGCTTTTCTCCTTCAGTTCATCCCTTCTCGTTTCACCATCTCCGTTTCCGATCTTCGCTTCTGCATCTCTGACAAATCTCGCGGTCCCTTCTAGAACAAAGTCCACCGATGGGGTGACCGGAGGGAGAGGAAGAGGCGCGTGAGAGAGAAAGAAATTGAAAAGGAGAGTTTGATCCGGTGGGAGAGAGTGCATGATAAAATCTAGGGTTTTTTTGATCTAACGGTTGATAAAACTTGTGCATGGTGGTGTTACCCACCATGCTTGTTCACCATAGAAGCAGCCCATGAGGGATAATCTGTTAATCCTTAAACTGAAAATCACAGACATGAAAATATTGTCTTTAAATTTTCTATCGAAACAAGGTTACTAAATTTTCTTCTATTCCTTTCTTACAATTTTCATCTTCTCCTATTTCCATTTCATGTACTAATTCAGATTCTCTATTCTTCAGTCCTCTGCTTAATGTCCACGCACACTCACTGCAATAAGGGGCTGGTTCTGAAACTACAAGATACAGATGGAAAACCTCCCAACAAATTTGGCTTTGGAACAATACTAAAAGAAGGTATTTTAGTGCTTCAATTTGTTGTTGCGAATATCCTTTGAAATACGTGGTTATCTTTTCAAACATCATGGATAGAAACTAATAGCAAAATGTTAATTTCATAGATGTCCCTAATAATTTGTCGTATTTTTGGCACTGTAATGTGGCTTCCTTTACAGTTACTTCCCAGACTACTCTTTCATCTTTCAACCGTCAACCAACTTCTGAAGCATGGTGATCGGCTTTTTTGTTGAAGTAACAATGTATATACAAAAAATTTTATATTTGACTTCTTTTGAGGTAGAGAAAGACAGAGAGGAAACATCAGAATGCTTAACTGGGTTTTTGGGTTTAATAAAATAATGTAAATATGATATTGTGTTTTTAAAATGTATTATAATATTTGTCAATTTCATATGTCATTCTGTCGTGTTTGCTATTCACCAAAAAAACATATGTCGTGTAGGGCTTTATGCTATCTTACTTTTTCGTGAAAGACATTATACAAGGTCAAAAAGAGTCAAAGATATAAAAATATATTCTATGACAAATAGATATGCATGTGAGGATGCATTCAAAGAATTCACAATGAGGGAAGATATGTATTGCAACTATGCTTACTGATTAGCCAATTTGTAAGTCATATTCCATGGCTGTAAAATGGCTCAGGCTGTTTTGTGCTCGCATAGTGTTGGACAATAATGGAGATTTTATTGGACAAACCAATGGGGCAATATATATACCAGTGGCATTCACTCATAACATTGCCCCTTTTTTCGATGGTCAGTCTATGGGTTCAAATATTGTTCATTGAAACAATTTTTTTAGATAATTCAGCCATGGTGATATCCTACCCGGGATTTAAAAAGTGTTTGGTGTTCATTTTCGGGGCTCCTTCTTGCTTATCTGGCTTTTACTTGAAAGCTAATTACCAAAATTACAAATGTGAAAAGGTGTGTTTACATAATACCATGGTTTCGGAGTGTATGTACTAACATAGTAAATTCCAACAGTCCTAACCGAAGAGCGTATTGCTTACACACCATACGAAAAATATTGGTGAGCATCATGGGTTATCAAATATTTAAGTTGTGAATATTTAAATTCATTTTTTGCATTATTTAAATCTTGCATTTTTTTTCCCTACCAAACAAATTTTGACAATTTTTTTTGGTAAATCTTGCTGATGGGTTATCTTAAACTTACCTTAACCTTTAAATCCTAACCATGCATTATCAATTTATCATGATGTCGTGAGGAGTTGTGCATAATATATATATATATTCGTAAGAATAAATTAATAGAAAATGTTAACAATAATGCTAAATAAGTATTATCAGAGAAAAACACTTTAAAAAGTTGAATGGCACTATATCAGGCCGCATCTTTTATTTTTTTCACCTTCTTCCCTTTCTTATAGAATTTGGCTCCTCTAAAGTGAACAATTCACTTTAGAGTGTAAAATAAGTAATTTTAACCACTAAAATAAGAAAATTAAGAGTTAGTTTATTATGCATGTATAATGATTTATGTAACTTCTTTTCATCTCTATATATTTGTTTGCCTGCTTGATGATGTTTTTTAACGAAAAATTGAGAAACACCCTTGCAAGATAATCATGTAATCAAAGTTATATAATGATTTATTTCATTAATATGCTATTTTATTGGTTAACCCTAAACAATGACAAAATATACTTATTTTGATAAAATGGAGGGAAATAAAAAAATTTCCTGATTTTGAATCACTGTTTAGTCTACCAATCACTAGTACAGAAAAGGTCTTTTAAATCGGTTAAAACAACCCTTTTAAATCGGTTTTGAGTCCGATTTAAATATTGCCGTGATAGTATGTGGGCATCTTTTAAATCGGTTTTTGAACCGATTTAAAAGAGTCTTTTAAATCGGTTATTTAACCGATTTAAAATGTCTGTTACCCGATTTAGAAGATGCATTGTAAATGTGAAAAAATTACCTTTTAAATCGGTTATTTAACCGATTTAAAATGTCCTGATAACCGATTTAAAAGGCATAAATATCCGATTTAAAATACACTCTTTTAAATCGGTTATTTTATAACCGATTTAAAAGGTCCTGATAACCGATTTAAAAGGCATAAATATCCGATTTAAAATACACTCTTTTAAATCGGTTATTTTATAACCGATTTAAAAGACCTTATTTTTTTATTTTTATTTTTGTTTTCCTGGTTACCAACCTGCAAACCATAGCCATTCAAGACAGCTTAAATACCATTCAACAGACAACCATTCAGCAAAAAACCATTTAACTAGCTCGCAAAACTAACATCAAAATACCATCACTTCACATATTACATATAGTTCAACAAATCATCAAGTTAACAGACATACACTATTTTCCAATACCATCACTTCACATATTACACTAGTTCAACAATTCATCAAGTTAAACAAAAAACATGATAAAAATAGGCACTCTAAGTACACTTTCATCAGTCATTTCTTATGCTTTTGCTCTGAATAAAATCTTAAAAAAAACTCTGCCCAAATTTGCCGAACGTCGTCAATTTCCTTAGTGTCAAATGGTGACTCATCATTGAATTTCTGCAAGTTGAAACAAAATTATATTTACGTTAAACCAAAGAAAATAAACCAATATGTTAAAAAAGTGCATAATAGCATAATAAAAAAATGTCCTGATAACCGATTTAAAAGGCATAAATATCCGATTTAAAATACACTCTTTTAAATCGGTTATTTTATAACCGATTTAAAAGGTCCTGATAACCGATTTAAAAGGCATAAATATCTGATTTAAAATACACTCTTTTAAATCGGTTATTTTATAACCGATTTAAAAGACCTTATTTTTTTTTTTTTGTTTTCCTGGTTACCAACCTGCAAACCATAGCCATTCAAGACAGCTTAAATACCATTCAACAGACAACCATTCAGCAAAAAACCATTTAACTAGCTCGCAAAACTAACATCAAAATACCATCACTTCACATATTACATATAGTTCAACAAATCATCAAGTTAACAGACATACACTATTTTCCAATACCATCACTTCACATATTACACTAGTTCAACAATTCATCAAGTTAAACAAAAAACATGATAAAAATAGGCACTCTAAGTACACTTTTATCAGTCATTTCTTATGCTTTTGCTCTGAATAAAATCTTAAAAAAAACTCTGCCCAAATTTGCCGAACGTCGCCAATTTCCTTAGTGTCAAATGGTGACTCATCATTGAATTTCTGCAAGTTGAAACAAAATTATATTTACGTTAAACCAAAGAAAATAAACCAATATGTTAAAAAAGTGCATAATAGCAAAAGGTTAAAAATTGTATTACCTCCTTCCAATTATCAACAACAACCTCAGTGACAATGGTCAACATATGTTTCATGACATAGTACCCACAAGCATATCCATTATTTTGTTTCGGTACCTACAAATTAATGAATACCAAAGTTGAATATAATGAGTAAATTATTATACACTTGGTACAGTTATAAAATGAATCTCAAATTTTAAGCTACTTACTAAGGGCACAAGCCATTCAGGTTTATTTTTTTTCAGACCACCTGTCAGCTTATGATATCCAGCCATAGCTCTGATAAAATATTCATGATAAGTAAATTATAAAACTAAATAATACATATCACAAAGTAAGTTAATTGTGACAAACAAAAGCTTACAAATCAAATTGGCGCGTAATGGTTGTGCTTGGCTTATAATGCAGCGAACACATCCAGACTACAACATTTTGACTAGGCAAAATGACCAGCAATTGCCAATGGTTGCTGCAATATTGGGCAACATTAATGGTGTATCAGAATCGATAGACAAAAGAAAACTAGACTAGCAATTTAACAATACAATTAGTATCATTTACTTACTCATTCACATACGGTGCAAGGTAACAAACTTTTGGTTCTTGGACTAATTTATTCTGGATATATGCCTGAACGACCTCTTTTGAACGACCACTGGCACTACTAATGCTATATGGATCCAAGAATCCATACACATGACTGATAGACTTTGTGTTGCATTGGCGATATAGATATCTAAAATGTTTAAACAAATGTTCATTATAATTTATAATTGATACATATTTTGGAAAAAAAATTGATAACACATTGATACTTACGTGCACCATAATTGCAAGTGGGATGAACCAATCCACTTATTACCCAGACACAAATCCGTAAGGTCAGTTTTATCAAGATAATAATGTGATTGATCTTCATGCTCCAATGCTCAGGAAGTATAGCTTCTGAAGTGGGGCCACAACGAGACAGTCCTCCATAATATTTCTTAAGGCCTACACCTCGTCCAGCAGTACGAACACGTCCAGGGTGCTCGGGTGTTCCAATTGCAGTAGTCAAGATATCTTGACGTCCATGCGGAACGAAAGTACCTGCGTGACTGTTCAAACAAGGAATCCTACAACATATAACACATAATAGATGATGTAAGTCAATATGTAAGCATGTTACAATTACATTGACCAATTGAATTTATACTTACTATTGTCCGTTCTCATACTCCTACTTAATCAAAAAACTATTGTCCGTTCATACAAAAGCTTCTCCTCTCCATAATCAAGCTTAGAATATAAAACTTCTCTTGAACTATATCATTTGCAAAAAGAATACATGGGGATTTGGCTCTTTGGTGTCCCATTCAAGAATGTCCAATACCAACATAAAAATGCTTGGACCCAAAGTTTATACTTGGTGCAAACCTATTCTCATAGATTAATAATTAGATAGAATGCTAGTTAGACTTCTGGAATTTGGAGTCATCATAATGGAATAAATAAAAGCCTATTCTGTTGTCACTTCCATTATCACTGGAAATAGACCAAACAAATAATCACAATCTTTGGGAGTACCATAGTTTTATCATAAAGTGAATGATGTCAAAAGTTCCAAATAAATGAGGGCTTTGAATATTCCATATAATAAATCGAGAAAATAATAACATGACGGAGCAGGAGAAAGATATCATTGACGAGCTCTTTTAAATTTTTTAAAATGTGCTTTGAAAATCTTGACAAAAAATAACCTGTTGATTAAACCCTCCTTGTGTGATAAACTTCCTAAAATGTCAAAAATAAATCTTTGTATGGTTACACAAAAGCCATGCGTGCTGGCTAGCTTTGCAAAAAAATACTTCACATGGATGAGGGAGAAAGACTAACCCTTTATTCTTACAAGTTACAAGATGTTTGTTAAAATACTTACTTTCCACATGATATATAAAACATAGATATAATATAACTAAAGAAATTAGTATACATGCCAAATTTGGGTTACTTAAAATGGAAAGTCCCTCTTCCAGTCCTCTTCCTCAACCCGGGACCCAAAAGCTATTCATCACTTAATGATTACCGATGTTCATTGAAAGGGTAGGATCATAGAAATCAATGAATTCTGCCTGCATTTTTTGAGAAACATAAACTCCCAATCCAAATCAGGCCCATCCCATCGATCAAATTTTAATAGGATTAATATAAATAACTTGTAGCAGGTTCCCTACACAAGGACAGTACAACTTTCCATTACTATTGGAAAGTTTTTTTTGAGCAAATTCTAGAAATTCTTCCACTCCATTCTTATACTCATCACTCACGGCGAGCAGAGACGGATGCACGGCGAGCACAGACGGAGGGACAGTGACGCGAGCTTGAAGATGGAGGTGGAAGGAAAGGTTCTCAACCCGCGGCGAGGATGGAGGCACAAAGGAGAGGTTCTCAACCCGCGGAGAGGATGATGGAGGCGGCGGTGCCAACCCGAGCTTGATGGAGGCGGACGAGTGTTCTCACTCAGTTTGATGAGAGGGACGCGCATTTGAGAGGGAATGGAAAAATAATATTTGATAAATTATAAGTGTCTTTTAAATCGGTGACATTCGAGCCGTTTCAAATTACGCTCTTTTATCGATCCAAAAGAAAAAAATATGGGTCTTTTAAATCGGTGTTTTGTTAACCGATTTAAAACATAGAAAACACCGATTTAAAAGAGATCCGCCCACACATTTATTTACAAAATTACCACCGCGTTTATCTTTTAAATCGGTTTTTGTTATAACCGATTTTAAATACCTGTTTTTTATCCTATTTTTGCACTAGTGAATAAAGCCATAATCGAGAGTGAATACACAATAATATTTGTAACTAAATAATATATACTTTGGGCTTTGTCTTAATTTTTATTTGGTTTATGCATTTTATATATACTTTTCTAAACCTACAATATTGTCTTTGGCCACGGTTAATTTAATATATATGTTCTGTTTTTACGATTGAGTTACACATGTATGGTTCATTTTTACAATTATATATTTACAGAATATTTGATTACTTAATACACACACATACATATAAATTTGAGTTAATAATAATATGTCATTATCAAAAATTAGTGTGATGAAATACCTGAAATGTAAAATCAAATTCCTTAAAATCAATATTAAACAACAAAATGCTATAAAATAATACATATCATAGTGCAGTAAAAATGCAGAAAGACGGGCATGCCCGGGCACGGGAGTGTCCGTCTTGCCGCTAGTTATAATAATTGCAACTATAACAATAACAATAACAAATATTTGAAGATTCTAGAATAAATTTATTTTTAAAATGAAAGCATTTTAGCATTAATTGTCGCGTACGGTTACAATTTATTTTAGCATTTTAAAATGAAAGCTATCTGAAGCATTAATTGTTTAAAAAGAATATAAATAAAAATTATAAAAATGTGTGTGTGGTTTGTCTTTTGTCGTTTGTCATACTGTTAACATTTTTTTTACTAATTCAATATCACAACAAGTCATCTTATCACTAGGTTACATATTATTTTGTGTATAAATTGAAACGTTATGTATATATATTATATATTTGGTATATATGTATTTAAAAAATAATATTTTATTAGTTTTGAGACATGTTATTTTGTGTATAAATTGAAATATTATGTATATATATTATATATTTGGTGTGTATATATATATATATAAAATAATATTTTATTCGATCCCGATCCGGCCCAAAAACCCCGAACCCTTGCTCTCTCTGGTTCAATATCCGGTTCTAATTACCTTGGTTTCCACGGTCCATTATATAGCTGATTCGGATTCAAGTTTCGGGTTTTATTGACCCGCGTTTGTTATCCATGGATCTCGTTAAAAGTGATAAACTGATGCCTAAAGTCATCCCAAGCGAAACTAACATAAGAAATATCCAAAATAGTGTGTGTTTGGTTTTGCGGTTGCGAAAACTGATTTTAGTTAGAAGTGAGTTGAATGTAAAGTGATTTATGTTTGGATACATTCACGTAAAAGTGAGTTGAATAATAAATTAGAGAGTAAAAATACTTTTGGAAGCAAAAACTACGAATTTTAGCTTCAAGTTAGAATCAATTCTAGAGGCAAAATTAATTCTACTCAAGAGCACTCAAACATATAAATACTTTTGGAAGCAAAAACTACGAATTTTAGCTTCAAGTTAGAATCAATTCTAGAGGCAAAATTAATTCTACTCAAGAGCACTCAAACATATCAAAATCAATTTTAAATCTCAGAGAAAAAAGTGAAACCAAACATACATATAGTCTCTAACAAAGTATGCGAGACCCATTTTAGATCCTTAAAAAAAAAAATCTTTGAAACTTACAAACGAGGGATGTCATTGGAGTATTGGACAAAAGTTAATAGAGAACTAACCGTCTTCCGTTTGTAATTTTCAAATATTAAAGTGTAATTTTGAGATATCGAGAAGTTTCATTTATGGACATGTGGTATTGGATTGAGATTTTAAAAGACTATTTTAGCATTAAAAAATATTGTGGATTTTAAAAAACTACGTAGGAATATAATGACTTATAAGTTTTTTACAAGATTTTTATAATTAAGATTTTGTAGTCCATATATTAATCGATTTATATCATAAGAATTTATAAGACTTGAAAGGATTATATTAATTTATAAGATTTGAAAGGAACACGTGATAAAGAATAAAATCAGAGCTTATAAACCAAATTCTATTTATGATGTGGAGAATAAACACATGAATTCGTTCATTGAAAAAATAAAATAAACACGTGAATTCTAATTAATACATTAGTGGGAAAAATGTCAAAAATATTCCTACCTCTAAAATGTCAAAATTACCTTTACTTCCTAAAAAATAAGCCAAACTAACCTCTTTCCCCTCCCCACCACCACTACTACCATTTCCCACTCGATAACCACGCGTTTCATGTAACACCCCGATTTTTGGAGCGCTACTGATCTAATATATATTATCAGTTAATTAATTTTAATTAAGCTTACTGTTTTCTGTTATTAGTTTAGCTTTTCAGTTAGTTGGTTTTCTGTTATAACCAACCTCAGCTCTGTATATAACAGTAGCTTTCAATTGTAATTGAAACATTATTCATTCTGATAATGAGAAAGAGCAATTTCTCCACAATTCTCTCTGTGTGTTGAATCCTGTCAATATGGTATCAATCGCAAATCCTCATCGCTTCCGCTCCTTCTTCGTTCTCTGAATCGAACTCCGTTGATTCTGATTTCTTCGGTATTCTTCAATTTCTGGTTCGATTTCTTCCTTTTGTTTGATTTCTTCGGTGTTCTTCATTTTTTTTCTTCTCGTTTCAATGGCGATTTCTCCTTTCTCCGATTTCTCTTCGAATCCGTCAAATCCTTATTTTTTACATCCAAATGAAAATCCTTCTTTGATTCTTGTCACACCTAAACTTGATAACAAGAATTACCAGATCTGGTCACGTTCCATGCGAGTTGCCCTAATTTCCAAAAATAAAATGAAATTTGTGGATGGAACCCTAAATCCACCACCGGTCTCTGATATTCTCTATGATCCTTGGCTCCGATGCAATAATATGGTTCTTTCATGGCTTCAACGATCAATTTCAGATAACATTGTGAAATCGATACTCTGGTGTGACCGTATACGTAGTGCAGAAGCGCTTGGAGAAGCGATTCTCTCAAGGTGATATTTTTCGTGTTGCTGACATTCTTGAGGAATTGGCACGATTTCAGCAAGGTAACCTTGACATCTCCTCTTACTTCACTCAACTGACTACGCTTTGGGAAGAAATTGAAGCATTTCGCCCTATCCGTGACTGTTCTTGTGCTATAACCTGCACATGTGGTGTTGTTTCTTCTCTGAAGAAGTACATTGAGCAAGACAAAGTGATTAAGTTTCTTAAAGGTCTCAATGAGCAATATGCTCAAGTTCGCTCACAAATCATGTTAATTGATCCCCTACCCGATTTGGGATGAACTTTTTCTCTAGTTATTCAGCAAGAGAGACAATTGTCAATTCCTGTTGTTCATGATGCCAATGTTGAATCCCAACCAGCTGCAATGCAAGTTCAGTCACATAACCAGAATTTCAACAAAGGTCACACCACTGGTTCCTTCAACAATAGGGGTAGAGGCAGAGGATATCATAATCTTGGTAGAGGACAGAATTTCTCCCGCACTTGTACTCATTGTGGCAGGCACAACCACACCATTGATACCTGCTGGATCTTACATGGCTATCCACCTGGCTTTCAGCACAAAAATTCTAATGCCAAGTCTGTGAATCTTGCTGTCTCCGATTCATCTACAGCTGTATCTGTCCCTGCTTCTGCTTCTGTTAACAACTCAGATTCACAAGCTCCATCTGTGAGTGCCATTTAAGAGCAATATAATCAGATTTTGCAGCTTGTACAGCAATCCAACTTACAAGCTCCACTTGTGCCAACTGTGCCTTCACCTACTGTTAACTCAGTCATCTCACATTCTGCTGCTTTTAACACTACCTCCTCTCCTTCATTTGGTAAAGTCTCAGCTCATTGGGTCATTGACTCAGGGACTACACATCATATTACTCATTCCTTACAAAATTTTTCTTCATATTATAATATTTCACCAATGTCTATGTCTCTACCAAATGGCCATAAAGCCATCACCACAATAGCAGGCACAGTGCACTTATCACCTTCTCTCACACTTCACAATGTTCACTACATCCCTAATTTCAATGTCAATTTAATTTCTGTTTCTCAGATTTCTCAATCATCACATTTATTGTTCCTGTTTTTCCCTAATCATTGTTCCATTATGCAGACTTCCAACCAGAAGATGATTGGTATAACTAGAAGGGTTAGAGGATTGTATATGTTGGACTCTACCTCATTGAGTCATCCTCAAGTGCTAAGTTCTGGTTCCTGCAACACTGTCTCACAGAATTCTGCATCATCACCTCCTGTTTCTGCTTCAATTTGGCACAACCGATTAGGCCACATCTCAGATTCTGTACACAAAAACATATCTACTACATTTCCTTTTATTCCTTATCAATGTCATTCTATCCCTTGTGATATATGCCATTATGCAAAACAGAAAAAGTTACCTTTTCCACATAGTAATACTCATTCTTCTCAAATTTTTGATTTGTTGCATGTGGACATTTGGGGCCCTTATGCTATTCCCTCTATTTTTGGTTTTAAATACTTTTTAACTCTAGTGGATGATTTTAGTCGTTTTACTTGGGTGATTCTCATGAAAAATAAAAGTGAAACAAGAAATCATCTCACTCGTTTCATCTCTTTTATTGACACTCAATTTCAACTAAAACTCAAATGTTTGAGAAGTGATAATGGCATTGAATTTATCATGCCTGAATTTTACCTTGAAAAAGGGATTATTCATCAACGATCTTGTGTTGAGACTCCTCAACAAAATGGAATTGTTGAGCGAAAACATCAACACATCCTTAATGTTGCTAGAGCTCTCTCTTTTCAATCCAACATTCCCTTAAATTTTTGGCATTTTTCTGTGATTCAGGCAGTGCATATCATAAACCGAATTCCAAGTCCTTTGATTCATCATAAAACTCCATATGAGCTACTTTACAAACAACCACCAACACTTCTTCACCTAAGAGTGTTTGGTTGTCTTGCTTTTGCTTCAACACTTCAAAATCATAGAACAAAATTCCAGTCTCGAGCCCGCAAATCTGTTTTTCTTGGCTATAGAGAGGGTACCAAAGGATACCTTCTTTATGATGTTCATTCTCATGAATTCTTTGTGTCTAGAAATGTCATTTTCTATGAGTCTTCTTTCCCTTTTTCCACTTCTCATATACCATCCTCCAATTCTTCACCACACATTTCTTTTGATAATTCTCATCTTAGTGATCCTTTTCAGCCATCTTCTACTACTCCTATCCATGACAGCAACAATAATACTTCCTCCAATTCCTCTCCTTCGAATTCCACACCGCTACCCCATTAAATTCACCTTACACTGTTGTTTCTATTCCCCTCGCTATCCCAATTAATGCAGAATCGCCCTCTTTGTACCAATTATCGCATTTGCAGTTCCCATTCGACAGTCAACCAGGATCAAAACAAAGCCTAAGTATCTTGAGGAATATCATTGCAGTCTTCTCACTTCTTCTATACCATCATCATCTTCAGGTACAGGTAAATCTGCTTCTGTTTTTCCTTTAAATTCTGTTTTATCCTATGACAAATGTTCTTCATCATACAAACATTTTTGTCTTTCTATTTCTGCCCTTACTGAACCAAAGACTTTTAACCAAGCTTGTAAGTTTGAATGTTGGAAAGAGGCTATGAAAACTGAATTAGAAGCACTTGCTGCCACACACACTTGGTCTATTGTGGATCTACCACCCGGTAAAACTCCAATTGGATGCAAATGGGTGTACAAAGCTAAATATCATGCAGATGGTTCTCTTGAGCATTATAAAGCTCGATTGGTTGCTAAGGGTTACACTCAAACCGAAGGGGTTGATTATTTTGATACTTTTTCCCCCGTTGCCAAATTGACAAGTGTTCGGACCTTGCTTTCTTTGGCTGCCATTAAAGGATGGTTCCTTGAACAACTTGATGTCAACAACGCTTTTTTGCATGGAGACCTCAATGAAGAAGTCTACATGGTATTACCTCCTGGTCTAAAGGTAAACAGCTCGGTTTCAGGTGTTCCCAAAGTCTGCAAACTACATAAATCCCTATATGGCCTTAAGCAAGCCAGTAGGCAACGGTATGCCAAGCTCTCGGCAGCCTTAGTGTCCCTTGGTTAGCAACATTCTTCTGCTGATTATTCTCTCTTCACCAAGCTGAATGGTGATCACTTTACTGCACTTTTAGTGTATGTAGACGACATAGTGCTCTCGGGAAATGATTTTGCTGAAATTCAGAGAGTAAAACAGTTTTTAGACCAACAGTTTCGCATTAAGGACCTCGGTCCTCTTAGATTCTTTCTTGGCATTGAAGTGGCACGCTCCAAGAGTGGGATTTTGATTAACCAACGCAAATACACTTTAGAACTTCTTGAAGATTCGGGTCAATTGGCTGCAAAACCGTCCTCTACCCCATATGATACTTCTCTAAAATTGCACAATTCAGATTCTCCTCTTTACCATGATGTTTCAGCATATAGGAGACTAATTGGCAGGCTTTTATACTTGACCAATACACGGCCTGATATTGCTTTTATCATCCAGCAGCTCAGCCAATTTGTTGCTACCCCGCAGGAAGTTCACTTTCAGGCTGCAACCAAGGTATTAAAGTACCTCAAAGGCTCTCCTGCAAAGGGTCTATTCTACTCCTCTTCCTCTGATCTTAAGCTGTCTGGTTTCGCAGACTCTGACTGGGCAAGCTGCCCTGTTACCCGTCGTTCTGTTTCTGGGTATTGTGTTTTTCTGGGATCCTCTCTAATTTCCTGGAAATCCAAGAAGCAATCGACTGTATCAAGGTCCAGTTCTGAAGCTGAATATAGGGCCCTTGCTAGTCTCACTTGTGAGTTGCAGTGGCTTTTTTATTTGTTCAAAGACCTTCATGTTTCATTTGGTTGTCCTGCTTATGTTTATTGCGATAACAAATCTGCAATACATTTAGCTCACAATCCCACATTCCATGAGAGGACAAAGCATATCGAGATCGATTGCCATGTCATTCGAGAGAAGATTCAAAGAGGCCTCATCCATCTCCTCCCTGTTCCATCTTCATCTCAATTGGCCGATGCATTGACTAAGCCCTTGCTTTCTCCAACTTTCAGCTCATTAATATCCAAGCTTGGTCTTTGCAACATCCTCAGCCCAGCTTGTGGGGGGGTATTATCAGTTAATTAATTTTAATTAAGCTTACTATTTTCTGTTATTAGTTTAGCTTTTCAGTTAGTTGGTTTTCTGTTATAACCAACCTCAGCTCTGTATATAACAGTAGCTTTCAATTGTAATTGAAACATTATTCATTCTGATAATGAGAAAGAGCAATTTCTCCACAATTTTCTGTGTGCTGAATCCTGTCAATAATATAATCTCTAAATGTTGAAAAGCTTTTGTGAAAATACTCCTCTTGACATGATGTACTACTAATAACGCAATAACCATATATATATATATATATATATATATATATATATATATATATATATATATATATATATATCAAGTGAGATGAGTGTTTATTGTGAGAGATGAGAGGAAAAAATATTAGCCACAGGATTAACATGTACGGTCATGATTAAATTATTCACCAAAAATGCACGTCCAGGCTCGTTAACCACTTTCCTCTTCTCTCGCGCACATGCTTGTTCTTTCTCTTTCGAAATGCAGTTACCCAATTCTTGATTCTATCTTTTTTTTTTTTTTTGGGTGATCTCAATTCTTGATTATTAATTCGCATTCAGTTGAAATGGATTGACAAGGGAAATACGTTGGGCTTTTCTTATAACTTAGGAATTACATTACGGAAACATGTAGAAACTTAATTGATTTCATTTTTTTAGGCTATATTCCTTCTCTTAGCTTGATCTGGTCATAAAGTACGTTAAATGGATTTTAAATCCTTAAGCGATCAATTATTCAATTGATTTAGCCAAAGGTCGCTGAGTTACAGAAATGTTAAATAAATACCAAAAGTTGACAACATACGGTTGACACCGTATATGGTCAGGGGCAAAGTTGTAAATTGTGATAAAAATATTTCCCTCGTTCATTTCATTTAGAAAGAAACTTGGAGAACAGAAGCTTTGTCTCTTTCCCCTCCTCACACGGGATTTCTGAGTAAGAGAGCCCAAGCTCTGTCTCTTCCTCACTACGCGGTGAAATACGGTGGTGAACCCGAGCTCCTTTCCATCTCTAGCTCCCACTCTCTGAACGTGGTCGTGAAATACAGCGGTGAAGACGAGCCCCCGCCATTGTTGAAGACGGTGGTGACGAGCTTCCCGCAAGGCCACTACGCGGTTTATACGCCCACTGCACTGCAACAGGTATGGCATGTGGGGAAAGGGGTTACAGTTAAAACGACGGCCATCCGAATTTGGAAGTTCCAACGTTAGGGCAAAAATAATGGCGGGAGCAATAGGAGTGACAACGTCGTGTGTTTTCTGTAAAATAGCGACTAAATCCAACTCCAAGAATGTTCTCTACTCTGTTCGTCTCTTCCTCTCTCTCGTTATCTTCACTTTTGAGGTTTTTGTTTCTTCATTTCTGACTCAGTTTCAGAATGGAAAATGCAGGATGACAAGGTTGTTGCATTTCAAGACATTAATCCATCTGCTTTCAGGTACTTGCTTGCGATTCATCAATTGTTCTCAATAACAATTGGCCCCACTCCGACGGCTTGCTAATTCATAATTGAAAGCGAGAGGTTTCTGTATCAATATCTTAATTTGCAATTTTAATTAGTTTTTCTTATTGCTCAGCTTTTGTTCCTTTTACATAATATGCTGGTTGTGTGTTGAGAATTTTATTGAGTAATTTTTTCCCACTAGTTTCAATTTTGAAATTTATTAAGGTGATCAATTTGAACATGACAACTTTTAGGCATTACTTAGTGGTTCCTGTGGAGCACATTCCTACTGCTAAGGATCTTCAAAGAAAAACTGAAGACTATTCTCTGGGTAAATAAACTTATAGCTGTAGCCACGTCACAGTTTAAAATTTATGTATGTGATCAATTTTGCTGGTCCAGTTTCATGATTGCCTTTTTTATCCAGTGAATCACATGTTAGAGGTGGGGAGAATGTTATTACTGAGAGATGCACCTCAGTCCAGGCAGTACATGTATTGAGTTGTTTACCAGTGGAGGTGCTTATTGTTAGATTGATCCAGGATGCTGATTTCAACTGCAATTGTTGCCACTAACTGTAACTTGCATTGTTAAAGACTACTACAACTTGTTTTGCATTCTGATTTTCACTTCCAAAGTCCAAACTGCTCCTATATTTTTGTTGTTGTTGTTCATTACCTTTCTATGAAGCAGAAATTTTTCTATTTGTCAAAATTACTTGGGATTTGCATTTGTATGATGCAATAGAATATTGACTGTGGTTGTCTTTATGAGTAAAACATTGTAATGTCTTGATATATGTTTATTAACTTTTTGCTGGCGGATAAACATTTGAGGGTTAAAGGGAATATGAGTTTGTCAGTTACACAGTGATTTGGAGCAAGAGGTGAACTTCTGTATTTTTCTTAACCACTTGCAAATTTGAAACTACAAAAATGCTAATGTGGTCGCCCGGCTTTCTTGGGTGGTTTGTTGGCACTAAAGAACGAAAAGTTGAACAACAAGCTCCTAAAATATGATTCATCAAATCACAATTTTTTTTAGCCATAATGAAGTTTCCATTATTTTTTCTCTTCCTGTACAATGGCACTTCTATGCTTGTTCTGATTTTGATGGATTATGGTGTATGCAGGGACGGAGCTAGGACTAGATCACATCAGGGGCCAACTATAAAATTTAGAGCTCATCCAACAAATATGTATGCATCAAATTTAAAACAAATTATACCAATAATGAATTATATGGTGATATATAAATTGAGTTTTTTTTTCTCCAAATTGTGATTACCAAGTCACACTACTTTATGAGTTTTTTAGTGTGACACCGAAATCTTCTATTATTACTGTTAGACTTAGGAACCTCAAACAATTAAGCAGGATTAGAAGGATGTGGAAGCTTTCTTTTGGAGATGCAGCAACTAGAACCTGCAACATTGGAATTTGGAGTCAAGGGCCCATGTATGCATTGGCTATGAATCCACCAAACAGTGGCACCAGTGTGGTGACCCCATACCAATATTTCATGTTCTTGATGTTGTCTTTATACTGGATACAATCGCAATATCTCTTTATATTAGAGAATTGTATTCGTTTATAGCCATTTGATGTCATGGATTTATGTTATGGATGAGGAGGAGTTTAACTTGCTGTCATGGATTTGGTGTTAAATATTATGTTCAAAATAATTCACTTATATTTTCACTGCTTGAAAGACATAACAATTGGAACCCAATCCATGCACAAAATTGAAATCTCATTGTTTGAATGGTCGATGCTGATAATTTTTCACAACCGATTAAAACGTGGTTAATGCTTGCAAAAGTTTGGTTAACTCAGTTCTTTGGGTGGTTAATGGCTTATCCGGATACTTGGTAAATTTTTCACAACCCATAAAAAAGGTTGTTAACGGCTTGCAAAAGAGTGGTTAATTTACTTTATTTAGTGGTTAATAGTCAATTCTGATAATTTTTCACAATCCATTAAAATGTGGTTAATGACTTGCAAAAGTTTGGTTAATTCAATTCTTTGGGTGGTTAATGGCTTATCCTGATATTTGGTAAATTTTTCAGAACCCATAAAAAGGTGGTTAACGGCTTGCAAAAGAGTGGTTAATTTACTTCATTTGGTGGTTAATGATCAATTCTGATAATTTTTCACAACCCGTTAAAACGTGGTTAATGGCTTGTAAAAGTCTGGTTAATTCAATTCTTTGGGTGGTTAATGGTTTATCCTAATACTTGATAAATTTTTCACAACTCATAAAAATGGTAGTTAACGGCTTGCAAAAGAATGGTTAATTTACTTTATTTGGTGGTTAATAGTCAATTTTGATAATTTTTCACAGCCCATTAGAACGTGGCTAATGACTTGTAAAAGTTTGGTTAATTCAGTTCATTGGGTCGTTAATTGCTTATCCTAATACTTGGTAAATTTTTCACATCCCATAAAAAAGGTGGTTAATGGCTTGTAAAAGGTTGGTTAATTCAGTTCATTTGGTGGTTAATGGTCAATGCTGATAATTTTTCACAACCCATTAAAACGTGATTAATGTCTTGCAAAAGTTTGGTTAATTCAGTTCTTTGGGCGGTTAATGGCTTATCCTGATATTTGGTAAATTTTTCACAACCCATAAAAAAAGTGGTTAACGGCTTGCAAAAGAGTGGTTAATTACTTCATTTGGTGGTTAATGATCAATTCTGATAATTTTTTCACAACCCATTAAAACGTGGTTAATGGCTTGCAAAAGTATGGTTAATTCAGTTCTTTAGGTGGTTAATGGCTTATCCTGATACTTGGTAATTTTTTCACGACCCAACAAAAAGGTGGTTAACAGCTTGCAAAAGAGTGATTAATTTATTTCATTTGGTGGTTAATGGTCAATTTTGATAATTTTTCACAACTCATTAAAATGTAGTTAATGGCTTGTAAAAGTTTGGTTAATTCAAGTCTTTGGGTGGTTAATGACTTATCCTGATATTTGGTAAATTTTTTGCAATCCATAAAAAAAGGTGGTTAACGGCTTGCAAAAGAATGGTTAATTTACTTCATTTGGTGGTTAATGGTCAATTCTGATAATTTTTCACAACCCATTAAAACGTGGTTAATGGCTTGCAAAAGTTTGGTTAATTCAGTTCTTTGGGTGGTTAATGGCTTATCCTGATACTTGGTAAATTTTTCACAACCCATAAAAAAGGTGGTTAACGACTTGCAAAAGAGTGGTTAATTTACTTCATTTGGTGGTTAATGGTCAATTTTGATAATTTTTCACAACCCATTAAAACGTGGTTAATGCTTGTAAAAGTTTGGTTAATTCGATTCATTGGGTGGTTAATTACTTATCCTGATACTTGGTAAATTTTTCACAACCTATAAAAAAAGTGGTTAATAGTTTGTAAAAGGTTGGTTAATTCAGTTCATTTGGTGGTTAATGGTCAATGATGATAATTTTTCACAACCCATTAAAATGATTAATGTCTTGCAAAAGTTTGGTTAATTTAGTTTATTTGGTGGCTAATGGTTTTTCCTGATACTTGGTAAATTTCACAACACATAAAAAATGTGGTTAATGCCTTGCAAAAGTTTGGTTAATTTAGTTTATTTGGTGGTTAATGACTTATCCTGATGGTAATTTAGTTTCCAAATGAAAATCAAATTTAACCACATTGTGAACAGGATTAACCATATTTCTGCACACAATTAACCACTCATCTCTGTAACACCAATTCATGTGAAGGGTGGGCAACTATGCACTCACGTGATATACCACTGTATCAAGAGGCTCTGAATCATCAAGGACACACCATGCCTCTAACAGAAAATCCTATTTTTCAGTTTCCAAATGAAAATCAAATTTAACCACATTGTGAACGCGATTAACCACATTTCTGCACACAATTAACCACTTCTTTCTGTCACAACAATTCATGTGAAGGGTATGCAATTATATTCATGTGATTATCGTGAGGTCTGAGGGAACCGTGAGGGAGGGATGAGAGAACCGAGCATAGTGGGTACAAGTGAGGAGATTGGTTTAAAGGAGAGGTTTTTTTTTAAAAAAAAATACCACGAGGCTGCTGCGTTAAATGCGCTTCAAGTGTATACAGATGCGCTTCAAGCGCAAATGAGACAAAGACAAAACTAAAAAATGGGCTCCAAGCGCGTTCAACACAGAATGAAATTAACAATTTGCACTCCAAGCGCGGATAGATGCACTTCAAGTGCGTTCAACAAAGGGTATAATGTCAATTGGCTCTGAGATAAGTGACAGGAAATAGGATTTAACCACACTGAAGACACAATTAACCACAAATCTGTGACACTGTATAATTTAAGGATACACAACCACATGGTATCACATGATATATTAAAGTGTCAATTGGCTTTGGAGCCTCAAGTACTAGTCTTTTTAGAACATTTTCTAAGCCAATTTATGAGGTAAGTGACAGGAAATAGGATTTAATCACACTGAAGACACGATTAACCACTTTTTTACACACAATTAACCATAAATCTGTAACACTGTATAATTCAAGAATACACAACCACATGGCATCGCATGATATATTATAGTGCCAATTGGCTCTGAAGCCTCAAGTACTAGTCTTTTTAGAACATTTTTTAAACCTAATTATGAGGTCTTTGACAGGAAATCTAATTTAACCACACTTATCACACAATTAACCACTTTTTTGCATTCAATTAACCACAAATCATACAACACTTTAACCACTAGGAGGCAGTTTTCTAGTGTGTGTTCATTTTATAGCTATCCTGCATGATATATCATACATACATAATAGTTATGCACTTCATGAAAATGACATTGCAATTCCAAACCACCTCTGCTATGATATAAGTGTTCAAAACAACAACACAAAAGATGCTAGTATAAGTTTTCAAAACAAATTAAAAGATGATAACATAAGTGTTCAAAAAAAACCCAAAAGATGCTAACATATGTGTTCGTAATAACCCATTACAATCCTATGTAATTTTTTTCTCCAACTACTTTTCTTTGTAGTTTGTGTTGTAGTCCTTTGCATTGTAGCCCTTTTCTTTCAGGGGGGATGCATCATGGGGTTCGGTCGTTGATCGAGGTTGATTTTTCAGCATCTTCATTTTTGCCTTAAGAATAGAAATGTTACCTTGGAAACCTGAAAAGAAATACACACGGCACAGTAAAATAAATGTTATTCAAACATAATTAGTGTTATTCAAACATGATTAATGAATGTTATCCAAACATGATCAATGACTCAAAGAACACAATTAACTAATAAGGATGATGCTCAATTACCTCCAAGACATTCTTGTTCTTAGCAAGAATAGTTGCCCTTCTGTCATTAGTGAACAAGAAATAAGCTGACATAAGCTACTGTGGTTTCAATGGATCCTTCTCTTTCCTGTGATAAAACACAACACATCAATAATAAAATTATGAAAAAGGTAACTAGTACCACACACATAATAGCAGAAAGGAGTGCTATAATTTACTTGTTCTTCTTGCTCTCTTTTTCTGTCTATTGTTTGAACTGGATATACTGTTCAAGCAATTCCATGGCAGTCTTCTGCTTCTGCTCTTGTTTGAACTGGATATACTGTTCAAGAAATTCCATGGCAGTCTTCTGCTTCTGCTCCTCTTCCAAAAGCTTCATTGTCTCACTCTCACGTTTCTCCTTTGCAGTAACCTGCAAATAAGCTTCCTTTATGCGAATCACATAAACAAAATGAGACCAATCTAATCAGCTCCAACAAGCTTATGCTATCAGAATCATATTCATGAGAGAAGACCCCACATAAGTATATTATCTAGCAAGGACCAAATGCAAATGTCATGAATTTAGACACATGTTCCCACAAGTAGGTCCATGAAATCTTCCACTGTTCGTCATAAATTGAATGCATTATGCCCACAACATGCTTATAGTATCAGAACCTAAATTGAATGAGATGCAAAGGAAGAAGGATATCAACTGAAGCCCTGTCAAGGATCAGTTATTGATGCAAAGGTAGAAATGCTATGGTGAGTAAGAAACTTAAACATAAAAATGGAGCACACATAACAACCATAATAGACAAATTAAGAGAAGGAAAAGGGATTGATTAATCAATTGTACGAGGAAAGAACAAGATTGAGGATTGAAATACTAACCAAGGTCAACTGTAATAGCACTTATCAGTTGGAGACAAACCCCTTTGCCCACAAACTCATGAAGACGATCCAAAAAGGAAGCACCCAAATCGATGAAGGTGCGGCGGCGAGCTTACGGCCTTGAACGGCGTGGTAGGGAGAAGGTACGGTGGCGGTTACCATTGTCACACTGGAAAGAAGACCGCCAACAACACGTCCTTGTGTGCGACGGTGCATATGGTTACTGGATTCGCAGATAAAGGCTTACAGCCACGAACGGCGCAGCAGGGGGAAGGTGTTGAGAGAAGCCTTCTTGTGAGCGACGATGAAGGGAACGTCAGAGAGCGGCAACATGCTCTGCTTGCTTTTCGCTGCCACTTGCTTGTGAGGATGGTTGATGCGTGGGAGAGAGAGGCGGAAGGAGAGGAAGTGGAAACCATGGTTGGTGTTGGTGTGAAGAGAGAGAGGCTCTCTTTCCTTTGTGTTTTTTGAAATGAGAAAGAAAACGAGAGAGCAGCGCGTTTTTTTGGCTCATTTGTTTATTGTTACGGAATACAGTGTCGCATAAGTTGTGAAAAATAGTTGTCTAAATAACATTTCTATTCCACTATTCATCATTGGAATATAGCCTACTGGTGTGATACGGTAACCCGGAGAAAGAAATCAATTTGTGTGCAGGCTTCCCGCAAACGATATAACAAAAGAAGACCCAGTCCTTATGTTAGCGAATTTACTTTAGAAAGAACCAGAAACTTAGCATGTATTTGGTTATGCGGTGGCGAAAATTGATTTTGAATGAATTGATTTTGTAAAATTGATTTTAGGTAAAAGTGAGTTGAATGTAAAGTGATTTATGTTTGGATACATTTACGTAAAAGTTAGTTGAACAATAAATTTGTGAGTAAAAATCACTTTTGGAGGCATAAGCTACAAATCATAGCTTCAAATTATAATCAATTCTAAAGGCAAAATCAATTCTATTCGAGAGCAATCAAACATAACAAAATCAATTTTTAGTATCTGAAATCACTTTTGGCTCTCCCAAAAGTGAAACCAACTATGCAATTAAGCATTGAGATGGAACCAGAAAATATTAACTGGGTGGAGTGACGAAACAAACATGGAGGCGCGAGAGAGACGGGACGAAACAAAACAGAAGGCGCGTACGTGAGTGAGACAAATGGTGGCGCGTGTAGAAAAGAAAAGACACACGTGAAATTTAAGAAGGGAAATAGGATCTGAACAACTTATTTTGATCGGACGGTGGTTATTATATCCTCTCATCTCTCACAATAAACACTCCTCTCACTTGATATATCCTCATATATATGAGATGTATCAAGTGAGAGAAATGTCTTAATGCGGGAGATGAGATGATTAAATGGTAACCCTTAGATTACAATGAACTGTTAAGATGATATTTCAATTTTTAAACCTCATGTGACCTCCGTTATTTTCTTCTGCCGGTTTCATTCTTCTTCCCCTTCGCATGACTTTTACCCACCGGTGCACATCTATCTGTATCGTTGTTCTTCCTTTTCTCTCTCGAAAGATTATCAGCACTCTTACTGTGTGGTTTTTTCTGGTGTATAAGTACCCAAAATCCATGTCCTCTATATTTTACTAACCGATGTGCTCTCACTGTGTAAAATGACAAATTGGATCGTGAACTACCGTCATCGTTGTCCTTGATAAATAGGTAGTGAACCAATCACAGGAGGAACGGCGAATTGGATAGCAAACCACAAGTCCAAAAGACTTCATTGGGTCATTAATGAATTGGATCGTAAGCCACCAATTGTCACTGGGATTATGGGTCTAAACTTTGTATGGACCATTTTTATGCAATTCTGAAGAAGGGGCAGAACATGAAAACCAAAAGGGAATTTTTTTATAATGGTGATTCGTCAATTGGAATGCCAAATTGTTTTGTTAACATTCAATAATTAATATACGATTTCCTGAAGACGGTGA
The DNA here is from genome assembly GCA_037113605.1 of Calophaca sinica. Classification (NCBI taxonomy): domain Eukaryota; kingdom Viridiplantae; phylum Streptophyta; class Magnoliopsida; order Fabales; family Fabaceae; genus Calophaca; species Calophaca sinica. The sequence continues at coordinate 119,230,240 of CM073731.1, forward strand.
TAATCATTTTGAGAACTGAAAGCAAATGTGCGTGCGAGATAACAGGGACAGAGATCCAAGAAAGATGAGCACGTGCATTTTTAATTGACAATATAATCTCGATCGTTCATTGTAATCCAAAGGTTACCATTTAATCATCTCATCTCTCACATTAAAACACTCATCTCACTTATATATATAAACATAAACATTTGCACGAAGGCGATACAGATTTTTTTGAACATATAGGATGCATAATACAACTTAAAGAATACATTAAATACACATATAGCTGGTCAGCCTTACAAAGCTTACTGTGTCCCACAACAAGTCTCATAAACCATGACTTCAAGGAAGTATTCGGATGGAGTCCTCCTCCGCACTGCTTGCCGACCTCGAGTAACTACTACTCTCCAGCTTGTACCATCATCTGGGGGTGACATCCATGAGAATGCCCGAATAGAAAATGACATCTTCCCAAACAAACATATAACAACAACAACAATATATATGCAAATAATATTATACTAACAGAGTATAATTTAACACAGAGCAACATGGCATAAGAACACTCAAATAATTAGCACAATAAGGATGCACCACAAATCCCTATTGGTTAGTCTATATGTGAATACCCATGATTCTGAAATATCGCCACACAACCCTCGCAAGGATTTAATGACACTGGTTAGACTCCCGGTTTCCAGGTCTGACTCTGGTCGGACTCCCGATTTCCAGGTCTGGCACTGGTCAGACTCTCGATTTCCATGCCAAAGTTGGTCGGACACCCGATTCCCAACTCACCTCCTAGTCGGACTCCCGATTCCTATGTTTACTTTTGGTCAGACACCCGATTCCCAGATCTGGCATTGGCCGGACTCCCGATTTCCATGCCAAAGTTGGTAGGACACCCGATTTCCAACTCACTTCCTAGTCGGACTCCCGATTCCTAGGTTCACTTATGGTCTGGTTCAGCTGCAAAGGAGTGAAGGAGTTAAAGGTGTAGGGTTCAAATCCTGCCGAAGGAGAAAAAACTAATCTAACAACTAACATACTAACATTTGCCTATAAAAAAAAATCATCAAATATGTCTTGCTCTAGAAGTATCTCAAATTCAAAAAGGATCACAAGGGACAAGATACTGCAATTTACAGCTGTGTCAGTGTACGGAAGCAAAGTTGAAAATGACATGACGCGCTAAAAGTCACAAAAAGCGGATCTTTAGTTTTGTCCATTGGAGAAAGACCTGTTAGGTCACAACGACACTATTTAGAACCCTAGCTATAAGTACCTTACTCATTTCACTGAAGAAGGTTAACGATTCTAATACAAACGAAATGCTGAGAAACGTACTAAATCATTCTTGTGAGATAGTGAGCATTCAATAAATATTCTAAGTCTCTGAGACCAAGTGAACAGCACTCAAAAGCTTTTATTCTTTCTTTTAGAAAGTTATCTTTGTGCTTAAAGCTTTCATTGTAAATCCTCTCTAATGAGAGTTGTTAATATTGTTTTAAAGTATTTTTGAACACTTATATTTAGCCCAGTAGTGGCTGTATTTCCTTAGAGGCTTGACTGTACTAAGTCGTTCTAAGAAGTTGAGAGTATAGCCAGTTTGGCAGTAGTATACTCTTAAGTGTAATCAATTGATTATAGTGGAGAGATCTTTCAGTGTGGTGAATGGATTAGATGTAGCTACCAGGTGATAGTGAACTAATATAAATCACTGTGTCCTACACTTTCTCTTCTCTTTACTTGTTCTCTTTGTTATTTTTGTTAAAAAGTTGTTTTGAAAAGGTTTTCAAAAACATAAGTTTTTTGAAAAGATTTATAAAATCCAATTCAAACCCCCACTTTCTTGTGGTTTTGTCACGTTCACTAACAATTCATAAGGTTACTCAAAAGTATAACAATACTCTTGGTGCTTAATTAGAGCGATCACATTCTTAGTAAACTTGATATCTTGCGATAAACCTATATACATCAGTCTAACTGTCCTCAATCATCCATAAGAGTCATTCCTCTTAGCAACTAAAATTATATTGAGAACACCTTATTATCCTCGAAACCACTGATCACCACATCTTTTCCACTACCTGTGACATTTAAATCTCATTCTCTTAACGAGGCACTTCTCCTATCTCTATAGGATCCATTCACACAATCTCTGATATTCTTAAATTGCGAAAACTCTTACTATTTATCAACATGGCTTACAAGTCCACCCATATTGTCCATCCTTTCGTAAAAGATTCCCATCAACTTTAACTTAACTTGAAAAAAAATTCTAAGGATGTTGGTTTAATCCAGTCATTGTAATTCCTCCTACTCTTAACAAGTCATTAAGGTGATCAGACTCCACCACTTATCATCAAGTAGTCAGAAACTATAATGATTGTATAAACTAAGTCAAATCATATGTCTAAACCATTACCAATGCATCATGATATACTTACACAAACTATCATCCATCCAATAACCAAGTTCTTATCCTGCTATACAATTCCCATGATCTAAGCGGTCATCTAAAACACAAGAAAGTCAATAATTTCTTAGTGGTTTTTCTAATAAAGTCCTGAGTGTGAGTACGCTCGAGCACATAATCACAGTCACAACTTTTTCAAGATCCACTAAGTCTATACTACACTTCTGTTGCTCTATTTGGATTCTATTCCTGTCTCTCAACTCTTATAACAGTCATATCATCATTATGACCTTCCTTGATTGCTTACTAACTACTTAAGCATTTCCTACCTGTCAAAGGTACATCTCTATTCTTCTATAAATGTCCTGGCAATTGAACTCCCTTCTCACACAAGGGAGTTCTTACTTACCCAATAGCTAAGAGTGTGAATCCCTTAAAAAGTTAAGGTCTAACTCAAACTCATTAACAAAAACTAACTAAGGGATCGCCTCAAGCTTACCTTAGCAGCCATATCTTAACCACAAATCAACTCTTATATAAGAGTCCTAAGACATCCAAGCCATTGAATCCAACCTGTAACACCCCGATTTTCGGGTGCTACTTAACGAAACAAAACCCCAAATGCAGAATAATTTTCGAAGTTATAATACTCTTCTTGCTTCATAAAAATACAGGTAATTTTTTTTTTCTTTTAAAACTCTTTCGCAAACTACAAGTCAGAGCATTACAACGCTGTTTGATACATGATGCACAACTAAAATGCAAAAGAGAATATAACTGGAAATGTGTTTGAAAATATATATATAAAAGCCCTGAGGCAGTACAACTTTTCAAAGTTTTTAATACAAGGGAAATCAAAATACCACATCAAAATAGGAATACACCTGGTATATGAATTTCCTACAAGAATAATCATACCCCTGAGGTACTCCCGGCAGACACCTGCGCAGAGGGCTGCTCCAAATGTGATGCCTCAGTTAAACTCCAAAATACAAACAAAATACAGACAGACTCCAAAATAAGAGACACTAAGCTGATCGACACACTAGCTCAAGTAGCAGGAGCGACTGACTGATCCCTGCGCAAGCCTCAAAATGGGCGAGTATATCCTCACATGGCATCAGACTATGGAAGGTACATCACTGCTCGCATCTCTATGACTCTAAGTCAGCCCACTCAGAGGGGTCCTCCTCTTCCTCCTCGTCCTCCATCATCAGATCCTCCACGACGTCATCTGCCACCAGTATAGTGATGTCATCATCACCAACAACACCAACGGTAGGGATAGCGGAAGATGCATCCTCGGTATTGGCCTTGTCATCGGATGAATCTATGGTCCAACCTCTGGATCTGCACTCTGCTCTACCACAGTGTGGGCAAATAGAAGGATCTGCCGAAGGAGTAGACTCGGGAATGGGAATATAAGACGAATGAGTGTACTGTAAGGGAGATGTTGGTCCCACAGGGGAAACCGGCGAGTCAACAACAGCGTGAGAAGTGGATGCTCTAACATCCATCCTCTTGGGCCGCACACGTCGTACTGTCTGAAGGGGGATAGCGCGCCTCACGGAACCAATAACCTGTGGCTCGCTGCGGTAGGTAGTCCAGCGTGGAATCTTAGACATGCTCTCTGTAGCTGGCGTGTCTCTATCAGAACGTGCCCGCAACCACGCGTCTACTATACGCTCAAAAGGCACCAGAAACTACATCACCCGGCATGTGATCACGACCTGTGTAGGCTGTCCATCTGTCTAAGTCATCTCGACCACATTCCCTGAATACAACACCCGACTGGAGGCGTGGTCTACCTCCCAGGCGTGCGGAGCTCCCGAGTCCGGGAACTCAAAAGTCATTACTGATGACATGGTCAACGAGGGAAGCTCTATCGTCGTCATCATCTGGATGACATTCATCAATTGAAGAACCACGAGCAAGGGTCATCTTCCCAAACAAACACATATAACATCAATATGTATGTGCAAAACATAACATAATATCATAGTAAATAATCAACACAATAAAGATGCACCACAAATCTCTATTAGTTAGTCTATATGTCAATGCACATGATTCCGAAATATCACCACACCACCCTCGCAAGGGTTCCCCATAGGGATTGTGCCCAGAACATTACATTTGATGACACACGCCCGTTTTTTCGCTTGACTGTCGGTACGTACTCGTACCTAGGTCTGGGAGACTCTACGACTCCTCGCTTCCGACATCGATGTATGCACGAAATGCTTCACTTATCATCACTGTCAGTTCACTACGACGGGATCACTCGCACAGAGTGTCCGAGATAATCTACTCTTATGCTAACTCCCTTAGTTAGAATCCCACGTTATCGCCTCGAGATCTCACTTCATATCCCTAAGTTCTTTTTTTTCCTTAGAAATTTCCTACTAGTTCCAAAATAATCCATGTTGAGAAATCCACTAGTAGTTCAGAATAATTGTTTTAATTAATCTAACTCTCACTTTATTCTTTTTAAGGAAAAGGTGATTAATCCATTACTAATTAGGGTTTTTAGAAAAATTCACTTTTAAGTGCCTCTTTGATTTTAATAAAATACCTCTTAATTTTCATTTCAAAATCAGTAATTATTTGACGTCTTCACAACAGATACCCCAAACTCACATGCTCTCGACACTTCCCATTCATCACAGTCATTAACAACATATTCACAAATACAGTTAATGATCAATAATACAACGATTATAATCACAAAGCATCATCATTTACACCAGAATTATAATCATGCATTATTTAACACAACCTCATAACATAAGCATGTTTATCAATTCAACATCATCAACAAATGCTACATAATTAATTTACGCATTCACACACCAATAATATATATTTTTGGAAGATGCCCTTACACACAATCACACAAAACATAAACACATATCAACATTTACATATCAAAACAATATATCTAGAAAAAGCCCTTACCTAAAGGCTTTTCTTCCACGTCAAAGTCACACACTCGATTTCTACCGCGAATTCGATCACGATCTCGTACACACGATCCTAACCAAACAATTAGTTAAGTTTTAGGAACAAAACTAGATCCCTAATCTAGGAATACCCCCACGGCTTCCACCACCCTAACATATTACCCACACTCAAAGAGGTAAAACAAGGTTTGAAAGTACTAAACACTTTTAGAAAACTTTGAACACTTAAACATTAAAAAAAAATAGAAAAGAAACTTCATCTATCTTTCTAAGGATTCAAGCCCTAGACTTGTTCCTTATCATTAAGATCCAAAATCAAAACAACTTCATCAAAACTTTAGCAATATCTCAAACGTATGAAAACTCAAATATGTGCTCCAACTTCACCGATTTTATTAATATAGCAAACGACATCGGATTTGAGCAAATGACCACTCTCTGGAAAGCTTGCAGTGTCTAGTTTTTTAAAGTAAATTTTAATTTAACAAATAATTAGCCATTTGGTGCAGTTTTGTAAAATAAGCCTCGGGTGTCAGGAACAGGGCAGCAATCTGTTTATCAGATTGTAAAAAATATTTAAATAGGAATACTCAACCAAATCTAGTGATTCTTGTGCGAAAAATGTAGAGAAATGAGTATAGTTTCCAGAAAATCAAGAATCAACGAAAAAGGATATGTATGGAAAATGTTATGACTAAAACACTAAACATATGTCAGTGCAGTTTTTTTTCATGGTTTTAAGAGAACAACAAGAAGTAATAAACTAACCCCCTTCCCTTGACTCAATCTTTTTCTTGGAAACACTTAGGTTTTCTCAAGTTAAAGATTCTCATTGTCAAAAGGTTTTAAACCACATTCTAGTACTAAAACACCATAACACTTACTATCTATTTCTTTCTTTGAAACCATGAAACAACATCAAAAACTACAAGAAAAGAAAGACAACAGCAACAACACCAACAAAATGAAATAACAGCAGCAACACTATTTAAATGAGGCAAGAAATTTACCCCAAAACCCACGAGTGGTCACGATTTAGGGCAAAGAAAAAGGAAAAGAGAAATTCTAGCTTATAACTTTCACACCTACTCAATTTTTCCTTCACCAAAAACAAGTCTTCAAAGGTGTGAGAATGGAGAACAAAGTGAGGTATTTATAGGCAACAGGGGTGGGGGTGCTTCGGCCAGCTGAAAAGGAAGGAAGGAGCAAAAGATTTTGGCGGAAATCTTATGACACAAGACCATGCCTAAGGCCATACCTCTCACTTACACCACCTTACCTCTCTTACACCCTTCAAAACCCCTCCAACCACCATTATGACTCATATTTTGACCAAATTAAAACTTGCCCTCCAAGTTTCCCCTTGGCGGCACCTAGGGTCTCTACGCCCAAGGGTCTCGCGCTCGCTCGTTCGCGTTATCGATTCCTCATTCGCCGATTAATCACGTAGAATTTTCACATGCTATAAAATATCCTCGTATAATAATTTCAACTAAAAATCATAAGGACACTTACAATCAATCATAAATATTATAAAATACTCACATTTCGAATTTCATCGTAATCGGAGTTCGTTACAAATTTTATCGCGGGTAAAATTTACCCGACAGCTCAAAACGTGACGAAACTTCAAAAGAATTTTTCGACGAGATTTGAAGCATGAATTAATAATAAATATTATTCCTTAAATATAATTTTATCTTGATTAAATTCAATCACTTTATTAACAAACAAAAATGTGCGCATTAAATGCGTAATACAGAGAAATTACAATACAGTAGCGCTAAATAAACTACAGTAAGACTACGGGTATTACAATACTCCCCCTAAAATAGTTTCCTACTCGAAACTAAGGGTCAGAAGATAGCTCTAGATACTGTTCCCTCATCTTGTCTTCGAGCTCCCAAGTTGCATCTCCGGTTACCTGATTCCAGATCACTTTAACCAGTGGAATCTCTTTGTTTCGTAGTTACTTGATCTTTCTGTCTGTGATCCTAACAGGGGGTACTTCGAATGAGAGGTCATCCTTCAATTGAATTATATCTGGTTCAATGACATAAGACAGGTCTGGTATGTACTTTCGCAGTTACGAAACATGGAAGACGCCATGAATATTTGACAGAAAGGGCGGCAAAGCTATCTGGTAAGCAACTGGCCCTACACGACGAAGGATTTGGTAGGGTCCAATAAATTTAGGAGTAAGCATTTCGGATTTGATCGCTTGACCAACTTCAGTTTTGGGTGTGACACGGAGGAATACATGGCCACCTTCTTCAAATTCTAGCGGTCGACGACGCTTGTCGGCGTAGCTTTTTTGTCAACTCTGAGATGCTCTCGTCTTCTCTCAAATTTTCTTCACCTACTTAGTAGTCTGCTGCACTATGTCGGGTCCTAAGATCATGCTCTCACCGTCTTGATACCAGCAAAGTGGTGTATGGCACTTACGCCCGTATATAGCCTCATACGGTGCAATCCCAATGCTTGCGTGATAACTGTTATTGTACGTGAACTCGATCAGTAGCAGTAGGTCGTCCCAGCTCCCTTAGTTGTCTAAGACACAAGCTCTCAACAGATCCTCAAGCAACTGTATCGTTCTCTCGATCTGGCCGTCGGTCTGAGGATGGTTGGCAGAACTAAGTCTCAGCTTCGTCCCCAAGGCTTGCTGCAATGCTCCCCAGAAATGAGAAGTTAATTTCGGATCTCGATAGGAAATAATGCTCGAAGGCACTCCGTATAGTCGCACGATCTCAGCAATGTAGATCTTGGTCAACTTCTCCACGTTGTACGTTGTCATCACTGGCAAGAAGTGGGTGGATTTGGTTAATTTATCAACAATTACCCAAATCGAGTCGTATTTTTTCTGCATTCTGGGCAGCGCTACAACAAAATCCATAGATATGCTATCCTATTTCCACTCTGGTACGTCCAACGATTGCAACATCCTAGCAGGTCGTTGATGCTCCACATTCGCCTTCTGACATGTTAAGCACGATGCCACGTATTCTGTCACTTGCTTCTTTATCCCAGCCCACCAGAACTTCTCTTTTAGATCCTGGTACATCTTAGTCGCTCCCGAGTGTATGCTCAACTTGCTTTTGTGCGCCTCGTCTAGGATTGTCTTCTTTAGTCCCGTCACATCAGGTCTGCACACACGCCCATTGCATCTCAGAAGATTGTCGGGTCCAACTTTGAATTCAGGTGCCTTCCCTTGCACAATCAGTTCTTTCTTTTCCTGAAGCAGTTTATCATTTGCTTGTTGTTCTCTGATGTCGTCTAACAATCCACTGGAGATAGTGATCATCCCGAAACTAATCTTCCCAGATGACAATTCCACATCCAAATGCAGGTCCTGAAACTTTTCCAGCAGCTCTAACTCCTTAATCAGCATTGTTGAGACCAACATACTTTTCCTACTCAAAGCATCAGCTACTACATTCACCTTCCCCGAGTGGTATTGTAGCGTGAAATCATAATCTTTCAGAAACTCCATCCACCTTCTCTGCCTCATATTCAGTTCCTTCTGGTCGAACATATATTTCAAGCTTTTGTGGTCGCTGAAAACAGTGAAAGTGCATCCATACAGATAGTGTCTCCATATCTTTAACGTGAAAACCATGGCAGTAAGCTCCAGATCATGCGTAGGATAGTTCTTCTCATGCGTCTTTAGTTGTCTTGAAGCGTAAGCCACCACTTTCTTGTGTTGCATCAGACGCATCCTAGTCCCTAATGAGAGGCGTCACAGTAAACTTTGAAAGGTTCCTCTGGTTGCGGCAGGATCAGAATAGGTGAGGTCGTCAAGTGTTCCTTTAGTAGTTGAAAACTGGTCTCGCACTTCTCCGTCCAAGCAAACGGCTGATCTTTCCTGGTAAGTTGAGTCAACGGCGCTACAATTTTTGAAAAACATTCAATGAATCTCCTATAGTATCCCGTTAGTCCGACAAAACTTCTAATATCTGACACCGTGTTTGGCTGTTCCCACGCCAATACTGTTTCAACCTTAGCCGAATCCACGACAATTCCATCTTTTGAGATGACGTGTTCCAAAAATTTGACTTCTTCGAGCCAGAACTCGCACTTCGATAGGTTAGCGTAAAGCTGCTTCCCCCACAAAATCTGTAAAACTTGGCACAGAGGCTCCTCGTGCTCTTCACAACTCCTTGAGTATATCAGAATGCCATCGATAAATACCACCACAAACTAATCCAGAAATGGATGGAAGATCCTGTTCATGTAATCCATGAATATCGCGGGTGCATTCGTCACTCCAAACGGCATTACAGTGTACTCGTAATGTCCATATCGAGTTATGAACGTGGTCTTCTGAATATCTTCAGTCTTCACACGGATCTGATGATATCCGGACTTTATATCAATCTTCGAAAAGACAGCAGCTCCCCTCAGTTGATCCATCAAATCGTCAATTCGCGGTAAAGGGTATCGGTTCTTGATGGTAACTTTGTTGAGTTACCGGTAATCCACACAGAGTCTTGACCGTCCGTCCTTCTTCTTTACTAATAACACTGGAGCTCCCCATGGCGAAACGCTGGGTCTGATGAACTGCTTCGACATCAAATCTTCTAGTCGCTCTTTTAACTCAGCCAATTTGGATGGAGACATCTGATAGGGTGCTATTGAAATCGGGTCTGTTCCAGGAAGTAAATCTATAGAGAATTTGATATCCCTCATTGGCAGCAAACCCAGTATGTCGTCAGGAAAAACATCTGAAAAGTCCCTCACCACAGCCACATCTTTCAAATCTATCTCTTAAGTGACTTCTAAGTTAGCGAGCGATATGTATTCCTGAGCCCCCTCTTTCAAGGAAACTCTGACGGGATTGGCAGATAAGTACTTAGAAACTCCTGAGTCGGAGAAAATTATGATCTTACGGGCACAGTCCAAAAAGACATGGTGGTGTGACAACCAATCCATCCCGAGAATGATATCAAGATATTTCAAAGGCAAACACATCAAATTTGCAAAGAACTTTCAACTCTGAATGACCACAGGACAATGAAGACATGCGGTGTTGGCAGTTAAGGAGTAGTAACTACTACGTCAAAAGGCAATGCAGTCACAGATAATTTCAAACGGTTCGCACAACTCATGGCAATGAATGAATGGGTTGCACCGGAATCAAAGAGTACGAATAGAAGATTACCCGTGATCTCGCAGTCCCCCTGAATCAGATACTTAAATGTATTATAGCAAATATCAATAATCCATTACTTAAAAACGTGTTACATGCTGTGCATTTTAAAGTTCAAAAACATATGAAAAGCGATATGTATTTTTGTAGGAAAGGCCGTGATTGTGACAACCACCCTAAAATTTCAATGGAGCCGCCACCAATATTTTATTTTTAGGAAAACATTGGAAAACCTATTTACATATTTACGAAAAAAGGAAAGGTCTTTGAACCAAATTTGGGTTCGGGAGTTAATTACGCATAGAGAAGATTTTAGCACCTCTATGACGTCCGTTTATAAAAACGGTACCCTTAATTGTTCAAAAAATATTTGTTTGCCATTAAATAAATTATTCCCAAAAGGTCCTCTATTTATTATCCTAGAAATGTATGCAAGTCTATTAATCACCGTAAAAATAAAAAGAATAAAATGAAAACTCTTTTTTTTTTATAAATGAAGGAAGGGAGCCTCGTTAAAACCTTCTGATGTAAAACCCTCCTTAGGGAAAAAACACCTAGAAGGAAAAAGAGTACTCCCCCCTGTTGTTATTAAAAAAGAGAAAAAAGAAGTGACAAAGAGTTCCTGGGGGGACTAGGCCAAAACCCAAGAGCGGAGCGAAAAAACAAACAAAACAATCCAGAAGGACATCAAATAATCTAGGGAACGACAACCTAGCCCAAAAGAGACTAGGAAAATCTATAGTAAGGCATGCTATTTCTATTTCTAAAAAAGTCATCAGAGATGAAGGTCTGAATGGTATTCCACCAAACAAGACTCAGATTGACATGAGTACCATGAGAGGCGAGCTTGTCAAAGACAGGAGTTTCCTTCTCTGTAAATGTGAGAGAAAATGAAAGCCATATGTCTAGTAAGAGCAATACAATTGGACCACCTGCTTACGAGCTTCCAAGGCACAATAGAACTGCTTTGTAAAGGCGCAATAACTAGCTGGGAGTCACATTCTAACCATAAACGCCGCCTACCCCTTTTAGAGACGATCTCAATAGCAATCATTGCACCAAGCTCTACCAAGAGCATTACAGATGCCAAGGTTAGTAGAAAAGTAGCCAAGAACAGCAGCATTAGATCCTCTGAAAATACCCCCACAGGATGCCGGGCCTGGACAACCCTTAGCTGCCCCATCAGTGTTGCACTTAATCATATTATAGGTGGGAGGAATCCAGATAACTTCTTTGATATTCTGGCCACTACCAGGACGACCCTCCACTTTAAAAGTCTTTAAGATTGTAAACTCAGAGATAGAAGAGGACATTTTCCCCCGGCTAGAATTCCCAGCAAGAGAGACGTTACTTAGGATCAAATTGATGGCCGATTGAGGGGGAATGAGCTTGTTGTCAAACCGCAGTTTATTTCTACAATGCCAAACTGTCCGTAAAATATTGATGATAGAAGCAATAACGACATCCAAAACTTGAGTGCTCCAACCTTTATTACAGATAGAGAGGTGGATTGGGAGAGGAGCGATCCACGTAACTATAAAGAACCGAACTAAGCCAATTCCAGAGGTAAGAAGCAAAAGTGGCAATCCAAAAACAAGTGGCGGGAAGTTTCAGAGAATTCCCACAAAGAGAACAAGCGAAACCACAATAATACCTCTATTCTCGCAGGTTGTCATTGGTAGGGATTTTGTCATGAATAAGTCTCCAAAGAACAAAGGATTTAGAAGGAGGAACACAATTTCTCCAAATTAGACTAGCCCAAGGAGCATGTTGACCTGGAGGTTCATGAAACAAGAAGGCATCCTTAAAAGATAAAATACCGAGTCATTAGCACCCCAAACAGAAACATCCAACCCATGATCGAGTAATATGATCCCTTTGATCTCACCAGGATATTAGGAAAGTGAGAGCAGAGATCGCCAGGATACACCAGGAGCCATTATGAATGAAGTCGCTAACCTTAGCCTTGAACCTATGGTGCAAAGAAGGATCAATTCCCATAATATCAACTATGGGTCTAGACAACCAAGTATCCGTCCAAAAGTTGATGTTAGAACCGTCTCCAAGCTGCCAAATAGAATTATCAACAATAATGGGCAGGTTAGGCTTGATACCAGACCAAATAGAGGAAGAGACATGGTATCTAACAGGAGAGAGAACTCGGGCTCTCAGGAAGTTGGCCCATTGCAAGTCTGAGGTTCTAAACTCCCAGGCCAGCTTAAGCAAGCCCGCTTGGTTAATAGAGCTAATAGGGCGGACCCCCAAACCTCCTTCAATAGTAGGAGAGCAAACTTTCTTCCAAGCAACAGTGACATATTTTCGAGACGAAACATCCCCAGACCAAATAAAATTCCTAATCCACTGATCCAAAGAGGTGAGGAGATTTTTAGGCCAGGCATAAATATGAAAGCTATAAACCAGCATGCCAAGAATGACTGACTTAACCAGTTGAACCCTGCCCATAATAGAGAGCAGAGAGCCTTTCCAAGAGGATAATTTGGCCTTAATACGATCCACAATAGGAAGCAGATGAACACGCTTAGGAGAACCCTGAAAGAGAGGAACACCTAAATAGATGAAGGGCAGAGAGCCAGCAGAGAACCCCAACAAGCTCGAAATAAATCTCATGCGAGGCTGAGAGATCTTTGCAAGAGTAGAATTTAGATTTTTACGAACTAATAGCACGCCGAAACAACAGCCTCATAATCCTCAAAAAGCTTCAACAAATTAGTAAAATTCTTTTGGGTAGCTACAGAAAATCATAATATCATCAAAGATATAGCACATGACTAGGCACTCTGTAGTTCCCGGGCCTGACATTAATCAGAATTGTCATCTTCCACAAGTTTGGAAATGCCCCTACTAAGCACATCCTCAGCTATGCAAAACAGAAGAGGAGATAAAGGATCACCCTGACGAACACCTCTTTTGCAACTAAAGAAACCAGCAGGATGACCATTAATAGAAATAGAGAGCTTAGCCGAATGAAGAATTAAATTAATCCAACCACAGAATTTGTCACTGAAACCAAAAGCACGAAGAACCTGGATTAAGAATTTCCAATCAATAGTATCAAAGGCTTTTTTGATGTCAACCTTCAAAGCAACTTGACCACCAAAGGATTTATTCTTAAGAAGATTAATAGCTTCAGAGGCAGTGCAAATGCAATCAGAGATATTCCTTCCTTTATGAAGCCATGATTGTGAGAAATGATCTTAGGGGCCACCACCGCAAGCCTGTCAAAGAATAACTTTAGTGATGATTTTAAATTGAAAATTAGCTAAAGCAATAGTCAAATCGATCTAACCGCTCCGCCCCATCCACCTTTGGAATCAAAACAACAAGATTAGAGTTCAAGTTGGGAAGCAACCACCCCTGCTTGAAAAACTGAAGAACAGCAGAATAAACATCGTGAGAAATAATATCCCAATAAGTGTGATAAAAGTGACCACCATACCCATCAGGACCAGGAGCACTGTCCCCACTTAAAGAGAAAACAGCCTGCTTCACTTCCTCAAAGGAAGGCACTCTAGTGAGCATGTAATTATCATCATCGATCCACAGAATGAGGAATAACACGATCAATTAGGCCATTAGACTGACAAGAATTCCCAGAAGCAAAAAGATTACTGTAATAATTAACAACGTGTGCTTCAATGTCCGAAGGGTCAGTGAGAAGGACATCACCATTTTTAATAACTGAGATTTGATTGGTGACACTTTTAATTTTGGCTATTCTATGGAAGAATGCCGTATTTCTGTCACCATGCAAATGCCAATTTAAACGAGCTTTTTCCCGCCAAAAATCTTCTTCATAATTCAAAGCCTCCTGCAATTTAAATTGAGCAGCCTTCTCTTGTAAAAATAAATCATCAGAGCCACCAGAGTTGCTAATATTGGCTTGCACCACATCTAACTCAGCAATAGCATTGGAAACATTTAAATGAACATTGCCAAACTCATCTTTATTCCAGGCCTTAAGTTTGGATTTCAAAATTTTCAATTTATGGGCAAGGACAAACATGGGACAACCAGTCACCTCAGTATTCCAAGCCTCTTTAACGACATTAATACAATTCTGATGTCTAGACCACATTTTCAAAAATTTGAAAGAAGAAGCAAAATTATTGACCGACTTCTTCATACTAAGAAGGATGGGGAAGTGATCAGATTTATTCCTAGTAAGAGTGCAATAATCAACACTACTCCAAGCATCCACCCAATCATTATTACAGAAAGCTCTATCAAGTCTCTTAGCAACATAAGAACTACCCAACCTACCGTTGGACCAGGTAAATTGAGATCCTCGAGTAGGCAAATGAACAAGGTGGTCTAAGTCAGTCCAAGCTCTAAAATCATCACAAGCTATTTGAGAAGACATACCTCTACCATAATACTCATGAGATCCCAAAACAAAATTAAAATCTCCAAGCAAACACCAAGGACCAGAGTGAGCAGTCTGAACATCATGCAACGCCGCCCAAAGTTGTCTTCTCAGGATGTAAGACGTAGAGGCATAAACAGCAGCAACATTTAAAATCATACCAGCATGGTTGAGAGAGAAGCAGACATGTTGCCTGGCTTTTTTAATAACAACAGGAGAGTAATTATTTAAACAAAAACACCATAAACTAGGGGCTAAAATACCTCTATCGTTCTCAGCAAAAAGCTTCATGTTAATGGAGCGAAGAAAACCATTTGGAACTCTTTGAAAAGAGATCCAGTGGTTCAAAGAATAAGCAAAATATCAGGCTTGTGCATAATACACAAGTTCTTAAGAGCCAATCTGGTGTCTAGGTTTCCCATACCCGTGACGTTCCAGTATAACAACTTTAACATTTAGGAGGTTGCTGGAGCACACCCTTGGAGCAGGTTACGTATCGACCTTCTGGCTGAATAAAGTTGTTTCTTTCGCATCTTTTTTTTCTGAAATTTGGACAGGACCTCAGTGAAGGGTGTTGCAGCATCACCTGCAGCATCAGTAGCCTGTCTAGTTGCACTCGGTTCAGCCAAGTATTTGGAAGCATCAGGTTCAGGCACATTAGAGTAGCTTTCTTCGACAAAACCAGTCTCACTATCAGAGGAATCATCTGCCGAATCTCCCCAAAGACGACTTGCAATCTTCATATCCTGGACCACAATTGCATTGCAATGATCTAGAGGGGCTGCAATGACATTCTCAGCCATAGAGTTCTCGATGGTTTGGAAAGAATCCGGAACTATAGAGTCAATTTATGCTGAGACCAAACGGGTGACACTAGGAGAGCATAAATCATGATTTTACACAAATGTCATTCTTGGTAGTCATGCGGGATTGCAAGGAAGCTGCTGCAATTTATCTTTTTCCTGCATCACCTGACCTGCCACATGAGCATTAAGATTATTTAAATTGGGATCATTCCTAACCTGATCATGAACCATTCCTCCCTCATCAACGTAGCCTAGGAGCGGATTACTAGTTTGACCATTCCAAGGTATGTTGTTTGCCCCTTTGAAGGCGTTGGGATTCTCCTCATGTTGGATAGAGACCACCTGTGGAGTGCCAGCAGAGGTACCTGGAGCAA
This sequence comes from Calophaca sinica, assembly GCA_037113605.1. NCBI lineage: Eukaryota > Viridiplantae > Streptophyta > Magnoliopsida > Fabales > Fabaceae > Calophaca > Calophaca sinica. The sequence goes on from CM073731.1 coordinate 119,246,317, forward strand.
AGCCAATATTTGCGAGATGTTCTTGAATCTGTGGAGCTGTTTCCTTTCCCTTAGCAGCCCTATGAGTGTTCTCATGCTCAGGAGCAACCTCAGCAGCCTGTTGAGGAGCAGATGCAACAAAATTCTTCTTATGAGGCAGCTTTTGTTCTCTAGATTTCTTTGGCATCACCAAATGTTTGCAATTATCCAAAGTGTGGCCAATCACTTGGCAAGAGGAGCAAAAGTAAGGGAGTCTCTCATATTCCACCTGCACATAGAATGAGTAACCATCACGCTCCACCAAAAGTCGTTCCTGTGGAGAAGAATTAAGATCCACATCAATGAGCACCCGAGCAAAATGACCCATAGTGCGCCGTCTGGTAGCTTCATCGATGGCCAAAGGAACACCAACAAAGACCAGCTATCTCAAAAAGAATTTGTGGTCTCCAATATTCTCTGGAGAGGCCAGATAAGCGTATCCAAGTTTGTGCACTGGTTTGACGAATCAAGTGAGGATTGAAGTCGGGTTTCCAGGCAAAAGTTCGCAAAACACCAGGTTGAAGATTCCAAGATCCAATAGTTCGAATAGTGCGCAAGTCATCCAAAGAAGAAAACTCAAATTCGTAATATCCTTTCCCTAGAGAGATTATCGACCAAGCATCACTTGTTCTCCAATATTTCATGATACGTAAGCGCAGGTCTGCCAGGCGAACTGGAACCGAGCCCTTGGGCATGGTAAGTCTACCAAGAATCACGTTTTTGCAATTCTCCAGACCTGCAACATACTCTTCTTGCGAAATTTTGATGGCAAGATCATCCCCTCTCCAACAAGGCTTAGGCAAGAGACTAGGAGGGATAGCACACGAGTTATTCAGCGCTTGAGCAAAGGACTTCGTCGCCGGCGAAGGTGACACCTTGGACGCGCCGTTCTCATTTGTTGGTGCGTCGTTGGCCGGGGAAGGAGGCTTAGGAGAAAGGGGGCCAAAGCAAGCCCACATGCATATAGGCTGGGAATCAGAAGCCATGCAAGCCGCGTGAAGCCGAGACGGGTTGCTAATTATAGACGCGCAGAGATTTCCATAACAGTTACAACCTCTCGGTGTTGACGGCGGAGAACAGAGCGCCGGACCGCCGAGGTGGTGCGCCGAGGTCGGAAATGGTGAAGGCTGACGGAGGCAACGTCGTTCTTATGCCGGAAGGCCGCCGGTCAAGGAGATCCGTGAGGGAGCTGGCGGTTACGTGATCAAACCCTTGCAACCTCTCAATGGTGGTGACGGAGAAGCGATCTGTGGGACCAAGCAAGATGGTGCGCCGAGGACGGAGGAGGAGAGGGCTGTCAGAGGCAATGACGTTCTTACGCCGGAAGGCCGCCGGCCATGGAGATCCGGGAGGTGAAAAATGTAAAATAAAAATCTGATTGAATTACATTAGTTTATTTATTTAATTAGAAATGTGTAGATAAAATAAACAAACTTCCTCTTTTGCTTTTATACCCTCTTAGAAAGATATTTACAATTTGGTCCCTACTTAGGATTTGGTCCCTACTCAGGATTTGGCCCCATTGGAAAGCCAAACCCTAACACTAATTTCGATCCTCACATGATACTGAATGGAGAACAAATCAGAAATACATCACAACAACCAAACAACCACAATCTAAAAGGTAAATAACAATAAGAAATAAGGAAAGATACCGAAAAACACAATGGAGCAGATTTTAGTCCAAGGATTCAAATCTCTATTACACAATCATGTCATAATCAAAGACCAACATTAACAAAAGAGTGACAGAGAGGAGAATAACCTGGCTTTAGCTTTCCCAGAAAAATGTACAGAAACGAAACAGAAGAAAAAGACCTAAAACTAATGAAGTGTTTATTTTTCGGTGTCCTCCCAAGGTTCTTAACCGCGACTGCTTCTGCTCAAGCTCTCATTCCTGGTGTTCGCTCCTGCTTCGTTTTCCTTCTTCTTCGTTCTTTGCTCTCAGTTTTCTCCGAAGAAACTTGTGTTCCACTCTCTAAGGTTCGGCCTCCCCATTTTTCGTCTCGTTCCTCCTCTTTTATAGCCTAGTACCTGCGAAAAAGAATGACTGAATTAGTATCACAATCAGATAATAAAAACAAGGAAAGAAAATAAAAAAGGAAGAACAAATACTCCCTGATTCACATTTTTCCTGTTCTTTACGCGAATCTGTGAGATTTTGCCTCTGATTTTTGTACTTGGACCGAATCAAATGGGAGAGATTTTTGTGATTTGATTTGGAGATTGAGATTGAGGGAGGAAAAGATTTGGTTGATTGGAGAGACTTGGGGTGAGATTGAGAAAAGAATGGAAAGACAATAAAAAAAAAAAGCGGGAGAGAAGAGAGAGAGGTCGTGGGGTTTGAATGAGAGAGGATGAGGGAGAGGGCGAAAATGGTGGAGGAAAAGGGGGAGCTGCGCGCTGAGAGAGTGAGAGAGGGATGTGAGGATCAGGCCATTTTTAGGGTTATGAGACATTTGGGCTTGTTGGATGTTGTGCTAAATGGATCCGTGTGGGGGGTGCATGCGAAGAAGAAGCGGGTGTGCGCAGCAGAGGGAAAGTGAGAGGCGCAGGGGGCGCTGTCAAAAAATAAAAGGGGTGCAGTGAGTAAGTAGTGGGTGCATCGCATGGATGGAGGAAGCTAGCTGGGCTAGGATGCTATTAGCACCCCCCAGTATTGCTATTCATAACCCCTTTCTCTTTCTTTTCTTTTTTTCATTCTCTTTTTTTTTTCTTTTCATCCTTTTCTTCTTTCACTTTATTCATTCTTGCCTTCCTTTTTTTATTATTCTAAGACCAAAAATATTATCCTTATTATTATTACTACTACTAATTTAAAAAAGTTAAAATAAATAATAAAAATAAAATAAAATAAAAATACCGGACAAAATTAGGGTACTACAGTGATAAATTATTTATAGAATTCCTAAGAATCAGACTAAATGGCTTACTACTCTTCATAAATAAAACAATGCCGGTGTCCATTTTGCTAAACATTTTAAACTGAGACATATGTTAACAGTTGCCAAAATCATATTCTCTATTTATTGAATAGTTTGCTCATAATGTGAGACATAAGAATCTAAAGTGAAATTTATAGGTTCCTTGGTGGAACTGATCAAAAGAATATCTGATTGGGTAGAATGGATCACGTGAGATGAATCAACCTAGATGGTTATTTTCAATAATAAGGCAATTATAAATAGTCATGTGCATTCCATAGTCATGCATTCCAATGGCCGTTAGAATATTCTTTTAAACAAAGTACACCTCCACCATTCCGTTAGCACTAGAATTGGGATTTAGGACACTTCATAACTAGAAAAACTTAAAATAGTGACGGAACATAGAAAAATAATAAAATGACGTTGACGGAAGAAATGGAATTAAAATATAAAGAATTAAATAAAACACTAGAGGAAATTAATAAAAATATATTCCTATTAATAGAAAAAACCAATAAAATTGTAAATTACACTTTAAATAAATTACAAAATAGAAGGAATGTAATAAATAATATACAAGATACATTAAATAATATAAATATTGATGGCAATAGAGATATTGATAGAATTAAAGAAATTCTTCAGCAATTAGAAAATCTCCTAAAAAAAAAAGAAAATAGTAGGTATATAACTATACAGGATTTAGAGTAATTATTTAGTAATAGAAAATTAGTAAAGAAAGAAGGGAGTACAACCTTAGTCTATCCACTAGGATTACAGAGGAATTAGTTAAAGAGTATCAAGAGGATATAAAAAATGCAACAGAAATAAAAGAAATAAGTAGACTTATGAATGAATTAAGAATCTTAAAGGACGAGACTGGTAATACAAAAATATATAAATTAAATAATGATCAAGAAAAGGAAAATGATTTAGAAGAAGTCATCCTAGGATATAAGGACGAGGATGAGGATGAAGAACATATAAGAGTAGATATGAAAAATGAAAGTAATGAAGAAACCAGTAACCAAGGAGCTAGAAGACAACCAAATTATCAAAGAAAAAGGACTTGGGGTACCTTTTGGAATAATCCAAATTATTGGAGATCCTATGATGAACCATATATGGGTAGGCAAGGATATTATAGAAAGAAAGGAAAATGGGAAAAGTACCCATTAGATTATAAACCAAAGGTAGAAACACTTGGACATAGAAATATTTTAAATTTAGATTGTGTTACAAATAAGGAAGAATTGATAAATGAATGGTCAAATGAATTAATCTTAATACCCCAGACAAATGAATACTTAAAGACCGTAGATTTTGAAGCAGTTCTAAATTTAGTCATATACAAAACACCAGGAAATGTTCAGAAAATGCTAAATAGCATTGGAATGTTTCTATGGCAGCATATAATAGCTGGTGTCAGCAAGAATATTGATTTAATACAATAGGGGCTAATGACTGCGTTGGTCCAGCACCATTCACATGCATTAGAAAAGGCAGTATATTACAGGACCATAGGTAGCTTAAATTATATTCTATAGAAGGAATAAAAAGCCAAATCACTATTTCAAGAGTAACTTCAAGCTAAAATATTTTGAGTAACTTTAAGCTAAAATATTTTTAGTTTGTTAGGGCCTATTTACTTTGTTTTCAAATTTTTATTTTCTGTTTTCAATAAGATACACATACTATAACACACATTGTCAAGGAGATGATATACAAAACGGGGATTTGTGGTTTAAGAAGCAATAACATATTTGGAAATGGTGAAAACAACTTTGTAGCATTTTCATCATTTTCAAATATGCTACTCCTTACCTATGTATATCATCCCACTTTGGATGTCAACTTCATGACATAATATGTGTATCTTATTGAAAACTGAAAATAAAAATTTGAAAATAAAGTAAACGGACCCTTAGTTTGCAGTAATGGTTTTTGTTTTCACTTTTATTTAATTAATTATAAAAACATCATCTTGTTTTCTGTTTTGTTGTATATGAAAACAAGAAGATAAATAAAAGCAGAGTGGTAATTTTGTAATTAGAAATTATAAACGAAAACAAAAAAATATTTTCACAAACCAAATAAACCCTTGTTTAATATTATACTTTGCAACAACCCCAAAAAAGAATTAATGCATTATATTTGAATGCTTACTTTGTTCAACCACTACAAGAAGAAGTGGGCGTACCGACGGCCACTGCCCGTCGCCAAAAATTCAGAATTTTCGACGGATTTAGTCGTTGGTAAACCTTTCGACTGCGTAAGCCATCGATAACGTTGCGGCGTTTGGATTCCCTCCCAGTTTTGAAATACCGACGGCCTTGCCCGTCGGTAATTTTCGACGGCCCTGCCCATCGGTACGCGTGAGCAGACAACTATCGTAATGTACAGACGGCTGTGCCCGTCGGTATTTAAATTTGGTCGTCGGTAACTCCGTGTTTTTGGTACTGAAGGCACTAGGTCGTCGGTAAAATTAACAGGGTCGTCGGTATGCAACTTTTAGTTGCAGAACCGAACCCGACCCTTTCCCTTTCTTCTTCTTCTCTTCTCTTCTCTACTCCCTTTCTTTTACTTCTTCTCCGCTTCCATTTCTTCCTCTCCCATTCCACCATCGGGCCACCACCTTATTCAACCGTGCCACCACCGCATCTCTCCCCTTCCACCACCACGCCCCACTGCTATATTATTCCGTAGCACCACCGCGCCACACCGCCTCCTCGCGGCGGCTCACCCCGCGCTACACCAGACTCTCTCTTTCTAATTCCAATTCTCAGATCTCTGTGTTCAGACCCAAGGTCGACGAGATCTCACTCCTCACCGTCAACTCCTCCTCCTTCGTCGCGGTTTGCTCTTTGTCCCTCTATTCTGCTTCTAAATTTAATTTTCGGTCGTGAATACTTGTTTGATTTTTGAGAGTTACTGGTTTGTGTTGTTAGTCCTGAAAATGTGTATTTTTTAGAGTTTCATGAATGCCCTTAAGTAGTTTCACTCGAGGCTTGAAGGGAGTTGTGCATTCATAAAAATTTCATCAAGTCTTATTCCCTATTCTATTTAGAAATGAATGCATCGGCATGATCTGATTCTGTAGCTGATTATAAGATGATTTGGAATAAAGAAATGAGGATTTCAATGACTAAGTGCAGTAGATATCAATTGTAAATCCAAAGGAAGCAAGCTAGTGTTACTTGATTGCAAAAGAGCTTAAACAAATTATGTTCGCTGCACAATCTTCATTCTGGATGCTGATTTTGCTTTACAATGTGCTTGTATATTTATTTGTTTGTATGGGGATGTTGCTACACGTTGGTTCTATTTTTTAGGTTCTCTGCTTCTGTTTTTTTTATATTTGGTTTCAGTTGTAATGACTAGGTTGGTATCCACTTGATTTCAGTTTTGGAGGAACAAATGATTCTAAATGACTTGTTGGACAAATTTGTATTGTTTGATTTGGTGATTCTAAATATACCGACTCTACACGGAAATATAAACCAATCTATTTGTTTGTTTCCCATATTTCCTCCTTCTTGAAATACTTGATTTATCCTAGTAAATTTGTCTATGATACTTGCACTAGAGAACATACATAGATATGTGGTAGATTGAGTTATTTTTAAAATTTGAGATTCTTAGGTGTTAGCATTTCACTCTCTCGTTATTGGCATTTCACTGTCTCGTTATTGGCATTTAGCATTTCATTTGTCTTGTTTTTGCATTTTGGCATTTGGGCATTTTTGAGGTTTAGTTACTTTTTTGTCTTTGATAGTGACAACCTGAATTGCTGCTGAATTTCTGAAATTTTGATGTCTGAATTGCTGCTGCCATTTCTGATCTTAGGATTTCTAAATTCCTACTGCCTGTTATCTTTTGTGCATTTTGAATTGATAAAGTTGATTGTCTTCTGTCTTGAATGCCTTTAGAGGTGGTAGTAGGAATTATACATCTTTCTTTCAGGGAAGTTCTTGTTAAAAATAAATAGTGAATTGCATTTTACATGGCATAAATTGATAATTTCCTAACTTTGAAATAGTGCCTGCTTAATGTGTTTCTTTCTTGAATATGAAAAGGCCACTTTTTTAAAACTAATATGATGAGTTACTTGTGTGCATGCTTATCATACCAGACCACTCTTATAGTACTATAAATTGTTTACGCAATTTCTTGAGGATTAGGTGTGTTGTTTAGATGGTTTTGATATTCTAGTGTGGTTTTGATATTCTTGTTTATAGCTTATTAGTTTCTGCTAACAGAAGAAGCTCTGTTTCATAGGCCTTTGAGACCGCCACCTCCACCACTCCGCCACGCCGCCACCACCGCTCGTGCCTCTACTACTACTCTGCGATCGAAGTTAGCACTCTCTTGAAATGTCGGTTCCTTTTCGGTGGAAAAGGGTTGGCTGTTGACCTCCAAACCGACATATTTCTTTGATTTCCTTCATAGTTCTCTCCACAGAGGGAATTTTGAAATGATGTATGTTTTGGCTAACAAATATACGTGAGTGAGTACTTTTGTATTCCTTACCTATATTTGAGAGTCTAGGAAGGGGTTATGATCACGAATTGGTCAGCGTCACACCTCGATTTCGTGCTTTAAATTGTATGTTATATGATTATTTTGTTGTTAGTGATTTCGTGCTTTCAATAGCGGTATTATTGAATATTTTCTATCATGCTTTGATGCTTGAAATGTCGGTTCTTTTTGGGTGGAAAAGGGTTGGCTATAGACCCCCTCACCGAGATATTTCTTTGATTTCCTTCATAGTTCTCTCCACAGAGGGAATTTTGAAGTGATGTAAGTTTTGGCTAACAAATATACGTGAGTGAGTACTTTTGTATTCCTTACCTATATTTGAGAGTCTAGGAAGGGGTTATGTGTAACACCCCGTTTTCGGAGCGCTACTGTGCAACCCAATCTAATGCTGAAAACATTTAATGCTTGTATACTTTCAGTTAAAGAGTACTCTTATGTATTTCGCAGTGAAAAAATTAGGAGTAATTTTTTTTATCCATTTTCTTTCCTTTGAAACCGTTTTCAAAATGAGACATAGAGTACTACAGTTTTCTAAATGATGCCAATTCAGACTTTTGCAATTATCAGAGTATAATGCATCACAAAATAATACTTCACATAACATAACCATTTCACACTAAGGCAAGGTTTTCTGAAAAGAGTAATTACACAAATTACAACGGCATTACCCTAAGCTAAGCTGGCCAACAATTATAACTCTTACTGAGAAATAGCTCAGCAAGACCAAACACGAAGTACTCAGAGGAATCTTCCTCCACTGGCTCAATCTTCAATGCTCCCGGGAGGACGAAACTGTAGCAGCTACCGAACTCCATCTGGAAGTGACATCCATAAGGACATCCAATCCAACAACAGTAAATCCTTTGTCCACGAGTTTATCATAGGCTATGTCGCATGCAAACAATATATACATATATAATACAACAACATGCTTTTATATACATATACATACTTAATAGACCGCACGTATCATCATGGTATATCAAGCATTGCATGTGAACAAACAAAACAACCAACAGATCCACAATCAAGTCACCACAACATCAAACAATTGCATGTGAGCAGGCAAATCTATCAACAGACCAGTGATCAAATCATCACAATATCAAATTCATCACATATCATAAATGTGGTTAGCTATGCATGTCAATGCAGTATGACAAGTTGTGTATACACCTGCAGCCTTAATAGGTTAGCAGTATGACGGAGACTACTTTCCCAACGTCCGAACAAGATAGCCTCTGCTTAGGCTTGCCACTACTTTGGCTTGCCACTACTTTGGCTTGCCTCTACTTAGGCAATGCAGTGTCAACTCGTCATTTGAAGTCTGTAAGACCAATCAAACCCTCCGAGTGACATGACAACTCGTCTTTTGAAGTCTTTAAGACCAATCAAACGCTCCGAGTGTCGATGCTCAATGGTTAGTACGCATCCAAACAAATTCATCAATATGGCATGCTCACCGTAGTGAACGCCCGAGTGATATCCAACAAATTCTACAATATGACATGCTCACCGTAGTGAACGCCCGAGTGATATCCAACAAATTCTACAATATGACATGCTCACCGTAGTGAACGCCCGAGTGATATCCAACAAAATCTACAATATGGCATACTCACCGTAGTGAACGCCCCAGTGATATCCAACAAATTCTACAATATGTAGTGAACGCCCGAGTGATATCCAAACAAATTCTACAATGTGGCGTGCTCACCATAGTGAGTGCCCGAGTAATGTTTTAATTAATCAATGTGGATCGATGAACCCTCACTCACTCAACTTAGTGGATTTCCAAATCTCAATTAACTAAGAGTTCAACACAGGACACAAAGTCCGGGTGTTCAATTGTGGAACGCTAGTCCCAATCTTAGATCAGAACTCTAGGCACGTAATGCGGAACACTAGGCTCAATTTTTAGGTTGAAATAGTAGGCACGCCATACGGAACACTAGGTTCAATCCTCAATCAAGAAAATGTGCACGCAAGCAGGACATTAAGTCCCAGCACAGGACACATGGCCCATATGCTCAATAGGAACACTAGGTTCCCTATGTTTTATTCTTTCAAAAAAAACTCAATTTTTGAAATCTCTTTCTCAGTTCTTGTATCACTCCTATGTATCTGAAAATGCTTTTTAGTTCTAGGTCGTTGAAACCTTAGTTGTGCTAAATAACACACTGGAAGAATTCCCAGGCGCATCATTTAACTCAACCGCTTTCGCAAATTGTACTATTTATTTCAAGTTCTTTTCTCTACTATTATCCCATTGAAATTTCCTTGCAAGCTTTGGCTAGTTGTACTAAAACCCTCACGCTTACTTTTAAATCAAAATGCCCTTAACAATTTGTTTACGAAATCAGAATTCGGCTTGTGGAATCGCATCAGATTTACCGATGTAAATCGTCAACCAATAGCAGTCGATCAACGCATTGTTAATTAATCCATTATCAACAATAATATTTTTCATATTCCAATTCAATACCAAGTTCCAATGAAATCCAAGGTGATTCAAGGAAAACAATGCAACTCATAATGCCACGCAGGGCCAAGGATATGCTACATATTATCATCAATTTCAAGTCCAATTAAATCAATCAAGTATGATTGATGTCACACAATACAACTCAGTCTTGCCACACAGGGCCAAATCAATACACAGCAGTTCATGCTACAACATCTCAACAGCACATAGTAATACTACAAGTACTACCACACAATCAATCAACAATCAAGCAAACAACACACAAGGCGAAAAGCCCAAACTCATTATATAAGAATTTTCCTTACCTTGGGCGCTTTAACAATCCAAGCAAGGTAAATTCGAACTATCGTCAAGTCGTTCCCCGCATAAGCCTTATGCACGAACCTTAACAGCGCAAACTTAATCCAATTAGAACCAAAAACCCAAGTCCTAAGACTCTAGGGCAGCCACGGTTTTAGTTCTAAAAAGGGCCTAAAATCTTTCTAACTTAACCTATTTGGATCACACCTAATCATATGCCATGAAACAAATTCAAACCATGCAAGTTTTCAAGCTTTTACAAAAGCTACACACTTAGAAAAATAGCTAAACCAAAATTTACCAATTGGAATAGTGTTTTACCAAATGAATAGTGTTTTGCCAACTTTGAACCATTTTTCAAAGCACTAAAACATGTCACAAAATTCTAGAATTAAATTCATTACAAGTTTAAAACAATTCTTAAGACATAACCCAAAACTTTTTCCAAAATCATGCTTCTTTGAATTGTTTTGCTAAATCAAATCATCAACCACTTTTACAACTATTTTTAAGCATAAATGCAAGTCAAGAACAAGTCACAAAATCCCTTTGAAGGCCACGGTTTCAAGGCTTCAAATACAACTCCAAGTTTTCAAACCTTTTAACATCAAAATCTTACAAACTTTGCTTAATCAAAACTTCTTATCAAAACCAAACTTCTTTACCACTTTAATACAATTAAAAACAAGTTGAAACTCACCCAAATCATGCTATTAAGCTACTGTTTTGAGAACTCCAAAACAGCCCCAAATTATTTTGTTTTCAAACAATTTTTCAAAGCTTCACACATACAAATTCACTACATTCAATTCCTTTAACAAGAGACCAACTTCTTAAACACTTAAAACACTTTGAAATCAATTTAAAACATCCCCCTAAATCATATTATCAGCCATGGTTTTAGCCCCAACAAAATCCCCAAATTAATTTTGCAAAACTTGTTCAACATGTATATATGACTAGTTCTAAGCATACTAGTTACTAACCCTCAAAAATCTAACTTCCAATCACTTAAAAACACAAAGATAAAACCCTAAGAACAGCCCCTAGTGTTCGTCCTCATCAAGAGTTAGGGTTCCTAAATTTTAAAAATCAAGAACAAAGCTAATCTTGGAAGAAAACAAAGGGCTAAAAGACTAATCATGCATATCTAGCAAAATCCAACACTTTTGCCCAAAAATAATTCCTAAAACCAACCATACCCATTCATGAAACTCAAGAGAGGAAAAGGAATGGATGTGGAGCTTACCAATCAAGGTGATGATGATTAATCAAGGGTTAGGAAGAAAGGATGGAAGATTGCAAGCTTAGCATCAAACTTCCTTCAAGAATCAACATCAAAATTATGAGAAACAAAAATCTTAAAAACTCATCCATGGCTGCCATGGAGGAAGAAGAAGGGATTAGGATCCTTACCAAGAATATTAGAGGTGATAGAACAAGGATCAAGAATAAGGATGGAAGATTGAACTCCAAAATCACCATTTTCTCAAGTTTCTCAACACTTTCTCTTTCTAAATTTTTTTTTCTCTCCAAGTCATGAATGGAAGAACTGAAATGGGGCAGCCAAGGGAAGGAGGAACCACGAAATTTTGAGGGACAATGGTGGAAGAAAATGTTCATTTAGTTGGAAACTAACCAACTAGTCACAAACTAACTAAACTAACTAACTACAATTACATAACCACCAATCACACATCAACACTTGTAAAGTAACCTTCTAAGGATGAGGTTTAGCTCCCCTAGTGGCTGGATGCATCTCCCCTTAGCCCAAAATATCTAGATATTTCGTTTCGCCGCGTTCTCGCTCAATCGGGTGCGCGGCGTTACGCGTAAATTAGGGTTTTTGTATCAAAAACTCCAAATATAAATCTAATAAATTATTCTATAATAAAAAATTATTAATCAACCAAAATATCCACAAAAATATTAGGAGTATTTCTATGAATGTTTCTTTCTCGATTTGCGTGCTAAAACGCTACCGTAATGCAGTTATGGGCGTAGAAAACACCTTATATTATTCTGATGCCTAAAAATTTCAGAAAAATTTCCAATAAATCATAAATATTGGAAAATTCTAAGATATCAAATTTTATAAAATTTGGATCACGTTTGGGCATGTTTCAGTTAGAAACACACACAATAGCCTAGTTACGGCAGAATTCGATAGAATTCTCGCAACGAAATAAAAACTGTAAATTAGTGAGGATCACTAATTTCAATTTCTCTTATCATATAGATATTAATCAAACAATAAGATTATCAAGACAAAATCTTTAAAATAATAGTCATATTAAATATGACATAAAACAGACAATTAATACAATAACTAAACCATGAAAATTCAAACTATGACTTGAAAATATTTATTAAATCCTGAAAATTATTTCTCTTTCAATAAAATAATTTTCTTTAATAAAACAACAATCTTTCACATTTTTCGATATTAATTCATATTAAAAACAGTATACGTCTACACTGTCTCTTAATCTGAATTAATTACTAAAACAGTAAATTGTTTACTATAAATCTTGGTAGTTCTTCGTACTTTTAACAAACCATTAAGGTGATCAATCTCCATGATTTATTTTCAAGTAGTTGGAACTATAAAATAATTTTCATAAAAATTGGGATGTTACATTATGATCACGAATTGGTCAATGTCACACCCCAAGTACGAAGTGTTTAGTAAAGTGATTAATGCTGATAATTCCATGTTTGCTTAGGCTTCATGATCCTATTAGGTTTTGTTGTGTAAACCGAACCACCATTAGTAAGATGTATGATTATTGATGAAATGGATGAATGATGTAGTGGCTAAAGCAGCAACACACAGTATTGAAGGACTTGTGCTTAACCCTCTATGAATTGTCCCATTAGTACCTATTATACAATTAGGTGAAAAAAGTTTTAGTTGGTTGCTGTGTACTTGAACATATGTTGTTATTTAAAGACTTGAAGTAGAAAGCAAGATTGAAGCCTATGTTCCTTAGTTCCTGTCTTGTTTCTTGTCCTGGTTGTACTTCCTTTGGTGGCTTACATCTTACTTGGAAAATGAAGGAAGACTACAAAGAAGATAAATAGGATCATCATTGCGTCTTTCAAACTGCCAATGTTAAAAACAAAAACCTACCGACAATACATTATACATATGTTAGATTAGCCTTGGGTAGGAGGAAGAGATCAAGTACACTACTCACAACTACTCCACTACATTCACTGGATAAACATTGAGTCACCAGTAATTAATTTTTCAGTGCAAGTTTGGCCTTCCCAAGTGCTTCCTTGGCTGTAATTTGCTTTGCACATCTCTCTATACTTCTTTTCCTTGCCACTTCTACTTGTCTAATTCTATCCTTTAAGAGGATGTCAACTTCCAACCTGTTTCTTTTCAAATGACCAAGTCAATTTTCAACTTCTATCATCTCTACTTTTGATTTTTAGTGAATCATTTGCTTTGCATCCTTCTTTACATGTGAATCGTGCATAGAAAATTAACTTAACTATTATACGAAAATTGTTATGTTAATTATTGATGAAATGGATGTTTGATTATTGTTATTAGTATCAGAGAAAAGGCTTAGCTTCCCGTTTGAGGTTCAATATATTATTGAGTGCATGTACTCTTTTAGGGTATCACATGTTCATTGTATATTGAACCTTGAATTGTCCAAGTCGGACAGTTTGGGAAAAACTTTTTCTTTACTCATATAATAGTTGTTGCTTAATTCTCGTATCTTTATATTTGATGAAATTTCGGTTCGATTCATTTCCTTTTGTTCTCTATGTGCATACGAGTTCTGAAAAAGTTTTTCTCAAATGAGATAGGGTCATACCATTTAAAGAAAGAGAGCGGTTGTAAAAACGTCGTGCTGCTGAAATTGTCATTATTTTTTAACATGCAAAAGATGGAATTTTTTCCTTCGAGTCGTAGTTGGATGTACGATAGGTTGTATCCAGAGAGAGGGGTTTGAAACAATCTTTTTGCGATGGTGTTGATCACTTTGTCCAGGCCGCAATGGCACATGAAGATTTTATAATTAATGGAGGGATCAGATGTCCATGCCTTAATTGTGATTGCAGAAGGATTAAGAGTCCATGTGAGGTCATATATCAGATGCAGGGAGTTGAATTTAGGCCTAATTACTTGATTTGGACTAGACCTAGTGAAGAGTTGCCCCGGGTTGATGTCTAACAATATATTTTAATTTCTCAGTTATTTTCATAACTTGTTGTTTATTTTTATGGAATTCATTTTTAATATTGTTATGTTTAAATATATTATTTCATGACTGTTATTGTCGAATTGCTCTATAGACATATATGGCATCAGGAGGATCAGGATTCGACCCCCAGACCACCCGCTGGTGGTAAATGGAAGGGGAAGGGCATAGCCATCAACACCCCCGTCGTGGAAGGCCAAACGTTATTAGGCGTGACGCTGCTGGCTTTTTGATGTTGTCATTCACACAACGTCCGCGTACATCTACGCCTACACAGCCTCCAGCGCCTTCGGCCCCTACACAGCCTACATCACATTCGGTACCTATACAACCTCCAACACCTTTGGCATCGACACCCCATTTGCCTCCCATTTACATGATCCCCAACCTAGGGTTCCAGCAGACACTTGGCGCTTCTTCCTCCCATTTTGTGCCTAAGACGGTGCCCGATAATCATCAGTTCGAGCATGAGTATAGTACGAGCCATACACCTGATTAGATCGAGGTTGAGCAGGACGAGGATGAGCAGTAGGAGTTTGACCAGGAGGTCATTGAGGATCTTGAGATGCTGCATGATGGCCGAGTTATTATCTGGCCGACTGGTAAAGGGTAAGTATTTACTTTTTTTTGAGTTATTAATAATTTACATGTGTGTGTTTTTTGAGTTATTAATAATTTACATGTGTGTGTGTGTGTATATATATATATATATTAATTTGTTTGACATCTTTTTATTGTTCAGATTCCTTCTCTCAAAGCCAGCTGTGAAGGCTATCACAGTAGTAATTGAGGATAATTACCACACGTTTTGACCCACCTGGTGGAAGTTGAAGGACGAGGAGCAGAGGCATATGTTCAAATCTTTCGGAGTAAGTTGTAATTTTTATTTTGTTGCATATTATTTTTTTATTTCATAAATTTCAATTATGTTTAATTATGTATTATATTGATACAGGAGAAGGTTGCTTGGGAGGAAGTGGATGAGAGACGGATCGATAAGAACTTCCATATGAAGGCCTCCCACCGCTTCTCTGATATGCTTAGAGATGCCCGCCTCAGGGGACAACCCCAGTGGATAGGGGATCAGCTCTGGCAGCAGCTGGAAGCGCACTGGAACTCCCCTGAGTTCAAGGCGACCTGCGAGAAGGCCAAGAAGAATAGAGCCTCTGAGAAGGGTGGGAGCTTGCACACCGGAGGTTCCGTCAGTCAGGCGCAGCACACAGCTCGACTTGTATGTGTTATTATTATTATTATTATTATTATTATTATTATTATTATTTAAGGTAAAATATGTTTTTAGTCCCTATAAATATCCTAATTTTTGCTTTTAGTCCCTATAAAAAAATTCCGTTTGAACTTTAGTCCCTCTAAAGTTTTCCGTTTCCAAAATTGGTCCCTGCTGTTAAGTTGTGATGATTTGGCAAACGATCGTCCTAGTCAGCAGTTGCCACGTGGATTTTTAAATGATGTGGCATCTATGTGTCAAGTGACTCAACAATTTTATAATTTTTATAATATTATTCATGTTTACATTAATTAATTGATTAATTAACTGAAAACTTTAATTAATAAACAAAAGTTCTCTCACTCCGGATCTCTCTCTCACGAATCTATTCACCATCCCCAGACCACGTTCTCCTCCCCTCCTCCATGAGCCACCACTTCGACTTCTCCCCCTAATCCCGGCCATCGTCCGTCCATTTTCTATCAACCACGACCATAAAAATACTCTCTATTTCCCAATGAACAAATGCCCCTATCCAGTTTCCCAGATTTGACAACTCGGAGAAACCCTAGCCACCACCACCATCAATCGGTCGCCTTCACCACCGCTGTGATTGTCATTCTTCGACGGAGGAAGGAAAGGAGGAGAGTCGATGCAGATAAAACATGAGGAAGCCGTGAAGAAGTTGTTGAAAAAGGGTTGCTTTGTTCTGTCTTTAATTAAAACTTTGAGAAAAAGGGAGAAAGTGAGGGGGAGAAGAGAAAAGGGGATGTCGAAATGTTGGAGGAAGGGGAACCCAACCCTCTTGGTTCTTGGCAGAGCGGTGCAGAAGGCCTTCTTGTCATCGATCTGTTTGTGTGTTGCGGCTCGGTGTTTCGAATCTCGGCAATAGGCTTGGAGAAAGAGGGACTCGACGTCGCGGTGGCCCAGAGTGGAAATACGGTGGCCGTCGGCGTGGGGTGACGCCGCCACGGGGATGAGACTCTCATGGTTGGTCGTCAGATTCCCCAGCCCCTTCGTTTTCCATCTCCTCATTAATCCTAGTGATCAAGTCTCCACCCCCTTTCTTCCCCCTTCCATAAACCAACTTTCTTGTGTGAAAAAAATGAAGTGCATCGTTAATCTCTGCACGAAATGAAGCGCACCACCCATTGAAAAACTTGTTTGAATTTTTGGACTTGAAGAGCTTGTTGAAGTTGGCGGCTGGAGGTGTTGATTTCTGCTATTAAGGCTTTCAACATGTTTAATCATTTTAAATTTATTTATTTTTATTTTCTGCTGTTAAATAAGCCAATTTTAAATGTAAAAAGCATGTTTTACAATATAAAAATAATATAAATGTTGACTCACAGCCAGATGGACGCCATGTCAGTTAAAATATCTACGTGGCAACTGCTGACTAGGACGATTGTTTGCCAAATCATCACAACTTAACAGCAGGGACCAATTTTGGAAATGGAAAATTTTAGAGGGACTAAAATTCGAACGAATTCTTTATAGGGACTTAAAGCAAAAATCAGGATATTTATAGGGACTAAAACATATTTTACCTTATTATTTATTATTTATTATTTATTTAAGGTTTTTTTATTAAATAATTACAGTCGAGGAGGTTGGATAGAGAGGTACAGTTGCACGAGCTCCATCGTGCAACTCATATTAGGAGGAGTACCAGTGATTTTGTTGATGATCGGTCGAGCCGAACCCAGGTAATTGTAAAATATAATGAATAGTTTTTTAATAATGTTTATATTGTTTTCTTACAAAAAAATTGACTTATTTGTTTATGTTTGACAGGAGAAGTTTGAGGTGAGGATGTCTCAGATTAGATCTCAGACATCATCATGTTTCCCGTCTCAGAGCCCTGAGAATCCATCTGCACCGCTCAGGGTTTGGGCAGATGTTGTTGGCGGCAAGAAGAAGGGTCGCCTATATGGTGCTGGAGACCTTGCCAGCAACTACAAGAAAGGGGCCAGGCCTCCACATCGGAGAGTCATCGAGTAGTGGTGGTGCCAGTCATCTCTCTGTCACGGATGAGCAGGAGTTAGCCGAGGTGAAGCAAAAATTGGCCGAGCAGTAGGAGGAGACCCATCGGACGAACGCCATTTTGGCTCAGGTGCTGCAGCGACAGGAAGAAATGTACCAGATGCTAGCTCGCCAGCAGCCTCCTCCGCCTCCTGGTACTAATCATGTAGATGACGCAGATGGTTAGCATACACACTTCTCCAGTAACTGCAATCATCAACCTCAAGAGCACCAAAACTCTACAAATGAATCAGAAGCATCTCACTTAGGTTATGATTTCCCAAACATATAACTCAAAAATACATATAAATAAGAATGAAATAAATCAACTATGCAGAGAAATATCCCTAGATTGTTTACTAGCCCTTATCTCATCAAATATCGGATTAATTTTATTCTTATCTTTTTGCCATTTAATTATAGAACAACTTTAGCCTAGCATTTTGCAGACTATCGGGAAGGAAGAAACAAAAGAAACAAGTAGTGCACTAATAGCTCAAAACAAAAGCACAAATTTAAGAAGAGAAATTGCTTCTCGATTCTCTTTCAGTTACAATTACATTTAGGTCTCTGTTTCTGTTACAATTACATTTTCGGAAACACAGCAGCGAGGACCGAGCACGCACAGAGTGCCCTTTGGTGGCAGTGGTCTGAAACGGCAGGAATGCTTCGCCGCGACGGAGACCGAAAAATGCACGCACAGGGCGGAGCTCGCTTGTCGAAGGAGACGCGCATGTGGTAGGTCACGAGGTGGGAAGAGACAACAGTTGGCGGTTGGCTCGTGGTAGTCACATTTGGGCTCCCGAGGTGGTTGCGCGTGAAGTACAGAGACTAGAAGGTTGGGTCACGCTCGACGGAACGATTGTGTTTCTAGCTAAGAAGACACGGGAGGGAACGAAATTGTGTTTTCACTTTTTTTATTGAATTCAAATATTTTTTTTAAACATAACTCAAAATGGGAGAGATATGAAATTTGAGGAAAATAGTCCTCACTAGTCTCTTGGGGTGATTTATTGACTCCGTAAATGCTCAAAGAGCTCGAAGGTCTTTTGTACTTTAAACTGGGGCTCCATCCCCTCACCTTAAATTTTATTTTATCAAAAAAATATAATTAAAAAAATATTAGCCACCGATTATTCGGTCGCTAAATATAATAAAATATTTTAAAATTAACACTTCTTAGTGAACGCCAAAAAATATCAGTCACTAAACTTAGCGATTGCCAAATTAGTCGCTACCTGTGTTTGTAGAGACGTTGACAACAGCGATTGCAAAATCGGTCACTAATTGCCAGTTTTTTATCTAATTTTTAATAGGCTAAATTATACTTTTAGTCTCTTAACTTTATTTTAGATTTCAATTTGGCCCTCTTTTATTTTTTGTTCCGAAATGATCCCTTATGTTGTAAAGTTATACCAATGTGGTCCCTCTTTTATTTTTTATTTCGAAATGGTCCCTTACTTTACAAAAGTTATCCCAATATGGTCCCCTTTTTTGTTCCAAAATGGTCCCTTATTTTGCAAAAATTATACCAGTAAGGTCCTCTCCGTACCACAATTTGAACGGAAAGGACCACATTAGTATAACTTTGGAAAATAAGGAACCATTTTGAAATAAAAAATAAAAGAGGGACCAAATTGAAATTTAAAATAAAGATAAGGGATTAAAAGTATAGTTTAGCCTTTTTAGTACTACATCCGGTCCATAATATAAGAAGAAATTACAAAAATCACCAAGACTAGGGAAGCCTATTTAATGTTATAAAATTGAACTCTCATTCCAAATATACCCCTAATAATTAGGTGCATTAGAAAAATATGAACTTCAAGTAAATATACATGTCTCATTAAAATAGGGGTATAAAATGTATTTTAACAATTAATACATCTTGTAATACGTCCATTTTTCTTATAATTAGGATCAAAAAATACTCCAAAAGTTCTTTTACAATAGAGACCGGAGGTAGTATTACATTTTTTTCTTTTAATTTAAGACTGAAAATTCAATCACTATTTCGGTCGCTAAAGCTGAATTTAAGCCGAACTCAAAACTTCTTTAAAAATGCTCTCTAAATCGCTCTCTACAGTGACTGAATATATTCGGTTTCTAAATCAGTATATAATTGACGTTTTTCTTGTAGTGTGGCCAAGAGCCTTTGGTAGAGTAATAAGCTACCAACCTGCTTTTATCCTGAAAGCTTTGTTAACCTTCCAAGAAGAATGAAGACCCAGGCCCCTTCTGTCTAGGACCATAAACCTCATTCCAAGCCACCAAATGCGGGTTCGTTCGTTTTAGATTTTGATAGAATTGATTCTGAAGAATTGATGTTAAAAGAATTGATTTTAAAAAAATTGAGTTTAAAAAAACTGATTTGTGTTTGGTAATGATATTTTAAAAGTGTGTTCAAAACAATTGATTTCGTTTGGATGATAAAAGTAGAATCACTTTTGATGTGTAAATATAAAGGATTGTGTGGGTCCTACGTTCAAAATCCATTTTTTTGAACCGAAAAGCTAAAATTTTTTGCTTTCAACAAAATCCAGTTTACTATCTTCAAACCAGATTTTATTCACCTGAAATCTTAACCAAACACTCAGTTAAAAAGTTAAAACGGAGTTTTCTAAACGTGGTTTGCAATTTTGTACACAAATGGTATTTTGACAATCTAAACTAAAAAGGTTCAATCTTCTTCACCCCTTCTTGCTCACCCCACAAGAAGAAAAGACAATACATGATCATCGCACATAGCTCGAGGCAATTTCACAATCTTCATAATATATTTTGGCAGCACTTGAAGTACTGACTAAGAGAGAGTGAGACACCCTACAAACAATAACTAATTGTCTAATTTTCCAAGTAAAAAGACAATACCTGACCTTCTCCTATAGGTCATGTGTGAAACTCTCTTAATTAACACAAAAACCCTAGGTATTTATATAGGTCATTTGTTCCTTTGAAACCCAAGGCATTACTAGCTTGATCAAGCACCATCCAGTCAATATTACGAGAAAATAAGATATGGGATATTTCATGACTTACCTTTTGGCCAGAGCTTCGACAGAAGAGTCTTGGTGTAAGCCCTAGTGCCAATTCATTTTAAATAGATTATTATTTGTATCATGACTTTAATCATATATTGAATATATGTACAAGACGTCATTTATTATGTTATTAATGGTATAACATAATGGAACATCTTTTTTTTTGTTACAACTGAGAAAGAAAAACAAAAAACAACTGAGCCTAGCCCCTGGGAAAAACAACACCACTAGCGTTAGCCAGGAGGTGGATACGCAGCTCCTGAGGGCAATCCTGAATCTCAACCAAAGACTATGTTGCATTAGCTCCTAACTTCGCAAGAAAGTCAGCATAATGATTCCCTTCCCTAAAATTATGATGAATACTACACTGCCAATCTTTCTACAAATAGGCTTGAATCGTAGCAATTTCACTATTGTATCTATGGTGAAGAGGCACTCCATGTTGAACAAAATGAACTGTGAGCAAGGAGTCTGAAACACATTGAACCTTTCTGAATCATCAGTCCCAACATAACTTGATACCATATAGGAGAGCTTTAATTTCCGCATGAATGATATCTGAGTTACCTACCGAGACATAGTAACCTCTCAAGAACTCCCCATCTCTATTCCTCACCAGCTTTGCCTAAATCAATGAAGGCACTTCTATCAACATTAAGCATCACCGCACCATCCTGGTTCACTAACAGATACTGAGTGGTACTCTTTTGGTTAATATACACAAGATCTGCATACCATTTCCTTTGGCAAATGTTTTTTGATTAGTATAGAAATCATCTTGAATTCTATGATATACATTTGATATCATTTAGAGGTGGCAGCATATGACTATTGCGATCTGCTCCTGATTTAGAATTTGGGCTTATTCCTCCTTTTCTTCTGAGTTTTTTAGAACATGATTCACGTGCTTCATCTAAAACACTATCATAAGTGAGTAAATTATATTAAGTAAGCAATACTATTTTGTGCCTTGCTACAACACCAAATTATTGGTCACTAGGGTCAGAAGTCACCACACATCAGTAGATATATGTGAACATTGTTCTAAGAATAAGCAAAACTATATTTCTAAATAAGGAAATATTTTTTTTATACTGATTTAACTCCTAGCAGATATACTCTGAAACATGATATGGAGCTTGAGTGATAGGACCTGAGACAAAAGAGTAAAAGGAAAAAATTGAGGCAAAGCAGTTAGAGTAGGTGCGGTACTAGTTAGGTGGTTCCAGTTAACAATAAATATTTTAGGTGGCTGGAGTTTGAGGAGTAGGGAATTAGCATCTTTAACAACGATTTATATTGTCTCAAATTTGGCTTGGGTCCTGCATTAAAAAAATCAATTAACAACTATTTATACCTTATGAAATGAATCACTCTTATTGAATCTAATGGGCATGCTGTCTACAAGATCTATTTGGAGATATTAGAACTTTGACTTCATTGTAATATAAAATGTGTTTCAGATGTATTTTAAATGGCAAAATGCCTCCTGGTGTTGCAAGAAAAATGAGTAACATCAGTTTGAAGCTAGATTATAGTTGTCCTAAGTAGGTAGCTTGGTTGGTGAGCTAAGGGACACTGAAGGAGTGTAAGCTGGAGGTCCTGGGTTCAAATCCAGGAAACTAACAATTCTAACAATTACTAACAACTAACATTTGCTTATCAAAAAAAAAAAAGCTAGATTATAGTTATTGTCATGTATTATCAATCCGATTCAAGTGGTCAATTAGGAATCGGATCCTCAGCAGCGAAACTGTCTACTGCAATTTGTACCACATCAATAACAACCGTTGGATTAATTCAACGGCTTGGATATTAAATAAAAAAAAAGTGCAGCTCAATTTCTTTTACACACGCACAGTCACTTTCGTTTTCCCAGATTTTATGCGTATTCACCCTGCTTCGTGACGCTGACCTCACGCCCGTTTCTACGTCTTAACACCCAGGTGAAATTTTTTGCGCTGTTCCTTTCCTACACGTTCTATTTTCCTACACGGTCATCTTCTATTTCAATTCCTTCACTCTTCCATTGTCTCAAAAGCTTTTTTTGTTGTTGTCAAGATTGCCTCAAAAGCCAAAAGCTTGAGCCGCTGGTAGTATGTCTGACAGAGATCTTGCAGTCACAATTCTATTCACAAAAGATTATACATTTCATGTTCTGTTTCAACATGAAATTAGCTTGGTCAATTACTTCAAGTTATATTAATGGTATGGTGTGATTTATATTTATTATTGACTTGCCAATGACTGTTATTTTATTTTAGTTGCAACATACTATAGTGATTTCAAGAATGACAGGGCCAAGAAAGAGAGGTATCAAATGAAATTAAGTAAATGATTGATTAATGCTTCACTTTGTCTTGCTTGTTGTAGTCATTGTAGAACTGATGCTTTATTCTTCTCTTGACCCTCTATTTTCCTTCAGGATAGTGCCATCATTTTCGTCCCTTAAACCTGTTAGTGCCATCCAACCTGTTAGTGATTATGTGTTTCTTCAATTTCTTTGCCACAAGCCTTTGTATGTGTATAATTCTATTTGAAAGTGTATTTAAGCTTTGATTGTCACTGCTAATGCTTTCTTCTCGGTTGATTCCTTTTTGAGGTACTTCTTAACAGCGTATGAAGGTGCATGGAATAATTCTGCATACAAGTCCAACTGATAACTAGCTCACTGTTATGATTACTGATTTGTTGTAATTCAATTTAATTTCCAGTAGTTAGCTTCATTGAGTCTAAGTAGTTAGTAGATGCTCAATTGCTATATAAGCTAATAAGCATGCTTGCTTGCTTGTTGTATTGTTCATTTCCTATTATGAAATTCAGATAATACACTTTCATCATTTCAACTCTTCCTCTCTATTTGTGTCTCTATTTTACTTAGACTTTCTCTTCCTCCATTTTTATATGCTCTTTGATTTTTCCCTTTATGAATTATCCTAACTTTTGTGGTGTGTTCTTACGATTAATTCCTTTGAGAAAAAACACCAAGTTTGAGCATTGTGGTTTGTTCAGAAGCATATTATGTTAAGGTTGTACTGTGGTTGTGCTTGCTTCTCTCATTTGGTTTTTCCATTTTTGTTTTTGAATTTCCATTGCTAGTGTTGTTCTTCAAAGAGCAAGCACATTGTTAGTGGTGAACAATTTTAACTTAAAGGCAGAAGAAAAACAAAAAAAGACAACTTTCCTCTTTATTAGAGAATACCCTCGCTGTAAGGTTTTGTACTCTAGCACCTAGGATATAGTTCCTCTATAACTGAATTGTATAGGATCAGTTGGCAACAGTTGGCAGTTACAAACTGTCCAACTGTCAACTTGGTTTAGCTCTCGGTGCTGAAGCACTTTTGATTGTATAAAAGCTATCTTGTATTCTCTTGATCAATTAATGAAAAGAAATTCACAATTTACAGTTTATAGTTTTATGTATTCTTCTCTTCTCCAAACTCACAGAGATGAGTTTATAGTTTTCTATCATGGTATCAAGTAGTCACGAGGTTCTTCACCGCGGTCGTCTTCCGTTTTGCCTATTCACATTGCTTCGCCGGTCGCCGCCGTTGTTCCATCTCCGATTGAGGTTGCTATGGCATCGCCGCTCACGCTTAAGAATTCGAAAAACTCTTCATTTTCTGCAATTCCAGAAAAACTCGATTACGAGAACTACTTGCTTTGGTGTCAACAGGTTGAACCTGTCATCAAAATGCACAAACTTCATCACTTTCTCGTCAATCCGTCAATTCCTCCCAAGTTTGCAACCACCGCCGATTGCGATGCAAACAAAATTTCCTCTGCCTATGAGGTTTGGGAGCAGCAAGATCAACTGCTACTTTCTTGGCTCCAATCAACAATCTCAAAGGAAATGCTCACTCGAGTAATCGGATCGAAGCACTCATGGCAACTTTGGGATCGTGTTCACACCTATTTCCAGACACACACGAACGCGAAGTCTTGTTAATTGCGTTCAGAACTTCGCAATACGAAACTGGAAATCGGTCAATTTCAGAATTTCTTTTGAAGGTTCAAACCCTAATTTGTTCATTGAATGCGATTGGCGATCCTATTTCGGTGCGCGAACACTTGGACATCATTCTTGAAGGTTTACCACAAGAATACGAATCTACTATCTCTCTTATCTGTGGTCGATTTGGTTCTGTGTCTATTGAAGAGGTTGAAACCTTGCTGTTAGGTCATGAGGCTCGCTTAACAAGATTTCGCAAACAAGAAGTTGCTTCGGTGATTCTTGCTGCATCGTCTTCTGGTTCCAACACTATAAATAGCTCTCAACCTGCTCATAATGTTCAGTCATAGGTCAATTTTGCTCAAGGCTCAGACTCTAACCTTCAAGCATCTCATGATCGTGGAGGAAGGTTTGGTGGTTGGAGTGGCAATAGAGGTGGGCGTGGTCGTGGCCGCAGCTCTTTACAATGTCAAGTTTGTCACAAGTATGGGCATGATGCCTCAGTTTGCTTTCATCAATTCAAGAAAGATTTTGTGCCTTCCACTCCTTTGGCTACTTCAGATCAGTGCCCTGCATACACTGCTCCATGGTCGCAGCAGTCCAATTCCTTTTCTCAGGGCTTATTGCAACCATCTCCAGCCTTCTCGGCTATGTCTTGCCCAATGCCTTGGCCTTATTCAACCTGGAAAATGTATAGTAATGGCAAACCTGCACCTGCAGCTCCAGTTTCTCAGTGGTCACTTCCTCATATGCCTCAAGTTGCTCCACAGTTTAATGCTCCACAGGTTTTTCCTACTGCAGTCATGCCTCAAATGCCAATGCCTATGCCTAATTCAGGATTTGTGCAGCCTCATCCTCAAGGCTCGATGGCCAATCTTGGTGCTAATGCTCCTACAATGGCAAACTGGTACTTGGATTCTAGCGCTTCCCACCATGTCACCCCTAGTTCTCAAAACATTCAACAAATCTCACCTTTTGAGGGCCCGGATCAGATTGTCATTGGCAATGGCCAAGGTTTGTCCATCAATTCCTTTGGTTCAACTAAGTTCTATTCCTCTTTAAAACCAGAAACTACATTAGTCCTTAATAAACTATTGCATGTCCCTACAATCTCCAAAAATCTTTTGAGTGTGAGTCAATTTGCTAAGGACAATTTAGTATATTTTGAGTTTCATCCTAATGAATGTTTTGTCAAATCCCAGGGCTCCAATGAGATACTTCTCAAAGGATTCCATGGCAAGGATGGCCTTTACAAATTTCAAGGCCTGCTGAATCATATTATTCCTGTTTCTGCTTCTGCACAATCGGGTTCTGCTCCTGCAAAATCAGATTTGTGTTCTTTCAGTTCTGCAAATTTCAATTCTGCCTCTGTTAATACAACATCCACTACTGCTTCTTACTCTTTTAGTCTTTGGCATCCAGGCTTGGTCACCCAAGCATTGAGGTGCAAAGGCTTGTACTCAAGCATTGTAATATTCCATGTGTTAATAAGAGTACAATTGACTTTGTTCATCATGATGTCTTAGTAAATCTCATAGGTTACCTTCACATTCATCTACTACTGTTTATAATAATCCTTTAGAACTCATTTTTAGTGACTTGTGAGGTCCTTCCCCAATCACTTCCTCTTCAGGTTATACTTACTATATAACCTTTGTAAATGCTTTCACAAGGTTTACTTGGATTTACTTACTCAAACAAAAATCAGAAGCCCTCTCTGTCTTTCAGCAGTTCAAATCTTCAGTGGAAAATCAATTCCCTTTCAAAATTAAATCTGTCCAAACAGATTGGGGAGGGGAATTTAGACCCTTCACCAATGTTCTTAACCAATTTGGAATTTTTCATCGCTTAATTTGTCCTCACACTCATCATCAAAATGGTTTGGTGGAGAAAAAGCATAGACATATTGTAGAAATGGGGCTAACCTTGTTGGCTCAAGCTTCCATTCCCTTTAAATTTTGGGACCATGCCTTTTTAACTAGTGTCTACCTCATAAACAGGTTACCTACTTCATCTTTACAATTTGGTGTTCCTTACACCAAACTTTTCAAAACTGAACCGGATTACTCTTTTCTAAGAATATTTGGTTGTGCTTGTTTTCCTTGCTTGAGACCCTATAACAATCATAAGCTTCAATATAGGTTTCAAGAATGTTTGTTTCTTGGTTGCTCTACATCTCATAAGGGCTATAAATGTCTAGCACCTAGTGGTAGGTTATATATTTCCAAAGATGTACTCTTTAATGAGTACAAATTTCCATACACTGAATTGTTTCAAACTAAGGATTCTTCAAAACCTTTTGAGACAACAATTCCAGCTTCTATACCACTAGTCTCATTCCAATCTGTTCCTCCCTCACAACCTGTTATTTCACAGCCTGTTATAGCCATTGCACCCCTAAATCCAACTCCTCCTGCAACCTACAGCACTACCTCAGCTACTGTTAATCAATATTCAGATGCTACTAATGCTAGTTCTGTTTCTGCCAGTGTTGATTCTACTTCTGCTAATCAGAATTCTGCTTATGCCAATCAGAATTCTGCATCTATCCATTCAGATTCGGGTTCCCATAACACTCCTACTTCTACTGAGTCTTTCGCTGTACCCATTCCTACAAACACACATCTAATGCAAACTAGATCAAAATCGGGTATTGTTTGTCCAAAACTGAGATCTACTCTACTTCTAGCCCATAAACAAGCATTGTCTAGTCCTACATGGCTTGCTGCCATGAAAAGTGAATATGATGCATTGATTAAAAACAACACATGGACACTTGTTTCCCTCCCTCCTCAAAGGATCCCTATTGGATGTAAATGGGTATTTAGAGTGAAAAAGAACCCTGATGGCTCAGTAAACAAGTACAAAGCACGTTTGGTGGCAAAAGGTTTTCACCAACAGTTTGGGGTTGATTATACAGAGACTTTTTCCCTTGTTATCAAGTCGGTTTTAGTCAGAACCATCCTCTCATTAGCTATTTCTAAAGGTTGGCAGCTTCAACAACTTGATGTCAACAATGCATTTTTGAATGGTTTGCTAGAAGAAGAGGTCTATATGGTCCAACCCCCTGGTTTTGAAGCAAGTGACAAGACTTTAGTTTGTAAACTAAACAAAGCTATTTATGGCCTCAAACGGAACTTTATTTCAATTTGGGTTTGTGGCAAGCAAGTGTGACCCTTCCCTCTTTGTTTACTCTAAGCTCAATACTTGTTTACATGCTAATATATGTGGATGACATCATTGTCACTGGAAACAACAATTCCTTCATCCAACAACTTGTATCCAAGCTGAATTCAGTATTCTCTTTGAAGGAACTAGGCAAACTTGACTACTTTTTGAGCATTGAAGTCAAAGCACAAACTGATGGTTCCCTAATTTTAAATCAAGCAAAGTATTTGAGAGACTTGTTAGCTAAAACAAATCTACATGAAGCAAAACCATTACCTTCTCCTATGACAGCTGGCTGCAAATTGCTGAAAACTGGATCTTCCCCTGTTGCTGATCCCATATATTATAGATCCATCTTGGTGCATTACAATATGCAACCATTACTAGGCCTGATATCAGCTTCTTTGTAAACAAGGTATGTCAATTCATGGCTCAACCACTTGAGGAACATCGGGCTGCAGTGAAAAGAATTTTGCGATACTTGAAGGGAACAATTTCTTGGGGTCTTCACCTTAAACCTCTGCTACCCGGTTCAGTTTCTATTACTACATTCTGTGATGCAGATTGGGGTTCTGACCCAGTTAATCGAAGATCTACTTCTGGAGCATGTGTGTTTCTTGGAGGTAATCTAATTTCTTAGTGGGCAAAGAAACAACCCGTTGTCTCAAGATCTAGCACAGAAGCTGAGTACCGAAGCATGGCACTTGCAACTTCAGAGCTGATCTGGATTCAATCCTTACTGACCGAGTTGAATGTTCCCTTTTCTACACTCACTGTCTATTGTGATAACTTAAGCACCATAGCTTTAGCCCATAATCCAGTTTTACATTCTAGAACCAAGCACATGGAACTAGATCTTTTCTTTCTAAAAGAGAAAGTACTTCAAAAGCAGCTCAATGTTTCATTTGTCCCTGGACATTCACAGTGTGCAGATATCATGACAAAGGCATTGCCTCCCACTCGGTTTGATGCTTGCAGGTCCAAGCTAACTGTGTGTGATGCTGCTGCTTCTACACCCAGTTGAGCTTGCGGGGGAGTATTAGAGAATACCCTCACTGTAAGGTTTTGTACTCTAGCACCTAGGATATAGTTCCTCTCAGAATCGAATTGTATAGGATCGTTGACAACGGTTAGCGATTACAAGCTGTCCGAGCAAATCGACTTGATTTAGCTCTCGGTGCTGCAGCACCTTTGATTGTATAAAAGCTATCTTGCATTCTCTTGATCAATTAATGAAAAGAAATTCACAATTTACAGTTTATAGTTTTCTGTATTCTTCTCTTCTCCAAACTCACAGAGATAAGTTTATAGTTTTCTATCATGGCCAACTGATCCTATACAATTCAATTACAGAGGAACTATATCCTAGGTGCTAGAGTACAAAACCTTACGGTGAGGGTATTCTCTGATACTCTTGAAGATAGTTTAATAAGAAAACAAGATTGGTTGGTTGCATACTTGGAATCATGTAATGCTTGAGAACCATAAAATGCTTCAGTTGGCATGATCGACCATCCTGTACATAGAAAATCAGTGATGGAAAATGAATATATATAAATATATATTTGGTGACAATAGTGGAAATAACTAGATTGAAGTGAAATGACAAAATGCTGAAGTCAATAGACTCACCCTTAGCACCTCTTTCAATCGGTCCAGATTATTAGTAATGAGAATAAATAGTCAAAATAAATCTATCTATTATAATATATAAAAACATACCCGCAAGTCATGGTGATGACAATTCAACTTTCTATATGTCACATAATTTCAATTGTGCCACCTCACAAATATGCCGAGTTGTCAATTTTAAAAACACTCATTTCTATTATCTCATGTTAATTTCTCCCAACCTGCGGCTTTTTGACTATTATTTGTAGATTTAATACCTGTTACACTTAGATTATTGTTATTTAAAATGTTTGCATCAGTTTTCAAACATTTGCATTATTATTATTATTATTATTATTTTTATTTTTATTATTATTATTATTATTAAGTTACTTGTGTCCATTAAAATGTTTACCACGTCTAAAAGAAAGAAGAAGATACTTTAAAAAAAATGATTAACGTATATATTCATAAGTCAACCAAACATGACACTTTAAAGAAAACAAAACTCATGAACCAATTAAGTTCAAGAAGAGCAAACTAAAAAAAAATATTGAAGACAAAAATGACTTCAAAAATCACAATTTTTATTGAATAGTGTTACATTTCAATATGCTTTACATATATTGAATTTAGTTAAAAAAGTATGTAATTTTCTGTTCATACAATAAACTTAACTTATAATGCTTTATAAATATATTTACCTTCTGTTACACAAATATTTATTTGTATTTTACTCTAATACTAAAATTATATTATTCTTAACTTTCATTCACTTATTTAGACTTATTTACACTAATATAAATCCGTGCAACGTGTAGGTCAACACCTAGTTAATAGTCGTTCCTTAATGTTTGAAATTTAAGACCAGCTTCTAAAAGATTAGCTTCTAAAAGATTACCCACGAGCTTCTACAAGATTGGAAGTAACTGTATATTATCTAGCAACAATAAAATTGTGCTTCGATTCAAATTAATTTCCAATTTGTTTACAAAAATATTATATTTGCTACCGATATTATCTTTCCAATTTAACTTTTATTTTTTGTTTATATTTATTAGAAATATAAAAAAATTTAATTAAATATCCTTTATGGCTATAATTATTTCACCACTTTTTCAAATGTATTTATGAATCCTATCAACAACAAAAAATTTATGAATTTTTTATTTAAGAGTAAAATTTATTTGTCTTTTAATGATAAATTTCTTTTTAAGAATTTGCTTTTTATTTTTCAAAATAATTTACTTATGAATAAAAGCTTAACTATCTAAATCCTCTTTAGTCTCCAAATAGTTTTCGCCCGCCCAAACACCAACATACATCGACTATCCTTATACCTGACAACATGTGTCATACATTTATAGTCATGTCATTCTTATTACTACAGTATTTTGAACTCACTCATTTAAGAAAAATGATAAATGAACACCCAAATGGGGACACCTTTGGTGTGTCCGTACGGTATAGACTATGTACGGATTATTATTTATTTTTTTTTGCAAATTTATTTTAATCACTTTTTACAAAATTATTACCAAAGTGGTTAATGCAGTTCATGTAAGTGGTTAATGCAGTTTACTAACTGGTTAATGTACTATTCTAATACTAATTTGTCAAACTGCACTCATTAACCACTTTCAATACTGTATTAACCACTAATATCAATTCTATTAACCACTTATATCAACGAGTGCACTTGCACCCATTACTTTTTCCAATATTGTATTAACCACTTTCAATACTACATTAACCACTAATATCAACCTTGTTAACTAATTGCGAAAGTGGTTAATGTTGTGCAAGTAACTGGCTAATGCAGTTCACTAATTAGTTAATAACTACTTTGTGTCTGTATTAACCACAAGTGGTTAATGGGTGCAAGTGCAACTTGTGGCATCAGATTAGCCATTAACCAGTTAGTGAACTGTATTAACCACTTATTTGCACAACATTAACCACTTTTAGTTAATGGATGCAAGTGAAATTTGACATCAGAGTAGCCCATTAACCGGTTAGTGAACAGTATTGACTACTTATTTGTATCATATTAACCACTTTTATAATAATTATTTTTTGAAAAAAAACATTTTTTCGAAAAAAATATATTTTTTTGAAAAAAAAAATATTTGTCCGTATATCTGCGGACATACAATGTCCAAAGGGGTGTCCCAATTTTGGGTGTCCATTTAGCGCGACGGCTCATTTAATATCACAGTATATTCACCAAATCAATGTCTTAAATGGCTAAACTTTTATAACATAGGAAAAGCATAAACATACTCCTAAAAATAGTATATAGAGGGTTACATGGATTCAATAAAGACTTGCGGTAGAAATAAGATCAAAATTAACAGGTATTGGTCATGGGCAAAGATTCTGTTTCCATTGGGTTTGAATACCTCTGATGCTGATATTAGTATGTACGTATTTTCCTCATTTTGAATTTTCAAAATCCAAACCTTCATTTAGTGGAATACCATGCATAAATTATTTGTCTGATGTGTAGAATCGTATATCTGCATATCCTAAGACAATGCAGATACTTATAAAAGCATAGCTTAAGGATTTTGTTGAATTCTTATAAAAAAAATAACTTAAGGATATAGTCTTTTGGTCTTACATAGATCCTAGATAACCAAGGAGGCACAAAAGACATATGCTAATAAGAATGGTTAATCAGAAGTTGGTTAAATTTTTTATATCTATGTGAAATTCTAACTACTTATCACTTGAGTAATGAACAATATTAATAGATTCAGGGGAAACTCAAAGTTAATCATAAGTGTTAATAAGAAATTTTATAAGCTGAGTGATTCATAATGAGATTGATTGAATCACATTATTCTTAATCGCCTCAGCATTGGTATAAAAATATGCTTAGCTCAAAAGTTTTAAACATATAGGTGCAAATAGTGGAATACTATGCCAAAATTATTTGACTGATAAGTGTAAATATTGGTGACTTTGAAATTTCAGAATCTAACCTTAAGTCAGTGGAATACCATGCCTTCAGATCTTGAAGAAGGATGACAACAAGCAAGTTCCCTTATTGGGGACAACTCACTAATCATTGTTTGCCTTCTATTCACCCAATAAAATGCAATTATAATTGTGTATGTCATACGGATTCTTCCAATAGATATGATCCATAGGAATACAAGCATCATTCATATTCTTTGGGCATCCCTACAAGCAATATTTGAACACAATCCAAGTCAATTGATCACTGAGTTACTGTCATAAACGCTCCATTCCCCATGTAAAAAATCTGTCAGCAAAACTAGAACACAAATATTCTCAATTACATGCTTGAATAATGGTTGAATGCGTATGACAGTGGGTCAAAATCGTTTCAATGATAACACATACACTTCATCATGCCATCACATGTGAGGTCTCTTCGCATTAATTTCCCCCTCGCGTATGACAATGGGTTATTGTCAGTCATCGTTCAACAAAAATCAGGTAGGTGGATGCTCATAGTTATCAATGTAGCTAATGTACGATATCACAGAATGTTGGATAAGTCTTAACCATCGTCAGGTGTCATCGTCTGGCTATCAGACGCTGGTTACCAGACGATGGCATTGACTCTCGCTACCAGACGCTGGTTTTTGTTCGATGATACTAGACGATGGTTAAGACTTATCCAACTGACTCTCCCTTAAATTGAGAAGCATTTTAAGGGAGAGTATGTTGGATAAGTCTTAACGATCGTCTAGTGTCATCATCTGGTAGCTAGAGTCTGGTGTCATCGTCTGGTAACCAGCGTCTGGTAGCCAGGCGATGACACCAGACGATGGTGAAGACTTATCCAACACAGAACAGTTATCCATGTTTACATGGTTGTTATAATTAATGAAGTCCAGTTGCTGCCTCTGATCATGCCTCTAATCCTCCGCTAGTTGCTGCCTCTGATACTGCCTCTGATTCTCTAGTATCTGCTGAATTTCATTATAAAGATAGCGATGTTGAACTATTTGAAATAGTATCATCGCTTATGATTCATGGCCCACACGACAACTAGAATAAAAAATCTCCGTGCATGTAAAATGGAAAATGTACAAAGTATTTCCCCAAAAAATTTGTCGAGCACACAACGATGCTGATGGATATCCAGTGTATAAACGAAGCGATAATGGCGTGTTTATAAAAAAGGGTGAATCTTTTGTGTGTAACAGATTTGTAATGCCTTACAATCAAAATATGTTGTTGAAATTTAATGCTCATATTAATGTTGAGTGGTGTAACCAGTCCCGATCCATAAAGTATCTTTTTTAAATATGTCAACAAAGGGCATGATCTAGTTACTATAAACTTCTATAGTAGTGCTGAAATAGACAAGGCCGGTGAGTGTGTTGATCAAATAAAGATGTATTATGATCATAGATATTTGTCATCAAGTGAAGTTGATTGGTGAATATTTAGCTTTGAGATCAACCACAGAACACCTGCAATTGAAAGGTTAACATTTCATTTGCCAGATGAGCAAAGTGTTCTTTTTTATGATGATGATGATGATCCAATTGATATGGTTGTCAATAAGCCAAACATTACCAAACCGAAGTTTCTAGCTTGGATGGATGCAAATAAAAAATATCCACAAGCAAAATATCTAACTTATAATCAATTTCCTTTGATGTTTTTTTGGGACGATGGTAAGCGTGAATGGACTGAACGTCGAAAAGGTCTTATGATTGGAAGACTTCATTTCGTTCCACCTGGAACTGGTGAGATTTATTACTTCAGAACTTTGCTCAATTATGTCAAGGGACCAACAAGTTTTGCTGAATTAAGAACAGTAAACAATGTTGTGTATCCAACATTTAAGGATGCTTACTACGTTATGGGTTTGTTAGATGATGACAAAGAATACATAGATGCCATTACGGAGTCAAGCCAATGGGGTACAGGAAGTTATTTACGGAGGCTTTTTGTAACTTTATTGTTGTCAAACCAGTTGTCTAGACCATAATTTGTTTGGAGCAATACATGGGAGTATCTAAGTGATGATATATTGCATAGGCAGAGAACCTTACTTCAATTCCAAGGTATTCTTCAATAATCGTATTAACTATATATAGCCATAATTTGACTTTCATTTATGCAAATAAAATTTGCTTAATATGTTGATATATAACTGATGTGTGTTCATTAAATTTGATCATTTTTTGTTCACAATTGCAGATTTGGTATTGTCTCCTGAAGAGTTGAAAAACTTTGCTTTGGCTGATATTATCACTACAAAGCAATAATAGGAGTTTGGGTGATTTTGATACAATGCTTCAACCAGATATGTCATTGATTTGTGCGAGAGAAAATAGGCTCATTTATGATGAGTTAAATTATGACAGGGTATCTTTGGCGCAAGAACATATTCAATTGATGTCAACCATGACCTCAGAACAAAAGAAAATATATGACAAAATCATGGCACATGTTGCTAATAATAAACCTGACTTATTTTTTCTTTATGGTTATGGTGGAATAGGAAAAACTTATATATGGAGGGCTATGTCAGCAGCATTGAGATCAAGAGGAGATATTGTTTTAATAGTAGCCTCAAGCGGAATAACTGTTTTGCTTATTCCAGGAGGAAGAATTGCACATTCAAGGTTTGCTATACCTGTAAATGTGGATGAAGACTCGACATGCAATATTAAGCAAGGAAGACAATTGGCAGAATTAATAATAAAAACAAAGCTCATCATTTGGAATGAAGCACCAATGACCCATAAGCATTGTTTTGAAGCAGTTTGATAAAAAAACTCTGAGATGTCCTTCGGTTCTATGACAATAGAAATTTGGAACTTCCTTTTGGGGGAAAGGTTGTTGTTTTGGGGGAGATTTCCGACATATTCTCCCAGTTATACCGAAAGGTACCGGGCAAGAAGTTGTTCATGCTACCATTAACTCATCATATCTTTGGAATTTTTGTGAGGTATTGACATTGAGCACTAACATGAGGCTACAAAGTGGCAGCTCAGATATTAATGTAAGGCAAATAAAGGAATTTTCAGAGTGGGTATTGGGGATTGGTGATGAAACTGTTGGTGAAAGCAATGATCTAGATATAACAGTTCAGATACCTGATGATTTGCTCATAAAGTCCACAGGTGACTCAATAGCATCTATTGTTGATACAACTTACCCATCCTTCTTAAAGAATATGAATGATGCATCATTCTTTCAAGATAGGGAAATATTGGCACCTAGGAATGACATAGGTGATGTGATCAATGATTACATGTTATCATTGATTCATGGTGAAGAGAAGAGATATTTCAGTTTTGATACTCCTTACTCAGTAAATTCAGATATTGATACTCCGGATCATGTGCACCCTCCAGAGTTTCTAAACACAATTAATGCTTCTGGTTTTCCAAATCACATTATCAACCTGAAAGTTGGAGTCCCAGTAATGTTATTGAGAAACATAGACCAATCTTCAGGATTGTGTAATGGAACTCGACTAATCATTACAAAAATGGGAAAATATGTCGTTGAAGCAAAGGTGATACCAGGAAGCAATATTGGTCACAAAGTTTATATACCTAGGTTATCACTCACACCTTTAGATGTCAGAATACCTTTCAAATTTCAGCGAAGGCAGTTTTCCCTGATTACTTCATTTGCAATGAATATCAATAAAATTCAAGGACAATCTTTAAAGCACGTTGGAGTATACCTTCCATGGTATGTTTTCTCACATGGACAACTATATGTCGCTATTTCAAGAGTTACATCTAGGAAAGGTTTGAAAATATTAGTCACAGATGATGAAGGTACTGACACAAACTTAACGTCAAATGTAGTCTACAAAGAAGTCTTCCAAAAT
The DNA here is from genome assembly GCA_037113605.1 of Calophaca sinica. Lineage (NCBI taxonomy): Eukaryota > Viridiplantae > Streptophyta > Magnoliopsida > Fabales > Fabaceae > Calophaca > Calophaca sinica. The sequence continues at coordinate 119,282,672 of CM073731.1, forward strand.
CTATAATATCTAAGTTTGGATCACTAATTTTGTTAGTACATGTTTAAATTTGTGAAACAGTTGTTGCTTTCCTGCTCAGTTTGGCCCATAGCACCATGTGTTAAAACTCATATTATGTTCAATTTACACTAATATAATGCATCCATAGGTTTTAAATCAGCCTTTCATAATTCATATTAGTACCGTATGTATGCAACCTTCAACTAAACTACTGATGTATGATATGTAAATTTTAAAATTTCTGATTCGTAACTTACTTCGATAAATGTCAAACAATCAACAGCTTCATTTTACATCCAATTGACGGTCCAGATTTAGGTTACAAAAAAACTTCAGGCCCATTAAAATAGAAGAAAGCACTAAATTGAATTTGATCCAAAAAAATAAACATGAGTGCTTGCACGGTTAGTATGATGAGCAAAGCACAAGCAGAAGGAGCACAAGCAAAAGCAAAAGGAGCAGGAGCAGAAGCACAAACAGAAGGACCAGATACAAAAGGAGCAGAAGCAAAAGGAGCATAAGAAGGAGTAGAAGCACACGCACAAACAGAAGGAGCAAATGTGGAAGTAGCAGGAGCAGAAGCACAAATAGAAGGAGTAGAAGCACAAACAGAAATAGCAGATGCAGAAGGAGCAGGAGCAAAAGCACAAGCACAGGTAGAACCACAAGCAAAAGGAGCAGAAGCAGAAGGACAAACAGAAGGAGCAAATGCTGAATGCGCAGGAGCAGAAGCAGAAACACAAGTAGAAGGAGCAGGAGCAGGAATAGAAGCACAAGTAGAAGGAGCATAAGCAGAAGGAGCAGATGCAGAAGGAGCAGAATTTATTGATATAAAAAAGTTGTACTTACGTTGCCTATTTCCTTGACATGATCTACCATAGGATTTTGCATAGCATGTGAGGAAAACTGGGCATTGGGGACTTATGCTTACAGGACCCTCTGGAGATACCATCCATTGCAAATTACTGATCAGAGACCCACAAAAAAAATCTACAAAACTTGGTAACAGGTGGAAGGCTTTTTGTGTTGCAAATAAGATGAAACCTGAAAACAAGCTTCAATTTGAATTTATCAGTGCAAGTACCAACAACGTTCGTGCTCAAATGATTGCACCTTAATGTTGTGTGAAATTTTGTGAAATTTTGGAACTACAACTGGAAGTACGTATGTTGCAACAATGTTTTTGGGTGAATGAGTTGGATTATAAACTGGTAGAATATTTTGTAAACTGTTTAGTTAGGTATAGTAAGTTGGTATATTCAATGGCAAGTTAAATATTTTGGAAACTGTTAAGTTGTGAATCAGTTTGCAATATAACTAAATGAAATCATTATCCTACGATGACCATGTATGCTTTCTGTATTTTGTTGTATTTGTTGGATTTTCTGATTTCTGTTAACTACTACAATTTTGAATGACTATTAGACATATAAATCGTATATGCATGTGCCCCGTGCGTATGCACGGGTAATATACTAGTATAGGTAAAAAGCTAAGGATTTATTTTTCAAAACAACTATTTATTGTTATTATTTGTGCTATGATATGAGTTATATAGTGATGGCCTAAAAAACACCATTTAGTGACCATCAATAACCTTGGAAGTGACCATTAATAACCTTGGAAATATGACATCTAGAGATACATCTGTGTCCCGTTTTTCTTTGCTTGCTTCCACTCGCGCAATTTCATCTACGCCATTTGGCAACATCGAGGCATCGTCACTAAAACCCAAACTACACAAACACTTCCCCGCTATAATACTTAAGTATTATTACAGAAATTGCAATCATTGCAAGTTGCAGTACGATGAAACGTTGCTGCTCTTCTTCTAAAGGTTGCTAGCCTTAGTCTGCCTTCTTATCCGATTCGTCAAGTGCAGCCAATCTTTCAACAAGGAGAGGATGAGAATAGTGATAAGCTGAGTACCATGGATCTGTATTCATAGCTGACAGATTCTCCTCCTGAAAGACAAATCAGAAAAATTTATAACGCAGCACCATTTCACCAGGAACAAATACTACTTACTACTTCAATTAACACCAACTAATGACATGAAAAGAACAATAATAAATAAAAGTCACCTGCAGTTTCACAAGACCAGCCCGCAGTGCCGATGAGTATCCAAGCTTTTTAGCAAAAGCATCAGCCTGCATAGGACGAAACATGTAAGCACAAGAGACGGACGGAGAGAGAAAGCCAAAGGACCAACGCTATGCTTGGTTTTGGGTGAAAATAGGCAGGTGGAAAATTACAACATATGGGCAGAATTAACAATAAAGCACACTGCTATTTTCCATTCCACCATCTTCACACCAACATTGAGCTGACAAAGGAAAGGAAAGTAACCGGAAAGGAAAGTAACCTGAAATTCAAATGACCGGATCACGAGATTGAGACCAAAGCTAACCAGGTGCTGGAGGGGGATTACAGTATGCTGCAAAGCCAGGTAAAATAATGTTATGTTCTCTCTTTTCTCTCTCTCAACAGAGATAATAACATTATAGTAAAACTCCAGACTTCAGGGAACGCAAGAACAGAATAATGATGAGATGGGTCATGGAGATGATACCGCTCTAACACCATATTGAAGTTGGGTTTTAAATAGGGAAGTATGGAAGAGAAAGAATAAATACTTAAATTTTGATTATGGTTTTCATCACACAATAAACTAAGCACTAACCTTATTTATACCAACACTAGATTCCTAATTCTAATTATATAAGGAAATAAATTAAGAAACATATAAGATACTCCAAGATACAACCCAAATATTACAACATATTTTTGATTTATTCTATTATGAATCACCACAAAGCTAAAACTAAAAAGGTGGATTGGTTTAAAAGTCGATGTTCAAACAAGGTTCCCCTAAACAACCCGGAAATAGATGTCTCACATGTAAGCTTTGGCTATGCAGATTTGTACTGTTCACCAAAACTGCCCAAGCATGACATATAAATACTTCCCTAGTAGAACCACTTGCACATACAAGAGCCGAAGTGGGAGTGACTTTAACGATGGCATGGTGTAAAAGCACAAAAAATATAAATTCACATGTTCATATCTAGGCCCCAATATCTTTTTATCACAATTTGAAGAAAAAAGTGGTCTCTTTTCTTTGGTTTCAATGGAAAGAACATAGGTCAACGACCATCCAAGCCAACCAATATTTTGACATGTACCTGAAAAATGATGAGTCCAATGAAGACTGGCTGTTTGTCAAACCCAAAACTTTGAAACAGATCAGTTGAGTTCCTCACAAGAGCAAATTGCAAAAGTGTAAGAATCTGCCTCAATTGCAAGAGAATATGTAAGGCAAACATCAACAGATTGAAGTGCTAACAAATCGCCAAGTTAAATGTTGTAATACCCATTCCTTTAAAACATTTACTCGACTCAACAATGAATGGCTCAAGCAATACAATGAGTGTAACACAAATTAGTAAAACTATCATCTTCTAATCAAATTATGTAGAGATAATCCAACTGAATTGCTCAGAGTTACATCAAATGCAACATTAATGAATTCTGATATTAAAGATGCATCATGGCTTCATGATCACAGAGTGAAACAAGCTTTTTAGCATCATGAGTAATCAATGAAGAGGTAATCAAGTATTTAATTTATGTACAGGAATGCTATTACACAGACCTGTATAGCAACAAATGGGTACACGGTGTGATTGAGCTTCCAATGCCCCAGCTCATGGGCAATAACAGCTACCACTTCCTCGTCATTTTTGCACTGCAATACATCATTTGGTAATGTAAGATCAACTGTGACAAAATTGTATACTATGAGCAATAGGATAGGGAGGATGGGGTTACCTTTACTTGTTTGGAGGCCAATATCTCCCCCAAATGTATGCAAAATTAAGTTAGATTATGCACATTTTGTTGTTTAAATATGAGTTGCCTTTCACAATTTTTTCACTTTTTAACCCAAATTCAACACCACATAAATGTCCATGCAAAAAAAAAAAAAAAAAATGACCCGCTGCAAAGAGTGATAGGGACCACATCTGGGCCAAATCAGTCAAGGGCCTAGGCCTTGAAATGTTTACACTAAAAACAAGAAAGGGACAAATGGCAGAGAGAAAGCATGGGAGTTAGTTGTGAGGATGGAAGAAGGGAGTGAGGGATAGGAGTTGGCAAGGTTAATTATAGAGGGAGAGAAGACAGGTTGGATTATTGGGTGTCATTCAGCCATTATAGTTTGGGCTCTTAATTCTGGGAATGGAGAGATATTTTCCTGCATTTTCTTGCTTGTATTAATTGTCCTTTCCTGAGAATTAATTGCTGCTTTTGTAGAGATTCCTCTATTTTCTTAAGTTAAAGAAGTACTCCAATTCAGTTTGTATGATTAGTTCTATTGAAGAGACCAAAATATTTTCAAGCCAAACTATATTTTCACTTTGTCCATTTGATCTGTATGTTTATTGATTATTTTTTCTCTTATCATTGGCTAAGTTAGCAAGTTCAATATAATTTTTCTAAAATGTTGATTTTTTTCTTTGGCCTCATCAGGAGTTTTTTTTTTTGTAGCCCACTAGCTCCATCTAATAGATAAGGTGTCTATGTAGTCAATAGCAGATAGCGGCACGGAGAGGTCAACCCCGAAATTGGGATAGCAGTATAGCGGGATAGCCGCTATTGCAAAGAGGAGGAGGAGGAGCAGGGGGAGAAGAGGTGAGGTTAGAGGTATTTTAGTCTTTTCATAATAAAAGGGGGTGTGGGTAGAAAAAAGGGGTCTGTGCCCCATCATTGAACTTACTACCCAGGCTATCTCTAAATTTATTCCATCAGAAATGTTCAAATGGGCCTGATAAATAGCACAGCTCTAACCAGAACAAACTAAGGAAAAAGATAATTGCAAAAAAGAAAAATGGGGCAAATCAAAATTAGGTCACGATATATGTCATGACACGGGGAGACAGAAAACGAGAGACAAGGGCACAGTTCCAGCGCGATTTGCGGCTGCAATAGGCTCTTCAGTAAAACGCGATGCACCAGCTCCAGTAAAACGCGATGCACCAGCCATTTGCGTCGCAGTAGAGCTCGATTCCGCAACACGATTCTGCTATTTACCACATAGTAATGTATACTGACCGTAAACTACCAACATATATCATAGTGCCAGTAGACGTTTTTTAAAGTAAAGTGAAAAAATTAAGAAGTTTCTTAGCTTTTGACTAAAATCCAAAAATATTGAGCGGTCCTGTATGCAAGAAATGCCAACACGAGCTTTTTCAGTAAATTCATGCAACCATGCTGTGTCTGTATCAGAAAAGGTTAACGTCTTAACCGCTTTGTGGGTGATGACTGCATTTCCAGAAAAATTAATTTTTTTCCTTCTTGCTACAGAAATTGCTATACACCAAAAGTCCAAAAAAAAAAAATACAATGCATATAAGAAATCTGTTGGTGATATTTGTGGTGGAGATGCTGCAACTAATAAGAACAAAAAACAAAAATTGATAAGTTCAAATATAGATGAAGATGTTGTAAAATAAAGAACAAAGAAGAAGATGATTGCGCAAGACTCCAAGGCATGTGTGAACACTAGGCTTTAAGTTCGATTCGCCCCCACCAATCCCTTTAGATTGGATGCAAATGGTTAAACAGCGAATCCCCTTCAGGATACAATGGAGTTCCTTGATATGGTTTGCACCCCCACACCAAGCGTATCGTCAATGGTATTTTACAGAACAATAGTTCCCTAACTTTAATTTGCGCATAAGAGAAGAGAGGAAATGATTTGGAATAGATGAAATGGTGATGATTTTCTTGTTCATTTTTTGCAAGTAGAGTTGTTCTATTTATAGAGCAACTCATAACATTTGATGAGAAGAAGCAATTCTTCACAAAGTGTTGTATTCTTTCATAAATTGATTCAAAGAAAAGATGTATTGATTCATGAATAAACACATTCAATCATAAAGGAACACAGCTTATTAATTTGAATCTCAATTCCATGAAAAGACACAATCTTTAGAACCAAAACTGAATTCCATTATTTTGGAAATACCTCACAAAATCAACAATCATCAGAAAAAGATTAAGAAAATCACCAACCATTATGCATGATTATATGAGTAAATGCCCACTTTGGACCTCCATTGATATGTTTGACGTTACATTTATCCTCCATTTATAAATATATCAAATTAATCCTTTAAAGATATATATTATCCAAGGTGAAATAACTCCTTCAATGCCACATTTTTTCCATTAAACTGGTGCTTTTAATGACATCAAATTAGACCTTGAACGGGGATTAACTACCATTGAAGGAAAAACTTGATGTCGCTGATGAATGGAGGAGCAATGTGATATATGTCTTTTGAGAATGAAACGTGTGTTTACTGTTTAGTCTAAATGATGATATTCACTAATTTAAGAGAATAAACATCCATAGTTCTAAAACAATAAATTAGGGCAATAACCATCAATACGAACACAAGCTTTTCCAAACCAACCCTATCCTAGCTTTCAAAAACTGGAACTTTGCGATTGAGATATTTGAAGTAAAAGAGACGTGGAAGAAGGAGAATAAGACAACAATTTGCTCAGATGGATTCAAGAATCTAATAAATAATTAGCATCTTGAGCAAACGTGAGATCAAAGATTCATAGCAATAAAGCCTCACTAAAACTCAAGAAGAAAATATAACAATCATCTAACACGTGAAAATATGGTCAACAGTTAGTAGTCCCAAACCTGCTGAACTAATGTGTCGTAAAGTACAATTCTCTTGTTATAGAAGAATCCGTACATATAGGCCTGCAATACATGTTTAGATATATTATGTCAAGCAAATTTGACGATTGAGGCATGATATAGGAGAGACATTTGAAAGACTTGTTTTACTTCTTTTTTGGACAAAATAAGAAATTTAACAAGGAAGAAAAGTTGTTTAGATTAAATAAACATCTCTAATAAGCCAACTCCGTGAGTATTCTTGATAAAATATCCTGTGCAATCCAAATTAGGACCAGCAAGGCAGGTAAATTATTCCATAACAAAGCAACAGGAAACGCATGTGTATAATTCCATCACCATAAGCATCTAAAGATTTGAATATATAAACTGAAAAATCAAAATATTTGTCTAAGCATGTGGCAACCTCCATTGTATTCTGTAGCCTATGCCACTGCTATTAAGCTCTGGCGGTTCCGTTGCCCATATAAAATAAGATCTTTTAAAAAAAAAAAAAAAAAAAAAAACCTTTGGATTTAAGTAGATGTCATCCCCTTTTAAACCAGAGTTACAAGGTAAATATCTGGTCTTCAAAACAATGTCAATCACAAAGACCTTCATAACTAGCAGGCATGTCAAAAGGGGAGTTTTAAAGAAAAAGAATGTAGTAAGAATAGGAAGATATCTAGCAAGCATGTCAAAAACCCTCATAAATAGCACGAAACATAAAAATTGTTGTTATGCACAATTGTGGATAATACAGCCTAGATATGCTAGCCAACAGAGATAAATAAGTGAAATGAGAGTATAAAACATACTCACAACATGCATGCCTGCTTAAGCGCTAAAGTCATCCTATGGGTCATTTGAAGGTGCTCTCAACAACAAAAAGGAAGTCAGCTGTTACATCTTTTCAATTAACATCTAGATCAAACAGGCTTGTAAGCCTTCCCTCTTCTCCACAAATCTAACCATTATGGTGGTTGACAATACCCAGTAAAATTGATTTTCATTAAATATTATCCTCAACATCATGCGGATGCAACAAATTTTTTTGTAAGTCGCAGTGAATGTCAAGGCAATAAAATGCACAATGACTAATATGTGACTATAATGTTAGCTATAGCAAGAAATTTCAAGCCAAATAGCCAATAATAGACTAGTAATGGACAATTAAAGGAGGATAAACATTACAATTATATAAGAGTGCAAAACCATTTGAGATGTAAGAAAATATGCATCATAACGTAGTGGAAAACTGTATTATATTTACAGAAGTTCTATCCTTACATTGCTGTGGCTTGATCTTGTGGATCCATCGATGACAAACAACTTCTTTAATGGAAACTTGAGGGATGCAGCAAGTTTCTCAATTTTCTCCCTGAGCTGACCTTCAGGAAGCTGGTTACCAGAACATTGTCAGGGGAACAATAATATAAACAAATAAAGTACACGCATAAATTGTTTTCAAAATGATTAAAAAGGTTAAAAATACTAACTGGGGTGAACTTATTGAAGAGTGGAGCTATTAGAACTGGATATACTGTCATCACCACTATAGGAAGGGCAAACATAAACGCCCATAGAGAGGTGGCCAAGTAAGGACCTCCGTTCTGAAAGTATTCATATGAATATTGAAATAGAAAATAAGCACTCTGCCGGGAGAAATACAATGACAACACTAGCATCTCACACAAGGCAGAAAATGTCACAATCAAAAGTAATTCAAAATCACAAATATACTAAGATAACAAATTCCGCCTAAAGTTTGCATGACATGTTTGTTTTGACAGAGAAGAGTATCTTACTTGTACTATCGAAATAAAAGCAGCCACAATAGGAGGACCAATTAAAACACAAAGTAACATTCCTTTAATCATGTCTCGAAAGAATAACCATATTGTTTGCTGCATGAAAGATGATAAAAGGTGAGGACATAAACAGTTACAGATTTGATAAGGGCAATCTTATTCCATATCAGAATTTAGTAAAACGAGATGTTAAATCAAACTACAAACGTTGAGGGTTAAAAACATGGATGTAAAAATAGATAAATAATAAGGAATAGCATGAACCTTATTAAAACCATGACGGGCCTCGATCACGAAAGTTGAGTACAAAGAAAATGGCAAGTCAGTTATCTGCAAAACAAGAAGTACAAAATTGATTTCATTAAAATATAAGATGTGAATATTGATATTGATTTCAATGCCCAGTTATCGCATACACCATAAAGCCTTTTTAGTTCCAGTGAATGCCATTGAAGGCTTTGCAGCATTCTAAACATTCTACGAGTCAATGTGTAATATAGTCTTTAATTGACGAGCATATACCTATTTGTCTAAATGGAACAGCATAAACTTTACAAAATATTGTGAAAATTTTAAAATAGGGCAATAAAGAAAATCCAGAACCATTATAAAGAAGATCCTTTTTAGTATTTCACATTTAAATTGAGAAGTTCCTGGAGTCAAAGGAGATCAATGCATCTTAGGCTCTTTGGCCTCACACTTAGAGGAAAAACCATACTTATCCAAGATTCGAGTTCTATCTAAAATCAGTAAAAGCCTAAAATTTATAAGGAAATCACAATCTTGGAGAAGAAAAGAACATCAAAATTTTCCTTGTTACTAATGTTTCTATGAAAAGGTGATGGGGAGTTTGGGACACAAAAAACAAACAAGAATACTTTGTAAACAATATCAAAATCAAACCAAAGGACAAAATAAAGGAGTACAAGTGAGAAACAGATTTTAAAGGGTTATAATGGTTTGTGTTGACCCGATCTTTTTCGTAACAGTCTAGCATCATATTCTTTTTGCTACATTCCCTATACTCTAGCTTATCTCGAGGCAAGCAGTCCAAAGGATATGGGTACAAGCACTACCTTGGTACACACTGAGGACTAAGGATGTGCCCCTCACTAAAGAAATGTTTTGAGGCACCAGGTTGCCATGACTCAAACTAACAACCCCCCCCAAAACACCAAAAACACACACACACACACTCTTTTATTATAAAAGAGATTTGGTAATACGAAGAGAAGATACAAAGTGTTTGCAGGATAATCCTCCTTAACATAAAAAGAAAACACAAACAACGAATAAAAAGAAAACATAAAAGGAGCAAAGCTACCTAATTCCTCAGCATATCTGCTAAGAAATACCCTTTGAAAACCCTGTTATCTAACATCAAATAGAAGCTAAACGCTTAATTTTATCCTTAGTCAGCTGCCGATCCAAAGAAACCACCTTAAAGATATTAGAGTTACCCTCCAAAAATATACACAATAAAGCCAAAACTATTTTATTTTCCAACAAGGGAAGTCACAGACATACCTGTGACCAGATCATGACACCGGCTAAAAAGGAAAGGGTGTGCAGTATTTTATTCTCTGCATTCAGACCAATTAATTTCACAAAATCTCCTGATTTCTGCAATCAAGTATAGGCATCAAATGGCAATGATATAGACATCGTTATAAAGTTGGGACTCGTAAACACCAAACCAATCCTCACCTTCCAAAACCAGGGCGGTATCCCAAAGAACAAAATTGCAGAGTCCATCACCATTGTCACAAACTCACGAACAAAATGGAACCGGCTGAAAAAGGTAAACAGCCATGTATAAGAATACTAGCAAGACACGTCAGAAGCAAACTTCAGAATGAGACACCAACATCAAACTGGGGAAGAATTTACATAAAACAAAAGAGCAAACCTTTTATCAAGATTATAAGCTCTAGATTTCTGAAATTTCTCTTGGCTGATTACTCCTTCTAAAGTCTTTGGAAGAGTAGGAAGTTTAAGTGCCACATGTTGCCGCACATCCAAGTAAGTTTCAAAAAAGTACATCAATATCATAAACACTGAAAATGGATTAGAAGAAAACAGAAGATCAGGTCAATACCATATTTTATTTCCAGTGGCTAAGAAGTGGAATAGTGCCCGAAGAGTACATGATTAACAAGATTAGAGAGTAAATACTACTTCAAACAATTATTAATCAATATTTTAAATAATTAATATTCACAATCATCTTTTCTACAATGGATGCTACTCCATTTTTCTCTATAATGATTGTATTTTTAATCCAATTCTATCTTATGTAATCATTCATCCATCATAATATTCTCATCACTATGACACTAATTTTACTTTATTGCTAGCTTTTTCTGCCTAACATTCAGCTGTCGATAGCTCTGACAGTTGTACAGTAAAATTTTATTCTATTTGCTTCGACATCTTATGGAGTCATTCCTATTACCAAACCATCTTTTTATTGTAATAAAAAGTTTAGGGGGAGGGGAAGTTGCTCCATTCAATTGTAGACACTAGAAATGCCGCCAGCCTCATCAAGGGTGTAAAGCATAAAAAGAACCCTAAAATCTTTTAGTCAACATAGTTTGACCATACTAGTTGTGCCCACCATCACTGGCTACCGAGCCAGTTTTAGATTGAGACAAACCAGCTACTTCTGAAAAAAGGAAAAAAAAAAAAAAAAGAAACCAGTACATAAGCAACACAATGCTGAGCCTAAGTACAACTCAGTCCCTTCTTGCTTACAACTAATATACGCTGCTTAACTTCCATGAAGACAAGTATAAAAAGAATAATGATTTTTTAATCCCCAAGTTTTGTTTCTTACTATCCATATAGAACTATAGAACCCAATTGTTGAAATACTATAATAATAACTTCTAACACTAATTTCTTATTTTTATTTTTTATTCTCAACTTATAACTATTTAACAGAGCAAAAACAAAGTGACCTACCATTTAAAAACAATATTCCTCACTTCCATTCATAACATAAGTAAGTAACAAACGCATGTTGTTTCCAAGTGCCAGTGAAGAGAGAGATTCACAATCCTGATGTTAAAAAAATTTACAATCTACGCATCATGGAATCAGACAAGAAAACAAAAAATTTCATGATAAACCCTAAACCCAGAATCCAGCAAAGTTGAAGAAATCCTAATTACTTTTTTTTTTTTTTGGTAAATTGAAATCCTAAATTCCTAACAACATATTTTCAGTAATAAGGAAAAATAAAATAAAATAAAAATCAAACTAAGCACGATAAAACACCGGATAACGATGCAAAGACTGCACTGCAATGCAATGCAACCCAGCCAGCAGCAGCAACAGCTCAATGAAACTGTTGAAGCAACAGCTTCCAATAAGAGAGAAGAGAAGGCAGCAACAGTAACGCTATTGCAGAGAGAAGAGAGAGCTTACCGACAACAGCTTCCATGTAAGGAAACGCCATTGCTGATTCTGATTGAAGTGCTCGGAAAGGAAACGCCATTGCTGATTCTGATTGAAGTGCTCGGAAAGGAAACGCCATTGCTGATTTTTTTTTTGGGTAGACAGTGAAAAACTGATGCTAAAGTCATCCCAAGCGAAACTAACACAAGCGTACCAACAGCGTGGGATTAACGCACGGTGCGTCTCTTTACCGACACTAATAGAGCACCATTTTTTTTTTTTTGTGTCTTTATCTCTCTTTTGTGTCAATAAAATACCGTCAATTGTAGAGTTATTTTGACTAAAATACAAGCAATTGTTGTCTAAGAGCACTCACAATGGGCGTGCTTTGCTCACGTTGGTTTACTGACACCAACAGTAGCACATTTTGTGGGTGTGTCACTCTCTCTCATGGTTTCCTTTTAGTTGTCTGTTGCCCATATAGATGTCTTGACCCATTTTAAAGCAATCACACAGCAATTGTTGACTGCCACTAGGACAGAGAAAGTTTAAGAAACGCAAGAAAAAAATAAGACCCCAGCGATAAAGATGCTCTAAGTTTGATAGCCACATCAGCAGCAATAGTATTAAGAAACCCACCAACAGTGTTAAATTACCACTGTTAAAGGTGCTCTAAGAGTATGATTGCTTGGGAGGTTTTGGAAGTGAGGGGAAAGAAGCAAAATCCCTCATAAGTAAATGGCTCCAGCTAAAATGCACCGGTTAAATGGTGTGGCACGGTGCCGTAGGTATTATTTTACCATTGGATGTTATCTACATAATAGGAAAACTAGCACGATACCCGTGCGAATGCAAGGGACATGTGTTATTTCTTACGTATAATATTTTAAGACGTGATTGTTTATAACAAATGATATTTTTTATTCAATATATTAAAAATTAACTAATTTTATAGTGAAAGTGAAAGAAATATTAAATGTGTATCAAATATTACTATTTATGTAATTGTGTGACTTGTATACCATATATAGCTAAAATGAAACATATATGGTTAGAGTTTTCTTAATTAGATAGATAGTAGATAGATAATCATTTATAAATAAACATTTTATAAAATATGTCTATGTCAAAGACGATAAAATTATACCGACAACTTATAATATTTTCTCGTCGAGACTTAACAGTAAAATAATCATTTATAAATAATAAAACATCTATAAAAATTGATATGTGCTGGAAGATAACAAAATTATAGCGACAACATGTTATTTTCTCCCGTCGGGACTAAAAAGAAAAATAATCATTTAGAAAAACATAATAGCATTCATAAAAAAGAATATAAAAAGTAATTATAATAACAACATACTATGTTTTTTCGTCTAGAATCAAAAGCAAAATAATTGATGATAGTATGTAATGTTTCCTCTCGTTAAGAATAAAAAGTAAAATAATCATATATATTTAAATAAAATATAATAAATATATTTATAATCAAATATATAAATATAATAGTAAAATATATAACAAAACTCTGTTGGGACTCAAAAGTTAGATAATCATTTATAAATAACTTAAACATTTATAAAATTGATATGTGTCAAAGATGATAAAATAATACCGATGACATGTAATGTTTCCCCCGTCGAGACTTAAAAGTAAAATAATCAATTAAAAATAATAAAAATATTTATCAAAACTGATAAGTGCTTAAAGATAACGAAATTATAGCGACAACATGCTATTTTCTCCCGTCGGGACTCAAAATCAAAATAATCATTCATAACATTGTACTTAATTAGTGTTTTCCAGTCAGAACTCAAAACCAAAATTATTTGTTTTTTAAAAATTAAATACATTTATAAAAAAATAAAAAATAATTCTACCGACATGTAATATTTCCCGTCACGACTCAAAAGCAAAATAATAATTGACAAATAACTTAAAAAAATATAAAAAAATGTTAATAAAAAAATAAAATTAAAACTATACTGACAACATGTAATATTTTTTTCGTCGAGACTTAATAATTTTGTTCTCGTCGACAACATTATACTTAAGTAGTGTTTTCCCGTCGGAACTCAAAAACAAAATAATCATTTATAAACATTAAATATATTTATAAAAAAAAAAATATACCGACATGTAATGTCTCTCGTTGTGACTCAAAAGCAAAATAATAATATATAAATAACTTAAAAAAATAAAAAAAATGTTAATAATAAAATAAAATTAAAATTATACCGACAATATGTAATATTTTTCCTGTCGAGATTTAATAATTTCGTTCCCGTCGACAACATTATTCCCTCATCAAAGACAAAGAAATTTTACCGACAATATGTAATGTCTCCCATCACGACTCAAAAGTAAAATAATTATTTATAAATAAATTAAAAAATATAAAAAAATGTTACTAAAAAATGAAATTGAAAAATGTTAATAAAAAAAGATGCAAAAAAAAGTGAAAAAGAAAGAAAGAGAAGAATTAAAAAAGAAAAAATTAAAGAGAGAAGAATGAGAGAGAAAAACAAAAAGTAAGATTAAAAAAAAAGGATTAGATTGACAAAGAGAGAAAAAAAGTAAAAAGTGGGTAAAAAAATATTTTTTTAAGTGAATAAAATTTTTGTTTTGATAGATTTTTATTTAAATTGAAATTTTTGTCCCCAAAAAATGCAGGTATTATTTATATAAGATGTCTAAAATTGAAATTTTACTAGCATATTACTTCATCAGTTATATATATATAGACAAACCCCAAGTTGGGGCACGTGGCAATTTTTGGGAACTTTTGTTCCCGCCCTTTATCTGCGCTCCAACTTTTCTCTTTTTTTTTTTTATCAAATTTCTTTCGTCTGCTTAAGCGCTCCCCTGTCTACATTTTTTTTCCATTCTCTTTTTTTTTTTTTTTTTGCTCTTATCTTCGTTTTTCGTTTTCTTTTCTCTCTTTTTGGTGAAATCTTCTTCTTCTTTATTTGTTTAGTATTTCTAAATGTTTATTTTATTTTTTTATTTCTTAATTTTTTTATTTTTTCTTATTTTATTTTGGTTTAAATACAATTTTGGTTCCTTAATTTATTTTTGAGGTATAATTTGGTTATTTAACTATTTTTTAGGCCAAATAAATCATTTTCAGCCAAATAAGTCCTATAAGTTTTTAAGTTGGGCTAAATATGTATTTTTCGGCTAAATAAGTCCTTTAAGTTTTTAAGCTGGGCCAATAGGTCCTTTAAGTTTCTAAGTTGGGTCAAATAAGTCCTATAAGTTAGGCCAAATATGTCCTATAAGTTTTTAAATTGGGTCATATAGATCCTATAAGATTTTAACTTGGGTCAAATAAGTCTTTTTCGGCCAAATAAGTCCTTTAAGTTTTTAAGTTGGGCTAAATAGATCCAATAAGTTTTTAAGTTAGGCCAAATAAGTCTTTTTCGGGTAAATAAGTCCTGTAAGTTTTTAAAAATAGATCCTATAAGTTTTTAAGTTGGGCCAAATAGGTCTTATGGGACAATGACTCATTTGGATCAATTTAAACACTAAAAGGACCCATTTGGCCGAAAATGACCTATTTGACATAACTTAAAAACTTAGAGGACGTATTTGACCCAAAAAATAGTTAAAGAACCAAATTGAACCTCAAAAATAAGTTAAGGGATTAAAATGGTATTTAAGCATTTTCTTTTTCATTTTTACTTAATGTTTTTTTATTTCTTTAGTTTTTAAATTTTTATTTTTTTAATTTTATCTTTACAAATGTCATTATTATTTCTAAATGATAAATGATTATTTTTTTGTTAAATCCCAACAGGAAAAAATTACATGTTGTCGGTATACTTTCATCATCTTTGATTATATATCAAAATCTATAAATGTCTTTATTATCTATAAATGATTATTTTACTTCTGATTTTCTACGAGAAAAGATTACATGTCGGTATAATTTCATCGTCTTTGATCACATTTTAAAATCTATAAATATCTTAATTATTTATAAATAATTATTTTACTTTATATTTATTATTTTCTTTTCTTTTCTCTTAATGTTTTTATTTCTTTATTTTTATATTTCATCTTTATAAATGTCTTTATTAATTATAAGTAGTAAATGATTATTTTTTATTTAAATCCTAACGAGAAATTACATATTGTCGTTACAATTTCATCTTCTTTTATCACGTATCAAAATTTATAGATGTCTTTATTATTTATAAATGATTATTTTACTTCTCAACAGAAAAACCTTACATGTCAATATAAATGATTAGTTTTTTTTTGTCCGGACCGAGAAACATTACATATTGTCGGTATAATTTCATCGTCTTTGAGCACTTATGAAAATCAAATTTCATAAATATTTTATTATTTATAAATGATTATTTTACTTTTGATTCCATAAGAGGATTTTTTATTTTTTAAAATTTATATTTCTTATTTTCTTTTAGTTTTTTCTTACAGTTTTTATTTCTTGAGTTTTGTGATTTTATTATTTTATTTTATCTTTATAAATGTCTTTATTATTTATAAACGATAAATGATTATTTTACTTTTAAGTTCCAAAAGGGGAACATTATATGTTGTCGATATAATTTCATTGTCTTTGATTATGTATCAGAATTTATAAATATCTTTATTACTTATACATGATTATTTTACTTTTGATTCTCGATGGGGAAATATTACATCATCGATGTAAATAATTACTTTTCTTTTGCATCCTGATGGGGAAGCATTACATGTTGTTGGTATAATATCGTCTTTGAGCACATATCAAATTTCATAACTATTTTATTATTTATAAATGATTATTTACTTTTGAGTCCAGGGAATTTTTTACTTTTTAATTTTCTATTTTTCTTATATTTATATTTCTTTTTTTTTTGCTTTTTCTTAATGTTTTTTATTTCTTTATTTTTAATTTTTAGTTTTAATCTTTGTAAATGTCTTTATTATTTATAAATGATAAATGATTATCTTACTTTTAAGTCTCAGCAGAGAAACATTACATGTTATAATTTCATCGCCTTTGATCACATATCAAAATTTTATAAATAACTTTATTATTTATAAATGATTATTTTATTCTTGAATCCTGATGGAGAAATATTACATATTAACAGTGTAATTTCATTATTTTCTTTTATCACATAACAATTTTATAAATATCATTATTATTTGTAAATGGTTGTTTTACTCTTGAGTCCTGACGGGAAACATTACATGTTGCTTAATCTCACTTTTTCAATTTTTTAGAATTAAAACAACTAATTATATTTGTCACAATGTATAATTTTAATTTTATAAATAATTGTATTTCAAAAATACGTAAAAACGAAGTGAACGGGCATTTGGCTAGTTAAATAAAAACGGACGGTGCAGATTAATTACCGGCTAACGTAAAATATATATTGCAGGTTGGTCCGCTAGTGAAGTGGCTTAGCGTGGTCCAGATTCAAAGAATCGCTGTATTGCAGAACGAAAGAAGGTCGCAGGTTATACTTATGGGCAAGGTTGTTAAAATCGCGTTTTAACTCGTGGAATCATACGATTCCACGATTCTATGTAGTAATTCCTGGTCAACTCGTGTGTGGAATCGAAAATGGGTGGAATCGGTGCGATTTGCGATTTTACATGAGTCAACTCATTTCTGACTCGTTGAAATCGGCTAAACTCGGAGAGTCCAGTGAGTTCAGGGCCTTTTCGTTTTCGGCCCAAATTTTAGGCCCAACATTTTCGAACGGTCTCTTACACGTTCTTGGCTAGTCTTCTCCTACACTTTTAAAAGGCAAGTCAGAAGTTTCTGAAATAGAAACTTTCAGAAAACAGAGCAACGACAACGCAACGCATTCCTTCCAGCATGCCTCCGGCGACGCGAACGGCAGCGCGCACTACGACGTGAACGACGTCCTTTCCCGGCGTGAACGGTGACTTCATCTCAGAGTAGAAAACAGAGCATCGTTCTTCGTTCTCTTTCTTCCTTCGTCCGTATGTTTTTACTGCTTCTCATCTGTTAGCTTTTGATTATTATATTTATATCCAATTTTTTAAAGTAAAAACATGTCTCAATTTTTTATTATATTCGTTCTGTAGTTTTTCAAAGCCAGTTTTTTAATATTATTATATGAACCAATATATGACTTTTACTTTTTGCTTTGATTATTATATTTATATCCCCATTTATATGAACCAGTATATGACTTTTGCTTTGATTATTATAATAATATCCTCGTTTCAAGTTTCAAGTTTATTATCTGTATTTGTTTCAAGTTTATTTGTTTATTATCTGACTCGGTGTCAATTTTATGGAGATGGATATGGTTATGAAGATGATAATGATGATGATCATGGAAATGATGTTATTGGAGGATTGGATATTGGACAATTCATTTAGCTTGTTTTTTAAAATGTATGTATGATTTGATCATTTATGCCTTTTGATATGACACTTTACTATAGAGATTTGCTATTTTGCTTTCTTATAGAGTTGAAATTTGGAATTATTGGTATCTTGATGGTATTATATAAGTATATATGTCATGTATAATTTTTTTAATATTTTTATTTAATATTAGGTAAACTCGACGCTCCACGAGTTTACCTAAACTCTCGAGTTTGACAACCTTGCTAATGGGCAAAGTTAGGTTTTTGTGTGAGAAGTCTATAAGGGAAGGCGTCATCGATAGAGTGATATCCATGTGGTATCGAGAGATCAAAGACAAAAAATTGCAGACGGTTCTGTTGGTTAGACCCAATGGATGTATACTGCTAAATCGACGCTTCAATTGGGTAAAATGTTTGTCGATTCTAATTGTATTTTTTTGTACTGCATTGTAACTCTGAACATTGACTCCAGATTCCTTATAATGTGACTGTAGTGATCGTAGTGACAGTATGGCGAAAAACAATGTTAATGACATAATATTGATTGGGCTATTACACCGGATTTGTGATTATTTGGTAGTGTTACAAATTATAGTCTTGTATTTCGCAATTTCGTTGTTTAAACTCGTTGTCTGTGCAGTGTTAAGGGTTGAATTGAAGATTTATTATTGGTTGTTATGGTTATAAAAGCTGTTGAAATTGATAATTCGCTTTCTATTATTCAGTTTTGGTTACAATAAATGTGTTCAATTGTATCTATGGGTCCTGTTCTGCTTTGTTATTAATTTTTTTGCAGGATCGATTTCATTGAATGTGATTAAACGTAAAGAACTGTGGTGAAAATACTAGAGGACATTTTTTTTTTTTTTGGGGAGAGGTGGAGATGGTTGCTATTTTTCCACTATATGTTAGCATACTTTCATTTATTTGTTTTCTAGTTCACACTGATGAAATGTTGATTAATCCTCTGTTGTTGAATAATTTAGTATATATACTCCTACGTTCTGTGCATGGAGGTTTGTCGAACCTTGATTAATTGTTAAATGTTGATGATGACAGTCATGTGTACATATTGGTATTCTTTTATGCAAACTGCATAACTGAATTGCGTATGTACATGTGTTTTTGTCCACTGTCTTGGTTACTATATTTGACGCAGTTGGTGTTATAACTTGTAATGTGGTGGTCACTGTTGTTGAATTTGGTCCATCTATAGGAAGCAGTTTTTTATATCTTCCTATTTCATTGTGTCCTGCAGGGACAGAAGAAAAAAATCAGCCAACTGATTTGGCTGCCAGAGGAATGGAGAGCATGTGATTATAGTTACAAGAGATGAAGGTATACAAAAACTCAATGACGAATAAGTAATTGATGTAGTCATTATAATTAGGCGGCCTTATTATTCTACTTATGAAACCTTTTCAACTACATGAATCATGGATCTGAACTACCTTGACGACCACTGAAAAGTTATTGAAGGACTTACAGTGAATGCAAAACTCTGTTTGGAATTCCTTAATTATACGGTTAAGAATATATTTTTGTTATGGTTTGTGTCATTATTATTTCATGCAATGGAATATGTATTGTAGAAAGAGCAGTTTGTCCAAAAACCAATTGATCCAATTGATTGCGATGGTTTGAAGCAGTTTGAATTTAAGTAGTTATCATCCTAAACAATATTGTTATTTTGAGTTTGTTTCAGAGAGCAAAGTTGCAGAGTTTATAGAGAGCTTATGTTTATTGGCCCTGTATACTGCATTCCACTAACAACACAGCCCAATTGTTTTTACATGATAATTGTCGTGATACAATGAATTGTACCTTACTGTTATCTGTGCTATCCTTACAATGATAATTCAGGTGTGACCTACTATTATAATTGACATTTACTGTTCTTCCACGTTGGAATTTAACTTTTTACATTATTAAATCACATGTGATGCATGAATGGCGAAATAGGAGGCAAGTGGAAGTATGGTGTAGCATTTGTTGATAAGATTAGGCAATGGTTTCGTTCTCCTTTTTTTTGCAGACCCGTGTGATCCACCTGAACATGTATATATGGTAAATTGTCCTTTGGAAATGAAATATTTTTTATTAATTGTAATCCTTATCTTTACAATTACATGCCTATTTAAGGCCCTCCATGAATGAGCATTTCATCCCATTCATAGGTAGTGGTTCCAGTTGTGTCCTCACACATATAGGGGGTGTGAGTTTTCAGTTTGTGAATGGTATGAGTCAACTGCTGGTGTTGTATGTAACACCCTGACTCCAATTAGGGCATTACTTACTAACTTAACAGAAAACGGAAATTAACCTGATGAAAATTTTCGCGGCACATATACTAATAATAAATGGATCTTTTTTGAAAACTAAGACTTTGACTAAACAATTTTTTCTTGATCACGTCAAGCATTATAAGACAAGACTCATAATAAAAGACATTAAACAAAGTTACAACCAAATCGAATACGATGCGGAAAACTCATAACAATTAGGACTCCAAACATTCATTTAAACTTATGCGGAACTAAGACACTATAAAACCAAACTTGACTCTTACGTAAAGCTTAAATAAATAAAAGACGACTCGTGATCCGGTGTGAACTCGAAGGGTCTCACTGTGAAGGCAAAACCGGGCACAACTTAATGCTCTAACTGCTTCATTACACTTGTACCTGAAAACAACGCCTCAAAACATAGTGAGTTATAAAAACTCAATAACATAGACTTCACATAAAAAAAATCATTTACTGTTGTTTTCAGCCATACGTGGTGTGCTACGTATGGAAAACGCCTCTTCTCATAACATACTATTTAGATAGACATACTTGAGACATTTAAGCCAACAAATTTTTCTTACCCAAGCATAGACGCATTTTGTGAGAACGCATAACTTGTGACAGCCAATACAATGAATGTACTTAAATGCAATGCAACTTAACTAAGAACATAAAATTCTTCTTTTCTTTGTGCTTAGCACATCTTTACTAGTCCCTTGATGGTTAACTTGGAGACTAACCGGGAATCTATGTTGCTGGATTTGGTCATAGACCCCACTCAACATAGCTAATGGTATGGTGGTTAGACGTCTATAACCTTCAAGTGGCGTCCCACGAAACTAACCATACCGAACTCTCCTCTTATGAGGAATCTTGGTGTCTTTTAAGACTCTTACTCATAACTTATGCATTGTCAATGCATGTACATGCTTAAACTTATGCAATGTCAACACATTCACATAATGAAAGAAAATATACAAGTATAATTCAGTCATTCTAAATTAACATCATTCTCAAGAAAACTTGGATTTCAAATCAAACATTCATCATAGTATCATTGAAACATCAAGTTATTTAATCATGAGTAATCATGAATCACCTACTTTCCATATTACGAAACTCAATCAAACATAACACTTAGAGCATAGAACAATTCTAACACTCATAACTACACTTCCTTTCACATAATAGCCACAAGTTTACAATGAAGTAAATAGGCAATTATGCCCCTTAATCTTGTGAAATCATTACTCATGCAAACCATCACCAATGAAATTTAACAAAATCAAGGATCGAAGTTTGACAAGCAAAAGTACGTCATATACTTAATATATACACCATTTATCAATTATCCAGACTAACTACGATAAAATTTACAACCAAATCAAAGAGTCTAGTTTGACATGTAAATTGAAAACTATGTTTTCCACAACATGCATCTTTCGTTAATCCTATAATCAAAACAACACAAACTCATATGATAGCCATCAACAATCATAATATGGGCTAGCTCAAACACTAAGCCCTTCAACATAAATCCTCAGATAGGTGATCAAACTGACCAAACTAAAACCAAACATACCCATTTGGAGCTCTGTGGAACTCACAATAGGACAAACATCACACAATAATTGAAGGGGTTGGGGGACAGTCATCCAACCCTATTTCAGTCAAACGCCATAATATCATTATATTCTATACAATAATTATTTGATTAAGAGATTTAAACAATAAATCTTAGTACACCCTAAGAGAGGTTTTTAGGGGTAGTTCTATGTTACCTCAATAATCCCAAATACTTTTGTATGAAAACCCCCAATTTGAAACCTTTGATTTCTTCCTCCATTGAAGCTTAAAATGAAGCTTCCTCTTCAAATCCATCTTCTTCTTCTTCTTCTTCTTCAATCAACCATCAATGGAAGTTTGGATCTTCCTCCTTTTCCTATTTCCTCTTCTGATTCGAGTTCTCACTCACTCTCTCTATTTTTCTTCCTCTCAGGCTGTCTCTCTCTGATAGAGGTGATGTTTAGTATTAATAAGGGTGTCCTTAATAATGTGGGCTGTGTCCTGTATAGTCGAGTTTAGGCCCATTACTAAAGTGTGTCGAATTTGATGTGTTAGTTAAAAGCTTGCTGTCGACGTCGAATTCGTTTTGTATAAAACAGTGCTTGTAATCGTTTTTTCAGTTAATCAATACAGTTAGCATTTTCTTGTTCATTCTGATCCTAACAGCTGGTATCAGAGCTCCAACTGGGGCCTGATACGAAAACTGTAGTTTTTCTTGA
Source organism: Calophaca sinica (assembly GCA_037113605.1). Lineage (NCBI taxonomy): Eukaryota > Viridiplantae > Streptophyta > Magnoliopsida > Fabales > Fabaceae > Calophaca > Calophaca sinica. The sequence continues at coordinate 119,305,530 of CM073731.1, forward strand.
GCGTGTGAGGAAAAGAAACGAGAGATCAAGAAGAGAACAATGGCAGAAACCAGTAAGGAAACCAGTAACTTCATTCAACCTGCGATACCAAAATTTGATGGTCACTACGACCATTGGTCGATGCTGATGGAGAATCTTCTTCGCTCGAAGGAGTATTGGAGTCTAATCGAGAATGAGGTGTTCGTTCCAGTGGCCGGAGCGGATCAAGAACAGGTGAAGAAAGGTGAAGAAAGCAAATTGAAGGATTTAAAGGTAAAGAATTATCTTTTCCAGGCCATTGACAAAAGTATTATGGAGACAATTCTCAACAAAGACACGGGAAAAGACATATGGGACTCGATGAAGCAAAAGTATCAGGGTTCAACAAAGGTTAAAAGGGCACAACTTCAGGCATTGAGAAGGGAGTTCGAGCTTCTTGGCATGAAGGAAGGTGAAACCGTAGATGAGTATTTTGCAAGAACACTCGCAATCGCCAATAAGATGAAAGCACACGGAGAAAGAATGGAGCAATCAACAATTGTAGAGAAAATCCTGCGATCTATGACGGCAAAATTCAATTATGTAGTCTGCTCAATTGAAGAATCCAATGACGTGAGTATCCTTAATGTTGATGAATTGCAAAGTAGCCTATTGGTGCATGAGCAGAGGATGAAGGGTCATAAAGAAGAGGACCAGGCTCTCAAAATATCAAATTCTGGTAGATTAAGAGGAAGAGGACGCGGAGGATTCAGGGGAGGACGTGGTAGAGGAAGGCAACAATTTAATAAAGATCTCATAGAATGTTTTCATTATCACAAGTTGGGACACTTTCAGTATGAATGTCCTAGCTGGGATGAGAAAGCAAACTATGCTCAATTCGATGAAGATGAGCCATTGCTACTGATGGCACAAACCAGTACAACAGAACCTTTGGAGGAAAAGGTATGGTTCTTGGATTCAGGGTGTAGTAACCATATGTGCGGTAATAAAGATTGGTTCTTTGATTTGAATAACGAGTTTAGAGTTACAGTGAAGCTGGGAGATAACTCCAAAATGTTAGTGATGGGTAAAGGGAATGTCAAGTTAGAAATTGGGGGTATTATGCAAGTAATAACTGGTGTCTATTATATACCCGAATTAAAGAACAATCTTCTCAGCATTGGTCAGTTGCAGGAGAAGAACCTGACTATTGTTTTCCAACAAAATGTGTGTAAAGTTTTTCATCCTGACAAAGGCTTGATCATTCAGTCACACATGTCCTCAAATCGCATGTTTGTGATTATGGCTGCTGTGATTTTGCCAACCTGCTTTAAGGCAACCAGTGGAGATATTTCTTATCTTTGGCACTGCAGATATGGCCATCTCAGTGTGAAAGGCCTAAAGATTCTGAACCAGAAGGGTATGGTGAGAGGTTTGCCAAGTTTGGAAGCTTCATCCAAGTTGTGCACTGATTGTATGGTGGGAAAGCAACATAGAGAACCCTTCCCAAAGAAGAGCATGTGGAGAGCAACTAAGAGGCTGGAACTAATCCATGCTGATATATGTGGCCCAATCAAGCCTGAATCCAATAGTAAGAAAAGGTATTTTATCACATTCATAGATGACTTTAGTAGGAAAACATGGGTTTATTTCCTAGCTGAGAAATCTGCTGCCTTAGATTGTTTTAAGAAGTTCAAATCAGTTGTAGAAAAGGAGAGTGGTGATGTTATCTGCAGTTTGAGGACTGACAGAGGTGGAGAATTTACCTCCACTGACTTTGACAGTTTTTGCAGCATGAATGGGATCAAGAGACAACTTACTGCAGCCTATACTCCACAACAAAATGGAGTGGCTGAGAGGAAGAATAGGACTATTATGAATATGGTTCGAAGCATGTTATCTGAGAAGAAGATGCCAAAGGAGTTCTGGCCAGAAGCTGTTAATTGGTCCATCTATGTGCAGAATAGAAGCCCAACCATTGCTGTCAAAGATCTCACACCCGAAGAGGCCTGGAGTGACAGCAAGCCCTCTGTGCATTTCTTCAGGATCTTTGGTTGTATTGGACATGTCCATGTTCCTGACAATCATAGAAGAAAGCTGGATAACAAGAGTGTGAAGTGTGTATTGCTGGGAGTCAGTGAAGAGTCAAAGGCTTATAGACTCTATGATCCAATTTCAAAGAAAGTCATAGTAAGTAGAGATGTTGTTTTTAATGAAGATGAAGGCTGGAATTGGGAAGCAGAATCAGGAGGAAAGGTCTGTGAATTGATTGATTTAGGAGACAAAAATGAGGAGAATTCAGAATCTGCAGGAGCTGGAGAAAATGGAGTTAATAATGCTGCAGGTCAGGCATCAAATGCAGCAACAACTGCTGCAACACAAGCAGATCAAGGGAGCACTAGTCAATCTGCAGAAACCAGCAACAATAGAGAAAATGAGAATGATGCAGAAGCTGGAACAGGCACTGATGAAGACCAAGGAAGGACAAGAAAGAAGCCTGCTTGGTTAGAAGACTATATCACCACTTCTGAAGAAGAATATATGGATGATGAGGAACACAATTTTGCCATTTTTGCTCAGCCTGAGGATCCAACAACCTTTGGTGAAGCAGTGAAGAGTGACAAGTGGAAAAAGGCCATGGATGCAGAATTGGAAGCTATAGAAAGAAACAAGACTTGGGAGCTGGTTGATCTTCCAAAAGGTGCAAAAGTAATTGGAGTGAAATGGGTCTACAAGACAAAGCTAAATGAAAAAGGAGAGATTGAGAAGCATAAGGCCAGACTAGTTGCTAAGGGCTACTCTCAACGACATGGTGTTAACTATAGTGAGGTTTTCGCTCCAGTGGCTAGATGGGATACTATAAGGACAATCATTGCACTTGCTGCATTAAGGGGTTGGTGCATTTATCAACTAGATGTCAAGAGTGCCTTTCTTCATGGGGAGATAAAGGAGACTGTTTTTATTGAGCAACCACCCGGGTATGTGAAGAAAGGAGAGGAACAGAAAGTGTACAAATTAAAGAAAGCCTTGTATGGCTTGAAACAAGCTCCAAGAGCTTGGTATAGTAGGATTGAGTCCTATTTCTTGAGGGAAGGATTTGTCAAAAGTCCTTCAGAGTATACCTTATTTGTCAAAACAAGAGTTGATGGTGGAATTCTAATTGTTAGCCTCTATGTGGATGATCTCATTTTTACTGGGAACAATGACAAGATGTTCTTAGAATTCAAAACCTCCATGAAGAGAGAATTTGATATGACCGATTTGGGCAAGATGAGCTATTTTCTAGGAGTAAAAGTGATGCAAGATGCAGCAGGAATTTTTATTAGCCAAACCAAATATGCCAAAGAGATACTTGGAAGATTTGGTTTGGAGAATGTTAATTCTGTCAAAAACCCGATTGTGCCAGTGCGGACTCTCGAAAGGAAGGAGATGGGCAAAGTGTTGACTCCACCAACTACAAACAAATGGTAGGCAGTCTAATGTACTTGACTGCTACCAGGCCAGATTTGATGTACTCAGTTTGTCTTATCAGCAGATACATGGAAAACCCGACCATGATGCACTTGCAGGCTGTAAAGAAGATCTTTAGATACTTGAAAGGAACATGTGACCTGGGAATTTTCTATAGCAGAAATGGAAAGAAGGAGATGATGGCTTACACTGATAGTAATTATGCAGGAGACATCAACGATAGAAAAAGCACCTCTGGGTATTTGTTTATGCTCGGGTCAGGAGCCATTTCCTGGTCCTCAAAGAAGCAACCAGTAGTGACTTTGTCCACTACTGAAGCCGAGTTTGTAGCTGCTGCTGCTTGTGTCTGTCAAGCAATATGGTTAAAAGGAATTCTTGGCAAGCTGGGATTCCCTCAAGATCATTGCATATCAGTTCTATGTGACAACAGTTCTACCATCAAACTATCAAAGAATCCAGTGCTACATGGGAGGAGTAAGCACATAGATGTTAGGTTTCATTTTTTGCGAGATCTTGTCAGGGATGAGATCACTGAGCTAGTCCATTGCAGTACTCAAGATCAATTGTCAGACATTATGACCAAGCCACTCAAGTTTGAGAATTTTCAGAAGATCTGTAGCAGGTTGGGGTTGTGCAGAATATCGAATAAACTGGTTGCATAGTGCTGACCAGTTTAAGGGAGGAAATGATAGAGGTGATGTTTAGTATTAATAAGGGTGTCCTTAATAATGTGGGTTGTGTCCTGTATAGTCGAGTTTAGGCCTATTACTAAAGTGTGTCGAATTTGATGTGTTAGTTAAAAGCTTGCTGTCGACGTCGAATTCGTTTTGTATAAAACAGTGCTTGTAATCGTTTTTTCAGTTAATCAATACAGTTAGCATTTTCTTGTTCATTCTGATCCTAACACTCTCTCTCTAGCACTACCTCTCTCTCTCTATATATCTCCTCGTTCTGCTTCTCTCTCTGCCCAGGGTGCACACCACCGCGTCGGAGCCGGAGCCGCCGCGACTCAGCTCCTCCTTCCCTCCCTCTCGCGAGCGCCCTCCCTCTCTTTCTCTTCTTCTCTTTTCTTCTTTTCCTTTCTTTTTTTTTTCCTTCCTTTCTGTTTTCTGCTTGCTGTTCACGCAGAGGAGGGAGTAAGTGAGGGATGGAAGGGTGCTAGGGTGGAATGGGGTCAAACATGGTGCATGGTGGGACATAGGACTTGATTTAATTAAAATAAACCAATTAATCCCTATTTAAATATCATAATTACTCTTTGGTCCCTAAAAGAACCTCAGATAAATTATTCAATTTAAATGCTACTAATTAATAAGTAGTCTCACACTTTCTTAATTATTGTCTAGAATTTACTATTTTACCCCTAAGTTCTAACTTGGCATTAAAACACTGGATTAAAGGGTATTTAACCTCTTAAATCCTTAGGGATTAGATCCCCTCTCTCATTTAGTATTTTTAATTACTAAGCTTAAGAATATTGGGGTGTTACATTGTATCCGACAGTTACCATACCAGTGGTGTATATGTCAATTTAACAGTGTTTTCCTTAGTTCTCTTCATGGTGGTATAATGAAAGGTGGTCCAAGTCATATAAATCATCCATTTACAAATATGTAAAAAATATGTAACATTTATTTACTACATGTGGTGATGCACACCACGACGTCTGTTTTTAGGATATACGTGATATGAAAATAGTACCCGCGTCTATAGATTACTTATGAAGGATTGTTGATGCAGGAAACCAAATGGTCGTATTTGCTAGTATCTGTGCAGCGACATCTACATTGTTGTCTCCATGGAATTTCTACTGATGACCTGGTTGACTACTTATCCTATCTATGCTCCCTCATCACCTTCTTTCTTCTTTTTGTCACTTAGAGCTTGACTTCGCCTTTGTTGATTCAGTGACCGCCAAAATACTTACTTTAAATTTTACTTCTAACAACCATATATGTTGGTTGGATATTCACTCCACCTTTGTTGTGTAGAAGTAAAATTTGTAGCATGTATTTTTTTTTTTGCCGGGGGGGGGGGGGGGGCGCTTCACTGAATCAGCAATGGTGGCGTCAAGGTTTAAACGGCGGAAAAGAGGAGAGAAAGTGGTGTGGGAGGATAAGTAGTCCGTCAGATCGTCAGATAAATATACATGGACATAAATGTAAGTGGATGGGGCCAATATTTTTCGTAACATAGGTTTTTGCATTCCACGGGGCATATATGTATGTATGTTGCTTTGTTGATAATTTTGTTGACTGAAAATATAATAATGTTACCTTATGTTTGTCATTTTCTTTGATGTTGTGATAATTGAATTGTGCAATTATTGTGCTGCATTGTTATAATTTTATTTTGTGTCGAAGTAGGGCTAACCATTTACAATAATAACATATGGTAGGCTGGAGTAAATATAGTGCAGTTTAATTGGAAAAAAAAAAATTCTTGGTGTAACTATAGCCATCAGTGATCGCAATTGTTTCGTACGACATAATGGATCCAGTGTTGTCGGTTTTTTTGTAACTATTTAACCCAATTCCATACACTTGCATTGTGAGGATGTGGGAGTTAGGTTGAAATTTAAATATTTGGCTTTTGTTCCCCATACTCATCATGTCTCTCACCACATCCATCATTTTTTTAAAATACCCAAACTTCCGTTAATTTTACCCGTAAATATGATGGGTCTGTGGAACAATACCCTTTAAAGTTCCACAACACAATACAAAGTTGTTCCTGTCCAATTGTGGTTTTTTTTGTATGTCGCCATTGATCGACCCAATGTTTCATATTTTGTGGTTCATTGGGCCCTGTGAACATAATGGACCAAGATGTAATATTGTTGCCAATTATTGTGTGTTGTGTGGTTGCTATTTAGTTGTATGGACTGGTTCATAAGGGATATCGTTGGTGAGGTCATTTCTATATTGGTCAACCATTCTTTAACCGTTATTCAAATTGAATCCGTATAAGATTGGCAAATTTTATATTTTGCTCAAATTGGATGGAAATACTATCAGATGTCAGACCCCGGTTATTTTGTATTTTATGTTTTTTCCAGAGATAAGTAATTCATTTTTTATTAATTTTAATTACCATTACGGTAACATACATGTAATGTAACAATGTAGTGATTTTCATGATGACAGACTATCTGACCTCGTAGATATTGCAGAAAGATTTAAATAACAAATTAGGATTAATTAGACCATCACTAATTGGGCACTGAAAATCAGCAAAGGTTTTTTTTGGCAAATAAAGGAAAGGAGGTTCGTTAAAACCTTCTGATGCAAAACTAGGGGAGTACATGGGTCCGGGCTGACCTGCCTACCCGGTGGCCCAACCTGGATCCAACCCGTTTTGTGCCCAAACCAATTAAGTTCGGGTCCAACCCGATCTAAACCAATCAGGCCCAATGTTTTTTGGTTCGGATCATGGATTTTCAATTCCAAATCCAATCACCGACCCGGTGGTTTTTTTTTTTTTTTTACACTCAGTCTTCACTACTCTCTCGAGTCTCATTTCTTACTCAGACTCTCGATCGACTCTCAGTCTCACTCTCGTCTCTCTCAAGCCCCATTAGGGTACCGTCGTCACGTTCTTCCTCCTCCGATGTCGCGCTCTCCCTCAACAGTCACATAGCTCTCTCCTTCCTGCGCGTGGAACTGAGGAACTCGTACTCTCCTTCTTCCCTTTCGCATGGTAATGTTTCATGCTCTTTTCTCTGGTTATGTTACGGCTTCCAGTTCCTGCTTCTTCATTTCGTGCTTCCTCTTTTTCTCCCCCCTAAATTTCAGTAAACCCTAGTTTCTATGTGCTTGTTATGGCCATGGCTTCCTCTGTTTTTCTTCATGTTTCATGGTTATTGCGTGCTTCCTCTGTTTAATTTTTACTTTCTTTTTCTTCAATTTGGGTTTTCGTAGAGTGCTCAAATTTTGACCACTCTTCCGGGTCACAAAGCTGTTGTTAATTGCACCCACTGGCTCCCAACCAACAAGTTTCTATTTAAAGGCACACTCTTTTTCAATCTCTGATGAACTTGAAGTATACAAGTTAGTCATCTTACAACTACAAAGTTGTACTCGGATTAGGCTATTTGTTTCAACAATCAAATTGATTGTTGTGTAATTGTTAATTGCAGTTGCATTATTTACTATCTGGAGATGCAGATGTGCTATTATTCTGTGGGAACTGTCTCTTATTGATGGGAAGGTGTAGCATGTTTCATTGTTTTCTTCTTGATTCTGTACAAATAAACTATGAGAGACGCTTTTCAGTTGATAGCTTTTACTTAATGTTTCTTGCATATTTCTATTTCTTATGTTCATAGTGGAGGCAAGTGTCACAAGTACCACAATCGCACAAGAAAGGTGTTACATGCATTAATGGAATTATGGTTTCTCAAACTGAGGCAATGTTTGCACATACTTCTTCAAATGGCACTGTTTGTGTATGGGAACTGGTATTTTCGCTGACAAGCAGAGGTAAGCCCTAATTCACAATGACAATGATTCTATTTACTACCATTGTTTGTATTTCTACTGTTGTGCGAAATTAATGATGTTGTTATGTTGTTTTTGCTTAGAACTAAGTGTTGTTGGAGTGTTGCTTAGTTGAAAAATGTTGCTGGATTTTAATTTAAGAGTGTTGTAAAGTATTGCTTAAAACTAAAGGTTATTAACATTCAAATTAAAGTTTATAAGGTTTTATAAGTCAAAATTATGTACTACTCAACCAATTGTGAGCCATTTGTTTCACAACCCGTGAACCCAATCCAAACCAACCCATTCAACACCGGTTCGGTTCGGGCCATTTAGAAAAATTGTGGATTTTTAAAAAAATCCAAACCAATCAAATTGATCGGATCGGGCATTGGATTTGGCCAAAATTCATCCAAATCGGCCCATGTACACCTTTATGCAAAACCTTCATTAGGGAAAAAAAACATCTAGAAGGAAGGAAAGATGTGAAACTGAGGAGCTACCCGACCCATGCAAATATTTCTTGTTATTCTTTCAGTCTTCATGGTGTGCGCGCTTCTTGGTACAGGGAGGAAAGGAACCTTAAACAACCTTCTTTTGGTTTTCACCTTGACCTGCATCCTCCAAAGGTTGGGTCAATGAAGTGGGAATGAGCATTTCCATAACAACCTGTTCGAACTTCGGGCCTGGATTTCGGCATCAGACACAACAAAGGTCTCGTCCTCCAAGGCCATCAAATCCATAAAATGTGTCCCGCTCATTTCTTCTATAAAAAGAAAGAAAGAAAAGTGTGAGACGGTGATGGTTAAAATAAAAGCCAAATGGAGGGTCCTCGCTAACTATAACTCATCTCGAAGGAAGACATCATCCTAGCAGGACCATCTAACAATTTGAAGCAATTAAAAGGTTCATTCTCCAATGCAGTATCTAGAAGTGAGTGAAGAAAATTCCTCTCCTTTTTGGAAAGACAATCTATGGACGGGGATAAAACCTCGTTAGGGATGGAGTAATGGCCCCCTGACCACGAGGTATGAAAGATGTCTTAACCATACTCGTCATACCAAAAAGGGCGAACTCCTAGTGCAAGTACAACCTTCGTGAACTGCTCCTTAAAGCCCTTATAAGATTCAGTTCTTTTTAATTGACTATCTTTATTTTAAAAAATCATACTCATCATACCAAAAACTTATGTTACATCTTTATTTTCAACAACAATATTTGACTTTCTTTCTCGTTAGTATGTTTGAAACTCAACATGAAATTAGACAAAGTTATCACTAGAAAAGTAGGGGTGTCAAAGAGGGCCAACCCGCTCTGTATCGATTTTAACCACTTTAAAATGGGCCGCGCAAGTTAACCCACCGAATAAAGTGGGTTGAGATTTTCAGTCTCCCGCTCCACTAAGGGTTGGCTTGCAAAAAAAAAAAATATTGGGTTATAAAAATGGTGGGTTGGCAACGTGTGGGTTACGCTGGTTGGTTGGCTGAGGTACCCTAACCCGCCCCATTTGGCAGGTCCAACCTACTTTGCCACCCCTATTGAAAAGTGAATGTGAAAAGTTTTTGGACATATAGTTCATACGTCTAACACTACAACATAAAACAAAATAGATAGCACTTATTTTTTTGCCTTTCCTAGTGCTTAAAAGCGTTACCTATTCAGCCGCTAATGATCCGGGTTCTTATAAACAACGTTTTAAAAGCGCTAGTGAAAACTAACATCGCTAACGCTTCTTTAAGGAAGCGATATCTATTATCAGCATAGTAAATAATGCTTCCTTGAAAAAGCGCTATGTATTATCAACAATAGATAGCTAATAAATAGCGCTTTCTCAAGGAAGCGCTGGCTATTTGCTTTTTTTTTTTTTACAGTTGCAGTATTTTACAATGATGCCAACCAAAATAAACAATACAACAATGCCAACCAACAATACAATAATTTCCTAAAAAAAAGCCAACAATACAACAATAATGCCAACCAAAATTAATGCCTCACATGGGCCAACAATACATCTAACTACTACTATAATGTGTATATATACACAGTGATCATATTCCAAAAACAAACTTCTAAGCCACATAACGACACCACTCTTCCTTGATTTGAGCTATTTGAACATCAGAATACGAATCGTATTTACATTCAGGAATATACCGCAAAATGATAAATAAATCATATTAAAGTTTAAGTACACAAATGGTTAAATAAAAGAATAATTATTTTATATAAATTAGAACAGAAATTACATACCTCCTTTGGGATTTGCATTTGGTTATAAATAACAATATCCTTCATAAACTTCATAACATAATAGCCACAATCATTGGAGTTTGGTTGGCGGGGGCACTAAAAAATCAAAAATAGAAATAAATAATTTTAATTTTTTTAAACTAAATAATTGAATAACAATTTTGATAATACTTGATCTATAGTTATCCACTTAGTCGTTGTCTTGGATGATTTAGAAAATCGAAATTTATTTAGTTTCCCGATGTCCTTGATGAATTGCAAAAGCCCTGAGTCATAACATACAATTAGACATATTAATTAGTGCAGAAATTTTCAATCTCAATTTCACATTCAGAACTCGTTCCATATATATATATACTGATTGAACGTTTCCCTCATTTCTTTGTGGTAGCTCAAAGGAGTACGCAAAGAACACAAATAGTACACTGTATCTTCCCGGGAATTGATCACTAATAATACCCAATGGGCCCTAAAAAATTGTTGAATAAGAAAATCCTAATTAGCAGGTAATCACATTTCACAAAATTTAGTATCGTTAATTAACTCATATATATATATATATGATATATGATTAAATTAAATAAATGACTCACCATGGGTTAATCGGTGACAAAAACAAGGTGTCAACACCTGGCTTCGCTAATGCCAAGCGTTCAGATATATAGTCCACCATATTCCCAGATTTAAATTGAAAATTTGTTTTCTCTGAGCATAAGAACACAAACCTCTCGGTCCGTTCTTCTGGGATCAGTATCTCAGTATACAAGTACCTTGAATATAATTAAAATGTATACAAATTAATGGATTAATAATAACTTCAATATGAAAGAATAAAAAAAACGTATACTTTAAAGTTGAATGTTGTACCTAATATATACACTAACTACAGTTTGACTGACCCACGCTCCATGAGTAAAAACTTCTACCAGTTCATCCTTAGCACTGAGAAATAATGCAGATTCATAACCGAAAATATTTTTTTCCAGTGGTATTTGGATTTGTTCTCTAGTCAATGTCATCCTTGTTTCAGCATGAACTTTCAGATAATTAAAGAATTTTGCTTCAGGAGGGAAATGTTGAGATTTGTCCACAGGCTTTACTGGGATGTATAAGACCTAACTGTTTGCTGCTTGCCCTTCCCCTTCTCCTTGTTAGTGGCTTTGAATTTTATGGGTTTCTATATATTTTGCATTAGTTAGTGACCACATAATTTTATAAATATATTATGATTATGATAGTGAATCATGTTTATTAAAAAATAGCACGTCACTTACAACGAGTTTTACCTATTGCCTGTCCCACTATCATGATATCTGCCCCCTCAAGTGGTACAGGCAATGGTGCATCCTCTTCAGTTGCAAAGTCAACTCAAACCTTGCAATGATGGATAGGTAATGGACGATTGTGCAATGTGGCACTTAAATCAGTGAAGCAAATCCCCTTACCAACCACTCGAGACGGGCCTGACCAATATAGCATACACTCTTTGAAGTCCTAAACCAATGATAAACAAAATATTAATATGATAAACCATTGATGCAATACATACAAGTAACGACAATTTCTAATGATTTATTACCTCGAATGACTTAAGAGTGCATCCATCCATGGTAAACTAGGCTCGTGCACCTCCACTGGTTCCATTACCTCCACCGGTTCCTTAAGTAATCAAGATCCACAATAATATTAAATTAGAATATTTGAATACTTCAATTTGAATTACTAACAAAATTTTGACAGAGTCTCCCTTAAAATATGGACATTCCAAAATTTATCTAATACCTGTAACAATAAAAAATTATCATATACCAGCCAGCGCAAGTCACTATACAAGACATGATCTATTCCAACACCAAATTATATAAGCAAAAGTTCAGTATGCATGATACAAGTTTCAATTTCAAGATATACAACTATCTTTGGCGTAATTTGATTTATTACCTTGTGTGACTTTAAAGTGCAACTATCTTTGGTGCTACCATCCTGATGCTCCCCTACCGGTCCCTTGTCCTGATGCTTCCCCTCCGGTCTCTTGTCCGGATGATGCACCTTTTTCAATTCTTGGACCTCCTGACAGAGTTTGGCTACCATCCGCCTCAAGTCTTCATTTTCATCTTTTCTTGTGCGCTTTGGTGGATCAAAGATAGCCTTCTGTGGGACCCCAAATCCCACACCTCTTACACTCATGGATACTCTTTAATGGGGATGGCTTGGGAAAGGATGTCTATGTCAACCCCCTGTGACATAACCTCCTGTGATAGGACATCCTGAGACACAAATATTATTCACAAAGATTGTTAAGTATTATAACTTTCATAAGAAAATCGTAAATGAAAATGTTATTTAATCTATCATACTTACAATTTTTTTATACACTTCTGCAACTGGGGGGTCTTCAATCTCACCATCCTTGTTTTGGCGGGCTTCTATCCACAAGACATGGTGATCAATTGATTTTGAGGTTGCATATTCCTCTTCTCCTGCTTGCTTCATCTATACATATTAAAAAAAAGTGAAATTCATCGGTGCTAATTACGTTATTCTACGGACATGCTCAAATTCACCAGTTGTACATATAATTTAAGGTTAATCTGCATACCAGATCTTGCTCAATGCCCGAATACCCCTTAACCCCTCCTCTGTATAGGTAAGGAGGATTTGATGCTCTCTGCCGATTTACATTACTTATTCTCTATATAGACAAACATATAAATGTGCTTAGGAACGACAACAATTAAATATACAAGTATTGACATACATATACAGGTATACAAGTAGGGACATGTATAAGTATGCCAGAAATTTAGGATCTCCGGTGTGTTTTGCTACAAAATCAGTCCAGACGTCCACTCCTATGACTGATGCATACAATGATAGAGGATTAGGTCTAACATTCCTTTTTTTATCTCTCACCCGCTTAGACAACCATGCTCGGAATGTCCGATGAGCTTTTCCGGCAATCTTCATTATGATGTCCTTACGGGTGTCGTCAACATCAAATGTTTTCTGTAAATACATTATAAACAAAATGGTAGGGTAAATAAACTGAGAAGAAATACAAATGATCAATGTTAATTAATTTATATACCTTTATCTCAGCCCAAAGCTCCTCTTTGCATATATCCAAAACTACATTATCTTTATGTAACCAACGACCATTCGCACTTCAGTTCCAATGAAACTTTTCAAATCTCTGCCACCTTTGCCTATGGGTTGACCTTTAGCATTCCATGAGACCTAAAAAAAAATAAGTGTACAAAATTAGATAATAAATAGATAAAAACAACTAATTATATTAATTAGTAACTATCTTACCGCTTGTATCCTGACTCAGATGATATTCTTTTTGTATGTCGGTCCACGGGGACGACGCTTCACATTTTGGGCCGCTTCAATATCACTATGATGAGCATCACTATCATGTCCGAAATTAGCCATGCATCTGCAATAATCATATTTTACCAAAATTTTCCATGACATATTTGTATTTTCAATAATTACCCACTTTCCAATTGTGATCTAAACAGATTCATGCACCTATGTTATTACAGCAAGCTCAAAACACAGCCAAACCAGAAGAAATAGTGCATAGCAACAGTAAGGATCTCGCAACATTTGAATAAGTTTCAGGTTTCAGCAAGATTGCTACAGGCCACAGAACAAAAACTAGTATCATCTAAAACAAGCTTAATAATTAATGGCAATGAAAAAAAAACAATTTTTTAGGCTTAGGATGTGTGGAGAAACAGAGCATGCTTGAGTTGAGAGGCACTTGGTTTTTATCATCAGTGTCAATATCTATGGATCACAAAATAATCCAATAACCAGTTACACAAACTAAACATAGTGCTATCACGATCACAACAAGCCACACAAGTCACCTATCCACTTTGGAGTTGAAATGCAAAAGGGGTAGCAACTAGTAATCAAATCCTACTTCAAAAGATGCAAAAATTTCACCCATTTCTGAAGCATTCTCTCAAGATTAAAAAAAAGTAGAAAACACTTGCTCTAAAGGAAAGTAAATAAGAAGTATCATAATCACAAAACTAAGCAGAAAGTCAATTCTTTCTAAGCACTAAATCAACATAGTGACACAATCTAGTAGCAGTTGGTTGTCACAATCCAAAACTAGGATTGAGAGTAGGAACGAAACAAGGAAACAAGTACCAAAATTAACTAGGATTGAGCAACAAACCAAAACTAACTATCTAACCATCACAATATCTGCTCAATCTAACAATCTCTGCTCATTGCACAAACTAATCTAGGAACTCAATCCCATATATGCGTTAGGGTAGAGATAGTAAAGTGAGAAGGAGATTTACCTGAGCTGCAGCTTAACGAGGAAGAAGAGATGGGGTGCGACCGGCACAGTGGTGACGGTAAGGTGAACTTGCGCGACCACGACGACGAAGAAGGAGGAACGGGGCGGTGGAGAAGAGGAGGCAGATGAATTTGCGTGACGAGTCGAGAGGGAGAGAGCGGCGGCACTGAGCGACTGAGACAAAGGCGCGACACAGTAACAGAGGCTAGACAGAGACAAAGGCGAGACAGAGATGATAGAGGCACTGTTCTTTAGATGAAAGAGAGGGAAGACAAATCGCGCGTAAGAGAAATGAATTGCAACGGCAGGATATACATGATTTAATTTAGAGTTTAAGTAGCGCTTTTTTGGAAAAGCGCTAGCGTTGAAGAAACATAGACAGCACTTTTCTGGATAAGCGCTAGCGAATATGCCATCACACAATCACCAACGTTTTTCTGGAAAAGCGCTAGTTATTTAGTTGACTAAAGCTAGCGTTTTTCCAAAGAAACGCTAGCGATGATTTCCGAATTTTTTTAGCTAGCGCTTTCACTGGATAACGCTAGTTAAGGGGGCGCTATATTTCTACAAATCTATTGTAGTGTAAAGGCATGATGTCAGTAGGCTATAAATGGATTTTTATGTGAAAACAAAATGAGAATAGTGCGATTATAAAGTATAAGATCGACTTGTTGTCCAAGATTTTTCACATAGAATTGGAATTGATTTTAATGGTAAGTGCAACTATTTTTCATTAATTAATTAGTTTAACAATACATAAAAGACTCAATTAGTATCTAATGGATATTATTATGACTTATTTGTATAATTTATCTGATAAAGACATCTATATGTAACTCCTTCAAGGTTTTAAGTCGCTTGAATTAAAACCTAGTTCAAGTCCTCAATGAGACTATTCAATCAATTAAATAATTAACGAAGATATCTGGATGTGAGTTTGTCATAATTGCAATTTATGTCAATGACTTAAATATCATTACGACGCTCGAAGAGCTTTCAAAAGGTGTAAATTGCTTAAAGAAAGAATTTGGGCCAAAGGATTCAGGAAAGAAAAAATTATTTCATAGATTACAAATTAAGTATTCAAAATCTCTAGGATACTAGTGCGGTGGTGACTGTCTAGCGTTGTGATCCCAAGAGACAGTGTTCAAATCCCTTTGATGACTTTGTTAAAAAAAAAAAATCCCTTTAGTGACCGTTTGTATGGTGCAACGGTAACTGCCTAGTCTGCAATCCTAAGGGTAAGTGTCTCTCTCTCCTATTAATAAAATTTCATCCCCACCCCCCTTTAAATATATATATATTCAAAGGACAAAATATTAATGTATCAAGTTGTAAAGATACTAAAGAGATTCTACATGGATAAATTACACTCATTATGCACTCCAATAGTTATAAGGTTACTATAGGCGAATAAAGATTCTTTTAGAACTTGGGAAAATGAAGAACTAACTAGCATCAGGTATCTTATCTTAGTACAATCAGAGCACCAATGTATCTTTCTAGTCATACACGACCTACATTTGCTATTAATTTAACAGTGATATATATATTCAATAAAAAAAATAGTGTTATATATTGTTACTCGCCTATATGAATGCAATGGAATGAGATGAAGCATATACAACATTACTTAAAAGTATAACGAATATGAATTTGTTTTATTCTAATAGTATGTCCAAATTAGACCTAATTTATCAAGTATGTTGGATATTTATCAAACCATCGTAATAGACAATCGCAAACTAGCTACTATTTACATACGGTGGTATAACTATTTCATGGCTATTCATAAAATAAACTATAACAGTTATATCATCTAAGTATGTAAAAACTATTGTATTTTTTAGATGAGTCAAAAATGAATTTAGTAGAGGTTTGTGATTCAATACATACTAGATGCGTGCAACTTGTCCTCTAAGAGGCAGAGGTTTACTATCAACTTCATCTCTTTCTGGACCTAAGGGAGTTCTGCCAGAGCATAATCACGCGTGCACTTGGTGTAAGACCTCAGTAGTAATCCACCAGAACCCTGAATCGACAGGCGCAACTCTTCTTATTGCACTGGCACCAAAATCGGCAACCAATATGTCCTTTTGACGATGAGAGTCATAGAGAACCAGAACCTTCAAACTAGCATGCATTACTCCTTCTCCAAGAGTCAAGTTCTCAATCCCTTTCTCCGGGGGTGGAGAGTTTTTAACAGAAAATTCTTTACATAAGGTTCTGCAGATTTTTTCATTAGATAGGCTAAGCCGCTAGGAAAAGAGTGGGGTTACGCCATTTCCTACAGGGAACCCGGCAGTTCTGACCTTCTTTACCACCTTATTACAACTCTTGGTTTTTATTGATTAGCAAGCAGGAAAACTGTACCAAGAATCTTACACGAATCAAAAAACTGATTGAAAAGATCTTGAAATAGTTTCACTTTGATCAAGACCAGTTAAGAAGCATATCCTATTTCCAGTTGCGTGTCCATGCGAACCAGTTGGGCTCAAGCGAGCCATAACAGAGGAACCTGTGTTGAAACTGCCGGATCAACACTCCCTTCTCTCTATCTACTTTCTCAAGCGGCTTAGTTGCATCCTTTCTAAGACAACAACCTTCGGTCTATAATATCGATGAGACCAGAGTGAAAGTCAACCTGTATGAATTGAAGGCATCTTAGCTTGAGAGGAACCAGCGGGTTTATCTGTCTAAGCCAGCCTTAAGCCCCTGTCTCTGTCTCTTACACCAAAAGTAAGTGACTTATTTCAAAGTCCCAGAATAATGAATCGCTTTTTAAAGGATGGATCTTAGGCTAACAAGGAAAGCCAGGAAAGATTCTTGGGACTTCAATTTGTTAAAGCCGGTTTAGTTATAGTGGCAATTGCCACCTTACATTTTTGTAGTGCTCCCGAATCATAAGTGAGAAAGGAAAGCTAACGGTAGTGAAAGTGCTTTGTTCTCGTATGAGAAAGCAAGTTCAAGTCACATGCTTTGATAAACTAGATATTTCGCTTTTCTTTATTTAGCATCTTTTTGCTATCGCTAAGTCCTTCCATGTGGGTTTTTTTCCCTTTTCGCTAGCCGTGAAAACAAAACCTGTAGGAATACCTGTTCTTTCAACAAGCCTTAAAAGCTGTCTCCTTTAGTAGTTCCTCACCTTCCTAAGGATAAAGAGCGAAATTAGAATACTTTTTTTATTCATTCTTTTTTTGGTACTGATTCGGTGCGGGAATAGCCCTCCTTCTATCTGCAAAAAAACCTACTTTATCTAATACGCTTTTCTTTATTCGGCAAGTAACAGAGTCAAGCTCGCAAACCGGACTTCCAAGAGTAGAGGATAGGTCCATTCGATGGAGTACCCTAAAAGGGGTGCCCTCACTGAGTCTTCCTAAGTCCTAGTTTCACTTGATAGACTAACTAATTACTTAATAGAATTGCCGGATCAACCATCAATTGTTTCTTATGATTCTAGGGGTTTAGGATAGGAAGAGGGCTAAGTTCAATTCAAAGATGCTAAAAAAGGGCATTCATTATAATTGCTTTCAATGCGCATTGAGCGAGCCGCTAGTTCAGTCTTTGTTGTTTGTTGTATGAGATCTCTCGTTCCCAGAAGAGATGAGCTTTCTTTTCAGGATGGAACGTTTGTTCAGGACCACAGGACGGGATTTTCCCCTAAAGAGTCACACACTTGGAGAGGGGATTTCCTTCCATTCATAAGCCCCATGCTATATCCCCAAAAAGTAGCCCGAAGTGACTGACCATATAGAATCGTTTTTTCCCTTTTCCAGAGACGAGAGAAGTAGCAACCGTGGACCTAGCTCACAGAAGAAGGGGACTAGTTGCGACAGGAAAGAGGGAACATGGTGTTGTGCTTCTTACCTATGATGATTCTGCATTTGCCCGGTTAAGCTGATATTTATATAGAAATACGAGCTCAATTACATCGCTCCTCTCCTTGACTTGTATTAGTAGAGTTGGTGTGCTCCTCTTTTTCGTTTAAGGAGAAGTGGGTATGTCTTCTGAGGGTCGCTATAGTCTAAGTAAGTAATTTCCCACCTGGGTGGGGGAACCCGAAAAGACAATGGCCGATTCATGTTAACAAAGGAATTCCTAATAAGCCCGCAGCGACTCATGAGACTTTTTACTTTTCTAATGTCATTTTTTGATCTAGCGAACTCAGCAGCTTTCCCAATCATGGGCACAATCTGTTCCCGACGAAGGCCAAGCTCGCCCCCTGCCCCTTGACCACACTCTCCCTTGTAGCCCTATTAAAGACTTCTATTCTCTATATGGGGAGGTGTATGTGGGCTTTTTGACTCATACTCTTGCTTCCCAGTTGGTGGAGGCACTAAGTAGCCTTTGGGTATGACGAAGGCTCTGACTATGCATAGGAAGTCTCAGTTAATGGGATGCCGGGTTCCCTTTGAGTGTAGAAAAGCTGTTGCTCGACTTGAATTGAGGCTTCCAATCTCCTAGCCTAGCCCAAGACCTGGGCAAGAAGGCTGCTCAAGCGTCTTTTCCAAGGAATTTACCCGGAAGAACTTCATTTCAAGTGAGACTAGTAGAAAGGTGCACGCAAAGGGATTAATATTCTCAAAACTCATATACGAAAATAATACTGTATGTATGGCGTTAAAAAAAAAGTAATACTATATGTATTATTCAATAAAAGAGAAAATTTTGTTTTTGGTCGAAGTATTTGACCCTGTTCTTGTATCTAGGAGAAATGGGTACTAATCCAGAGTTCGACTGGGAAGTAAGTAAAATCTAGTCCCAAATTGTTCTATCACTAGAAATCGAACTAACCGAGTCCGTCCCTTGAGATGGAATGTGTTAACCACTCATACCCAAATTGAGATTGAATAAAAGAGAAGATACATTAAAAGAGACTGAACATATTTCACCAAAACTATTGTATCACTCATGATATTCAAAAGAATAGTGATGTAAATATCCAATATATTCGTTCAAGTATAATTTAACAGATTTACTTACCCCTTGACAAAAAAAAAACAATTTTACTTACCAAAGCACTTTCTACTATATTAATTGAAAAGCTTATACAAAATATCGTAGTTTGTCAACCTAAAGCTCTCAAATGCATTATAGTATTTAGATCTCAAATGCATTTTAGTATTCCACCCCTCCCCCCCCCCAAAAAAAAAAAACTTTGGTCGAAGTCTTTGGCCCGTTCCTGTATCTAGGAGAAATGGGTATTAATCCGGAGTTCGACTGAGAGGTAAGCAAAATCTAGTCCCAAGTTGTCCATCGCTAGAAATCGAACTAGCCGAATCCGTCCCTTGAGATGGAATGTGTTAACCACTCACACCCAAATTGAGGTTGAATAAAAGAGAAGATACATTAAAAGAGACCGAACATATTTCACCAAAACTATTGTATCACTCATGATATTCAAAAGAATAGTGATATAAATATCCAATATATTCACTCAAGTATAATTTAACAGATTTACTTACCCCTTGAGCCCCAAAAAAAAAAAAATTCACCAAAGCACTTTCTCCTATGTTAATATACAAAATATCGTAGTTTGTCAACCTAAAGCTCTCAAATGCATTATAGTATTTAGATCTCAAATGCATTAGAGTATCCCCTACCCCCCCCCCCGCCCAAAAAAACTTTGGTTTTATTCCCACAATATTTTTAGTAAGGTTTTAAATGGAACGGTACTTGATAATACATTAACTGGGTAGGAAGAGAAATTGTGAAGAGAGAAATAGGTGAGAAAGAGTGTAAGAAGAGAGAAAGAGATTAGAAATATGGTAGATTTGAAGTATTGTTTGGTTTAAGAAAAAGAGAAGAGAAATAGAGAAGTAGAATAATTTTATGAATGGACAAAAAAAACCCTTATATTAAAAAAATATCTAATGACTAAAAAAATAAACACCCACGTTAAACACTTTTCCAATACCCACAACACATATTTTTGATTTGATTATTAAATTAAATTAATTAATTGCTTTAGTTTAATTATTTTTTATATATTGATCAAAAAATTATTTTTTATTTAAAACCAACCCCACCACCACATTCCAGTTATTCCACACTTTCCCAACACCTGTTATACTAATCCCAAGACCTGTTATTTGATTTTGTTCTATGGTGACACGTGTGACAACCCTGGGAGTCCAACGTTTTCAACTTCTACCTTGTTTCATCTTCCGAGTTCCATAGATACAGACACAATAGTTCTGTGAAGCATTTCTCCATCCATCCCCTTGCCACTCCCATCCTCATATATAGTCACTATGATATCTCCAATAGAAACTGGTGGTCTTCTCTCCTTGAGCAGCCAATGAGATGAAGAAGTGAGTATGTGCTGCGATGAAGCTTCTCAAGGGAAGGACAAATATGGAAGAAAAAAACCTCTCGTCGGCTTTTCTTCGCAGTGGAGCGAAGAAACAAAAAGTTCATAGACCCCACCTAATTTTCCCTCTCTTCTCCATTTCTCTCATAAACCAAACGGTGGAAGTGTTCCGTCTCGCTCCTATCTCTCTCGCTCCCATCTCTCTCGTTCCTAAATCACTCAAAACAAACACACACTAAAAGAATGGTATATTCTTTTTCTTTACAAAATTTTTATCCCATGACATTTTTCCTAATAATGTTTATGAATTTCCATCTCCTGAGACCTGTTGTTTTTCAATCACCTTAAATACACTATTTAGTAAGATTCGATTTATTTTATATAACTACTCTGTAAATAATTCTTGTTATTTGAGTTTACATTGTAATTGTGTTGTATGTATAAAGCCGTGTACACGAATAAAATTATCTATTATCATTTTACAACTTCTCTACTTTTTTCCACTTAAGCTCAACCTCACTGTTTTCATAACGAAAATTTTCACTTCATCTTTAAACTCTTGCATCTATCAAATTGTGGTCACAACGCCAAAACCGTTACGCTACAACAAATCATTAAAGAGAGACAAAAATGGGAAAGAACAAAGCACTAAATAGTGATGGCCAAAAACTAGGAAACATGACATCTAGAGATACATCTGTGTCCCCTTTGTCTTTGCTTGCTTCGACTCGCGCAATTTCATCTATGCCATTTGGTATCAACTTCCGACCAACATCCAGGCATCGTCACTGCACCCCAAACTACACAAACACTTCCCCGCTATAATATTTCAGTATAATTACAGAAATTGCAATCATTGCAAGTTGCATTAAGATGAAACGTTGCTGCTCTTCATCTAAAGGTTGCTAGCCCTAGTCTGCCTTCTTATCCGATTCGTCAAGTGCAGCCAATCTTTCAACAAGGGGAGGATGAGAATAGTGATAAGCTGAGTACCATGGATCTGTATTCATAGCTGACAGATTCTCCTCCTGAAAGACAAACCAGAAAACAATTAGAATGCAGCACTATTTCACCAGGAACAGATACTACTTGCTACTTAAATACCAACACAAGAAAAGAACAATTATAAATAAAAATCACCTGTAGTTTCACAAGACCAGCCCGCAGTGCAGATGCGTATCCAAGCTTTTTGGCAAAAGCATCAGCCTGCATAGAATGATACGTGTAAGTACAAGAGACGGACGGAGAGAGAAATAGAGAAAGCCAAAGGACCAATGCTATGCTTGGTTTTGGGTGAAAATAGGCAGGTGGAAAATTGCAACATATGGGCATAATTAACATTAAAGCACACTGCTATTTTCCATTCCACCATCTTCACACCAACATTGAGCTGACCAAGTAAAGGAAAATAACCTGAAATTCAAATGACCGGCTCACGAGATTTAGACCAAAGCTAACCAGGTGCTGGAGGGGGATTACAGTATGCTGCAAAGCCAGGTAAAATAATGTTAAAGTTCTCTCTTTTCTCTCTCTCAACAGAGATAATAACATTATAGTAAAACTCCAGACATCAGGGAACGCAAGAACAGAATAATGATGAGATGGGTCATGGAGATGATACTGCCCTGACACCATATTGAAGTTATGGGTTTTAAATAGGGAAGGATGGAAGAGAAAGAATAAAGACTTCTAAATTTTGATTATGTTTTTTATCACACAACAAACTAAGCACTAAACTTATTTATACTAACACTAGATTCCTAATTCTAATTATATAAGAAAATAAATTAAGAAACATAGAAACCAATCTTAAGCAATGTTATCAATGGCGGATGGCAGTCCACGGCGGAAAGCCAAAAATCCGCCATAAAAAAATGGCGGATTGCGTTTCGAGAAATGGCGGGCACCATGGCGGGCAATATATATATATATATATATATATTGTAGTGCAAAAAAAAATGCTACATAATTAAAATATAAGACTTCAATTGAACTAAAATATATTACTATTACTATTTGATATTTAATTTAATTTATTATATTTTTCTGAATTTTTTATTACTATTGTTATTATTATTTAGATTATTATTACTATTGTTATTATTATTTAGAATATTATTACTATTGTTATTATTATTTAGATTATTTTTTATTACTATTGTTATTATTATTATTTAGATTATTTTTCTGAATTTTTTTATTACTATTGTTATTATTATTTAGAGTATTTACTGAATTTATATGGAATGCGTTATTTAGATCATTATTATTATATATATTATATTGTATGTTATCAGTGAAACACATGTTATGGCCATATTGAGGCCCACATGGCCCAATTTGTAAAAAACCCTAACTAGCTAACTCGACCATTCAGCACCCAGCTAAAGTCACCGCCGCCACTGTTTGAAAATGAGCAGCTGCAAATGGTAGAAAACAGAACACGCAGAATCGGGTCGGATCCAAATTCAAGCGCAGAAAACTCTCTCCTTCTTCTTCCTCCATACTTCTTGGTTGTGTAGCCAAATTCGAGCGTCTCTCATCTACTCCTCCGAGGTCGTGCGCCCCGATCCAAGAAAAAACGCAGAACATGCAGAACCGGGTCGGATCCTGAGTCGGGTCATCTAGCCAAACACGCACGGTTTCACCATTTTTGGTCGGGGTTCTGCCATGGCGCACGCCATCCGCCCTGGCCGCCACACGCGAGGCTGCCGCCATGATCTGCCATGCAGAACCCGCCTCGCCACCGCCTGGTTTGTTGCGGTTTGCTGAAAATCCGCCACCGCCTTCCACCATAGCGCCGCCATGGCCACTTTTTAACAACACTGATCTTAAGAGATAATCTAAGATACTCCAAGATACAACCCAAATATTACAAGATATTTTTCATTTATTCTATTATGGATCACCACAAAGCTAAAACTAAAAAGGTGGATTGGTTTAAAAGTCGATGTTCAAACACGGTTCCCCAAAACAACCCTGAGATATAAATACTTCCCTAGTAGAAGTATGACATTAACGATTGGCTATGCAGATTTGTATTGTTCACCAAAACTGCCCAAGCATGACATATAAATACTTCCCTCGTAGAACCGTTTGCACATACAAGAGCCGAAGTGGGAGTGACTTTAACGATGGCGTGGTGTAGAAGCACAAAAAACATAAATACACATATTCATATCTAAGCCCCAATATCTTTTTATCACAATTTGAAGAAAAAAGTGGTCTCTCTTCTTTGGTTTCAATGGAAAGAACATAGGTCAACCACCATCCAAGCCAACCAATATTTTGACACGTACCTGAAAAATGATGAGTCCAATGAGGACTGGCTGTGTGTCAAACCCAAAACTTCGA
Organism: Calophaca sinica; assembly: GCA_037113605.1. Lineage (NCBI taxonomy): Eukaryota > Viridiplantae > Streptophyta > Magnoliopsida > Fabales > Fabaceae > Calophaca > Calophaca sinica. The sequence goes on from CM073731.1 coordinate 119,329,681, forward strand.
AACAGATCAGTTGAGTTCCTCACAAGAGCAAATCCTCCAAATTGCAAAAGTGTAAGAATCTGCCTCAATAGCAAGAGAATATGTAAGGCAAACATCAACAGATTGAAGTGCTAACAAATCTCCAAGTTCAATGTAGTAATACCCATTCCTTTAAAACATTTACTCGACTCGACAATGAATGGCTCAAGCAATACAATGAGTGTAACAGCCGAATCAAATTAGTAAAACTATCATCTTCTAAACAAATTATGTAGAGATAATCCAATTGAAAAATGCATTACTTTTCTAAAGATGGTCTATAAAAGAGAGCTTCATTAAATTTACAAGTTCATATAGAGGAATTTGCCTTGCCACATATATTGCTCAGAGTTACATCAAATGCAACATTAATGAATTCTCATATTAAAGATGCATCATGGCTTAACAAATTATGTAGAGATAATCCAATTGAAAATTGCATTACTTTTCTAAAGATGGTCTATAAAAGAGAACTTCATTAAATTTACAAGTTCATATAGAGGAATTTGCCTTGCCATATATATTGCTCAGAGTTACATCAAATGCAACATTAATGAATTCTGATATTAAAGATGCATCATGGCTTCATGATCAGAGAGTGAAACAAGCTTTTTAGCATCATGAGTAATCAATGAAGAGTTAATCAAGTATTTAATTTACATACAGGAATGCTATTACACAAACCTGCATGGCAACAAATGAGTACACGGTGTGATTGAGCTTCCAATGCCCCAGCTCATGGGCAATAACAGCTACCACTTCCTCGTCATTTTTGCACTGCAATACATCATTTGGTAATGTAAGATCAACTGTGACAAAATTGTATGTGTTAAAAGAGAGAAAACAAAGGCATGAGATTGTGAAACCGTGTGTTTCAAATACACATCAGAGTCGCTTTATATATACTTAAAGTCAATTAATACAAATACATACAGGATATTCTACTCCTAATTATACAATCCGATACAATAAATACACGATCATACTTTATTTTCAACACTCCCCCTCAAGTTGGGACATATAAATCATATGCACCGAGCTTGTTACATATATAACTAATTCGAGGACCTCTTAGAGATTTAGTGAAGACATTCGCCAATTGGTCGTTAGAATTGACAAAGCTAGTGGTGATGCCTCCTAATTCGATCTCCTCTCTGGTGTAATAACAGTCCACCTCAATATGCTTAGTCCTCTCATGAAAAAAGGAATTAGAGGCAATATGCAATGCCGCTTGATTATCACATATTACCGTCATTGGCATAGCCTCTCCAAACTTAAGTTTTTTGAGAAGTGATTACAACCACATGAGCTCTTGAGTCACTAATTATTAGAGGAATAGCCTAGATTAATTAGAATGAGCTCACAAGAGCTTGGATAATTCTGATTACACTTGATTGTAACCTCTGCCAGCTGTAAACAGCTCGTGACAGATTGTAACTAACTGACTGACTCAGTCAGTGAGTTATCTAGGCTTACAAATACTTTCACTATGCATTACACTTATCTTTCCTCTTTGTCTTATGTCTCTATTCCTAACTCTCCAGGTGAAGCTTTATCTCATCCTGAGTGGAGGCAAGCAATGATTGACGAGATGTGTGCTCTTCAAAGCAGTGGTACTTGGGAACTGGTTCCTCTACCTCCTGGGAAGTCTTTGGTTGGCTGTCGTTGGCTTTATACGGTTAAGGTTGGGCCTGATGGTAAGATTGATCAATTTAAGGCCCGTTTAGTGGCCAATGGATATACTCAAATATTTGGGCTGGATTACAGTGACACTTTCTCACCTGTGGCCAAGATGGCCTCTGTTAGACTCCTCTCTATTGCAGCTATCCGACACTGGCCTCTTCACCAACTTGGTATTAAAAATGCTTTTCTGCATGGTGATCTCAAAGAGGAAGTCTATATGGAGCAACCACCTGGGTTTGTTGCTTAGGGGGAGTCTTCTAACATGGTTAGCAGGCTCCATAGGTCTCTCTATGGTCTCAAACAGTCTCCACGAGCTTGGTTTGACAGATTCAGTTCTATAGTACAGCAGTTTGATATGATTCGTAGTAATGCTGATCACTCTGTTTTCTATCGCTATTCAGCTCGAGAATGTGTCTGTCTGGTTGTGTATGTGGATGATATTGTGATAACTGGTAGTGATCAGTAGGGCATAATCCAGTTGAAGCAGTATCTCTCTCACAAGTTTCAGACTAAGGACCTTGGTAAACTTCGTTATTTCTTGGGTATCGAGGTAGCCCAATCCAAAGATGGTTTAGCGATTTCACAGAGGAAATATGCTATAGATATTCTTGAGGAAACAGGTTTATTGAATGCCAAGCCAGTTGATACTCCTATGGACTGACGTCAAACTTACGCTAATAAGGGAGCCCGCTGAGCCAGGAGATCTGAGGAGATTGGTTGGTAAATTAAACTATCTCACAGTCACCCGTCCAGATATTTCCTTTGCAGTTAGTGTGGTAAGTCAATTCTTAAATTCTCCTTGTCAGGATCATTGGGATGCTGTGATACGAATCCTGAAGTATATTAAAAGTGCTCCAGGAAAATGTCTCATTTATGAGCATTGAGGTCATACTCGAGTAGTTAGTTACTCAGATGCCGATTGGGCAGGCTCACCTAATGATAGGCGATCCACTACTGGGTACTGTGTACTAGTTGGAGGAAACTTGATATCCTGGAAAAGCAAAAAACAGAATATGGTAGCAAGATCTAGTGTTGAGGCTGAATACAAAGCCATGACATTAGTATTAGAGGAATAGCCTAGATTAATTGGAATGAGCTCACAAGAGCTTGTATAATTCTGATTACACTTGATTGTAACCCCTGCCAGCTGTAAACAGCTCGTGACAAATTGTAACTAACTGACTGACTCAGTCAGTGAGTTATCTAGGCTTATAAATACTTTCAGTTACTTGTAATGCAAGTCAAGAATTCAAAGCAATATAATGAGGAGATGGGTTACGAGTAGAGCGTATACCTTTACGAAGGGCAATGGGAAGGTCAGACTCAGGTGGTTGGACCGGATCCGGTAAAGGTGGCGGCGTCGGTAGAGAGTCTGGCATGGCCTCAACAGCAGGAATAAGGGTAGGGATATGCACCACAGATGGGGGCTGACGACGATATGTCTGTAGTGGCCGCACAACTGGTGGGTCCACAGGTCGGGGGTCCACAGGTGGGGTCTCTAGTGTGACAAACTCATGAGGAACAATCGCAAGAGGTACATGGATGACTGCAGAAAGTGGCTCAGGAGGCAAGTGTAAGGGACTGACTCGAAAAATGTAACGTCGGCCATTATAAGATAACGTTGAAGAGTAGGGAAAAAACAACGATAGCCTTTTTGGGACCGATGATAACCAAGAAAGACACACTTGAGTGAACGAGCTGAGAGTTTGTCAATACCAGAAGAGTGGTTGTGGACAAAACATGTGAACCCGAAGACACATGGTGGAAGTGAGTGAAGAGGGGTATGGGGAAAAAAGACCGAGTGGGGTACTTGGTCATCAAGGACAGAAGAGGGCATGCGATTTATAAGATAGCACGCCGTTAAAACAGCATCCCCCGAGAACCGATACAAGACATTACCATGAAGAAGAAGGGTTTGAGTGGTTTCAATGAGGTGCCGATTCTTGCGTTCGACAACCCCATTCTGTTGAGGTGTATGGGCAAAAGACGTTTGGTGAAGAATGCCATTAGAAGCCATAAAATTTTGAAACTTGTGGGACAAATATTCCCGGGCATTATCACTACGCAAAGAGAGAATGGAAACCCCAAACTGAGTTTTTATCTCTTGATAAAATTTTTCAAAAATGGAGAATAATTCAGACCTATTTTTCATAAAAAATAACCACGTACAACGTGAATAATCATCAATAAAAGTAACAAAATATCTGAACCCAAAAGTAGAAGTGGTACGAGGAGGACCCCAAACATCGGAGTGAACTAAAGCAAAAGGAGACGAAGTTCGTTTATTGACTCGATTGGGGAACTGACGACGAGTGTGTTTCCCTAGTTGACATGACTCACAATATAAATTAGATAGCTTAGAAAGGCTGGGTACCAACTTTTGAAGTTTTGGAAGACCAGGATGACCCAACTGAGCATGTATGGTAAGGGGGAATCCTTGGTAGAGCATACTTGAGGTGGGTTGGACAGATAGTAAAGGCCATGAGACTCGCGTTCGACACCAATCGTCCATCCCGAATCCAGTCCTGCAAGATAAAATTGTCTTTAGTAAAGGTAACATCACAATCATGAGCACGAGTCAAACGACTAACAGAGAGTAAATTAAATGGACACCCAAGTACATAAAAGACAGAATCAACTGACAGGGAAGGAAGAACGTGAGCAGTACCAATTCCTTGGGACCGTGTTTCGGAACCATTGGCTGAGGTTACACTGGGTAAATAACCAGATGTAGAAAGAGAGGAGAAAATAGTCTTATTACCAGAGATGTGGTCAGATGCACCAAAATCAAGAACCTAAGGACCAAAGGAGGGTGACTGACTTAAGCAAGCAGATGAATTACCAGTGTGTGCGACCAAAGCAGTAGAACCAAAAGTCTAGCGATACTCAAACCACCGGAGAAAATCTTTATAATTATCCAGAGAGGCCCAAAGATGATCCATGGTCTTAAGAGGATCTGTAGTATCCGTGGACGCCATGGGTCAGTCACAGTAAAGAGAAAACACGACCAAAAATGCACTAGAACGCAAGTATCTGTGGCCCGAAACGAAAAACCAACACCAGATCTGGAACCGGGGAGCCAAGTCGACGTCGGGGCCGGAAGATCCGCCAGACGCGCCACCACGCGCGGCGGCGACGGTCAGCGAAGTTGAAAAAATCTGCCGAAAGTAAAGGCGCGTGAGAGTGCGCGTTAGGGCCGCCGGAGGTGGGGTTTGGGTGGAAGGCCAGTCTAGTGAGTTCGGTCACGATGGTGTGGCTGGCTGCCGGAAAGGTCGCCGGAAATAGTGGCGAAAGCGGTGGCGTAAGCAGCCGCGAGGAATGGGTCACTGGCGTGGAAAGAACAAGCGGAGTTGGAACACGGTTTGCTAGAAAAAATTTCTCACCGGAGGACAGTGGGTCCACCGGGTAAGCAAGGTTCTAAGATTACCTCTGTCTGGCTCTAGATACCATGTTAAAAGAGAGAAAACAAAGGCATAAGATTGTGAAACCATGTGTTTCAACTACACATCAGAGTCACTTTATATATACTTAAATTCAATTAATACAAATAAATACAGGATATTTTACTCCTAATTATACAATCATATACAATAAATACATGATCATACTTTATTTTCAACAGTATACTATGAGCAATAGATAAGGAGGATGGGGTTACCTATACTCGTTTGGAGGCCAATATCTCCCCCCAAATGTATGCAAAATTTAGTTAGATTATGTACATTTGTTGTTTAAATATGAGTTGCCTTCCACAGATTTTCACTTTTTAACCCAAATTCAACACCACATAAATGTCCATGCAAACACATGACCCACTGCAAAGAGTGATAGGGACCACATCTGGGACAAGGTAGACCAAATCAGTCAAGGGCCTAGGCCTTGAAAGGTTTACACTAAAAACAAGAAAGGGACACATGGCAGAGAGAAAGCATGGGAGTTAGTTGTGAGGATGGAAGAAGGGAGTGAGGGATAGGAGTTGGCAAGGTTAATTATAGAGGGAGAGAAGACAGGTTGGATTATTGGGGGTCATTCAGCCATTATAGTTTGGGCTCTTGATTCTGGGAATGGAGAGATATTTTCCTGCATTTTCTGTCATTTTCTTGCTTGTATTAATTCTCCTTTCCCAAGAGTATTTGCTGTTTTTGTAGAGATTCCTCTATTTTCTTAAGTTAAAGAAGTACTCCAATTCAGTTTGTATGATTAGTTCAATTGAAGAGACCAAAATATTCTCAAACCAAACCATATTTTCACTTTATCCATTTGATCTGTGTGCTTATTGATTATTTTTTCTCTTATTATTGGCTAAGTTAGCAAGTTCAATATAACTTTTCTAAAATGTTGAATTTTTTTTTTCCTTTGGCCTCGTGAGGAGTTTTTTTTTTTTTTTTTTTTTGGTAGCCCACTAGCTCCATCTGACAGATAAGGTGTCTATGTAGTCAATCCCGGATTCGACCCCAAATTGGAATAGCGGGATAGCCGCTATTGCAAGGAGGCGGAGGAGAAGAGGGGGAGAAGAGTGAGGTTAGAGGTATTTTAGTCTTTTCATAATAAAAGGGGGATGTGGGTAGAAAAAAGGGGTGTGTGGCCATCATTGAACTTACTACCCAGCCCATCTCTAATTTTATTCCATCAGAAATGTTCAATTGGGCCTGATAAATAGCACAGCCCTAACCAGAACAAACTAAGGAAAAAGATGATTACAAAAAAGAAAAATGGGGCAAAACAAAATTAGGTCACAATATATGTCATGAGACAGGGAGATAGAAAACGAGAGACAAGGGCACAGTTCGACGGCGAGATAGAAAACTATATACAGGAGCAGCTGTGTAATCGTGTTTGTCTTCAATCGTCCGATTCAGAGCTGCATTGTGATTCTCTTGCTTCTTCTTTCTTGCTTCCTTTCCTCTCTGCGTGTGAAGGTGCTGGCCGGAAAACCCCAGATTGTGGCCGGAAAGTCGCCGAAGAGCCCTGTAGCAGGCCGCCACAGGCCGCAATCGGCACAATTCCAGCACGATTTGCGGCTGCAATAGCCTCTCCAGTAAAACACGATGCACCAGCCATTTGCGTCGCAGTAGAGCTCGATTCCACACCGTGATTCCGCGATCGCCCCGCTATTGACTACATAGTAATGTATACTTACCGTAAACTACCAACATATATCATAGTGCAAGTAGATGTTTTTTAAAAATAAAGCGAAAAAATTAGGACGTTTCTTAGCTTTTGTCCTAAAATCCAAAAATATTGCAAAAGGAGCAGTCCTGTATGCAAGAAATGCCAACACGAGCTTTTTCAGTAAATTCATGCTGAGTGTGTATCAGAAAGGTTAATGTCTTAACCGCTTTGTGGGTGATGACTGCATTTCTAGAAAAATTAATTTTTTTCCTCCTTGCTACCGAGATTGCTAGACTCCAAAATTCAAAAAAAATAAAAATACAATGCATATAAGAAATTGTTAGAAGTCCCAAATGGAAGAATGAGATGACCAAAATAGTGGTTATAAGTGAGGGGCAACCTTAACCCTATGAGCTAGCTTTTGGGTTGAGTTAGGCCCAAACCGAAATTCTAAGATAGTATCAAAGTCTATTATAGATCCATTGTTGCGCCACCCGTTATCGGGTCACTCGGGTCACGCTCCAGAAGTCCAATCCTAGGCGTGAGAGGGGGTGTGTTAGAAATCCCACATGGAAGAATGAATAGTGGTTATAAACGAGGGGGCAACTCTCACCCTATGAGCTAGCTTTTAGTGTTGAATTAGGCCTAAACCCAAATTCTTAGAGAAATCAACAATCATCAGAAAAAGCTTTTAAGGAAATCACCAACCATTATGCATGATAATATAAGTAAATGCCCAATTTTGGATCTCCATTGATATGTGTAACATTACATTTATCCTCTATTTATAAATATATCAAATTAATCCTTCAAAGATATATATTATCCAAGGTCAAATAACTCCTTCAATGCCACATTTTTCCCATCAAATTGGTGCTTCAAATGACATCAAATTAGACCTTGAATGGGGATTAACTACCATTGAAGGAAAAACTTGATGTCGCTGATGAATGGAGGAGCAATGTGATATATGTCTTTTGAGAATGAAACGTGTGTTTAGTCTTGTTAGAAAATGTGAGAAATGTCTAATTATATCTGTCTTATATCTTTAGACTATTTTAGAGTATCCTAGATGATATGTTAGGATTTTATATTTTATGATTTGTTTCCTTATTTAATTAGGATCTTCATAATTATTAGGCATATCATATCATGTAAATAGGAATAGAATCTCCTATATTTATTTGTGTTTATTGCATTAAGCCTCTATAAAAAAGACTCTGCCGTGTAGTCAAAACACATGGTTTCAATATCTCTTTTCTCTATTTTTTCTCTTTTAACATGGTACCGAAGCTGATTTTGATTCTGTGACCTTCGTCTGTGATTCACCACCGCTGTCGGTGGTGGCACCTGCAGCCGGCAGCACCATCTTCTAGTTTTCCAATGTGTTCGAAATCTCTCTTCCAGCTTGTCGATTTTGCCGCTGTGCTTTCACTATTTCGGCATGCCTGCACCGTTTCCAGCTAGAACAGCCACCGTCTGCCGCCACCGGAAAATTTTTCCAGCTACTTTTCGGCGAGACCACAACCATCAGAATCGGAATTCACCGATCTACACAACCACCCAAGTTTCCGGCCAAGACACCTACATGGGTCGACTCCTCACCCCGGTTCCAGATCTAGAGTTGGTTTTTTTGTTTCGGTACATGTGTACATATGTTCTAGTGCAAACAACCCTCTATCTCCTGTTTGACGCATTTTCTCTCTCCTCTTGACAACCCATCTGGTTAAATCTTTGAGTGGTTTCTTGTTGGTTCTAATTTTTGTTTGTCATGCCTTATTTCCACACTAATGGATCATATTAGTGCCTTCTCTTCCCACCGACGACTATTCTGGTGGTGTCTTCTCTTCCCACCGACGATCATATCGATGGTGACTTATTATGGTTATGACTCACAATAGTCCAGCTCTTCGTCCCAGATGCTTTGGCCTCAACCTTTTTCCCAAGTGCACTGGCCGTCTTCATCCCAGATGCGCTGGTTTGGCTTCGTCTTTGTCCCAAATGCACTGGCCTCCTTTCTCTATCCCATAAAAAGTTGCCAGACTTAGTTTCAAGTTTAAAAGTCTCCGATATTATTGGTTTGAAGCTTCCAAATGTTGTTTTGAGAAGGTCAGACATTGCTTTACTTCATTGCTTGCCAAAATGTTTCTTTCAAGCTGATGATTATTCCAGTTATCTGGCTAAGCTATCTTTATAGCAATTCTCTCTGGTTTCTCTAGCCTGAGTTGCCTTCCCAATCATTGTTTAGGTGGAGCTCAATTTTTATGTTTTTTATTTATTTTTATTTCATGGGAAATGCGTTATTTTCTTGTAATAAGCTAAAAGTTTAGTAAGCTTTAGCTAGAGGGGAAGTGTTAGAAAATGTGAGAAATATCTAATTACATCAGTCTTATATCTTTAGAATATTTTAGAATATCCTAGATGATATGTTAGGATTTTATATTTTATGATTTTGTTTCCTTATTTAATTAGGATCTTTATAATTATTAGGCATATCATATCATGTAAATAGGAGTAGAATTTCCTATATTTATTTGTGTTTATTGCATTAAGCCTATATAAAAAAGACTATGCCGTATAGTCAAAACACACGGTTTCAACGTCTCTTTTCTCTATTTTTTTTCTCTTTTAACAAGTCTAAATGATGATATTAACTAATTTAAGAGAATAAACATTCATAGCTCTAAAACAATAAATTAGGGCAACAACCATCAATGTGAACACAAGCTTTTCCAAACCAACCCTATCCTAGCTTTCAAAAACTAGAACTTTGTGATTGAGATATTTGAAGTAAAAGAGACGTGGAAGAAGGAGAATAAGACAACAATTTGCTCAGATGGATTCAAGAATCTAACAAATAATTAGCATCTTGAGCAAATGTGAGATCAAAGATTCATAGCAATAAAGCCTCACTAAAACTCAAGAAGAAAATATAACAATCTAACACATGAAAATATGGTCAACAGTTAGTAGTCCCAAACCTGCTGAACTAATGTGTCGTAAAGTACAATTCTCTTGTTATTGAAGAATCCGTACATATAGGCCTGCAATACATGTTTAGATATATTATGTCAAGCAAATTTAACGATTGAGGCATGATATAGGAGAGACATTCGAAAGACTTGTTTTACTTCCTTTTTGGACAAAATAAGAAATTTAACAAGGAAGAAAAGTTGTTCAGATTAAATAAACATCTCTAATAAGCCAACTCCGTGAGTATTTTTGATAAAATATCCTGTGCAATCCAAATGAGGACCAGCAAGGCTGGTAAATTATTCCATAACAAAGCAACAGGAAACACAAGTGCATAATTCCATCACCATAAGCATCTAAAGATTTGAATACATAAACTGAAAAATCAAAATATTTGTCTAAGCATGTGGCAACCTCCATTGTATTCTGTAACCTATGCCACTGCTATTAAGCTTTGGCGGTTCCATTGCCCATATAAAATAAGATCTTTTTGAAAAAAAAATAAAACTTTGGATTTAAGCAGATGTAATCCCCTTTTAAACCAGAGTTACAAGGTAAATATCTGTTCTTCAAAACAATGTCAATCACAAAGACCTTCATAACTAGCAGGCATGTCAAAAGGAGAGTTTTACAAAAAAAAAAAAAAAAACGAATGTAGTAAGCATAGGAAGATATCTAGCAAGCATGCCAAAAGCCCTCATAACTCTTGACAAATGGCTATTAAAAAGATTCAAAAGTCAAACATATGCTAGCCTTGTTAAATAAGCATGATACATAAAAATTGTAGTTATGCACAATTGTGGATAATACAGCCTAGATATGCTAGCCAACAGAGATAAATAAGTGAATTGGGAGTACAAAACATACTCACAACATGCATGCCTGCTTAAGCACTAAAGTCATCCTATGGGTCATTTGAAGGTGCTCACAACATCAAAAAGGAAGTCAGCTGCTACATCTTTTTAATTAACATCTAGATCTAAAGGGCTCGTAAGCATTCCCTCCTCTCCACAAATCTAACCATTATGGTGGTTGACAATACCCAGTAAATTTTATTTTCATCCAATATTATCCTCAACATCATGCGGATGCAACAAATTTTTTTGTGAGTCACAGTGGATGTAAAGGCAGTAAAATACACAATGACTGAATATGTGGCCATAATGTTAGCTATAGCAAAAAATTTCAAGCCATATGTAATAGACAAGTAATGGACAATTAAAGAAGGAAAACATTACAATTATATAAGAGTGAAAAACCATTTGAGATGTACGAAAATATACATCATAACATTGTGGAAAACTGTATTATATGTACAGAAGTTCTATCCTTACATTGCTGTGGCTTGACCTTGTAGATCCATCGATGACAAACAACTTCTTTAATGGAAACTTGAGGGAGGCAGCAAGTTTCTCAATTTTCTCCCTGAGCTGACCTTCAGGAAGCTGGTTACCAGAACATTGTGAGGGGAATGATACTATAAACAAATAAAGTACATGCATAAATAGTTTTCACAATTATTAAAAAGGTTAAAAATACTAACTGGGGTGAACTTATTGAAGAGTGGAGCTATTAGAACTGGATATACTGTCATCATCACTATAGAAAGGGCAAACATAAACGCCCATAGATAGATGGCCAAGTAAGGACCTCCTTTCTGCAAATATTCATATGAATTGAAATAGAAAATAAGCACTCTGCCAGGAGAAATACAATGACAACAACAGCATATCACACAAAGCAGAAAATGTAACAATCAAAAGCAATTCAAAATCACGAACATACTAAGATAATAAATTCTGCCTAAAGTTTGCATGACATGTTGCTTGTTTCGACAGAGAAGAGTATCTTACTTGTACTATCAAAATAATTGCAGCCACAATAGGAGGACCAATTAAAACAGAAAGTAGCATTCCTTTAATCATGTCTCGAAAGAATAACCATATTGTTTGCTGCATGAAAGATGATAAAAAGGTGAGGACATAAGCAGTTACGGATTTGATAGAGGCAACCTTATTCCATATCAGAATTTAGTAAAATGAGATGTTAAATCAAACTAAAAACGTTGAGGGTTAAAAACATGGATGTAAAAATAGATAAATAATAAGTAATAGCATGAACCTTATTAAAACCATGACGGGCCTCAATCACAAAAGTTGAGTACAAAGAAAATGGCAAGTCGGTTATCTGCAAAACAAGAAGTATAAAATTGATTTCATAAAAATATAAGATGTAAATATTGATATTGATTTCAATGCCCAGTTATCACATACAACATAAATCCTTTTAAGTTCCAGTGAATGCCATTGAAGGTCTTGCAGCATTCTAAACATGCTAGGAGTCAGAGTGTAATATAGCCTTTAATTGACGAGCATATACCTATTTGTCTAAATGGAACAGCATAAACTTTACAAAATATTGTGAAAATTTTAAAATAAAGGCAATAAAGAAAATCCAGAACCATTATAAAGAAGATCCATTTTAGTATTCCACATTTAAATTGAGAAGTTCCTGAAGCCAAAGGAGATCAATGCATCTTAGGCTCTTTGGCCTCAGCCTCACACTTGGGGAAAAAAACCATATATATCCAAGATTCGAGTACAATCTAAATCAGTAAAAGCTTAAAATTTATAAGGAAAATCACAATCTTGTAGAAGAAAAGAACATCAAAAGTTTTCTTGTTAATAATGTTCCTATGAAAAGGTGATGGGGAGTTTGGGACAAACAAACAAGAATACTTTCTAAATAAGATATCAAAATCAAACCCAAGGACAAAAGAAAGGAGTACAAGTGAGAAACAGATTTTCTAGGGCTATAATGGATTGTGTTGACCCAATCTTAGCATCATAATCTTTTTTGTAACAGTCTAGCATCATATTCTTTTTGCTGCATTCCCTATACTCTTGCTTATCTCGAGGAGGCAAGCAGACTATGATCCAATGTCCAAAGGATATGGGTACAAGCACTTCCTTGGTCCTCACTGAGGACCAAGGAAGTGCGCCTCACTAAAGAAATGTTTTGAGGCACCAGGTTGCCATGACTCAAACTAACACCTCCCCTCCACCCCCCCCCCCCGGGCGAAAAAACACACAACATACACTTTTATTATAAAAGGGATTTGGTAATACGAAGATAAGATAATTGCAAAGTGTTTGCAGGATAAAAGATCCTCCTTAACATAAAAAGGAAACACAGACAACAAATAAAAAGAAAACAAAAAAGGAGCAAAGCTACCTAATCCCTCAGCATATCTACTAAGAAAATACCCTTTGAAAACCATGTTATCTAACATCAAATAGAAGCTAAACGCTTAATTTTATCCTTAGTCAGCTGCCGATCCAAAGAAACCAAAACTATTAATATTAGAGAAAAATATAGATAATAAAGCCAAAACTATTTTATTTTCCAAAAGGGAAGTCACAGACATACCTGTGACCAGATCATGACACCGGCTAAAAAGGAAAGGGTGTGCAGTATTTCATTCTCTGCATTCAGACCAACTAATTTCACAAAATCTCCTGAATTCTGCAATCAAGGATAGGCATCAAATGGCAATGATATAGACATGGTTATAGAGTCAGGGCACATAAACACCAAACCAATCCTCACCTTCCAAAACCAGGGCAATATCCCAAAGAACAAAATTGCAGAGTCCATCACTATTGTCACAAACTCACGAACAAAATGGAAGCGGCTGAAAAAAGTAAACAACCATGTATCAGAGTACTAGCAAGACACGCCAGAAGCAAACTTCAGAATGAGACACCAACATCAAACTAGGGAAGAATTTACATAAAACAAAAGAGCAAACAAAAGAGCAAACCTTTTATCAAGACTATAAGCTCTAGATTTCTGAAATTTATCTTGGCTGATTACTCCTTCTAAAGTCTTTGGAAGAGTAGGAAGTTTGAGTGCCACATGTTGCCGCATATCCAAGTATGTTTCAAAAAAGTACATTAATATCATAAACCCTGAAAATGGATTCGAAGAAAACAGCAGATCAGGTAAATACCATGTTTTATTTCCAGTGGCTAAGAAGTGGAATAGCGCCCAAAGAGTACATGATTAACAAGATTAGAGAGAAAAAACTACTTCGAACAATTATTAATCAATATTTTAAATAATTAATAATCACAATCTAACCCTGTAACCCATCTAATAGCAACCTAGATCATCAGAATGGGGTTTTTCAGTGAAAGATCATTATAATGTATTCCTTTGTTTTTTTTGTGTTGAGATTTGGGGTGGTGTAAGGGGCAGAGAGGGGAAAAGGAGGTTCTCAAAACAACGGCTATCAAAGGAAGCTGCCACTACTTAAAATAGCATAAGGGGATGGAATGGGTAATCTACCACAATGTTAAGTCAGCTGTATACTAGCATTCCTTCTTATTTATTTGTAGCTCACATTGATTGATAACATATCCTTACAGAACCTCAGAAATCTTATATCAGGACAAAAAGTGGTAACTGTCAGTTGATGAACTTGAAGAAGACCATTAATGTTGCAGCCCATTTTAACTGGTTTGCTAATTGCTAGTACTGATCAATCCAAGTTGATGTAAATAAAGTAACAGCAAAACACAATACAACAACAACCACAACCAAGGCTTTTCCGACTAGGTGGAATCGGCTACATAGATGAAATGACATCATAAAGTCCTATCATTTGTATTAGGACCAAATATAGATACTTTATCTCTAAATTTCCCTCAATAGTTTGGCCTATAGCTTTGCTTGGTCTCTCTCTACCTCTAACTACTGGACTATCCTCCATCGTGTCAACTCTCCTTACCCGCACCTCTCAAAGTTTTTTCCACGCATGCCGAAACCACTAGGACTTGATTCTACCATCTTTTCTACAATGGGTGTTACTCTGTTTTTCTCTATAATGATTGTATTTTTAATCTAATTTTTATCTTATATAAGCACTCATCCATCATAATATTCTCATCTCTATGACACTAATTTTACTTTCTTGCTAGCTTTTTCTGCCTAACATTCAGTTCCATACAATATTTTAGGTCGTACAGCTCTTAAAGTTGTACAGTAAAATTTTATTCTATTTGCTTCAACATCTTATGGAGTCATTCCTATTACCAAACCAGCTTTTTATTGTAATAAAAAGTTTAGGGTGAGGGGAAGTTGCTCCGTTCCATTGTAGACATGCCACAGGCCTCATCAAAGGCTTGGTATAAAAAGAACCCTCAAAAATTTTTTAGTCAACATAGTTTGATCCTACAAGTTGTGCTCACCATCACTGGCTACCGAACCAGCTTTAGATTGAGACAAACCTGTTACTTTAAAAAATTAAATATAAAAAAATAATAAAAAAACCCTGTACATAAGCAACACAAGGCTACTACTTGCTTACAACTAATACACGCTGCTTAACTTCCATGAAGACAAGTATAAAAAGAATAATGATTTGTAATCCCCAAGTTTTGTTTCTTCCTATCCATATAGAACTATAGAACCCAATGGTTGAAATACTATAATAATAACTTCTAACATTAATTTTTTTTTTTTATTCTCAACTTATAACTATTTAACGGAGCAAAAACAAAGTGACCTACCATCTAAAAACAATATTCCTCACTTCCATTTATAACATAAGTAAGTAACAAACGCATGTTGTTTCCAAGTGCCAGCAAAAGAGAGAGATTCAAAATCCTGATATTAAAAATTTTTACAATCTACGCATCACGGAATTACACATAAAAACAAAAATTCCATGATAAACCCTAAACCCAGAATCCAGCAAAGTTGATGAAATCCAAAATTCCTAACAAAACATTTTCAGGAATAAGAAAAAAAATAAAAAAATAAAAATCAAACTAAGCACGATAAAACACAGGATAACGATGCAAAGACTGCACTGCAATGCAATGCAACCCAGCCAGCAGCTGCAACAGCTCAATGAAAATGTTGAAGCTCCCTGCTTCCGATACGAGAGAAGAGAAGGCAACAACGGTAGCGCCATTGCAGAGAGAAGAGAGATCTTACCGACAACAGCTTCCATGTAAGGAAACGCCATTGCTGATTCTGATTGAAGTGCTCGGAAAGAAACCGATAAACAAGCTAAAAAAGGTTCGGTCGGTTTCCACGGTCCAATATATAGCTGATTCGGATTCGGTTTTCGGGTTTTATTGACCCGCGTTTGTTATCCATGGATCTTGTTAAAAGTGAAAGGGCTTTGATTTCTGCACCTCCCCTCGTTATTTTTCCCACCTCCCATATTTTCAAATTTCCAATTTTACCCTTGCCCTAAAATACAAATATTGTGCTACTGCTTCACGATCCTCACCTCCCTCACATCTCTCCATCTCAAACCTCACCTCTCTTCCATCTCTCCCTCCCTCTCTCGATCTGTCCCACTTTTGAAGGCGTTTTATCTCCTTCTTAAATTGATTGAAGACGTTTTATCCCCAAGTTGAGGTGCGTTTACTTTTTTTTTTTTTGAGTTCCCTGGTTTTCCGGATTCTTATTTCTGGAATATTCCGGATATAAGAATCCAGTAGTTCAATTATCCCCGGTAATTAGAATCCAGAATTTACCAAATTTTAGAATCTGGATTTTATGTATGGCTGAATTTTTTCATGTCTTTTCCTGTGCAGTTTCAATGGACTTTCCACCACCGACACAGACAACCATGACTTCTGTTCTTGCTGTTGTGTATTCCGGCAGTCGGATTAAAAGAGGTGACAACGACGTCACATTTGAGTGCAAAAGTCCAAAATCTTTTAGGATAAACAGAGAAATCACCCTTAATGCCTTAGAGAAAAATGTTAGTTGCATAGTGGTTCGACCAGGAGACGACCGTAGGGTGTGTAATATCCATTATTGATACCCTATTTCTTGGGAACACGGGCATGCTGAATATGATGTTCTGAAACTTGAAGATAACAGTGACGTGGAGACGATGTTCACCGTCTTTTCACGGTATGCTAGCCTCGGGCCGATCGAGTTATATGCAGATCTACGGAGAAGCATTGACCAAATACTCTCCGCTTGCAGGAAACGAAGATCTGTGGACGAAATAATCGCCATGTGCATTGATCCAGAAACGTCAAGCGTCACCAATTTGACACAGCTGTGATGTGTTTTATTGTTGTTGTTGTTGTTGTTGTTGTTGTTGTTGTTGTTGTTGTATTTTGCGTTGTCATTGCATTCAGCCAAACATTTAAGTTGTTGTATTTTGCGTTGTTATCCTATTTCGCCTTGTTTTTCAGTTATTGTATTTTGCGTTATTATTGAATGTCACCTTGTTTTTCAGTTGTCGTATTTTGCGTTGTCATTGAATTTACCTTGTGCTTTGTTACGAATAACATAAAATTTGTGAACAAATAAAATACATATATCTCAAAATACAAATACATACATATATGTCTGATCAAAATACATATGAAAACACTAAAAGAGTGCTACTATTCACGCCTACGCTTGACCCGTCGCCGTGCATATGTCTGAAAGCCAGGGGGTGTGCTAATCTCTGGAGCTCTAGCATCAGCTCTCATCCATCGGTGTCGGGTTGGATGTGCAGGCATCTGTCCATCACTGCCTGTGCAATCTCATCCACCCTAGCTCATCTAGCACTCTACGACAACAAAAAAAGATATTATTTTCTAATTGACAGTTGTTTAAAATATAAATAAATAAGACTTATAACTATAACATACATCTGGTAGTGGTGGTGGTGGTGATGGTGAAGGTGATGGTGGTGATGATCCTGGAACTGGTACATGATCAGGATAAATGTATGGATGTGAGATACGTTGAAACCAGTCCATGTATCCAGGTTCCACCAGAGGACCAAGCGCAATGACATGTTGATCAAAATGAAGCCACCTCTCGTCCATCTCCTCTGGACTGACCGGCTATCGTCTAATGTCCCAGGGATCGTCGGGTATGCGCTGCACATGTCCAAAATGGCGCAATACCCTGTCTGGCAGGTATGGATACATCAGAGTCCCAAACCGGATGAAGCCTCTGAATAAAGATATAGGGTAGAACTCTCGCGCCTGCCTATGACCAACATATGGGTCCCAGATAACATCGCCTACAGTTAGCCTATCCAGGGCCCGTCGGTATGACCTCACCAGTCTTGCGCCCCTGACCACTTCCTAACGAGAGGCACGGGGTAGCGCCTCCTGGTACAAAGGATCGACATGTCTAGATCCAAAGTCCTCTGTCTAGAAGTGCTCATAAATCTAGGCCTGCATGAAAATTAAAAATTCAGATACTTTTAAATTGGCGTTTTACAAGTATAAGAAAAATTATTTAATACAACAACATTCGTACCTGTAATAGGGTCGCAAAACCTGCCACCTGCTTCGTCTTAAACCTGCTCGCATCCTTCAGCTGGTCGTACAAATGTGTAAGGGCCATGGCACCCAATGCGTAGGTATGGGCACGACTCAAGTCCCTAAACATGTGCAGATATCCTATACGCGTCAAGGACCCACTCTTCTCGGCGAACAGAGTGGTGCCGACAAGGTGCAATAGGTAAGCCCTAGCTGCCATGTCCCACTCTCCATCTCTACAGCACCTCGTATATACCACGCTACGCAGCCACTACAGTTGAACATAAATACCTATGTTCCTCTCAATCTCAGCATCCGCATTAGGTCTAGAGACGCTTAACAGCTCTGTCAGCAAAGCAACAGCTGTCTCCCTATCTAGCTGTGCCATGGTGTAGAACGTCCCCATCACTGGAATATGGAGCAGCTATGAGACGTCATCCAGAGTGATCATCATCTCACCGATCGGCAGGTGGAAGCTGGAAGTGTTTCAATGTCATCAGTCCACAAAAGCACTGATCAGCCCCTTGTCGATCACCTTGTAGCAAAGCCACCTGAGTGGATCAAGCTTCTACTCCCTCACAAGAGCAACAATCTCGTTATGAGGGCCAAAAGCAGATACACTAGCGCCGTGACTGATGACCCTCACCTCTCCCCGCGGTTGACATCAAAACAGTACAAGTCAATTACATTTATAAATAAATCAAAATAATGTTTAAAAAAATAGTGTTACTTACATCGGGCTCAACCCACAACCATGCGGCCACATGTTCTCGTCCATAACTGATGAGAACTGATTTGTCGTATGGGCCGCCAGGGAATGACTCCGGGTCCTGATCTGCGGCCCCCTGCTGTGCATGATCCTCATGGGCAGCCTCATGAACTGCGGCCCCCTGATCCTGATGTACCGGTTTCTGTACCGGCTCCACTATCGGCTCTTGTATCGGCTCCACTACTGGCTCAAGAATCCAAAAGTTTGATTCAAATTTAATTCATCTAGTTCATCCGGATTCTTGTTTCCGGATTAATCCGGATTCAAGAATCTGGTATACCATAGAACGCAAAAAAAAAATTAGAGAAAGGGAGGAAGATTACCTTGAAGACGAAGTGGACGTTCTAGAAAGGAAGGGTGATAGACGTTCCACAGAGGGAGAGAACCGTTCAAGAGGGAGGTGAGGCAGTGAGACGTTGTAGAGAGGGAGAGAGACGAAGTGAGAGGGAGGTGACTGAGAGGGAGGTGATGTTCGAGGGAGGGAGGTGAGGAAATGAGAAAGGAGGAAGGGGAGGGGTTAAGGGATTTCAGAGGGATATTTTAGTCTTTTCATTGACTGGGGGAGGTGGTAAAATTAAAGAAGGGATGTGGCAAAATCATGGGTCAAAGTGAAAAAACGGATGCCTAAAGTCATCCCAAGCGAAACAAACATACGAGTTTTTTGAATAATAAATATCCAAAAGGGGTTTGCTAAGGGCACCCTACATTTTGCTAAGGGCACCATGCAAAATGGGGTTTTGACCAAAATACCTCCATGTAAAAATATCAAAATATTTTTTTTTCATTCGTCTCACTCGCAAATATGCTATTTATGAGTGTATAATTTTTTTGTACACTAAAAAATAGCATATTTGCGAGTATTTTTTTTGCTCGCAAATATGCTATTTATGAGTAATAAAAATTACTCGCAAATATAAAAATTGTACACTCGCAAATAACATATTTGTGAGTAATAAAATTTGTCACTTTTAATATTTTTACATGGGAGTATTTTGGTCAAAACCCATTTTGCAGGGTGCTCTTAACAAAATATAGGGTGGCCTTAGCAAACCCCTATCCAAAATAGTCTCTAACAAAGTATGCGAGACCCATTTTAGATCCTTCAAAAAAATAAGTCTTGAAACTTACAAACAAATGATGTTATTGGAATATTGGACAGAAGTTTGGACAAAAGTTAATTGAGAACTAACGCGTCTTCTGTTTGTAATTTTGAAGCATTGAAGTGTAATTTTGAGATATTGAGAAGTTTCATTTGGACATGGGTTGTATTGGATTGAAATTTTAAAAGACTATTTTAGCACAAAAAAGTATTGTGGATTTTAAAATACTACGTATGAATATAATAACTTATAAGTTTTTTACAAGACTTTTATAATCAAGATTTTGTAGTCCAGATTTTAATCGATTTATATTATAAGAATTGAGTTGATGACCAATTTGATCCCTGACATTTGAAAAAAATCAGTTTGGTCCCTTACTTTATCTATATTCCAAATTAGTCCCTGTATTTTGAAAAAGTGTATCAGTCACGTCCCTCCGTCAGTTTCGCAGGGACCAAATTGACATTAAGTTATAAATCACATGGACCTGTTTGCTAATAAGTGACTCAATTGAAGGACTATTTTGGAACTCTGTTAACAGATAGAACTGAAGGAGGGACGTAACTGATACTTTTTCAAAATACAGGGA
This sequence comes from Calophaca sinica, assembly GCA_037113605.1. Classification (NCBI taxonomy): domain Eukaryota; kingdom Viridiplantae; phylum Streptophyta; class Magnoliopsida; order Fabales; family Fabaceae; genus Calophaca; species Calophaca sinica. Next base: position 119,350,225 of record CM073731.1, read on the forward strand.
CTAATTTGGAATATCGATAAAGTAAGGGACCAAACTGATTATTTTTCAAATGTCAAGGACCAAATTGGTCATTAACTCTATAAGAATTTATAAGACTTGAAAGTATTATATGAATTTATAAGATTTAAAAGAAACACATGATGGTTAATAAAATCAGAGCTTATAAACCAAATTCTATTTATGATGTAGAGAATAAACACTTGCATTCATTCATTGAAAAAAATAAAATAAACACATGAACTCTAATTAATACATTAGAGGGAAAAATGTCAAAAATATTTCTACCCCTAAAATGTCAAAATTACCTTTACCTCCTAAAAATAAGCCAAACTAACCTTCTTCCCCTCCCCACCACCACCACCACCATTTCCCACCCGATAACCACCCTCACACCTCTAGGTGCCCCCAACCCTACCCCCACCATCTCCCCTCCCCGTCACACCCTCAACCTTTTCGGCCAACCTGCGAGTCCAAATTTTTTCCTACATTTTCAAGCTATTCGATAACAAGATTTCGGACATTTCCGGTAAAATCTCAGACGAAGAAAAAAATGAAAAAAAAAATCAATTGACTAAGAAACTAATAATAGTTTACATGTTCGGTAACAAAACATCAAGCGAAGAGAAAAAAAGAAAAAAATTGATGATATCAATTTGCACATTTGGTAACAAGATTCTAGTAATTGGGGGAAGAAGCTGTATGGGATTTCTTGGGGAGGGGGGTTTCATTGGGAAGGGAGAGGGACATCCAGAAGAAGGGAGAGGGAGTGGAGTTTAAGGGAAGGGGGAGGGGGAGGAGGAGGAATGAGTAGAGGTAAAAAGGAAAAATTGTGGGAGAGGGAGGTGGGGAAATGAAATTGAGTATCTTGAAAAATCTCGTGGTAGGGTAAGACTTTTTATTACTCTCTCTATCCCAAATTATTAGAGTCTTTTGGATGAAATTGGGAGGTGGGGAAATGAAATTGAGAATCTTGAAAAATCTCGTGGTAGGGTAAGACTTTTTATTACTCTCTCTGTCCCAAATTATTAGAGTCTCATGGCAAAATATCTTCCACTAAGAAATGTAATTAATATAATTAAAAACAATAAATCTGTCTGCAATTTTTATTATTTTACCTAAACTACTCTTGAATTTATTGAGAAGGTAAATTACATTTCACTTCATTTAACTTATTGATTAAAACAAAGGTAAATTAAATGAATGTAATAGGAAAAAAAATAATTAATACTACAGACAAACTTCCAAAAGACCTTATAAAATATGACAAATAAAAAAGCCAAAAAGCTCTTATAATTTGAGACGAAGAGAATACTAAAAAATTATTAAAAAGTTCAACAATGTCCAACAAAATCTATTTTAGAAAACAATCCATCAAAATTAAAAAGCTTTTGAATACCACAAGACTTTTTATACCTTGTAAAAAATCTTGATTGAATACTACTAAATTAGGAATAGAGATAAAAAATGGAGATCTTTATTACTAAAGTTTTTTTGTATATAAATACAAATAAATATTTGCTAAACCTGAATTTTCGCAATTGAAATTCAAGTATTCCTTAGTTTCTTCCATCTTTTATACTGAAGGTTAGGATTTGAAACTAATAAGAATACCTTATACATGATTATTAGCCCAAACGATAGGCTGTCAAGAGTAGGTTAAATAACAATGAACCTGTGGCAATTTTTTTCCTCTTTTGGTTCAAAATTTCGAGTAGTTAGATCTTATTGGACATTAGGAGCGTTACATTGAGACCAGGTAGCAAAACAGGATCATAATTATATATAACACAGGCATGAAAACAAAAGCAAAACTTATCTACACTGTTTTATTAGTTTATATACAAGCACAAACGGCACCTCCTAAATCCTAACATAAAACCACTCATGCTAATTTTAGAAAGAAACATACCCCCACAAAAGCACTCAGCAAACTGTACAATATAGCCTCCACAAGTAACCTGAACAGGTCTCTCATTGTCCTGCATTTTAAGGACATTCATCTCCATAACTTATACACAGTCTAACACAAAACACTAGGATACCGAAAAATCTAACCGGTGCCTAAGACAAACAAGAACTCAATCCAAAAGGTATGTACACGTGTTCTATGTACATGCAACCATCTACAAGCTGCATTTCTTTTAGCAAAACCCTTTGCTCTTTCCCTCTCTTGTTCCCACTATATGTGCATTCAGAAAATAAAGTTGAAACCCCTCTTCAAGACAAACCACTTGAAACGCCCTAAGCTGACAGAACAGCACTCTCAGATTTAACAGTGACGGAATTGCTGCTAGGATTGACAAACTTTGCCTTCTCACAGTCAGGAGGATCATATGACGAAAGTAGCCTCTTCTGCATCAATTCAATGTTTGGCGAACAAATCGGTCAGTGAACTATTATGCAGTCTATATTATGAAAAGTAAAATGAAATAAATAATGCTAGAATTTTGTCAAGCAGAATGATGAGAGACAACACAACACTAACAATGTCATAATAGAGCATACAATACACCCAAATTTGAGAATTGATCAGTTGCCAGGATAAGAAAACAATGCAGCCGAAGAACTACACAAGCAATTCAAAATATGCACACAAAATATAACAAACTCTCTACGTAATTCCCTGCCTACCTAACTTCACTTCTGCGTGTGTGTGGGCGGGTGTGAAAATAATCATCTCCAGTGAATACCAGATATCATGGGAGTGTTGATTTTGTATATCAGATTGTTGGATTAGGTAAAATTCAAATATAGGAATAAAAAATATCCTTTTATTAATAACATTATTCAATAATTGTGAAAAAACTTGATTGTAACCAAGTAGGAAATCATATGTTGAAATGATATACTTGAACAACTTGTTGCACAGAAGAGAAACGAAATCAGAAATCCCATATCACGATGGGGGAAATCATATTTCAACATGGCACCATCCATAGTATCAAACTATCAAACATAAGTGCAACATTATAGACAAAAATCTATCATTACAGACCAAGGCTTAGGCTTCAAGCAGCAAAATAGTAATATAGAAAAATCAATGAGCTTGCTTGATTAAAATAATCCAGCCAGTTGAAAGCAATTTGTATCATCTCATATTTTCGTCTTTTGTTTATTATTATGTAATAAACAAAAGATGAAATGTGTCCAAGTTCATGTGTGCAGTAACTATGTTGTCTGTTGGAAACATGCAAAGAGAAAAAGAACTATCTAGTGGGAATAAAACTTACATGATCCTCAAATTCAGGACTCGTTAAATTGATGGCGAGATTTCTCATCAACAGCAATGCCTGCAAAATAAGACCATGTAAATTACTAAGGCAGACAAGAAATGAACTTAAACCACAAACATTAGACCCCCTTTTCAAACCTTGGACCTATGCACACCAAAAAGAAGAAAGAATAAGACGGAGGCAAAGAAAATGAAGGTCATCATATCAATTACCGTTTCCACATTTATTGGGTCCATCTGCTTAAGTCTCTGCAGATGACTAGTTGAATTTGGATCAAATACACTGCCGATGAAGCTGTATACTTGTGCAAAATCTGGCATTACTGCATAGAGGAGGTGAAACAGAAGCAAGGCAATAATCAATGAATCATGAACATACCAGCAAAACAGATGCTTAACCATAGCAACATCAGACATCTAGCATGCCACCATATACAATGTTCCAATACTATACATAAACAATACTAATTATACACATATAAGATGATGCAAGAGTTAAACAATGATGAAAATGACTAAAACATACTAATGCAGTAGGAAAATTGGCAAAAACTTAATCCGTAGACAATATGCACTTCTCACTCTAGAAAGTGAATTCATAATGGAAACCAAATCATACTCTTTATTTTACAAGGTCCAGGTGTGTTGTATTGACACTTCTTTGACCATCCCTTCTCATTTCTTGAACCCCAACAACAACACATCAAAATGCTAATGCACAAGTTGAATTTAGGGCCCTATCCCAACTTCTGAGTAACTTCAAGGTTCAAACCAACTCTTGCTTAATAATTTCACTTTACGTGAGCAAAAGTTAATAATTTACTGTTTCTCCTGACACCCCCCTCAATAATAGCAGCTTTAGGGTTCTAGGTTAATTTGTGTTTCTTGGAAAATTATTGTCTGTAAACAAATGGAAATGTGAATCTTATTTTAGCAAGATTTTACTTCCTTACACTGAAAGCTTCAACGAACACCATGGCATTCCTAATGCATGCTTCCTATGAGCTTGTCAAAAGCCAATTCCATAACTTGTAATTCAATATTACTTTTGCTTCTTGATCATAGACACATTTAATTGAACCCCATAATATCTTAGGCTTGTATTTTGGGCCACTGAGATTTCATCCTCAAGTTCAGTTCAATTGGACTAGTCAATGTACTTCCCTAGCCTACCACGTAGGATTTCACAATAAAATTAAAAGCAACATATAAGCAAGTACTTTAACTGTTTAACACACCCCTCGCTCTCTCCCTACCACTCCAGCTCCTCCCCCTTACGGCTATATGAAACTGTTAGATTTGTTGTGCAAGATTGAAACTTCAAAGACGGCAATTTCTTTGGCCAAGCACGGCTGGAGTTCAGCATGGGTATTCTAGAGTTTGGCAAAATAAGGATAGTGTAACTGATAAAAACCTTATGCATGAATTCCTTCTTTCCGTTCTTAAGATCCCGATAAATGAAAAGAATTATTTTTTACCAATTGATTCCTATAGAAAACTTCCACAACGACATAAATAAGACAAAGGAGACAATTGGGTGACTCAAAACCGAAGTCATAAACATGGCCTTCAACTCTTCATACAACGGAACTATGGTTTTCAGGATTTCCTTTTAATTTAACTAAATAAAATCTCAAGAAGCACCCTACAATTACAAACAATCAAAGGATCCAATTAAAGATTTTGTGAATATGCCATTATGTATATTTCAAGCTGAATCAAGTTCAAAATAGAGAAGAAGAAGCATTCAAACCTTTAATTGGCTTGCCCAGGTCGCGTTGATTAATCCCTTTACTGGTTGGCCAAGCCGGGTTGGTGCTCTCATTACTGCTGCTATAGCAACAATTAAGAGGAACAGCTTGTCCAGATCTAGTCAATCCCGTGTCATCTAACAAACAAAAACTTTCCTAGTTAGCATAACTTTCTTCATGCATAAATTCATCATAGAATAGAGCGGAGAAAGTACAAATTTTAAAGGTAAAAGATCTAAAACTAGCGTTATGGCATTCAGAATAAGCAAAACCTCTAGTCACAGCTTGTGGCACACTGGCTGGTGGTGGTATAGCACTATAATTCCAAGATGATAAAGGCACACTAGTAACTGGTGTTCCAAGCACAGATGATGAATCTGGGCTATAAATGTATGCAGGTTCAACAAAAGCAGGTGAGGGTTGCAATGGCCCCATGACTTGGGATACAGTAGGAGCTGATAAATGCAAAAATAAAAACCAGTGTCATTCAATGGTTGATAAAACAGATAAAGGCCACTGGTACATCAATTGTGGTCGACTGGTCATATATACTAACCGTTTTTGGGAGCTTTTTGAGGGTATGGGTGAGCAGCTTTTCTCTTTGGCCGAGGAGGAGGTACATGTTCACTTGTTCCATTCTTTTGAACTTTAAGAAAATACTTCTGCGCATGACTTCGTATCTGCCAAAAAGAATTTTACATAGAAGGGTTAACAAATTCACCATAAGAAAATTGATGAAATAAACACTAATACTCATTACATAATCCAAGATGAGTTAATAACTTCATCTCTTTTCTTTTATACTTAATCAACCATGCAAGATAAGTGAGAAACCACAAGTGTATGATCTTAATCCCATCATCAACTGTTAGGTTTTTTTAAGAACAACACTGGAAGAATAAATTACATTTCATTATGATGCATGAAAATCTAGATAAAAATATGTAACTATTGGTTTGATGAATGAATAATTAATCTGGTTTGCTATTGAGGGAGAATATAAAAAAGAAAAAAATGCTTTGGGTAGAACTAACTCTAATCATCACATAAATCCCCAGACAGTCTCTCGGAAACCATCATGTCACTGTTTACTCATCTTTAAGTATGATATTCAGTAATGACATGACACTGAATAAATTTCACCAAATACCCAGTATGAAATTCAAAATTCAAGAATAATGTAAAACACTGAATAAATTCATTATTAAAATTTTTCAATGTTTTAAAAGAAACCAAAATCATCTAATGTCCAAGAGTAACTTGTTCTTTGTTTACGTTTGACTTTTATGATAATTACCTGGATAACTGTTTTTGAACCAACAAATGCTTCAATCTTCTTCCAATCCCGATCGAATCTGAAATCAATGACGAGAAACACAGGAGGAAATAAGAAAAAAAATAAACGCCTAAATCAGATACCCCGATTACTGTTACATACATTGGTTTTGGCAAGCAATCAATAAAAGGAGGGGGGGAAGCTTCTTTATTATTTTTTAGGATCACGGGTGATGTTATCCACAAAGCATGGTAGAGCAATTATTGGAGAATACAATGTGCACTCACAAATGGAAGAATGCCAATGCTATGCATTGGCCTAAACTCATTCTCAAGGTGATGGATTATGTAACCATGGAGTTTCTAAACCCTAACTCTTACAATTCCTAATTTTCATAGAATCTGTGACCTATAAAAAAAAATTGGTATAGATGAAATAAAGTTCATTCCTTAAAGTAGATAATAAAAAAACACATTTGAAACATGACTAAATCAGATGTTCCTCACAACCGCATAAGTATATTCACGAACAGTTTAAGATTCCATCTAATTCCCTTTAAAACATTTCATTACAGAGTCTGCACTTTGAAGTTTGTTGCTTCAGTGAAGGGCCGGCCTTAAAAACTGGGGCAATGAATTCCAACAGTGACACTTGTTCGATGAGGGATGCTCACAATTTTATGATTGATAAGGGATCCTTATCAGAGATGCTATCATTGTTGAGAAGTCCCAGCAAAACATGTTGTAAATAAACCATAAACAAGTGAAATTATAAAACTAATAACTTAAAACAGAGAATTTTCTTCTCTGATACATGTGAATGCCGATTTTTCAAGATTTCCATCTTTCAAGATTTCAGTTAGAGAGGTAAAATTAAGAGCTTGCACCATGACCCAATACAAAATGCTAAAGTTTGGATTGAGGGTTTAGGAGGGTTTTGGAGGGGATGGTTTTGGAAGGCTACATCTACATCTTGATATATAAAATGTTTTTAAAAATGAAAAAAGGTTGATTGAAATGTCATATGATCATCTATCATGTTATTCCTTCAGTTTTTTATTTTTTTTTGAAATCTCAACTATATGTCAAGATATAAACTTAGCCCTCTAAAACCCTTCTAAACCCTCAATCCAAATCAGACCCTAAAAGAATAACCTAAGAATTAAGGGGGATTGCTTTACACTATAATACTCATAACCCCGCATTCAAAAACACCCTACCATAGTTGAACTAAAGTATTCTACCATGCTACAGTAGTTTCTTTTCTCAACCCTCGTGGAAAACTAAAAGCCCAAAGCCTGTGAATAAAATACCAACAATCAAACTATATCAAATTTCTTTTTTGACAAAAAAATGGGTATAGAATTTCGCAAAACCCCCCAATTAAAAAACGAATTGAAATCAAAACCTCGAAGGATTTACATTAAAATTTAATATCATTTACTAATTACTTGACTGGTTAAAATTCCCAACTCACAACCAACGAATCACCTTTAATTATTGAGAAAACTCAAGAACGACGAAATTCCCAAAAAAGTTAAAAAAAAAGGGGGGCAATCACCAATCCTCACAATCCTATTCATTTTCCTCAACAATTATCCAAAATCGACACAAACAGAGCCTAATTAGTGATATCAGCAATTTCAATTCTACGAGGGGGGGAAAAAACAAAAAGGACTTACAATTGGAGAGCTTCTAGAAACTTGTCATGCTCCTGCTCGGTCCAGCTCTCTCTAGACTTGGTAATCGTGTAGGGTTTTCGGATCTTCTTATTCGGATCCTCCGCGGTGGTGGATACGGCGGAGGAGCCAGGAGCCTGAGGTGGATGCTGCGGCGGTGGTGGCGGAATATGGTTGACACCAGGAAGACCCATATTGGAAGGATCGAAGAAGTAAAAGCCTTGATCTGGGTTAGGGTTCACCGAAACCATCAATACTAAAAGCGTAATCTCGATTGGTCGTGTGTGCGCGCGTGCGGGTTTGTTTGTTAGTGTTTCGTGCTGCCGACTTTGTTACTGGGTTTTCCAACAAACTCTGCGCTACTGTTAACCGTTCTTCTTGTCTTGTCTCCGTCTTCTTGCTCGCAATATCCGGCAATATTAAATAACGACCTTTTATATAGAATCTAGAATCTAGAAGCATGTGAAATGACCGTGTTGTCCTTGACTCAAATATCTAGTGCTGCGTGACATTACAACAAATGACACCGGCGGTTTACTATAGAACTACATTACAACTTTGTTTCTTCTCTCAATTTTTTCTATGGAAACTAGGGGTCAGCATGGTAAAGACCGACCTACAAACCCGACCTACTCAATTCAACATATTTCATATAGAATCTAGAAGCACGTGAAATGACTGTGTTATCCTTGACTCAAATATCCAATACTGCGTGACATGACAATAAATGACACCAGCAGTTTACTATAGAACTACATTACAACTTTGTTTTCTCTCAATTTTTTCTATGGAAACCAGGGGTGAGCATGGTATAGGTCGACCTACAAACCCCACCTACTCAATTCAACATATTTTATACAGAATCTAGAAGCACATGAAATGACTGTGTGTCCTTGACTCAAATATCCAGTATTGCGTCACATGACAACAAATGACACCTTTGTTTTCTCTCTCAATTTTTTCTATGGAAACTATGGGTGAGCACGGTACGAGTCGACTCACGAACCCGACCTACTCAATTCAACATATTTTATATAGAATCTAGAAGCACGTGAAATGACGGTGTTGTCCTTGACTCAAATATTCAGTACTGCGTACAAGTGACAACAAGTGACACCAGCGGTTTACTATAGAACTACAGTACAACTTTTGTTTTCTCTCTCAATTTTTTCTATGGAAACTAGGGGTGGGCATAGTACCGGTCGACCTACAAACCCGACCTACTCAATTCAACACAGAAAAACTGAGTTGGTTTTGGTCATTGGATTGAGTCGGTTTTAAATAAGCAAACTCAAAGCCTATGGGTTGGGTGTTGGGTCTGAAGATTCCGAACTCGAACAACCCAATCCAACCCACTTTAAGTGTCGCATATATTATATGAAGCGACATTTTTTCTATAAGCCTAAATGAATGTTGAGTCGCGTATTTGGAATATGAAATATGTGTTTGCATTAGGAATGACTTATATATAATATAAAATATGTATTATATTATCAAATTATCAAATATGAAATAATGTCACTCTGCAAATGTTATATATTATGAAATGTAAAATATTATGTTGCATATTTGTTATTTTTCAATCAGGCTACGTGAATATTGGATAAATTAATGTTTAAGGCCTTGATAGTGATTTTTTTTTCTTCATAAATATTTTTTCTATTTGTTTTTTATTTTCCCCCAAATTTTTTATTTTTCTCTGAGAAATGAATATTTTAATAACAAACTCGTTCACCCGACCCAAACCAACTCATATGAGGTCGGGTTGGGTTGTTTCGGGTTTCGTAAAAAATTTCGACTAAACCGACCCAACCAAACTCGTGTATATTTGACTGGGTTTGGTCTTTAAACATCTAAAAATTCACCTGATCCGACCCATGCTCATCCCTAACGGAAATTGCTTTGTGTTTTGTTTTACGAGGATTATATACATATATTTTGCTAGTTCTAAAATCTACTTTGGTTTCCTAAAATAATCTATTTTAGTGGATGTGCGTTAACTTATGGAAATTAAAAGGTTAAAGCATGGGAATAATAGATCATTGTGACTAAGGAAAAGCTTAAAAAGATAAAGTGTTGAGTAATTAATAAATTAAAACTATTAATAGTATTGGTACTGCAACGAGTCCAAATCCCATCCCGAACATGAGAGGGGAGTGTGAGATCTGGACCTTAGAATGAAAAGGGTGTTTGTGTGTTTTTGTGGGGTGGGGGGGTGTTTAAGTGTGAAAAATGATAGAGAAAAAATATTAAAGGTAGGGATTGTTTCACTGCAGAAAAAATGAGAGAAAGCACCGGAGAAAATTTGTGTCCTACTGCAACAAGTTAGGTTTTTCCGATTGATTTGAAATGAAAAAAGGGCCTACAACTAAAAGGTTTGAAAGGTATATTTTTGTTCAGCTTCTCCGGATCGGTATTTGAACCTTAATCACATGGTAGAATTGCATTACAACAATTACCACATGGGTCAGCAGTGCCGGTGTTAATATGACATTTCAATATCTAAATATCAAATTGCAACTTGCAATCAAAAAAAAATATCAAATTGCAACTGTGGCGAAAAACGAATCCAAATTTGCTGCAGCCACAAATTCATGCAATCAGTAATCTCGATTGCTCGATTGAGATCAGACGGTTCACGTTTCACAAGACGCGGTTTGTATATGTTTTTGCAAAGTTGAAACGTGAATCGTCCGATCTCAATCGGACAATCGAGATCGTCTAACTGCGTGTGACTGCATGATTTTGTGACTGCAAAGAATCCGAATTCATCAAAAACCTAGGAGAATTGAATAATATTAAAGTGTGGCTTTATAGGTCTAAAGATAAACTCCAACCATATAACTGAATTTGGGTTCTTAGATGACTTCTAGTGAGGCCTAACTATGTCATGTCACCTTTAACAACATTAGCAATTTTCACTTCCGTGATGCAAGAACAGACGCTTTATCCCCCCATTTTTTTTCTCTTTTTGGATTTTTTTTGGAACGGTTCTTACAATTGGCTTCCAACCAGCTTCCTCCCATGCTAGTTCTTGTGACAACATGTTCTTACATTTAAAAACCTTGGTGATAACCAGGGCTTGAATGGCGACTTGCATTTGTATGAAAATGATGGGATATTCAGCCATTACAAAATCTGAAGTGATGAGAAGTGGATAATAGAAACTATGGGCAACAATTTAAACTTGAAGCTAAATGCAAGGGGAAAAGTATTATCTGGGCTCTATCCATCCTTGGCTTAAAGAACAACTTGGCTATGTCATGATAAGAATGATCTATGTTACCTTCAAACACACTAGTACACGAAACGGAAAACAATTGGGTCTTTTACACCGGTTTTGCATGTAATCGGTGTCAAACGTAACGCTGTGGCAATTTTGAAATTAACGTGTCACGTTTCACACCGATTATATGCAAAACCAGTGTAAAAAGTTCTTTTTTAAATGGAGACATTTTACACCAGTGTTCCATTAACCAGTGTCACACGTGATGTGGTGGCAATTTTAAAATTAAATTAAAACGTCACCTTTTACACTGGTCGTGGCGATGTTAAATCACACCTTTAACACCGGTTTCCCAAATAATCGGCGTGATATGGTAATTATCCAGATTTAAAGAAGCAAGCCCATACAGAACTCATTCACTTCTGTTCTTAGCAAACCCTATCTCTCTCTCTCACCACCACCATTGAAGCTTCGTCCAGCCACAACATTCTCCATCACAGGTAAAGGTCTCTCTCTTTCTTGTTGTAAACAACTTGGTCATGTTTTGTCTCATTGTTACTTTCTCTATCTCTCGTTCCAGTGTTCCTGCCACCGTCGTTGTCGCCACGCCATCGCAGTTCTCTAAATTGTAGCCCATTACCATTGTTGTCAAAGCTCGTTCACACTTGAGGTAAGATTCTAAAACTGCTCGTTCACGCCGTCCGCATTCTCAAAGGAATGAACTTGTTCGAGTTCATATGACTTTCCATGTTTATTTTTGTTTTGGGAATTTTGTTATTTCAATGTGTGTGGTCTCGCCATTCTGTGATTGTAATTTTCAGTTTGGTAGTGTTACATTTTGTTTCTTTGGTTCTGTTTTGGTTTTATTTTTTTGTAATTTGACACAATTGTGTTGTATTGTGGAGGATTGTTGATGGTAAAAAATATTATTCTTTTTATGCATTGTTTGTTGTTATGCATTTTTAATTTGTTGCCACTATTGTGCTTGTCGTCATTCATTTTAAACTTTAGTTTGGTTTCTAATGATTTACCACTCAGGCGATGAATGAAGAGGGTAATCAAGATTAGGGGGGCCGACATACTCGCATGACATCGAGGAGGCCATCTGGTGCCCCTATTAGGAGGTAGTTGATGACCGCAAGGAAGTATCGCACAATATTTTAGCATCACAATGAGGATCGTATGCAAATAGTTTCGAGGAGACCACCCTCTACCAGGAGGCTCGTAGCCGCCAGGGAGGTTCGTAAAGGGTCGGACGTCGTTCAGAGCGATGACTTCGAGATCTCAAAATATACTCCTTCGACACCGGAGTACTCTCCTTTATACCAGAGTACTCTCCCTCGACTCCCTCAGACGTATCTACAACCCGATTTTGTCCTAGGGAGCCGTCCAGCAGCCACTCCTCGAATTGATTAATGTAAGCGCATGTTTTTTATATTTCCAGATATATCTTCCCTTTCAATTTTACTTATCAATTTACGATCCAGTTGCTTGAAAATCTTAGTAATATTAATGTGTTGCAGGGCATTGAAGAGATATGTATTATTATCGTTCACTTCCTACATTATGTGAAGAAGAATAGGCTTCAAGATTCTTCTTCATATATTGCTGGAAGTAAATGGTTGAAGCATTAGAAGAAAATATACAGCGAGGAAGAAGCTGATGAAGTTTGTCACCAAGATGATGGTGAAACCATGAGTTCTTCTTTGGTGACAAACTTCATCAGCTTTCTCCTTACTGTATCTTTTCTTTTAATGCTTCAACCCTTCATTTCTTGTATTATGTGAAGAAGAATCCCGAAACATATTCTTCTTGGGGAGAAGCGACAACATTAATCATAGAAGACATAATGAAGCTTTGTAAAAAAAGATATGACATGAGGACAAAGCTGAAGTTTTGTCGTCATTGCTTGTTATATGTTAAAAAATGAATTTTGATCCAAATTCTTGATAAATTTGGTGCTACGAATTCTGAATTATATAATTTTTCAGTTTTTAAAAAATTTATGTGTATTGTATGTCATTGCTATTTTATGTGTAAAAATTGAATAGTTTAAATGATTTGAATTTTGGGCACATTTGGTGCTAATTCTGCTGTCAATTCTTGACAAATTTGGTGTCTGTTTACTATCGATCATTTAGAGTGCATCTGGGCAGGGATGGACAAAAACAAATAGATATTTAAAAAAAAATTGTATGTTTACACCGGTTATTCTTAAAACCGGTATAAAAGACAGACGTTTTACACAAGTTATCAACCAAAACAGGTGTAACAAGTAAGTCTTTCACACCGATTTTTGTTTATAACCTGTGTAAAAAGCCCCAACATATAACACCAAGATTATCTACACTGATATCAAAGCCGGTGTAAAATGTTAAACTTAACTGGTGTTAAATCTTTTTCCTGCACCAGTGACATAGTATATTGTATAATTAAGTTACCGTTAATTGAAAAACGATGTATTATACAAAAGATAAAAAAATAAAGGCTTAAATATGAAATTGGTTCCTAAAAAATTCATAAAATTCGTTTTTAGTCCCAAAAAAAAATATACAGGTTTTTAGTACCCAAATTTGAAAATGTTTTTCCGTCAGTCTCTTTAGTTGATTTTGTTTGTGTTGCTTATGTGGCAGGGACTAAAAACGAACTTTCAAAATTTTTTGGTACTAAAAACGAACTTTCAGAATTTTTGGGGACTAAAAACAAACTTTTAGAATTTTTGAGGGACTAAAATCATAACGACAAATTTTTGAAGGATTGATGGAAAAATATTTTTAAAATTTGAGAGACTAAAAATCTACAGATTTTTTTTGGGATTAAAAACAAACTTTACTAATTTTTTTTAAGAGAATAATTTGTTATTTAAGCCAAAAATGGAAAACTGCTCTGGCGGGTTACTCTTCACAAAAAGCCACCGAGTTTATTTCATTTGAAGTTTGGGAAAAGTATGCTTCGGTGTCCAAGACACGCATGAAAATTTGAGTGAAATAGAAATAGAAGTGGGGATGGTCATGGAAAATAATAGTAGTATTAAAAAAAAAAGACAAAAGATGAGACGCCAAATGGCAAATGGAGCGTGAATAAGCAGCCAGGGTTAAATTTTACCTGGAAAAAAAATATCCCTACCTGACCTGTGCCTAGGAGTTGACAAAAAAAGGTTACATTTCACGCGGGAAAGTTCTAGCTTGATTCAGAAGAGTATTCATGAACCGGGTAAAGACGTGAACAATCCTATCTACAATTTTAGGCTATGTTTGGTATAAAAAAATTGGAGAAAAGAAATTTTATTGGTTAAAATATAAAATGATACATGTGTCACACTATAATTAATTAGTCACACTTGTCAATATCAAATCAAAAAGTTAAAATTTTTCCTTAAATACTATTTTGGTTCTTTAATTTATTTTTGATGTTCAATTAAGTCCTTTAATTATTTTTTGGTCAAATAAGTCCTTTAAGGTGAGCCAAATAGGTCCTTTTCGACCAAATAAGTCTTTTAAATTTTTAAGTTTGGCCAAGTAGGTTTTTTAAGTGTTTAATTTGGGCCAAATAGGTCTTTAATAGGCCTTTTTTTTGTGGGCAAAAGTGCAACATGCTATTCATATTGGGCAAAGGCCACAAAAATATTACACTAAGTGCAATCTAGCAACCCACTATTGGGCACTAATAGTCCACTAATGAGGCACAATATATGATTAATACAATCTTTTGAATAAACTAATCAACAATAAGCACATGAGATGCTTCTGACCTTTTAACTACTAGCCAAACCAATCAGACACAACAAACATAGACAATCAAGACTCCAATAACCCAGTATGAGGGCTTGTCATCCACCTTCACACTATACATGACAAACACAATCAGGAGGTTTTGTTGATGGTCGGATAGGCAGCCCAAGGCTAGCCCTCAACTCGTGACTCTCAACATTAGCATTTGAGCATGGTATTCCCTGTTGAAGCAAATTATTTTGCACAACAATAATTGGATGAGATCCCCCAACAAATGTCTTTTCACTTCCTTTTTGATTATTTAGTCCATTTCTTGGTCCCTTGGACATTTGTCTCCACTTTCTTTTGGTCAAACCAAAAAGGACATTTTTCTCCACTTCCTTAATAGGTCTTTTAAGTTCTTTAAGTTTGGTCAAATAGGTCATATATGGTAATAACTCATTTGACCCAATTTAAAAACTTAAAAATCTTATTTGGTCTAACTTAAAAACTTGAAGGACTTATTTGGCCTAAAAAATAGTTAAATGACCAAATTGAATTTCAAAAATAAGTTAAGGAACCAAAATAGTATTTAAGCATTTTTTTTGACTAATTAGTACATATATTGTAAACATGGGATAAAAATCCTCTATAGTTCAAAATAAACGCCGAAAAATCTTGGCAATTGAAATTAATTTAGTTTTAATTCTTATATAATATTATAGTAAATATTGTAATCTATTAACTTCTAACTAGATTTTTTTTTTCTTTTTTCTAACCCACTGTAATTAGGTTTTTGGCTCCCCAGTGGGTTTCCCAATATTCCCAAAAACTTAAATTTTTTGGACTAGCTATAGGACTACTCTCCAATATATTCGGTTTTTTACACACGAGGTTGAGTTGCTTTTCACTGGGATTCTTTTTCTAGGGAGGGTCTGGTTACCAATACTCCCAACACCATATTGTACTTCAAACTAGAAGTTAATAAATTACATTATTATAAATGTATAAGTATTTTTGACTAAATTATAAATGTAAGTTATTAACTTCTAATTATGCAGTTCTTATTATAGAATATTTTCAATTGACAAATTAGTGCAGTTTTTTTATGGACCCCATTGTAATTAGCTCTTTGGGACCAGTGGGTCCTCCGAAGTATCCCCATGGGTTCGGTCCTTTGGACCGCCTATGAGACTCATCTCCGGTCGATGTACTGTCGGGCAATTAAATAGACCTCTCTCAAACACCTTTTTTTCCATCTACAAGGCTCGATCCCGAGACCTTACTTAAGGGAATCTGAGCCCCTTCCGCTTGGACCAACGTGGGTTGGTTCGTGCAGTTCTTTTTTAACTTCAGGTAATCAAATTCCGGTATTATGTTGTTATATATATCAAGCATTTTAATTAGATGCATTTTCAGTGAATCATAAAAAACTAAATTAAAAAGATAATGTTGAAAAGATTAATTTAATTTAAAAAATATTTTAATGATAATATATATATATATATATATATATATATATATATATATATATGTTGCTAAAATACTCCTTCTAATTTTAAGTGGGTGTATTGTAGCATTTCCCTATATATATATATATATATATATATATATATATATACACACACACACATATACATATAAATAAAGATGGAACGTTTAAAGATCAAGTGTTAGGTTTCTTGAAAAGAACTATGAGAAGAAGTGCCGAGAGATATATAGAAAGCTTAGAATCAAATTTTAGTATTTATAGTGCTAGTATAAATTCAGGGAACTCTAGTAATAATGAATAAAGAAATTGAAGAAGTTAGTAATAATAGTTCTATAGAATTTACTGATATTCAGGAATATGAAAGATTAGAAGGAATTAAGAGAGAGGATATAGATATACAACCAACGAAGAATTTGTTAGAAAAATTTGGAAAGTATATAGGACAAACAGTTAGAATACAAAAAATTCATGAATCTAGTGTAGAAATAAAAGATACCAAGAGGAAAGGAAGGATTCCATTAATCACAAGAGAAATAGTAGATTCAGTGTTGAAAAAATTAGATAAAGAAAAGAAAAAAGAAAATGAAGGTTGTTGATTTGATAAAGGTACAGGTAATGATAAAAGGGTATTTTTAAGAAAAGTTAGATTCTCCAATAGCTATTTACATTATTGATGAAAAAATTATTCATAATGTTCAAGATGCATTATTTGGTGCAGTAATGAGAAAATTATATTATGGTAAGATAATTTTTGAATATGAACCTAATTTTAATATTTATATTAATGATAGGAATATTTATAAAGCATTAGTATTATATCATAAGTTAGAATATTTTACTATGCCTAAAGGTAGTCATTGTTACTCAATTACATATAGAACAATTTTTGGTATTACTCCAAGTCATCATGCTATGAAATTTAAGCCAAAAAAAAATTAGTTTTAAAGAAATATTTGTTGGATTAATCGAATGGATACCCCCAAAGTGATTAAATCCTAGACAATTAATTTATATTGATGAAATAAGAACTGATGAAATGCCAAGAATTACTGAAAGTTTTCCTGAGATTACAGGTGATAAAACCAGAGCAATAATACGAAGATCTACAGGTGAGTGTTCTCGTAGAAGTTTAAATCTATAAAATTCTTTTAGAAAAAGTTTAGATTTGACGGAGAAAAAGGTTTAGGAAATACTCAATATTTTATAGAAGTAGGAATTAAATTAGAAGAAACCCTGTTAAGTGTTTAATAAACACAGGAGTAGGAACACATCATATAACTATAGATTTATTATAAGAAATACCCATTAAAGAATTAAAGAATAAATATTATTATCTAGATTATTATTATAATAAGCCTTATATTACTCATAAAGATGATATAGTTATTTTAATAAAAGATCAAGAAATCCCAATTTTAATAGAAGTGGAAGACAATGTTAGTAAAGATTTTCTATTAGGAATGGATTTTCTTCGTAATTTTGATGATTATTTTATTAAAGATTCTTATATAGAATTATTTTTGATGGAAAAAGAATTGAAATCAGTAATATGCAAAAAGATTAATAAAAAGCAGAATGCTATGGTTATTGAGATTATATATGATAAAATATTGATTGATTCAGGATCTGGATTTAGTATAACAAGTCATTATTTTCCTAATATTAGAAAAATTGATAAAATTATAGGATGAGATATTCATAATAAAGAAATTATTTTTGATCAAGGATATATTAATTTTTGGATAATTATTGAAAATTTACAAGTTAGATTTGATAAATTATATTATTACCCCAATATTGTGTATGATTTTCTTATTGGACAAGATTTTATTAATAGAAATTTACCATTTATATAGATAATACAAAAGTATATTGGCTAAAATACTTTTTTAATCTCTTAACTTATTTTTGAGGTGCAAATTGATCCTTTAACTTTAAAAGTGTCAAGTTGATCCTTTAATTAAATAAAATTAATCAAGTTAGTCATTTCCATTACTTAGACACTGACAGTGTTAACTTTGCCCAACGTAGTGCAGACGTGGCGAAACACACTATCTGACATGGATACATATATTATAGTTTAATGCCACTTGGAATAAGACACTTTCTTCTCCATCTTCTCCACCCCTCTTCCCCTTCTCCACCCACCCCACCCCTTCCCTTTCCACCACCACCTCCCTGTCGTCCACCCAACCAACCCCCAACGACCCAACCATCCACTTCGAATAGACACCTTCATCCTCCAGTCCCTCAACCTGCTACTTCACCATGCCATAAATTCACAAATTCCCATTCACCTTGCCAAGCGGAGAAACAAGCTGTTGTAATGCTGCAATTCGTTCTCCAAGCTTCTCATTTTTCTGCAATTCCAAATAATTCATCAACCAAACTATATAATATAACATAATAATAACATAATACAATATAATAAAATAAATTATCTCTGACTTACAAAATCATGTTAGATTTTAATTTTAGAAAAGGACAGGTCATGGGTAATGCTGAGTTCAGGAGAAAGAGATGAAAAAAGAGAGGGACATGCAACCCATCATCCATAGTTGATTTTGATTTCCCTTTCACCTTTGCATGTCCAGTTGAAGTGGGGTTGTTCTTTGCTTTGTTCTTCTTAGGAGCTCTCTGCCCTCCATCACCTTCCTTGGTCCACGCTTTGGGAGAAAGGGAAACGATGAGAGGGGTTGGGTCCTTGGGGGTTGGGTGGGTGGACGACAGGGAGGTGGGGTGGGTGGAGAAGGGGAAGAGGGTCCGAGAAGATGGAGAAGAAAGGGTTTTAGTCCAAGTGGCATTAAACTATAATATATTTATCCACATCAGATAGTGTGTTTCGCCACGTCTGCGCCATGTTGGACAAAGTTAACACCGTCAGTGTCTAAGTGACGGAAATGACTAACTTTGTTCATTTTATTTAATTAAATGACCAATTTGACACTTTTAAAAGTTAAATGACCAACTTGCACCTCAAGAATAAATTAAGGGACTAAAAAGGTATTTTAGCTAAAGTATATTTTACTAGTCCATGTGGAACTCAATTTTCAACTATTATAGTTAATCAACCATATAGACATATTTATAAGCACAACTAGCGTGGTGAGATTATACCACTCCATTTAAATCAAGCAGAAGGTTTTGTTATAAAAGAAAAGATTTTAAAACTTTTAGAAAGTTGTTACGAAGAAGACCCTCAAGCATTTTAAAAAAAAAAAGCAGTATGTCGCTAAGATAGAATTATTAACTAATAAACCAGTCTGTGAAAAAGCTATGATTTATACAAAGGAAGATGAAAAGGATTATATTAATATTATTAATAAACATTTAAAGTTTAATTTGATAAGAGAAACTAATAGTGCATATAATTCTGCTACTTTTCTAGTTAGAAATCTTAATGAGGTAAAAAAAGGAGAACTTAGAATGGTTATAAATTATAAGCCCCTAAATAAAATTGTTAAAGATTATCCTTATCCCCTTCTAAGAAAGGACATGATTTATAAAAAGATTAAAGAAGGGAAGTTATTTTCTGAGTTTGATCTTAAATCAGGTTTTTATCAAATACTTTTACTCTACAAGGAAGATATGAATAGAATGTCCTACCAATGGGATTAAAGACAAATCCTTGTATTTTTCAAGAAAGATTAGATAAAATTTATAAAGATTGTTATAATTTTATTATTATATATATTGATGATATTTTAGTATATAGTTAGAATATTCAAGATCATAATAAACATTAATTTATTTATATTTACTACAAGGGTCTTTGAAAATGGTTTAGTATTAAGTAAGAAGAAATCTGAGATAGCTAGAAAAAAAAATTGTTATTTAGGATTAATTATAAATAAAGGTATTATAGAACTTCAACTCCATATATCAAAAAAGATATTAGAATTTCTCAATAAATTAGAAAATCTTAAGCAAGTACAATATTTTCTAGGACATATAAATTATGCTTCACAATTTATTAAGGATTGTGCTAAGTTAAAAAGTAGAATATTACAAGAAAAAATAAGAAAAGATAAGAAATTTGAATGGACTGAAGAAGATACTCAATGGGTTCAAGGTATTAAAGAGAAAGTTAAAAATTTAGAAAGACTTCCATTACCTAGGGAAGAAGATGATTTATACATAGAGACAGATGCATCAGATAAGTATTGGGGAGCAGTGCTTAGAAGACAAGAAGATAATATGATATTAAGATATACTTCAGGCACTTTTCGAGAAGCTGAATTAAATTATGATATAAATAAAAATGAAGTTTTAGCAGTAATTACAGCAATATAATCTTTTAAGACTTGGCTAGTAAAGAAAGAATTTACTGTAAAAACAGATAATACCCAGGTAAAAACATTTTTGGAAAATAAAATTAATGATAATATTGTTAATCATAGAAGGATAATATGGCAAATGAGAGTAAATCATTTTACTTTTAAAGTAGTATATATCAAAGGATCTAATAATTGTTTTGCAGGTAAAAGCATTTTTGGAAAATAAAATTAAAGATAATATTGTTAATCATAGAAGGATAATGTGGCAAATGAGAGTAAGTCCTTTTACTTTTAAAGTAGTATATATCAAATGATCTAATAATTGTTTTGCAGATCAATTATTCAGGCCAAATGGGTGATCAATTAAAAGAAGATAAAGCCAAGGTCATTATTGCAAAGCTAGGAGACATTGACAAACAATTTCATGACTTAGCAATTCATATTGATGAAGAATTTGTCAAGATGGCCAATTTGATAGACGACAAGCTTACAACCTTTGCTGATTATTTCCACCAAAAACAAAGGAAATTGTTAAAACCCTTAATATCTCTCAATATCCTCAACCTGGTCCATCAATTCCTTCAAGTTCTAGTTTTTTAGAAAAAGAAAAGGCTGGAAGTTGAGATAACCAAGAAGGAAGGAACTAGGATAAAATTCACAAGAAAAATATCTTTTAAAGAAAAACTAGTTAATTCCCTTTCTAAAGAACTAATTGATAAATTTAAGGAAGTTTACCAATCTTTGGTAAATTTTATGTATAAAGAAAACCCAATAGAACTCGAGAATTATATTATTGAGTACAAAGGAATATACCCAAGAATTATGATTATCTTAGATGACTGGGAAGATATTAATCTTCTTATTGATCTTCTAAGATTTGGATTTATTGATTCAATTTATATTGATCCAAGTAATGATCTATCCAAGTTGAAGTTGTAACACCCCACAGTCCTATTCATGCTTTATTTTACATAATTAGCCTAACTAGCGTAATTAACATAAAAATACGAAGGAATTAAAACTAAAACATAAATAAGACTACGACGCATTACGGTGAAGTAAACTAGTGTCTTACGTGCATACGTATATATATATATATATATAATATCAGAGTGCATCAGTGTGCGTAGTGTAATAAGTAAAGGAATACTTATTGGCAAAACCCCCTTTCCGTTAGGGTTGCTGTCCCCCTTTCCCATTAGGGACTCCCGTCTCCCTTTTCTGATAGAGCACGGGGCGACACTAGCCTAGTCCATGAGGTATTCCCCTTTTCCGTTAGGAATCTTTCTCCCCCTTTCTCGATAGGGACGTCCGTTTCTCCTTTTTTCAATAGGGAACATAGTGGATCTAACCTACTAAGCGAGATATCCCCCTTTCCTGTTAGGGATCCTCTCCACTTCATATTCCCGTTAAGAATGAAGTGGTTACTAATGCAATATCATATGCATGCATCCAACACCTCATAATCATATGCCTCACATCATGTTATGCACACATTTCCCAAAATATCCCTTTAATTATGTTAATTCATACCAAAAGCTATACTTAGACATTTTAGCATGCTAAGGAAACATACAACACATTTCCACAAATAATGTACATTTAACCATGTTACCCTAATCATGTTACTACTCACATAAAGCACATACAACACAACTTACAATTAAACATGTTATCAAGCAATCATATTTAATAATAAAATAATCTTAAGTTGGCTGATGGGTCTACCATGCCTATCCTTAGATACGGCACACCGTAACCCCTATCCTTAGGTGTTACTGACATCAACCCTAGTAGGGCTTAGGTCACCCTACACATGCCAAACAATCATATCTACTACACATAACCCAATGGAAGTATATTCTTTCGCCCACCTGGTATTCGGAGAACTCGGAATCACAAGCAGACACTGAACCACAATCACGGACTCACGAACAAACCAATATTTTCCACACTAAGTTCAGATTCATCCAACAACAATAAACAAGCCGAGAGTTACCCAACAATTTCGCCGAGCATGCTAGAACGACCCACAATTAACCGGAAACACAAAAACGCACTCGGATTAGAATTAGGGAAACTAATGAAATTACTAAAAATGCAAGAGGGTCACGGCCAGAGGTTGGTCACAAGGTCCAGAGGCTCAAACTTACCCAAAAACAACGTCAGACAAAGTTTCACGGTCAATCGGTGCCTGCACTATTGCCAAAACCCCAAAATACGAAGAACAGTTAATTAGAGGCTATCCAAACCACAAGCGAAATCACGAAATCAGAACATGAACATGGAGAACAAAGGCTCAAGTCTCTGTCTCATGGTCCAAGGAATCTCCTCCGGGAGTTCCGGCAAAACCCTAGCTCGTTCGGTCAAACCGGGGTCCAAAACACAGTCTGATTAGGGCTAGGAACTAGAATCAATTTAAGAATCAAGAATTACAAACTGAACACAGTCATGAACAATATAGGGCACAAGCTTTACCTCGACGAAACGACGATCAGAGATAAGCAAGCCCGGACGGAAACAGACGAGTTTGCACTGTCGGATTGATGAACCGGTATCAGAGATAGCTTAGAATGGATCCCCAAAGCTTAGAATGACCAACAATGGTGGTTTTCTAGTTTAAGACACTCCTCATGTCGTGTTTAGGGAGAAGGAATGGAAAATATCAGATTAAATGGATTAATGGGCTTAAATAGGCAAAAAGTGGTCACTGGGAGCGCGCCACGCGCGTCCCATGCGCGCGCCACGCACATTCCTGTGCTATATCTCTGTCTCAACGTGCGTCACGCGCGCTTGCGCGGGCTCCACACGCGTCTGTGTGGCCTTTCTTCACGCTAAAGGAGTCTCCTGCATGCACGTCACGTGTCGCGTTCCCATTGGATCATGCGCCACATGTCAAAACTGATCAGAGGCTGCTGGCACACCATGCACCAGCGCGCGCCACGTGCGTCTCAAGGCTAACCAGGCGCGCGTCACGTGCTTCTGCTCAGACTTATCTGGTTTCACGCGATTTCTTCGATTCCGACTTCCGTGCGGTTCAGAACTCGATACCCTAACACTTAAACATGATTCCTTACACAAGAGGACATCAAATGGACTCAAGAACAAAGGTTCAAGGTCTTATTTACTCATCCGAAAAGTCATACTCGTCTAAGGGTACGAATACACAAAACCCTAATCCCGACTCCGATCGTTCTCAAACTTAACCACGCTTCTAAGACTCATATCAAAACCTTATCAAACATTATTCTAACCTCAAATAACATTCCAAACCTCAAAACACACTCTCATACAAGCTCATGGTAACACAGAAAGCGAACACACAGCCGAAAAGTCAAATATACAGTCAAATATACACAAAACCCACTTAGGGCACACAAGTACACATAAACACGCACACTAAGCAAGATTTAGAAAAATGAGGATGTTACAGCAGTATTTTCGGAGCCAATTGTTAATGGGATCCAAGGATATATTAAAGGAGTCAATCCTCAAAAAACAATCTTTGTCAAGATATATACGACAAGTCTAGATCTTGAAGGAGAAGCAATTTATTTTGTCAAAATTGGAACTTTGAATAATGAAGAAATTGGAGCTCAAGGATATGTTTTTAAGGATGATATTGTTCCAGTTATTAATGAAGAATGGATTAATAAAAGGAGAGCACTTGGTTTCCATGTGCTTCTTATGATAATGAAAGAGACATATAGCCAAGGTAGATTTTGAAGCTATGCAATAACCGAGAAAGCTATAGTCATCTGTAAAAAAGAAAAAGATCAACAACAAGGTATTTTGAGAGTCCTTCAATCATTCATTTAGAAGATCGAGAAAAATCATTTCCAAGGACAGATATAAACCCATCATCAATTCTGTTAGATTCTAAAGAACAGTGGTGAATATACGTGTCACTACTGTAAAGGAAAGTAAAAAAAGGATGCAAGCTGATTGAAAACCAAGACTGAAGGACGACAAGTGGGCAAGAAGATAAAAAATAAAGATGCTTTGAAGATAAAAAGTTACTACAGTTTATTAACCCTAGTTACTTTTTATCGTTTTGTAACTATAGTTATGTAACTAAAGTTACTTTGTAACTAAGTGTAAAGAGGCCGGACCTCTATAAAAACTCCTCTATGTATCTTGTAAGATCATCGAATGCTTATCCTTCTTTCCATCCTTGTAAACAATCCACTATGTTTTAAATAAATTCAAAATTTCTGAAATTCTGTTTAGCCTTAATTTTCCTTCAAGTTCTCTTAGTTTAGAAAGAATATGATATAATTTCGAGAGATAAAAGCCAATACATGTTTTTATTTATTGAGTGATAAAAGCCCGAGGTTGAAGATCACCAGTGGAGGTTATCCATTGTTCTCGCCTAATTAGTCGGGTAGGCATTGCTTCGGCGGTGGAACTTTTAGGTTGACTCAACGGCAAGCTTTGACCAATCAATTTATAGAAGCGTGGTAAGGCCCATAACTATTTAACATATCATATTGTTATCTAGAGTAAGGAACCTCTGTATATGGAAAATTTCTGTCAAATAAAAGAGTAAGAATCTTTATTTTCAATATGAGTTCACTTACACAATTTGACTACGAAGATTATATCCAAGATTATGATGCAGATGCTACTATAGATCAATATATGAATTAATGCTACTATAGATCAATATATGAATTACACAATTTGACTACGAAGATTATATCCAAGATTATGATGCAGATGCTACTATAGATCAATATATGAATGATAGAATTAAAGAAATTGAGACATATGATCAATATAAGAGGATAGGTTATGATGATATCATTAATTTATTTACCAATATGTTAGAAGATAAGATTGAATTAGGAAATGAACAAAGATTGATAGATTTTATGGATCTAGTAATTCAAAGATTAAAGATCCCCCAAGAAATGATATCAAAGCGTCAAGGTAAAGATAACGGAAAACAAGTTATAAATGAAGCTAGTAGTAGTAAATCAACTAATTATGACATACTTCAAGGATTTGCTGAGTCATGTCGACATTTAGATAATTTAGATATAAATGATTTTACTATTCAAGAGCTTACAGAAATTAAAGTCATTATATGTTATTATAAACACCAACTAGAAGAATATATAGAAAAAGAATTAGAAAAATTTGAAGGGAGCAGGAGAGATGTACTTGAACAGATATATACAATGTTTCGAAAGTTATAATATGGATAGGATAGAAGTGCTTAAAGCAGAAATAAAAAACCTAGAAAAAGATAAGAGTACTCAGTCATTTATGAAATTGATTAATCATGAAAAGCTAGACTATATAAATGAACAATTAGAAATAATTAAGAAACAATTAGAGATTATCAATATATTATTAGAAAATGAAAAGCAAGATAAGTTTAGAGAAGAGATTATAGGAAAGCAACCTATAAAGGATGAGAATAAACAAAAGACGTTGTTAGAAATGATAAAAGAAAATGAGCATCATTTGTCTCCCTCAGTTCGTTGTATGTATGATTGGAAGAAAAAAGAAAAAGAAAAAGTAGAAAAAGGAAAAGTTGATAAGAAAAAGGATGGTGAAAGGAATAAGGAAATAACGGTTACAAATATTAAGATGAATATAGATCAATATCTTGAGATGGATAGTGATAGTGACTACGAAGATATGATTATAAGGAAATTAGAAAAATTAGAAATAAATAATTTAGATGTAAAACCCAATACTACCCCTCCAATTGTTGTTTCAACTAAGGAATAAAGTACTAGTAATAGTGAAGATTGGAGAAATTTTGTAGCTCCAGAAGATAGTCAAGGACATAGATCGAGAATAGAAGAAGGAGAACAGGCAAACCCTAGAAGAAAATATATTGATCGTAGACAATATTTTATTAGACCAAATAATCTGATTCCTATGAAATACGTACCTTATGATAAAGAACTACAAACTTTAAACCCTACAGGTATTTATTTAGACATAGATTGTGTCGATGATAGAGAAAAAATGATATCTTTATGGATTAAAGAAAATGGCGCGATTATAAATAAAGATGACATGTCTAAAGATCAAGCATTAGATTTCTTGAAAAGAACTATGAGAGGAAGTGCCGAGAGATATATAGAACGCTTAGGATGAGTTGTTAATACTCTTAAAGATAATTCAGGAAATACTTTTGTATTTATTAGCAATATAGAAAAGATTTTAAGACAAGAATTTCTTGGACAATCGTGTGCTGCAAGTATTGAACAACGATGGGCTCTAGATAAAGAATTTGCTATAAAAGGCATGACAAATATTAATATTTGTGATATGTGTTATTTTGATCAATATACATGTGAATTTAATGAATGGTTTTATAAAGCTAGATTAAACCTCAGACACCTGATTATGAATTTTATTCTAGAATATATTATGAAAAAATTACCAGAACCTTTTAAGACTAGATTAATAACAGATTTTTCTACACAGAATTTAAAGGATCCCACTCTGAGAGTTAGAATTTTATTTGCTAAGAAAAAGATATCAGAATATTGTTTGCAAGCTAGAGAACAAAGACAAATTTATAAGTATCAAAAGAAGAGGCTATGTTGCTCTAAGAATAATGAAATAGGATAGTATGGTTGTTATAATAGAAGACCTTATAAGAAGAATAAAAAATGGAATTTTTTTTTTTGAGGAAAAGAAAGTTATGGCATTTCACTTAAAATAAAGAATATACATTGTTATATATCTAGAATTTCACTTAAAATAAA
Organism: Calophaca sinica; assembly: GCA_037113605.1. Classification (NCBI taxonomy): domain Eukaryota; kingdom Viridiplantae; phylum Streptophyta; class Magnoliopsida; order Fabales; family Fabaceae; genus Calophaca; species Calophaca sinica. Next base: position 119,377,601 of record CM073731.1, read on the forward strand.
GAAAGTTATGGCATTTCACTTAAAATAAAGAAAGTTATTCCTATTTGTATAAAAAATGGAAATTTAGAAAATCTAAATTTAGAAAATATGATAAGAATAGATATTTTAGGAGAAAAAAACTAGTAGTTATAAAAATAATAAACCTAGAAGTCAAAGACCAAAGAAATGCACGTGTTTTATTTGTAAGGAGGAAACCCATTATGCTAACCAGTGTCCAAAAAGAAATAAACACAATGTTAAAAAAACATTAGACGATGCCTTACACTAGACTAGAAAAAACCTTAGGTATCAGTTTCATGCTGACATTGAATAGGAGCTCAACTGCTAAGTAGATCGACGAAATAAAATGAAAATATATTGGGTGGTTGATATGAACAGCCAGCCAATCTTACTTTCGTTAGTGATGTTGTGCTGGAATCGCAACTAGTATAGTACCTAAAGTAGCTGTTTGCTTTAGAACCATTGTTTTTAAAGACATCGGGTAGTATATCATAGTGGTTCTATACAAGAAATTGCTACACAAAGTGCTTATTTAAAAAAAAAAACTCAGTATAATTTACCCATTTGAGCTTTATGCTCTGTGCTTGTACGAATAAATCTTTCCAAAAATATTTAATTGTACCAATACATGAAGTAGACTATTGCTCCAAATTCTCCTAGGGCCAAGGAAAAAACTTAAATCATTTAGTAATAACCTTGTCCAGAGAAACAAGGACCAAACTAATATATACATCAAGGTAAACTGAAAACCCTTAATAATTTTCGGTTGACATTCAAGTCTTTTTGTTAGATCCTCATTTTTTCTAAAAGTGATTGGTTCTATAACAATTTATTCGACAACGCTATCGCTAAATGCATGATTTAAGCCATTTTCTTACCTCAAGAGAAACGATTGGTTTCAGACGATGTTACCTCCATAAATATTGTAAATCTTCGAACATCAAGCTATGCTTATAGTGTACCATGTGCATGTATAGATAAATTTTTTAGAAACTATTTGTTTGTATAAACACAAGACATACAACTTAAATGAGTAAATTATGATAAGTTGTTTAAATATAAATTGTACAATCACATGGCATATATCTTAATTAGATAAATTATGAGTTGTTTAAATATAAATTGTACAACCACAACACATGTATACAAGTGGTGGAAATAATTGAAAAACTCTAGAAGAATTTGGCAAACATAGATGAGTTTAGAAATGAAAACAACAAATCGATATAGATACTTATTTATAGTATAACACCGTTTCATTTCTAGAAACACTCTTTCTAAGCCTTTAATTCTGCATAAGTGCATATTTTGAAACGCTCGTTGAGTCTTTAGAGAGGAGCTATATGGATGTGTGGTGAGTTTGGATAACATTCTCATTAGAACATGCCAGGAAACTTAGATGTATCATGTTTTATTTTCAGTTTATATAACCATAACAAAAAAATTTATTTAAAAAAGTTAAGGTTTCACAAAAACGAAACAGAAATCAAATTAGGATTTGAGGGGAAAAAAGAAGAAGAAAGGAGAATCCACACAGAAAACAAACCATCATGGAGAATCTAGTTAGGGCACATACAAATAACCATGAATACAAGCACAACACATTACGACGATTAAAAGCTTTGAAACGAAAATACTTAAGCCAGATTATGAGGGTTCGTAGAGAGCGAGAGCGTGAAAAAAGAAGAAAGAGAAACAGTGAAAGTGAAGTTGTAGAGAAAGCGAGACGTCTGAGAGAATAAGAGTAAACTTTGAACTAAATAGAGTACATTGTGAACAATTGAAAGCCTTACGCACCCCTTGTGAACATATATATGGTCACTTTTTTTGTAAAAGCAAATACGTTTATTGATTCAAAATAAATCTATACCTAAGCATTAGTAGTGCCTAAGTGGAGTCCAAACCAATGCAATGGTATCTGACTAGAAAATAGCTAACATGACAGCAACATAGCGTCACCACTAACTCCAAAACAGACACCCAATGTTAGAGCTAAAATACACCATAGTACAAATAAACTAATAGCAATTAAGTAAGGGTACAAGACACCCAAACCATCGAATCATAGCACCACAATTAACTTGTCACAATTTGAGAACTTGTTCACGAAAACATGTTGACAGCTGAGACAGAAATGCAACATATCAGCTGCACCACCACCAAAATTTAGCCTTGGTACACCCACTCTGTATCTTTAACCATAAGAAAGCAAGAAACTCAACATTAGTTACCATCTTCCAAAACTGAAAATCAAAGATAGCAGCATCAGCCAAATGATTGAGCAGCAATTAATGACCATCTTCCAGACTAAGCAGTATATTTAGAGGGACTAAATTGACAGCAGTAGCCAAGTGACAACATTTAAAAAATTCTTCTCCATCGGACTTCCCGCTGTATCATTATCTGATAATTTCCATGCATTCTATTGGATTCATGCACTAATCAACAACAAACGATAGATCAGACAATGTGCCTTTCCTACTAATGAACCATCCACACGACAGCACCTTAATTTGGATAATAACGTAATTGAAACCAACAGAATGACCTTGAAAAGTATGATCTTATTTCTCATCATCCAGAGAGTCCATATGATAGCATGCTATACAATGTTTTTAACTTTTCGATGTCTCGATCTTCCCCCTATGAAACAAACCATGTTGTAAGTAATGTTGAACCCCCTCATAAAGACACACCCCATAAACTCCCAACCAAGAGTAAATAGCCATCCAAACCTTATAGGAAAAATGGCACATGAAAAAAAGGTGGTTGTAATCTCCTGGGTGAGCAAAACAAAATACACACTAGACCCTTTAAAAACTCTGCATTGATAATGGACATAATTAGTGGTTCAACTCTGTCCAATAACTGCTACAATATAACTATTACAAAATTGTTGCAGTTTTGTCAATGAATCTGTCATGCATGACACTAGCGATTACATGCAAAACCATTACAACAAAATATCATTCTCTAATGATGACGGGACAAAAACGTAACTAAATATTTGTGGAGAGATTTTTTCTCGCAAACTATAATGGTCCCGTGTCAGACCACTACACTAGCTAGAGACAATACATTATCCCCGATCTGGAACAGTGTTGCAAATATTTTATTAAATTTAATGTTGATCGATTTAACGTGGGGTGTGGGTAATGGGTTATTGGGTGTAGAATTTAACTCCCAACTACTCGAAAGCTAAAAAGGACACACCAATTTTCTACTCCCTCCTTAAATTGTTTATGGTTTAAGGTTATACACATTTCTTAAAAAAATGATTGATTGTATTAATTTCCTTGGTAAAATAATTTCCTTTGACTAAAATACCTTTATTAATTTGAGTGATTAGTAATAGTGGATTGGTAGTTAGGTAGGAGAACTAATTAATATTGGTTAGTTGAAACACAAATAGATAAGAGTATTATTGAAAAACAAGTAATAAATATTTCTTGATATTCTAAAATAATAAATAATTTGAGACAATAAAATATATATTTCAAACATGACAAACAATATGAGACCGAGGGATTAACAAAGAAAACGAGATCATCATCTTGGCTTCACCTTGACTCCTTGCCACGGACAAAATATAAATCAAAGACATCATGCCAAAACCTCATACCCATTTCAACATCGGGAGCATCTTGCTCTTCCACAACCGTTTTCCCTATTAAATTGTAGCGCTTCTTCACCACGCTAAACAATTCGTACCTTAGGAGCACAAACCAAAAAATAAAATTTTAGAAGATAAAAAGCAACTCCGATGACGATTAACAATCAATTAGCATTATTGTAAATGCTAAATCACCGAAGTCGTTGTAGTATAGTGGTAAGTATTCCCGCCTGTCACGCGGGTGACCCGGGTTCGATCCCCGGCAACGGCGTTTAGATTTTTTACGACTTTTTATTTTCTGTTCTGTTTTGCGTTGACCTGCGCGGCGACGAGACGCAGCGGTGGGCCGGTGAATAAGGGCAGAGCTTTTTCTTTCTGTTTAACTCTCTTTCTCTCATCTTCGTTCCTTTAAAATCTCTATTCTGGATCTATTTCTTTTTTCTTCTTGTATGTTTTTTTTTTTTTAATCTGATTTTCTCTCTTTTCTGGTTTTATGTGTTTGGCAAAATTTCCTATGGTGGAACTACAGAAAGTGGGTAAATCAGCAATGGGGGTAGAGGGCTGGCTAGGTCTTTTTCTTATTTTCTTTATCTATTAATTTATGCATTCTAATCTTGGATGTTATTCTATGATTGGATTGCAAATTTGTAGTGAATCAAAAATCAAAGTAACAGCATGACAGTAGATAGAAGAATTATACCAGGCCTCTGTTTTAAGGTTTTTCTTTTGCTAGCTTCTCTTTAGATTGCTCCACGAGTTCTCTACTTTCACACAATTTCTAGTGGATCTCCACTCTCTAAAAATTTCATTTTGAAAAAGCTTCAGCAATTTTTAATAGAATCCTTCTTCAATTCCCTCCTTATTTCTGAACTCAAGTCTTATTAATAGAATTTTAACATCCATAACTAGTAAATGAGCACGGATGCCATAAAACCGGTGGTTAATTTTTCTTCTTCTATATTTTATATAATGGACGGAAATACTACTGAATGATGCAATATGAATAACTAAAATTATTATAGTTAATTTTTTTAAATAGATAATAAATAGAAATAATAAACTCAAATCAAATCTGAATGCGGTCTTAGCAGTAGAAAATGGAAGAGTGGGGGAAAATCACATCTGCCACAGTAGCTTTGTATATGGGTGGCAAAAGAAACCAAAAAAATCAATAAATAACATAGTTATCAAAACCAGACCGGCTGGTTGAACTTGGAACGAGACCCCTGTCCGGTTCATATGAACCTCAAAACCGGATTGCACAAGAACTGGGCTAAAAACCAGAAAAACGATAAAAAAAAAAGCCAAAACCGGCCAAAACCAGGAACCGGGCGGTTTAGAAAAAAATAATTTTTTATTTTTTTTTAAAAATGTTAAATGACATTATTTTTGACACATAAGAGATTTTTTATCCATTTTTTTTCACGTCGATGGATTAAATTAAATAATACAGTAAAATTTAAAATTAATTTATATATTAATATTATTATGAGAGTACTTATATTACAGTATTTACAATTATTGAATATTAGAATGTTATTATAACATATTTGTTTTAGTTTAATATGTAATTTTTGCATGTTATATGTTGACTTATAACATTTTAAGCGGAGTTTAATTTTTTATGTCGTGATGTTATGAATATTATGTTATTTTTTGTTTATTGGTGCTTTATATGTTATATTAAAACTTTTAAAAATATAATTTAATTTATTTCCGGTCCTACCTTTGAACCTTGAACCAGTGCCTACACCAGTTCAGTGTTCGGTCCGGTTTTGATAATCTTGATAAATAAAGAATCGTTTTTTTTGCACTGGACCCAAGTGGCCCAATCTTCTTCTTTTCTTGTTGGGCTTAAGCTAACCCGACTTTTAATTTTTTGGCCAACAAACTTTTAATTTTTATTATGCATTTATTCTAAAATATTTTAAATCAAAAAAGAAAGATAAAAAATTGGTGTTTAGAATGATACAAACAGAAAAAAGGAAAATAAAAGATGGCAAAATATGGTGTGAAAACGCAAAAAGAATGAATACCCCAAACAAACGTAGGTGTTAACAAGAACCATTACCAATATTTTGAACCACATGTTGGTATTTTTTATTCCAATATTTAATGTGGGCTAATATTATTAATAATTATATTAACTATTTATTATAAAAGAGCTATATTTTATGTGATCAAATAAAGTTAAAATAGAGGAAGCTCATTAGACTCCTAATTTATTTAATATGAGCCTTATATGAATAGATGTTAGTGTGGCCCGATAAGGGGATAATGAGTACCATGTTAGGTTTAACACACTATAAAGACGGCTATGGTCCCCAATACACCGAATCGCCGTCATCCATTCTCTTCTCCCCATCTGAAGAGAACCTAAAGTCTCGTGAGAGAGCTCAAGAAGATTCGGTTGAGGAAGAACCATAAAGCCACCGCTAACGTGCTCGTTGTTCGTTGCTATGGATTCAGTTGCTCGTTGGTTGTTCGCGATCATTCCTTTGGTATTCTACTGCAGGTGATTGATTGCTATGGATCCATGTATTCTTCTAATCCATGATAATCCAACATGTCATAGATCCTAGGGGTAGAGAACATGTTATTCTTGTTGAGCATACTTGTATGTCTTTATAGCTTTCGCCTAAGGTATTTCTTCTATGAGATTTGAGCATGCTTGTTCTTGTTGTTGTTATTAATAATGAATTAATTCAAACAAGTGGTATCAGAGCGGTCTTCTATGTTGGTTTATTAGGATTCATATTTGTGTTTGTTCATGATTAGGAATTAAGTTTTTTTCTCAAATTTCTATGAACCTTGTTCGGGCCTTTTGATTAATTCCCCCAATTTTTTTCGTAAAACCAAAATTATGGAATTTAGGATCATTTGTTTATTTTGGCCGGACATGAAATCCATTTTGTTTTTGCTACCACACGATTTGCGCAAATTTGATTGTGTGACGTCAATTAGGAATGTTTTTGAAATCAAGAACGAGCAATCAAGAACTTCAATTGGCTTATGTTACAGCTGGAAAAATCACAACTTTACCTTCAAAATCTCAAGTACATGTAATCAGTTTTTTATTATTTCCAGTAATTTCTTTTGATTAAAGAAAAAGTGTGATATGCGTTAATTGAAATCAATTCACGTTTTGAAATAGTACACGTACATGTATTGTGCTCCTGAATTATCAAGTTCTTTTTTTTTTCCTGGGAATACTGCTTGCGCTATTTTGTCTCAAATACAGATTTGGTTTTTTGTTTTTTTTTATATTGCATAAAAAAGGAAACCAATAAAGTTTTCCCATTTTACGAGTTGTTTTGGAAATTGTTAAAGTTATGATTCTATACATTTTATTTAGACGAAAATATTTGAGTGAGATATTATGTGATTTGTGTCATGAAGATTTCACGATTTTTAAGCCTTTGCGTTAAGTATATTTGCGGTGAATCTTCAATAATATTTAGTATATATATTGTTAATTTTGGCCATCGTGAAAGAAGGCATACAAATCTTTGGTTGAATATCTCTTTATTGTGATAATAAGATTTGATTGTCTTTGATTATTGCATACTTAATGGTTTTGTCTATCTTGAGAATGAATCAAATTATTATCGTGATATTGTTTTAAGATTTGGATTTTGAATTTAATAATAATTCATGTGATATTATTATAATTCAAATTTGAGGTGTATGGTTATGGCCTTAGAATTTTTTTTTGTGTTGTTTATTTATTTTAAATACGAACTTCGTGTCGTGATTTAATTCAAATACGGCCTGCGTGTCGTGATTTTCTTTTATTTCATTTCATTTCATTTTATTGTTAAATATTATAAATGATCAAGAAACACGAAAGATGGGACAACGTCATATGGACGATGGTTGAAGCAATTGGCTAGTGGGTTAAAGAATTGTAATAATTAGTTATTTAATTCTTTTCCGTTTAGGAGGCCATAACCATATCACTATAAACATGCATTATGTATGCGATGTATGAAGTATATACATGTATGCTTGTATGCTATGTATGTTTTTAAATGCTAAATGTCGCGCACAGTTAGAACTTCAGCAGGCCACTGGGCGGTGGTCTCGGGTCGTCACTTTGTCATATTTGAGCCATCGAGCGGCCAACAACACTACTAGGCGGTGATGTGTGAGATACTTCTCTCGCTTTAGGACTGCTAAGTGGTCTTTTGATTGATGTGTGGTGTTGTAAACATACAGTTATGAATATTCCTACACCTAGGTGTGAAATTTATGTAAACTAAGGCCCTCCCATTTTTTAATTAATAATTGTCTAGTATCTTTAATTGGGTTGAATGAAATAACATGTTGCCAAAGTAATATCTGTTGCGTAGATTAGTTCAATTAAATTTACAAAAGATGTAGCGTGGAGTCATTCATGTGGGTTGTTGTCGGCCCAAAGGAAGGCGCAACTTGGCCGCATAATTCCATGCATCCGATGATAAATGTGTGGTGATTATAAAGACAATTTATCCATGTGAGCAATTGGGATGCCCAAAGGCAACCATTGCTTGACAAGACTTATCGCCAATGTTTGATCATTGCATTGAGAGTACCGCTTGCAGTTAGTCCTTACAATCCAAAGATTGGGAATTAATAGTGCGCTTGGTATCTTGTTTGGGTCTTTAATTTACAGATAAAGAATAATTGAACATGTCTTATTAATTATTTTAATTTGACGTGTCAATTGATGATTGTGTGGGTGCGTGTCCATGAGAATATTAATCGGCCCAAAGGAAGGTTAATACTTGGTCGGGTTGCATTCACACCTATAATGATAAACCTGTGACGATTATAAAGATAATTTCTCCATGTGAGCAATGGGATGTCCAAAGACAACCATTGTTTGACAGGACTTATCGACAGTGTTTGACCATTACTACAAAATACCAATAGCAATTAATATCATAGTCCAAAAACTTGGTATTAATGTTGCATCGGATATTTTGATATGTATATTTTAGTACTTTTGTTCTCTTTGAACTATAATAGTTTGTGTATATGCTGTTTTGGGTTCTATTTAATCCTTAAAAGTTTAGAGTTTTAGGATTAAAGACAGACCATTAAAGAAAGTTTTGGATCTAGACCTAGCATAAGAATGGAGAAACCCACTTTCTCTCACTCAATTCGGTATCTATGAAGTGAGAATCAAGTATGAGAAGTAGGACTGCTCAGCCGCATAAGTTTGATGATCATAAAGTACAATATTTCAGAGACCTTTAGGGGTATTATTTTCAATGACATAATTTATGTCGTAAATTTCCTTGCTGAAATTAAAAGTGCTTGCAAAAGGCAGTGAGGCGAAAATGAGCACTCGTTGGAGAGCTTAATTTTCATTAAGTATGAAAGTAAAGGAAAAATGAGAAGCATATTATGAAAATATTCAAATCTTGTCTTCAAACTTAAGGCACTAAAACTTGAGCAGTCTAACGACTTGCTTAAACATTTAGCATTTGTATTCTTTCTTTCACAATTAGATCAGATTAAATCAGTTTACAACTGTCAAAGGAAGAGATAATCTTTAATAAGATTATTTCATAAGGTGTGCAAGAAAATAAATGGTGAAGCAAGAGAAAAATAAAATAGTGCTCATTTGGCAAATGTCCCAAAGGATAAAACTAAGGATGAAACTGTTAAGGGTCTCTCTCAAAAGAAACAATTAAGGTTGTCTTAACTGACAAAGGCCAAGTGACGCTGAAAAATGCATCCATATAGGAGTTGACAAAGTCGATGAAGATTGAGACTCTAGGCATTTTAGATTGTTGTTACTGGCTTATATTTGAAATTAGAAGACAATTTGGTTGAATCAAATTTTGGGATAAAGTTTGGTTTTTGTTTCTCTTTGAACAAATTAAGATGATTTTGGGTTTATTTTTTCAAACAATGGATTCAATTTGTCTTTTAAATTCAAATATTGTTGGAGTCAATTAAGCTATGACTTGTGACAATATGTAAAAGGTCTGAGAGGTATACACTTTGGTCCCAAGTTTAAGAAATTTTTTGAGACGGGAACTGCATATATAGTTCTTTGAGGATATTGAGTTTGGGGGAAAGATAAGGTTAGAGAACAAAATTGAGTAAGGAAGAAGTGGTTCTAATTATTGAACGAATTCATACAGTTGCTATTGGTGTAGAAAATTTGGATCCTCGTGAGGATATTATTGTTCTTCCTCCCAATTAAGTTAAGGAAATTATTCATAAAGATTAAACTCAACACCCTCAAGAACTAGAGTATTGGGAGCCATAAAGAAAGGATTGACCGTAAAGAATCATTCTATTTGGTTTTATTGAAAGACTCTTTTTTCGGACAATCACAGTGCTCATTACTCATTATAACTTTGGAGCTACATAAGATGGATGTCAAGACGGTGTTTCTTAATTGCAACATTAATGAAACAAATGTATATGGTGAAACCGATATACTTTGTGTTGATAGACCCAAAGATGGTTTGCAAACTGACATAATCCACCCATTAGCTAAAGAAGTTATCTCATTAGTGATACTGCAAAGTCTCATCAGGTTATTGTCTCATTTGGTCTCGAGATGAGGCTTGTGGACGACTGTGGGTATTACAAGGTCAGTGAGAGTAAGTTTATATTACTGCTACTATATGTCGATGATATTTTATCTAGCCAATAGCGATATAGTCAGGTTGAGCAAAACCGAGAAATCTCTAACGAAAATTTAGAGATGAAGGATCTTGGAGACGTCTCTTTTGTATTTGGAATCCAAAATTCTGAGAGATCTCTCTTGGGTATTCTGGGATTATCACAAAAGAGTTATATCGATAAAGTCTAAATAAATTCGACATGAAATATAGTAAACCAGAGGATACCTCAGTTACTAAGAGAGACCATTTTAGTCTCAATTTTTGCCCAAAAGAAAGTCTGGAAATTCAGGAAATACTGGGAGCTCTAGCTATGGGAATTCTGATGCATGATCTCATCTGTATGCATCAGGAAACGGCGTACATCGTGGGATCATGTGGCAGATACTTGAGCAATTCTAGTTTGAATTATTACAAAAGGCAACAATAAGGATCATCAAGGAGAACAAAAGTCTATATGCCCACATATCAGATATCTGAAAGATTAGAGATCATCAAGAACTCTGACTCTGATATTCAAGATGTCAATAATATAGACATCAAATTATGGGATATGATTGAAATATCTATGTCACTAGGCTGCATATAGTAAAAGGTATTAAAATACCACTTAAGTTACAGTGTGACAGATAAGTCAGTCGTATCATACTTCAACAACAATAAAGAATGATACAATGTCTATTGACATAAAGGTGTTCGTTGTTGAAATAATGAATTGAAGATAAAAGAATTTCTATAGAGCACATAGAGGCTGATTCCATGTTAGCTATCTACTGACTAAGGGCTTGACACTTAAGACTTTTCATGAGCACGTTGCTTATATGGGTATGTTGTCACTAAGGTTGCCTTAGCTATGTTGTCACTAAGGTTGCCTTAGCTTAGTGGGAGTCTTTATTTGTGTTCTATGGTTGAGATACAGACCTTATGTTATTTCGGATTTTCTGCAGAAATAAAGATTATGTTTATGAATATATTATAAACATGTTTGTATCTTGTGTGCAAAATTAATTTGCACATTAAGGATTTTGTTTTGCAGAAGTAAATTTTGCAAAATTGATCTCACCAAAGATTTAAGTAGGACCAGTTGGAAATAGGCATGATTGAGATCACATTCCATGTAATTTCCATGCTACTCATTCATATTGATCTATGTCATCAAGTGTGTTGGTGTGGTGATTGTCGGGGTTTAGTCACAATTTACGGAAGTGACAAAATCCGCGGTGATCTCATTATTGATACATGAGGTGGACCAGATTGTAAGGAGAAAGTCTAATGATAAATAGTATTCAGATATGCGCACTATGGAATTCTGGTATAACTATTATGATATGCAGCCCAAGTGGGAAATTGTCGAAATTTTATATTCCAATATTTAATGTGGGCTAATATCATTAATAATTATATTAGCTATTTATCGTAAAAGAGCTATATTTTATGTGGTCAAATAAAGTTAAAATATAGTAAGCTCATTAGACTCCTAATTTATTTAATATGGATCTTATATGAGTAGATGTTAGTGTGGCCCGATAAGGGGATAATGGGCACCCTGTTAGGTTTAACACACTATAAAGAAGACTTTAGTCCCCAATACACCGAATCGTCGTCATCCATTCTCTTCTCCCCATCTGAAGAGAACCTAAAGTCTCGTGAGAGAGCTCAAAAAGATTCGGTTGAGGAAGAACCATAAAGCCACCGCTAACGTGCTCGTTGTTCGTTACTATGAATTCAGTTGCTCGTTGGTTATTCGCGATCATTTCTTTGGTATTCCACTTCAAGTGATTGATTGCTATGGATCTAGGTATTCTTCTAATCCTTGATAATCCAACATGTCGTAGATCCTAGGGGTAGAGAACATGTTGTTCTTATTGAGCATGTTTGTATGTCTTTATAGCTTTCGCCTAAGGTATTTCTTCTATAAGATTTGCGCATGCTTGTTCTTGTTGTTATTAATAGTGAATTAATTCCAACACTACAACGTAAGAAAAACAACCAGAAAAAGGTCCCTTACCAGAATCAAGTGAGGCAATGTCACGCCACCACAAAGAAACATAATGTGCATCCCTTATACTATCACATAGATCATAACACAATGGTCCATATTTAAACCTTAGCAAGTTATACCAAACTGCATATTATTATTTACCAAGAAACTAAGTGAGAGAGTTCTCTATGCTGAGCATGAGTGGTAAAAAAAAATAGAAGATATGATTATGTTTTTACAGCATAGTTAATTTTCTTTTTTTGTAGAAAAATGATTTTCCACGAAAAAACGGATGAATAAGCTTTTAACATATGTTTTTAATGTAATTAAGTTTCTTATATAGATAATAGATATCATTTCTATTTTAGTAACAAAGCTGATGTTAAATAGTTCCAAGTGCTTCCCTCCCAACCCACCAAATTTCTTTGACATACACACTCGATTCCAGCTCACCCAATTAGTTTTTTGAGATTCAATATTTCCTGTCCATAGAAACTTTCTTCGGTATCAAAGACCTCAATACTCTCTTTGGAGCTTTAAAGAAAGAAAAAAAATATAAATGGGCATAATAGTCAATACCGAATTAATCAAGGTGATTCTTTCACCTAAAGATATCTCCCCTTTTAACTTGCCAACTTTTTCCTCATAGACCGACACTTTCTCATAGATGACACAACTAGTTCCCAAGTGCTACATTTTCTTGGATTAGCACCAACGGTAAGCCAAGAAAATGTACATTTTCTTCAATAACAACCACTCTTTTATTTTTGCTCTTAGCTACTACATTTTATTGAAGAGCATATATGATGGTCAACTAATGTTGAGTCCCATATTACTCAAAAGAAATATGCACAAACTAGGTATTCATAAAAGGGCAGATAGTTTTAAAATTTTTGATTTACCATTGGAACAGAAATATACATACTTCTCAAAATTTGTATCAAATGATAAAATATCTACAAGCAAACAAACAGTAAAATCTCGGTACATGTTCACTGTCAAAACCTCTCGCAAGCTTTTTAGTGATGCTAGCCATTGAACACCGGTTCCTGCTGGCACACCACATTATCCATCCTCAAAGCTGTGTATTGCTTTTTATTGACACCTATTGTTGTTGGAGGTTCAGATACAGGTTATATGAAATGGAAATCTTCAAGTCGACGTGATACACAAACGCATCTGCAACACAGCTACAAAACAAAACGATGCACAACCTTCACTCATCTACAAAACTTATGGTTCATGCATTCGAGTTATTGTACTTTTTTTTTTTGTTTATCATGTCCTCCCCAGGAATGTCCCACCCTTGATCCAACTCCAGTATATTTTCTTCAGCATATCATTAAACTAGAGCAGCAAATTCCTTATTACCATTTAGAAAAATCTTCTCTTAAAATTCCTGGTTGTCGTTTGGTAGGAGCGCATGAGCAATCCAACACCAATCCCAATCCCTACGCACATCCCAAGGCCAATTCCAACACCAACTCTAACACCAGCGTTGAACCATGAGAGTTGTCCATCCTCGCCGGGGTACATTTCTTGAGAGTAGAAACCATGCCCCATCTTCCCTTCAGGATCATAATCATCAACTTCTGACCCTGTTACCTGCAAGATATCATCAATGTAAAACAATTGGTAATTCAGAAATGCTAAGGCTCATGTAAGACAGTGAAGCCAGATCTCAACTACCCATATATTGACCGACTGTATAATAAACACCATTGAATTTAGTAAGCATAACAAACTAAACAGTTGAATTATTTTATGGAAAAGTGGAATAAGCAATATGGCATAATTGCATACAGCAGGTTAAATCCTCGGCCTTTAAATTAACAGCATAAGGAATAACTGAAAGAAGGGATACCATTTCTGTACATTCAACCATAATGCTTCAGGAGGTAATCAGAATAGAAGATAGGAACTGGTTCAGAAGACAATACTCTGCATGAAACTTATATGTTTGAAGTCATCAGCATCAGAGAACTAAGTATTATGATACCTATCCATCTACTGCGAGTGCTCATAAACCAAGGGGATGTGTGGTTCCCAAACCTAGTGCATGTGCATCCTTACATTAGCTTATTTTGGGGTCAATTTTTTTAATACTTTTGAAGAAAAAAATAAGCAATTATTTTTTCCAAAAGAGAAAACTTTCTGCTCTCCAAAACACCCACAAAATATTATTGCTAGACGCATCTTGCATCCTAATAGGGTTCATAAACAAACCAGCAATAGAACCATAAAGGTCTGATTATGATACAATAATAATACAATCAAACTATTGGAGGGTAACAATATTATCAATTATGCTTTTTGATCCATTTTCAGTGTACAGCTTTTTAGATTATCATTCAATGATATGATAAGTGCACTTCCTAGGTAGTGAGAATCCAAGATTGGATGGTAGTATAAAAATTTTATAAACTGACAATAGTTGAAAATTAAATCCATATATATATAACTATCACTTTGTAAAGGACGGATTAAGATCCAAAAAGTAATCAAACTTAACAGACTAACTGTGCTGTTACAATGCCATCAGAATACTTTCTTGATCTAAACAGGTTATTGAAAAATGAAAGAAAAAAAAAAATTCAAATTTTCATTCTTCAACAAACTATGGCAAAGGCTATGGTGTGGAAGGACCAAATCTTCCACACCGGTAGGGGAGAATTATTATCTTCCATAGCAGGATTTTTAACTGGTTGTCTAATAGCAAAGAAATCCTTAAGCAATCCAATCAACCCCAGTAACTTTTTTTCCAAGGAGATCTCAGGCAACAAATTTTTCGGAGAGATTCCGACGGCTCTGTGGTCGAAAGTAGACAACCTCATTCAGCTCCTTAGGTCGTCACCCACAAAGCTTGGAGTCTAGTCCATATAATCACTCCTCAACCAGCCTCTTCATCGGAGAAAAAAATCCCTAGCTCCTATATGCCATAGCTAGCCCCAACCTCTTCCTCTACATTAGGAGTCACAGTCCGATGTGCTTGCAAATGCCAAACCTCAGCGATGGCACACTATTGGTGGCCATCAATTGTGAGGTGGTATGCAGGTTCTTGTTGGAAGGAGGAGAAGACTGAAATCCATTTTGTTGGGTCACCATAAATCTTGTTGGGTTAAGTATGAAACAATAGGGACTGTTGTGGCAGCAGAAGAAGGTGATAAGGCGGTGGATGACATACCCAAAATTTTAGGGTTTTTATATAAAAATCAATTTCAAATCCTCAAACTCATAATTTCTCTTGCATTTGTTTCCGATAATTTTGATTTTGATAGATTGAGGCTCTTGCAGTCGTGGTGGAAAAAAGGGAAGAAAACCTCGAAGCTAAAGATGCAGAACTCATCAACCAGAGGCCCCACAACATCAAACCGGGTGCAAGCAACCTTAGGATCGTTTTGCAAATTTCCCAAAAAAATTAAATCCAATAGACTTTATAACATCAACACCATTGAATTTTATAATATTATATCCAATGGTTAACTTTTTATGACTCATGGGCGAATCACTTTTATCCAAGTACACTGTAGACAAAACCGTAAACTACGTAGTGCAATGTCAAAATTTTCAGGGTGTCATTTCTAAGCAACAATGACTTTGACATGCCAAAGATGACAAGTCCTCCTTATGTCACACATAATCGAGAAGTTACACACCAGGAAAAGCCATGACAACCACTCGATGTCAAAAAACATACGAAACTAAATAGGCTTCACTAATCACTACATGATAACACACACACTCCCATGAGTTCTTCCTAAATCCTTTCAAACAGCTAACTAACTTTCAGAAGGAGACTACAGCTTGTTTGGATACATCTCTACACGCATCAAAATCAAAATCATGTTTAATCACAGAAAGGTGATTCTACTAAAACAAATTATGTTTGGTTGATTCCAATCAAATATGATCTATGATAAGATATTATAACATCATTTGATCATTCGTCAACCCTACTTGGTGAGAAAAGATTTTGATTGCTGTTGCTATTATTGTTATTGTTTTCAATCAAAAGTGATTTTTGATCCTAAAACAACACTAGACAAAAAAGCGAAAAAATAAACCCTGCACGTTAAATTAAGAATTTCATACTAAACTGGAAACACAGACTCAAACACACAATTCAGGAACAGCACAAAGTGAATTAATTGCTTGGGGAGAAACAAACTACCTGCAATTTGGAGCATGGAATCAAGCCGTTCATAGAGGCATGGTCCTTCTCCATCATCATTTCCTCATCTTCAGGAATAGCATCCAACGTGGCATGCCTCCGGACTCTCCTCCTAGGGCTCATCTGAATAGTCTTGCTCAGAATCACAGGCACCCCAGAACAACACCCCGCAACATAAACCTCTATCGACGGCGCCGAAACCCCGAGCTTCGGCCTAAAAAACGCCGACGAACCCGACCCAGTAGTCCCGGCCGCCACGTGGCAGTCCATCGTCCAACCAGACCCGTTTCCCCAATCGGCATCCAGCCGCTCCAACGACCCGCATAGAAACAACAAACCCTCTTTCTCGTACACCTCGAAATCGGCGCCGCCGGTGATCCGCACGCTGTCGGTGCTGACGTAGGTAACCTCCGCCGACTCCTTGTCGATGCGATCGCGGCGGAGGGGGAGCGGCGGCGCGGCCTCCGACGCTGGGACGGCGGAGCCGTTGATTACGAGGGAGAAACCGATCTCGCGTTGAGGGTGGCAGAGGGTGAGGCGTTCGGGGACGCTGTCGATTACGCAGGGTGAGATTCGAACGTAGAAGAGCCTGATTTCGAGCCACGCTCTGTGACTCTTCAGAGATGAAAAGCTCAACGAGTTTTCGCTCTTCGCAATCACCTCGTCGTTTTGATCCATATACCAAACTGAATTTGACTCTGAATTTGAATTTGAATTTCAATTCCCTTGTGATGAAATGCGAAACGAAACACCGACCGAGAAAAAAAAAGTGAAATTTGGGAAATTTGATGGAGAATCGAATCGGGATGGAAAGTTTTATGGAAGGTCGAAACCCTATATGAGAAAAGGGGAATTTGTGAGTTGTAATGGAAGATGGAAATCTGGGTGGCGTTGTGTTGTGTTCCCTGAGAAGGGGGAAAAAGAAAAAGGATGGGGGGGTGTGTGCGCGGAAAAAAAGGGGTTTAACTGAAAAGGTAATTTGAAAAGAAAGAGAAGGTGGGTTTGTTGTTGGGGGAAAGGAGGGTTTTGGGATGGTGAATAGAAATTTGAGGGGTAAAAATATAGCTAATGAGAAAATTGTTGGAAGGGGTCAAAGGTGAGATGGAGAAGGAGAAACAGAAGGAGAAAGACACGCGCCTGTCGTTGTAGTCAATGGGAAGGGTGGTCGTCCTCCGTTGCTGCGCTCCTATTGGAACAAACAAACAGTAACTGCTACCTGTTGCTAACTGGCTAGGGCTACGGTCACCTCTTTTTCGTCGATTTTTTTTTTTTTTGAGTTTAAATACTTCGTTGTACTACTAATGTACGTATACGTCGGAAAGGCTGAAAACACGCGCCAATTAAATAGTGGTTTTTATCATTGTGGTCGAAGAATTTCTTTATTCATAATTCATACTGTTCACAAGCGAAGGCAAGGGTGGATCACCGTATCTTGTTGTCCACAATAGATCAAGGGTGTTTTTGCAATTTTATATATTTTTTAAAGTCCTTTAGTGTTTTTAATTTACAATCAATTTTACCTTGTTGTCCGTAAGGCTTTAAGCCACTAAGATTGTTTTCATAAATTCAAATTTGAGTTAGTGATTAATTCAAATTTGGTTGGATAATATCTTTCTTTGTTAGGATTTTATTTCTACATTTATTTTAGGTTTGACTTAGTTTTTAATTCAAATATGAAACTAGGATTAGATAAATTTGAATTATCTAGAGATCCTTTGGGACAATTGAGGCTGGAATTTTTTGTTTTATATGGAAAATTGAGGCTGAAATTTCTATATATTGTTATTCCATATTCATGAATAGTAGCCGGTCTTCACTACTAAGTCAAACCTAAACAGATCTTCAAAAAAAAGTAGATTTCCATGAACAGATCTTCAAAAAAACGAAGAAGAAGGGAAGAGATCTCCATGAACAGATCTAGCCGGCCTTCACTACTTCAGTCGCCGTTCGTTTGTCGTGGAGGAGTCCAGAAAAAGTAGATCTTAGCCGTCGTTCATCGTGGAGGAGTGGAGGAACCGCTGTTCGCCGTTTGCCGTGGAGGAAGAAGAACTGTCGTTCGCAGTTTCCAAAACAATGTGAAGAGGCGTGGAGGAGAAAGAGATCTGGGAGTGAGTGAGGCGTGGAGAAGAGGAGATGGGAGTGAAGAATGGAGGTGATATTTTTTCGATCAGAGAATGGGGGAGGGAGGAGGACATTGGGGTGGGGGTTATATTTTTTTGATCAGAAAATGGGGGTGATATGGGGGACACGGGAACTTGAAAGTTCTAGAAATGGGAAATGGGGTGGATTTAAAAAATTAAAATATCAAAATAGATTTAATAATTTTATTTTTTTGTGTATTTATTATTTTATAATTAAATTATATATGAATTAAAAATTTTAATTAAAATAAAAAAAGAAATACAAATAATAAATGAGATCAGCTATGAGACCTACTTAAGAACAAAATGATTGTTCTTCCATTGGAGTGAAAAATGGGTATGATTCTCATATCCTATGTGGCATTAAAGAGCCCACATAATAGGAGTGAAGAACCAAAGTGGATGTTCTCAATTGGAGACGCTCTAAGCGAGTTGGATTTACAAGTGTTAGAGCCAATAAAAAAGATCATGGACATAATGGAAAACACCATAAATACCATAGAGGAACAATCACATCATACTCCTAGGAGGCGAAGAGCTAATGTTAGAGATGGGAACGAAGACTATGATGATGATGATGGACAAGATTCAATGGGTAGTTATACAAAGAATAAAAGGAATAGAAGAGTGTGTAATAGAGAATACGACAACTTGAAAGGGATAAAGATCTAGATACTTGCATTTCTAGGAAAGTCCGATCCAGAGGCATACCTTGAATAGGAGATGAAGATTGAGTTCATCTTTTACTGTCAAGATTACTCTGAGTCCAAGATGGTAAAACTTGTTGTGAAAGTTTTTTTGACTATATTGTTACTTAGTGGGACCACTTGTTATAAACAGAAGAAGAAATAGAGAAAGGCCCGTGGAGATTTGGGAGGAGATGAGGGACGGAGATCCTCTCCCACGGGATTATCTACAACACTCTCTCCTGCGTTGTTCTCAGCCGTTGGATTAATCCAACGGTTGAGAGATTAAAAGAGAAAAAACAAAATAAAAAACGGCAACTGAATAGAGGTACGCGAAATTGTCGTCTTCAATTTATTGCGGGCTTTCAGCAACTGTACAAGGCATTGTTGATCTTCTTCAAATCAGTGATAACTGATAAGGCTAGGAAAGTGCTTCCCGTTGGATTTTATTTTGTCTTTGCGTTCAAGATCTCTCAAGGTTCATCACTATTGAACCTTGCACAAGTGGAGGATTTCTTTTCCAGAAAGTGGAATAGTGTTAATAACATTGTCGTCGCTGCAAATCTCGTCGTGGTCGCCGCTGCAAAGGTCGTTGCCGTCGACCATACCACAGTGACTCCGTCTCACACCCTCTCACAAGGACTCTATCTTGACTCTCGATTCTCTCATTCAATTGCCAATTTTTTTATTGTTTTTCTCTTTAATCTCTCAATCGTTGGAACGACTCAATTGCTTTTATTGTTTTTTTTTGTGTGATTTTCAAGGAATTAATAATGAGCATTTTTAATCATAAAAACCAACGAATTATCAAAATTGGCCAAGGTTGCTCTTTTCAAATCCAACATTTACATGGCTGATAGTTTCACGTGCATGAAATATGAACAAATGCGACCATGGGGTTCTGGAAAACTAGATGTGGGATGAAGGGAAGTGGGGAGAGAGATTTTTAACCGAATTTTATTATTAAACTTTTAGCTTAATCTAATGGCCGTTAGATTAAACTAATGGATTAGATTTGTTGTTGTAGAAAGATTGAGAAAGAGAGTTGTGGGAGAGGATCCGCATCCGGAGAGGAAACCTTAATGAGGAGGAGATTTATGCCCAGCCATTACTACCAAGACTCGTACCAAAAATTGCAAAGCCTTATCAAGGCAACCATAGTATATATCAAGAATTAATACAGGCAGATGGAGGTGGCTATGTTCAGAGAGAATGTAGAGGAGGATAAAGTGGCTACTATTGCTTCACAGACAAGTACACCCAATTGCAAGTAATAATAAAAGGGGCTTTGAATCCCGAATTGCCGAAAGGGTCGGCCCAAGGCCCAAGCCACTAATTAAGTCAAGAGCTTTAGGCCTAAAAAAATTTTGACAAAAAAAATGTCTCAAAATTTTTTATTTTTACTAATATAGATCCATCTAGCTCAAATGGCAAAATACAATGGTCTTAACTTGTTATTCCAACAGTCTCACTTGAGAGTTCGCTTTAGGCTTCAATAGGTGTTGGACCAACTCCGGTTGTCAAATCCATAGGAAATTAGAATAATTATCAAACTACTAGATTTCCGATATTATTTAGACTACCGAATTTTTTCTGTAGTGATCGCAATACTATAAAGAGAGTAAAAACGCAAAGTTGTAAATAAATGGAGAGAAACCCAGGGTCACAGTTTTATTTACAACTTTAATTTTTCGTATGTTTAGTTCTACCTAAATTCCCTGTTATTACTAAGCTAAAAATCTCTTTACTAGAGCTATTAATCCGTTTGGTCATTCGCGAAAATAATCCGTCATTGTGCTGAAAATAAAATACTTTAAAAATACTTATTAATTCATCATGTAAAACTAGGATGGAAATCGGAAAAATAGAATTTTATCGAAAAAAAAAGAAATTGGAAAAATATAAGATTGTTCTCGCATGTTATATCTTTTGATCGTTATTCTTCTCGGTAAAGAAAATTTTCATGAAGAACGCTTGGAATATTCAAAAGATCCAACAAATGTTCTTGAATGTACGCTGAGTAGTTGACTAGCTCATTCTCATATTTATTCGCAAAACCTTGGAAAATTCACGTGTAACGCAGATGCATGCATCTAAGACAAATAATGGTAAGTTTTTCTTTTGAGAGGAATTAATGGTCAGTTAAATCTTATAAAAATTAAGCCTTATAGGTAGCCAAAAACAAAAGCAAAGGGGTTCATGCATGCATAGAATTTTAACGTCACTAAAACACCAATTTTATCACTAAAATCACAGGTATTAGACAATTCGATCTTTGAAAATATGAATTACTTGAAATTGTAAAATTTCTATAACATTTGTCTCTATGCTACGATTTTAAGAACTAAATTGATTGAACTAAAACAACTAATGTGATTGAAAATTTTAAATTTCAGAAATCATTTTGAAATGTTATTAGTTTTAAAAACTAAATTGTCTGACACATATCATTTGAAGTTTATTTTTTATGCGCTTTCAGTACAAAAATATTTTATACAGTCATTCAGTAATATATTGCTACATCATTTAATGAGTTTTAAGACATATAAATTGTCATATTCATTAAATGATGTGACAACACATCACTGGATACATGTGTAACACATGTTTATAGTGACAATGCATACTTTAATTATATAATTTTAGAGGCAAAGTTGATGATTCACACGTGTTATGAAGAGTTTAAAGATTATACACCGATAACTTAATCTTTTTTAGACATACGTCTAATCATATTTCATCATGTAGATATTTGTAGATATATTTTAGGAAGTGATCCGATCGTGATCAGCTACCCGATAGAAAGAAGTATTTATAAAGGTGGCCAAGAAATCACATTACAATATGAGCTGCTGAATAGACCCATACCATAGGATAAGGGGGCATCATTATAGGATACCCATAAGTACAAAAGAAAGAGAGTCAACACGCAACCGAGGGAAGGAAGACCTTACCACCTCATTGGTAAGAAGGAAACATGCGATAAACTACAAACAGTACACAACAGAGATGAGTATCCTAATAACAAAGAAAATCCATCCAGACACATGTACGTGACATGATGTTGAGGTATAACTAATAATACAAAGATAAACATCAGGACCCACTCAGTTTACACTATACAAAGAGACTTGTATATATTCGTGCAAATGTATGATATTATTTTCTCTTCTTTGGCCTAAGACTAAACACTTACGGACTTGAGCGCTAGAATGACTTTGCAGATAAAACTTATTATAACGGTCCCTTTTTTTGAACAACAAATTTGGAACAACTTTTTCGATAACTTTTTAAATGGTTAACGCAGTTCGCATAGGCGGGCCCAAATAAAGCTCAAGGTGTGCACATGCACCCACTCAAGTTTCTAAAACCCTATTTAGTACCTTGTTTTTTTTTAAAATTTTTTTTTGGCCCCATATATTTTATTTTTGCACCCCTACACTATCTGATCTCTCCCATCTGTCTCTGTCTCACAATATGTAAATGATTGTTTGTTTTATTTTTCTGACTCGGGTAAATATCCAGTGCACTACAAACGCCATGGTTGGTTTTAAAATTACTAGTTTCAATTTTTTTCTTCGTTTATACTTTTGGTAGGAAATTAGGTGTCCTTTAGGTTAAAATATTGTGTTTGATATGAAATTATATTAAAAAATTAATTTAGGAATCTATCCCCGTCCTTATATTGCTAAAAAAAAATAATATTTCATAAAAAAATTTCTCTTCATTTTAAAATTATCATAAAAAGAAACAGGAGAAACAAACAGGTGATTACAATCCATTAATTAAAAACCAGGAAAGTGAATCATAGGGGAGTAAAGAATGAAAGACACCAAAAAATGTGGACTCTCTTTGACAAACTGGATCTCACTATTTGATTCAGATTTTATTTTATTTATTTATTCATCATTATTATTAATTTTTTTATATAAATTGTCCCCACTAACCTCAGGTCTTAGATACGCCACTGGCAGTTCATACATGTGGTTAATAAAGTGTTGGACTTGGTTAATGAATATATCATGTGTTGTAACTCATTAACCATCTACTAAACTTCATTAACCACAAATTTGAACGTGATTAACCACGATTTCCAGGTATTCAAATCTACATGTAGTTGAACACGTGAAAATTGTAGTTAATAACGTTCAAATTTGTGGTTAATAAAGTTCAGTAGATTGTTAATGAGTTGCAACACCTCATATATCCATTAATCAAATCCAACACTTCATTAACCACGTGTGTAAACTGCATTAGCAACTACAAAAATTATCGAAAAAGTCGTCCCAAATTAGTGTACAAATAACATTTCTCTTATAGGCTCTGTTTGGTATAAAAATAGCGGATAACGGATAGCGGATAAGCTAGCAGATTAAATTTAAAGTGTTTGGTAAAATTAGCAGTTGAACTAGCTGATAAATATAAAATGACATAAAAAAACATTTGTAATAAATGAGAGAGAGAATACATGGATTAATAATTTAATAGAGGATAAACAAATAATTTAATTAAAGTAATAAGGAAAAAATGAGAGAAAAAATAAAACGCTATAAGTTCAAACGCTACTTCAAGTAACGTTTAAAATAACGTTATAAGCTATTGAAAAATTGCTATAAGTTAATGTTACTAAACACCTTTTACAAGTTTATCTACCGTATGCTATCCACCGTAAACTCGCAAAATGAAATAACCAAACATGGCATAATAAGCGATTAATTAAAGGACCACCCTTGGTTCAAATTTGTGTGGTGTCCTAGCTAGCAGCCCCCAACCAGCCGGTCAAAATCTAACCAGCTACTGCTATGTTTCGCGTGCGTGGAGTTCTGCTTGTGGTCAAGAGAACGGTGATTCGTCGCTTCTTCATTCATGTGTACTATAGTCCATAGGGGCTCACCTCATTCTCACTCTCACACCAACAACTCTCCACCATTTTACACCTCTTCAATATACAACAGCATGTTACATATAATGCTACTATAGTTTTATTCTTTCATTCTCTCACACTTCCTTATCTAAACCTGAATTTCAATCTTTTCCAACAAAGCACTATTTGATACCCCCCCCCCCCCTCTTTTTCTTCAGTCTCAAAGAACTTTCTCATATCTCTTTGTTTGATCTGCATATAACATATAAACAAATGAAGGTATGGTTCACATCACACTTTCTTAGTTTCGCTCTTCTGCGTTCTTTTTCTTTGCTCATTTAACGGATAATTCACTTCTTAACTTTGACTCAGAAATTTGATTCCTTGTTGATTCTCCATGAACTTTATGCCTCCCCCCAAAACCCCTTTTCCTTTTTTCTTTTCCTTTCTTTTCAAATCCTCTGCTTTTCCTCTGTTTCTCCTTATTTAAAGATCTGGGATAGTCTTAATTAGACTCCAGGTTTTGGATTTGATTTGAGCATCTGGGTCTATATTTGGGATGGTTTAGATTTCGTCTTTTCCAGGAAAGCACAGAGCTTTTTGTTGAAAGTTTGATTTCAAGTTATGCCTTTTTGTTTATTTTATATTTTGGGTTTGTTCAGGTTTTGTTTGTTAATTTTTCTGTAAATATTCTAGATTAAGGTTTACTTGAATCTGGGTTAAAAGCAGTTCCTGATTTTTGCATACAGAAGTTTGTACTCAAGTTAGATGTGCATGATGACAAGGACAAGCAGAAGGCCCTTAAAACAGTTGCAGCTCTTTCAGGTACCAAATCATAATCTTATTCTCTTCCACTAAATTCTTACAATTTAGCCTTCTATTATCTTCAATATTTTTGTTGAAGATATTTTAATATCAAAATTTCTTGGCTTTTAATGTTCAAATCAAGGGGATATTAGATAACAAAAATACATTAAGATCTCTAAAATCTTAAGTATCTCATCTATTTCTAGTTATTTTAATTATTTTTATATTAGAGTATAAAAATCCTGATGTTTGGGGTGTTTTATAACAAAAAGCACCTTATTTCTTTTGGTTTATTCTCACCTTGAATCTTCATGATGATCCCCCAATTTTCTCCCCTTGAGGAAAAGGCATACTTGTCAAAACTAGTCTAAATAATACTTTTTTTTTTCTATATTTGGAATTTGGTCATTTGGAAAGGATCCACTACTCTAGGCTCTCATTTTAAACCATATGAAGGTATTTAGCATGTCAACAAATTCTCCAATGGTTATTATATATAAAAAAAATGCAATTGGCTTTTGGCATTTGTGAGTGGAGATATATGCACTGAAAGCAACAATTTACATTATAATTTGTGTCTAATCTTATTTTCATTTAATAAACCCTTCAAGTAAATATCTGGCCATGATAGTTGATGGTTTCATCTACAACAATATTCAAATAAAGAAACATATTTGTTCTCCTTAAGGATTTCACTTTTCATATGTTTTGTGATAAACTTTTGCAACATGTTATTAGGGATTGATGCAATCTCCATGGATATGAAAGAGAAGAAATTGACAGTGATAGGAACGGTGGATCCAGTAGATGTGGTGAGCAAATTGCGCAAATACTGGCACACAGATTTAGTAGCAGTAGGACCAGCCAAAGAGCCAGAGAAGAAAGAAGAGGGCAAAAAAGAAGCCAAAAAAGAGGGAGAAAAGAAAGAGGAGGGAAAGAAGGAAGATGGAAAGAAAGAAGAATCAAAGAAAGAAGAGAAGAAGGAAGATGAGAAGAAAAAAGAGCCAACACCAGATCCTGTTTTGGAGTGGGTCAGGGCTTATAGGGCATATAATCCTTACATGACCACACACTACCAAGTTCAAAGCATGGAAGAGAATCCTAATGCGTGTGTCATTTGTTAAATAGCAAGCTCTCCAAACATGAGGGAAAGAGAAATTTTCTCACTATGGTAATGGATTCAATTCTCTTTCCTCACACAAGAGGCCATAGGCAAGAAGATGGGAGATCCTTGTATATAGTAATATGGTGATGCCTTTGTTGAGATGTGTAGAGAGAAAGAATAAAATTTTGGGGATTTGATTTTGAACACAAACGTAATTTAGACTCTTTTTCCTGTAATAGTTTATCTGGATGTATCAGCTACTAGAATTAGTAGTATCTTAATTAATTTATTTGAATTATTAATTATTTTACTATAATCCAGCGCGTCATTATGATCCTATGTGGAAAATCTACATAGCCACATGTGTGTCCAGTCATTTTGCCAAGTCATCAAGTAACAGAAACAATTTAGCTATAGGGACTAAAACTGCGAGCGAAAAATTAACCTAGATCTAAAAGTATGCAAAAAAAAAAAAAAAATTTTGAAGGGTGTTCAGTCATGTTGCCATATCATCATTTAACAGAGACAACTTGACTATAGAGACGAAAACCGCTGACGAAAAAATAACCGATAACTAAAAATATGTAATTATTTTTTGAGAGATTAAAAAAAAAAGTTTTATATGGACTAACAACGTATTTAACCCTTAAAAATATCAAAAGTATTTTTTTCTTTTTCTTTTTGGATTGTTTGCAAATCTCAACCACTTCAAACGATAAATAAATTGTTTTGTTTTTCCTTTTTGCTTGAGTTTGTAGCATTGTCATGTCCCTCTTCCTGTGGGACATGGTGGCTGAAAAGCATGGTACCCCATTATGAGGTTGAGATTTACTTTTCTTTTCAAAGCTTTGTCTTTCTCTGCATTTCATGGGAATAATGGGATTCGTTTGGCCCCAGAGAACATCTATTCCATCATGTATGATTGAAGAAGAGTTGTGACTCCAAGGGCATAATTGGCTATCATAATTATCATCATCATCATCATCATCATCATCATTCTTTTGCTAATATTCATGAACTAATCGACCTTCCAACCATCATATCTACCTTGTTCGGAAGAAATTAGCCAACAATGAAAATTTTTAATCAACAATTGCTCTAAGGATATTGTTTAAGGATTCTAAATAATGTAAATACTCATTCAAAAGTTTTTTCTAATATATTAAAATATACAACTTCCCATCAAAATTTACATTTTTTGGACTTTTCAATCAATAGAACACTCATTATCATTTTCCTTCGAGATTGTTTGTTTGTTTTTCGGTTACATATGCCTTGTTACTTTGTTTTATCGTTTTGATTTTAGATGTGTTTACGTCCATGTATCAGATCTATACTCATTTTCCAATACAATCCTTAGTGGTGTGTGTGCATAACTAAAAGTGATTCCCTCACCTCACTTTCAACAACTTTTTGTTTATTCTTCGTTCCAAAAGACAGCAATAAACTACCTTTACCTTAGTTTGGTGTCAGCTCATCCAAGCTTTTCTTTTGCTGAATCCACATGGAGACGATCCTCTCCCTATTTGCACGTGTAAACCACAGCGCAAAAGCATGTGATTATTCATTAATTATAATGATGCTGTAATTTGTCTTACTCACACTGCAACAAATTTGTGAATAAACGGCGCTTATTTTTTGCCTTAAACAACGTTGTTTATTCAGCCGCTGCTGAATGTGTTACAAAAAAGCAGCGCTTAAGCAGCGCTATTGAAAATAGGGAATAAACATCGCTTCTTATTAGTAACAAGCGCTGTTTTATCCCCCTTTTTTTAAGCAGCGTTTTTTTAGTAACAAACGCTGTTTTATCCTTTTTTTTTTCAACATTCAGCATTTTTCAGCATTACACGATGCAATACACAGTGACGAAACAATTTCATCTTGAGCAATTTCACGAACACAGAGACAAAAAATAGATCTCCAGCAAAAACAGCTTATGAAAATATCATTTGTAAATAAATCTATGTTGGATCAATACATATCTACAAAAACAAGATCTTCATGTACAGATCTTCACACAAACATATCAAACAAAAACAGATCTACAAACAAACAGATCTACAAAAACAAGATCTTCATGTACAGATCTTTAAACAAACAGATCAAACAAAAATAGATCTACAAACAAACAGATCTACAAATCAGAAGAAATAAAAAAAAAGATATTCACTGAGAAGAGGCGTGGAGGAGTCCAGATTTTCGTTCGCCGTTCGTTCGCTATGAAGAGGCGTGGAGGAGAGCTGGGAAACTGAGGCTTCAACCTGTAATTGATTGGAGAAGATACGCGTTATTTTTTCCGTATCTCCACTTGATTCGAGATTTGTGTTAATTGATTTGGCTTGAAAAACGATTCCCAAGATTGGATCCAAAAAAAAAGGAAAGAAAATAGAAAGGTATGAGGAAGGAAGGGACTGATTGAGTCCAAAAAAAAGGGGAAGGGTCGCGGCCTAACAGGGTTAGGGTTTCCTTGGTGAATAAGAGATAAGGAGAAGAGAGGGAATAAGATGGGGAGGCGAAGAATCAGGAGAAGAAGATAGGAGGAAGTGAAAAAATGGGAAAGATAGGGGGAGAGGGAGCCGTGGGGGGAAGAAAGGAAGTGAGGGTTTGTGTATGTGTGTGTGTGGTGCCTGAAGGTGAGGGAATGAGGGTGGAGAGAACGCGAGTGAAGTATCGAGGGAGAGCAGATCAGCGCGAGCGTGAATATAATATCGCATATGTTTATTGAGAATAAGTAGCGCTTCATAGAGGAAGCGCTACTTATTGTTAGGACCAAACGTTATTTATTCTTTTAGTACAACTTTAAACAACGCTTTTTCACTTAAGCATTGTTTGTTCCTCTACGTCTAAAGCAGCGTTTCATGTTCTGAGGCTCTGTTTATTAGCTAAAGTAGCGTTTTTTTAGTAAGAAGCGCTTTTTTTACCTCTATCCACCTAATTTTAAGCAACACTTCCATTGTAAACGCTACTTAAAGTACGTTATCTTTTAAATAATCTGTTGTAGTGTTAGGGTTTAAAATTGCAGTCACAATCATGATTACATCACAATTCTTGATATCACAAAAAATTTGTAAACAAACATATCTAATGTATCCGCAATTGTAATCACATTACAGTCGTAGAGATTTCAGTCCCCTGGACGTAGTTCATGTGCTTGAGTTGAGACACCATAAACAGTTGAAGAAGGAGATTTAAATATAATTGGTGCATCCGCAATTGTAATCACATTACGTCCATACAGATCTCAATCCCCTAGGTAGTTGAGCTAAGACACCATAACTACTAATATAACACATACTAACGATAGATATTTATCGTTAAAAAAAAGTTGTAGAGATCTTAAAAACCTTGAGATCACAACTTTTGTTACAGTTGTAGATGCAATTTGAAGCCTTAGCATTACTAATCAGCATTTGCACCGTCTATGCTAAAAAAACCACTTAGAACAATTGACAAACTTTGGAGCTAGTCTGATATAACTTCCCTTTTTTACCTTCCATGGCTTAAATTCATTTTTTTTTTGCTAAACCATATTTTTAACAACTTTTCTTTCTTAAAGAACCATAGTGAAGAATTAAAGCCAAGTGATAATAAATGAAGGCAAATACTCATCTAAAAAAAATAAAATAAATGAAGCCAAATATTAATAAATATTGTCAACGCACTAGTTGAAGTTAATTTTTAATAATTTTTTTAAATTAAATATGTTTAACAATGCACTTTAGAATGAAAAATATAATTTTTATTTCTTAATTACTCCCTCCGATTTCGTTTATAAACAAAAGTCACTTTTTATATTTATTAAAAAATATATACATTTTGTTTATAAACGAAAACGTAGGGAGTAAGTTGTAATGGAACTACTTGTCATAACTCTAAGGATATGTTTGGTATGCAAGAAAGTGGGAGGAAAGAAAATGGGGGAAAGAAAGTTTATTGGTTAAAGTGTAAAATTGATGATGTGTCACATTATTATTGGCCTGTCACACTTATCCATACACATTTTTTATATTTTTCAAGAAACTTTCTTTTCCCTCCACTTTCCTTCCCTCCTCCTAAACATAGTGTAAAACTCAAGCCACGAACTAGAAGAACACGAACGGATCATGAAAATTTCATGTTTTTCCTGTTTCAACACCCTCGAGAATGTGGGAGGGCAAAAAATTCCACTTCACATTCTTTCAGGCGATTGACGTCACTGATGATGATATTAGCCACTGTCTTGACTAGATGATTTGGTCGGTGAATGGTGATTAATCTTCGTCAGCGCATAATCATTCCAATTTCAAACATTGTAAGTTAATGCTAATCAAACTACTCCATCAAAAGCTTTTTGGTAGCGTTGAAGCAGAAGAAGAGACGAAGGAGCGTCACGAAGCAAAGTTCAAAACGATAAAAACAATATACTACTCCGGAATGAATTATAAATAAGTAGAGCTAAATTTCGTTCATTGAATAACCAATGTATTTGGTCTATATTATAGACCAAATATATGGGTTATTAAATAAACTAAATTTAGCTCAATTTGCTTATAATTCATTTCGAAAGGAGTACCAACAAAAGAAAAATCGCTAACATAGCAGAAATAAATAAATAAAGAAAGAAAGAAAAAAAAGCGTGACTGTGTGAGGGATTATTATTTAGATAAATGATATTTTGACAACAAAAAATAGATAACTTTTGTGACAACTCAGTAAGTGGTTAACGCAGTTTAAATACGTGGTTAATTACGTTCAGTAAATGTTAATGGATATATCAGGTGTCGAAACTCGTTAACCATCAATGTAACTTCAATAACCACGAATTTGAACGTGATTAACCACGATTTTCAGGTGTTCAAATCTACATGTAATTAGATACTTGGAAATCATGGTTAATCACGTTCAAATTCGTGGTTAATGAGGTTACGTTGATGGGTAACGAGTTTCAACACCTAATATATCCATTAACCATTTACTGAACGTAATTAACCACGTATTTGAACTGTGTTAACCACCTACTGAGTTGTCGCAAAAGTTGTTAATATTTGGTTGTCAAAATATCATTTCTCATTATTTATTATACTCCCTCCGTTACTTTTTATAAGATCTTTTAGACAAAAAAATACATATTAAGAAAAGTAGTTAGCATAATTAAATTTGTCTATACTTTTTCAAGTTTATCTTTTATTTATTATAAATCATACTTTTAATTAATTAATACATTTCTTGGATTTTTAAATACTATACAATTAATTAAAGGTATTTTTTGAAAAAAAAATAATTAATATATCTTAAAATTAAAAAAAAGGCTTACAACTAGTTACAAATTATTTTTTAAAAGAGAGTTATAAAAGGTACCGTAGGGAGTGGTTTTCTGCTTCAGTTTGAATTTATGTTTTTCTTGGGGATTATTAGTACGTGTCAAAAGCATGGTGTCACTGTTGAATATACGTGCAAGATATAGATGCAACTAACATGGTCTTCCACTACACAAGTCAGAGGTCAACCACAAACACGTAGGATTCTTATCCTCATGGTGTAACGGTATTCCCGAAATTGCAGTACACCTGCGGAAGTGGTGATTGCGAATTTCTTAATTTCTTAATTCACTTATGCGGCTAATTAAATACTTCAACTGGTCTGAAATATATAAGCAAAAAGTCTATATATTTAGTCTAAAAATACGTTGAAAAATCTAGGTAGTCTCAAATTGAATGCATATAAACAAATTCCAAAACATGAAATTTCTACAAAGTTAAGTGTCGTTGATTTGATCTCTCAAATATACAATTCTGTACCATTTTTCTGCTTCTCCCTCCATGAGTTTCATGTGGACTATCACTCACACGATTCAATTCCAGTAATGAATCAACCCTTACAATGCTCAAGTTAGTGACATGGTGTTAGTAGACAGTTGTTACAACAACTGCTAGTTGAACAACTGTATTCTTGACTTATGAAATATACAAGAGGTTTAGGGAGAGTAAGGGGTATTTTTGTATTAGAAATCTAAACAAGTATGAAAGAGAAGTAACAATCTCTGTTAAATATTGAATCTGTAATTCATTACAATCAGTTAACAACTCAGAGGTTTATATACAGAGAGAAACAGTTATTTCTAACTGAGATTGGGAAGTACCAGTAGTAACTACATAACTGCCGGTATTAAACACGTGACTAATTCTTTCTCTCTTATACTCCCCCAAGCTCAAGGAGGTGAACTAGAAGGAACAACTTTGAGCTTGTCACGCAGGATAATAAACTGAGAATTGCCTAGAGGCTTTGTTAGGATATCAGCTAGCCGATCAGTGCCAGCAACATGTTGTACAAGCAAGGATTTAGCAAGGACTCGATCCCTGACATAGTGCAAGTCCAATTCAATATGTTTTGTGTGTGAGTGAAGAATCGGGTTATGAGGTAGCAAAACAACACTGAGATTATCACAAAGGATAGTGGGAGTGAGGTGTGATATTTGTAACTCAAGTAACAGCGACTGTATCCACAAGACTTCAACTACAGAGTGAGCAATACTCCTGTATTCCGCTTCAGCGCTAGATCGAGCTACCAACACATGCTTCTTTGAGCTCCAAGAGATCAAGTTAGGTCC
The DNA here is from genome assembly GCA_037113605.1 of Calophaca sinica. Lineage (NCBI taxonomy): Eukaryota > Viridiplantae > Streptophyta > Magnoliopsida > Fabales > Fabaceae > Calophaca > Calophaca sinica. The sequence goes on from CM073731.1 coordinate 119,410,181, forward strand.
TAAAAAGATGTAAAATCCAGAAGTCGACCGACGATCATTAGGATCACTTGCCCAATTTGAATCACAATAGGCACGAAGAGACAGTTTTGCTCTTAAATCCGCAGGTTGCAACATAAAACCATAATGAGCTGTGCCTTTCAGATACCATAGGATACATTTGACTGCTTTCCAGTGAGTTTTAAGGGGCTTTGACATGAATTGGCAGACTTTGTTGACACTATAAGAAATCTCTGGTCTTGTTAATGTTACATATTGAAGAGCTCCCACTATAGAACGATATGTAGAAGAATCAGGCATAAAGTCTGAGCCATATCTGCTTAATTTTGTAGAACTAACCATTGGAGTTGAAATACCATTTGCATCGTGCATGTTGGCTTTATTTAAGAGATCCCGAATATACTTAGCTTAATTGAGGATCATTGGGTAGCCTTTTAACGTCCAAACCTAAGAAGTAATCAACATCACCAAGTTGCTTGAGAGCATAGGTTGCATTAAGCTTTGTGATTAACTCAGAGATAAGAGAGGGAGAGGTGCCTGTAATTAAGATGTCATCTGTAACGCCCCAAATTGCCTAAGCTTAGTTAGATTATAAGTGGTAAGAAGTTAGGTGATTGTGTTTAACCTTAATTTGATTTTCAAATTAAGTAGATATGATCACACAAGGTTTTTAATGTGAAGATTGTCAATCTTAAGTTGAATTTGGCTTTTAAATGATTGGAAGTACTGAGCAAGGATTAATTGAAGAAGGTTTAAGTTGAAAATTCCAAAGTTTGATATGGAAATTCAATTTTTCTGCAATCAGAGCTGCATGAATCGATTCATGTTGTCCTGAATCGATTCATATGCGAATCCAAGCCATAATCATGACTCTATGAATCAAAATAGGAAGTGGTGAATCGATTCACCAAAGCGATTCACCAGATGCGCTAATTGCTTTTAGTGTGGATGAATCGATTCACACTAAGTTGTGAATCGATTCACATACCTGAAATTGCATAAAACGCAGCAGCTAAGAGCAGAACGCAAAAATGAAGGAAAATGAGAGAAAAGAAGAAGAAAGGAGAAAGAAGAAGAGAAGGAAAAGGAGAGAATCATGCTAGTTTAAGTTCCCAATTTCTTCCCTCCTTCCCTTTTGCTTTGCAGCTCCCTCATCTTCCCTTTTCTTTCAGTTTCGTGCTCTGTTTCTCCATGAAAGCAAAAAGGGGGAAAATGTTAGAGTTTGGGGAATTTGAGAGGAAGCAGAGAAAAATTGTAAGATCCTTTCGATTCCTTGCTTGGAGTAGGAGATGGAGAGTTTAGATTGAGCTTGGATGGAAGATTTGGTGGAACCCTAGAAGAAGGAAGGGGGAAACCGAATTTGAATAGAAGAAGATTAAGCTTCTTCAAAGTTTGACTCAAGTTCTTGGATTTGAGGTGAGTTCTTCATCCCTTAGGTGGTGGGCAACCATAAGACCCCCATTAGGGTTTTCTATTTCCTTTCCTTTTGTTGATTCCTTGGTTTTCTATTTGGGATTTCTTTGGGATAACATGAGAAGGGTAAAGAGTTAGATTGAGTTAATGAGTTGTTCAATCAATGGGTCATGTTTTTTATGTTTGATTGTGAGTCCTAAGTCCATTACAAAGGTTTGGAGTGGGAAAAAGTTTCGTAGGGGATGTTCATAACTCTTGATGGGATTTATGACCCTTAAGGTAAAGATATGCTTATGTATGATTATTATCATGAATATGCTATGGTTAAAATGTTAAGTGAGTTTGTTATTCAATTGTTCGATTTCGAGCTTTCAATTGATTAGACATTATGATGTTGTGTTGGGATTGGTTAAGGGTTGGATTGTTGTCCCAACCCCCCAACCAGTATACGTGTAATGTTTGCCCCATTGTGTGCTCCACCGAGCTCCAATTGGGATGGGGTTAGCTTCATGAGAAGCTAAACCTAAGGTGCATCAAGATGAGCACAAGAGTTAAATGAAAAGGTATGTTTAGTGATGTTTGAATTTCATATGAGCTTGTAGTTATCTTGTTCTTTTTTTTTGTTACAATGTAGTTATCTTGTTCTTATCATTATTAAAGATGCATGATTTGAAAATGTAGTGTTCAAATGCATGTTAAATTCCTTGATTTTCTTGCATTTATAATTGGAGTTAGTATAGAAAGCTAAATGATGACATGGATTGAATATCCCTGAGTTGCTAATTTACTTGATTGTAAACATGCATTTAAATTATGAGAGTTGTGGTAAAAATCACTTAAAAGATACCAAGATTCCTCCAAAGAGGAGAGAACAATATGGTTAGTCTCGTAGGATGCCACTTGAATGGTTAATGACGTCTAACCACTATATCGTTAGTTATGTTGATTGGGGTCTATGGACCAAAGCATATGACAAAACCCAATAACATAAAAGAATAGTGAGATGTACTAAGCACAAAGTAAAGAAAACTATATGTTCTTAATGAAAGATGCATTGCATTGTGTTTCTGCCGTGCTAAGCATAGATTAAAGAGAGCATGTTTATCTGATTTATGTGTGTGTTTGCTATGCATTTCTATGTCTAGTTTTATCTCAAGTTTTATAAGTGGTATATTAGACCGAGGATTATCACACCCAACAATATACTAAGTTTTAAGTTTAGGTTAGTGCATCCTAGGGCGTTCACGCTTAGGGTGCCTATCAAGTATTGTGTTTTCAAAGCTAGTTCTTTGATAAAGAAGAAAAGTATGTGTTGGCAGGTAATGCCTCAAATAGTTTTATTACTATAGTATGATTCGACGAGAGATTGTGAGGAGTTCGTGAAGGTCTCATTGAGATTTTATCTCACTCTTTTGATTTTTATTTCAGATGAGCAGGTGCCAAGAGAAAGTCAAGCGACATCGCGGCTTAATGATTGTAGCCTTTGGACATTGTTTAGGAGTTGTAGCTGTAGCTACACCTTTGTGGTCTTAAGAGACTTAGTTGAAGGTCGATATTCGAAGTTCTCAACGCATTGTAATCTAATTATTAGATTTATTATTTTAGGTTTTAAATTTATGTCTTGGATTACTGTAAACAAGTTTTGTAAATTTTTAGTAACTTCTGTGCTTTAATATAATTTATCGTACTTTCAATTTACGTTGAGGTGCGGGGAGTTACATTATGGTATTAGAGCAGTTCAATCCTTTGGACTGTGAATAGCTGGAACTTTCTTTTATTTGAGAATTCCTCTCTGTATTCTTATACCTAGTATGAACCATTAAGCCTGATCAACTTTATACTTTATACCGTGTATGTAGAATATAGTAAACGGAGTTGGCGGATGAGGGAGTTGACCAAATAGGAATGCAAGCTCTGAGGAAGCCCAATGGTTAAGGATGATGCAGATAAGAAGGAAAGAAAGCAAGAGCTCCCAAATGATTGAGAGCCTTAGGAGAATACGGATAGAGGGAAACAAGTTCAAACCTCTCCAGAACTAGGAGTCAATGAATGTTCAAAATGCGGTCGGAGCAACAGAGGTGAGTGCTTGGCTAGACGAAGCGTGTGCTCCATGTGCCGCTAACCAGGGCACTCTGCAAGGAAATAGGAACAACGAGCAAGTAAGGGTTCTTAATTGTATGGTTTCAATCGAGTAGGATGGGCATTTCTAATCGGTTAGGGTTCCAACACTTGTTATTTCATCAAGTTGTTTAGCCTAACCCATTATGAGTGGATACTAGATTGATTAGAATCCTATAATAATTCCTAAGTGATCCATAGTGTTCTAAGTAGTTAGTGAGAATGATAATAAGTAAGATGAAGATAGGCCACTCACCCCAATGCCTGAATGGTAGTATGGAACCTCGAGGGTGATCGTGTCCTAGTGAAGCCAAAAGAAACCCTAAGTCTTCTAGGTTTAGTAACCTTAGTGGAGCAATTAGCCAAGAAAGAGGATTAGATTATAGTCTTTGAACTACACGAGTTTTAAGAAAAACCAAGTTAGCGAAAATCCAAAGTTATTAATGTTTGCATTCGATCCAAGTGACCAGTACATGAAATGAAATCGTTTGACCAATTATAGACTTTGTCTTAGCCAAATAAGAACTTTATTTGGATTGAGACTTTATTTCAATGATTCAGAATGAGTAATAAAGGTAGATCAGGATGAGTGAGATAGATTTTTCCCAAGAATCTCAAGGATTTATTTTCTTGATACTAGTTGGTCCATTAGTTATTAGACCCGGCGGCAGACACGCCGATCCTTGTTGCTATCAGATATGGCAGCGTGGATTTCTGGTTTAATTCTAATTGAACAAAAAGAGGAATTAATCCATCAAGTTGAAGAAGGTAGTCGTAAATTTCAACTAAGAGTGTAAAAGTATGGGCCTGATTAAATCGGTGGACATCTAAGTTTATAAGTTATTGCGAGTAAAATTCATTGGGTTATGTCTAATGTGATTCTAATTAGCCACTTACAAATTGTGTTTCCAGCTGAGTGAGACTCAGACCTCGGGTGAGACCTAGTTGTAACTGATTAGTATGAATCACGTTAGTCTAGCCAACGGACACCTTACAGGAGTCGAGCAACCTTAGAGTTTCTAATTGCCTAGGCCAAGTCAGTTATAAGACCAAGTATAGTGAGATAAGAGATGAATACCAATTCCATAAGTTACGAAAAAGGTATTTAAGGAAAGAATTTCCATTTGTAACATAAGAATGAATGTTGTAAATGGAAATTGTTAAAGGTATGTGTTAGTTTACTCAATGTGACAATCTTACTTTGATAAGTTAGTTGACCAATGAAGAAGTCACGGAACTACCAAAAGTAGTATGGAATGCTGTTTTGGGCGAACTTCCAAGGAGTGTTCTTAGAAAAGTACCTTCCAAGGAGTATAAGGAGACAGAAGGAGCAAGAATTCGCTCGTTTGACATAAAGAGACACATCTGTAGGAGAGTATGTAGCCAAGTCCAAAGAATTGTCCAAATACTCTACCTACCTTCAATGTATAAAAGACGATGAGTGGAAGGTTCACCAGATTGAGCAAGGACTCAAACTGAGTTGAGGAATATTGTGTGTCAATTCAAGGAGGGTGATTATGCAAGACTATGGGCCAATACATGATTGTCGAGGAAGCATAGGCTACCTTAATAGCAGAACGTCGAGAAAAGTAGCAGACGAAGAAGAGCAAATGTAAGAATTCCTAATAGCTAAAAGCAACATAAGAAGAAAGTAGTACCAGAGTCAAATTCCCCGACTGCAATTAGGGTGTTCCATTTTGATGGAAATAAGACCAAAGGAGTTGATCAATCAACTTAAGCTAAGGAAATTTCTAGTAGAGAGCTTGCATTCTGATGAAAGATAGGATTGTCTAAATTTTTGAAGGAAGCATGTTGCCACCGAATCAGCGGGAACCTAAAGTTATTAACGATTGCAAGTATTTCGTCGACTAGTACTTAGTGTGATTCCACTTAACCAGTTACAAACTACGCCCCAACTGATTAAGTAATATTTCTCGTTTAGGGCCTAGTCTACGACCGGTTAATGCCATCACGATTAATTTCATAGATTGATGCCTTGTAAGAGTTAATCATTTCTAGGTTTTTCCCAATGATTTGGATTAGTTATGAGAAAGAGTCACAGCTGTAGTTATGATGTTAGATTTAGCAATTTTCGAGGACGAAAATTTAAGGTGGGTAGTAATGTAACGCCCCAAATTCCCTAAGCTTAGTTAGATTATAAGTGGTAAGAAGTTAGGTGATTGTGTTTAACCTTAATTTGATTTTCAAATTAAGTAAATATGATCACACAAGGTTTTTAAATGTGAAGATTGTTAATCTTGAGTTGAATTTGGCTTTTAAATGATTGGAAGTATTGAGCAAGGATTAATTGAAGAAGGTTTAAGTTGAAAATTCCAAGGTTTGATATGGAAATTCAGATTTTCTGCAATCAGAGCTGCATGAATCGATTCATGTTGTCCTGAATTGATTCATATGTGAATCCAAGCCATAATCATGCCTCTATGAATCGAAATAGGAAGTGGTGAATCGATTCACCAGTTGCGCTAATTGCTTTTAGTGTGGATGAATCGATTCACAAGCTAATTGCTTTTAGTGTGGATGAATCGATTCACACTAAATTGTGAATCAATTCACATACTTGAAATTGCATAAAACGCAGTAACTAAGAGCAGAATGCGAAAATGAAGGAAAAGGAAAGAAAAGAAGGAGAAAGGAGAAAGAAGAAGAGAAGGAAAAGGAGATAGTCATGCTAGTTTAAGTTCCCAATTTCTTCCCCTCCTTCCCTTTTTCTCTGTAGCTCCCTCATCTTTCCTTTTCTTTCAGTTTCGTGCTCTGTTTCTCCATGAAATCAAAAAGGAGGAAAATGTTAGGGTTTGGGGAATTTGAGAGGAATCAGAGAAAAATTGAAAGATCCTTTCGATTCCTTTCTTGGAGTAGGAGATGGAGAGTTTAGATTGAGCTTGGATGGAAGATTTGGTGGAACCCTAGAAGAAGGAAGGGGAAAACCAAATTTGAAGGAGAAGAAGAGGAAGAAGATTAAGCTTCTTCAAAGTTTGACTCAAGATCTTGGATTTGAGGTGAGTTCTTCATCCCTTAGGTGGTAGGCAACCTTAAGACCCCCATTAGGGTTTTTTATTTCCTTTCCTTTTGTTGATTCCTTGGTTTTCTATTTGGGATTTCTTTGGGATAACATGAGAAGGGTAAAGAGTTAGATTGAGTTAATGAGTTGTTCAATCAATTGCTCATGTTTTTTATGTTTGATTGTGTCCTAAGTCCATTACAAAGGTTTGGAGTGGGAAATAGTTTTGTAGGGGATGTTCATAACTCTTGATGGGATTTATGACCCTTAAGGTAAAGGTGTGCTTATGTATGATTATTATCATGAATATGTTATGGTTAAAATGTTAAGTGAGTTTGTTATTCAATTGTTATGTTGTTATCTTCGATTTCAAGCTTTTAATTGATTAGACATTTTGATGTTGTGTTGGGATTGTTTAAGGGTTAGATTGTTGTCCCCAAACCCCCAACAAGTATATGTGTAATGTTTGCCCCCTTGTGTGCTCCACCGAGCTCCAATTGGGATGGGGTTGGCTTCATGAGAAGCTAAACCTAAGGTGCATCAAAATGAGCACAAGAGTTAAATGAAAAGGTATGTTTAGTGATGTTTGAATTTCATATAAGCTTGTAGTCATCTTGTTCTTATGATTATTAAAGATGCATGATTTGAAAATGTAGTGTTCAAATGCATGTTAAGTTAAATTCCTTGATTATCTTGCATTTATAATTGGAGTTAGTATAGAAAGCTAAATGATGATATGGATTAATATCCCTGAGTTGCTAATTTACTTGATTGTAAACATGTATTTAAATTATGAGAGTTGTGATAAAAATCACTTAAAAGATACCAAGATTTCTCATAAGAGGAGAGAACGGTATGGTTAGTCTCGTGGGACGCCACTTGAATGGTTAATGGCGTCTAACCACCATATCGTTAGTTATGTTGATTGGGGTCTATTGACCAAAGCATATGACAAAACCCAATAAAAGAATAGTGAGATGTACTAAGCACAAAGTAAAGAAGAACTATATGTTCTTAATTAAAGTTGAATTGCATTGTGTTTCTGCCGTGTTAAGCATAGATTAAAGAAATAATGTTTATTTGGTTTATGTGTTGTTTGCTATGCATTTCTATGTCTAGTTTTGTCATAATTTTTATAAGTGGTATATTGGATCGAAGATTATCACACCCAACAATATACTAAGATTTAAGTTTAGGTTAGTGCATCCTAGGGCGTTCACGCTTAGGGTGCCTATCAAGTATTATGTTTTCAAAGCTAGTTCTTTGATAAAGAAGAAAAATATGTGTTAGCTGGTAATGCCTTAGATAGTTTTTTTTACTATAGTATAATTCGACGAGAGTTTGTAAGGAGTCCGTGAAGGGCTTACTGACATTTTATCTCACTCTTTCTCTTTTTATTTCAGATGAGCAGTTGCCAAGAGAAAGTCAGGCGACATTGCGGCTTAATGATTGTAGCATTTGGATATTGTTTAGGAGTTGTAGCTGTAGCTACAACTTTGTGGTCTTAAGAGACCTAGTTGAAGGTTGATATTCGAAGTTCTCAACGCATTGTAATCTAATTATTAGATTTATTATTTTAGGTTTTAAATTTATGATTTGGATTACTGTAAACAAGTTTTGTAAATTTTTAACAACTTATGTGCTTTAATGTAATTTATCGTACTTTCAATTTATGTTGAGGTGCGGGGAGTTGCATCATCTACATATATGAGTACATATAACCAAATAGTACCCTTGGAGTAGATGTAGAAAGAAGAGTCATATCTGCTAGCTGTGAACCCATGTGAGATTAAGAAGGATGTCAAGCGTTCATACCAAGCCCGAGGGGCTTGTTTGAGGCCATAGAGTGCTTTCTTCAGACGACAAACAAGAGTTTTATCACCACATTCAAAACTAGAAGGCTGGGACATATATACCTCTTTTGATAATAAGCCATTCAAGAATGAATTATTTACATCAATTTGCTTAATAGGCCAGCCATAGGATAAAGCCAAGGTGAGTATAACTCGAATAGTAACCGGCTTAACAATAGGAGAAAATGTTTCCTTGAAATCAAAACCGGCTTGTTGATGAAATCCGTTGGCTACTAGGGAAATACCCATTTACAACCAATAGGTTGCCTATGGGGTGGAAGAGGTACAAGTGGACAAGTTTCATTGGCCATCAATGCATGATATTCTGTTTTCATTGCTGCAAGCCAATTTGGCTCAGCTAAGGCCTACTTTACTGTGCTAGGTTCAATTATAGCAACAAAAATTCGAGGCTCTAAACTGCCTGTTTTAGACCTAATAATCATAGGATGACAATTAACTTTGGGAATGAGTGGTTCAACAGGACTGGATTCAGCAGCAGGGGAGGGTAATGGAGAAGAGGATGCCAAATGATGAGGACTGGGAATAGAAGTGACTGAATTAGGTATGGACTTAGTAGAGTTAGATGAGCAAGGTGAATAACTGGGAGACTGAGCATGTTGAACAGAAAAATTTGGTGAAGAAGAGGGTTGAGAAACTAATGGAAATCGAGGGATAGACACAGACACTGCAGGAGACTTGGATATAAAACAGGTGGAGGAAGAAAACAACTCAGAATAAGGAAATCACATTTCATTGAATAATACATCTTTAGAGATATATATGCGACCATTAGGAGATAGGCATTTGTGACCTTTATGTTGAGGAGAAGGGCCCAAATAAAAACATTCTTGAGATCTAAATTCAAGCTTATATTTATTGAAAGGTCTTAAATGTGGGAAGCTATCAAAGCCAAAAATTCTAATTGAAGTATAATCAGGAATGGTGCGGTATAAATTGTGATATGGAGATGTATAAGTGGAATGAGTTGAAGTTAGGAGCATATTGATTAAGAAAACAGCCATGGAAAAGCTGCGGTCCCAAAAATATAGAGGAATGGCAGCATGTGCTAGCATAGTTAAGGCCATTTCAACAATTTGACGATGTTTGCGTTCAACGGTACCATTTTGATGAGAAGTATGTGGACAAGTAAGACGATTAGGGACACCAAGATCACTTAGAAACTTAGTTAAAGGACAAAATTCACCTCCCCAATCGGATTGAACACTCTTTATAGTAGTGAAAAATTGAGTTTGAACCAAGTGGAAAAATTGTTTAAAGGCTTGGAGAGCCTCAGATTTTTATTTCAAAAGATACATCCAAGTGAACTTGGTGCAAGCATCCACAAAGGTGATATAATAGGTGAAGCCCGAATGAGAAATCATAGGAGCTGGCCTCCACAAATCAGTATGAATAAGTTCAAATGGTGAAGTATGTAAAGTATGGGATGGGGGGCATACAACCTATGTGATTTACCAAGGCAACAAGCATTGCAAAAGTCCAAGATACTTCTATTAGAAGCATGAATATTACACAAGTTTAGAACAATTTTAATAGCTGTGGCATTTGCAAGACCAAGCCTATAATGCCAAGTATGAAAGGAACTACTACAATTATTGGTAGCATTTGAATTAACAACAGAACTGTAAGCAGCAGCAGGCTGCAAAACCGAAAGGCTGGAAGTGTGAGGTTTGACAGATTGCAACAGATGGAGGTTCTTGAAACTATAAAGGCCATCAGCACCAAGAGATCCCTCTAAGAGCACTTGCTTAGATTCCTGACATTTAACTAAGTATGAGTGAGAGTGGAATTCAAAGAAAACATTATTGTTATAACAAAATTTGGAAACTGACATAAGGTTCTATGTAATGCTAGGAACATGAAGCAATTTAGAGAGATTTAGGGAAATTTGAGGTAAACAAGTAGATGGAAAACTAGTAGAACCAATTGATGAGATAGTCAAACCTTGACCATTTCTTATGGTCACATGATCGGAACCTATATATGTAGCCTGATTAGAAAGATTTCGAGCATCTGGTGTGATGTGATGAGCAGCTCCTGAGTCTGGATATCACACATCAGCAGCAAAATGATGTGGCACACAGAATTGCCGAGAGCTAGGAGCAAGCGCAGGTTGCTGTGTAGCTAGTTAAGCACTTGGTTGAGCATGTGGAGCAACATACCGATTTTGAAAAGGTGCATAGGCCACAACATTTGTTGGAGGTGCATAGTTCTGCATCCTTTAATTAATATAATAATATTGCAAGTTGTTCTACCCCCTTCTTTCTATTGTTTGGCAGCATGGGGTCTCCCCCCTTTTTCTTATATTGCCACACATTTTCTTCTTCTTCTAAGGTCAGTCCTTTGTCAATGCTCTTATTCCTGTACACTTAGAGATAAAAAATCATAGAAAATACTAATGCACAAATGTTAGAACGAATCCAAGTGAATACATTAAATCATACAATTTAAGCAAATAATCACTTTGAATTCTCTTCAATCACAACACAAATATCCAATTAAACACTATGAATCTACATGTGATGAAGATTTATCACAACCCCAAACTTAGCTCTTTGCTTGTTGTCAAGCAAATCAATCAAAAACATGGGTTGCATTTCAAATAATTCCAATTCATCTGGCAAACTTTTCAAATAATTTTGGCAATCCATGCACAATCAATTCGCCTGTTCTTTTGAATTCATGTTTTCCAATCATCACAACTCAAGTAACCAAAATGAATTTATGCACTCAGAGCCACAGATCAATTCCCATTACACCTTTCCAGATAGTGTGGTTCACTCCACTCAAGTGTCTAAGGGGTACTGTTTACACTCAATTCACACCAAATGCAATTATCTACCATAGGCTTGACAAAATTCTAAGAAAGCAAATACATACAAATGTCACACACATTATGAGATCTTTTCAAAGGGTGATATAAGGCTTAGGTAAAGGAGGATATTACTTTGGATCTAGGCTAACTTAACTAGAGTTAAGAAATGCCTCTATTAGTACTTATCCACACCTTGTTTCAATTCACACACTTCCCTTAATCATCTTAAACTTTTGGTACCAACAAGCCAAATGAAAAATTTTCCTTGCTTTTCACATATGATTTTTTTTAATAACAATTTGGATCTTTTTATTATTGTTCCTCTGGCTTGTTCATTTTTTTTTTCTTTTCTGAAATGACTACATGCACATGCTTTGTGTAGCCACCCCAAACTTAAGATTGTTGCTTGCCCTTAAGCAACCCCAAACTTAATTTACAACCAAATAGCCAATTTTTAGAAAATAATCTCTCAACTCCAATTTAAAGGGACAATTGGTTTTTCCGGTTGTCGGCTTGTATTGAGCTTAATATTCAACAAAAAAGGGCTTAAGGCTCAAAAGGGCTAGCAAAGGATAAATTCACAAGGGTAGGCAATCAAAGGCTCTAGCTTTTCAAACAAAACAAAGGTCTTGATCATCTGTGTGTGTGTTCACATACAATTCAAAAGCAATCAAGAACTGAGTCAAGTTCTGAAGAATTCATACAAATGGTGGAGCACTCAAGAATAAATAAAATTTTGTTTAGGTTCAAACACTCACCGATTTTGCTTTTGTGATAGAAAAAGATTCATAATCACTGAAGTTTTCAAAAGTTACTGTTACAAGAAGCTGCTTAAAAAGGTTCATGTAAACAAAAGTTTCAGCTCCTTGATCATACATATCATGCACACAATACAAGGACAGTTCACAGACAAATTCTCAGATGAAAAGGGATGCCATAGAAGAACAAAGAGCTCAGTCATAGGGTCCATGGTATCAACTTCACGCACAAAAGAAAACAAATTCAACATAAAAAAATAAACAGCAAAAGAAGGGAAAGAAAGATAGAACCTTTGTGGTGGGCTGCTCGACTCAACCGCTAACTTGAAATGAGAAAGGTGGGCCGCTAGACGCCACCACCAATGGATTGCCTCCCATGAAGCGCTTCTTTAATGTTACTAGCTTAACGCTTGAAGGAGTCGATCAAGGCTCCTTAAAGGAGGAAAAGAAGATTAAAGCACATCATTCCTTGGGAAGAGGCACACCAATAGTCTTGAGTGCTTGCATGGAACTCACTCCCCTTTTTTCTCATTGGTCTCCTTTTTCTCCTCTTGAATTTATATGGGTGGACATTGTCAAATCTCACCTGTTGGGTGCACTTTTCATAGGAATGAGTAGGTTCTGCATGTGCCTTCTTTGGAATTTTGCAATTTGGAAATTGTTTCCCATGGCCCATATGCAGACTACTCTTTCCTTTTCTTCCTTTTTCCTGCACTTACAACTTTTCCATTCCATCATCTAACTCTTCATCCATCTCCTCCATGGAATTCCTGTTCACCTTCTCTAAGGGCTTGGAAGGTCGGTCTCGATTCAGCAATTCTCCAACCGACTCCCCAGTCATATCAATTTTAGAGCACTTTTCAATGTCATCGGGATGCCTCATAGCCTCAAACACATTGAAAGTCACCTTCTCATCTTGGAACCTCAAAATTAATTTACCTTTTTAGACATCAATCAAGGCTCTTCCTGTAGCTAGGAAAGGTCTTCCAAGAAGAAGATGGACTTCCTTATCTTCTTCCATGTCAAGGATCACAAAATCTGCCGAAAAAATGAATTTACCAACACTTACTAACACATCTTCCATAATTCCATAAGGGTATTTGATTGACCTATCCGCCAGTTGCAGTGTCATTCTTGTAGGCTTGACTTCACCTCCTCCCAGCCTTTTTAACATAGATAACGACATCAAATTGAAGTTAGCTCCCAAATCACAAAGGGTTTTGTCAATATTTAAATTCCCAATAGTGCAAGGGATTGTGAAGCTTCTAGGATCCTTCATCTTTGGAGGGAGCTTTCTTTGGATGATGGCACTACACTCTTCTGTCAAAGCTATAGTCTCATCTTCTTTGAATTTCCTCTTCTTGGTCAACAATTCCTTCATGAATTTGGCATATAAAGGCATTTGCTCAAGAGCTTCCGCGAAAGGAATGTTGATCTGTGGGCGCTTGAAGATATCCATGAACTTAGAGAACTGTTCTTCTTTCTCCTTTTTCTTGTTCACAAGAGGATATGGCAGCTTCATATATGGAGGAACCACTTTGGGCTTATTTTCCACCTGCACCTGCTCAGTTATAACTATGCCTTCCTCACCAGAATTGGATTTCTTCTCAACCATTTTTTTTTCTTATTTTTCATTATTTTTACTTCTCTCATTTTCAACTCCATCCACCTTACTTTTTTCACTCTTTTTCTTCACATCAACTTCAGACATTATTTTTCTACTTCTCAAAGTAATTGCACTACAGTTCTCATTTTTAAGATTATCAATTGTGCTAGCAGAAAACTTACCTTTGGTTTGCTCCGCAAGTTGCTTTGAGAGTTGCCCAATTTGATTCTCCAGATTTTTGATAGAGGTCTCTTGGTTCTTGAAATGAGACTCATGAGTCTGAAAGTTGGAGTGGATGTTCTGGAAGTTGGATTGAGTGATCTTCATGAATTGAGTGAGGGCTTCCTCTATTGCATTTGGCTTCTCTTGCTTTTGAGGTTGTGGAGGGTTGCTTGATGATGGGTTATTCTGCTGTTTCCAAGAGAAGTTGGGATGATTCTTTCACCCAGGATTATAGATGTCAGAATAAGGATTCCCTCCTTGCTTTTGAAAATTACCCATGTAGTTGGCTTGCTCATTCGAGATTCCTTTAGCATCACAACCTCCATTCTCATGAGGCCCTTGACAAAAATCGCATCTTAAGTTCATGTTCAACTGGTTCACCTGAGCGGGAATAGAGGCTCCCGTTTTCAGCGCTTTAAGCTCTTTGGTGATAGCTTCCAATTGTTGAGAGACCAATTTATTTTGAGCCAAGAGTGCATCTTGTGTTTCTAGCTCAAGGACTCCTCTTCTACCCTGTGTTCCTCTATCATTTTGACACAACTGCTCATTGGAAGCCATTTGCTCTACTTAAGTTCTTGCTTCCTCAGCTGTTTTGCTGTTAATTGTACCTCCAACTGAGGCATCCAGCATCATTCTTGTATTTGGCCTCAACCCATTGCAAAACATCTGCATCTGATTAAACTCATCATACCCATGGCCAGGACATCTTTTCAGAAGAAGCTTGAACCTCTCCCAAGCTTCATACAGATTTTCGATCTGGTTCTGCTGGAACCCATGAATTTCACCTATTCTTTTGATGAACTTGGAGGGTGGAAAAAATTTGTTCATAAATTTATCCTCCAAATCATCCCAAGTAGTGATGCTTCCTGTAGGCAAAGTGTGCAGCCAATCTCTTGCTCTATCTCGCAGGGTAAAAGGAAAAAGCCTTAGTTTTTTGGCCCCCTCTGTCACTCCATCCAGCATGAAGGTGCCACAGATTTCATAGAAATTTACCAAGTGCTGATTTGGGTCTTCAATTTCATCCCCATAGAATTGGTTTTGCTTGAGAGTGTTCAATAGAGATGGTCTGACCTCAAAAGCATTTGCCTCCACCTGTTGGTAGGCCATGACGACCCTTGGACGAAACCACCTTCTCCCAAAATCGCCCAAGGTGCGCAGTGGTGGTGGTATGTCCCCCATTACTACTTGAGTTGTAACGAGAGAAGTAGAAGCAGAGGCTTGATTTGGTTGTTGTCTTGCTTCCTTTGCCTTCTTCCTATTAGCCTTTGCTGTCTTTTCTATTTCCGGGTCAAACAACAGCTCACCTGTTTTTTTACCTCTTATGTACAACACTAAAGGAAAAGGTAAGTAGCACATCAACAATTATAACAATTTTTTTTAATAAACAGAAAATAAAAAAAAATTGTTCAAAAGTACTCGTTTGCCTTGTTAAAAATCAATTCAACAATTCCCGGCAACGACGCCAAAAACTTGTTAGGCTAAATCGCAAGTGTACGATTTCGTCGTCAAGTAATAAAAATATCGAATCCACAGGGATTGTGACTAATTAACTTAACAAATTTGTATAACTTTCAACGGGAACTAATTCTGGGTATTTGAATTAATGATATTTGTAACGACTGGAAATAATAAAAAGTAATTGAATTCGAATAAAATTAAAAGCGACTAGGGGTTCAATCCTTTTGTTTCCACCTTTATGCAATTGAATTCAAAACCAATGCAAGCGATACTCATGAACAATTGAAGCTTAAATCCTCTAAATTAGATTAACGGAAATTCATTTCCTCTTAATCTCTTTGATTCAACTAATAAGCCCTAATCCCTTATGTTCAAATTAATTAAATCAAGCATAAAGAATAGGGATTCATATAAACTCATATCAATAGAATTATATTCCTGAAAATCTCTAGATATGTCCAACAATCTCAATGCTAGTTAAAAACCTCAATTTTCCAATCGTGAGCATAACCCAAATTCAGTTTAATAGTGATCAATTATAAAAAGGCATTAAGAACATAGACGAAGGATCAATTAACATAAATAAACTTGCATTGAAATAATAGAATCCAAATACATAAAGGTTTCCACAAAATTCATCTAACCCTAGCCTAAAAGAGTTTAGCTACTCATAGAGAATGAGGAACCAAACCAGAAATTCATGAAGAGGAGAGGAAGAGATTGCATCATATCCTTCACCGTGCCTCCAAAATATCAAAGTCCGAACCCTAGACAAGTGTTTAAAATGTCTATTTATAGTCTCGAGTGAAAAAGGGCCAAAAACCAATTTAAAACGCACAAAAACGCGCACAACGAATTCAGAGAGCTACCACAGCACGACCGTGCTGCGCGCCACGGCTTGGCCGTGTTTTACACTGTTTCTCGCTAATATCAAATTCTGCGCAGCGCGTATTCTTTGCTCGAAGGAAAATACTGATGCAGCGCTATTCCTTCTTTCAGAAATGATATTTGAACATCATTTATGCGACACATACGGTGGACACCGTATTTCCGTACAGTCCGTACGGTACGGACATGTACGGAATCTGTACATTTTTTTTTTACAGAAACAGATTTTTTTAACTGGTTAACACAGTTCATGTAAGTGGTTAAAGCAGTCCACTAACAGGTTAATAGAAAGATTTTTTAACTGGTTAATATAATTTGTGTAAGTGGTTAACGCAGTTCTTATAAGTGGTTAACGCAATCCACTAACTGGTTAATAGACACAGAATAATCGTTAACCAATTAGTGAACTAGATTAACCATTTATATGTACGGCGTTAACCACTTTTATAATAATTTTTTTGGAAAAAAAATAAAATTTTTTTTTTTAAAAAATTCTGAAATTTTTTTTATCCGTACAGACTACGGTGTCACTGGCCGTGTCACCCAAATGGGTGGCCATTTACCGCGAGCGTCCTTCTTTTGTACAGCCACGCCCGCCTTTAGTTTTGCAACTCCAATATTTTATTGTGTTTTGTGGGCCCTTCTTTTTCTTTCTTTCAAAAAGTCCACGCCTCTCTTTTTTTCTAAGGCTGCGTGCTTTTCTTCTATCACGCATGCTGCATCCTTTAATTAATTAATATAATAATATTGCAAGTTGTTCTATCCCCTTCTTTCTATTGTTTGGCAACGTGGGGTCTCCCCCCTTTTTCTTATACTGCCACACATTTTCTTCTGCGTCTAAGATGGGTCCTTTGTCAATGCTCTTATTCCTATACATTTAGAAATAAAAAATTATAAAAAATAACAATACACAAATATTAAAATGAATTCAAGTGAATACATTAAATCATATAATTTAAGCAAATAATCACTTTGAATTCTCTTCAATCACAACACAAATATATAATTAAACACTATGAATCTACATGTGATGAATATTTATCGCTGGCATCCACAAATCAGTATGAACAAGTTCAAATGGTAAAGTATGTAAAGTATGGGATGGGGGGCATACAACATATGTGATTTACCAAGGCAACAAGCATTGCAAAAGTCCAAGATACTTTTATTAGAAACATGGATATTACACAAGTTCAGAACAGTTCTAACAGATGTGGCATTGGCATGACCAAGCCTATAATGCCAAGTATTAAAGGAACTACTACAATTATTGGTAGCATTTGAATTAACAACAGAACTGTAAGCAACAACAGCTGCAAAACCGAAAGGTTGGAAGTGTGAGGTTTGACAGATTGCAACAGATGGAGGTTCTTGAAAATATAAAGACCATCAGCACCAAGAGATCCCTCTAAGAGCACTTGCTTAGATTCCTGACATTTAACAAAGCATGAGTGAGAGTGGAATTCAAAGAAAACATTATTGTCATAACAAAATTTGGAAACTGACATAAGGTTCTTGGTAATGCTAGGAACATGAAGCAATTTAGAGAGATTTAGGGAAATTTGAGGTAAACAAGTAGATGGAAAACTAGTAGAACCAATTGATGAGATAGTCAAACCTTGACCATTTCTTATGGTCACATGATCGGAACCTATATATGTAGCTTGATTAGAAAGATTTTGAGCATCTGGTGTGATGTGATGAGCAGCTCCTGAGTCTGGATACCACACATTAGCAGCAAAATGATGTGGCACACAAAATTGCTAAAAGCTAGGAGCAAGCGCAGGTTGATGTGTAACTAGTTGAGCACTTGGTTGAGCATGTGGAGCAACATACTGATTTTGAAAAGGTGCATAGGCCACAACATTTGTTGGAGGTGCATAGTTTTGGTCAAACCTGTGCCAACATTTGGCAGCTTCATGTCCAATTTTGTGACAGAGTTGGCATGTAGGTCGATTATGAGCTCCATGACCCCTGCCTCTGCCACGACCAAACCTACCACGGCCTCTACCACGGCCAAAGGAGAAATAGGGAGATTCACCAGTATTGTGAGATTGAGAAGCACCTTGAGATTTCTCAGAAATAGACATATTAGCAACATTAGCTGAAGCAATTGAGGGATTAAGTTCCTATTTATACTTCTCAAGTTGTGCTTCCTAAGCAAGAAGCAGTGCCTCAACATCTGTGAGGAAGGGAGAATCATTGCGTCCATATATCATCATTACAAACGAATTATACTCTTCTGGTAATCCATCTAACACAATGTCTAAATGATCTTGCTCAGAAACAGTTGCACCAATAGCAAGTAGTGAATCACATATTGATTTAATTTTTAGTAAGTATTCAGACATTGACTTAATGCCTTTCTTAGAGTACTTCAGTTCAAATTTCAATTGGCAAACCCTAGCTTTCAGGTGTAACGAGAAATAATTGTGATGTTTGTCCCAAACCTGGAAAGCATGTTTACATCCAAGCACGCAAGGCAGCATTGCCTCAGAAATGGTTGAGAGAAGCCATGTAAACACGAATTGATCTTGTATGAGACAATGTTGATAATCTTCAGATTCAATTCCAAGACCGCGATCCGTATTTGAACCGAATTGAGGAGGAACAATAGGTTTACCATAAGACGATGGAACTTGTTCGCAATAATGACGCCTTCAACTTGCTGAAGCCAAAATTGAAAGTTCTTTTCATCCAATTTAATAGAAATTTTGTGCGTAAACGAATTTGAAGAAGAATTGGAGGATCCTGCATTTTGCGAGACCTTAACGAAAGGATTCCACTATGAGTGAATCCGAGAAGAAGACATAGAAGAACCTTGAGGTTGAAACGGAGACTCCATAGCCAGAAAGTTTCACAGGCCAGGCCGAGAAAAGTAGCTCTATGATACCATATTAGAAATCTAAACAGGTTTGAAAGGGATGTAACAATCTCTGTTGAATATTGAATCTATAATTCATTACAATCAGTTAACAACTCAGAGGTTTATATATAGAGAGAGAAACGATTATTTGTAACCGAGATTGGGAAGTACCGGTAGTAACTAAATAACTGCCGGTATTAAACATGTGACTAATTCTTTCTCTCTTATATTTTATAATGTGTGTGATTACAAATTCTGTTTATTGAGTGTAGGGACTTGCTTCTAAAATGCTTGTATACAAAAGTGATCAATACAATAATTTCCCTTGTGTGAAACCTTCCTTCTTCTTGCTTTTTGTTATTGCAATAAAATGGAGGACTAAGCCCAATTACAATATATACATTCAAATACAAATAGGGGTGTTCATGGTTTGGATATTGTTATATCCAAAACCATATTCAAATAGAACCATAATTATGGATTGGATTTTAAAGCCACATTTCCAAATCCGGATCTCAACTGTAGTTATGGTTATGAAACCGGTTATGACTCAAAACCGGTTTCATAACCGGATTTGATCTAAATCCGGTTACGAAATCGGTTTTGACCCAAATCCGGTTACAAATCCGGTTTTCTTTCTATAAAAATCCGGTTACATAACCAGTTTTCATCTATAAAAATTCGGTTCAAAAAACTGATTTTTTGACATGAAAAAATTGGATTTAAAACATTTTTGCTTTAAAACCGATTATCAAAATCCAATTTTAATTTACATGTTTTAATACCTAGATAACTATGATAGGTATTAACAGAGATGTGTATTACCTTAAAAAGTACATATAATGAAACATGATGAAGGTTATACAGAGAAATGACTGTAACAGATATGTGTATTTAGAATCACAATCTGTGTCTAAATTTTCTATCATGTAAATGTCTAAATTTACATCTTTGTATGCCTCTATAAAACTAGTTAGTCCTAACAAAGAGAAACATAACAGACCTCATTCTTGACCTTATTAAAAAATTTAATAACCCTAAATAACTTGCAGTACCAAGCCTAAATTAGAAACATGGTTCAATCTGGCATGCCTGATAATTTTAATTTAATGCATATTCTTCAAATGGTTCAACCTACTGGGAGCCTTCAGTTTACTGATGCACTTGATATGGATGCTCATGGATAGATTTTTCAGAAAACCTGACCATATTCATCCTTGACCATTTATCTAAAATGGATTTCAAAGTCAAACCAAATCCATCCCTATAAAATTGGTTTGATATCCAGTTTTATATATGGATATCTGGTTTTATCTCCAAATCCAATTTCGGTCTCGTCTTCTCTTCGGTCATTTGCATTAGGAGAGAGTTGTGTTGTGTTAGTAATATTGTTTGCTTTTATTTTAAGTTGGTGTTGTTATTATGAAGCGGCGGTCGTTCCTTCTAGAACAACTGAGTATTCTTTTTTTTTATCCCCACTAGTCCTTTTGGGGTGAAATAAATGTAATTACCTTCGTAAGTGCTCAAGAGCCCGGATGTCTTCTCTGCTTTAGACTAGGGCGCCATCCCCTCAACCTAAATTTTTTCTTAACAAAAAAAAAACTGAATATTTTTTTTTATTTTTGATAATGGAACAACCGCGTATTCTGTAATTATAACAAATCTCCCGCACACATAAGTATAAATTGCGGTGCTCACTGTTTTAATTTTATAACTATATGACTATGATAGTTGCTAGGTGTTTACCAAAAAAAATGACGCCGTATTCTTTTGGGCAATTAGTATTTTTTTTTTGACAAATTTAACCTGTATTTTAAAACTTATGTTTTACGATTATTGATGATAAATATTTTACTTAAACTTACATATGTCATTTAGCAAGATAATATATTTTAAAACTTATGTTTTTTAAATTAACTGTGCAGAATTTTTTTGAGAGATATGTGCAGAAATTTTAAATTTGTGCATTTTGTTTAAATATTAAAAGAACATTGAAATGAAATAAATTAGTTAGAAAAAAAAAGATGTATTATTATTTTCTCACTTGAATATAAGCAGAGAAGAAGGGAAAGTGTGCATATATACGCTAAAAAAATTACGTTCCTGTCGGTTGTTTCACATGGGTTTCAAATAATTTGTTATTTGTTATTCAATATACGTTGCAACATATATCCGGGAAATGGACAGAAATGGTGGAGCTGACAGTGAAACGGACCTGGACATCCACTTCCCCAACCGGATTTAAAAACAGATAATCCATTCCAAAAATAAATGGTCTGGTTAAAAAATTTATTATAATATCCGGTTTTTCAAAAATGGTTCTCGACATGGATATGGATTGAGTCTACTATTCGGATATTTTGTGCATCCTTAAATACAAACATCTGATTGAATACAATAGTCTCCATTTGTTGTGTAGTAGTAGTGAAGTGAAGTGTCCATCCTACTCCGTGAAGCCCCCCATTTATACTAATTTTTTTCTGTCTATCTGGGAAACTGATTTCAGAGTCGTTGGAGCGTGACTTTCTTCCCAAGCTAATGTAACAGACTGACCGAATATCTTGGCCCTCACTGGAGCAGGGATTACTGGAAGCTGGGGCACGCTCCCCCAGAATTTCATACCATGGGAGCGTCCTTATCTGGTAGGTGCCAGATTCGGGGGCCATCTCTATGTCCTCCTTTTCGCTGACTAGCCCCCGTCCGAGTTGTGGTCGGTTTTCAATATTGTATCTCTTTGATCTATTTACTAGTTTGAAATAGTATTTTCCACACCAACAACATCATATTTTATTTAGTTTCATTATATTTTAAACAATTCAAAAACATTGTTTTTGAACAACATGGGAGTACAAGAGATTCTCTAACCCAATACAAAGACAGAAAGGAAGAAGGACGAGAGCCTACATCATAACTTGACAACTACAATGTCTACAAACCTATAACCGAGAGACTATCTCCTGGAAATATAGTCCAATGGATTAACACTCCATTGACAAAATAAACATTGCATCTTACCCCCTTTTCAGAAATCATTTCCAAGACATAACTTTAATATGATCCACTACCTCTAACAAATTATGCTCCTTGCCAGAAAAGATATACTATTGTGAAGCACCCAGATCCCCCACAACGCGGCATGCCAGATCAAAGTCACCCCTTCTTCCCCCTACGTGAGGGGGCTAATAGTACGAAGAATACCAAAAACAGATGAAGCAGGTCTGGAGGCATAACAATAACATGTCCTAAATACCCTGTACCAAACATGAACGAGAAATCACAATGGACAAACAAGTGAGTATCAAACTCCTGGGGATCCCCACAAAACACACATGAAATGACATCAGAGTCCCCTAACACCCCCTATGAAATAGGTTCACCCTAGTCGGGATCCTATTCCATAGGAGTTGCCAAGAGGGAACAATAACTTTTGAGGGTGAGTAGCTCCTCCATTGCCTATCTATAATAGAGATTCCCAAATCCAAAGAACCATCCTGCAAAAGACATTTGGAAGACAAATAGGAATAAACAGATTTCACATAGAAGACACCCCCATTATTAGGCTCCCAAGACCCCTGTCCTTTCTATGTGAGATAGAAGCTGAAGAAAGCATTTGAAGCATGTCTCTAACCAAATCCTCTTCCCAAACAAATAAGCTTCTCCTCCACCCGAGTTCCCACACTCATACTCCATTTATTCAATGACCTACATCCATCACCCAAAACTCCTTTTGAAGAGAGATAGAGAATAGCCTTGGAAAAAATTGTCTAAGGGGGATGGACCCAACTACACATCAGACCAGAATAAAATGGAAGCCTCATTCTCCCCACTTTATTTGCCATCGACTCTGAGAGCCATTCACCCTCACTACCCCTAGAAACACTAACCAACAAATATTCCTCCATCAGGCCGATTTTATTTTATTCCATTAAATTTTTATCCATCCAAAATGTAGTATAAGAGGTGAGGTTTATTTCAATTCAAACTTTACTCTCATCATTTCACTAGAATTGTGACTGACTTGGTCATTAGGTTGTTTTATGGAGTTATTATTACTCGGCTAAATAGCACTTTTGGTCCCTTAACTTTATTTTAGTTTTCATTTTGGTCCCTTAACTATTATATTTTTCATTTTGGTCCCTTAAGTTACAAAAACACACCGCTTTCGTCCCTTCTGTCTATAATCCCTTTATTTTATGTGTATAGGTCATTGAAACTCTTTTTTTTTTTTGCTCTATTATCTTTTTATCATGTTACTTTATTAATAAGAACTTTGAAAGGAGTATGATTTTGACTTTATTGTTTAAAAAGATTACAGACAGAAATGACGAATTTGACATAACTTTCGTAACTTAAGGGACGAACGTGGCGTATTTTCGTAACTTAAGGGACGAAAATGAAAAACAAAATAGTTAGGCGACGAAAGTGTCGTATTTTTGTAACTTAAGGGACCAAAATAGAAAATATAATAGTTAAGGGACCAAAACAAAAACTAAAATAAAGTTAAGTGACCAAAAGTGCTATTTAGCCTTATTACTCCTTTGCAAGCAATAAAATGTTGAAAGGGTTTGACGCTTTCAAACAAATGGCATACTGCCCCAATTATATAAGTAAAAGAAGCTTGAGTTTTAAAATTAAATGCATATTTATTTTAATTCATGAGTTACAACCTTTCAATTGCTCTTATTAATTAAATAAAACATATAGTTGTATTTATTAAAATTAGTTCTTAACAATACTAAGTGCTATTTTGTTAATTATTGATTACATTTTGAAAAAAACTAAAAATATAATTAAGTTATACTATAAATTATTAAAATTAGTTCATGACAATACTAAGAGCTATTTTTTATTTAGAAAGTATCTTAAAAATAATTGTATGATATTTATAATAGATCATATATTAAAATGACTGAACATCAATTTTAAAGGATAAGTAAAATGTTTTCAATTTCAATTTTTAACGTGATTAGTATGTTCAAAAAATATTTATTATCACCGGAGTTTATACCAATTAGATGTCAATTATAATATTATACTGACTATAAAAATTAAATATATTTTCTATTAACAACATCTCATTAATGATTAAAATAAAAATTCTTTAAAAAACAATCTTAACATGTGAAATTAAGTCATGCAAATAAACAGTAAAGAATAATTATTTTTATGATAGCATTGACCTACCTTATTATTTCTTCGAATTTGTTTATTAGTTATGACATATACTCCCATTCATATTTTTAGTTATTTGTGAACATAATGTCTAAAGCATCGCAACAAGAGACTTGTGTGAAATCATAATTTAAAAAAATATTTTAAAAACAATTGATGCAATTTTACTATAACAGTTCTTTTAATTAAGAGACTGCTTACTATTAGCTTATATATATATATATTGTTATTTTAAATTATTGAATTTACTAAAAATACGTTTCATCTTAAGTTATGATCAAATTTGTTATCATATTGCTGTTTATTGCATTTTTAATTTTATTTAAACTTCTTATTATTAATACATGATTAATTCATTTTAAAAATTATTATTTATTATTTAATAATCATAGCGGCTAAAAACTATATTGTTCTATGACAAATATTACAGGAAAGTTTAACATATAAAATTATAGTTTAAAATATAAATACATAATTTATTGGCATAATTGAAGAACCAAAATATAGTACTTAAATGAGAATGACAATAATTTGTATGATTGACGAAAACTTAAATTTTACCATATTTACAATAAAAAAATCAATTATGATACTTAGAAATATTAATATTACATTAGAAATGTGTAATGGAATAAAACTCTTTATTATAAGAAATTAAATAACTCAAATAAAGATTATTGCAAAAAGTGACACCGATGTTTGAGTACTTATTTTATTAATATTTTCTATGATAAATGAGTTCAAATGACATTTTATTTGTAGAATAAAATAACATCAAATAATTACATTCTATGTAGTGATGATAACCAAAAGTCAATAATAATTACAAAATTATGTTAGATTATATTTGATAAAATCTATATTTTATCATGGACAATTACATACCTCATTGTGAACAATAATATAACCATAAGGATTGAAATTATTTGTTAATAATTAAGAAAACAAATATGCATACGAAAAAAATATAACACCATGACGCAATTAATAAATTTTTTTGGTAGAGTTATCCTTTGACATATTAAAGGTTCAATTATAATCCTACTTTTTTTTGAAAATCAATTATAATCTTACTAAACAATTGATAGTTCTAATTATTAAACATAATAATAAATATTATATACACTAAATAATTTATAAATAAATGAGTTACTTAATATAATATTTCAATATGACTATACTTAATTATTACATTTTTTATGGAATACTTAATTATTTACATATTATTCTATAATTAGTAAAATTTTATTTATTTACATTTTTTAGTAAAGATGGCCTATGGACCAAAAAAAAAAAAACTAAAACCTAACTCTTCAAGATTGGGATAACCCTACCAAGTCTGACAATAAAAACTAAAATATTTTAAAAGATGAATATGTATCAAGTGAACATCAACCTGTTGAGAGATTTGTGTACATTATTTTGCATATTTAAATTATAAAACTTTCACGCATTTTTAAAAAAAATTAATTTATATATGTAAAGGAAGCTTGAGTTTTAGCTTTAAAAACAAAATTATTTTTATTTATGAGTTATAACCTTTCATTTACCATTCATAAATTTATCACTTTATTATTCTATTTGTGTACAATATTATTCTATTGGTTGTGTTTACTATTAGATATAAAAAATTCTTACACATTCTATTAAATATTAAAATTGCTTAATGATAATGTTAACTATTATTTACAACTTGAGAAAAATATTTAAAAAATAATTAAATTATACTATAAATTATTGAATGTTATTATCAAATATAAATATAGTGCTATTTGCTAAAATTAGATAATGACAACACTCTATATCTATATATATCAATATCTTCTATATCTCTATCTATCTATCTATCTATCTATCTATCTAAAGGAAAGTTGAGCTATAACATTGAATACATGTTTTTTTTTCTAATTTATGAGTTACAACATTTTAATTATCCTTATTAATCAATTTTATCATTTTATTACTCTACTTAAATATTATTATTATTATTATCATCATCATCATCATCATCATCATCATCAAATATTAATTAGATAAAATTAGTTAATGACAAAAATAAGGGCATGCTATTTACTATATATATAAGTGAAAAAACTTAAGCTTTGTAATTAAATACAAATTTATTTTACTCCATGGGTTGCAACATTTCAATCACTCTTATTAATTAATTCCATCATTTCATTACTCTATTAAATATTAATTATATCAACTATTAGATACGAAATTTCTTAGACATTCTATTAAATATCAAAATTGCTTAATGGTAATGTTTATTATTAATAATAATTTAAAACAATAAAAATAAAATTAGGTTACACTATAAAATATTAAATATAATCATCAAATATTAAATATAGTGTTATTTATTAAAATTAGTTAATGGCAATACTAAGTGCTATTTTCTATTTAACAAATATCTCAAAAATAATTGAAAGATATTTAGAATGTATCACATATTAAAATGACTCAACATAAAATTTAAATGATAAGTAAAATATTTTTAATTTAATTTTTTAATGCGATTAGTAGGTTCAAAAAAATATTTATTATCGCCACGATTATATCAATTGAAGGTCAATTATAATATTTTAACTATAAAAATTAGAAATATTAATATTACACTAGAAAAACTAATTGTCCTATAAGACTTAAATTTTACTATATTTACAACAAAAATATCAATTATGCTACTTAGAAACATTAATATTACATTAGGAATGTGTAATGGAATAAAACTCTTTATTATAAGAGATTAAATAATTTCGGGTAAATACCGCTTTTGGTCCCTGTAATTTGAGCAAATCCAATTTTAGTCCCTGTAAAAATTTTTGTTTAGATTCTGTTCCTATAATTTAAGATTCTTCCACTTTTAGTCTATACTGTCAAATCTCTGTTAAAAACGTTGAGTTTTTGTCCATATAATTTTAAGATTCTTCTATTTTTAGTCCTTCCTGTCACGCCTCTCTATTAGCCACGTCAGAATTTTTTAACAGAGATTTGACGGCAGGGACTAAAAGTAAAAGAGTCTTAAATTGTAGGAATCTAAAAAAAAAATTACAGGGACTAAAACCGGATTTCGCTCAAATTATATAGACTAAAAGCGGTATTTACCCAAGAATTTAAATAAAGATTATTAGAAAATGTGATACCAATCCAAAAATACTTATTTTATAAATTATTTCGTTGATAAATAACTCCAAATGACATTTTATTTGTAGAAAATATAACATTCATTTGTAGAATAAAATAACATCCAATAATTAGATTTTATTTAGCGATTATAACTAAAACCAAATAATAATTGCTAAATTATATGAGATCATATTTAATAAAATCTATATTTTATCATAGAGAATACATATCTCATCGTCAACAATAATATAACCATAAGGATTGAAATTATTTACTGACAAGCAGGATAAGAAATATGCATAAGAAAAAAAAAGGGTAAAATATGTTTTTAGTCCCTATAATTATCACAATTTTTTTTTAGTCCTTATACCCACCTTTTAGTCCCTACACATTATAAAACTACATGCTTTTAATCCCTGAATTGGGACTAAATTAAAACATATTTAACCCAAAAAATATAATACCATAACATGATTAATAAACTTATTTGAAATAGTTATCTTTTGAAATATTAAAGTTTCAATTATAATCTTACTAAAATTGATAATTCCAATTATTAAACATGATAACAAATATTTTATTATGTATAAAAAGTAATTTATAAATAAATGAGTTAGTTAATACAATGTTTCAATATGACTATACTTAATTATTATATTTTTTAATGAGATATTTAATTATTATATGTTATTATATATTCTATAATTAATAAAATTTTATTTATTTGCATGTTTTTTGTTGTAAGAAGGGCTAAGGCCCAAAGAAAAAAAAACTGAAACTTAATCCTTCAAGATGAGAATATCTCTACCATGTCTGTTAACAAAAACTAAAAACATGCTAAAATATGACTATGAATAGAGTGAACACCAATTTGTTAAGAGATTTTCATAAAATTAATATTTTTTATATATTTAAATTATATATTTTTCACACATTTTAAAAATATATATTTTGTATAAAATATAAACAAATACTTACAACGCACGTGAGTTTCGTCCGGTTATAAGTAGACTTGGGAAGAATTTCAATAAAGTTGCAATTTACTTTGTGCATGTGTCTTTGTTCCGTGATCACTGTCGACGAGCAGGAGATGAACAAACATGTTCCAGACGACAAGTCAATTCTCAACAGATCAAAACAGTTTGGTATTTAATTAGATTTTGTTTGCCACCCGTAGCAATTAATTATCATCTGCAAAAGAGTCGGTTTGAATTTAGAGAGCCGGTTTGATTTGAGAGACAGATTGATGAATTTGGATATGCAAATCAATTGACAAAAACACAACATATGTCCAATGTGTCCCCTTCTCACGGTGGAAAAAGACCTGAATTGAAAGTTAATAGACCTTTCATTTTACAATCCGACCAAATAAAAAAGGATCAATCATATTGTAAGCCACTACATTACAATTGGGGAAGCCATGCATTGTCCCCATTCATTGAGCACCTCACGGCTCATGCAATCTTGTAGTCCAATAAAACAAACATTTTTACTTATATATTTTGAAAATTAAGTTTTTACAGATATTTTTGTTTAAATGGAAACCAAATGGAGGTACAGCTTATTTTAGAAGATAATGTTGGTCAACATCTGAAATAAAATAAGTGAATTTAAATATAAAGTGTTTGAGAAAAAAATTTGAAGAGCAAAAGAAATGTATTATTAGGAAGAGAGAAAGTGTTTAAGAAATTTGTATCTAAAATATGTAAAATAACTTTTTTAAATAAACGATGAAAAAATATTTTAAAAATGAATAATTCTCTTCGTAAGACTAACCAATTGAGTCCATAATCCAAGTTTTTAAAAGGGATTTCTCAATTTAATGTTTAGTTTTTATTTATCCAAAATCGTAAATAAATGATTAAAAAATTTTATGATTAAACAAAATAAAACTTATATATGATGAATAAAAATGAAATTAATGATTAAAAAATAAAATTTAAAAGAAATAAAAATGTAGATATAATTTATCAGTTATTTAAAAACTTATGATGAATGGATAAGGAATAAATTATAATATTTTCTTTTTCCAATGTTCAGATAATTCCTATCTTGACGTGAAAAAAAGATAATTTCTAACTTCTCATTATATGGTTATAATCCAACTTTATTTATTAATTATTTTAGTTTATTATTATTTTCATAAAATTATAACTTTGCTGTCACAGAATACCAATCAAATGAACTGGAGGAATATAAGTAATATTTGCATTCAGTTCAATATTACGCGTTATGGGTACATTCGGAAGGGAATGGAATAATTGCTTTTTTAGTTTACTTTTTTGGTTTATTTTTAATATATACTAAATATATAATTAAATCCGTCTTTATATTTTTATTTTATTTTGACCTGTTTATCAAACTCTTTTTTTTTTCGAACCACTGTTTATCAAACAGCTCTATTCAGTACTAAGATAATTACAGTTTAATATTTTTAATTGCTTTTTGACTTAATGATTTTAATTGCTAAAACATTATTGGATTGGATGAGAGAGTAGATATGCACAATAAATTAAAGATGATCCCTCCACGTCATA
Organism: Calophaca sinica; assembly: GCA_037113605.1. NCBI lineage: Eukaryota > Viridiplantae > Streptophyta > Magnoliopsida > Fabales > Fabaceae > Calophaca > Calophaca sinica. The sequence continues at coordinate 119,440,053 of CM073731.1, forward strand.
TTTCTCGAACTTGAGGCACTAAAGAATGACATGGAATTTTCCAATAGATTAATCATTATGACGAATGTCAAGCTCAAATTCTCAAGGGATTATACAATTTGAGAAGTAAGAGAGACAGCAACATAAGAATCACAAAACCAAGAAAATGAAACTTCATATATATATAAAAAAGCCAAAGCAAGTAGCCAAGTATGACATCAATTGCACAAATAATTTCAGTTACCCTAATTCACAGTTAGCTGTTTGTAAATAGGACAACCTACACACAAAGATATCTCAAGTACCCTCTAAAACACTATCGAAATCCCAGTAATTAAGAAAAACAAAATTAATCCCACATATAGCTAGGTAGATTATTAACTGAAACGAAAAAGCTAGGTAATTTCACACTAGCACATTATTTTCTTGAAATAATTAAGAAAGACACTTCCACGCGGACAATCCGACCCCATCATGTGGCTTGAACAAGAGGTGAGTGAACAACAGGTGAATGAGGAGACATCATGTGATGAGGTGACATAACATTCTCATCAAACCTCCTTGAAGAAAAACTAAGCCTTAAATTCGGTTGCCAACGTTTGATTTCTACTCCTTTCTTCTTTTCTTTCCCAATAAAAGCTCTTATTCTTTTAAGTGCAATTTCCACAGTATCATCATCAATGTTAGCAAAGCAAACCCTAAACCAACCAGGCTCGGAGCAATTAAAAGAAGATCCCGGTGACACATTAAGCTTCACCTCATTAATAATCACACGCCAAAGCTTCAACTCTTCTTCAAATGTTTCCTCCTTAAGCAAGCTTTTCAAGTTCATCCAACAGAAAAGTCCTGCATTGCTTGGAAATCGAGTAATGTTAACCTCTTCAAGTCCCGTTGTGAATTTGTTATGCCTTTTTGCCAACCTTATAGAACTCTCCACAAGAAACTTGTCAACAAATTTCTCATCTGAAAGCATTGAAGCCAGCATGTATTGAGTTTGTGTGGAGACTAATCCGAAACTCGACATTTTCCTTCCACAATTAACAACTTCATCATTGTATGAATAAACTATCCCAACTCTGAATCCAGGGAACCCCATGTCCTTAGACAAACTATAGATAATGTGAATGAGATCAAGATTAATGCTTTCTTCCATTTCTTGTATGACTTCAGACACGCTTACATAGGTTGGTGAGGTGAAAACTGTGGCTGCATAGATTTCATCAGAAACTAAATGGATGCTTTTTTCATTGATGAAGCTTACGAGGCTCTTTAGTGTTTCTTTGTCTAAGATGGTGCCTAAAGGGTTGGAGGGGTTTGTTATGATCAACCCTTTCACATTGATGTTGTTCTGTTTGGCTTTATCATAAGCTGTTTCGAGAGCTGCTCTTGTTATCTTGAAGTTGTTGGAGCTATCACATTGGACAGGAATTATTTGTGCCTTAGTTCGCCAACACAAGTCACGTACAAATCTACAGTAAAATAAACAAATGTTAGTTGTTAATATATGTTATTTAGCTGGCAGAGTTTGAACTTTGGATTTCCGTTCAAACCTCAAACATCTTGATAAGCTACACCTCATGGACATACTTGATGAAACATTGATAAGATAGATAGATTAATTTTGCCACTTCATAATCAAGTTATCTTAACATGAGCCTAATTAATCCCCTAATCAATAAGTGTATGTATGTCGTCCATTGTGTATATATTGTGGTCCATGCATTTAATTAAGTGGGGTTGGCCATGATAAGGAGTTAAAGTAGACAAAAGAATTCACCAAAAAAGAAAGTAGACAAAAGAACTTCTACATATTGGGAAAATAAAGTACAAGTTATGAAGGCGTTGAAGAGCCTTTCATATAGTTACTTCAATGAAGTATAGAAATTTTGAGACAAATTAATTGTATATTAAAAATATGAATGTAGAAATCAATAGAAAAAGGTTAATGTATTGGTCTTAGAGAACTTTTGGATTTGTATTTCATGTGGAATATACATATTTTAGACAAATTGATTGTACAACTAGAATCAATGTAGAAAAATCATTGGAAAAAGTGGATGTATTTATTACAAAAGCAAAAGAATAACTATAAAATACCAAAATGCTACTCCCTCGTCTCTAAATATAAGTCCCGTCGACCAAAATACACAAATTAAGAAAATTAGTTACTCATTTAATTTGTCTACAATATGTACTGTTTTTCCAAAACTACCCTTCAATTATTGACTTAAAGAGAGAGAAATAGTCACTCCATATACTATTGACTACAAAAAAATAATGTAAATTAATTAGGATATTCTTGTAAAAAAAAAATAATTACTATATTTTGTAATTTGGAAATGAGCTTATAAAAAGAGAATTTTTTTAAAAAAAAATGGGCTTATATTTAGGGACGGAAGGAGTATGAATTTTCTTTAAAAAAAGGTTTGAATTAATTGGAAAGGTATGTGACCGAAGGAAATTTCCAAAAATACAGCTGTTTAATTAGCTAGTTGTGCTGAGTTCCTCTTTAAATATAAGGTGACCCTACACTGAGGTGTCTATGGTTTGAGTATTAAACATACTCTCCCAAGCATCACGTTCACACCTTCTCTTATATCTTATTCAATTTGTCTTTTCCTTTCTTGTTTATATCAATAATCAAATCTTTCACTTTCTCTTTATTCCCTTTTTTATCTCTTAATTTCTCACCTACACCTCTTTATCCTTGTGATTTTGTTTTCCAAAGGTCAATGGTTAGTTTCCACTTAATTAGCTTTGAGTCATAAAATGCCTAATTTGGAGTTTGAGCAAACACAAGCTAGTTGACTGATCACACTTTAGCAGGCTATTTATTATTATATATTGTTGTTGTTGTTGGAAAGAAGGTATAATTTTTGTTTCAGACTGAGCTTGACCTAACTTACTGAGTCATGTTTGAACTTTTGTTCTCATTTTAAATTCCATTAATTAATGGATCCTAGTGCTATTACCATACATGGGGAATTATAGTGTTGACACCTCACTTATATGGAGAAAGGTGAAAAAAAAATATATAACTCTAAACTAGAATTAATCACTACTAAAAATTTGCTATTTAGCGACCGATCTAGAGACCAAAAATTTTTTGTCACTAAATCAGTCTCTAAATCTGTCACTAACTGAATTTGTGGCCGAATCAGCGACGATTTGAAAAAGTCGCCTATGTTAATGACCGATTCGAAAAAATTTGGACTCTAAATCGGTCGCTAAATGACAAATTTTTAGTAGTGAATGTTATGACAACAGTGGCAAATATATATATATATATATAATTCAATTTTGAATAAAAGTTTTTCCAAATTACCTGTTAAGACAAAACATATAGTTAAAACTTTTGGTTTGCATGTTTATTCTTTTTTCCACTTTTAACTTTTGATGGTGAGTGAAACAGTGACATACAATGAACAAACACATATATTATGAAAGAGAAGGTACATACGCTGGATAATAAGGAGTAGGAACAAGAAAAGCATCTCCAGGATCGGCCAAGCAGAATATGATTAATTCATTTGCTCCAGTAGCCCCTCCACTCATCAATATACGGTTTGCATCAAATCTGACCCTACCACCTCTCACTTTTGACATAAAATTTGCCATAGCCTGAAAAAAAACATTATTCTTATAACCAATATTAATACATGCTCAATCATTATATTAGTGACTTAAGTTTTTTAGTTGCCTACCCTTGTGAACTCTGGCAATCCATGGTAGTCTTGAAAGTTTGCAATGTCTCTGAATTTATGCACTCCTTCAGGTGTGCAAATGGAAGCCTTGGGATTATTCTTTATCCATTCTTCAATCAGATCAAAGCATAGCTGAAAAAATAAATAAATAAAATAAATTATAAAGTATAAATAAATAACAAACACAACCTGACTAATTATTAAAAATAAACTGTAAATAGATTAGAGTATCTTTTGTACTTTCGTTAATAAAATTTGTCTTATGAAATTTTTTTTTTTTTAAAGTGTTTCTCATGTGTTAACAAATTTGCAAATTTTTCATATAAAAAAAATACAAATTTGCTATCATTATTTCATATATACCTGATTTTCTGCAAGACCCATCTGGATTACGCCATGGGGATTTTTTGTAGGATGAAACGGGTTTCTCTCATATGCCTTCCACCCATCAAAATATGGAGATTTTTCTCCATGTTTGTCATTGGTTGCAATCTTGGAAAGAAGCTGATAACTCTCACTTACCAAACCCATGTTTAATAGTTGTCAAGAAATTAAGGTATATAAAATATATATATATATATATAAGGTACCTCTAGTTTGAGTAGCAAAGGCTTTGGAATATTGAGCAAGCTTAGATAACAAGTGTTGCGAAAATGGGAGAGAATGTTGGGTAATTTATAGGGACGTGGGATGAATATCGGGGGATTATATTGTAGCTGCTGACAAGGAAGAAAAGTCTATTTCGAACTTCTTAGGTTCAAAACCTAAGAAGACTGCCTGAAGATAAATAAGTAATAAAATAATAATTAATGGACTTGTGTTGGTCAATGCAGCAAATTGATTGCGTGTGTTCTTATGATATCGTATGGTCGTCACGTGGGTAAAAAGGATTTTCACTTATGCACACCCAGGGACGAATAGAGGGTCTCTTATGGGTGGGAAGTGAGTAGACCGCTCGACAGGGGCTTACGACCTAGTTTACGTTACACTCAGGTTAAGACATGTTTTTTTTTTAAATAGACAAGGTCGAGGCTTTTTGAAAAGTCTATTTAGCTAAAAGGGTGAAGCTCCAGGTCACCCAAAAAGTCTTTTAGGCCTAACGAGCCGGTTTATTTAAGTAAATATAATAAATAATTATATTTTTCTATTATTATTATATTAGATTTTGTACACTGTGTTAAATCATATATGACCATTTTAATAATTTAATCATATTGGCTTACATAAATTTTGACATATTTAAAAGTCTTATTGCAAAATAGAATTTAAATAAGCTATCATATAAGGTTAGATTCTTTAAATAGTCAAGTTAAACCTTGAAAAAGATTTATATCATACGAACAAATCAGAATCAGACCTTATAAAACTTAACTCTTTATATCTATTTCCACTTCTATGTTTCATGACTCTTAGCAACAATTAATGGTTTTAGCTTTCTATAGTTTATTATAAATAGAACTTAATCTTATTAGCCTATTAGCTCGTTAGTCTATTTAAAGATCAGATGACTTATTCAAAGACGTTAATATCAAATAGGCTTTTAAGTAGGCTAGCAGGCTAGATCAGACTTTCAAAAAGGTCAGGCTAGACCTAAAAAAGCCTATGACAGGTAACAAGCCAGACTTAGGCCTTAAATTATTTGATCAGGCCAGATTTGGGCCTTGCAAATCCTAGCTCGGCACAGCCTATTCCCATCCTTAGAGTCTCTCATGCTTTATGTTAATAATTGAATGATATTCATTATTTTAATTAAATATTTATTAATTTGATTTTTAAATTTAAAAATAAAAGAAATAAAGAAATAAATGACATTGAAAGTTTGTTTAGTTGGTAATGATACAACTCATTCTCATAAAGACTTAACTTCGAAACTCGGTGCTTCTGTAATATTGTTGACTTAACATTGTTGGGTGTGTAATATGTAAGTACTTCTGTAAGCGTTTTTTGAGCATTAAAGCTTTCCTTAACCATAATAAGCTGTCGGGTTCCAACTCATCCAAACTGCTATTTATCAACAAAAAAATAATGAATAACATAAATTATTTTCAAAAAAAAATTATAATACTCAATATTTATTATTAGTCAATTTCACCCCATTTGATAAACTTCTGAATCCGCTCCATTGTGCACTTGCTTAGGTTGCACATATGTTTGGTATTTCTTCCTTCAATGAAGAAAACCCATTTAACATGAAATATATAAAGGGATTTGTTGTGCAGCAAAAATGTTCCTTTTGGAAATGCATGCGCTTGGGCTGTGTGAGAGAGAGAGAGAGAGAGAGAGAGAGAGAGAGAGAGAGAGAGAGAGAGAGAGAGAGAGAGAGAGAGAGAGGCACTTTAAAAACTAGCACGTATATGTCCATTCTACAAGTACTATATCTTTATCAACAACTATTTTTAATCAAGTGTTTTAAAAAAAATAAAATGTTTCTAATATCTATATTTCCATAAAAGTTTTCTAATCAAATATTTTTTTATAGTAATTTTTTTTTTTTGCAAAAGAAATGAAAAGGGTCTTGTTAAAATATTTTTTATAGTTATAAAAATAAATTGAATATGAAAATACAGATGATAAAAATACTTAATATTTTAATATTTATTCACAAATAAATAAATACGCATTAATTTTATTGCATTAGAATTGTAGTAAACTGATTAAGTCTGAGATTTTATTGCATTAGAATTGTAGTAAACTTATATATAATAAATATGTTTTTGGTCCCCCACTTTTAAAATGTCATTTTTTGTTCCTCTATTCCTGAAATGTGTTATACATGTAATCTCCCTCCATAACTCTGTCAACTAATGCGTTGACGGGGTTGATTGCCTCCACATCATCAAGTGCCTTGTATGCATATTTACCCACGTGTCTAAAAACCCCCTTCCCCTCTCCAATCCCTTATCCACTCGACCGCTCACACCCGCTTCCTTCCCCTGCCTTCACCGGCAACCATCCCATTGGCTTCATCTCTCTCACCAGGCCACCACCCCCTCGTTGGTTGATTTGAATATCAAGATCAGATGTGTGTCTTTCTCGTTCTCCTTCTCCATCTCACCTTTGACACCTTCCAACAATAATCTTACTTTCTATATTTTACCCCTCACTTTTTATCCATGACAAAACCCTTCTTTTCCCCAAAAACAAAATCAAATACAATTTTTTTCTCTTGGTGGGGTTTCACATTTCATCACACAAGACAGGGAAATTGAAACAGGACGAGGGGCGGGGAAAGGGAAGGGGTGTCAGGACAGGGGTGTAGTAAGAGGAAAGATGGAGGAGAAGGAGAGGGGCCATGGAAGAGAGAGATAGAGAGAGAGAGAGAGGGAGGGGATGTGTCGAGGTCAGGACTCGCCTCTCTAAAGAACAATCGTGAATTGCATCATCTCGTTCAAAGACTCGCTTCTCTGCTCAATCGTGCATTACCATCATCTTGTTCGACATCCCAATGTATAATTAAACTCCATTAGACTATGCAAACCTTGCCTATGTTAATCGAGCCTTTATCTCATCATGTTTTATTTTTTGTTTTGTTTTTAATGACAATGACATGTTGGGGGTTTCAAACTTGTCAGTACTAATGATGCTGCGGAGGATGACCGCGAGGAAGACATGAAGGGGGATAATTAAGGAGAGGGTGGGATGGGGCCAAAATTGAGGAGAGATGGTAGGGTGGTGGACTAGGTAGACGGAGGGATGGGGGATGGGAATGGGGAGATGAGGGGCGGTGGTGGTAGTGCTGGTAAAGGGATGCAGGGAAGGAAGCGGGTGAGGAAGGGGAAGATGGTTGGCATGTGGTGACTTGACAGGAGTGACTTAGAGGGGTTAAAACACTTAGAATGACGTCTCAAATTATTGGCACAAGTGATGACATGGAGCTCCGTCGATCATGTCAACACCGTATACTATTAGAAAAGTTGAATTACCGACGAAAACTAGATAAAAAAAAATGAGATTTGTCTTTAATTCTATCACTGTGTATTAAAAACACCAAAATTAGAGACCAATGTTATTTTTTCCTTCTCTAATCGCCATCGGTAATCAACTTTTTCTTGTAGTCCTAGTTAATGGTGTGAACGAAAGGACCAAGAGTAGTACATTTTAGAAAATGAGGGATTAAACTAAAATGTTTTAAAAGTGAAAGTCAAAAGCCAATTTTACCATAATCTTGGGGAACAAAAGTTTTATATTTTAGTTTTAAAATTTATTTACTGTCAGTTTATTTTAAAAAAAAAATTGAAGAAGTGTTTTTTTTACCTTTATCTTTCTCTTAACAATTTTGCTAAACAAATCTTGATTAGATTTATAACGAAAATTAGATTAGCTTCCTAGTCTAACGAAAATTAGATTAGCTTCCTTTCCTATAATTGAAACTACTTAATTATTTTTTACTCCGTTTCTATTTATAATAAAGCACATATTTTGAAACGAAAAAGAATCATTCTGTAAAAACAATTTCAGCATTCGAGGGAGTTTTTCCAAAAGTCCCAATACTAATGGGTACGTACGTGGATCCAGTTTTGGTAAAAACACCTATGAAGTAGAATCTCTCAAAAAAACACCTATGATGTTTTATTCATTTCTTTTTTTAACTATTGCATTTGTTTGATCTTTCAAAAAAAAATGCGTGTGTGATATTTTTAAAAGCTATTGTTTTTTGCCTGAGGTTTTTATTTTAATGAAAAAAAAAATCCTATTATTATCTAAAAAAATTAATCATATATATTTTCAGTTAAAAATTTTATTTGAAAACAATCCAAACGAGTATTCACATGCTCTCTAGTAACTAGCTTACCTTGTATAATAGTAATAAAAATGGGAATGGATTGACCTGGTTAGACATAGACTGCCGGGTTACCGGTTTTGGCGGTCGGTGCATTTGAAAAAAATTACGGTCGGTGCACTTGACAAAAACTATTTAGAGAAAAATTTGAAAAGAAAAATATATCAAAATTTGTAGTTTGATAAAAACAGCAATCAGAATATCAAAATACTGACCAAAGTGTTTGTAATTTGTATCACTATTTTTAGCCGAGTAAAACTAATTCTTTATTTTTAACAGAAAACTAATTCTTATAAGTTTGTAGCTTGGAATAATAATTTTTTTTACAAGAACTTAGAATAATTTTTAAGCGCCAAAAGATTTTTATTTTTTATTTTTTAGACAAAAGAATAATTACATCAATTCATTAATCACCAAAGAATCAATACAACACCAAAGAATCAATATAAGTAGGCACATCTTCAAAAATGTGGGGGTTAGGGGAAGATAGATTCACTCTAGCAAGAGTTTGGGCAGCTCTATTAGCTAACCTCCTAGTAGACTTAACAAAAAAGTCACTATGGGTTCTAAACCGGTCTATACACTCATTAATCACAATTCCTAACCCAGAAACATCCTCTTTAGGGTTCTGAATTTTATCAACAATGGCTTTACAGTCAGTTTAGATACAACATTGTTATTTATCGATTTTGTATATATCAAATCTATTACTTCTAATGGAACTGTTTTTGAAGTCTCTTCAAATTAAACCAAATAAAACCTCAATGTCTCAAGTAAACAATTAGATTTTTATTTTTTTTTGAAAAAAATGTTATCTGATTTTTGTTTTAGCTGCCAAAATGCCACTGAATTCAGACAATTCAATTACACATTCACCTGATATTTTTTTGGGTATAGAAAATGGTGATGAGTGGGCTACCACTCTAGGGCTTAGCTTGGAACGACATGAGTATAACCCCTTCAAAAAAAAAAGAGTTTACTTTTCGGCAAGATTTGAGCTAAAAATCACCCACATTTCGAGAGTATCCTTATACACTCTCTCCTACCTAATGAACGTAGCACATTTCCATTTGTTCAATTCCTTTAGGTTACTAACCTCCTCATCTAAATTGATTGATTCTTGGTCCTTGTTTACTATATGCATAGAACTAATCTTTAATTTATGCAAAATCATGATGTAAAATTAACTTATAATTTTGGTCTAAAAAATCTTATAATTAATTAAAAAATGAAGTGCAAAAGTGAGGAATTTTAAGTTTAATTGTACTTTTGATCTCCAAATATTTGTAAGTGTTTCGTCCAGGCTAAATATATGAGGTGTCAATGACGTGATCGTACACATGGAGCACTTAGAAATGTAAACTTGTACCTTGCTGGTATTTGAATATATCATGCACTAGTAAAACCAATTAACTCATTTGTTTAATATGTGCGAAATTAATGTAAAAAAAATGTGCTAAATTGTATATCTATATACACTATTAGAAAAAAATGAATTATTGACATAAATTAAAGGAATAAAATAAAGTTTATCTTTAATTCTGTCACTACGTGTTAGAAACGTCAAAATTAGAGATCAATTTTTTTTGTCTCTAATATTAGTCTATAATTCATTTTTTGGTAGTGATACTTTTATTAAATATCATCATTACTCCCAATACTAAATATCAACACTATTTGATAATGATAAATATGTATAAAGATATTGTTTGTTCTGGACCAGTATTTCGAAAACTCAGCTCATATGCGTGAAGCTCCAACTTTATTTCTTTGTCTCTAGTATTAGTCTATAATTCATTTTTTAATAGTGATACTATTATTAAATATCATCATTACTCACAATATTAAATATCAGCACTATTTGATAATGATAAATATGTATAAAAATATCATTTGTTCTAGACCAATATCTCGAATACTCGACCCATATGCGCGGAGTTTAATTTAGAGGGCCATTTGCTCTTTTTTGAGATTCATGGTAAGCACCGACATGATAAGGTCAATTAACTAACTATAGCGACCTTATCCATTGGGATTACAACCTAACTAATTCGGTTGGGAAGATGAGCTCATGATATCAACTATATAAGTATGGTATAATCATCAATCAAGGTATGTCTTATTCTAAACCCTCTAGTATCGACCACATACTGACTTGAGCGTCGAAATGTTTTGCAGGTGACTACCACTGTCGCCTTCCACCATATGGAGATGCATCATGTTAGCCTATGATGCAACAATTTCGTTCCTCCACCCGATTATCACTGTGAGACCCTCTCTTTCTTGTGTATCTCTGAGTTCATCTCTAAACATCATTATTACAAAGTTAACATGTTAATTTATTAAAATATAATTCAAATTTTCACTATTATTTAATAATAATGAATATGTAAAAAAGTTAAAAAATTATTTTTTAAATATCATTATTAAAAAGTTGAGTTAATAGGAAATGAACCAAATGAACTTCTTGATTAACAATGAGAGGGATACAAGCTTATATATGAAGCCAAGGTAAAGTTGAGTTGGTTACAGATGTAACTAACTTTACAATTAATGAAACAGTAATTAAGTATCTAATTACAATAATTTATTATTAACTCTTAATACTCCCCCACAAGCTGGAGGGTGTATATTAAGCACACCGAGCTTGGAAAGAAGGCGATGGAATGGAGCTGGCTCTAGAGGCTTGGTGAAGAAATCTACAATCTGATTTGCAGAAGTAATTGGCAGCAGCTTAAACAGATTCTTCTGCAGTTTTTCACGAGTAATATGACAATCAATGTCCAAATGTTTTGTCCTTTCATGGAAACTTGGATTGGAGGCAATATGTCAAGCGGATTGACTATCACAATATAATGAGGCTGGTGTGATGAAAGGAACAGATAAGTCTTGCAAAATATAGGTTAACCATTGAACCTCACAAGTGGTATCAGACAATGCACGATATTTCGCTTCCGAAGAAGACTTTGAAATTGTTGTTGTTTCTTTGATCGTCAAGCAACCAATGAATTACCCAAGAAAACACATAAGCCCGTGATTGATCTACGGGTAGAGGGGCGTGAAGCCCAATCACTATCACTGAAAGCCTTTAACTACAGAGAGGAATTAGCAGGGAAAAATAAGCCTTGAGCAGGTGCACCTTTGATGTAACGAAGGACACAGTGAGCTACCTGAAGATGAAGTACTGTCGGGCCAGACATGAACTGGCTGAGATAATGGACTGCATAACAGATATCTGGGCGAGTAGTTGTTAGATACAGTAACCGACCCACTAATCTGCGATATTTAGAAGGATCCGGGTGAGCTGCAGCAGAAGCAGTATCAGCAGAAGTAGAGGATTTGATGCAGGGAGTAGAACACGGTTTTGAGGCTAAAAAACCAGTGTCAGCAAGGATATCCAAAGCGTATTTGCGTTGATTGAGATGAATTCCTTTATGAGAGCGAGATACTTCAAGTCCTAGAAAATATTTAAGTTTTCCCAGGTTCTTGATCTTGAATCTTTCATCCAGAAGCTGTTTTACAGATTCAATATCATCAATATTTGACCCAGACAATATAACATCATCAACATATACCAATCACACAGTGAAGGCAGCTGAGGAACGCTTGGTAAATGAACCAAATGAACTTCTTGATTAACAATGAGAGGGATACAGGCTTATATATGAAGTCAAGGTAAAGTTGAGTTAGTTACAGATGTAACTAACTTTACAATTAATGAAATAGTAATTAAGTATCTAATTACAATCATTTATTATTAACTCCTAATATGAGTTATTAAACAATATTTTTTAAATATCATTGCTAAAAAATATTATTTTTTAGAAAATTGACAAAACTGAAAATAGAGGGATCCAAATCGCACAAATGTGATACTTGAGGGGAAAAAATACAATTAAGCCTTAGTTTTTCTTCTTTAATTATAATAATATCATCTTATTTTCAATTTATTATTGTTTTCATATTTCACTTTATAAAAATAAGAAAAAAGTGAAAATAATGTGATGTTTTTGTAATTAAGATTTAAAAATAAAAACATAAAATATTTTCTAAAAATTAACATGTCCTAATTTTTTATCTAATTTTTTGAGATTGAATATTAATTTAATATAATTTGAGACATTTTTTTCCTTTCGTTGATTATATGTTTAATTGTGTTTAAAATTCTGCTTCAAAAAAATTTGTGTTAAAATTTTCCTCATTATTATGGTTTCTAATTATACGAAGCTTGAAAGGAGAACATTTTGGCCGGTATTTGGACTCTATTCCGAAAATAGTGAGTCGTAGATCAAAGCACATTAACCATTGGTAGCTAACAATCAATAATCACAGAAGAAAGGACACTTAGAAATGTGGGGGACGACAAAAAAATTGTCACGGTGTCATGTTTGGCCCCCACTCTTGACTCCAAATTTTTCAATGTTTGAAAGGATGCTTCCAAGCACTCGATAACAAAGAAATGTAGAGACCCGTTTTGCTATGTATGGTAAACAAATAATCATGAAGCATGGATATTGAGATATACATGGTTCCCATTTTCTTGGGAACATGTTGAAAATTTAATTTGGACGTGTATCACATTCAACAAATGACACATGCTGCTCGTAATAGCTTACTTCAATTCAGATCAATTGAGAGCCGTACTTGAATCAAATTTTAAGGGCATTGTTGGCTCAGCATGTGGGTAATCAAATTACGCGGTTATGAATTATGATCTGTCTTTTGAATTTAAAAGCAATGAGAAACATGAGTTTCTCACCAAACTTCGCTTGTAGTTAATACGTTTCGGTCATTTTAATTAAGATCCTGTTTTGGTTTATAATCATGTGGGTAATCTTGTACTAATTTGTCAATGTAGGCACCAAAATAAGAACACTCTCTACAGTCGTCAGTCTACGGTGTAACTATCTTCTGTACCAATTTATCAATATGAAGGCAGGATAATGTTTTGGTTTACCCCTGTATTCATTAACTTGACGAGTTTCTTTTATAGCTGTAACTTCTTTTTTTTTTTTGAATGGTAAGTGGTAGTAGTTAGTGGAATGGCGTTGAACCCATGGCCTGCTTTTCACTGTAACCCCTATGTCCTTCCCTTCAAACCACCAAGCCAACTTATCACTCCAAACGTTGTAACCGATATATTCATTTGTTTGGTCCACATTATTGGTGTGAAAAATAGCGTTTGAACTAGGGGTGACAAATGGATGAATTGAATAACTTTTTGAGTGAATCCTAATAGATGAATTGGAAACAATTCATTTATCCATTTATCATCCACTAAAAATTTATTAAAAAAATCTAAATCATCCACCATCCATTAAAAAAAAAAATCCAATCTATCTATTAACAAATTTTTTATGGATGAATATCCAATCTATCCATAAAATTATTTTTAATCACAAAAAATTACTTTTAATCATAAAATATATTTTTAATCATAAAAAATAGTTTAATTACAAAAAATATTTTTAATCATGAAAAAAATATTTTAATTAAAAATATTTTTCTCTCTCCTCTCTCCCTCCCCCTGTCTCCCTCCCTTCTCCCTGTCTCCCTCCCTTCTCCCCCCTCTCTCTTCTATCTCTCTCTTCTCTTTCTCTCTCCTATCTCCCCCCCCTCTCTCTCACCTGTCTCTCTCTCTCCCCCCTCTCTCCCTCTATTCTCTCCTCACTCCTCTCTCAATCCCCTCTCTCCTCTCTCTTTTCTAAAAATTGGAAATAGTCTTTTATTTTTTTCCCATCATTTTTATTCTCAAAAAGTAAAAATAAATCTCTGCTCAAAAAAAATATAAATAAGTCGTGTTTTTCGTCTATATTCCAAGACTAAAAGCACTATAGCGATGGATTGAGAAACAATCTTTGTCAAATATATAGACTAAACGATTTTTTTTACATACGTTAATTTCAGAAAATATATTTTCATAGATTAAATATATATTCAAGTCTAGGAAATACTACCCTGAGTAGCAAAGAATATAAGGATTAAGATTTAAATCAGTTAAGCTATAGTGAAAGGATAATTTAAATGAATGAAAACATGGTGATCTATAGGGCATCAAAGCCTCATTTTAAATTATTGGGACTAAAATATATTTTTGGTTTAATATGTCGCTTATTGGAATTCGATGAGGTTTTTCTTGTTATGGTTAACTACTATAGACAATTTGCCTTGGAATTTTTCTATAAAATGAAATTGTTCCAATAGCATTGAGTTTTGCATCAGTCTATGCGGTTTTCATTTAAAACGTCAATGGATTTGTGACCCATTGATTTAACACTTCAAGTATTGTTTTTATAATTGAAAAAGAAATGAATATAAACTATTTATAGGTTCTGTATTAATTGTTTGATAAGCTATTTTAGAAAACATAAAATGAATTGAAAATAATTTTTTATAGAATGAATTGAAGATAATTTTAGTACGTTATAAGTTATTTTTATAAAAAAATTAAATATTTGCACAGATACTCGAAATGAACCTTCTTAAGTAAATGTGTTCAGTATTTGGATTATTTGTTAGAAGATGTTAAAGTTCTAGAAACCCTAGAACCATCTAGAGAAAGAGAAGAGAGAAAGGAAACTAAACTTTTCTGTAATTGTATTGAATGAATCTTTCTTTTTTTTTTTACGATTACAAAGGACTGCAACCTTATATAGTTAGTTTTACAATCAACTCACTAATCATTTACAGCTGGCACATGACAGCTCATATTAAACTAGGGTAAAGTACTCCTCTAATACTCCCCCGCAAGCTCAGCCATGGGTGATTGAAGAGTCATAAATGGTGAGCTTGGATCTGAATTCTTCAAATTTAGTAGGAGAAAGTGACTTAGTCATTATGTCAGCAAATTGTTGGTGTCCAGGGACAAAGCTGACTTGAATTTGCTTCTAAATAACCTTCTCTCTTAGGAAGAATAAGTCCAATTCCATGTGTTTGGTTCTTGAATGCAGAACCGGGTTATGTGCTAAAGCTATGGTGCTCATATTGTCGCATATGACAGCTGGTGTATTAAAAGAAAGACCCAGTTCAGTGAGAAGGGACTGCACCCACAGAATTTCAGATGTGGCAAGTGCTAGGCTTCTATACTCTGCTTCTGTACTTGATCTTGAAACAATCGACTGTTTCTTGGCCCACCAAGAGACCAAATTGCCACCAAGAAACACACAGGCACCAGATGTGGACCTGCGGTCATCTGGATCAGAACCCCAGTCAGCATCACAATATGCTGTAATGGACAGAGGATAGGCTGCAGCAGGCTTTAAGTGAAGACCCCAAGTGACAGTACCTTTTAAATAGCGCAGAATTCTCTTAACAGCCAACCAGTGAGCCTCCAAAGGATTGGACATAAACTGGCAGACTTTATTAACTGAGAAACAGATGTCTAGTCGTGTTAGAGTAGCATATTGGAGTGCACCTACTACTGACCTGTATAAGGTAGGATCAGAAAACACTGCTAAGCCTTCTTTAGACAACTTGCAGCCACCAATCATGGGGGTGGGCAGGGGTTTGGCATTAATCATGTTGGTTTTAGCTAGTAGATCTCTAAGATATTTGCCTTGAGTGAGAATTAATGGCCCATCAGCTTGTGATTTAACCTCTATGCCCAAGAAGTAGTCAAGAGAACCCAAGTCTTTGAGAGAAAAAACATCATTCAACTGAGATACAAGTTGCTGAATTAGTGCAGTATTATTTCCAGTGATGATTATGCCATCAACATAGACTAACATATAGACTAAAGCTGACTTGTTGGAGTAGATAAAGAGTGAAGGATCACATCTGCAGGCTTTAAACCCGAACTGCAGCAGAGTACTTTTGAGTCTATCAAACCAAGCTCTAGGAGCTTGTTTTAGCCCATAAATTGCTTTATTTAGTTTACACACCAAAGACTTGTCTTGGGCTTCAAAACCTGGAGGTTGAAGCATATACACCTCTTCTTGAAGAATACCATTTAGAAAAGCGTTATTAACATCCAACTGTTGCAACTTCCAACCCTTAGAGATGGCCAATGTAAGGATAGTCCGAATGGTTACTGGCTTAATCACTGGCAAAAATGTTTCTGTGTAATCAGCCCCATATTTTTTGTGGAATCCTTTCGCAACTAGGCGAGCCTTGTATTTATTGATGCTTTCATTAGGGTTTTCTTTAATTCTGAACACCCATTTACACCCAATTGGAACTCTATTGGGAGGTAGCGACACTAAGGTCTATGTGTTGTTCTTGAGAAAGGCATCATGTTCAACTTTCATAGCTGTCAACTAAGAGGGACTAGCCAAGGCCTGTTTGGTAGTTTTAGGTTCTGCATGAGCTAGAAGTAAGGTTGGGTGAATTCTAGGACAAACAATCCCTGACTTTGCACGAGTCTGCATTGAATGAACGTTGTTAGGATGAATAGGAGCATTTGTGGCAACACAAAGAACACCTTGAGATTGAGACGACTGCTCAGTGAGCTTGAAACAAAGACTAAACCTGTGATAGGTCTGCAGACAGACCAGGCAGATATGGACTGAGTGTTTGAGGCAATTTGGACAGAACACTAGTACTAGAAGAAGAATCTGCAAAGATTTGAGTTGTACTAGAAATGTACAACAAGGTGTTGGAATTAACTTCCTGAGAAACAGAATTTGCAGCATTAGAAGAAGAGTTAGACACACTTGAAGAGACAGTATTTGGACAAGGTGATGAAGGAAGATGTGAAGTAGAAGAAACTAAAGGAATTGAAGCAAAAACAGATAAAGAAGATGCTGCAGAATTTTTCTTTGTAAACATATCTAAGTAAGGAAATCTGGTTTCATTGAACAGAACATCCATGGAAATGTAAAGCCTTCCTTCAGAGGAAAGGCACTTGTAGCCCTTGTGTGATGTGGAATAACTCAAGAATAGACATTCTTGTGACCTGTACTCAAGCTTGTGTTTGTTGTATGGCCTAAGAAGTGGAAAGCATGCACAACCAAAGATTCTAAGGAAACTATAATCAGGTGTGTGATAACCACCCTTAAAATTAAAATGGAGCCGCCACCTAATGTTTATTAAGGAAAAACAATAGGAAAAACCTTTTTATGAGAATAATTTAAAAATAGTCTTCGAACCAGATTTTGAACTCGGGAGTTATTTACGCTTAAGGAAGGTGTTAGCACCCCTAAGACGCCCATAAAGAATGGTACCCTTTTTATTGTTTAAAAAAATACTTGCTTACCATTAAATAAATTATTCCCTAATGAATTTTCTAAAAAATACAAGTTTATTAATCATATTAGAAAGGTTATAAAAAGAAACTTAGTAAAAGGACAATTCACCCATTATATACAAATTATTATTTATTCTTTTCTTATGTAACAAAAACAATAAATATAAGGAAAAAACCTAAAAAAGTAAAAACTAATTATGTTAAAAAAAAATATAGATAAGAAGGGAAAATTCTTTTTTCCTTTGCTTTTATGCCCTTTATCAATTCTTTATTCAATTCTGACTATTTATGAAATAAAAAAAAAAGTAAATTGCAAATAAGTCCCTATTTAGGGTTTGGCCCCATTGGAAGACCAAATCTTAAAACGTGTATGAACAGAAAATTAAAAAGAAAACTTTTTATTTTTTTTGTTTTCAGGCCCCTTTTACCATATATTTACAATTTAGTCCCTTTTTATCATGTGTTTGCAATTCAGTCATTCTTTATCATATATTTGCAATTCAGTCCTTAACCTGGATTTGACCCCTTTGGAAGGCCAAATCCCGTAACCCTAATTCACGCCCACTCGCGGAACGCAGGAGATATAGACAAAGAAGAGTTAACAACCATCATACAGAAAGAAAAGGGGACATCACATTTGCATATTACAAATTCGAATCTCAGTCCAGAACATGCATAAACAAAATAAAATGCATAACAGAATACTAGAATGTACAGAGATGAGAAGGAGAAAAGAAAAACCTGATTTCACAGGTCTTAATCCAAAAAGAAAATTTGGTTCAAAACCCTAAATCCTACTAGTGTTTAATGAGAAAAAATAGAAAATGTTAGGACTTCTCCTCGCCTCTCACTTCAGCTCCTTGGTAGGTTTTTCAGCCTCTTGCCCTCTCCGTGTGCTGTTTTTTGGATCCAGTTCACTCTCCTCCTGCTCTCGATCTTTAGCTTGGCTTTTATAGCCTCAGCATCAACTGTCAAAAAAGAGGAACAAATCATCAGAAAATAAAAATAATAAAGAGGACGAAAAGAATATAGAAGGATAGTAAAAATACTCCCTGATTTTGCGGGGTTCTTCACGATTTCTTCTTTGTTTAAACGGATCTCCAGAGACCTTGACCGTATCATGAGAGAAAGGGAGTTTGGTTAGGGTTTGACGGAGAAAAATGGAAAGAAGATATTTAAGGGAGAGAGGGAGGAGAGAAGGAGTGGTGCTGCGGATTGAAAACTAGGGTTAGGGTTGGTTTTGAAAAGGGTAGGCCGAGAATTGTGGGGAGAAAAAAAAGGAAGATGAGAGAAGTGGGGGAAGTGTTGTCGCGGCGCATGAAGAGGGAAATGAGAGAGTGAGAGCTGGATTTAGGGTTATGGTGGAGTGGCTGATTAGGGTTTGGTTTGGTGAGAGAGATGAAGAGGTGAGGCCGTGATTTAGGGGAATAGAGGAGGAGAGGATCGCCGCGGCTAGGTGATGAGAAATTAGGGTTGGAGAAGATGAAGAAGATCGAGGGAAGAGAGCGTGTGTGGTGCTGCGGCGTGAAGGGAGACGAGAATGAGGATGAAAGATGAGTGAATTAGGGTTAGGTTTAAGTTAGGGTTATGCTGGATATGGGCCGTGCGTGGAAGTTGGGCTGCGTGAATGGGTTGGTTGCGTGGGGCTAGGGGTGTGTGAAATGAAGGAGGGGTGCATGAAGCAAGCAGATGCAAAGGGGTGGCGTATGGAGGAGATGAAGGGGTGTGCGAGTAAAAGGATGGGTCAAGGCGTTATGGGATTGGGCTGGGTCACCAGCCTGGTTTGCTGCTATTTGCACCAACCAGATTTACCTTTTGCACACCCTTTCTCAAATAAAAATTCTTTTTCCTTTTTTCTTTTTTCTCTTTTTTAACCTCTTTATTCTTTATTATAAAACCAAAATATTATTTTTATTTTTATTACAAAATTTAAAAAGCTAAAATAATAAAATAAAATAAAAGGCCGGACAAAATTAGGGAACTACAGCTGCCCCTCCTTAATTACATTTTACTCGAAGGTCTTCGTGCATGCGTTGTAAAAGGTAATTAAGGATAAAGGACTCTAATTTTGTCTAGAACGAAATTTTTTGAGGATGCGAGGTTGGCTCCCGACTTTGCTTTGAGACTCTAGGTCTGATTCATAGTGAATTCTCGGTAAGGCATAGGTTTGGTTCCTATCTCTTACAAAATTGGTGAGAGATTTAGGTTCGATTCCTAGTGAATTCCTAGTAAGGCATAGGTCTGATTCCTAGCTCTTACATCTTTGGTATTGATTACTTCCCTACTTAGGGAAAGTTTAGGGTGCGAGCTCCTTCGTCACTCGACACAGGTTTGGGTCAGATTCCCAACAAGGGTAAGTCAGGTTCTTAATGCTTGTTAAAAGGTACGGATTGGCTAACCTATTTAAGTAAGGTCCGAGATATGAGCTTCTCTATCACTCAATATGGTTCGGGTCAGATTCCCGGCAAGACGTAGGTCAGAACCCTAACTCTTGCTAAAGTATGGACTAGTTTTCCTATTGCAGGTGAACGTTCAGTGTATGAGCTTCTCCGTCACTCGACACAGTTCGGGTCAGATTCCCGACAAGGTGTAGGTCAGATTCCTAACTCTTGTTAAAAGGTGTGGATCGATTTCCATAATTGAGGAAGGTCTGAGACGTGGGTCAGGTTCCCGACTAAAGACTTGGGTCAGATTCCCAAGGTGGTAGGTCAGATTCCCAGCGAAATGTAGGACAGGTTCCTAACTCTTGCTAATAAGTGGATTGGGTAGGTTGAGTACTAGTTCTTACTGAGTAGCAACAGACCAACTGTATGTAATATTTGAGAGGGTGGGTCAACGGACCCAAAACTTTGATGGTCATGCAGGATGCAATGAATGGTATGCCGTGCATGAATGTTGTTTTGCTTTTTGAGCAAATGATGATTTTTTTAAGGTGGGTCGTGGACCCAAAAGTATTGGTGATCATGCAAGATACAATGATAGCATGTCATGCATGAGTATTATTTGCTTTATCAGGGATAGGCAATATCCTCCTGACTACTTTTGATAAGTTAGCTCCAGATCTCTTTAATTGGCGAGTTGTGAATAATTTAGTTGGCCCTTTCATAGCGTATTCAACATTGATGATTTTGCATTAAGTGAGGTGTCTTACTAGCTCTTTTTCCTTAATGTGAAGACGCCAAATTCCTTAGATCCTTTTAGAATTTTCAGTAATTATACAATGCTCTTATGTCTTGATTTGCACATGTTTGTCTTTTAACACAGATTTCTCTAGAAAGAAAATACAAATTGATAGAATCCCAAATCGAATTTGGAGAGGCTGAAATAAGCATTCTATTGTGCCGATGGTATTTAATAGATGGCAATATGGATAAGAATGAATCTCCACTATGGTGGGGGAGATAAAATATTACAAACAGAATAACTTTGTGTTTGCTAAATTAGAAACTGGTGAGAAATATCCGCTATACATGTAATCCCTTTGAAAACAAATTGTGCTGCCTTTTCGTGATTCAGACCCCGATCGCCTTCTTGACCAACTTCAAAAACTTGTGTCTGTGGTTAGTTTCGACCATCTCTGCCCCAATTGGTCAGGGCTCAATTCTGGCTATTTTTTACGCCTTCAGGTTGGTTTTTGCTCAGGCCGCTCTTTGCGAGTTTTCGACCTAGCAGGTTGTTCTAAATTGCCCTTGCGGGTTTTCAATTTAGCGCTTTTATTTGACATTAATTTTTGCCTAGGCCGCCCTTTCGGGTTTTCAACCTACCAGGTCGCTCTAACTTTTGCCTAGACTGCCCTTTCAGGTTTTCGGCCTAGCGAGATTTCTTTTTTTTTTCTTTTTTTTTTGTGTGTTGTGCCATTCTAGACGTAGTAATTCTTGACTGCAACTGAGTTTATTGGCAGCGGTAGGTCATGCCCCTCCATATCTGTAAGAATGAGGCCTCCTCCTGAGAATGCCTTTTTCACTATATATGGACCTTCATAATTTGGAGTCAATTTTCTGCGTTGATCTTTCTGAATAGGTAAAATCTTCTTTAATACCAATTCCCCTTCTGTGAATTCTCGATGACGTACCTTTTTCTCGTATGCTCTCTTGAGTCTCTTTTGGTATAATTGGCCATGACAAATTGCTTCTAACCTTTTCTCTTCTATAAGATTCAACTGGTCATATCGTGCTTGGACCCATTCGGCTTCTTCGAGCTTGGTTTCCATAATTACCCTTAAAGAAGGGATTTCTACCTCTATAGGGAGTACTGCTTCCATCCCGTATACTAGAGAAAAAGGTGTTGCCCCCGTTGAAGTGCGTACGGAAGTTCGGTACCCGTGTAAAGCAAAAGGGAGCATCTCGTGCCAATCCTTGTAAGTTACCACCATTTTCTGAATAATTTTCTTGATATTTTTGTTGGCCGCTTCTACTGCCCCATTCATCTTTGGACGATATGGAGAAGAATTGTGATGTTGAATTTTGAAATCATCGCACAACTCTTTCATCATCTTATTGTTTAAATTAGTCCCATTGTTCGTGATGAACTTTCTTGGTAAACCGTACCGACAAATTATTTCTTTTTTGATGAACTTGACCACAACACTGCGAGTCACATTGGTATAGGAGACTGCTTCGACCCACTTTGTGAAGTAATCAATGGCCACGAGGATGAATCGGTGTCCGTTAGAGGCTTTTGGTTCAATCATTCCTATGACATCCAAACCCCACATGGAGAATGGTCAGGGTGCACTGAGGACGTTTAGGGAAGTTGGAGGTACATGAATATTATCAGCATAAGTCTGACACTTATGACATTTCCTCACATGCTTGATGCGGTCACTTTCCATTGTAAGCTAATAATACCCAGCTCTGAGAATCTTTCGGGCCATTGCATAACCGTTGGCATGGGTCCCAAAGGAACCTTCATGGACGTCGTCAAGAATTTGTCTTGCTTCTGCAGAGTCTACGCACCGGAGGAGTACCATGTCGTGATTTCTTTTGTAAAGTACGTCGCCGTTCAAAAGGAAACTCATAGCAAGCCTCCTCAGAGTTCGCTTGTCGTTCTCTGAGGCGCCCGAAGGGTATTCCTTGCTTTTAAGGTAGCACTTGATGTCGTGATACCACGGTTTTCCGTCGGATTCCTCTTCTATCACCTGGCAATAAGCGGGATTAGCATGGCTTTCCATCAGGATGAGAGGCATTTCCTTGTCACTATTTATTCGGAACATAGATGACAGTGTGGCTAATGCGTCAGCCAACTGATTATCTTCTCGTGGGATATGTTGAAACGTGATCCTATCAAAGGATTCGACGAGTTCTTGGATATACTCGTGGTAAGGGATTAACTTAGAATCTAGAGTTTCCCATTCTCCATTCAACTGGTTGATAATTAGGGCTGAATCCCCATATACTTTTAGGACTTTGACCTTAGTTTCTATGGCAGCTCTGATTCCCATGACACACGCCTCATATTCTGCCATGTTATTAGTACAACTGAAACACAAAGTAGTCAGAATGTGAGTGTACTGCTTTCCTGGAGAAATTAGTACTGCCCCGATTCCGTGCCCCAATGCATTTGAAGCCCCATCAAACATCATGGTCCACTCTTCATTTCTTGATTCTTCTTTTTCAGCAGACATTACATTCTCATCAGGGAATTCATAGTGGACAGGTGAATGGTCATCTACTGGTTGATTGGCTAAGTGCTCAGCGAGGACACTACCTTTTATGGCCTTTTGAGAGACGTATTGAATATCGTACTTGGATAATAGCATCTGCCACCGGGCAATCCTTCCAGTGAGAGTAGGTTTCTCGAATACATATTTGATCGGGTCCATTTTTGACACCAACCAAGTTGTGTGAGAAAACATATATTATCTTAGGCGGTGAGCGGCCCATGCTAGGGCGCAACAGGTACGCTCCAATATCGAATAATTAGCTTCATAGCTTGTAAGCTTCTTACTCAAGTAGTAAATGGCACGTTCTCTTTTACCCGTTTCATCATGTTGTCCAAGTACACATCCCATAGATCCGTCTAACACTGTCAAGTAGAGGATTAATAGTCTTCCTGGTACTGGAGGTACTAACACAGGGGTTTTTTGTAGGTATTGCTTGATTTTGTCGAAAGCCTCTTGGCATTTTTCATTCCATTCGATAGTTTGGTCCTTACGCAGCAACTTGAACATTGGCTCACAGGTGTCAGTGAGTTGTGATATAAACCGGGAAATATAATTCAATCTTCCTAGAAAGCCACGAACTTCCTTCTCTGTGCGAAGAGCTGGCATCTCTAAGATGGCTTTTACTTTTTCCGGATCAACTTCTATTCCTTTCTGACTTACAATGAATCCCAGCACTCTACCTGACCTGACACCAAAGTTACACTTGGCGGGATTGAGTCTTAGGCGAAACTTTCTCAATCGCTCAAAAAGCTTCCGTAAATCAATTACATGACTTTCTTCAGTTTGCGACTTAGCGATCATATCGTCCATGTAGACCTCTATTTCTTTATGGATCATATCATGAAATAGAGTCACCTTGCCCTTTGGTATGTTGCCCCAGCGTTTTTCAGCC
Organism: Calophaca sinica; assembly: GCA_037113605.1. Classification (NCBI taxonomy): domain Eukaryota; kingdom Viridiplantae; phylum Streptophyta; class Magnoliopsida; order Fabales; family Fabaceae; genus Calophaca; species Calophaca sinica. The sequence goes on from CM073731.1 coordinate 119,464,254, forward strand.
CGAAAGGCATCACTTTATAGCAGAAAGTTCCCCAAGTTGTAATAAACGTAGTTTTCTCCATGTCTTCTCTAGCCATTTTGATTTGATTATACCGGGAGAAACCATCCATGAAAGAGAAAAATGCGTGATGGGCTGTATTATCCACCAGAACATCAATGTGAGGCAAAGGGAAGTCGTCCTTGGGACTGGCTTTATTAAGGTCCCGGTAATCGACAAACATTCGAACCTTTCCACCCTTTTTTGGAATAGGGACAATATTAGCAACCCATTGGGGGTATTTAGCCACGGCCAAAAATCCGGCATCAAATTGCTTCTTAACGTCTTCCCTAATCTTTAAGGACATATCAGGTCTCATGCGTCTCAATTTCTGCTTGACAGGAGGGCAATCCGGTTTAAGAGGTAGTTTGTGTTCGACAATATCGGTATCCAACCCTGCCATATCTTGGTAAGACCAGACAAATACGTCTTTATAATCTCGGAGGAGTTGAATCAGTTTAGCTCTTACTCCTTGTGACATGGTAACACCAACCTTGACTTCTTTTTTGTCTTCCTCAGTTCCCAAATTAATCAACTCAGTCGGTTCTTCGTGAGGTTCAATCTTTCTGGACTCCCCTTCTATAAGCCTCATTAATTCAGGGGGAAGATCTACATCGGGACAGTCTTCTTCACAGTCTCCGTCAGTATGATTAATTAGGCAATCAAAATCTGGTAACGAAATTTCAGCACAATCGTTTTCAAAAGTATTATCCATGTGCCTGCATTATCAAGGTTAGCAATAAGGAGAGAGTAAGGAAAGGAAGTAGGAAGGAAAAGAAAAAGAGTCGTTTGGGATAAAAATCAAAATGCATTTTACTAATATTCGAAATATGGTTATGAAAAACATGTGGGGCCCTTTAACATTTCCCCTACCGCCTCGGGCTGAGCGGAGAGGTGAGCATTAAATGGATTACATTGAAAATGCATTAAGGATCCTAGGATTTTCCGCGATCTCCCAATTGCAAGGTATTGAGGAACATGGGCGAACCCATTCCTCTTCAAGAGCAGCAAGATCCTCTTCTACAGCAGTCACTTGATCCGCATAGATCAATCCAGCGCTACGAAAACTCTGATGGAGATCGCAGATGGACATTTTCCCAAACTCGGGTTCCCGATTTTCAAGTCGGGCCTTCCTCTTTTCTCTCCTTTTTCCGATTTCTCTTTCCCTATCCTTTTTAGTGGGGGCAAATCCCAAGCCGTATCGGTCTCTGTTTTCGGAAATCCTTAAAATTGAGGTGATACCTTCTTGAGCCTTCCCCAATCCTTTTCCTGGCTGGTATCCTCCCCTCAGCATGACTCCGCCCACCATTAGGGCATTGTTGGATAGGCAGGGTTCTTTAGCTGTAAACCCTACATAAGCGCTATCGACAATTTCCAGTGCCTGAAATGATGTCCCAAGGGCTTCTTCAACAGCTTCAATGTAACGTGTCGATGTTCGCTTGCTTACCAGCAGGTCTTCTTCTCCTGACACGATAATCAACTTATCATCCACCACAAACTTTAATTTTTGGTGCAGAGTTGATGGTACTACCCCAGCGAAATGAATCCAAGGCTTTCCTAACAAGCAACTATAGCTGGGCTTAATGTCCATTACTTGGAAATTAACAGCAAAAGTGAAAGCGCCAATCTGAATCGGCAGCTCAATCTCACCCATTACTTCTCTTCTTGAACCATCAAAGGCTCTCACGAGCACAGAGCTGGGCTTCATATGGGTCTTGTCAATGGGTAATTTATCCAAGGTAGATTTAAGCATCACATTCAGGGAGGATCCATTATCTACAAGGACTTTAGCTATAAGATGTTCTTTACACTGAACCGAGATATGTAGTGCTTTGTTGTGTCCTCTACCTTCTGCAGGCATTTCTTCATCATTAAAATAGAGGTAGTTACATGCGGCGATATTGCCAATTAGGTCGCCGAACTAATTCAAGGTGATATTTTAAGATACATGGGCTTCATTCAGAATTTTCATCAATACTTTCCTGTGACTCTCAGAGTGCATTAACAGGGCCAGTAGAGAAACTCTCGCTGGTGTGCGGTTTAATTGATCTATCACCTTATACTCACTCTATTGAATGAATTTGAGGAATTCAGCGACTTCCTCATGGGAGGCCTCTTTCTTGTCCTCCTTCCCTATGTCTCCTTCATCTACCGCAACTTCTTTTCCCTTGTTTTGATCTTTCACATGTCCTTTTACGGTTACTTTTATTGACTCTTTTTCAGGGGCATAAATCCGCCCACTTCGAGTCATCCCGCCTATTCCCACAATGTTGGTAACAGTCGAACGCTTGGCTGTGTATTACTTCCTTCAACTTGGACTTTTACATCATATATCCAAGGAACTGCCTTGTCATCCTTGTACGGAAAAGAAGATGGTACTTGGACAGTAATAGCTTTGGGAGCATTAGGCAATGTGGGGGATGCATTTCTAGAGAATTGAACCACCAAGGGCTTTGGGACCGTGGTTCCTGAACTTTTGGCAGATTGGACCACTTCTTCTCTCTGAGAGATAACTTGAACTATGTTCGTATCAAGCAATTTTTGGAGGATGCTTTTAAATTCCTCACATTCTTCATTGGACAAAAAGTCTTCATCATAGGTTCTGCTGGCATCCGTTCTTTCTATCAGACCAGCCTTGCAAAGCTCGATGAACACCTTTCTTATAGGGGTTTTTATCTCAGCAACATCCTTTAATGTTCTTCCCTCGTGCTCATCGTCTATCATATTTACTGATGCATTCCCGTGGTTAGGTAATGGGTTATTCCCCACATTGGGATTGTTCTCTTGGAAACTCAACCACTTGGCATTTATTAGATCTTGAACTTTAAACTTCATAGCCCGACATTCTTCTATAGAGTGACCAACTGCCCCAGCATGGTATTCACAGATGGCGTCCCGATTATACCATTTTGGATAAGGTGGTTCCATAGGCTTTTGCGGGCAAGGGACTACCAATGAGTTTTTGAGTAAATGCTGATAGAGATCTTTGTAAGTCATGGGGATCGGATCAAACTGGACCGGATTTCTCCCTTGAGGGTTGTGAGCTCTCGGTTGATTGGGGTTCTGACCTCCTTGACTATCAGAAGCAAAGGGTGTCATTTGAACAGGAGACTTAGGCGTGATAGTTGCCGCAACGTATAGAGGGGCACTACTCACCGCGTTAGTCTCTCCTTCTTTCTTTCTCTTGACGAAGGGCTTTTGAGTGTGGGATGATGAAGTATTATTATGGATCTTTCCATTTTGCATCCCCATTTCCACACGCTCCCCTATGACGATCAAGTCAGAGAAGCTTGAGAACATACTTCCAATCATCATATCATAAAAGGGGGATTGGAGTGTGTCCATAAACGTGTCAATCATTTCTTTGTCTGACAAGGGTGGCTCCACCTGAGTAGCCATGCTTCTCCATCTCTGAGCATATTCCTTATAGCTCTCACTGTCTTTTTTCTTCATGCTTTGCAACTGATTACGACTGGGAGCCATGTCCATATTGTATTTATAATGTCTGACGAAAGCATTAGCTAAATCCTTCCATGAGTTGATTTTAGACCGCTTTAACTGCATATACCATCGCAAAGGTGCCCCAGTTAATCTTTCTTGGAAGAAGTAAATTAAGAGTCTGTCATCATTAGAACAGAAAACCATCTTTCGGCAATACATGACCAGGTGGCTTTTGGGGCATGTTTCTCCCTTATACTTGTCAAACTCGGGTACTTTGAATTTTGCAGGAATAACTACATCGGGGACCAAGCACATGTCTGAAGCTTCGAAACCTATGTGATTTGCCCCTTCAATTGCCTTTAGCCTGTCTTCAAATATTTGAAGCCTTTCTTTGGCTTGAGCATCCTCCTGGGGGTGATGATAGGTATAAAATTTTGAGTATTTGTGTTCTGCGAGGTTCCATTATTTAGAGGCGCATGCCCTTGTGAGGTGTGGGTGTGCGTTTCATTTTCTCTTGGCTGACTTTCCTCTTGATCCTCTTCGGACCGCTCCGTTTCAGATGTCCTTTTTGTATGCAGGGCTTCCAACAAATCGCATAGCTTATCTATCCGCGTACTCATTCGGTCGAGCTCTCCTCTCATAGCCTGTTGGTTCTGTTCAAATGCGTCCATGAGTCTGGCTTGAGATCTCGTTCTGTAAGGATGCAGTTTCTTCGTGTGTTATTTTCTGAATTACGAAGGATACTATGAGTATGGATGGTTTATGCTATGCCATGATTATGTATGCTATGCAGGATGCTCGTTTGCCTATTTATTTGCAAGTTTGTCGGAGAATCATAAAGATCCCTTAGCATTGTGCTTTTGGGAACTCGAGCGTATTATATACTTGAGAAACAAATATTTTTATTAAAAGTACGATAATTTAAATTCTCCGAAGAGATTACAAGATTACTATGAAAAGGGAAAACGAAGCAAAACAAAAAGGAAAAGGGGTCTTCAACGGTCTCGCCGGATTTGCTTCTCCAATTCTTCTACCAGGGTTTTGCAATATTCCATGAAATATTCCACTTTTCTTGGCAGTGGGCGGAAACCTGTTGCGGATTCAGCTTCTTCTAAGAGTTCTGGAATGTCTCGAATGCCGCTATTAGCTAGCCATACTAATTTGGAACAATGATCCATCCAATACACAGTTTCTCTATCGAACCAAGCAATGACCTCCTTTTGGTTATCAATCTTTTCCTGCATATTGAGGATTTTCTCGCGTTCTTCCACAAGGTCTATATGGTAACATATGAATTTTTCTTCGGCACTTCTCCTCTCTTCTTTGAGTTGGGCCTCGTGCGAAAGAGTGGTGTTCTTCATCTGTTGTTTCAAGTCATCCAACTGTTTCTGCAAGACCTTACGGGCCTTTTTGGAGTCAGTCCATATTTTCCTCAGGTCTCCTTTCTCACAGAGGATCTGGTCCACTTCTTGTTTGCGGAGAGCTAGCTGTCGGTTAGCGGCTCCTAGACAATCTTGGATTCGGTGCTTTTCCGCTTCTTCTGTCTTGACTTTCTTCTCAAGTTGCTCTAGAGATCCTGTCTTCTCTATAGACTCGCTTTGCAAAGCTTCCACTTCTTGATATGCTCTTTTCAACTTTTCATGGAGAAGCTTCTTTTCTTCTTTGACTTTCTTGAGGGCCAGTTTTAATTCTTCGACCTCCTCGCCATCAACATGTGGCACCTCAGGGACTACCGTGATGTTGCGCAAAGGTAACTTGACTTGTTGGACTCTTGCCTTGATCCATTGGCGGTATGCTTCATCTGTATGGATGCTTTTACGGCCAAGCCGTTTTTTGTTTACTTTATCCCAAGCTTGTCGTACCTTTCTGAGCAAAGCCAGATCCGAGGAGCCCCAATCATGTAAAATGAAAGTGGCTGTCTCTTCTCCGGTAGGTTCGCCTATCATAGGGGCACCAAGTTGCCTTAAGACTAGGGCTGGATTATAATTGCACCCCAGGGTTCCAATGAGAGGTACATTAGGAAAATATCCGCAGCTATAAATCAATTCATTAATATTTTGTACTCTGGAGTACCATATCACGGATTCTTCACCAAGGTTTGTAAGAAAGGTGGCCCACTCCCGGTTGCTCCTGGCTTCTAAGGGAGATCCCCTCTTGACTAAATGATTTTTGAGCCATATATACCAGACTGGGATGCAACACCAAATTACACCACCTTTCTTTTCATGACGCACATGGAGCTCATAGTATAAATCACAAGACAAAGAAGAGTAAGGTCTTCGCCACGAGTTTTGAAGGCAACGAAGACGTCAAGGGCCGTTTCATCCACGAAATACAGAACATGAGGGAACAGGACGACTCCGTAAATGATAAGGGCCACTATATCCATGCATGCCTTCGTCTTACCTTCACTTTGGAGGGCCCTAGCTTTTCTTTTTAGAAACATCCTTGAAAACCCCTTCATTCCCTCTTTTATTTCATGTGCCTCCTATAGTTCACTCTCGGGAATCCCCAAAACTTCCGCAATAACTTCCATTTTAGGGCGACGGTTAGGGTAACGGTATGGCCCGTTTTTTTTAGGGGGAATATCCAATATTTCTTTGTATTCTTCCAGAGTAGGTGCTAACTGAAAATTTCGAAGAGTGACGCATCGCAAAGGTGGATCATAAAATTGGGCCAATGCCGTCAAGGCCCCAGCATGTATCTCTAGGTATCATAGGTCCAAGATGTTCCCAAATATTCCCCTGAAAGTAATCTCGTCAAGTTTTGTCCACTTATTGGCTATGAATTCCTTCAGTGTTTGTAGCCTGGGTATCTCGACTCTAGGTTTCCAAGTTATTCTTGTTTCTGAGTCCATGATTACGCTCTTAAAGACACAACAACTAGGGTTTTTATGATTTCCGGCAAACCTGTGGGATGGCATGGAAGTCATGAATGCATGTAGATACTAAAAAATATTTTTCATCGTATGAATGAATGAATATGTACACATTTTATTTTATTTTTTAGAGAAAAAAAAGTAAAAAGGAATAAAAATAGTGATTTTCGTAAATTCTTATTTTCCATTTTTTTGAGAAGATATTAGAAAGGAGATAGGGTATGCCCCTTTGTGACATAGGTCGGTAATTCCCTAGATGAGTTCTACGGTTTTCATAAGTGCCTTACCATGGGTGGCTTCATGATACTAATCTAAAAAAGTTCCTAGAGCCAAGGGTCCTATTTTTGAATGTTACCGCCAATAATAGGTAAACTATTAAAGGGAGTTTTTTTTCAAATAGGGTCAAACTCTAGGTGAGGCCTTCGCAAGGACCCAACTGGCCGTACGTCCAGCAGGTGCTCACTACACAGCCTCTCCTAACTTAAGTTTTTTTTTTCAAACCCGGGTATAGGGTTCCACTCGTAGTGTGTGTAAATAAAGTATGTAAAGTGAAGTGTGTGAAGGAGCAAACTTAAAACTACCCACTGCAAAAAAAAAATAAAAAATACAATATATATATATATATATATGGCTTCTACCCTAAGGTTTCAAATGCATAAACAACATACATAATATTTACAAGAAAAAACAAATGAAAGAGAATGAATCACAAACAAAAATAGAAAAATATTTTTTTTTTAAAGCAAGTTTTCTATCCTAGGATTCACGTATACAAACATATATACAAATGAACAAATAGGAATAAAAACAAAAAAGGAATAATTCATTTAGTAAGACAAACAAATCACATAAACATTCATAGGGCCTAACTCTCAAAAGGTCCCCAGTGGAGTCGCAAACTGTGACAACCACCCTTAAAATTAAAATGGAGCCGCCACCTAATGTTTATTAAGGAAAAACAATAGCAAAAACCTTTTTTTATGAGAATAATTTAAAAATAGTCTTCGAACTAGATTTTGAACCCGGAAGTTATTTACGCTTAAGAAAGGTGTTAACACCCCTAAGACGCCCATAAAGAATGGTACCCTTTTTATTGTTTAAAAAAATACTTGCTTACCATTAAATAAATTATTCCCTAATGAATTTTCTAAAAGATACAAGTTTATTAATCATATTAGAAAGGTTATAAAAAGAAACTTAGTAAAAGGACAATTCAACCATTATATACTAATTATTATTTATTCTTTTCTTATGTAACAAAAACAATAAATATAAGGAAAAAACCTAAAAAAGTAAAAACTAATTATGTTAAAAAAAATATAGATAAGAAGGGAAAATTCTTTTTTCCTTTGCTTTTATGCCCTTTATCAATTCTTTATTCAATTCTGACTATTTATGAAATAAAAAAAAGAAGTAAATTGTAAATAAGTCCCTATTTAGGATTTGGCCCCATTGGAAGACCAAATCTTAAAACGTGTATGAACAGAAAATTAAAAAGAAAACTTTTTAATTTTTTTTGTTTTCAGGCCCCTTTTACCATATATTTACAATTCAGTCCCTTTTTATCATGTGTTTGCAATTCAGTCATTCTTTATCATATATTTGCAATTCAGTCCTTAACCTGGATTTGACCCCTTTGGAAGGCCAAATCCCGTAACCCTAATTCACGCCCACTCGCGGAACGCAGGAGATATAGACAGAGAAGAGTTAACAACCATCATACAGAAAGAAAAGGGGACATCACATTTGCATATTACAAATTCGAATCTCAGTCCAGAAGATGCATAAACAAAATAAAATGCATAACAGAATACTAGAATGTACAGAGATGAGAAGGAGAAAAGAAAAACCTGATTTCACAGGTCTTAATCCAAAAAGAAAATTTGGTTCAGAACCCTAAATCCTACTAGTGTTTAAAGAGAAAAAATAGAAAATGTTAGGACTTCTCCTCGCCTCTCACTTCAGCTCCTTGGTAGGTTTTTCAGCCTCTTGCCCTCTCCGTGTGCTGTTTTTTGGATCCAGTTCACTCTCCTCCTGCTCTCGATCTTTAGCTTGGCTTTTATAGCCTCAGCATCAACTGTCAAAAAAGAGGAACAAATCATCAGAAAATAAAAATAATAAAGAGGACGAAAAGAATATAGAAGGATAGTAAAAATACTCCCTGATTTTGCAGGGTTCTTCACGATTTCTTCTTTGTTTAAACGGATCTCCAGAGACCTTGACCGTATCATGAGAGAAAGGGAGTTTGGTTAGGGTTTGACGGAGAAAAATGGAAAGAAGATATTTAAGGGAGAGAGGGAGGAGAGAAGGAGCGGTGCTGCGGATTGAAAACTAGGGTTAGGGTTGGTTTTGAAAAGGGTAGGCCGAGAATGGTGGGGAGAAAAAAAGGAAGATGAGAGAAGTGGGGGAAGTGTTGTCGCGGCGCATGAAGAGGGAAATGAGAGAGTGAGAGCTGGATTTAGGGTTATGGTGGAGTGGCTGATTAGGGTTTGGTTTGGTGAGAGAGATGAAGAGGTGAGGCCGTGATTTAGGGGAATAGAGGAGGAGAGGATCGCCGCGGCTAGGTGATGAGAAATTAGGGTTGGAGAAGATGAAGAAGATCGAGGGAAGAGAGCGTGTGTGGTGCTGCGGCGTGAAGGGAGACGAGAATGAGGATGAAAGATGAGTGAATTAGGGTTAGGTTTAAGTTAGGGTTATGCTGGATATGGGCCGTGCGTGGAAGTTGGGCTGCGTGAATGGGTTGGTTGCGTGGGGCTAGGGGTGTGTGAAATGAAGGAGGGGTGCATGAAGCAAGCAGATGCAAAGGGGTGGCGTATGGAGAATATGAAGGGGTGTGCGAGTAAAAGGATGGGCTGGGCGTTATGGGATTGGGCTGGGTCACCAGCCTGGTTTGCTGCTATTTGCACCAACCAGATTTACCTTTTGCACACCCTTTCTCAAATAAAAATTCTTTTTCCTTTTTTCTTTTTTCTCTTTTTTAACCTCTTTATTCTTTATTATAAAACCAAAATATTATTTTTATTTTTATTACAAAATTTAAAAAGCTAAAATAATAAAATAAAATAAAAGACCGGACAAAATTAGGGTACTACAAGGTGGTTGGTTAAAAAGCTTAGTGAAAGGTACCTCATGGTTAAGGGCTGCTGTGGGCAGTCTATTAATGAGGTAAACATTGGTTAAGAAAGCAAAATCCCAAAATTTGAAAGGCAAAGAAGCTTGGGATAGCAAGGTTAAACCAACTTCCACTATCTATTTGTGTTTCCTTTCAACCACTCCATTTGATGGTGAGTGTGAGAGCAAATCAACCTATGAATAATCCCATGTTGATTTAAAAATTGGGTAAATGGTCTAATAGTTTTTGAGAAAATTGGTTTTCTACTAAAGCTTTAAATTGTTGGAACACAGAAAAAGCATCAGATTTCCTTTTGAGTAGGTAAATCCAGGTGAATCGTGTGCATGCATCAACAAAGAAAATATAATAACTAAAGCCTGAGTAAGAAACAAATGGGGAAGGCCCCCACAAGTCACTGAAAACTAATTCCAAAGGATGTGAATAAACTGTATTTGAAGCATGTGAAGGCAGCTTGTGTGCCTTTCCTAAACAACAAGAGGCACAGAAATCAGCTATGCTTTTAGTTAGATGAGGTATATTACAATGTTTAAGCACACATTTTTGGACTTCAAGACTTGGATAACCAAGTCTTAAATGCCAAGTAGAAAATGAAACAGAAGCATCATACCCCCTATTTTAATAAGACATGTATATTTACTAGAAGTTCACTTTTTTTCCTATATACCCAATTATTAGAGGTATATTTGGAATAAGATTCAATTTTATAACATTAAATAGGCTTCATTGGTCTTTGTGATTTTTGTAATTTCTTCTTATATTAAAGACCAGAGATATTATTTTAGTAATTCATCATATTTATTGTTTATTGACTAAAAACAAGGAGAGGAGGGAAGGAGAGAGGTGAGAGAGAGAGGAGAGAGTAGAGAGGGGAAAGAGAGGGGGAGAGAGAGGAGAGAGGGGAAGGATTTAGAAAAATAGTGGATGGATGAATAACTATCGATTAAATTAAATGGATGGATTGGATCTAATCCATTTGGTTTTTTTGTTTGTAATGGATGGATTGGATGTATTTCTTTATGGATGGATGATGGATAAATGGATGAGTTTGCCACCCCTAGTTCGAACCATAAGATAGTTTGGAAAATTGATTAAGTATAAATGGTCAAGTCATAGGTGGTGTCTAAGGAACGTGTAGGTTGAACAAAAATATAAGAAGGTTGTACGAACCACATTGAAAATGCACAGTTTGGAGTTCTGACCCAAGATCAACACTTGTGTTTCGTAGTGTTGAATATGACTCATAAGTATCATAGGAGGGCGAGACGCTCGAGCAGAGCGAAGATAGGTCAGCCATGCCTCCAGAAGCAAAGATACACCTAGTCTTCCACTTTGCGAAACTCAAGCCCTTCCACGGCAAACCCCTTTACCAGATTCCTCCCCTCCAACCATAACTGATACTCATTTGGACCTCACGCCCTTGTAGATCTTGGGTAGCATACCCTTTGTCCTGGCTTTGGAGACTGCACGCAACTTTACCTAACGAATCTAATGAGAACAATTTTTGGAAGCAAAATATCTTTAGCACAATGCCTTACAATCTAAAACCTTTTTTGTTTCCTTCTCAAAATAGCTAATGAGTACAGGACCTGATCACTAATGACGGAATGAGAAATTCCTTGCAACCTCACCACCTCTTTAACAAACACTTCCATCACTATCTTAACTGTTTAGAGATGCCTGAAGAGAAGAATGTCCATATGTTGATATGTCTTCCACCACTAATACCGCTTTATACCCTTTCACTTTAGGTAGTCCTGTGATGAAATCAATAGAAAGTTTCTCCCAAACTTAAAAAAGAATGGATATTGGCTGCAACAACCCACTCAAAGATTTAACTACATACTTATGTCTTTGGAAAAATGTCACAAGACTTGACAAAGTCTTTAATGCATTTCTTCATTCCTACCCAATATAAATTGGCAGCCATCCTTCTATAAATGCAAAGAAAACTATAATGGACTTCTAATGGAGAAGAATGAAACCCATCAACAGCATCTAAATATAGAAAGAATTGGCAACAATTTCAAGCTTTCTCCTTATATAACAGAATTCCTTGATGCAATGTAATTCCTGGTCTAGCGTTGGGATTTTTCTGTAAATATGCTAAGAGTAGCATCTTTTTACACTATACCACAAAAGGAATAACTAAAAACACCCCCCATTTTTGCTAGCATACACCCACTTCTCCGAAAGTTTATTTCCGGACATCATAATTTGTCCGAATTTGTCCGAAAATAAACTTTCAGGCAGCAAAATGATATACCTCCAAAAATAAACTTTCGGAGGGTGGGTGCTTACTAGCAAAAATAGGGGGTGTTTCTCTATCACTATATTCATTGCCTTGGGACCAAATTGGAGAAGGGCCCAAACTATCAATCCTCATGCACCCTAGACAAGGCATTGGTAGCCTTATTTTTTAGACCATCCTCAGTGATTTCCCAAAAGCTTAGCCATCCAACCCTGTTGGTCTCTGGTGGTTATCCTTTAGCTATAACAAGTGCCTCAAACTATTCTTATCAGAATAAAATAGAAAGTTTCTCCCGATCAAGTTACGTCATCAATGCAAGACAGCCAAGAGTAAGGCCACCAACTCTTTCTCATTAGCTAACTGCTATCTTTGTATTGATTACATCAACAATGATTCTCTTATAGAAGCAAACTTTCCCAGTATTAACTTTTCTGAATGATTCATATCCATATATGCATGTCCTTGGGTTTTTTAGGGATTTACAAGGATAAGAGAAAGGTAAACTTTACATAAACTAAGAACGAACGTAAAATTTACAATCTCTTTCAAACACTTATGTCAGTGTTTATGTTATAAAATAAGCTCAAATAAACTCTTACACACCCCCAAAGTCTACAAATATCATTATTGTTATTAGATAGGTTGACCTATTTCCTACAAGGCGTATTGAAAATTGAATTCAAAAACCAATGGAGGTCAGCCTATCTTCACAATAAAAAGATGTCAAGAACTGTCTGTCTAACCAGATATAGGCTCATTAAAATTGCATTGTTTCACATGTGGGCAAAAGTTGGTTGAAGATAGAACCTGAATGGACTATGGAGGCATACCAAAAGGAAAGGACCATTTTTTCTATTTGGTCAGATACTGAAGCCAAGGAATCAGTTACTATGTTTTGGTACACGTTTGGCCAACCCCCACACCCCTCTGAAGCTTTGTATTCAAAGTGATGAAAACTTTCCAGAAAATGGATCTGTAATCTTCCATGATTTCCCTTCGTCATTGGATGCATTCTTTTGCTCTTTGCTACAAGGAGTTCACAACCAGGCCAAGATACGAAGCATTAAATTACTGACTGACCCTCCCAAAAAAATGTTCTATCTGCAGGCACCCCTGGGATTGCAAACTACTTGTTTTAGATCCAATCTTCAACCTTTTTGAACTTACTGAATTTTCCTTATCATCCTACCAGACAAAAACTTCTGAAGTCAGTTACAGCTTTAAGCAACACCAGCAAATTAATGTGCAAATAAGCCCGTAGGGAGTTCATATAATAATTTGTCAAATATTTATTAGCAACAAATATGTGGTGACCACAAATCATAGTCAACGGCCAATAAGTGCTCAGCAGCTTAACAAGATGCCTAGAAAAGAAATATGGTTACAGAGAAACTCTCATGTCATGCCCCTATTATAAACAAAAGAGTGAAGAAAAGAAGTAGGTCAACAACCATTTATCAAACTTTATGTGAATGCAGATCATGACAAAAATGATACTCTCAAAGGTAGAAAGACAATAGAAGAGAAAAAGGAAAAATCTGTGGGGGATGTAAATTTTCAAATTCTATGGTAACAAAATTATATATTAGTTGATTAAATCTTATGAAAGAGAAGATGCATACTCACTGGAAGACAGTACTTCCAATTTCAAACAAGTCAAGGAAGTGTGGATATGATTGAGAACATTTGTAGGCAAAAAAAAGTTTTACACTTGACGTTGCATTGAATTTAAACTCTTCAACAAAAGTACATGACTCACCGAGAAGCCTTGGCTCGGAGACCTTAGAACTTTAACCCTGCCACCTCTTCCATCGGCTCCGACAGCTATCAAATTCCCATTACTTGAACCTTTTGTAGATGTTGGTTCACCGTTTTGTCCACGCTTGCACCATTTACCCAAGTATCGATGAGTTCCGTCAGGACCAACCAATCCACCAGAAAAGCATATGTCCCCTGAAAGTTAAGAAGGAGAAAGAAGGAAGTTCCAGTTTTAGGTTTTCTTCAGTACTTCACAAAATCTACAGTATGTAATACTAAAAAACGAATTAAGAAAGAAACAGATGCCCATTTTTAAAGTCAACTAGCAGCATACCTGAATGTGAAATTGTTAATGGTGACTCCTTTCTAATGTTAACCATGGGTTGAACTTGTTTAACATTGTCTTGTAATGTCACATCTTCATCCATAGTGCCAGCAGTAATATCAGCCATTTCAGTGTCAACATCAATTCTTGAAGACACAGCCACATTATGTTTTCCTTGCAATGATGTTTCAGTCTTTGTGCCATGTGCTGCTTCTGGTTTTGTGCCATGTTGTGCTTCGGAAGCATCATCATCGTCAATAATGATACAATCTCCCTCTTTATCAAGAGAAAAGGTGTTTTTACTTCCATTACTGATACTCGCATCCTTAGTTTTTGTAGCTTTTGAGCTCTCTATCTTCAAAGATTGTAAAGATTTGCTGTTGTCATTCGCAGTCAGATCAATTCCAGATTTGGGTGTTGAATTTTGTTTGCTTTTCTCTTTTGAAGAAAACTTGCTAGCTGTCAATACATCAGAATTAGAATTGATTCTATTTTCAAGATTCTTTGAAACTTTCAAAGACAACAAATATTCGTTCTCTTTTATTTCAGCTGCTGTCTCCAGTTCTTGTACCCTCACCTAACAATGCCCACAAAACTCTAACAGTTAACAATCCATAAAAAAACTGCTAGTATTAATGAGATTATCAACTAGCAAGCAAATCACATCTTGTGCATACCTTCAGTTTATTGATCTTCTCTTTAGCCTTCTCAAGCTTTCTACTATAACGAGCCTCACCTCTGCCCAGAAGATTGCACTTTGCCATTAATTCTTTGTAACTCCTACCAAAATAGGTCCAATCACAATTTACATTCCAGGGCAAGGCATAGAAATTTTAGTCAACCAGGCTCAATTTTAAGGGTTAAACTTGAATTTTGTGCCTACAATATACAGAATATATAGTACCACAAGAAAAAGCCCAAAAAAAAAAACATTTATTGGTTTCAAAACCGTTCAGAAATTTTTGGAAGTCAAATAAATGAATAATGCCAATTAACTTTTTCAATCTAGCTTTTTGTGAGCAAATCAAGATTTGGAGGATTAACCTGTTCCGCAGGACAAGAGATCTTTTCAAGGTGTCTACTGTTTCGTTACTGTTAGCCCCATTACCCAATGTGGCAAGCTTCAAAACCTCATCTTCATCAAGATCCAGATCAGACACTCTACAGTGCAGGCCAAAAACTAACTTAGCAAAGAGTAAAAAATTTAAAAAAATAAATATTGTATCATAAACATAATATGGATACTCGATCAAAATGCAGCTCCACTCACAATTTTAATGCTGCAAGTTCTTTAGCCAAAGCCATATTTCTATCTGTTAATCTAAAACACTCCAAACTTGATTTCTCAAGCTCCTAAGTGAACATGAAATCAATAAAAGTTAAATTGAGCCGTAAATAGTTAATTTATCACGAATTAAACAGAAGGCTGCAGAGCAATTCACCTCTGATTTTGTACGAAGCTGGAATTGTATGGATGCTTTTTGATTCAAGGCTTCGTTCTTTAATGTTGTTTCTCTCTCTGCCTGCTCCTTGCAAGTACAAAGCTGATGGAAGACTCGTTTAAGAGCCATAAGAAATCAATAGCATTAACAAAAATATTTTAAAAAAAAAATATTAGCAAATATGAAAGACAAATTTTATGTTCAATACTATTATTTGAAAGAACGGTCGAACTTTTATGGAGATATATTTAACACCAAGTAATTGCATTATTAAGCCCTTGTTTGATAAGTGCTTATCAAATAAGCTCTTATGTATAAGCTATTTCTATAATCAAAGAGAAAATATGGTTAAACTGTTTTCATATAAGTTGTAAGCTATTTTCATAAGCTATCCTGGAGAGCTTATTGAAATAAACTAAAAACTGATTATAGACATATTATAAACTATTTCTATAAGCTCTCCCAAACACACTAACAAGTGTTTACACGGTTATACCAATAGATAAGCTCAAATAAGCTATTTATAAGTCAATCCAACTTCAAACGCAGCCTAAGTACTTAATTACTTATAGAAAAGCCCTTATAAGTGTATAGTTGATTATGGAGAAGTTATATGAGAACTTCTAAAACAACTGAGATGGATAAGCTTAAGCTAACTTAAACTTATGCGGGGAGCTATTATTTAAAAGACTCGAATAATTGTAAGATCCTTTCAATTTTTCTTTTCCTCTAAGTGCTTGTGAAAAAAATTATCCAAACTGCCTCTTGATCTAATCGTAAAAATGTACATTGTATTTAAAAAAAAAAAAATTACATCGAACTAGTTTGAATTCCTTCACTTCACTACCAACTCACGCATTTCTCTGTTATTCCAAATGCTCAAACATCAACATATTAAGGTTTTTAAAATTTGTTCAATTACAGTTTAAAATAACAAGTCACAGGAAAAAGCATGAATGCTGAATTTCCTTCTATATTTCGAATCAAAAGCAATTTAACCATTTGTGCAGCTATTGATTCAGCTACAGTTAAATCGTTCTTGCAGTAACATTAGAAAGAACAATTCCCTTTCTAAACAAAAACTCAATCTCCTTGTGCCCTTCCATTCCAAATTTACAAGCAATCAAAAAAATCAACAAACCAACCACCAGTTCATCATTCCAATTACAATTATGAACAACAATCATCACACCTCGAACTGAACCACCTCATTCGCCCAACAAATCAAGCTAAACAGAAACAAAAACAAAAACAATAAAACCAAAAAACCTAATTTAAAAAAAAAATCAAAATACCTCTTCTTTAAGTTCTTCTAACTCCTTTGTTTGTCGTTCCAACACGGAAGTAAGCCCAGAAACTTTAACCTCCAATCTCTTCGCTTCCCTGCGCAGAACCCCAGCATCTTCCTCAAAATCGACGGGCTTTTGAGTGAGAACAGCGTCGTTACCATCTCCAACAGATTGAAAATAAAGGCGACACGCGTTGTTGGCCTTGCAACCCTGCTTGCAAACAGGGCAAGTGTGCTTCTTTGATGAACAGTACTCGAACCATTGCTGCAGACTGCACACAACACAAGACAAAACACACCCACGTGGGAAAAGAGGTAAAGAACGAAACTTTGAGGGTTTTCTCTTCGATTAACGTGGAGAAATGCAATAGGGTGGTTAGGGATTTACCAGAGCTCGTGGAAGACATGGCCGCAGATGGAGATGGATTGAAGATCTTCGGTAATTGGCTTGAGACCTTCGTAACATATCGAACAAATGGTGCCGGCGAAATCGCCGCCGTCAACCATCCCTCTCTTCTCTCTCTCTCTCTCTGTGATTTTCTGGCCACAATTTACCGAGAAAAGCTGTGGCAAAATTATTAGGAAAATTTTGAAACCTGGCGCCGATTAATTTTTCCCAGGGCGGGAAAGAGGGGAAAAATAAGGAAAATGTTAACCAGCGTCGATACGGCACCGGTAAACGAAACAAATATAGAAATATTGCGGTGGAAAGTGATGTATTTAATTTTTTGAATGTTTTTTTTTAAAGCAATTTTTTAAAATTTAAAAATTATTTTTTTCAATACAAAATTTTTATTTTTTTAACTTGTGTCTTTAAAGTACTTGTTGGTAAGACAAAAAAATTAAAAGCGGCCGGGACAACGTGAAAAGTGAATTATTTCGCAGTCAAAAAAAAGTGAATTGTTTTGCTGTATGGAAAGAGTCAAAAATCATGAAATATTCCATCTGATACTGATACCTGTTACAAGAAACAAAATTATAATTCACATAGATCAAGAAAATATATTAAAAATAGTTTTATTTCTAATTAAAACTCTTAAAGATTTTTTTATATAAAAAATACCCCTTTGTGAACTAACTCACTTGCATTAGAAATAAGTTATCTCATTAATAAAAGTTTCACTGTAAATAAGGGTATAAATGAAAATTTGGGATTTAATGTATTTGAAAATTCATGTTCTTTTTTATAATTAGACCAAGAAAAATGATCATTTTATTTATTATAAAAATGACCGGAAGGAGTAATAATTAATAAACAATGAACAAAATATGGAATTTTAGCATTATGGGAACCTTTGTTAGGGTTTATCCCTACAACAATAGTTTTAAAAACCGACTCGGACCGGTCCAACTGGGAACCTGTGACATACTCGGTTCGACTTGAGTATCTTATTGGTCATGCTCTCAAACCGGTAAGAATCAGCTTGAACCGGCCGGTTTTTGTTTAAACCGGTGTACCAACAAACCGAACCGGTCCACTGGGAATCCCATAAATCTTGTAAATCTTGTAAAATATAATTCAAAAGTTGCATTTCCAGGGCTCGAACGCATGAGCAGGAGCTACCTTAGCACCTTGGTGACCACTACACCACATGATCACCTTGTGTAAAGTTGCGCAAATGTTAGTTACATATGTTACTCAAAATATAATAAATTTAATAGACACCGAGATGTGCGGTTCAATTAGTGACCCTCCAGTTCAACCATTAACCCACTGACCCAGTATCTCAGTCGATGACCAGTCCGAGTTTTAAAACATTGCCTACAACTTTTCGTGGAAAAAGTAGTGAGGAGGACGATCCTTTCAAGCGTAGCAAAAAGAAATGAAGATCATGGGAGGAGGTGTTGATCATACAACACAAAAGCTACCTAATTTGTTTGGTAAGGAGATGCTAAAAAAGTTTGATGCAAAAACAATGAAGGGACTATACAATCTATATGTGACCTCCAACAAGACGAGTAAAAGGAATGATAAACCTTTTGTAACAAGACTGGAGATTCCATTGTCTGATGAAGAGCGAAATATTTGGTCTTTGCCATGGAGAAAACCACTTGTGATGAAGCCGTTTGGCAAGAATGTTAGTTTTGAGATTCTTGAAACTAACATTTAGAGAAAGTAGGTTCGAAAATGATCCATTAAAATAGTAGAAATGGTCGATAGCTATTATTTGGTATATTTTTGATCCGAGGAGGACTATAAGCATACCCTCTTTGAGGGTCCATGAATGACTGCAGATCATTATTTAATAGTCCAACGATGGAGGTCGTTTTTCCTCATGCTAAGGATCCCAAAACTTCCCCCTCGAACTTTATAATACGCAGTTTTTGTGATGTATAGGTTTCAGCATTGGGAATGATTCTGTATAGGCTCATCAATCTCTATTTCCTACAACTAATAGTGTGCCTCTATACTGGGTTAGATCACCTATTGAAAGATGACAGAAGATTCTTGTGGAACTCATAGAAAATTCTATTACGTGGTTCGGCAGCTGGTGCTAAAGCCAAAGCAAGATCAACTCCTCCCAAATTCCCAGCTTCACTTTGGAAATAGACTGGACATAACTCGTAACTCTTGTAGTTAAGAGTGAACAAATATAAATATTTGATGTCGTCTTCTCATCCCTTATCTTCATTATCAGTTTTATACATATTTGATGTTTTATATTTTAATCTTTGGGTAATAGCGCTTTCCATCCCCCCAAAAAAAATTTGCTTCTCTCCCTAAAATATCATATTCCTCCATTTCTTGTCCCTAACAACAAGTCTCCATCCAAAAAAGCTGATGCGGCTAACAGAGTGCCGTGTGGCCTTGCTGACATGATATATGCCATGTGGGATGATGGTGCCACGCGGCAATGAGTTGCCACGTCATCAATGTCATGTCAACATCCAATGGGTGACTGCCAGGTGGCAGGGATGAAAAGCAAAAAACAATTATTTACAAGGACTAAAAGCAAAAAGAAATATATTTACAGGGACAAAAAGCGAAAAGAAGAAAAAAAATGTTATTTTCAATTTTCAACTTCAACTGTTGCATACGCAAGTGTATCATCACTCTAAAATAATGGATTTTGTATCTATCTTTTTTTTTTAGTAAAATTTGTCCTTAAGTTGTTTTCTTTATCTTTATTGTCAACCATTCTCACAAAACATCACCTCACCATAAACCTTGTGGGTACACCTTTTCTCGTTGTTCACCGATCACAAAATCCCCACAACTCACTGAACACATTCAATTTACATATTCAAAAAGTAGAGCATTCACTACTAGGGATGACAATGGATAGAGATTCGATAAGATACCTATACCTAGACTCATACCTGCATGGGTAAAAAATTTAATACATGTACCCATTACTCACACTTTAATTAACAATAAAACATCAACAAATGAAAAAAGAACATTGGATGTGATTGCATAGACGTGATCACATAAATGAAGAATGAAAGGGGTTCTATGTTTAGTTTAGGGTTTGTGATGATTTCATTTGACAGAGGGATCGAAGATTCGAATGAGAAAAATAATGGATAAAATCAAACATTCGATATCATTGCTAACGTCTCCACCCAATTTTAGATATCGCTTTTTTGAGAAAGTGATATCTAATCTCAAACAGTAGATAATGATTCATTGAGAATGTGTTGTCTGATCTGGGTACTGATATGATTTTAGTCAATATTTTTTGTTTCATTTATTGATTTTTGATTGTTATTAAAGTGTGAGTAATGGATACGAGTATGAGTACTTAGGTACCCAACGAGTAAGGGTACGAGTACCAAAGTCTCACATGTGTATCGGTCTGGGTATGAGTATTTTTTCAAAATGCAGGTATGGGGATGAGTACTATAGTCAGAGACAGGCATACGCATTGTTCAGTAGGGTCCCTGACACCATGATTTTTGTTCTTCCACTCATTTGTCAGATACATATTTGGAATTCTCTTCTTTTCCCCACCACGGTATGAGTAGACGCATCATCTTTGGTTAAATCTCTACGGCGCTATGGCATTGCCTCCAGATCGCCCACCTTAGCTAGCTCGAGTTGGCTACCCAACAATTTATGTCTGGCACCGCCCCTCATGATAGTACCCCGCCCAGACCTACCTATTTGTTATTGGGGAACCATGACAAAAGATTTACCCATGAGGATTGTAGTGAGGAGATTTTTTTAGAAAGGTTGACAACAAAGATAAAAAAAAAGTAACTTAAGGACAAGCTTTACGATAGAAAAGGAGAAGAAGAAAAAAAGACACAAAATTCTTTTTTTTGACACAAAAATTCATTATTTTTGAGTGATGATACAATTGCATATGTTATAGTTCATGTTGGAAATTGAAAATACAGTTTTTTTTCTTTTCACTTTTCGTCCCTATAAATATATTTCTTTTTGCTTTTGGTCCCTGTAAATAATTACTTCCTTTGTCCCTGAATGTAAGCTTCATTTGACCAAAACACAAATTAAGAAAATTAGTTAACTTATTTAATTTGTCTACAATTTGTACTATTATTGATTAATTTTTGGTGCAGAGTGGCCCATGCTTAGACGGGGAGAATGTAACATTTTCACCATCAACGTCCCTACAGAATTTTTTTATACTGTTCCGGACTGGGCCAAAAAACAAAGGCCCATTGTTAGGCCCAATCCTTAATGGGCGGCCACGATTTTTTGTCAATGTAAGGATCACGGAGACACAAAGTGACCTTGAGCACAGGTATGTAGTCGTTGATCTCAGTAGCATATTTCAATTTGAAGCATTGACTTGACTGGTGCTCGCGCAGATCGATACTCCGGCATGATCTAGATTTAAACCGTTATCTAGAATCAACAGTTGAGCGCGTCTCGCGTCGTGATAAAGGTCCCAAATCGCATTCGGTAGTTACAGTTATAACCGTCTACCATGTGGGAAATTGAATACCTATTTAAGAACTTCATCACCAGCGAAAAAGGAATGCACTCTAATCCTGTTGAAATCACTCTCTCTAATCACGTTCTAACTTGAGCGTTGGATGTTTGCAGGTACACCACTATTGTTGTCTCTATCACATTGTTACCGCCACCGTCACCAGAATTCCCATTCTGAAGTGCACTAGACTGGGCCAAAGAGCAAAGGCCTATTATTAAGCCCAATCCTTAATGGTAGCTCACGATTTTTGTCGATGTAAGGATCACAGAGACATGGAGTGACCTCGAGCACATGTCGATAGTCGTTGATCTCGGCAGCATGTTTCAATCTGGAACGTTGAGTAGAGCTCGCGCAGATCGATACTCTAGCATGATCTAGATCAAAACCGTTATCTTGAATCAAAGGTTAAGTGCATCTCGCGCCATGAGAAAGGCCCCAAATCGCGCTCGATAGTTACGGTTATAACCGTCTAAACGAGCACGTGCGGAAATTGAGTACCTATTTAAGGACTTCATCACCAGTGTAAAAGGTATGCACTCTAATTCTGTAGAAATCACTCTCTCTAATCATGTTCTAACTTGAGCATTGAAGTGTTTGCAAGTACACCGGCCACCACCGTTGTCTCTGCCGCATTACTGCCACCACTGTCACTAGCGCAGCTGTCCGCCATCAGAATTCCCACTCTGAAGTGTACTAGACTGGGCCAAAGAGCAACGGCTCATTATTAAGCCCAATCCTTAATGGAAGCTCACAATTTTTGCAGATGTAAGGATCACAAAGACACGGAGTCAGGCCGGCCCAAACCCTTGTTTTAGGCCTCAAATAAAAAACTTTTTTTATTTGTAAAAAGGCCTCCAATTAATATTTCTATTAATAAATTTGATAACAAAATGTTCAATTTCTGGTATAGCTCGCTATTTAGAAATCTCATGGTCGTGGGATCGATTCCAAGATAAGCCACAAAAATTTCAATTTTTTTTTTCACGCCAAGCAAATGTGCTCCCAAAGAAAATATCAAAATAGCATATCAAAAAAGTCATCCAACAGAGGTTGAACTCAATCTCTCTCGTTTTATGAAAAGACTTACTACCACACCAGCCCATCAAATGATACATTTGCGACAAAAGCGATTTATATACATGCGATTTATATACGTACATTTAATATGTAATTATTAAATTTATATAATATAATTTCATTTTACTAGTTTATAGTTTAAAAAGTTGCTAATATGGTCCATATCATATTTTATTTTTAACATACACGAGTATCCAATACATCTTTTATTTATTTTTGTAAGGCTCGTAATTTTTATGTTACTCTGTTTTTTTGTCAATTTTTATGTTACTCACTCTCACTTAAAAAGACCTCACTTAAAAATTTGCTTTAGGCCTCTAAGAGTGTTGGGCCGGCCCTGCACGGAGTGACCTAGAGCACAGGTCAGTAGCTATTTATCTCGGCAACATGTTTCAATCTGGAGCGTTGATTGGAGTTCATACAGATCGATACTCCGGCGTGATCTAGATCAAAAACCATTATTTGGAATCAACGGTTGAGCGCATCTCGCGCCGTGATAAAGGCCCCAAATCGCGATCAGTAGTTACAGTTATAACCGTCTAAACGAGCATGTGGGGAAATTTAATACCTATTTAAGGACTTCATCACCTGTATAAAAGTTTTGCACTCTAATCCTATTGAAATCACTCTCTCTGATCACGTTCTGACTTGAGCATTGGAGTATTTACATCTACATCATCACCACTGTCTCCACCGCATTGCTATCGCCATCGTCACCAACGCACCTACCCGCCATCAGAATCCTCATATTCCGAAGTGCACGCCGGTTCAGATACAAAATTGGCATGCAGAATTTTATTTTGTACAATAGTGTATATATGGATTTATATATTAACCTGTTAAGGGAAATGTTCGATTAATCATATTAGTTGAAATCGTTGACTCCCAATTATTTAAAATATATTAACTGATTTTGTTGATGACAATTTTACTATTGAGTTCCTTGACGGTGGTAGTTTGAAATACCATCTGTGACTTACGCAAGTTATGGAATCAGCATTGCTTCACATATATATATGGCCATCTTTTGAATTCTTTTTATCATTGTACTAACAAGTAATGATAAAAGTTAATGATGAAGGACGACACATATAGGGGATCAGAGTTCAAATCCATGCTTGCTATCCCATGGAATATTGTGGTGAAAAAACAAGGATTGAGACATAATAAAGTTTATTGTATTGAGGCACATGGAACTGCTCTTACATGGCGTGTGGAACATCTCCTAAGCTTCTAGAGTAGCACCTTCCTCCCTCGCTCAATGTCATGGAGGAAATTAAATGGAGCTTGTGTAAACAGGCTCTCCCTCTGGTGTTTTATTTTTAATGAAAAATCACTTTTTGATTCTTTAACTTAATTTTCAAATCTAATTGGTCTTTTATCTTTTTAATAACAAATTAATCTAACATAATTTCAAATGTTAGCAATATTGAATTAATTGGGTATATGGTTGTCATTCTCTAACATCTTTTTAAATTCTGGTTCGTGACATAATTGATGAGTTAGACATGTGACACACTTGTATTTCTCATTGTAGATAGTTCAACAGTTTGCACTTGACATTAACGTTTAAGAACACGCAAGACTAATTTGTTAAAAAAAAAGAATAAATAGCCAAATTGAAAATGGAAATTAAGTTAAAGTTGTTGTTATCTATTTTTAATTATAAAACATTATTTTATTTCTATTTTTTATTTTTACATTAAATTTTATATATAGAATAGTGAAAATAAATTTTTAAAGGCATAATTTTTTTTTATTGAAAATAAATTTAGGGCAAAACCTTGTGGTTCTCTCCGTTGCTTAAGGTGTGTTGGCATCCAGCCAATATGAAAGCAAATTGGTGAGTCAAATGGTTGGTGGCCATCTAAGATTGACACAATTTGCAAGTGTTCACACCATTCATTTCTTCTATAAATAGGGAGTGGATGGTAGAGCAAAATTCATCCCATTCACAACTAAGTGCAACAAGCATTAGTTAGAGAGAGAAGCCTTGCTTAAGAGAAAGAGTGAGAGAAAAAAATTAGAGAGAGCCAATTTGTGAGAGTTTTAGCCACAAATTGAGAGTACAATCTTATTGTATTATTTTTGAGAGATCACCTAAGGGTGAAGTTTGTAATCCCATTATTGTTATAGTGGAAGTTTAAGCGGCTTACGGGTCCCGTGGTTTTTACCTTCACTTTGGAGGGTTTTCCACGCTAAAATCTTTGGCGTTATTTTCATCTATTTGGTTTGGGAAATTATCCTGGGGTTCGTGGAAGATCTTTTATTTTATCTCACTTACACAGTTTTTCTCAACAAAGTGGTATCTAGAGCTAGGTCTGTGGAAAATTCTTAGTATGCTCTGTGGTTGCAGTTTTATCTGATCTTCCACATCAGAAAAGAATTATTCACCGGTCACTATTCATTGCCGAAGAAGTTTCAAGCACAGCGAAACTTGTTGACTGCCATCAAAATGGAGGAGAGCACCGGCAATATGATAAAGCTGACTGCATTTAATTATGCAATCTGGAAGCCAAAGATGGAAGATCTTTTATACATTAAAGATCTATGGAAGCCGATCGTGATGACGAAGGAGAAAGCAACAACTACAACAACAACTCCGTCAGATGATAAGACTGACGGCAAGGCAGAAAAACCAACCGACGCCGATCAAAGACATCGCATAATCGACCGGGCCGTCCGAATCGGAAGTGTGCTGCTCAAATCCGTCAATGGATTGACAAGAGCATTTTTCAAAACTTTGCTAATGAACATGATGCTCATGCTCTTTGGCAAAAGTCGAGAAAATGTATGCAAGAACAACCGCACGTAACAAAGCCAACTGGATGCGACGATTAGTCAACCTAAAGTACAAAGATTCGGTAGCGGTATCTGAACACATGAGTGAGTTCCAAGGCGTTGTAGATCAACTCAACTCGATGAAGATGACCATCGACGATGAGTTACGGTGCACCGTTGATGCCGAGTTCTCTACCAAAAAGCCGGACACCTTAGTTGTGTCACCAAGAACTCCGCCTCAAGGCAAGCTTACCATGGATATGGTAAAGGATAAGATGTTGAACGAGGAGTCTCGATTTAAAAGATGAAGGATATAATCCTGAATCTGAAGCGCTTGTCACAGAAAAACAAGGCAAGCAAGAAGGACGTGGAAGAAGCAAAGGTAGAAGCTCTCAAAGCCAAATCTGGCAAAGAGGACGATCAAAGTCCAGATCGAGGTATGATAAGAAGTGCCACCACTGCGGCCTTCCCGGGCACTTCATTCGAGAGTGCCGAAAGTTGAAACAGTTAAAGAAACAGGAAGCAGAAAGCCGAACAAATGACACCACAACTGTCACCGAAGATGTTACCATTGTTCGAGATGCAGATTATGTCAATCTTGCATGTCAAGACTCTACCTGGGTAGTTGACTCAGGTGCTTCCTACCATGTCACCTCAAAACGGGAGTTCTTCTCAACCTACACTCAGGGTGATTTTGGACGAGTGAGGATGGGAAATGATGGTGCATCCACAATTATTGGCATCGGCAACATTTATTTAGAAACTAACCTTGGATGCAGGTTATGTTTGAAAGATGTGAGGCATGTTCCTGACATACGCCTCAATCTGATCTCCACCGGAGTACTTGATGATGATGGCTACAATAGCTATTTTGGTGAAGGAAATTGGAAGCTCACCAAAGGAAACCTGGTGGTAGCAAAAGGCAAGAAAGATACTTCTCTCTATTTAACAGAAGCCAAGTTATGTAGAGGAGAAGTAAATACCAGCAAGAAGGAAGTTCCAACCGAGCTATGGCATAAGCGGCTCGGCCACATGAGTGAAAAGGGTCTCAGGATTCTTTCCAAGAAGAATCTCTTGCCAGAAATGATAAGTACATCATTGGAGAAATGTGTTGACTGTCTAATGGGAAAACAACACAGAGTTGCATTTCGAAGTTCCCCACCATCTAGAAAGGCAAATCTTCTAGATTTGATACACACTGATGTCTGCATGATGAGTGATAAGTCACAAGGAGGTGCACTTTATTTCGTGACTTTCATTGACGACCATTCCAGAAAAGTATGGGCCTTTGCTTTGAAAACTAAAGATCAGTCTTTGGAAGTTTTCAAGCAATTTCATGTAAAAGTTGAAAGAGAAAGCGCAGACGGTTGAAGTGTGTACGAAAGGCACAATGGCGGTGAGTATCGCGGACCATTCGAGGAGTACCGCAGGTTTTGGCATTAGATTGGAAAAATCGGTGCCAAAGACACCTCAACACAATCGGTGTTCTTTGAAAGGATGAATAGAACCATCCGTGAGAGAGTAAGATGTATGCTCTCAAATGCAAACCGCCAAACTCCTTTGGGGGAGGCAATGAGGACAAAGAATGATTTGATCAACCTTTCTCCATCGGGCCCATCAACTATGATGTACCAGAAAGAGTCCGGACAGGAAAGATGTTTCATACAAACACTTGAAGGTGTTTGGTTGTAGAGCATTTGTTCACATCCTAAGAGATGAGAGGTCCAAGTGGATGCAAAAACAAAGCGGTATCTTTGTGGGATATGCCCATGAAGAATTCGGCTACAGACTCTGGGATCCAGCTACCAGAAAGATCATTAGAACCAAGGACGTGGTATTTTTTGAAGATCAAACAACCAAGTATTTGAAAAAACCACAAAATACACAATGATGATGAAATTCCAGTTAATCTGGAACCAGTCTCTCCACCAATAGATTCTGATGACGGGGGAGCTACACCAGATACTAATGATGTTGATCCACTAGCTGAAAGTCCAGAACCAGAGCAAGCCGACAGTTTAGAACAAGAGTTAGTTCCTGAACAGGTCCAATCAAAAGCAGCAGTAAGGAAATCTACCAGAGAGCGAAAGCCGAGTCAAAAGTATTCACCTACCAAGTATGTGATGCTCACTGACGGGGGAGAACCAGAGAGCTATGACGAAGCTCTTACTCACCAGCATAAGAATGAGTGGTTAAAAGCCATGCAAGAAGAAATGAAATCCTTGCATGAGAACCACACATATGATTTGGTAACACTACCACAAGGAAGGAAAACACTCAAGAACAAGTGGGTGTACAGAGTAAAAAGTGAAGAAGGCGACTCACAACCACGTTACAAAGCAAGGCTGGTTGTGAAAGGATTCGCTCGTAAAAAAGGGAGTTGACTTTGATGAAATATTCTCACCGGTGGTGAAGATGTCATCGATCGTAGTTGTTCTTGGCTTGGCTGCAAGTCTCAACCTAGAGATTGAACAACTTGATGTAAAACCGCCTTTTTACATGGTGATCTTGACGAGGAAATATACATGCAAAGCTGAAGGTTTCCAAGTCAAAGGGAAAGAGAAATTGGTGTGCAGATCAAGAAGAGTTTGTATGGTGCAAGCGTGCACCGAGACGATGGTATAAAAAGTTCGACTCATTCATGGAGAAAAATGAGTACAATCGAACGATGGCAGACCACTGCGTCTTCATCAAGAAATTCTCTGATGGAGATTTCATCATTCTTTTGCTTTATGTTGATGACATGTTGATTATTGGCCGAGACAGCGGCAAGATTAACAGGTTGAAGAAAGAGTTGAGCAAGTCCTTTGCAATGAAGGACTTAGGACCCGCTAAATAGATTCTTGGCATGACGATTACCCGTGACAGGAAGAATCACAAAATTTGGCTATCTCAAGAACGGTACGTGGAAAAGGTTCTTGAAAGATTCAACATGGACAAAGCAAAATCTGTTAGTTCTCCACTGGCTAGTCACTTCAAGCTCAAAGTGAGCCAGTGTCCCTCAAGCAAGGAGGATAGAATAGAAATGAACAAAGTGCCATATGCATCGACAGTTGGCAGTCTGATGTACGCTATGGTATGCACTAGACCAGACATTGCACATGCAGTTGGTGTTGTGAGTCGATTTTTATCAAAACCTGGAAAAGAGCACTGGGCAGCAGTCAAATGGATACTCAGATATCTCAGAGGTACATCTAGTCATTGTTTGTGTTTTGGTAATGGAAAACCTGTATTAGAAGGATATACAGATTCAGATATGGCTGGAGACGTGGATACCAGAAAGTCTATTTCTGGGTATCTGATAACATTTGCAGGGGGAGCTGTCTCATGGCAATCACGATTATAAAATTGTATTGCTTTAAGCACCACAGAAGCGGAATACATTGCAATCACTGAAGGTTGCAAGGAGATCCTGTGGATGAAGAAGTTCCTACAAGAGTTGGGACAAAACCAGGAAAATTATGTTCTCTATTGCGACATACCAAAGCGCAATACATCTCAAAGAAGAATTCGACATTTCATTCAAGGTCGAAACACATCGACGTAAGATATCACTGGATCCGTGATGTGTTAGAAAGAAAGCTGCTGAAAGTTGAGAAGATCCACACCAACGACAACGGGGCTGATATGATGACCAAAGCTCTACCAAAGGACAAGCTAGAAGTCTGCAAAGAAGTTGCAGGCTTAATATCAACCCCATATTGATACGAGGATATTTCCCCATTGGCTGGAGGGGGAGATTTGTTGGCATCCAGCCAATATGAAAGCAAATTGGTGAGTCAAATGGTTGGTGGCCATCTAAGATTGACACAATTTGCAAGTGTTCACACCATTCATTTCTTCTATAAATAGGGAGTGGATGGTAGAGCAAAATTCATCCCATTCACAACTAAGTGCAACAAGCATTAGTTAGAGAGAGAAGCCTTGCTTAAGAGAAAGAGTGAGAGAAAAATTAGAGAGAGCCAATTTGTGAGAGTTTTAGCCACAAATTGAGAGTACAATCTTATTGTATTATTTTTGAGAGATCACCTAAGGGTGAAGTTTGTAATCCCATTATTGTTATAGTGGAAGTTTAAGCGGCTTACGGGTCCCGTGGTTTTTACCTTCACTTTGGAGGGTTTTCCACGCTAAAATCTTTGGCGTTATTTTCATCTATTTGGTTTGGGAAATTATCCTGGGGTTCGTGGAAGATCTTTTATTTTATCTCACTTACACAGTTTTTCTCAACAAGGTGGAGGTGCGGGAAGCGCTGGGTCTCCTGGAAGCTCTTAAGTGGAAGCACGAGCTAAATTTCGATCATGTGGTTTTTGAGATAGATTGTAAATCCGTGGTAGTTGGCTTCCACTCTAAAGGGGAAGACGTTTCAGAATTTGGCGCAGTTATTTTAGATAGCAAACTTTTGTTTTATTCCCATTTTCAAAACTCTCATGTTGAGTTTACTAGGAGTAGGGATGGCAATGGGGCTCCACGGGCACGGGTAGTAGCCCCCCGCTACCCGCCCCGTTGGATAATTTGCCCTCGCATTCGCCCTGCATCTGGTACCCACTGACGGGTTTTTAACGGATTTTTGAGAATCCGGTACCCACGGTATTCATGGATACTTAATAAATTCTTAAAAAATACACTTATTTTAAAGAAAATTTATTTTATATCTAGATTTTTAGACAAAGTTTCAAATGAGAATTTACAAAATACCATCACATATTCTTAGAAAAATAGTGCATCCAAATTTAACAACATCCATACATAACAAGTATCCATAAAACAACATCATGGAAATTACAACAAAATATCCATAAAATATCCAATTAAACAACATCAAAACATAACAAGTAAAATGTTGCTACCAATATCCATCAAGTATCCACCACTTCAAGAATAACACAACTTTGACCACCTGGTTCCTCATACTTGGAACACAAGAACCCTCATGAAATTAGGTTAAATTGTATTTATATAAGTGAGGGTGTTTTTGTAATTTCATATATACTGCACTGGTAGTATGAAACCCGCACCCACCCCATTTATGCACGGGTAGAAAAAAAACCCGCCCCGTTACACCCGCGGGTACCCATTTAGCTACCCATTTCAAATCCGTGGCGGATTTTACCTGCGGATGCCCGCGGGTACGGGTTTTTTTGCCATCCCTAACTAGGAGGAGTGCAAGTTGTGGTTGCTCATCTCTTAGCTAAGGCGGCTACTGACTATGCTAGTCCTCAGTTATTTTCTGATATTCCTACATGTATTGAGAACATTCTTGCTAATGAATTGAATTAGATTGCTTTTGTTAAAAAAAAAAGCATAATTTTTTTTACTTTCTACTTTTAACTTTAATTATAATAATGCCAATTTATTTCTATTTTTTTTCAAAATTTTGTTCAATTAAACAATGAAAAAAGTGAAAGCAATGTGGCATTTTTGTTTTTTTTTTGTTTTTAACATTTTTGTAAGTAATACTAAAAATAAAAATGCAAACGAAAACCAAACTTAACCAAACCCAAAATTTTATTATTTTCTATACAAATCTTTAAAAAGAAAACGTAAAATAAAAAAAGTGATATTTCTATAATTAAAAATAAACAGAAATTAGGAACAGAAATAAGAGATAATAGATGAGGGACACAGAGTTTTAAGTGTGATCACTAAGTCCCGAGCCAATGACTAGTTCATAGTCGGTCGAAAGAGTCGAAGTCGTGTGAATACTCAGAAACCCATAGGGTCTAATGCCCTAATTACAATAGTAATTAGTGACCAATTTGGTCCGTAACATTTGAAGAAAACATAAGTTTAGTCCCTTACTTTATCAATATTTCAAATTAGTCCATGTATTTTGAAAACATCTATCAGTTACGTCCCTCCGTCAATTTCGTAGAGACCAAATTGACATTAAGTTATAAATTACAGGGACATGTTTGCTAATAAATGACTAAATTGAATGACTATTTTGGAACTCTTTTAACAGACAGAATTGACGGAGGGACGTAACTGATACAGTTTTTCAAAATACATGGACTAATTTGAAATATTGATAAAGTAAGGGGACCGAACTGATTTTTTTTTTAAATTTAAGAGACAAAATTGGTCATTAACTCATTACAATAGTTTACCAAAAAAAAAAAAAAAACAGAGATAACCTTACATTGCTTATGTACTCTGATTGTGGAGGCATCTTTCATGCAAGCCCCATAGCTTTTCCAAAACCTCTCAATTGGATTATCATGATTGCTAGCTTATCATTTCCAAGATGCGTACCTCTTTGATGTTGCCATATACATGTAGCTTAGGTATCTATCACTTAATTATTCTCTCAAACCCATCATATAGGTACTATTGAAATGGGCCAGTTTCTCCTATCTCTTCAAAGGAAACAAATGCTCATCATATTCAAAGAACCTTATGTACACGATGTGGGCAGAGTAGTATTTATCACCATTTCGTTCTTCCGCTATTAATCTAAAATGAAACTCTTTCATGTTTTCTCTCATGATTAGATTAAGATACACGAAAAAGGGTATAGCTTTTCAAGAATTAATGGGAAGTTGATCTAATACCAACCACATGCTCCCCATCTACTAGTGTATTTCATGACCCATCCCCTCTTGAAATATATCAAATAAGTGCCCCACATGTTTGTCAATAGAAAACGCAAGAGGGAAGCCAGGAAGTGCCATTGCATGTTACACATAGGTGGTGACAGTGGCATCCCTATTCTCTTCATCTTCAACACATATATTGTCCTCGATCGCCAAGCATTACTATTATTACCACTAGTACTACTATTGGTATTATTATTATTATTATTATTATTATTATTGTGGTTGTTATTATTATGTACCACTATACGAAATGCAATATTGGTGGCTGAGATCTCATTTGAGGGTGGCAAAAAAGATGGCAGAGCAAGAAAAAAGAAGAGCAATACGTGCAAAGACACTTAAGAGTCGATTAGTAAGTGACGGATTGAAAAATAGTGTCTCAAAGTGGAATTGACCTTTTTTTTTAATGGCAAACAATTTATTAAACGGAGTATAATGGGTATTCCAACCCCAAGCTTACAAGAGCAAGACTAAAAGACAACAGCACTACGCCGAAGCAATAGAAACCAAAAAGAGTCGACCAGATACTATCGCCTAACAATACAATCTAGGGGGCCACAAACCACTCATAATATATACACGGCGGAGACTTGACACGAGACAGAAACCACCTCCAAGACAAAGATAATACGGTCAATCGCATGGCTCAAATCAGGCACTGCCCCAGAAAAGATACAACCATTCCTGAGGTCCCAGATTACCCACATGATTGTATGTTAAATCAACGCCAAACCGTGATGACTCGACGCCCTTCCTCCGAGGATACAAAACTGGGAGAACAAAGAGGAGAGATCCCGTGGGAGCACAAAATCAAACCCCAGCCAATTCGGGTGTATACCCGCAGGTTCAAGTCTTGTTGTCAAGCCTACTACTAAGTTGGAATTTGTAAGAGGGAAATACAAAGAAAACAAAAATGAGAGGCAAAAAAATAATAGATGTAATTAAAAGGCTTGCTAATAACACCTTTTTTTCTCCAACAACACCTTTTCCCCATTTCTTTTCTCAAAATAATCATATCCTCTTCCTCTCCCTTTCCCCTCTCCCTACAACCCCGCTCCGCCCCTATACCCCTACAACCCCACCCCCACTTCCCTCTCCCTGCAACCCCACTCCGCCCCTACTCCCCACTACAATAGAAAAGGTAAATAATGGCGGTCAAAATTGCAAATTCTGGCGGTTTTAACCGCCCTTTTTAGCACAAATGGCAGTTTCCCGTACCGCCAGAATTCCGTCCGCCATTTGGTAAAATACGGCGGTTAATTTTGAACCGCCACAATCCACGTTGTAAATAACGGCGGTTAAATTTTGCGAAAAATGGCGGTTCAAAATGCCTTAACATACTGTTGGGTGCAGTATTCCTGTGGTAAATACTGGCGGTTTCAACCGCCATAATTCGCAGTTAATAGTGGCGGTTTCAACCGCCATAATTCTCAGTTAATACTGGCGGTTTCAACCGCCCTAATTTGCAGAAATACTGGTCCAAATTCGCAGTAAATAATGGCAGTTTCAATCGCCCTAATTTTAAGCAAAATTTTTACTAACTCGCTTTTTAAATGCGTCTTTTTACCCTCCTAATGCGTCTATTATTATTGATTGCGATCATTTGTTAAACCTAAACCATCTTACTTTATCTAATTTACATTTCATTAATTTTTAAAATATACGTGCAAGACTAATTATAAAATATACGTGCAATTCAGTATATTATTGAGGGTTTAGAGTAATTACATCAGCCAACTCAACCTCAACTTAGAAATTATCAAAAACTAAAGTGGATAAAAGATGAATGAACAAAAGAAAAGAAAAGGGAAAAATAGAAAAATGAATGGGTACAAGCCTCGATGATACTCCTTGTAAGAAGGGTGGCAAACAAAAACTATGGCACACATCTTCAATGTTGGTAACTAACAAAAACCATATATTTGTGAATTTCCTTTTAACTGGTGGCTCCCTTTGTCATCTTTTCGAGAATCCATGCCCCAAGATCAGTGGCTAGTTGCAAGAGCAGTAACCAACAGTCCAAGCACCAGAAATGGTTATGCACTAGCCTGTAAATATCATTTTTTAGTTCATGCCTGGTCCTCAACAGTGAGTTTTGTAAGAGTGACATATTCTAGATGGTTCTTCAACGCCAAAGCTTCTGCTTCTGTCTTTTCCCAGCCTGCAGAGTTTCAAAGAACTTTAATTTCAAGAACAATACGAAGCAGTTTATGTTAAGGCACTTTTACATTAAAGCAGCATACCTGAGACAACCTCTTCAGCTACTTTAGCATGTTGTTTTACCAAGCCTTCCTTGGTATTTATCTATGAGTTAGCTGCTGACAGCTTTTCATTTAATTCCTTGATCTTATCTTCTAGTGTCTGAACTTTTTCTTCATATGTCTTCACTTTATCCTCTAAACCAGTCAGATGTGAATACGACTCTACGGAGATTTGGACATAGTTTGGCTTCTTATAAATATCCTGTTGCATAACCAAGGGCAACAACACAAAGAATTAAAAGACAAAGATAAACAAATTTAATCATATTGCTGAATCAACAAAACCAAGACCATGGGAGTATTAGTCATGTAAAGTTTTCAATCCAATCATCCAAGTCCAAGTCCTCCCACACACTGTAAAGATGAGAGAAGAAGAACACATCTAATGTACTTCATAATGTGCCAACAATAAGCTTGGAATTGGGAAAAAAAACATAGAATAAAAGCTCAGAAAAACAAGAAAATTGCAAATGAAAATGTTAACCAAGATAAAACCCAAAACTTCCATGTGCATCAAAAATTGAGCAGAACTTAATGAGTAGCCAAATGAACAGAAAAGGGTGTGAAATAATTTTTTTTTTCCCCATAGGAAAAACAACTCAAGCGCACAAATACTTCAAACCAGTCTTTTGGTCTTGTAAAATGCCAATAAACTCATGCCTAATTGCTCTGAGTAGAGTCACCAGCAAAGTCCAATTCAGCAGCTCCTTTATCAAGCACAGCTTTGTCAGACGATTTTCATGAATCCCTTCGTCAGCTTTTATTTCATGCCTTGATACTTACACTGCCACCTACACTCAAAATAAGAGATAGTTATAGATAGCAAAAAAGAAAGTAAGACATTCCAATTCAAATCATTTATCAGAAGAACTCAAAAGCTCTCATCTTTAATGAAGGACGGTTTTACACAAATCTACTTCCAGACAATTACAACATATATTTCAAACTAAAAATCATGAAAACTAACAAGCATTATGTACAAATCCACTCACAGTTTTACAATTTACACCAAATCAACATCTAAAGTCAATGGCCAAAAAATATCTACAAAGTAATTAGAAAATAGCGTCCTTCAAATCAAAGGAATCAAGGCTAAGCACACCATAAAAATAATCAAATGTTGCGTGCAAGAAATTATCAAGGAAAAGATGTTGAGTGAAACATTTGGTCAAATATTGTATGCTCAATTATCAAAATGTATAGAATCAAATTTAAAGAAGCCAACACAATCATCATTGAATGTATAACAATCAGCCAAATAACTTAAAACATAATAAAATTGAGATGAAAAAGGATGCCCATACACAATAATCAAGCCACAAGGCCCCATTATTCTTGAAATTAAAAACAACTAACACTAGATCTGCGTGACTGACGGATGAACTTTGATTCATACCCATCCATCAAAACACCCTAGAAATACCTGTTGAAGAACAAAAATAAAACCCATGAGGGCACGAACAAATGAATGCAGACAAGCATAATCTGAATCAATAAAGAGATCAAGCACAGTGGTGAAAAAGAATCATACCCATGGGAGAGTACAGAGCGCTTGAGAGGTGAGAGGCGCTTCAAAGGAGAGGCGTTTGACTCAGCAACCAAACCCTAGGATCATGAACCAGGGTTTGACCCGCGAGGAGGATCCTCATCCCTAAGGCGATGAGGATCAATTTGTTGGTGGAGAGAACTGGGGGGGCGATGGATGGGTCCCACAGAGAGCTTGGTCTTGGCTTCGACGAACTCGGCCATGGATTCGGTGAGCCTGGAGAAATCGCCTTGGTCCATGGGCTCAGAATCCTTGAAGGATTGACGCCAAATTGGGAGAAACTGAGTTGCGATTCTTTGAATTTGATGTCGTAGAAGAAGAGTTTGGAGTGGGAGGAGTGGTTGGCGTTGTTGGAGATGAAGGAGGAAGCGACGATGGAAAATTCGTAGCGGAGTTCGGTGAGACGGAGTTCAGGCTTGTCGTGGAGGTTGAGTGGCGTTGAAGAAAATGAAGAGGGAATAAGGTCTTGGGGTTTTGACGGAGGTGATATAGTGAGCTAGGGATTGGTCATTGAGGAGGATATTTGGATCTAGATTGGTGGCAAGGTTTGAGAAGGGGAAATGAGAGAGCGCACACAAAAAATGAAGAGCGCGTCCTGTAAAATAAAAAAGCAGATTATGGCAGGTCAAAACGCCGCAATTTAATTGTTTATTATGGCGGGTGCCTCAACTGCCCTAATTTACGGTAAAAAATGGCGGTTTTAATCAACCGCCATATTAAAACCGCCACAATTCACCCGTTTTTTTGTAGTGCCCCTTCCCCCACTACCCTGTTCTTTTTTTTCGTGTTCCCATTCAACCCCATCTCCATGCGCCCCTCCCCTTATGTAATTTTTTTTTCTTTCTCCATAAATATGTTTTTGGTAGGTAAAGCAAGTTTTTGGCAGGCAAACCAAATTTCTGGTAGGCAAAATCAATTTTTGATAAGTGAAACGAATTTTCGGTAGGCAAAACGAATTTTCCGTTAAAATGAATCTTAATGGAAGTGATGTCATAGAAAGCTTACCTTAAATAACTTGGTTGTCAATCCTCAAGTTCAATTGAAGGGGTGACCTGTAGATCTGTCTGATACGGGTTAACCCAACCTAACTAACCACATGGATCATTAGACCTTCTCAAAACATATCTAAAACTAGTATATACAAAATAAATGAGAATTATTTTTTTTTTCATGGAGATTTTGAGGTGAAATATAATGTTAAAATTTATGAATTTTTTTGACAAACAAGTACCTTGTATATCATTAAAGAAATATGATACAAAACTTCTACAAAAATATTCAAAACCATAGGAGGAACCTCCTCTACCCAAACATAATATGGTTTCCCTACAACATACTTAGCTAATGAAAGGCCCAAATTATTTCCTTGTCAACCCACATGGTTGTACTGTATCAAACTGAAATAGGCTTCTAATTCTGTTCACTCCAACAACATCGAGCCCAAGTATCCATCGTGCAAAGAGATCCTCTGAAGTCCTGAAATAACTTCCTTTGAATCAGACTCTACAATCAACTTCTGGAGACACATATCCTTCGCGAGTTGCATCCTTAATTGAACTCCATTCACCTCTGCTACCCTAGAATCATCGAGACAAAGCCTGCTCCTAGTTTCTACTGCGAGAACATCACTATTTTCATCTCTCACCATACCATAAAATCCCTAATCTCCAAGCTCAGAAGAAGCCTCATCAACATTTATTTTGAACATTTAGGGAGAGCAGTTTCCACAAGATTCTTATACTGATTCTTTAATCTTCTAGGTTTTAGATATAAGGACTCTTGGACAGCTCGAGCCTCTGAAACTCACTGGTGATGAATGATGCTTTTTCCACCGATTTTCAACAGGTATGATCCTACCTTCAAAGCAAGCTTGATTCCTTGCCCGCCAAATGTAGTAGATGGTAGATGAAGCTTGTTCAATAGATTTTGTTGGTATTGAGACGACCCTCGTCCTATTAGGCCAAATCCTAAGCAACTAGTCCTAAGCATGTAACAAAATGATAGCGCGTAACGATAAAAATACGGATAAATTTAAAGTGACATAAAAATTAGAGTAAGCATGCAAGATGGAAATAATAATATATATATACATAAGTTAGGCCTCATTGGTAGGGCTCTAAAATATGCATAGAGTGTAGTGAAAATCCAAGGCGTAATCAAAATAGATACAATCATCCTCAAAATACATCCAAAAGGACTCCCCTCGCCAAAAAACATTAAAAGGTATCACAAGACTTATTGGCTTTATATACAAAAAGAAATGAGAGGGTAGCATAGAGACTAGTAGGGTGATGAGAAGAACTCCCTATATAAGGGCCTACACGCCTACAGTAAATTATGAGAGGAGTAGCTCTAATATAGTAGGTTGGAGGAACTGGTATTGGGCATCCTGTGCCTGATCAAAAGAGGGTGACTACCACCAAGATTGCTACTACTAATAGAAGAATGACAGTCGTCATGAGTATTGGCGCAGGAATGCCAATATCAGTAGTAGTCATGCTGATAGTTGCGAGATCCTCCCACATCCACTAAAATGGTAATCTCTATGTTATACTAAAATCTCCTACAAAAGAAGCTCGAGGGAATCCTAATAGCCTAATGAAAATACTGATTTCCAGTATAAACAATGGCATGGCAGTCCACAGTCATGGTCTATCTACTACGGGGTCTATGCATAAAGTCTAACAACACATAAAATAATAGGGAGATAAGAAACACACTCCACACCATAAAATGGAAAAACAGATATAAAATACATACATGAATAACAAAATTATAATCAAGCACACCATCCATCTCCTAAGTCAATCCATCCCATGATACCCATCTTCTAAGTATCACTCTCACACTCATGCACCTATAGCTGTATATGTTTAGTGGCCACAAAAAGCGTAACCCAACCCCACTAAGCCAATCATAGTGTTCCCCAACAAGCTTTGAAGGGAAAAATAGCGAGTGGTCCAAGCCCACTCATCATGTCCACAAGAGTGCCTTCTTATCCCCCCAATGACGCACCACAAACATGAGTCAAGACTGCACTCGGCACAATAGCGTAAGGATGACTAAGCTACTCTACCATCCATGGCACAATAGCGGCTAAACTATTAGCCCTCTATGGAACTTAGTGGGACTCAAATCAATCCCCATGGACAACATGTCTTGTACTGACTCTCTCGTGCTTGCACTCGAGTACCTGACCTCGTTTGATACCCCGACCGTGTGACAATGGTAAATGCATACAAATCCTCACGAAACATATCATATCAAAGCATAGTGACTCATCCTCACCACAGCATATCAACTCAATCATTCACTTCCTATCACACAAAGACCATGTCTATCCAATAAACCACAAAGATTGAGCACTAAGGAAACCATCATAATATGCTTCACACCTCACATCTCTCAAATACCTCAAGATCAATGCTTAGAGTCAACTCATGCTCTTGCATCTGTCATGTGATAGCAACACTCATCAATAGATATGTCATAACAGGAACAACAATATCATGTCTTACTGCTAGCATGTTCTCACATATGCATCATGTTATCAAGCAGATTACCAATCCAACATATAGATAGCCAAACATATACAAATATATACACAAGCAAGCATGTCGATCAATCACAAATACAATTAAGTCATATATCCTAACTATAGACATAAGCATGTTATCAATCATCCCCAATGTCTCAAAAGATCAATCCTATGGATAATACCCCTAGGACTCTTAAACCCTAATCGAGATTACTGCACTGTAGCCATTGGTGCGGTTTAAAGGTTGTAGGTTATTACCCTCTAGTAGGTTGTAGGTCTCCCTGCACATATTCATGCATATATTTTACCCTAACAACCCTGCTGAGTAGGGTTTCTTTCTCCCACATTGTCTTTGTTGCTCACACGGCCAACTCTGATTGTTCCAACACCAGATGACATGAACTCAGAGTCCAGAGTCATGAACTAATCCTCACCCACCAACACTTCGCTATTTCCACCCTATTCCAACAAGCATCGCGAATCCGAAAAAGATACTGAATGCACTAACGAGCTAAGAATCACACCAACAACGTTTGGGAAGAAAAACTGAACTACAACCCAACCAAGAACAAAGTGAGAACATATCTATTTTCAGGTGGTTACCAACAATCTTAGAGGGACTAAAAGCAACACCAAGTTTCTGGAAGCTTCCAAAGCTCGTATGGCCCCTGAATCACCCGTAAGGACCTAAAACAACATGAGAATGAGATCAAGAGCAAGACTAATCAAGGAATGACCAATACTAAAAGCTAATATAGTAGAAGATTACTTCTATAATTCACTGGAACGAAGACGTAACAAGTAGATGAAAGGATCATCGTGACGACGAACACATCAGTAGTAATGGAATTAAGGTTTTGGTGGGTGAAATGTGTTTAGGAATTTGATTATACTTGACTATGGACTCTTTGGTGTTTAGGCTTGAGAGGGAAGGGTTTGGAAGTGATAAAAATTGGCCAAAATGAAGAAAAAATTCGAATTTATATTTTTTAAATTGTTTGTGACTAGAACCGATCTAGAAAGGGGGATTTTTAGATCGATTGTGGAAGTAACCGATGTAAAAAGGTTTTCTTACATCGATTCTAATGACTTTTTAAATCGGTTGCGACTAGAATTGATTTAGAAAGTGAGACTTTCTAGATCGTTTATGGTAGTAACAAATGCAAACATGTTTTTTTTATATTGGTTCGTTATTCGATTTAAAAAGTTCACACTTACTATATCGTCTGAATCTATACCAGACGCGGAACCGATATAAAAAAACATTTTTTAACCGATGTAGAAAGCCTTTTTTGCAATAGCGGTGTGGACCAAAACCTTTTCGTTTTGCTTCATCTTACATCTTAGGTCCAATCTAGCTCTAATCCAAGGTTCCAAACATGCATACAAGTCATCAAACATGTAATCACGCACAAACACACAATCATACAAAGGAATTAGGGTTTCAAAGTCGGAGATGTGACAGGTGCATTCTTAATGAACAATTTTAACCAAGAAATTAGGTTTTGATCATTACTTTTTTTGTGGAAGTTTCGATCATTACTGTTGTTGAGCTTGGCCAAATTTGTGTGGCTAGAAGTAATCTCTGAAGCCATGGTCAATAGATTCAATGTAATTTTACATCCAGGACAAATGAGGGGACAGGAAACCCTTTGAACCTCAAATTGGATCTGATTAGCAAAGCCTTGCTTTAAAAATTTTCATAGAAGGTGAATCTATTTTGGAGGCACTTTAGTCTTCCTCAATTTAGTCCATACACGCTCATCAAAGCTCTGTTAGAAAATGAAACCCCGTCTGTTCTAATATATGGCGTTGGTGAGTGTATTCCCCCTGTTAGCATGTAAAAATCTTACATGGGAGATTCTATTTTCAAACAAACATGCACTAAAAAAATATTAGATAAAGTTTTTTTTTATAGGTAAATATTAGTATGTTAGTTGTTAGATAGTTTTTTCTCATTTGGTAAGATTTGAACCCTGCACCTTTAATTCCTTCACTCCTTCATACCCTTAACTTAAACCAGTTGAGCTACCCATCCCCCTAATATTAGATAAAGTTATTGTAAAATTATTTCTAAAATTAACATTATTCATAAAATTAACAAGTCCCCTAAAAAAACATGTCAAGTAAGTTTATCTAAGTAATTTTTATTATCCAAAGTTAGATAAAATTAACATTACTTATAAAATATGATGCTGATGGGATCCAAAAGTTTGTAAGGGACAAAATCAAAATATGATGCAAAGTCAGCAAAGAGAAATGTATTTTAGCCTAATTTTGTTATAAAAGTCAAATCCCAAAAGTTAAACGATCTATTCTTTTTGTACAAGTGGAGGAATTGAATAAAGAAAATAAATAGTTCGAAAGTGACTGTATAATTCTTTTTTAAAAATAAATAATAGTTAGTTACGACTTTTTGTTCGTATAAAAGTTTATACTATCTATATATAGAGTCAAGTCAATTTTTTATACATACTTTAAAATTCCTTAATAATTTATGCACACTAAAATATTTTTCGTGTATATAAAAAATAACATACTCATATAAAATTTATTCTAATTATTGAATATACTTGTTATAATTAAGTTTTTTGTTTCAAATCAATGAATTTCGTTTCATATAAACAAAAATCATCTAAATCATAAATTTATTAATACAGTACTTTCATCATTTAGAATTTAAATATTCAATTATATACAATAATTAACAATGTAAATTAAATTTATTAAAGGAACATTATTTAACACCATTACAAAAGGAATAAAATTTAAATAAAATATTGTTGACCTTATTTTTGGTTAAATTATTGTTGACTTGTTAACAGAAAAAATTAATAACAAAAAAAATCATATTTTTAAGTATATTAAAATTATACTACAAAAAAAAATATGGTCGTCATATCAAACA
Organism: Calophaca sinica; assembly: GCA_037113605.1. Classification (NCBI taxonomy): domain Eukaryota; kingdom Viridiplantae; phylum Streptophyta; class Magnoliopsida; order Fabales; family Fabaceae; genus Calophaca; species Calophaca sinica. Next base: position 119,506,414 of record CM073731.1, read on the forward strand.
TATAGCGATGGGTGATAAATGGATTCAGCGAACTTGTCCTAATTATATCAACAAAAAAAAAAAGTGAACTTGTCCTAAAAAATCGTCATCTTATGGAGTATTCTCGTGTCCATCCCTACCGCTGGCAATGACATTATTTAACGATTTCTGTGTTGTCGGTGTTTATCTCAAACATAGCCCCTTGTGAGGGTCCGTGTGACCTTTTCATTCTTTTGCAAAATCCACAACCAAGTTCTCAGTTCTCACTAATACCCTTTGACATTTTCACAATGTCAACCAAAAAGCCCAAAACTGGCTTCCATTATGGTAAGAACAGAATCAGAATGGAAAACAAGAATGGAACTATCAAAGTGCGCATGAGCCAAAAGATAAGCACATAGAGATGCCAAATTTCCACTCTCTTTCTCTCTTAAAAAGTAAATTGAGTGAATCATCTGCTTACTCTTTTAAACTGTAAAATTCAGACAATTTAGTTCCTAAAACTAATAAAATGTAAAGTAATTAATGAATTTTTTTATATTACCGGATGAGTTGATCCCAAGCTTTTCACTTGGAAACTTTTAAAATGAGGTCTTGGGTTCGAATCTTGAGAGACATAAAAAAAACCAAGTACGAAACCTGTAAAAACAGCTGGGAGGAACGTTATAACAATTGACATACCTCAAACCAGTAAAAAGAGCTGGAAAGTGGTGTTATATAAAAACATTAGACAATTTTGAGACTAAATTAATGGATGTAGAAAGAATAATATGATAAAAGATTTTCAATTTTAGAAATTATTTTAAAATATCATTAATTTCAAATACCAAATTATACAACTCCTATGATTTTAAGAACTCAATTATACAATCATTTGATTTTAAGGACTAAATTATCCTACTTCTTTTAACTAAATAATTAAATTAAGAGAGATATGTCCTTTAGTAATATCAGAGAGAACTACTTATTTCAACGAAAGTTTACGATAAAATTTATATATAATCTATCGACAAAAGAATTTAGAATTTGAACATAAATCAGGTTTTGTGTAAGTAGAGGGTGTGACCTCTTCAATTATAATATTATTACTTGTTACGTATCATTTTTGCTTATTGTATTTTAAAACAATAAAACATGTACACTAAACATATTTCAAAGTATATAAAAAACAAAACTGAGAGAGATTTGTTTTGTTTCTCTGAGTAGACTTTGTGAAACGTCCACTTTCTCTGTCTATATATGCTTGTCTTTTCCTACTTCTTGCACCTTATCATTTCTCTCTCTCTCTCTCTCTCCCCTCCCCCTCTCAAAAAGTCAGCGCCTTCTTTTGTCCCTCTCTCTCTCTCTCTCTCTCTCTCTCACAGTGGATACAGAACAGACATTTTCAGAGGTTGTCTCTACACTTATGGAGGCCGATTGGGATCTACACGCGGTTGTCAGAGGCTGCACCACGGTTACCTCTTCTTCCACCACCACCACCACAACAACAACAGGCACTACTACTGCTTCATCTATATCTTCTTCCTCTGGTTTTGGGACTAGTTTCCAACCTTCAACTACTTCTTGCAGCTACTTCTCAATTTTTCCTCCAGAACAAGCAGGTCAAGTTTTGTCCCTTTCAAACCCTTTTGAAGCAAGAAGTTCCATTGAAGAATTGCATGAACTTTGCAAGCCTTTCTTCCTCAAATCACACCCTCCTTCCTTCTCTTATGCACCACCAAAATCACCTCTTACACAGCAAAAACAACAACAACCACCTATTAAGCAGCCTCACCATGCCGGTTCTGCCACCACCCCACGATCTAAAAGAAGGTAAATTGAGTTTCTTTTTCATTTCACAATTGAGAGGGAATCAGAATCAAATACCCCAAATAAAAAAAATTAAAAAAAGAAGATCTTGAATTTAGGCTTGCTAATAACTCTTAACAACCATGTCTTTGATTCATGATTTGAGTGTGAAGTGCATGTTTTGTCAATTACAGGAAGAATCAGTTTAAGAAGGTTTGTCAAGTGGAAGCTGAGAATCTCTCTTCAGATATATGGGCATGGAGGAAATATGGTCAGAAACCCATCAAAGGGTCACCATATCCAAGGTTAGCCTAATTTCAACATTTTCACTTTTGTTTCAAACTAGTAGATGGGAGTCGTGCTCGGCCATCAACACGGTGGCGAGAAAATCAGCAGAAAACATATTTTTTTATTTATATTTATATTTTATATAAAAAATGGAGATTCTAACACCTCACAAAGTTATTGGCACAGGATAATTGAGTCAGTTAATTTTTTTAAATAGATAATAGATAAATAATTTAAGCAAAGAAAAATAAAAAAAAGGTAAATTTGTGATATTAAGGCTTAGCCAAACTCTGTTTGTTCTGTGATTCATAGGGGATATTATAGATGTAGCAGCTCAAAAGGGTGTTTAGCAAGGAAACAAGTGGAGAGGAACAAATCAGACCCAACAATGTTCATAGTAACATTCACTGGGGAGCATAGCCACCCTGCTCCTACTCATAGAAACTCCCTTGCTGGTTCCACACGCCAGAAGCCATTGACCCCTCAAACAGTCGCTGCCGGAGACTCTGGCAAGTCCCTTACAAAACCAGTTTCTCCAACCACCTCAGAGGCCGAAGAGGAAGAGGTTGCACCAAAGTCAGAGAGCAAAGAGGGCTTGGAAGATTTGATGAATGACGATGAGGAAGAAAATGAATTTGAGTTATCAGATATGGTTGTAACAGATGATTTCTTTGAAGGGTTAGATGAATTTACTGGGTTGGATGCAGCAAGTGGTGACTATTTTGCTGACCCTTTTGCATCTGGTATTGCACTTCCTGCTTGTGGTGGCCAATGATGCTGCCACCAAGTTTTAAATCACGGTCCCCGTCAGGGTCGTGTTACGATCGTTGATATTGTAAAGAATTGCAGTGAAATGCAATTGATGCGGCCTAATCACGGCCGTAGTATAGCTGTAGAGACTCTGAAAAATCTTATTGTCGCAGTCTAGATTGCGGTGGCGGATCTTGATTTAAAAGATATGGTGTTAGGTGACTCATTGGGTTAATGCTTATCATTACAGAGAATAGGAGTTAGAAACTTTTTTGGGTTTTTTGTTTTTTTTTGTTTTGTTTTGTTTTTTTTTTTTGCTTAGAGGAAATGGTACATTTTGGAGGAATCTTAACTGACAATGTTTTGTGAAGGGGAAGAAAAGTTCTTCCCAAAGTATAGTATACTGATAGTGATAATGTAGATTAGGCTTTTAGATTTTTGTTAATGTTAGTGATTGTTAGCCATACTTTCGGTAATGTACAAACAATTCATTTCAACAGCTTTTGTTTTGTCCTTGTAATCTGTTCAAATCCGTTGAATTGAAAATGGGTTGTGAAAATTACCTAGCACTTTCGCATTGACTTTTTCATGGCCATATATTTGTTTATGTTCGTTGAATTTAAAGTTGGTTGTGATAAATTACACAGCACTTTTGCATTGACTTTTATTAGTAATGATTGATTGATATTGTGAGACTGTGATACAAAGGTCCATAATTGTTGGGTAATATTCCAATTCCAATAGTGTTATTTCATCAAAAAAAAAAAATTCCAATAGTGTTATGCTCAGCCACAAATCTTCTATTCACATTTGGACACCGGGGCTGAGATTAAGGGCGGGTAGTTAAGGAGAAAATTTTCGATATTCCTGTATTACTTACACGTTGACCGTTTTCTTTTATTTTATTAAAAATAATTTTAGAAAAGAAAAAAAAATATTTAAGACTAAGTATTATTAATATAGTGAGAATAGTATGTCCTACATATGGGTTGGAAAAAACAATTTGTCAAAAAAAAGGGCTGAAAAAAATCTAGTGGTCAAAAGATTCATAGCAGACGTCTTTTAAAAAATTTAGTATCAATTATAAGATTTTTTAATTTAAATTAATACATTTTATATTTATGATAATATTTAAGTAACAATATAAACTGTGTTAAAATAAATATTATAAAATAGTTTTTTAATTTAATTTTTACTTTTGAAATTTCATGATTTAATTATATAAATTCTTAAATTTATACTTTATGTAAATATTAAGTCCATCTAATCATAATCAAATCCAAATTAAAATAATGTTCATAAAAAAAATTCCAAATTAAAATAATTAGTCTTGAAAATGCTAATCGGACTCGAGCCAAGTTAAATCAAGGTCAATACGGCCATGAGCACTCATATATTATGGTAATTAAAAATATCAGATTCCAATCCAGGATAGGTATGTATTTCAATTGATGAAATGGCATCTTACTCGTCTTTGTTTTGTTAAGTAGGAAGCATAGAATTTCAACTCTGTCACGTGTCTTTACCAAGAAGAACCACGTAAGCGTGAAGTTAACATGTTGGGCACACCAGTAAGTTGTCACTTTGTGCTATTTGCTTGGTTCCAAATAAAAAACAATGCATCTCAACTCTAGTGGATTGGGTCAATTTGCCAAATTATCCGAGGCGGAAAAGAAAAAAAAAATTAAAAATTTCATCGACTTTAATCTCTAATTTTTTCATGGCAGGGCTAAACATCGATAAATTTTCTTATAGTGACTAAACTTGATAGAAGTGTATTTTATAGGATTAAAAACATTGAACCAAAAAAAATTGATAACACGAGGGTATGTTGTAGATGGCAAATTTTGCCATGGACCATTTTAATGGGTGGTTTACTATGAATTTCAGAAATGGATTTCATGCAGTCACGTATTTACGCAATTGACAATCTCGATGGTTGATCTGGATTGGCCGACTTATATATTGAAATGTATATTTACTGAACTGTAATATAGATCGTTTGATCTTGATCCAATGGCATCCGACATGCCGACTCTCTTCAGTGCTCTTCTTTTCTTCTTGCAGTGTTTATTCAACTTGCATACGTTAGGTATGGCCCACTTCCCCTGTCTTCAACTTTACTCTTTGAGAATGGATATATCCTCTTCTCGTCTGATAATGTTCCTAGATCCCAGTGCGGTTATGCTTCTGCCGTCATCCGACAATTTCATGTCTATCTTAACTCTTGGAACCTTTGTTTAATTATTAAGAATTCGAGTTCCTTTCTTTGGGAATTTGTGCTGATTGCAGGATTCAATTTCAGGCAAGTGGTCATTCTTGCTCAATCTGCTTTACAAGAAACATTTGATTGCATTCAACCTCAAAAGCTCTTGAATTAAGTTGCTTGGTTTGTTTGTGTTACTCGTTTAAAATCCAATTTTCATAGCACTAAAGAACCTCGGTTCAAATCATGACCTGTGTGTATCAAATCAAGTAGGAAAATAACAAAGAATACAAGAATTTTCTCCATAATAGTATAAACCAAATCAAAACAAATAAGAAAATAAACATGCTGTTAAGTTGTTAGCACATTGGTATGATAAGAAAACTAATTTTACAAATGGAAGCAGGTTACTTCTGACAAACTCAAAGGATGGCTCAGATTGATAATTAAGTGCATAAATAAAGCTGCATAAATAATATAAAGAACAAAAACATTTTGATCTGCCACAATGCTGCAAAACAGGAATATGTTTTCTGGAGGCTCTATATATGATGTGGGATGACAAAAATTTGTTTCCATCACATTTCAAGAAAATTTCATGCATTTGACCTTGATGATCAGAAGAAGAGGTAAAACAAGAAGAGCAATTGAAGCAATCTGCGCTAAGAAAATTGCATCTATCTATCTCTTTATCTATCTGTCACTGCTCAAATTCTGTTCAATTGTGTCCCTTACAATTTATTCTCACTTCAATTTATTCTGTCATTGACGAAGACGAAGTACATCAAATGAGAAACGAAGGGCGATTCTGTAGCTTTTACTAACTGTCACTTTGTTGAGTTTCCGGCGGCAGTTGGTTTGGCTGTAACCATCTTCTGAACTGCTTCAGATGCCGCAGATGCTGCCTGGTCAAAACCTAACCTTTGCAGCTCATTTAAGAAACCATTAGCATCAGTTTCACTGATTTTATATGGGCTATGGTGAGCATCAGGAAATGAACCATTTATCACATCTTCTTTATACTCCAGTAAGGCTTTATTAATGACATCGCCAACACGGGCATATTGTTTACAGAATTTTGGAGTAACCTGCAAAAGATAGATCATCTCAACTTTAGCAATGAATCACAGCATCCTCTAATGATTGAAACAAAAAAAATAACTAGTTAACATTTGCTCTAAATACCTTTGCATGATGGGGGTGTTGTAGCATACCAAGAAGATCATGGTAAACTAGCACCTGCATAAACAATAAAACTAAATTAGAAATCCATGGACTTTCCCTGAACTGAGAAAAGATTCCTTTTTGTCTCTTCCCCAGAAGAACAAGTGTAATGTGAAACTGTAAACTCACAAATGATGCTTTGTTCAATTATTTCAGAATAACTGAGAGATAACATCTATAATCTACATACATACATATGAAACTCAAAATATCATTGAAAGAGAAACAATTATCACGAAACAATAGCAGAGCACATCAACTTGATGATGAATAAATGCCTTCAAATAATACAATAGTCAAGTGATTTTAGCTAAACAAAATAACTGCAACTAATGTAGGAAACTCAGTCAATGTTGTCAATCACGGATCGCCGAAAATAGCAGTTTGTTCAAATTATGCTATGCTATAGCTCCGCTATTTAACAGCACTGATGGGCAGATCACGGATCGTGGACAACAATAGTTTGTTCAAATTCTGCTACGCTATAGCCGCTCAGCTTTGACAACACTGCTCTCAGTACATCTTAAGAATAAGAATATCAGCTAAAAGGGAAACTAAGCCAACTTACCTGTCCACTGCAAAAGGGTCCAGCCCCAATTCCAATAGTAGGAATTTGAAGGGCTGCTGTTGCTGCGGCAGCCACAGGTGCAGGCACACATTCTAGAACAACAGCAAAACACCCAGCTTCCTGCAGAGCCAATGCGGTCTCTACAACCTACACAAACTTTGTTCCATTTAGGATTACATAAAAAATTCTTCAAATGCCAAATAGTTGCATCATGCAGGAGAGATGTTATATAGACCTTGACAGCACTAGCAACATTCCTTCCCTGAGGTCTAAATCCCCCTAAAACACTAATGGCCTGTGGTGTAAGCCCAACATGCCCCATCACAGCTATTCCAGCCTCAACAATAGCTTTTGCTGCAACAATTCTTGATGGAGACCCTCCTTCCAATTTTATGGCATCCATTCCCCCTTCTTTCAAAATCCGAACTGCCGCATCCACTGCCTGCTTATAATCAATTCAAAACAACAAAACTTAACACCACTACAAACGGCAAGAAAGATCAACAATGAGTAAAACATTTAAACAAACACCCCAAGTCCTTAATTCCAAACATTCCCTTTCCCCACATTTCAATTCCAACCAACAACCAAACGAGTCTAATTTCAAGTCCAAAAGAAACAAATTCCACTCTGATAGAAAATCACCAAACTTAACCACCCAAAAAAAATTAAAAAATAAAAATGCTGATTGAAACAAAAAAAAAAGGGTGCCCCTAATTCATAACATGACCTGATTGGAACTGCATTCGTAGGTTCCAAAAGGCAAATCACCAACAACAAGGGGCGATTTAGCGCCACGCGCGACGGCACGGCAATGAACGAGCATTTCATCGAGGGTGATGGGAAGCGTGGTGTCGTGACCGTGAACCACCATGGAGGCAGAGTCACCGACGAGGCAGATATCGACGGCGGCCATGTCGAGGTGGACAGCAGAAGGGTAATCGTAAGCAGTGACCATGGTGATGGGTTGGGAGTTTCGGTGCTTCTGTCTCAAGTGTGCCAGTGTCACCCTCTGGTTCGGGTTCTGTGGAGTGGGTCCCGAATAGACAGTGTTTTCGGGGAGATTGCTCATGCACCGAATGTGCCTTAGAAGAGAGGAACGAGGAGTTGTTGCTGCTCTGAGAATAGACCTCAGCCACGCCATTCTGATTCTGCTGTGTGTGAGAGAGAGAGAGAGAGAAGGAAGGTAAACTCAACTACTTCCTTCCTATGTTGTGATCATGACGATTTGGTTTTCGCTTCCTCGGAATTTTGTTTGTTTCGACTTGTTTCACGATATTGGGATTTTTTGGACAAAGGTCGACACTTATTTTTTTTATAAATAAAATGGGAGAAAAGAGGACATTGACCGTGATGCAAATTGTATAGTTATTTTTAAGATGTGGTATTCATTAGAGTTAGATGACATGTTCAAATAATAGACTTTTATTGGTTGTTAGTGTAAAACTGATTTACATTAACAGTGTGTGTTTATTAAACTCGTAAAATGGAATGCAAAAAGATCACAGTAGGGATAACTATCTCAACTAGGTTGACACTTTAACTTTTATCTATCATTTACGGTACACCATAATTTTACATTAAAATAATGAAAAAAGAATACAAAAGAAGCATGAGGAACATAGACTAAATCTATGGAATAATATCATAGGAAGATCTAACCTATTAAGATAAAAATCATCACAAATTAACCTATTAATTAGTTCCCACCAATGAAACCCCTATATAGTAGCACCATGAGAAGCAAACTTATTTGTAGATGTGACATCTCAACCCAACCGACCATTTAACCGTACGAAGGGCTTACAAAGGGAGTGTTACTCACAGGACTTTATTCCCCCCTCAAGGAATATTTTTGCCCCACGCAAGGTTCGAACCCACACCCAAAGGGTTTAAAGGTAATGGGAAGCACCTTGCTATCACCAAGTGCTAGTTGAGTTGGTGATAGCAAGGTGCTTCCCATTACCTTTAAACCCTTTGGGTGTGGGTTCGAACCTTGCCTGGGGCAAAAATATTCCTTGAGGGGGGAATAAAGTTCTGTGAGTGACACTTCCTTTGTAAGCCCTTTGTACGGTTAAATGGCCGGTTGGGTTGGGATGTCACAATAAAAGGCGTCTTTTATTATGACATCCCAACCCAACAGACACATTGGCCCGCTTACAAAGGGACATCACTCACAGGACTCCACCAATCCCTTAATTGGCGTTTTTGCCTCACGGAGGTTTCAAACCCACCCCAAAGGGATATAGGCAATATGAATCCACCTCCTAACACCAACTCGACTATGGTTGAGTTGGTGATAGCAATGTGCTTCCCATTACTTTTAAACTCTCTGGGTGTGGGTTCGAACTTTGCGTGGGGCAAAAATATTCCTTAATGGGGGAATAAAGTCCTGTGAGTGGCATTCCCTTTGTAAGCCCTTTGTACGGTTAGATGGCCGGTTCGGTTGGGATGTCACAATATGTAACATTCCAATTCCCCTAAGCCTAATTATTAGAGACCTTATGTGAAAAAGGGATTTGATCCCTAAGGATTAAATAAACATTATAGCCTTTAACTTAGTAAATAAAAGCCAAGTTGGAATCTAGGGGTAAAATAGTAATTTTATCCAAGGATTTAGGTTATGTGGGACTAATTATTCCTGTGTAATTTAATTGATTAAATTGCTCAAGGTTTAATTAGGAACCAATAGATAAATTAGGATTTAAGAAAGAACGTGTAAGTCAACTTTTTAATCCAACATTTGACCATGTCCCCACCATACACCCTATTTCACTTACTCCCACATTAACAACCACTCACCCTATCTTTTATCTCCCTCCCTCGTGACTTTCCAGCAGAAGTAAAAAAAAAAAAGAAAGGGAAAAATGAAAGAAAGGAAAGAAGGAGAAGGAGAGAAGAAGAAAGTAGAGAAGAGAAAGAAAGGAAGGAAGCGACAGTGGAGGAAAAGGGAGGAGGGCAAGAACCACCCCTCCACGGCGGTCTGACCGTGAGCAGAGAGAGAAGGGCGAGGCCGAGAAAGAGAGAGAAGGGAAATCGAGGGAGAGAAATGGAGCTCCATGGAGAAGAAGAGAAGGGGAAAAATGGAAGAGGAAGAAGGAGGTTTTGCCTCCATTGAAGCCTAAGGAAGAAGAATTAAGGATCTACAACTAATCTCTTCATCTCCATCAACCATCAAACCTAGGGTTTTCTCTCTAACCATCAAAGTGAGTTCTCTTTGGGGGGGTTTTTTCATTTAGAGGTTGGGAACCTTGAAAAACCCATGCTAGGTTGATTTCCTCTAATTGCACATGTTGGATCATATTCTTGCATGATAGAGCTTGGTAATCATATATCTAAGTTTTTGGGTTCTCTTTTTATTTTGTGGGATTCTTGAACAATTTTATGTTATTGAGTCTTTGGAAGTTGTATGTGATATCTTTGATTGCATGTCTTGATGGTTGTATTTGAAGTGCTAGTTGTGTTTGTTATGAAGTGGGGTTTGTTGATAGAACCCCATGTATGATGCATTGAGTTAGCTTTGTGTGCTCTTAATGTGTTTGTTAGATGTCCTCAAAGGGTCCTTTTGAAAATTAGGTAACAAGAACCATGAGCCACTCCAAGGGTTCATGGATATGACTTTTGAATTTCAATAATGGATAGATTTATGTATATTGTGGTCATAGTTAACGCTATGGTTTGATTGATGTGTGTGTCACCTTTGATGCTTGATAAAATAAGGATTAGGGTGCTCTTGGTGTTTAAATGAGATTTATTGAAAAGTTTGAGAATGAGTTGGGAAAGGTAAATGATCGTTATGTTCAAAGTCTTGATGATTGTTGAAAGAATGTTAGGATACTTAATCATTGAGTTGTAATTGATATATTTTAATTAATGTTTTAAAGTTAGAGAGACGATGAAAGTTTTAATTAGATGCTCATTATGTGACATGGTTATTTATGTTTTATAGCTATCATTCATTAACGGTACGTAAGGGGATGGGTAAAGGGAGCTCACTGAGATTTTATATTTCACCCCTTTCCTTTTATATTTTTAGTTCACAGGTATCCACCCTTGAAGAATTGTAAGAGCACAGACACATGCTTGGTCTTGCCTGCTATGCGAGACTCTAAAGTCACACCGGATCACGTGTCTAGAGTCTTAATTTATTAATGTGGTTGAATTTAGTTTAATTTAAGTAATATTCAAAGTTGTAGAAGGCTTTGCATCATTTCAATTAAATCAGAGTTTTCTTACTTTCTTTTCGTTATGAATTTTTACTTAGGTTCAGTTGGTCCAATAAAACAAGCGTCATGATTGGCTTATGTTTATGATTAAAAGGTATTTAAAAAGGGCATATCGTTGTATTATAAATAGTGATTTTCGAAAAAATTATACGTGTCAATTATTCCCGTCTTCGTTCTTAGTCTTAGTAAGACCCTAATAAGAGTTAGGGTGTTACAGCAGACATGTTGTCCTTACAAAAAAATATGTGAAAAAAAATTAAGTTCATGCTTTTGGATAAAGTTGTATAATTGCGCCATCTATTTTTGATTTTCCATGGAACTAAGCTATCATCCTTAATAGTAGAAATGACTAAATGAGAGTCGTATTCAAGCCACAAGTTGTGCCATTTTTTATTGAAGGCTATTTCATTAGCAAAAATAGCATCAAACAACTCAGGCTAAAAAGCATTTGTAATACCAGGCAAGGCCGGCCCAACACCCATTGAGGCCTAAAACGAACTCTCTAAGTGAAGCCATTCCAGTCATTTATTCACAACAAAATACTAAAAATTTACAACAACAAAAAAGTACGCACAAAGGGCTTGAACCCACAACCCACAAGTGAAATCAATTGTGTTTTACCATCTGAGCTAGATGGATTTGTGATACTCAATAGTTATTCGGTCAACTATATTAGTAAAAATAAAATTTTTGAGGCCTTTTATGGTCAAAATTTTTTGAGGCCTAAAGCCCTAGCTTTGGTAGCTTTGGGCTTGGGCCGGTCCTGATACCAGGGTTGACCGTAAAACAACAAATAGTGGTTGCACTCTTATCCTTAAAAATACCACCACAGGCAGTTGGGCCAAATGCACCCTTTGTGTCACACCCTAATTTTTCCATACAATAGATATAAGATGAGTGCGGATGGTTAGAGTGTGAATTGGGGAGAACTAGCACCATGTTCTTGGCTTTATTATGCACAATAACATCATCTAATCAATTAAGCAAGTAAGCCTAACTAGTTAGAAGATGTAGAAATGCTCCCTTTTGAATCAAAAATAGGTCTAACCGGTTAGATGTTGGGAGCTGATGATTAAGCCATGTTTTGACTGTTAACCGGTTAGCCCTGATGACTTAATTGATTAGAACCCATGTTTCTGCAATTATCAGCTGTGGGTTGTCCACCATCAGCTGTGGGTTGTCCACTACACCCTAACCCCATTTAATCCTCTAAACATGACCTACTAACTATTTTCCTTCCTGATCAACCCCCAGCTGAGGAAAACCCTAAACCTAGTTTCATTTCCTTTTCATCTCAAACATTGTTAGCTAGATGGGAGTTTTCAAGTGTTCTTCTCCACCAACCGTTGCCATGCTTCGAGGACATGTCTAAGGATTAGTGGAGCAACCCTAATACCTTCCTATCTCAGATTGGCTGACTCTATTTCAGGTATGGGGTGAGAGAGTTCTCTTTTCATGCGAGGGATTTGAGAGAGAATCAATTATATATGGGATTGCAATGATCCGTATGTGAATTTCCTTGTACGTGAGTAGCATTCATACGAGCATTGTAACGACCCGTTTCCAGACCGCTACTGAACTAAAACTAAACCTATATGCGATGGATTTTTAAAAACGGTACTCTTGTGTCCTTCAGAAAATGCGGTATTTTTTTTTTAACAACAGTGCCCGTAAAGCACACACAGAGTACTTACAGCGTTTCGAAACATGGTGCAACTAGGACACAAGTTACGTACTGGAAATGCATACACGCATAAACATATACAATCAACATACACAGTACGTACAAAATAAAACAGAGTAGTAATGTATGAGAGAATACACCTATGATATGAAGACCCTCGCGAGAGTAATCATACCCTGGGGGTACTCCCGGCAGACACCCACGCAGGGGGCTGCTCCAAAAGTAGAACCACCAGTCTACCCTGCATCAGCAAAACATCACTAGCCCGACTGGTCACCAACTAACTGTACACAAAAGATATATACTATAGTCATCCAAAAAGAAACATAACAGCGGTCAGATAACACAGCATCTATAAATCACTATCCAGATCCTCCGATGGATCCTCCTCCTCCTCGTCCTCCATCGGATTCTCGCCTGTCAAATCGATGAAAGGTGTCGCAGCTGGCACATCCTCTGGCACGTCACTCGGCACGTACTCTCCTGCAGTCGCATCATCATCAGGTCGTGCACCTAAACAATCCGCCTCTCCACACACCGCGCAAACAGGGGGTGGATCCACTGGTGGGGTGAGGATCCTATCAACAGAAGGAGAACTCGGTCCTATTGGAAAACTCTGAACAACAGCTGCCCTCGAGGCAGACGCTCCTACAGATCCTCGTCTGATCACGCTCTTACGAGCGGTCCATCTCACCCTCGGTCCTTGACCACGTCCTCGTGACAAAATCCTGGAAACAGTAGGTCTAGGAATCTCAATCGGTCCCTCTGGAGACGAAGAAGAGGCCGGCATAGCCCCCTCACACTGGGTAGCCCTCCAAGCATCAACCACCTGCATAGTCCGAATAGGGAAACTCATTGTACGTCGCGACACCTCCTGCCTCACAACAACACCGTCCTCCCTGAAAGTCTGTACAATATCCCCTGTATATACAACACGGCGAGAGATGGGATCAAACTCCATCGCCGTGGGCTGCTCAATGTCGGGGAAATCAAAGATGATCTCCGGCGACGTCCGCATCGCCGAAATCAGTATGCTCTTCACCATCACATGGGTAGCCATCATGAATCGAAGGTACCACGGGAAAGGGTTAACTTCTCAACAAATCAAAATATAACAATTCACAAAGCAATAAGCAAACAACAATGTATACAGTTCACAAGGTTTAGTTCAAAATTCTCGCTCAAGACTCGACTCACGACTCATTTTCTCTCGACTCGACAATTTTTCCGGAAAGTAGACGCCGATCCATCCACGAATACCAGCCGTAGCTTTGGGATCTTCCCTCTCCCTAGGACATTCAGCTCCGGTTCCTTAACGTTGCGACGCCTAGCTAATCCACCATGAACGAAGGGGACCTAGCACCCTCAGTTGTCCGGCTCACAGCTCAAAAACGTCTCGACGACTCGACAAAGCTCTCAGACTCGATGAACAATTCGCCGCATACGATATTCAAAGAGTGGTACACAAGATTATTCGACCGCATATCAAATAATAAGAGCATGCTTAATATGAAGAAACACAATTCAACAACTTAAGCAATAAAAGCAGTTTGCATGGAGAAACGCAATTCAACAAGCAATACGCAATTCGCAGCATGTATTCAATCTCATATTAAATAATTACATAACTCAATAATATCAGCAGACATCACATGCTTGACACGCAAATCAAGGAATCCATCCCTCTGCAACTCGATGGAGTTGACAGAGAGGTACGACAAATGTGGGGGGTTGGGTTCAGGAGACCAACCGCAAAGTTTTCACCCTCTATGACTCGAAAAATGGACGACCGCACGACAATAAAATAAACGAAGGGGTTCGGAAACCCTAACCTCGAACTCGGAGAGTTCTCAGACTTCTTCGTATTTAAATAAGCATTTAAATAACAAAAAGCCTAGAAATATCTAAAGTCGCCCTTACCACTTGCCGTCGCTAACGTAGCTCCAACATCCTCGGGTCCGCGTCGCTCGGTCTCCGGATACACGCTTCCTATCACTATGACAAATTAAATATAATTCTAGTATATCTAACCCTTAGCTCTCACTAATCCTTTTCCTAACCAAAACTCAAGTAAGTATTTCACTTAATAGTCACTTAAAAATAATTGAGGTTTTTGAAACTAAAACTTTTCTGGCAGTCCAAGCAACACCAAACAATAAACCATTTTCATAAGTTTTCAAAACCTAATACATACTCAATCAAACATTTATAATTCAAGTCCACAATTAAAATTCTCCCTCTACTTCCTTCTAGGCCTCTCGGCCACACCCTCTTTTTTTTTTCCAAAATATTTGCAAGACATTTTTTTCCATAACAATAACCATTCCAAATCAACTTCAACATGTTACAAGTATTCTTACACATAGCATTTTCTACTTCAAAACCACTAATCACAAATAACTAACCTAACTAAGTTTTCACAATTTGTTTTCAAAGCATTTTCAAGACAATTTGGCAATTACCATAACTAACATAGTTAAACCATAACTAAAAGCCTACCAAAACAAAGGTTTTTTTTTTTTAAATTCTTTTCAAATCATTCTTTCCCAAAAAATTAAAGAACCACAACTAACTCATTTTCATCGATTCAAAAATCATCCCATCAAATTTTATATCCCTTTCTAGTCCTTCATAAACTAGTTTTTGCATAAAACATAACCTTCAATCAAGCTAGCTAATGCATACAAATTCTAATAACCTTAAAAATGATTCTAATCACTTTATTAAACATCTAACACATAATTAAACATCACACCCTCATGTTCTCATAGCTCAAGAATTGAAAAATTACTAAAACTATCATGTTACACCTAATTAATTTAAACAACAACTTCAATCAACACATATTCAATCCCAATAACACAATTAAGCATTTAATTAGTTGATTCCTCAAGGATCACACAATTTCCCTCTTTTTCATACTTAGGGTTTTCGCCCTCAAGTACCAAAGAGAGATTAGAGATGTTCATCTCCTCATATTCATCATCAACTATCCAAACAACATCACAAATTAACAATTAATTAAGCTAGAACATCAATTTAAACAAACACAAAGGGGAGGGTTTGGGGCGCTGCTTTAGGGCTTCATTTGGGGTGGAAAATTCTGTTTTCCTTCTCATATAAATGCTAGGAAGAATAGCTAAGACAAAAGAGAAAATAACCTAGCAAGAAATCAAGTTTTGGAAGCAAAAATCAAGTGTACAAAAAGGGGGTGGGTCGCGACTTTAAAACAGAAACTTGGGGGGAGAAAATTTAATTTTTCTCTTATCCAAATGATGTAGATGATGAGGAACTATGTTGGGGTGATGATCTAGAGCAAGTTTGATGAAGAAATCTAGCTCAGAAACTCAATGGAGGTGGAGGTAGCTTCAATGGAGCTTGTCTTGCTCAAGAAGGGAAAAGAGAAGAAGATGAGGGTTTTTGGGAGAGGGTGGCGTGAAAATGAGGCTGAAATGGGGGGGGGGGTCTCCACCTTTTATTCACTTACATAATTAAACACATCATTAATAATAATTTAAAATAAGTAAAAGTAAATTTTTTTGAAATAAATCACACACTTTGTGACACCTATCACCTTTAAGAGATGCTAATCACATCATCTAATCCTACCCATCTAATCTCACATCTCTCATGATTACCCACTAATTCTAGAGTCTAGGGGTTGTTAAAACACGGCGTCGAAATACCCGCGTTACCGATAAACTCGCGAAAATTAATTTAACGAGAAATTAATTCATCGCTTGATAATATTTAATTATAAATAATAAAAATCATGTCAAACACTCAACAATAGTCATAACAAGTTGCGATTCGATTTTCATCGAAATCGGGGCTCATTTTAAATGTTATCTCATGCGTAGAACCGCCCTACGATTCAAGCGACGATTTAAACTTCGTGAGAATTTTTTGACGATACTCGAACCGTGAATTAATATAAAATATTAATTCTCAAGTATAGTTTGATCTTGATTTAATTAATTCACTTACTTAGGGAAGAAGAATTTGCTTTATTATAGCGTAAATACGACAAAATACACTAATTAACGCTAATTAACGCATCGTGAAAATACGCGTGTTACAAGCATGGTATTATTTGTGAGAGAGATTGTGCAATTATGGGCAGTGTGTGCAAAATTGTAAAATCAGGGGCTCAAATAAAAAATTTACAAGAAACTAAGTACTGAGATTTTAAAAAACTCAGTGGATACATGTGCACACCATAAACTATACATAGGTACATTATACTATTGTTATCACCAGAAATATCAGCCACAGCCGATGAAGGGAACAGCCGATGAAGGGAACAGCCGAGGTGTGGGATAAGCCGATCGGATTGGTAGCCGAAAATTGGTCCCACTGAACCGGGGATAGAAAGGAAAATTCCAGAAGCCCAGGGAGCATCATGAGGTCAGCCGATTATTAAAGAGTATAGCCGATGTGGATAAAGAAAATATCTGATCATTATGGATATATCGGCTGAGCTACCTTTAATTAATATAGAGCTTTGAAGCTCAACCAAGGGCTAGATATGTGAAAGTCATGTACTTTGGCGCTAGAACGACCAAAGCTAGCCGTTGGAAGTCTCCAACGCATTTAACACGTGATAAATCGTTTGCCCGGTAAGCGGGAGAGCGGTTAACCCACGATACGCATGAAGAAGCGGTTGAGGACACCCACGATCGCTCGTGGTCGACCATGAACGTGTGGAACGATAATGGCCGATAGGGTGGTTACGCTTTTGTTTTCCTTTTGTATATATATATACCTACGCTGAGAAATGTAAAGGGACGCGAAATCAATCAAACAACTATTTCTTTTGCAATTTATCAAGCTTTTTACAGCATTTTATCCTAGCCGATTCCATGTTTCTTAGTCTTAGCCTTAGCGTAGCGTAGTTTCACCACACTCAACGCTTTCTGGAGCAGTTGGGGAACCCACAATCGAGAATCAGAGTTCCGTTCTCGGTGTAATCGCTTAACAGGAATCAATTTGTTGGCTGGACGTTAGCCGAATCCCTCGGCTGATTTTTCCACTCAAACAAGTTTGGCACGCCCGGTGGGACCATAGGTGAATTGAAGGACAGGTTTGATTCTCCAGGGCAGGATCACGCTTGGCGTATGAACCTGAGGTCCGGAAAGAAACTCAACAACACATGGAGTCGAGTTCGAATCCCAAAAGAACCCCACCACGCAAGAACAACGAGTCAGCATACACCTTGGGTATGCCCATAGCAGTTGAAGACATCCCAGTCTCCACACCAGCCTCTGCAGAGATGAATAATCCAGAGAATGCCGAGGCTCCAGTGGTCATGACCACTTCCTTCATCAGGCAGCAGATTGATATGGGAATTCATGACCTTATGTACCAAGTGTCAAGGCAGTTGGCAGATATTGTCAGACCTATGGTGCATAACGAGGTTCAGCAGGCGAGAGACATGGAGAACAGCCGAGGACAGCAAGGTGAACACTCGGCTAGTTCTGCGTTGGCAAGGGGGAACGGGCAAACCCAGTATGCACAAGGTGGTCAGGCTTGGCAGCCTCAGCCGAATGTGGTTCAAAATGGGCCTCTTCAGACACAGCCCATACCACTACCGGCAGGGCCACCAACCCAGACGTACGGTGATCAGCAGAATACATGGGTACCACCCCATGCTGGGGGGCAAGTGATGCCACCTGATCAAGCGAATCTGCAGTATGGGCAGATCAACATGGCCCAAAGACCAATTAACACGGTTGGGCATATCGGTTTGCCCGATAATGTCGTATGCTCCAACGCATGGCCCTCTTGCGGCGAATTCATATGGACGGCGAATTGGCGTACCGATGGCCCTTGGTTATGGTTCGGGGAAGCTATCCGGGATTGGAATGTTAACAATCCACCATTCTACCAACCGCAACTACCCCCACGCCATACCCTCCAAAGAAGTTCAAATATACTACGAGCGGTGGCAACTATGAAGCGGCGGACATGGAACAATGTTCCACCTTTACCCCGAATGCATCATTTGTTCCAGGGACTCGGTCGGAGGTTTTGGGAATATAGTCGAGCAAAGAATGGACTACTAATCCACCTCTAGGCAATGTTCCACCAAATACCTTTAACCTTCGTAATTGCTCCAACAAAGGCTTCCCTGAGACGATGGGTCGAAGCGCCTTGGTGAATCCACAAGATAATCGGCAGGAGCCTCTCATTTGATAGACCCGAAATGATCGCAAATACCATCAAGAAGTACTTGAGTGCAGTTAAAGCCGTTGGACCGTCTGTTTACAGAAACCGTACCACTGAATGGGTGGATCGGATGTTTCCTCTCCCTAGGGATTCAAAACTCAGATTTCACCATATTCTCGGGGAAGATGGCAAGTCTACCATGGAGTACATAGGGTGTTTCACGGCCCGGTGTGGTGAAAGCGGCGAGAATGAGTATCACAAGCTTGACTCTTCCCATTATCACTCATTTGGACGGCGTTCACCTGGTACTCCTCCTTGCCTCCAAACTTCGATGCAGGTGGGCCGATATGGAGAGGTGTTTCCATGATAGATCTTATTGGCCGCAGCCCCAAGTAAGGGTAACCGATCTAACTAGTCTCAGGTAGCAAGTTGATGAGTCGGTTGCTGATTACATTGAAAGATTCGTAAAGACATAGGAAATGTTACGTGCAATTCCAAAGCGAATACACTTCTATGATGATTAACAACATGCACCCGCAGCTGAAGGAGAAGTTGGTAGGACAAGCCTGCACAGATTTGAATCAGCTAGCAGAGAGGGCTATCCGAGTTGAGCAATATATCCAGGAAAAGGAGAAGCGAAGGGCTAGCCGAGGAAAGGGTCCCCATCTAGTTTCTATTATAGAGGCAGAGGAATCTGACTCCGAAACGGCTGACCTTACGGCTGATATGATGGTAGCCGAAATAGTCAAAGGGAAGAGCTATTCCTGCCCAGCATTGAAGGCCGCTAAAGCCAAAGAAACTGAATCAACAGAGGATAGGGCAGGGTACTCCTTTGACATAACCAAGGCAGACCAGATTTTCGACTACTTGCTCAAGGACAAGCAAATTCGACTGCTAGACGGGCATCGGATTCCACCTCCTGAAGAATTGATAAATAAGAAGTACTGTAAGTGGCATAACTCATATAACCATTCTACAGCTAATTGTGTAGTTTTTAGGAAGGCCATACAGAAGGCTATCAAGGAGGGCAGATTCAAGTTAGCCGACAAAAGCATAGCCGAGATGTCAGTGGACACCAATCCATTCCCAGCTGTAACCATGGCCATGGTGTCTTTCTCAGGGCCCGATCAGCCCAGGCCAACAAGAGGGAAACAGTCTATCAGGAGTGTTTGGATGCCCAAAGAAGAATCCAAAAGAAACCAAGAGGTCACCAGGGGATCTGTGTTCGACAGATTGGGAAACCCACCAGTGTTAACAAAAAACGCTGGGGGCCAGCCATCTTCGAGCCGATTCCATGGTAAACCTCCCAAACCTGGACGTTTGACCAACGAGTTGATCAGCCAGTACCGCAAAATGCAAGCAAAGACCGAGAGAGTCCAAAGATGCCCAGGAGGCTGAAGCAAACTCAATCGGGAATCTCGGTGAAGCCCGGTAAGTATGCCCAGACTCACTGAGGAGCCTCTCCCAAGGTCTAAGAGAAGAGTGGCGGAGTTCAATGTCGAAGGGGGACTGTCATCTCTTCGCATAACTGTAAGGAATGATGATGAACTCCAACCACAGAGGATGATCAAGCCAGCTGCAAATGTCAAAGAAGGGAAGTGGGTGGTTAATCAACCTCCGAAGAAGAAAGAGTTCAAACCAGTCACACTGACTAGAACGCAGAAGAGAAGGCTGCAGAGGGCTAGATCCTTGCAAAAAATGAAACAAACCTTGCAGATGTTAGCCGATGCCAAGGCAGCCGATAAGAAGGAGATCCCAGAAGCTAAAGTGGCAGAAGCCATTGACAGGGCTTTTGGACCTTGCGGTTTGGAGCCCGACAAAGTTGAGACTGATCAAACCAAGGAGGTCCCAGTGACAATCCCGGTCGCCGAGGTAGACATCGGGCAGCCTGAAGAAGGAAAAGGGGAACCTGATGAAGAGGAAGGGCATATTCACATATACACAAACTGCTTAAATGGTGATGACGAGCCGATCCTAGAGTGCAGTTCTGAGAAGATTCAATTTTGGATTATCTCTCGGATGAGTGAAGCCGGACCGATGGCTGCCATCGAGGTCGTTAGTCGATCCCAAGTGAGTTACGGGTGGTTACCCCGGATCGAACACTTAGAAGGAGACATATTTGTGGAAGAAGCAGAATGGGCAACTTTAGCCGATGACACGACAAAAGATGCTTTGGGTACTATATTTGGTAGGCCAACCGAAGACATGATAAAGCACTTGAAGCCCCTGTATGTGAGAGCCCACATCAATGGCAAGGCCTTCAGTCGAGTGTTCGTTGATAATGGGGCAGTATTAAATGTGATGCCAGTGGCCACCTTGAAGAGTCTGAACAAGTCGGAAGAAGATCTGATCCCAACTAACATGAAAATGGCTAGCTTCATGGGAGAGGCTTCGTCTGCCTTAGGAATCTGGTAGCGAGATCACGATTGGCCCCAAAGCATCAAGTCAGCTTTGTTGGTGATTGATGGCAAAGCATCTTATGCGATCTGCTAGGGAGAGATTGGATCCACACCAGCCAATGCTTACCTTCCACCATGCATCAGAAGCTCATTTTTTGGGAAGGGGATAAAATTGAGATAGTCCCAGCTGATGACAATCCATTCCCAGCCGAGGTACAAAATCTAGAAGCCCTGTTCTACTCTCCTTCTGTGGCTCCCATAGCTGTTACTGAGGAATACGAGGAAGGATCCTGGGAATCTTGTAACTTGACACCCCAGGGGTTCAAAATTGAGCAATTAGCCGAACCACGGCTAACCACAGAGGTTTGATATGTTTAAAGACACCCAAGTGGTGCAGGACTTATGGGGTCGGCTAGAGGCTTTCAGGATTGAATCTCACGTAGCTGAGTCCTGGCTGATAGACAAACAACAAGGCGATGGCCTCACATCGGCAGACGAGATCACGGAGTTGCCGATGGAGTTTGAATCACCTATTCGGAGGACTTTGCCAACCTTCGAATCACAAGACCCCTTGGAGGACCTCAATTTAGGAACTCCAGAAGAGCCTCGCTACTTAACGCAAATCGGATCTGGGGAAAAGGATAAGGAAGAGATGGTAGCCTGCTTTGAAAAAATATAAAGGCGCTTTGCTTGGGATTATCATGAGATGCAGGCTAGCACGAGGTGGTGGAGCATAGGCTACCAATTGGGAGGATTCAAACCACATAAGCGACCACCTAGAAGATACCATCCTCGGTGATACCACAAATCAAAGCGAAATCGAGCATTTGCTCAATCCTGGTTTCATCGAGCGACCAGTGCGTAGAGTGGTTAGCCAATATAGTACTGTAAAGAAGAAGAATGGCAAGATTCGAGTCTGCATTGATTATAGAGACTTGAATTTGGCCACCCAAAGGGCGAATATGTGATGCTGTGGCGGCATATGTTAGTCGATGCAACTACCACACATGGTATTTTAACCTTCATGGGCGGTACTCGGGCTATAATCGGATACTTGTAGGCGAGGAGGACACTCACAAGATCGCATTCAGGTGCCCAGGGCACCGGGAATTTATGAATGGTTAGTGATGCCATTCGGCTTGAAGAATCTTTGGGGCCACGTGCAGAGAGCAATGAACGCTATCTTCCATGATCTAATCGGCAAGATTATGGAAGTATACATAGATGATGTGGTAGTAAAATCCAAAGACTTCGAAGCCCACTTAGCCGATTTGGGACAAGCTTTACAGAGGATGAGGGTCCATAACTTGAAGATGAATCCTGCAAAGTGCATGTTTGGTGTATCGGCTGGTAACTTCCTCGGTTTCTTGGTGCATCAAAAGGGCATTGAAATAGACCAAAACAAAGCCAAGGCAGTGATGGAGGCTAGACCACCCAGGAACAAAAAGGAATTACAGAGTCTGTTGGGTAAAATCAACTTTTTGAGAAGATTTATAGCTAATTCGGCTGGTAAGATGAAGGCTTTTTCCCCTTTGCTAAAGCTCAAGAATCTTTGAGGAGATGGTGTGGGGCCCTGAACAGCAAGAGGCCTTTGAACAAATAAAGAAGGCTTTAGCTAGTCCACCAGTTTTGGTGCCCCCCATGCCAGGGAAGCCTTTGAAACTTTACATTGCAGCCGCTGAAGAGTCTATCGGCTGCCTGTTAGCACAGGATGCTGAAGATGGAACTGAAAGAGCAGTGTACTACCTTAGCCGAAGTCTCAATAATGCTGAGACCAGATATACTCCATTGGAGAAGTTGTGCCTATCTTTGTTTTACGCTTGTACAAAACTTGAGTATTATTTAATGCCACATGAAATATTAGTTTTGTGCAAAATTGACATTGTTAGGTACTTGCTTAATAGGCCCGTCTTACAAGGTCGTTTGATGAAGTGGGCCATTAAGCTCACTGCCTTCGCATTGAAATACGTCCCACTAAGGGCTGTCAAGGGTCAGGCACTAGCCGATTTCTTGGCAGAACATCCCTGCGTGGAAGTTGATGATCCTTGGGTACCCCCAATTACTTGCATAGACCTGTTGCCTTGGGTCCTAACTTTTGATGGGTCCAAAACCCAGAAAGGAGTCGGGGCCGGAGTGACAATTACCAACCCAGATGGGAAGATGTGGAGGTTTGCGTATCGTCTAAACCCAGATTTAACTAATAACCAAGCCGAGTACGATGCCGTGATCATAGGGTTAAAGTTGTTAGCCGTGATGGGCGTAAGTACATTCATGTAAAGGCGACTCGGTTGGTGGTCGACAACTAACCAAAGAATATGGGTGCAACAACCCAAATCTGTTGGCGCGTTATGCAACGGTGACAGTTGATTCACCGATTTATTGATGCAAAGGTGTCATACATCCCTAGAGGATCTAATATGGAGGCGAACGATCGACCCAAGAGGCCTCGGATATAGGAACTCGTTCTTGACTTTAGAGTCTGACGAATTACGGTAGAGGTGATGGTCGCCAGACAAGTCGAGTCATGGAGGAACGAGTGATCGAGTACTTACGAGATCCTTCTAAGTGCACTAACCTCAAAGTTAAGAGACGAGCTCTAAGGTATGTGCTTCTTGATGATGAATTGTATAAGAGAAGCATGAATGGGGTATTGTTGAAGTGCATAGATAAAAATGAAGCCCTAAGGGTTATGGGCGAAGTTCACGAAGGCATATGCGGCTCGGATAGAAATTTGGGCGATTATGAAATGGTTGATTTACCGCCATGGTTATTATTGGCCTACCATCACAGCCGATTGCTTTCAATACGCCAAAGGATGCGAAGAATGCCAGTTGCATGGTCCCATTCAAAGGGTACCAGCCGAATTGATGCATCCAGTGGTGAAGCCTTGGCCATTTAGAGGCTGGGCCATGGATTTGATCGGCAAAATCCATCCACCGTCTTCTAAAGGACACAATTTCATTATTGTGGCAACCGATTACTTCACTAAGTGGGTGGAGGCTCAGCCGATGGTCAAGGTACTGACAAGATGATGTTATCAGATTCATTCAACACGGATCATATACTGAGGTTTGGGATCCTAGAGACCATTACCACGGATCGAGGAACTATGTTCACTGGAGACAAGGTGGTTGCCTTTGCTCAGCAGTTTGGGATTAAGTTGATACATTCATCCCCATATTATGCACAGTCAATGGACAAGCCGAGGCAACCAACAAGATTATTGTGGACACGATCAAGAAGAATTTAGAAGACAAGTCTAGAAAATGGCATTTAACTCTGGATGAGGCTTTATGGGCCATAAGGAATTCCAAGTCAGCGACCACGGGCACAACTCCTTATCGGTGACTTACGGCCAAGATGCGATTTTGCCTTTGGAAATTAATGTCACTTCTCTAAGGGTGGCAAAGCAGAATTCCTTAAGCCTGAAAGAGTATCGTGAAGCCATGCTTATGGAGCTGGATCAGTTGGATGAAGATCGGTTAATGGCTTTAGAAAGAATCGAGGCAAGCAAACGCAAAAAATGGCCAGTGCCTACAACAAACATGTTAAGTTGAAAAAGTTTGTTGAGGGCGACCTAGTTTGGAAAACTATTTTACCAATAGGAGTCAAGGACCCTAAATTCGGTAAGTGGTCACCAAATTGGGAAGGTCCGTTCACGGTTAGTCAAGTATTCGCAGGAAACGCGTATCGGCTAGTTAACATGCAAGGCGAAGAAATGAATAGAAGCGTAAATGGCAAGTATCTGAAAAAATACTACCCCACGGTGTGGCAAAGCATACTAGAACAATAAAGAAAGCTGTTCATAGACAAAAAGAATTGTTCTAGTGACCACAGGCCGGCCACCTAGCCGACAAAATACTCAAAGACAATTAGAAATAACTAGTCTGTTGGGTCAAGAGTGGCTGCGACTGGGGGATCAGCAATCATAGCAGGATCGGCAGGATCAGCTTGGGTAGAGGTACTGGCGGGCTCGGCTGCCCCTTGAGGATCAACCTTTTCCATAGGATCAGCCACCTCTTCTTGGTTGGAGGCTTTGACTGGCGCAGTCTGCACTTTCACAACTACTGCCCCGACAATCTCGGTGCATCTGACCCACGCCTTCCCCGAGAAGGAAGGATATCGGTCGATCCACCGGCAATGGTGCCAAGAACCACCACATCGGCAGGGACGCTTTTCAAAGCGGCTGGCGATTCTCGGCTCGAACCATACCGCCGGTGGCGGTATTAAGGTTGTTCCTTCGCCGATTCAAATAGAGTCAAGTCCATCCCGCTGGTGGTTGGCCGAGTCTTTGCCTTCTCTACCCTTCTGCATATCTTGTTCCAAACCATCTTTTTGGGTGGTGAGTCGTAAAATGTCGGGATCTAAAGAAGAAGCTTGAACATATAAGGTGGCAGCCTTTAAAGTGTGGGTCTCAGGTCTCGCGTCAATTTGCTCGAAGTTGGGGTGTTAGCTCTTTGATTTCATTTTGAATCCAGTCGACTCACCCGGTTAATTGGGCTAACCGGCCTTTGAGTTCCCCTTTCCTAGCAAGGTCGGCTTGCCGATCTTTATCAACTGCCTGATAAGAGGACAAGAAAGAGGACTTTTGAGCTTGAAGATCCCGGAGGCGTTGCAGGTCTTGAGTGGCATGGTCATAATTCTCCTTGCACAGCCGGTATAATGTAGAAATGTCATTTACTTGTAATGCCATTTGACGATACAGTTGTCGGCTGGCGGAGGGAACATCAGGAGAGTCGGATAGTTTGAAAAGGGAAGTCCTCAAATCGGCCACCTTACTCTTATCTGTGGGGATCTCCCCCATCAAGACCTCGTCTACCTTCTCCAGGTGACCAGAGGAGGGTGAGGAGACCTTCTGCAACGGATCAGCCGAAGCAAAATACTGCTGCAGTTCTTCCTCTGAAACCTGGATAGATGAAGTCGACTGACGAGGAGGAGTCCTATGAACAACAGGGGATTCATCCCTAGCCGATCGCAAATACAGAGCACAAAGAAGTTAGGGCCAAACCAACACAGAGTGGGCGGTCACAATAAAAGAAAAAGGAGGATACCTGGATTGGGGTTTGTGAGCCTCGCTCTCGGAGAAGCGGGAGGTGGCCGGTGGGTTGCCTCGGATTGAGGACAGTAGAAGAACCCCTCATGCCATTGGAGATTGGGAGGGGAACCTTGTGAGGAGGCGACCATGGAGTCAAGTCTGCTGTTTCTACTGACCAACATGAGCCGAGGATTAGAATTATGACAAAGCCTTGAAGAAGCGATAAAAAGCAGGTACTTACCTTTATTTGTTTACCCTTGCGGCGTATGCCGTCTGGGTTTTTCGGAGATAGGGCTGCGGTAGAAGGTTCGTCGATCTGAATCCCCAGATCTTGTCCTTTTCTTCTTACTCGGAGGGGGAGAATTGGCTATAATGAAAACTCTAGGAGTTGGTTTAGTCCAAGAAAGCGATTAGCCGTCGTTTGCAAAGTAAGAAAAAGCAAAATGAGACAAAATACTTACCCTTCATGGCAGCAGAAACTCTAGTCTTATGTGTCGGCTCTGGCCTTACCATCTTCAGAGGGGGAACAGTCACCGCCTCACCTTCATCATCATCATCATCACTGTCATCATCGGGGCTGCTATCGAGAGGCATGGCAAGCCTTATGAAATAACTAGATACTGAGCCACGAAACATCTTATCCTTAGTCGAAGGCCACCAATTAGCAAAGGCAGAGGTTTCCCCAGCCGACGGGTTAAATGAGGCCCATTGGAAGCTATTCAATTTTTCCAAGTTGAAAGCTGCCAAGGTCTTTACCTCTTCAGCCGATAGGTTAGTTCTCCCTAGTCTTTGGTACCTTGCTAAGGTATGGCCAAGGTACATGCTGCAACAATCCAAACTGACGGGCCATACAGTTAGGATGATAGAATTCAGCCGTGGTCTTGTTATTCCTGGAATTCGGTTTTAGCCCACCAAGGATGTTTCTAGCGGTCAAAACACGACTCCAATTGAGAACCATGGTCCCATGCGCCTCCCGAGAAATGCTGCGGTCAGCCGTGGTGAATATCCAATCCGGGCCGATCCGTCTTTCAAAGATCGGCTGCCAATCTTGAGAAATTCTGGTCAAGACGTGTATTTTCTCCACCACGTCAAAGGAGTTACTTCTTTGAAGAGAGTCGGCCGCAAATGCTCGGCTAACGTCTGCGCCCGTGAGAGAGTGAACGCCGAAAGAAGGTTCAATGAACTCGGGAAATAAAGGGTAATCCACAGTTGCAAGAACCATAGAGGACACAAGTATTCTTCAAGTCGACACCTTGGTGCAACCGATCCAAAGATGTTAAACAAAGCCCTATAAAGATAGCAGAGGAAGAGTGATCCCCAAGCGACTTGCCGACCGTCTGACTTGGGCCACATATACTTGAAGTTCTTGAACGATTGCTGACAGAGCGATGCGGACAAAGTACTTACTAAACCAATACAAGAGGAAAGCGCAATGCTCAAAGATCGAAATCGCAGTACCCTTCCCTTTTGATTGGCTAGAATGAAGGAAGAATAGCCGAGCTGTTAGATCATGAACAATCTTGATGTTGGAGGTTGAAATGTCGTATAGATTCTGAGCTTCTGACCACTAAAGGCAAACCTGTAATGGTTGCCACATCAAGAAGAGTAGGGTGGCCATTCCCAAGGAAATACAAAGGTATTGGTGGTAACGGACCAATAGCCAAGAAAGTCAAGATCACCGATGTTGAGTTGAAGGTCTTTGGCCGACAACATGATAGCATCGTAAAGACCCATTCTTTTCCGGTCCTCGCCTTTTGCCTCGGCCATCTTAGAGTGCCAACTAAAGTAATGTCGGAGTAATGCGGGGCCAAGGCCTTATGTCTTGGACACCGTTTAATGGTAAACGATCGCAAACGAGTGGTAAACCATATGTGTCCGGAGAGATATTCTCTAAGATACATTGCACCGCCTGCGGTCGGTGGATGGCATAAAGTGAGAGAACCTTGAATCGGACAAAGAGGGGGTATGACGCCTTCGGCTAACCCGGTCGTCTCTTGAGTGGAGGAATGAGAGTCAGTTGAAGGGGAAGACTCGTCCAAGGAGTCATGGCCACCGTAGCTGTGTTCACGATTTTGAGAATCGGATGCGGAAGACATGGTCGCAAGAAGAGGATGTGCAGAAAGGAAGCTAGGGTTTGAGGGTCCAAAAAAGTTCAAAATGTCTGAGTAGTAAGGAGGAAGAATGGGCCTAGCTATTTAAAGAGAAATCATGCGCACAATCAACGATGAGAGTTGTTAAGATATTATCGGATAACAGCGCAGTCATCGGGTGTGGGAAAAGTAGCCGTTCAGGTCATAATGGGTGACATTAAATGCATATAAAGTGACTAACGATTGACGTTTCGGAGACTCAAACTTTATCCGATACATCAATCCAGCATGGACAGCTGAAATGATGTAGGGGGCAATTGTTATCACCAGAAATATCAGCCACAATAGATGAAGGAACAGTAGATGAAGGAACAGTAGAGGTGTGGGATAAGCCGATCGGATTGGTAGCGAAAATTGGTCCCAATCAACCTGGGATAGAAAGGAAAATTCCGAAGCCCAGGGGAGCATCATGAGGTCAGCCGATTATTAAAGAGTATAGCCGATGTGGATAAAGAAAATATCTGATCATTATGGATATATCGGCTGAGCTACCTTTAATTAATATAGAGCTTTGAAGCTCAACCAAGGGCTAGATATGTGAAAGTCATGTACTTTGGCGCTAGAACGACCAAAGCTAGCCGTTGGAAGTCTCCAACGCATTTAACACGTGATAAATCGTTTGCCCGGTAAACGGGAGAAGCGGTTAACCCACGATACGCATGAAGAAGCAGTTGAGGGACACCCACGACCGCTCGTGGTCAGCCATGAACGTGTGGAACGCATAATGGCCGATAGGGGGTGGTTACAGTTTTGTTTTCCTTTTTGTATATATATACCTACGCTGAGAAATGTAAAGGGACGCGAAATCAATCAAACAACTATTTCTTTTGCAATTTATCAAGCTTTTTACAGCATTTTATCCTAGCCGATTCCATGTTTCTTAGTCTTAGCCTTAGCGTAGCGTAGTTTCACCACACTCAACGCTTTCTGGAGCAGTTGGGGAACCCGCAATCGAGAATCAGAGTTCCGTTCTCGGTGTAATCGCTTAACAGGAATCAATTTGTTGGCTGGACGTTAGCCGAATCCCTCGGCTGATTTTTCCACGCAAACAACTATATAGGTTTTTATATTGTTTTAAAAAAAATATAAAAACCTATATGGTATAATGTATTGTTTTTATACTGTTTTCTTTTGATAAAAAATGTTTTTATACTGTTTGACCTCACTATATATAACGTGAAATTTCATAAGTCACTTGAGTTTTTTTTTTGGTTACATAAGTCACTTGAATTTTGAAGGTACCATAGTAAGAAGAACAAAAAAAAAAAAAAAAAAGCTTTCACATTATGTTTTTATATGGCTGTCATTAACTGGAAGCCTAGATATTTAAATACACGGTGGGTAGCATCTGTTAGTTATTAGATTCACTGACAAACAATTGCACTCTCTCACGTTTGTTGTCTTGTCTTGTGTCATGGCACTGGCTGTTGCTGCTTCCTTTACTTCAATCAACAATACTCATCACAGTTCTTTGGTCTTTCCACCGAAACAGCAACACTACCCCGCCAGAGTCCATAGGGTTCGATGCAATGGAAGAAACCAGAATGAAGAGTCCCAACCCCAGAACAATGCACTTCTCAAACTCGCATGGTATAGTTCTGAGCTTCTAGGTATTGCTGCCTCTGTTTTCCGTTCCCCATCTGGTGAAACAGAAGAAGCTTCTCCACAGAGACTTCTTGAGACCATTGATCGTGTCGCGGTTGTGGAGACTATCAAGCAAGACTTCCAAAGATCCTATTTTGTCACAGGTTTGCTCACACCCATTTGCTTATTTTGCTGTGGGTCAATCCCAATTTATTTCCTTTGATTCTTAACATACAAAACAAACATATATATATATATATATATATATATATATATATGATGTGTGGTTGTTAAATTTTTTCTTGTTTTTTTCACACTTCATTTAGATGATTTTGGGAAAAAAAAATTTACACTTATAATTAAAAGAATAAGGTGTTTTAGCGAGAAAAAGGATATAATGGATTGATATATAATCTTTTATGTAGTGAGAACCTCTGTTGTGATTTGTGAAGAGTCCTAAGTAGAATTGATTCCTAGCTAGGGTCACAATGGGTGAGCTAACATTATGGTATCTTTTGACAGACAGACTTGTTAAGATTATAGCTATAAGTGCTTCTTTGGTCATTTAATACCCTCTTACTAATCTCCCTCCTTAGTCTATTCTATATTATGTTATAACATGTCATTGAGAAATAACATACCTCTTTCAACATCAACTCAATTGGGATTGATCACGAGAAATGGATGGTGAGTTCTTCCTGCATCTTCAGGATTTGCTGAGTTGTATAATTTATTTCTTGCTCCCCAAAACTCAGCAACTGTCTTGGTCCAGGCAGACACAACATGATTTCTATAATATATACAATTATGGAATTACTACGCCCTAAACATATAGGATGGTGTGGGGGTCTAGGGGATAGGTAATGCTGCACTCAAAAAGGATCATTGATGAAGTGTACTTTCAGTATAGTATGTTCTTTTATACATGATAATAACTTGCAAACGATTGCTTCCTATATATCTAGATGAGATGACTTGTGCTTAGCACGAGTGACAAAGAAAAACGGAACCTACAGTGTAGTTAAGATTTTGATGGGAAAATGATTTTTGGCAGGAAAATGGATGAATAATCTTTTGCCACATGTCCTTAGTATAGTTAAGTTTCTTAAACAGATAATAGACGAGTGACATGAAATCAAGCTAATATCAATTGGCATTTTCTAGTTAGTACTTTGATATAATTCAGATGGTTCACATTGGTGATCTATTCTTTCCAACCCTCAGGAGATCTCACATTGAATGCTTATGAAGAGGATTGTGAATTTGCGGATCCAGCAGGCTCCTTCAAAGGCCTTCAACGCTTCAAAAGGAACTGCACTAATTTTGGATCCCTTTTGGAGAAGTCAAATATGAAGCTTGTGAAGTGGGAAGATATTGAGGTGAGGACAACCTTTAACACCTCTCTACTGCTTTTCCAAAATTTACTTTTGCAACTAAGGTTTTAAATAGTTGTTGTGGTCGCAGTTATGGTAACATTGCAATCCTTAATTAATATTACGGGAAATTGTGGATAAATGTGGTTGATGTAGCTGCAATTGTAATCGCAATGCGGAGACCGCAAAAACCTTTAAATGTGGTTGATGCGGCTGCAATTGCGGTCCCGATTCGGAGACCTCAGAAATTTTTACGTTGCGGCCACAATTGCGGTTGTGGATTATAGCTTTAAACCATATTTGCAACTGGCTGTCCTAATTGTGCTGACTCCCTTTGCTTCCTGTTATAAATCCAGCTTTTGAAACTCAAAATTTTTGAAATTTCCATCTTCCTTATTACCCAGTGGTCGTTTCTTCAAAAAGCTTATAGTGTTTTCACAAATATGGTTCCATGACAGGATAAAGGAATTGGCCACTGGAGATTCAGTTGTATCTTGTCCTTTCCTTGGAGGCCCATTCTTTCTGGTAAATTTCAAGCCTATCCATGTATATTCAATTGATTGAGCCATTGAAGAACAATAGGAATTTTTTTTCCTTTGCATATATTATTATACATATTTTTTTTTTGTGTATTGAATTTATCTTCATTTCACTGGAACTTTCTTCTTTCTCTCATTTTTCATACTATTGGTTGATGAGTCAGTTTTTTAATAGAACAAGTGCCGATTTGGTATCCAAAATAAAATGCTTATTTAACAAAGCAGTTTAATTCATATTTTGTGCTATACAATTTGACCATGTTAATTTACGCTGCAGCAACTGGATACACAGAATATTATTTTGATGCACAATCCGGAAAGGTATGCAGGTGAGAAAAATGTTCAATTGTGATGACACAAGTTTCTATCGTTGTTTGATTCAAAGGGTGGGGGAGAGAGGGAAAACAAACTTCTATTGTTAGAGGGAAAACAGAATGTTCAATTGTGATGAGTGATGACACAATGCATAATTTTCAATCCTTCCCCCCCCCCTTCTCTTTTATGGAGGGGAGACAAATTAGAGGTGAGGGATTTTTATCCCTGATTTCCTCTACTCTCCTTCAAAGTTTTTAAACCCCCTCCCTCCCTTTCCTCCATTCCCTTCAAACACAGTTAATTAGTGTTATCAAATTTTTTTTTTTTTTTGGTTTGTATTAGTGTTATCATTTTTAAAATCACCTAAATAAATATCTGAAAAATTTTCAGGCATGTGGAGCACTGGAATGTTCCGAAAATGGCTTTGTTCAAGCAAATTCTAAGGCCTAGCCGGGGATTTGGCTTAAAAGATTATGTGAGTAGGTGGTTGAAAGCTGCCCAGTTGAATCGTTAAATTACAACGATTTTGTGACAGTGTCAACATTTCAAAGAAGATCTTGTGCTGCAAATTACTTGGATGAAGGATCAATTTGGATATTCCTTGCATTATTGGAATGAACCAATTTTTTAGAAGTGTATGGTAGGAGCTAATAACATAGTAGGTATCACTTGTAAATATATGGTTTGACAGAATAATTAGGTGTGTGAAAGTGGTTTCATTTTGTTACCGGAAAAAAATAAAAGAGGAAAACACATGACTGACACTGACATGTATATTTATTCATTGTTTTTTCTTTTCTTTTGTTTTGTTACTAAAAGTAAAGTTTGTTTACTTATTGATAGACTGTTCTGTACAATGTTTTCCCCTTAGTTACATTTGTTGGTTTGTTTGTCTTTTAATATTATGATCCACAAAGTTTACTTGAAAAGAAGGCTAGGTTGACATACTGTTGGATAGATCTCCAAGTTAGAGATGGATGAGAACTCTAGGAAAGGGAATTATTCGTCCCTGGATTTTATTGAATTTGAAAGAGAAGATTACACAAGGGATCTACTCCCTTCACACTGGATAACCCGGTTTTACAATCACAAATCCAAAGGTACCTACTTAAGGTGTGAAGGCTTTATTTATAGCCTTTCCTAATAACAGAAAACTAACAACCCTTAACAGTTATAACTGCCTAACAGTATCCTAATTGTTATAACTGTCTTACCTTCTATACATAAAGAAAAAAACTCTTTAATTCCTATTCTTAAACCTCTTCCTATGATAGACTCTAAAGACTCTATAATAGATAGTGTTTTCGGAGAGATTGCTCATGCACCGAATGTGCCTCATAAGAGAGGAATGAGGAGTTGTTGCTGCTCTGAGAATACACGTTAATCATGCCATTCTGATACCGCTGCCAGAGAGAGAGAGAGAGAGAAGGAAGGTGACTAAACTGCTTCCTTCCTGTTTTGTGATTAACATGACTATTTGGTTTTCTCTTCCTCGGAATTTTGTTTGTTTCGACTTTTGTGTCATTGAGACAGTTGAGCATACACAAGTTTTGTTTCCACAATTAAAATAAAGTTTAAATATGTTTTTCTTGCAAACAATTAGGATGGACCTCCAATATGTTGGAAAACATTTGATTTTAATCTGGACCGTTGGATTGTGCATGAACACCAGAGCTTATATTGAATATACCACACAAGATTTTTTCCTTATCACTTTCTCTCTCTTTCTCCTCTCCTCCCACCGCCCCCTTCAGCAACCCCACCGTAGCAGTGGACAACCACCGGTTCGGTGCTCCCGTGCTGCAATTGCGGCAATTTGGGTTCAAGTGAGCCCTTTTTTATTTTTTTAAAATTTCATTAATATGGTGATTGGAGCGGAGGAGGAAAGGGGTGGGAGCGGCGGTGGATGGGGAGGCGGTGGAGTGAGAGATGAAGGTTGGGCTCCATCTGATTGTGGTTGTTTTGGGTGTGGTTGAAGAGAGAAGAGATGATGTTGGGCAGTGGAGCGAGAGGACACATACAAGGGAGTGAGATAGAAACGATGATTAGATATTTGCAATGCATGATATGATCTGTGAGTCTGGGCGATCCAATGATCGATATTAAAAACAACTGTTTGTCTTTCACGGATCGCTTATAGTGGTATTTCATCATAACTGTTGTGTTTTTTTTTTTTTGGTTAATACATAGGCTTCTATGTTTTAGTTTGCTATTTTTTTTTTGAAATGACCCCTTTAATATGTATTTTTTTTTTATTTTCGACTTTCTAGTTTTGTTTAGTCTTTATATATATATATATATATATATATATATATATATATATATATATATATAAAGCGAGCTGCTATTCCCGCTTTTTCCTCCCGCTCTTCATTGTTCCACTTATCAGACGACAGATTGCTTACACTTACATTTACAAGTTGCTTGCATGCATTGGCCTTTAAGCACCACTTGAAAGCAACAGAGCATGCATTGGTCATATATATATAAAGCGAGCTGCTATTCCCGCTTTTTCCTCCCGCTCTTCATCGTTCCACTTATCAGATGACAGATTGCTTACACTTACATTTACAAGTTGCTTGCATGCATTGGCCTTTAAGCACCAATTGAAAGCAACAGAGCATGCATTGGTCATTAATTCGGTGGCCTCAGAATTACAAAGCTCTCCTATGCCTTTTCTCTCTCATTTCTCTCGCTACCCTTTCATCACCTGGAATCCTCTGCTCGTCTCTTTCTCCATCTCCATTTCTGCGAACCCGATCCGCCGCCGCACTGGTCGCCACCCATCCTTGCCTCTGCACTGGTCGTCGCCCACCATCGCGGCCGCCCTATTCGCCGCCCATCATCGTCTCTGTCGCCGCCCACAGAACTGTGAAACCACCACAACTTGAAACCACCTGTTAGACAGCTATCTCCATGCAAGGCAATAAAGTAAATGCGTTGGAAATAATTCCATCAATGCTGCGATCATTGCCTAATTTACTGCAGCATTTAATCTGATCTTATTCTTGCAAAGGATCTGGTCGTGATCTCCTTATTCTCTCCTTCTCAGTCAAAGGAAATCCTGCACATTAATTCTCCTTATTATAACAATTATGTGGCGCATTGATACTCATTCATTGTAGCAATTATTTTCATTTATTCTCTTTTATTCTTGGTCAAGTATCAGGTCACGATCTCCAATTGATTACATGCATATATCAGATCGTGATGCTACCAAGTAAAAGCGTGTATATATATTATATTTGTAAATCAAATAAAATTAAGTATTCAATTGTCTTATATGGTATCAGCTTAGCCAAAGCTTCACAACACTCCTCGATCCCTCACCCTCTGCCATGGCCACCACTATCACCACCCCATCCAAACCTTCTCTTCTTCTCAATGCCACCATCACCTTCAAACTGTCTCGAACCAACTACCGTGCCTGGAAACGTCAGGTTACTACCCTCCTCTCCGGCATCCAAATCTTAGGCCACATCGATGGCACTACACGATCCCAAACTCCCACCACACTCACTGATGGTGTGCCAAACCCCAACCCAGAATACACAAACTGGTTCACTATTGATCAACTCATCATCAACCTTCTTCTATCATCTATGACTGAAGCAGACAGTCTCTCCTTTGCCTCCTATGACACTGCTCGAGCACTCTGGGTTGCCATTGAAGCCCAATACGCGAACACCTCTCGCTCTCACGTCATGTCTATCAAAAATCAGATTCAACGTTGCACCAAGGGTGACAAATCCATCACTGACTATCTCTTCTCAGTTAAAAGCCTTGCAGACGAGCTCGCTGTCATTGATAGAAATATCTCTGATGATGATCTTACCCTCTATATCCTCAATGGTCTTGGATCTGAATACCGTGACATTGCTGCTTCAGTCCGGACTCGTGAGCATCCCTTCACCTTTGAAGAACTTCACAGCCACCTTCTTGCCCATGATGAATACATCCGCCGTGAATCCCAGGTGGAAATCCAGGTTCCAACCGCAAACATAGCTCACAAAAACTACAAAAAGGATGGTCTCTTACCAACACCATCACATGGCCGTGGCTTCTCCTCTCCTTTCCCACGCGGCTCAAACTATGGCCGCGGCTATGGCCGAGGCAAACCCAGAGGCTTTAACCCCCGTGGAAATAGGCCACCACCGCGTTGCCAATTCTGCTCCGCCATAGGACATATTGCTCGCTACTGCCCAGAAATTCCTAAACCTGGCAACCCTCCAATGGCTCACTATGCATCTGCCAACCCCACCAACCCTAACTGGGTGTTTGACACTGGGGCTAGTCACCATGTTGCAAATAGCCTGAATAATATGCACATTCATTCAGAATATGAGGGTCCTGAAGAAGTACAAATTGGTGATGGTACAGGTTTAAAAATCTCTCACATTGGCTCCACTACACTTCCCACACCAAACACTACTTTCCATCTCAATAACATTCTTTGTGTTCCTCATGCAAAACATAATCTTATTTCTGTATCTAAATTTTGCAAATCTAACAATGCTTATGTTGAGTTTCATTCTTCTTTTTTCTGTGTGAAGGATCAGGTGACGGGGGCGGTTTTGATGCGAGGACCAAGTAATGGTGATCTATACACCTATAGCCCAACTATCCCTTCACCTACTGCCCTATCCACAACCATATCCACCATCGATCTCTGGCATGCAAGATTTGGCCATCCATCTCCAAAAGTGCTTACACAAATGCTGTCTAGTTGTGGTGTATCTAGGAATTCTAATAGCAAATTTATGCATTGTAATTCCTGCTCTATTAATAAAAGCCACAAACTTCCTTTCTCTATATCCTCCATACACACAACTTCTCCTCTTGAACTTATTTTTTCTGATGTTTGGGGACCATCTCCTATAATGTCCATAAATGGCTACAAATATTATCTTGTTTTTGTTGACCACTTTACTCGCTACACATGAATCTATCCAATAAAAAGTAAAACAGATGTAGCTATCATATTTCCTCAATTTCACTCTAAAATTGAAATTTTTTTCTCCCACAAAGTCAAATCTATTTACACTGATGGTGGAACTAAATTTTTCAAACTGAAATCCTTTTTCAACACCCACGGGATATCCCATTTTGTCACCCCACCTTATACCCCTGAACACATTGGCATTGCTGAACGCAAACATCGCCATATAGTAGAAACTGCTCTTACACTACTCTCTCACTCTTCTGTTCCACAAAAATTCTGGTGTTACGCCTTTCAGATGGCAGTGTACCTCATCAATCACATGCCTACCCCTCAATGCAATAACAAGTGTCCTCATGAGATTCTCTTTGGGTCCAAACCCAATTACCATAACCTTCGTGTCTTTGGGAGTCTATGCTATCCTTGACTACGTCCTTACTCTCTACACAAACTGTCAAATAGAAGCATGTCATGTGTATTTCTAGGCCCCTCTCCTCAACACCATGCCTACCAATGCTACCATATTCCAACTCAAAAACTATACCTCTCTAGGCATGTGGTCTTCCATGAGTCAATCTTCCCCTTCACCACAACTAATTCGGATCCTATCCTCCCAACCTCAAACCCTAATACACACCCAACCATCTCTCGCCATCCACTCATACTACAACAACTCCATACAAATTTGCCTCCTCCAACCACCCCACCAATCACTCCTCAAAACTCCAATGCAACTTTACCCACCTCTCCTATAACTACAAATCCCCCACACACCCCTACATCGTCCATACCCTCGGTTGATCACACTTCCCCCCAAAACACCACAGATTCATCATTACACTTGGACTCCCCAGCATCGTCACTGCCTCCGCCACCAGCTCCTCTTCGCCCAGTCACAAGAGCAATGAACAACATTCACCAACCAAACCCAAAGTACCTCCTCACCACTAAACATCCTCTTCCACTTTCGGACGAGCCAAGTTGCCTAAGTCAAGCACTCAAAACAAGTGAATGGCGAGATGCTATGAGCAATGAATTCAACGCCCTCATTCAACAACAAACATGGGATCTAGTTCCTAGGCCACACAACAAAAATATCATTGGCTGCAAGTGGGTCTACCGAATCAAAAGAAAAGCAAATGGTGACATTGATAGGTACAAAGCCAGGTTAGTAGCAAAAGGCTTCCACCAACTCCCTGGACTTGACTACACTCAAACCTTCAGTCCTGTAGTTAAGCCTATCACAGTTCGGTTGGTATTCTCCTTAGCCCTTCAACATAACTGGCCACTTCGTCAACTTGATGTGAACAATGCGTTCTTGCATGGCACTCTCTCTGAAGAAGTTTACATGCAACAACTCCCAGGTTTCACCCACCCTGATAAACCTCATCATGTCTGTCACCTTAGGAAGTCCATCTACGGCCTCAAACAAGCACCACGTGCTTGGTATCAAACCTTGCGTAAGTTTCTCTGTGACTATGGCTTTGTCAATTCAAAATCTGACTCATCTTTGTTTATTCTACACAACCAAGGCATGGTACTATACACGTTAGTGTATGTAGATGATATAATTATCACATGAAATTCTAATGCTAAGGTCAATGAATGCATCACCAAGCTTGCCACCACATTCTCCATCAAAGATATGGGTTCACTACACTACTTCCTTGGTGTTGAGGTCATTCCCACATCCACCAGATTATTTCTCTCCCAACACAAGTATATTGCAGAGCTTCTTGAGAGGACAACAATGATTGATGCAAAAGCTGTCCTCACACCACTATCGACCTCACTCCCCTTAATGAGAGATGATGGTTCCACCTCCACTGATGCTACCTTCTATCGCAGCACCATAGGTAGTCTCCAATATCTATCCATGACACGGCCGGACATTGCCTTCTCCGTCAACAAACTCGCTCAGTTCATGCAACGACCAACCACCAATCATTTTACAGCACTAAAGCGAGTTCTACGCTATCTCAAAGGAACCATCTTCCATGGTCTTCACCTTCAAAAACCGACCACCTCTTCTCTCACAGCATACAGTGATGCTGATTGGGCAGGAAACAAAGATGATTACACCTCTACATCTGCACATCTTGTCTACTTTGGCTCTAATCTAATCTCGTGGAAATCATCCAAACAACGAGCAGTAGCGAGGTCCTCTACAGAGGCTGAATATCGAGCTCTAGCAAACACTGCAGCTGAATTATCTTGGGTCAAATCTCTTCTCACTGAGTTAGGTGTACCTTCTCCCTCAACACCCTCCATACTTTGTGACAATCTAAGTGCTACATATCTCACTCAAAATCCGGTATATCATACTCGCATGAAGCACATCTCCATTGACATCCACTTTGTCCGTGATCTGGTACAACAAGGAAAGCTCAAAGTTCACCATGTTAGTACAACTGATCAACTCGCAGATTGTCTCACCAAACCTCTCTCCAAAGCTCGTCATCACTATCTAAGAAACAAGATTGGCGTTTTTGATGGCACTCCAATCTTGCGGGGGCGTGTTAGACAGCTATCTCCATGCAAGGCAATAAAGTAAATGCGTTGGAAATAATTCCATCAATGCTGCGATCATTGCCTAATTTACTGCAGCATTTAATCTGATCTTATTCTTGCAAAGGATCTGGTCGTGATCTCCTTATTCTCTCCTTCCCAGTCAAAGGAAATCCTGCACATTAATTCTCCTTATTATAACAATTATGTGGCGCATTGATACTCATTCATTGTAGCAATTATTTTCATTTATTCTCTTTTATTCTTGGTCAAATATCAGGTCACGATCTCCAATTGATTACATGCATATATCAGATCGTGATGCTACCAAGTAAAAGCGTGTATATATATTATATTTGTAAATCAAATAAAATTAAGTATTCAATTGTCTTATACCACCACTACCTCGAGATGCACCACCTCAACCATAAGCATCGTAAAACGGAATGCTCGATCCCCTGCCACACATTTCAACATCCCCATTGCATTCTTTCATCGGAAATTTGTTTCTGGTGAGTTCTAATTTTTTCAAAAATTTCATAGGGTAGGGCTTGCAGCTTTGGTGGTGGTTGAGGCTGTGAACTGTGAACAGGGGGTTGAAGAGCTGATTGATCATTTTCTCTTTCTTTCTTTTTCCTCTAATTTTTATGTTGTATACCAAAATTGAAATTTCTAATTTTCCCTCTTTCTGTTTTAATTGGTTGCCATTCCTGCAATGTTGCCTCTTCTGTTTCATGTGGTGGATTTTCAGGTATCTACATGGAGGTTCGGTATATAGGAAACAAAAGGGTGTATCAGAGCTTGAAGGTTGGCCATCTCACGGTTTAGGGTTTTCTTCAAACAATCAAGGTAAGTGTTGATACAAAAACGTTTTTGGGGGACTTTTTGGTTCCTGACTTTTCATTTTGCAGACCGCCCTTCCATATATGGTATTTGCCAACTGACGCAGTTCAGCTCTCCATCGATCTTAGGTTTCTCTTTTTATGCCTTCCCTAAACCAGTAATTGTGTTATTATGATTGGGTGGTAGATATGAGTATGAACAGTTTGCCATTGAGAACAAAATCAAATTTTTTTGAACATTTTCATATGGAGTTTGCTTATTGTGTGGGTGGGTGTTAGTATTACCCATTTTTCTAGAAATTTACAATGGTGAATGTTGCTCTCATATAATTTTTTTTGTATTTTTTTATTATATACTGATTTGTGGGCAGAATTTGATAGGATATCAAGCAGAATTTTGTGGAAAAAAGACAGAGAAGATGGAGAGAACATGCAAGATAGATTGAAGAAACTGGTAATATTTGTCTATCCATGCTGGAATTGCATTTTATACAGCTGAGTTTTTGGTTTTGAGAATCATTTGTGTTTTAATGGCATCAATTCAGTAGCTTCTACAATTTTTTTGGGTTCATGCCTTTTATTTTAATTACTGCAGGATAGTTGAATTTATCTAAAAAAAATACTTCAGATCCCTTAGCCTTGAAGCTAAGTGATTCAGGGAACAATATTTAGGATTGCAAAAGAAACTGACTAAATGAATACTATCATAGCAAGGACTAGGTTTAAATGTTACTCTTCAATTGGGAAAGAGAGTTCTAAGAAGAGGAAAGTTGAAAGGGCTCATAATCACATGGTGAGCCGAAATGTGATGGGTATCTGAAATTGTGAATCAATAAGTGCTTTGAAGGTTATCTTTTCCTGTTTATAAGTATAAAACTACTTAAAGCACTGTTGTTTGTACATCTAAAACCATGATCTTCCCCCTATTTTTGGGGTGCCATTGTGAAAGTTCTTCAAACATTGGTAATAACACATAAATACAGATGTAGGTGTATCTGTCATAGCCATTATAAAAAATGGATACCATAGTAGGAGATTGAAAGCTCCTACAACTTTAAATTGTAGCTGTCAAAGAATTCCTTCTGTTGGTAGTACCACATTACTATGAGCATTTGTGGTTTGGTTTTGAGATAGAGATTCAATTAAGCTATCTAGACCGTGATTCTTCTAATGAGTAGTTTTCTCTTTTAGCATCCAAACATTTATATATAGGGGCAATAGAGAGTAATAGTGAGTTTTTTTCTCATGTGTTTTTGTCATCTCATGGATTGTACTTGTATACTAATCTGCTTTAGCTATATCAAAATTTATATACCATGCAACTTTGTAAGTTAATTTCTAATGTATGGG
Source organism: Calophaca sinica (assembly GCA_037113605.1). NCBI lineage: Eukaryota > Viridiplantae > Streptophyta > Magnoliopsida > Fabales > Fabaceae > Calophaca > Calophaca sinica. The sequence goes on from CM073731.1 coordinate 119,548,329, forward strand.
ATGCTATCATGCTGACATTGTGATTAATGGGTTGCCATCAACAGTGAGATGTTTAAAGAAGTTAGTAAGCACTGGAGGAGAGAATCACAATTCCTGTCATTAATTCCTTGGCAAAGTGTATGGAAGCTGAATTAGATCCTGGGCAACGGATAATAACCCATTCTAATTATCAGTCGAGCAAGTAACATTTTTTATGTTTATTTCATTATTTCATTAGTCCTCTTTTAGTGTAATTTGAATATTTGAATATTTTTAATTTTTTAAGATGGAAGTTTCCAAGTTTGGAGGAATAGTAGATTGAAAATTGGAAGGTTCATAGAGACATTGGAGGTATATGAATCTTCGTATCTTGCAGCTGGAGATTATAAATAAATGCATGTAAAGTCTCAGTATCAGAAAAAAAATTACAACACAAACATTAGGAAATAGAGCTTTGTGTGGTCTAAATAAAGGACTTTACTTTAGAGGAGGCCTCGGACCTTCGAATGAGATTAGCAAAGTTGAAGTTGTCTCTATTTGGAGAATAAGCAAGGAACATGAATCAAGATTAATAAAAGTGTTGATGGGACAAAGTTTTGAGTAGGGCTTACCATTTTTTTAGGATGCTTTGCAAGGTTTAAGTCCTAATCTTCGCTTTTGCTATACTAATTAATACCTAGGAAACTTAATTACTCTGTTAGAAAAATGCATGCCTTAAACAATATTAGAAACCATATGAATATAAATCCTCCCATTGTAAATTGCATTGTTCACTCTAAATTTGATTCCGAGTATTAGACAATATACACCATTACGTTATTCAAAGTTAGAAGCAAATTTTTATTTTGTTATTTCTTTTGACTTATGTTCTCATTTCCTTTATGTATAGCATTGTTATTTTTAGACTGTTTTCATTCTGAGTTGCTTTATAGCATTGTGTCAAGGGTTTGTCTACATCATTTTGATTTTGATTTGTGCAGTTTTTCTTCATTTCATTTCCTATTGCTTTTGTTTGAGTTTCTTGATCTCTGTCGTAGCCTGGTGAAGTTAAATGTAATGTTGTAGATATATTGTGCAGGGAGGGAGATCTTTGTACCTTCTTCAAAGGAAGAGAAGCTTGGTATATATACTTTTGAAAATCAATTACTTAAATATGAATAGGTGGACACTGGACAAAATTGAGTAGAAGAAAACTATGTAGGTAAGCTTTTCTTTCTTTCACTATCCTTATCCCCACGGTTATAACTCATTGATTTGTTCTCTTCCTTTTAACTCCAACAACATCATTTGCCTCCACTTTTTTTAGTTCTAAGTTTCATCCATCACAAGTGTTGTAATAGACTTAAGATATAGAATTTCCCTGTTTTCATTAACTTATGATATATAACTTAGTTTTTTTTTTCTTAGGCTCATGGTTAAGTAGTTTTGTCAATTTCTAAATTTAAAATGGTTACATCAAGCACTATACACATCATTTATATGTTATATTTCAACTATTCTTTTTTGTGTGCTTAATGTTACGATTTGATACAATTTATACATCTGGCTGCTGTAGCATTTTATGCAAGTAGAAGCAGAACAGAAAAAAAGGGCTTAAATTCTTGAGTTTGAAGGTAATTCCAATTTTTCATTTTTGAAGGATTATATTTTTCATTATTGTTGTCCTAAAATTAGTTTTAGAACCCATGGCCTCTTGGCTATATGCAGTGATACTATAGTACCAATGTTTTTATCAATATACACAGGAGAAGTTGAAAAGTTAGAGACATTTTTTTTTATCTATATTGGCATTTTACCATAATTTGATATAATTTACCCTTGACAGGTGTGACAACCACCCTAAATTTTTAAATGGAGCCGCCACTAATATTTATTTTTAGGAAAGATTGGAAAAGCTGTTTTTGAAAATGATTTGAAAATTGATCTTCGAACCAAATTTTGAGCCCGGGAGTTGGTAAGGTATTAGCACCCCTAAAACGCCCATAAAAATGGTACCTTTAATTGTTTAAAAAAAGGATTGTTTGTTTGCCTTAAAAATTGATTTCCAAAAGGTTTTTAAAAGACTACCATAAAAAGATATAAGCATAGTAATGACATTTTCTATACGCATAAATATTATAAAATATTGGCTGATAATGTATTTATTTAATTGAGATAGTAATCTAATCAATATTTGATTTTCGTCGCTTTTTATTTAGGGAATCTGAAAAGAAATAAAAAAAAACCTAAAACTCTAATTTGGACTTTTAAGAAATCAAATTGAATTAACTAAACCTACTTCACATATTTCCTCCTAAAAGTATAATCCTTTTTATTGACAATTAGCAAATAAGAACAAGGGCCTTGATTACTTTAGTTACCCAAAAAAAATCTGGTTTTTATTTCACAAAAATTGTTTTTCTTTTTTACGGGGACATATATTTTGCTCTCATACCCAGATTTATACCTTATTACAATTATGACACTTAAATTATTTGCAATTTGACCTGTAACCTGGATTTGGCCCCTTTGGAAGGCCAAATCCCGTAACCCTAATTTACACCATTTACAGAACACAGGGGACAGTGAAGAAATTGAATAAATAACAACTAACAATCAGCATACAGAGTGAAAAGGATGAAATCTTACTTCAATACACATCATAGGTTCAGATCGAAGTCCAGAATATGATCAAACCAAACAAAATGCATAAACAGAACGCTGAGAATTTATAGAGAAGAGGAGGAAGAAGAGAACAAAAAAAAAACCTGAACTCACAGTTCTTGATCCAAAAAAGGAGACAAAATCCAGAACCCTTAAAACTCTAACAGTGTTTGAAGAGAAAAGAAAAAAAATTCTGAAAAGAAAAAAGAAATTTCTGAGTCTGTCTTCTCTAACGCCTTGCTTCAGCTTCTTTGAGGATCTTCCAGCTATTTGCTCTCGCCCTCACTGCGTGCCCCCTTTGCCTTCAGAAGGATGGGGTATTTATAGCATTTTTTGAGGAGACCCCTTCACACCCGATCTTCTCATATGTTCCTGAAAAAGCGAATCGAAAATACAAATTAGTAAAAGATAAGGATAAAAGATAGAGATTAAGATTCTCCATTCTGTTCCTGAGGCCGGTTTCTTCGGTGATGAACTACCTCTTTTTGTTCTGTTTCTTCGAATTTGAACAAACACAAAAAATGGAATTTTGGGGAACTAAGATTCTGATAATACGAGATGAGAGATGTAGGGATGAGGGCACGATTTTAGGGGAATAGAAGAGGTGTGGCCGCGGCTGGGTGATGAGAAATTAGGGTTTGGTACTTGAAAAGAGAAAGGATAAGAGGAAGAAGATATGAGGTCGTGATTTGGGGGAGAGATAAGGGGAGAGGATCGGCTGGAGCAGCGCTCAAATGGGAAGGAAGAAAGGGTATTAGGGTTTGAAGATGATGATTTGGTTTGTTGGGAAGATTTGGGGGAGGAATTGCCGCGACTTAAGATCGAAAATTAAGGGAGGGATCAGGGTTAGGTTTAGATGAGAATGAAGAAGGAAGAAGAAAGTGAAGAGAAAGAGGAGGGGATGGAGGCGAGAATCTGGGAGGAGAATAAAATTTAGGTTTAGGATTTGGGTGGAGAAGGAAAGATGAGAGGGATGAAGAAAAGAGAAAATCGTGGAGGAGAGGGCTTGGAGCGGCGCTGCTGTTCTGGGTGAATTGAGGAAAAAATTAGGGTTTAAAGGTTAGGTTAAAACGAGTTGGGTTCAGAAGTTTGGGCTAATTGGTGAAGCTGGGCTAGGGGTGTGCGAGAGAGAAAATGGGGGTGCAGAAAGTAAGCAGAGGAGGAGGAGCAGGAAAAGGCGCATGGAGGTGTGGAACAAAAGAAAAAAAGGGGTGCACGAGTAAAAGAGGTGGGCTGGGCGTTGGAATGGAAAGAAATGGGCCGCGTGGGGGGTGGCATGCTGGGTTGTGCTGCTATATGCACCCCCAGTATTGCTATTTACATCCCCTTTCTTCAAAAAAAACATTTTATTTTATTTCTTTTTTTTTTCACTTTTTCTTTCTTTCTTTTTGCCTTCTTCTCTTTATTTTAAGACAAAAAATATCATTATATTTATTATTTAAAAAGTTAAAATAAATAATAAAATAAAATAAAAAGGCCGGACAAAATTAGGGTACTACAGCTGCCCCTCCTTAATTACATTTTACTCGAAGGTCTTCGTGCATTCGTTGTAAAAGGTAATTAAGGATAAATGACTCTAATTTTGTTCGAAACAAGTGGTTTGAGATTGCGATATTGGTTCTTGACTTTGGTGAGAGATTCTAGGGTCGGTACCCTTCGAATTCCCTGTAAGGCGTAGGTATGACTAGCTTTTACGGAAATTGGTGGGAGATTCCAGGTTCGGTTTCCTGGCGAATTTCTCGTAAGACATAGGTCTGGCTCCTAGCTCTTACAAAATGGATTAACTTCCCTGTTTGGGGAAAGTTTGGGCCGCGAGTTTCTTCGTCACTCGACACAAGTTTGGGTCAGATTTCCAACAAGGGTAAGTCAGGTTCTTAACTCTTGTTAAAAGGTACGGATTGACTACCTTGCTTTAAGGAATGTCCGTGGTATGAGTTTCTCTGTCACTCAATATGGGTTCGGGTCAGATTCCCGACAAGGTATAGGTCAGGTTCCTAACTCTTGCTAAAACATGGACTGGTTTTCCTACTGCAGGTGAACGTCCAGTGTACGAGCTTCTCCGTCACTCAACACAAGTTCGGGTCAGATTCCCGACAAGGGGTTAGTCAGGTTCCTAACTCTTGCTAAAAGGTACGGATTGGCTATCCTATTTTAAGGAATGTCCATGATATGAGTTTCTCTGTCACTCAAGATAGGTTTGGGTCAGATTCCCGGCAAGGTGTAGGTCAGAATCCTAACTCTTGCTAAAGCATGGACTAGTTTTCCTATTGCGGTAACGTCTCAGTGGTACGAAGCTTCTCAGTCACTCAAACATTCGGTCGATTCAGACAAGGTATAGGTCAGATTCCTAACTCTTGTTAAAAGGTGTGGATCGATTTCCATAATTGAGGAAGATTCGAGACGCGGGTCAGGTTCCTGACTAAAGGCTTGGGTCAGATTCCCAAGGTGGTGGGTCAGATTCCCAGTAAGGTGTAGGACAGGTTCCTAATTCATGCTAATAGATTGAATAGGCTGAGTACTAGTTCTTACTGAGTAACAACAGACCAACTGTATATGATATTTGAGAGGGTGGGTCAATGGACCCAAAAACTTTGATGATCATGCATGATGCAATGAATGGTATGCCATGCATGAAATGTTGTTTTGTTTTTTAGAGAAATATTTTTTTTAAGGTGGGTCGGGGACCCAAAAGTATTGATTGTTATGCAAGATACAATAAATGACATGCTATGCATGAATGTTGTTTGTTTTTAGAGAAATAATTTTGAAGGTGGGTCGGGGACCCAAAAGTATTAATGATCATGTGAAATGCAATGAATTGTATGCTATGCATGAATATTATTATTGTTTTGAATTTTTTTTTTGATTCCCTGAATTCCTTTGAGGACTCTGCCCCTAGACTCGTGGGGTGATAACTTTATGTTGGCTTGCTTGTCCAAATGGTTGACTTTGCAATGAACCAGATTTGCGTATTTGCCCCTTAATAAATCATTTTATAGATCCTCAAATTTTCAGCTTCATGCTTTGAATGTCCTTGGGAGGATTAGATTGACAACTTTGATCCATAAAGACTTTTCCGTGTCCTTTGGCCTTTGCCCAACCATGTGAGGAAGGATCATGTTAAGGGACAAACCACTTTGTGTAGCTCTGCAACTGGAATGAAATCTTGAATGCGAAGCTTGTAGACGATGGGCACTGCTTTTGCCCCCAGCTTCTTGGTTTATGTTTAGATCTGTGAGGTCCAATTTGGGTTGACGTGTTTGTGAATTTGACCCTAACTTCTGCCTAGGCCGCTCTTTGCGAGTTTTTAACCTAGCGGGTCGCTCTAACTTCTGCCTAGACCGCCCTTTCGGGTTTTCAGCCTAGCGAGCATTTTATATTCTTTTTTTAGGTAAAGCAATTGCACTGAGGAATTTATATGGATTTCCTCTTTCAAAAATCAAGTTTTAAGAAAATATGAGCAATTTGACTTTGATCAGAATGGACTTTATTAGGGTTGTAACGTGGCCAGGGGTTCAAGGCTATGAAAAAAAGGATATTTCAGGCTCAAAAAGTATTTAAGGGTTCATGAAAACAAGGATCTTTAGTACCAAGATGCACTTGGATGGTTGCTAGCACAATTGTCTTGTTTTGCTTTTGCATTTTTATCCATTTTTTGATCTTCGCAGGTGTCTTTGACACGTTTTTGACATTTCTTTGAATTGTCCTTGATACCTTATTGCTTGCTTTGCTCTTCTTTTTCCTGAAAAGACAAAGTTGGTCGGAGACTTGTGCTATTCTTCATTGTATGGACGATCCTTATTCAGGGTATTTAAAAGAAAATTTCGTTTTAGGCTCAAAAGGGGTAGCAAGGGATAAGTATTTGGATAGAGAAAAAAGGCCAAACTTCATCTCAAAATCTCATTGCTCACATCTTCACAAAACTTAACTTTTGATAATTTGTGCATTTGCTTTACCATTATTCTATGAGCTAAAATTGAAAAATTCAAATTGCAGCTTTATTGATGAACTGAAAAGATGAGAACATAATGAGCCCTTTACAAAATGTGCCCTCGGGCTTGTAGCAAAAGCATAAAAAGTAAACAGAGTTATCTTTTTTGAAGTCCAACCACTTGGTGGCGTTGATCAGATCTTGCACTTTGTATTTAAAAGCCTCAGCAATTCTCAATTGAATGACCCATTGCCCCAACTTGGCATGTTGTGATGAGCAGCGTTTGTATCTTCTTCCATCTCTTGGCTCATACTGCATGATGGTTTTTGAATGTCGAGGTTGGCAATCCTTCTGCTTATTATCCCCGCTTCCACTCTTTCCCCGACAACAACTAGGTCTGAGGATCTTGAAGAGACATTTCCCATCATCAGATCATAGAAGGGTTGTTGAAGTGCGTCAGTGAACGTGGTAACCATCTCTTTCTCAGATAGCGGAGGTTCCACTTGGGCTGCAATCCCCCTCCATCTTTGGGCATACTCTTTGAAGCTTTCATTGCCCTCTTTTGCCATGGTTTGCAACTGGGAGCGACCAGGAGCCATGTCCATATTTTATTTATATTGTTTGATGAAAGCTTTAGTGAAATCATTCCATGAGTTGATTTTGCTCCGCTCTAACTGCATATACCAGCGTAGGGATGCCCCGGTAAGACTCTCTTGGAAGAAATGGATTAGGAGCTTATCATTACTGGAGCAGGAGGCCATCTTCCGGCAGTACATGATGAGGTGGCTTTTTGGACAAGTTAAACCCTCATATTTGACGAACTCAGGAACTTCGAATTTTGGAGGAATTACCACGTCCAGGACCAAACATACTTTTGAAGCTTTGAACCCAATATGATTTGCCCGTTCAATTGCTTTCAGCCTATCTTCCACAATTTGGAGTCTCTCCTGGTCTAGGAGGTCTCCTGATAGGCCATTGGGAGCCTCTCGATACTCATTAGTGCTGGTGGCATGGTTCTCATCAATGGTCAATTTTGCACCCAAGTTCTGCAAGAGGTCCAATATCTTGTCCATCTTACCCTTGATTTGGTCGAGTTCTTCTCTCATCGCTTGCTGATTCTGTTCCAACAAGTCCATGAGTCTAGATTGAGCTCGGGTCCGGTAGGGATGCAGGGAAAGCTTATGCGTATCTATTTTCTGTGGAGGAGAAAAAAATGAGTTATGTTATGAAGATGCCATGATTATGCATGTCATGAATATTTTTTTTTATGTACATTTTATGCAAAATAATATGATGAATAATGGAGAAACATTTTTATTTTATTTTATTTTTTTCTATAAAAATAAAATGAATGCAAGGATAATGAGAAATGTCGCTAAAAAAAGAGAAAATACTTTTTTTTCGAAAATTTATTTTTTAGAGGGAAAAAGAATGAGAAGGGAAAATATTTTTGAAACTGCGCTATTTTTTTGCAAAGAAGAATAACAAATAATATTTTTTAGAGAAAAATATCATTTATTATCTTTCACAATTTTTGAAATGTGAATGAAAAATAAATGGATGAAGGAAAAAACGGGCAGAGTGTGCCCCTTGTGATATAGGCCGGTATTTCCTAAGATCTTAGGTCATACGACTTTTGTCACATGGAAAATGGGATAAGGTATGCTCCTTTTGTGATATGGGCTGGTAGCTCCTTAAAAAGGGTCTATGGTCCACATAAGTGTATTTCCATTGGGTGGATTTAAGATATTAATCTAAAAGGTCCCTAGAGCCAAGGGTCCCATTTGAAAATGTTACCACCAATAATAAGTATATTGTAGCGACCGAAAAATCCGGAAGGATTTATTCGAGTTTAATGGAGCCGCCACCAATAATTTATTTCATAGGGAAAATATTGGAAAAAACCTTTTTTTGAAGAAAAGTAGTCATTGAGACCAGATTTGGGTTCGGGAGTCGATTATGTGTAGGGAAGGTATTAGCACCCTACAACATCCTTTCGAAAAAGGTTACCTCTAATTAATTGTGCAAATTTTATTAACTTCTAAAAAAATATTTATTTCCCTTTTATTTTAAAAAAAAAAACTTAACCAAGATAAAAAAAAGAGGACTTAATAAAAGTCGTTTATTTTTGCGCTTGACAGGAGTGGGCTCCTGCTCCTACGTATCTCCGGGTGCAGTGGAGAAATCAAAGGCTACGTAGTTCTTTGGGTAGAAAATGGTTGCGTGTTGGTTGATTTTAATTGTATAAAAAGGTAGGTTTTATAGAGACCAAACAAGAAGCAATCAAGAGTGGCCCTCGTTAATAACCTTTTTTTTTGTTTATAAAATTAACGGTATTCGTAATGTTCAAACGGGAAGCAATCTCGAGTGATCATTACTAGTAAAAAAAAAACTTAATTTTATTTTTAATAAAAAGATAGGTTTTCGTAGGGACCAAACGAGAAGCAATCAAGAGTGGTCCTCACTAATAACCCAATTTTATTTAGAACATTAAGATACTTGTAATGACTAAACGGGAAGCAATCTCGATTAATCATTACTAGTAAATTAATTTTCGGGATTTTTATCATGTGATTTTTTAAGAAAAATAGGATTTCAAAACTTGTATGTGAAATTTAGTTGAATAAGATTGTACTAATTTGACTAAAAAAAAAGACCAGAATAGAATAAAAAGGAAAGAAAAGAAAAGAAACACAAAAAAAAAACAAAAAAAGGGAAGGGGCGTAAATGAAGAGAAAGCGGAGTGCGAATAACAGAACATAAAATAAAGGGGAGGGGTGTGATAAGAAAAATAAAAATAAAAATAAAAAGGAGCAGAACATGAAATAAGGGGGGGAATTAAACCTAAACACACACACACACCAAAAAACAAAAGGAAAGAAAAGATGCAGCGCCGCTGCAAGAAAGAAAGAAAAGGAGATGAGAGGGAAGGAGGGGAAAGAGAGAGAGAGAGAGAAGAGAGAGAGAGCGAGAAGGAGGGTGAGGGAGGCTGAGAGGGTGGAGATCGTGGCTGGGGAGAGAAGGAGGGAGGAGGAAGAAAAGGGGGAGAGAGGGAGTCAGAGAGATTGTGGGAGAGGGGGGGTTTTACCTTCTCCTTCTTTGCGTTTTGCCTCTGCTTCTTCTCCCTGCTTCTGCGTTTTTTTTTTTGCTTCCTGTTTTTGCTTCTGTTTTTTTTTTTTCGTTTCTGCTTGCTTCTTTTTTTCTGTTCTTCTCTTTTTTCTCTAAATTTTTCTCTCAAATTGCTGTGTATAATTGGTACCAAGAATGAGGTATCCAATTCTGAAATTAAGTGTAATTTTCTCCTCCGTCTCCCTGTTCTCTCTTCTTGCTCTACTATTTATAAAAAAAAAAGGTTCAGTTTGTCAACTTGAGGTTGCAACTTGTATGCTAAGTGTGTGCTAAAATGATGCTGAGGAGATGGTAACATGTGCAAAGTCTGAGATGATATCAATGGTTTGAAAAAAATTGCAATCAGTAGTGACTTCAACAACGGTGCTCCTCCTTTTTGATTAAATTGCATTGTTTGTCAAACTTGGTTGGCGAGATGAAGAAAAAGCAAGAGGCCTATGGGGACATATAGTCATAAGACATAGTTTGTAGAGTGGCTGAGGAGATATGCAGAGGACTTTGGTGAAGATATGCAGATGACGTTGGGAAGGGTGGAGTGTGGAAATCTGACTTTGATTTTCAGTTTTGAATTTTAGGTTTTTTTTTGTTAATAACGCTTGTAATGGACTGCAATTGGGATAAAATTGGCCCAAAATAATTTATGAGGATTTTTCCGTTGCATCATTAAAAGGGATTTGTCCGTTGCAGCATTAAAAAATTGAAACACGGATACGGAAATGATTCTCGGACACACTTGGTGTCCGACATCGTATTTCCAAACGACCTATCCCTGGCTAAGATACGATCTCCCCATTTCGGCATACGACCTCTCCACGGCTCGACGCGCGACCTCGGCTCAGACGCGACCTCCCCGCGGCTCGGCAGACGACCTCTCCACGGCTCGACGCGCGACCTCGACGCGACTTCTCCGGCCAAGACGCGACCTCATTTCGATGCGCGACCTGGCTCGGCAGACGACCTCTCCACGGCATACGACCTCTCCCACGGCTCCGCGACCTCGGCTCGACGCGACCTCTCCACGGCTCGGCGCGCGACCTCATTTCGATGCGTGACCCCGCGGCTCGGACGCGACCTCTCGCGACCTCCCGCTGACTCGGCGTCGACCTCTCCACGGCTCGGCATCGACCTCTCCACGGCTCGACCGCGGCTCGATGCGCGACCTCTCCTCGGCACGCGCGACCTCGGCTCGATGCGACTTCTCCGCTCGGCTCGCGACCTCATTTCGAGACGCGACCTCCCGGCATTTCAGTAGCGGACAAAAAAATGAAAATATGAGCGGACAAAATTGGGGTATAATTTGCCCCTCTTTAGTTATATTTTATTAGAAAATGCAAACAACAATGGTTGTTATATTTTTGTCATAAAATAGAGCTAAAGATAAATACACTAATTTTGTCTTGAACTTGGCGTGAGGAATGACAATGAGGATCAACGCTTGATCGTTTAATCGGAAAGTGATAAGGAAGGAATACGGCCGGTCTGCATCTTGTGAGGTAATCTAAAAGCAATAAAGAGGATTAACGCTTGGCGCGTTTATCGAAAACTATAAAGAAGGATCTCGCGGTCAGTCTTGACGCGGTGATCGAAAGCAAAATGAGGATTAACGCTTGGCGCGTTTATCAAAAACTATAAAGAAGGATCTCCGCCAGGTCGCATACGACACGGTGATCGGAAGGTTCGACGCCAAGTAGGGTATTGACGCGTCGATGGAAAGCAATAAAGAAGGATCAACATCGTGTCCGAACCGATATGTTGGTCAAAAAGCAATAATGAGGACTACCGCGGTCGGGTCTTGCATCGACGCGGTAATCTTAAAGCAATAAAAAGGGGTGATGCTCGACACATTTATCAGAAAACTATAAAGAAGGGTCACCGCCAGGTCGGGTACTGACGCGGTGATCGAAAAGCAATAAAGAGTGAGCGATACTTGGCGTGTCGCTTTGAAAGCAAAATAAAGGACCAATGCTAGGCGCATTGTTTGTAAACGAGAATGAAGGATCAAATTTTGGTGCACGGACCAGGTATAACAAAACGGCTAAAAGGTGGTGATATGAAGATGATGCACGGATATATGGTATGTGATGCATGTATGCAATGCGATTATTATTTTTACTGATTCCTCGTCCCGTATGATCTCTGGTGCTTAAAGATATGGGACGGACTGAGATTCATCGGATTTAGTCATGCTATGCCTTCGACTGGGAGGGAGCGCGAGTTATCGATGCTGCGCTAGTTACTTTTTAAAGGTAATCCCTTTGCCCTTTTTGAAACTTATTTGTTGAGATTTGGCGTGTCCTCGTGATTCTTAAGATGTATATAATAACTTTAATGCTTTCCCATATCATCACATGCTTCACAATTCAGTGTCTATTATCATAAAACAACATTTTGAAATACGAGAACGGAGGTGTTTGGTATTCAAAAAAAAAAGAGTCATGTGTACAAGGACTGAAGTTACACAGACTTGAAGATACATCAAGAAAAATGCAGGAAGAAGAAAAAACAAAGAAAGACAATAACTAAGCAGATATTTTATAGTTTGTGTCTTTGTAGGAACAAATGCCAGCTTCCCATATCCATAACTTTGATTACTCATTACTCTACTTCTGAAAATATATAGAACTGCCACAGTTGGGTAAGAGCCCCTTGATGCGTCAGCCTTCTTCAATGTCCGATTTCAGATCCTAACTTTTGCTTGGATTGCTCTTTCAAGTTTTCAATCCAACGGGTCGCTCTAATTTTTGCCTAGGTCGCCTTTTCAGGTTTTCAACCTAGCGAGCTCACTTTTGCTTGGTTTTTATATGTTTTTTTTTAGGCATAATATTTTTTGACTGCATCAGAGTTTACTGGGAGCGGGAGATTTTCGCCGCCCATCCTTGTGAGGATTAAGGCCCCTCCGGAAAAGACTTTCTTTACAGTATATGGGCCTTCATAATTCGGGGTCCATTTTCCACGAGCATCCTTTTGTATGGGCAAAAACTTCTTTAGTACTAAATCTCCTTCTTGAAATTCCCGGGGGCGAACTTTCTTTTCAAAGGCCCTTTTCATCCTTTGCTGATATAGCTATCCATGACATAAGTATTATAAAAAGATATAAGCATACTAATGACATTTTCTATACGCATAAATATTATAAAATATTGGCTGATAATGTATTTATTTAATTGAGATAGTAATCTAATCAATATTTGATTTTCGTCGCTTTTTATTTAGGGAATCTGAAAAGAAATAAAAAAAAAAACCTAAAATTCTAATTTGGACTTTTAAGAAATCAAATTGAATTAACTAAACCTACTTCACATATTTCCTCCTAAAAAATATAATCCTTTTTATTGACAATTAGCAAATAAGAACAAGGGCCTTGATTACTTTAGTTACCCAAAAAAAAATCTGGTTTTGTATTTAACAAAAATTGTTTTTCTTTTTTACGGGGACATATATTTTGCTCTCATACCCAGATTTATACTTTATTACAATTATGACACTTAAATTATTTGCAATTTGACCTGTAAATTGATTTGGCCCCTTTGGAAGGCCAAATCCTGTAACCCTAATTTACACCATTTATAGAATACAGGGGACAGTGAAGAAATTGAATCAATAACAACTAACAATTAGCATACAGAGTGAAAAGGATGAAATCATACTTCAATACACATCATAGGTTCAGATCGAAGTCCAGAATATGATCCAACCAAACAAAATGCATAAACAGAACGCTGAGAATTTACAGAGAAGAGGAGGAAGAAGAGAACAAAAAAAAACTTGAACTCACAGTTCTTGATCCGAAAAAGGAGACAAAATCCAGAACCCTTAAAACTCTAACAGTGTTTGAAGAGAAAAGAAAAAAAATTCTGAAAAGAAAAAAGAAATTTCTGAGTCTCTCTTCTCGTACGCCTTGCTTCAGCTTCTTTGAGGATCTTCCAGCTATTTGCTATCGCCCTCACTGCGTGCCCCCTTTGCCTTCAGAAGGATGGGGTATTTATAGCCTTTTTGAGGAGACCCCTTCACACCCGATCTTCTCATATGTTCCTGAAAAAGCGAATCAAAAATACAAATTAGTAAAAGATAAGGATAAAAGATAGAGATTAAGATACTCCCTTCTGTTCCTGAGGCCGGTTTCTTCGGTGATGAACTACCTCTTTTTGTTCTGTTTCTTCGAATTTGAACAAACACAAAAAAAATGGAATTTGGGGAACTAAGATTCTGATAATACGAGATGGGAGATGTAGGGATGAGGGCGCGATTTTAGGGGAATAGAAGAGGTGTGGCCGCGGCTGGGTGATGAGAAATTAGGGTTTGGTGCTTGAAAAGAGAAAGGATAAGAGGAAGAAGAGATGAGGTCGTGATTTGGGGGAGAGATAAGGGGAGAGGATCGGTTGGGCGGCCTTTCAAAATGGGAAGGAAGAAAGGGTATTAGGGTTTGAAGATGATGATTTGGTTTGTTGGGAAGATTTGGGGAGGAATTGCATGACTTAAGATCGAAAATTAAGGGAGGGATCAGGGTTAGGTTTCGATGAGAATGAAGAAGGAAGAAGAAAATGAAGAGAAAGAGGAGGGGATGGAGGCGAGAATCTGGGAGGAGAATAAAATTTAGGTTTAGGGTTTGGGTGGAGAAGGAAAGATGAGAGGGATGAAGAAAAGAGAAAATCGTGGAGGAGAGGGCTTGGAGCGGCGCTGCTGTTCTGGGTGAATTGAGGAAAAAATTAGGGTTTAAAGGTTAGGTTAAAACGAGTTAGGTTCAAATTGGGCTGATTGGTGAAGCTGGGCTAGGGGTGTGCGAGAGGGAAAACGGGGTGCAGGAAGTAAGCAGAGGAGGAGGAGCAGGAAAAGGCGCATGGAGGTGTGGAACAAAAGAAAAAAGGGGGTGCACGAGTAAAAGAGGTGGGCTGGGCGTTGGAATGGAAAGAAATGGGCCGCGTGGGGGGTGGCATGCTGGGCTGTGCTGCTATATGCACCCCCAGTATTGCTATTTACATCCCCTTTCTTCAAAAAACATTTTATTTTATTTCTTTTTTTTCACTTTTTCTTTCTTTCTTTTTGCCTTCTTCTCTTTATTTTAAGACCAAAAATATTATTATATTTATTATTTAAAAAGTTAAAATAAATAATAAAATAAAATAAAAAGGCCGGACAAAATTAGGGTACTACAACTGGATATTTGCTTTGTGTGTTGGTACATTCACTAGCAAGTAGCAACTGCTTAAACGAGCTAAATCGTCTAACTTGCAAATTGCAACACTGGTAGTTGTTCTGATTTTCAATGTGATCTCTGTTAGCTACTAACTTGCTTCGATCATTTGTATCTTTAGTTTGCTTTATAGCTTGAACAAACTAAATTTCAGGAGAAGAAGAAACATAAGAGCATGATTTCTCTCAGTTAAAGAAAGATAAAGCTAGCAGTGAAATCAGATTTCTCATTTAAGCAAGATATGGAAATGTCCCAAAGAACACATGAAGAACATGTTTGAGGACTAGATTTGTAAGCTGCTGAATATTAGAAAAGGATAGAGGAACTTAAGCATCATCTTGCTAATGCGAGGTAGCAAATGAAAGAATTGGAGATATTTTCAGAATCCAGATATTTGAATTGGAAGATCAAATTACAATGTATTTTTGCTATTATTTGGTACAAATAGTTTGAGTAAAATGCTAGAATATGCAAGGACAACATGCTTGCAATGGTATATTTGTGTAATAAAGTGTTTTCTTACCTTTGTGGTGCTACCCAAAGATTTCTGTTCATTTCTTCTTTCATTTCCCTAGGTTTATTGTTTAATGGTGTTTTACTTGGATTTCTTGATAGAAGGGAGTGTATTATATTTAGATAGCATGTGCAAGGTTCAGGAGGCAGAACCATGCATCATGCATGCTTGGTGCACTAAGACGAAAAGAGGTATTCGTCTATTTTATACTATTACATGATTCAACAATAGATGAACTTATAATTCTGCATCATCATTTGTAGCAATGGTAGATACTCTTTTCCATGTTGACACTACAATATAAACTCTTGATTATTATTGTTCTTCTTCTACAAGTTATCTCTATTTTATCAACTCTCTCATATAGATTAGGCATGAATATGAAATCTCCCATATAAATTAACTCCTTAATAAGTTTGGCATTTAACATTTCTATTTAATAGTACTATTACATAACCTCTGTGCATCGCACAGGACAACCGACTAGTGTATATATATATTAGTCTCTAATGTTTTGTTCATGTTTAATTAGTCATTTAGTCCTTATATGACAGGGACTCAAACAAAAAAAGTATATTATAGGGATTAAAAAAATTATATTATAAAGACTAAAAGAAGATAACTAGGATCAAAATGAAAGAAAACACATATTACAAGAACTACTTAAAAAACAACTAAAATGACTAAAATAAAAAGTAGATACATTACATAAAAAACAACCAAGGTGACATGCAGTTCAAATTTACAGAAAAAAAAAATAAGCGCGCGACGGATTACCTTCTCCGATGACGAGCGCTCGTGCGTTCTTGAGGGAAGCAATGGTTGAGGGAGAGATGGAAGGGATGGAGATTACATGAGGGAGGTGAGGGAGGGGAGGAAGTGAGGTGATAGAAACATGGGAGGGGAGGCAACAGGAGGGAGGTGAGGGAGGGGAGAGATGCGTGAAAGAGGGGAGGGGAGAAACTGTGGTGGTGATCGAAAGAGGGGAGGCGAGGTAGCAGGAGGGAGGTGAGGGAGGGGAGGAAGTGAGGTGAGAGAAAGAGGGGAGGGGAGGAAGATAGTAAAGTGTTTGAATTAGTAGTGGTAAAATTCACTTTTCAAGGGGGAGGAGAGATGAGAAAATTAAATGGGGGAGGTGGGGATAACAAATCCCTTTTGTCGCCAGTGCATATGTTACAGGGACCACAAGGTTCAGGCCCCGTGCAATGCAATCCAAGGAGCATTCGCAGTTTAGCAAAAATAAATTGCCACAAGAAGGATTTGTTTTTATATCATAGAAAACCTCCAGGAATTTGCACTGAGTTGATGATTTTGCAGCTATATATCCTTTTGCATGGAATGGTAATAACTAATAACCAAAATCATGCTTCAGAGCTAGTCTGAAGTACTACGTCATGACTCTGACAGTTACACCACTTCCCTGCATAAAAGTCCCCAGTATATAGAACCAAGTGACAACTCCCATTAGTGCCTCGTGTATTAATTAAGGCTGATAACATGCAGAATTGTTAATGGTAGAACCCAATTACAATCAAGAATTGAACTGAAGCTTGAAATAAATATTCAAGAGTAATCACAACCGGAAAAAAGTTCTGAGAGTTTGTCTCCAAAGAGAACATACAACAGCACACTTACACACACTTTATATATATATATATATATATATATATATATATATATATATATATATATATATATATATATATATTTAACAGTACATATATATAACAATATACTCACTGATATAGGTCATCTTTGTTCTTCATGACCGTCAACAACTTACAATCACACACATTATCACATTAATATATAGAACAATCAACCAAGTAACTTCAAACAAAGCACACAAGCGTCATTATTTTTATTTTTAATTTTTTAAAACACAAACACATAGTAACGCGGAAATAAATCCAAATAAAATAAAATAGTAACACTGAACTGAACAACTTCATTCCTCTTCATCAACTGTCTTTGCCATCAAACCTAGTCAAGTTATAACAAGAATGATGTTAGTTTAACAATAATAATATATAAATCAACGAATTCCTACATTACAAATTATTAACATAAAACAAGAAAAAGTAATGTACCGTCTCTCTTCAATCTTTCATCAACTATTCGACGGTCTTTGTCATCAATCTCCTCTTCCTATATACCCTCTTGCTGAGTTATTGGGATCTGAATAAGACTAGATACAAAAAAGAGATTTTAGTTTGATAATAATGAAGAAAAATAAAAAAAATGTTTTTAACTATAGAAATAGTAATCTTTTATTTTTGAAATTAAAATGAAGACCTCCCCTTGCTGACTTGCCATCAATTTGGGAGTTACTACTCGCTCTGTCCCTTAATATAAGACCAACACATTAATTCTCCCTCTCTTAATAGTCTTGGAAGATGAGAAGAGTAACTTGGAAAAAATAGCACACATTTTGTACAAATTTAATACTAATAACTAACAAAACTCACTTTCTTAAAGGGCGTGAAATGGTCAAAGAGAGTCATCATTTAAGGGGAGGGAGTATTAACTAACAAGGCAAACTCATAATTCAATGAATATATAAACTTTCTATCTTCGGAAAAAAAAAAAATTGAAGTATTAACACATACCGTTGCTAGAAACGCCTTCCTTATGGTAGAGTTGAGATCATTTTCCAATGGGATAGCATCTGACTCATCATGAAATTTAACTCCCAACGACTTGTCTGCATTAATGGTACCGCGACAGAATGTTTCCATCTTGTGGCAGTTGATTACGAGCACTTGCTCCAAGGATGGAAAACACAAAGTGAAATTCCCTGAATAAAAGCATTTGAGCTCTTGCAAATCTTCAAGATACAAAGCCCGGAGCTGCTCAAATATTATTTTTTCATCCTCTTGTGATTCATCCCCCTCTGTAGATACTATCTCTTGCATGGATTTTGTTCCTCTGGGATCTGCATTATCCTCTGCAACAATAACCATCAGCTTCTCAGAGTGTTTCACGTGTAGATTTTCAAGTTTCACAAGATCTTTGGCTACTGATGCTGGAAACAAACTTGTAAGGCATTTACATTTGTCAACATATACTTCTTCTAGAAGTTGAACTCTTAGAATTCCATGAGGATCTTGATTCCACACATTCTCCAGATTTGGCAACTCCTCTAAAATCAATATCATCAGGGAAAAAAGGAGGGGTAGCGAGGCATCTCCTGTAGTTGTCATTTTTCTGTCTTCTGTTATACGTTTCACATCAAATATGGTTTTCACAGAACTACAGTTTTGAACTTCCAGCCTTTCCATTTTTGTTAAGAAAGGAATTAAATTAGACGGTAGTACTTCTGATAAAAATTGGCAACCATTCACGGTCAAGGAAACTAAATTATTGAAGCACATGTCAGGCATTGGTAATGAGCCTTGCCATATCTCTTGTAGTAGTGGCTCATCTCTGAGACTCAGCTCGTACTATTTGTGCATACTCTGAAATCTGGACATGCAATAGAATATATAAAATTACTTGCTATTTACCAATGTTAGTAAGAACTGAGATATGGACTTTTAATTTTATTTCATTTTCCTAACATTGCAATTTGCTCAGAAGGTTAGATTTTAAATCTATCTTTCAATAAAAATAAAAATATTGGAACTTTACCGGGTTTAGGGGATCGGAGTTCTTGTATTGATCATGACAACTTATTCCATGCAATTTAATGATGAACTTGCCTTATTGAATTAGTTTTGATTTAAATTCATCACATTCTTAGCTTTGGTGTCTCACTTATTAATACCTCCTTGATTAGGCTTGCTCATTCAAGTTATGAGAATGCTTGAGTACTTTTTAAGAGTGCTCAAACCAAACCTCGTCAAGAAGTCATGTAAGGATGTAAAACTTGTAAGTTAGCAGATTTAGTTCTATAGTGCAACAGTTTGGTATGACTCCTAGTAACGCTGATCACTCTATTTTCTATCGTCATTCAGCTCGAGGATGTGTTCATCTGGTTGTGTATGTTGATGATATTATGATAACTGGTAGTGATTAGCAGGACATAATCCAGTTGAAGCAGTATCTCTCTCACAAGTTTCAGACTAAGGACCTTGGTAAACTCCGTTATTTTTTGGGTATCGAGATAGCCCAATCCAAAAATGGTCTAGTGATTTCACAGAGCAAACTTGCTATGGATATTCTTGAGGAATCGGGTTTATTGAATGCCAAGCCATTTGATACTCCTATGGATCCAAATGTCAAACTTCTGCCTAATCAGGGGGGAGCCTATTTTAGATCCAGGGAGGTACATGAAATTGATTGGTAAATTACACTATCTCACAGTCACCCGTCCAGATATTTCCTTTGCAGTTAGTGTGGTAAATCAATTCTTAAGTTCTCATTGTCAGGATCATTAGGATGCTGTGATACGGATCCTGAAGTATATTAAAAATGCTCCAGGAAAAGGTCTCATTTATGAGGATAGAGGTTATACTCAAGTAGTTGGTTACTCAGATGCCGATTGGGTAGGTTCACCCATTGATAGGTGATCCACTACTGGGTATTGTGTACTGGTTGGAGGAAATTTGATATCCCGGAAAAGCAAGAAGCAAAATGTTTGTAGCAAGATCTAGTGCTGAGACTGAATACATAGCCATGGCATTAGTGACTCAAGAGCTCATGTGGTTGCAATCACTTCTCAAAGAACTTATGTTTGGAGAGGCTATGCCAATGACATTAATATGTGACAATCAAACGGCATTGCATATTGCCTCCAATACCTTTTTCATGAAAGGACTAAGCATATTGAGGTGGATTATCATTATATAAAAGAGAAGATTGAATCAGGAGACATCACCACTATCTTTGTCAATTTCAACGACCAATTGGCGGATGTCTTCACTTGTTACGGGCCGGCCTCCGAGCTGGGCTCCTAACTGGGAAGTATAAAGCTCGACTACGAGCACCTTACCCAGCATAAAAATTAATACTAACTTTATGTTAATGCACGAAATGGTGCAAGGTTGTACCTTTGATCCTCTGCCTGGCAGTTGGGAGATGAGCTCCGCGGTGAGTATTCCTCCTCCGAGCGTGATGTCCTTCCTCCTTCAGACCGGCGGGTGGGGTACCTGCAAAAGGCACTCCGATGCCTAAGTTAGATAGGGCTTTTTAGGGTGAGCATAGAGCTCGCATTATAGAGATGAGTTTTAGGGTTTAGAGAGAGTAGAGAGTTCCCCCCTTTAACCTGAGGGGCCAAGCCCCCTTATATAGGAGAGTTTGTTCCGTGATGTGCGCTTCGTTCCCTTCCTCAGCAAGTTACCGTTTGAACGAGATGGGCCTGTACCCGATAGGGTTCAGGGCTTATCTTTATCTGGCGTGGTCCCCAATATTAGGGTTTCTGGTATTACCGCCTGTGTGCCTTCTGGAGGGTTTGATACCTCCCGGTTGAGGTCGGTCGCCGCCTTTGGGAGCCCTGCTCGGTTGGTGGGCTCGGTCATCGTCTCTGGGGCCCTGCTCGGTTAACGGGCTTAGGTCGGTACTCGGCCACTATGGAGCTCAGCTCGGGGGCCTATCTAGGAGGGCCGGGTCGGAGGCCGGCCCGTCACACAAGCTGGCGCGTCTCAGGTCGGTGGCAATTCATCAAGCTCGGGTCAGCAGGGACCGAGCTGGTCTGCACCTGGTCGGCGAGCATACTAGGACTCGGCTCGGGACCGGTTCATAACACAAGCCCCCTAGACTCTTCGCACGAAAGGGCGGAGGGTCTATCCAGTGTCCTTGGGTCGGTATCCGAGTCGAGTCACCAAGGTCGGGGGTGTGTCCCAGAAGCTTGTTTGTCTGGGGTCACGCTCCATGTGTTGCACCCTTACTCGGCATTCTGCTATGTGATGGGACTCAGATGGGACGTCTGCTCAACCGTTCCTCTTCCCGCCGTCGATCATCTGATGCGGCCTGAACCGCTAGATCTACATCCAGTTTCGTAAATGTAGGGCTCGGATTGGTTCGGCTCAGCTCGGTGATCCAGTTAGGAGCCCAGCTCGGAGGCCGGCCCGTAACACAAGCCCCCTAGACTTTGTTAACTCGAAAAGTTAGGAAGTCTATATTATTTGTTTGTTTTTTGACCCTACGAATGAGGGCTATTGAATGGGGAGTGATCCGTTGTTGATTTTGAACCATAAGTCCCCGAGACTTGCTTGCCGATCAGCTGAGCGTTTGTCGAGAGTAGTAGGTCGGGTTGGACCCATCTAAGTGCCACGATCGATTACATGGGTTTCAGCTGTCAATAACAGAACGACCGGGTCGATAATCCGATCCGCGAGGCATGAGGTCTAAATGTCTGAGATGACCTTTGAGGCCTGATTTCTGAGGTGTGAGCTGGTGAGAGGTACTGGACCTCGACTGATCACGTCGTCTCCTTTGGTTCATGTGCTACATGAGTCAGGCATTAACCTTATGTCCTGTCTTTACAAGGGGACGTAAGCCCCCGATTGTTTAACTGCGTCGCGGCTGCACTTATTCCAAAGATCCTCGTTGTTTCTCGGGATGGTCGGTCATGGTCGAGCTTATTCGATCTGGGCTCATTGTGGCGAGCAAGTTGTAACCGAACTTGTGAGAGCTACATGAGGCACTTGGAGGACCAAAAAGAGTTGCAAAATGAGGGAGATCTCTTGGCTTTCGACCTTGCGATTGAGAAGGAGAAATCCTCGACCGAAGCTATTCGGGCGGAGGAGTATAAGAGTTTTTGTGCTCTACAGTTCAAGGAGGGCTTTGATAATGCCTTTGCCCAAATCAGGGTGGTTGCCCCCAATTTGGATATCTCAGAGCTTGACTTCACCAAGACTGCGAAGGATGGTAAGATTGTGGAGGAGGAGGATGGGCGAAAAAGACCAACCAGGGTGATCCCGATGAAGCAAGGAGAAGCCGGTTCTTTGCGAACATAGAGAATTATTGCCGATGGTGGCCTAACAGAGTCCAAGGGATACCCTTGAGTAGTTTGTATTTGCTTTCTTTTATGCTTTGTGAGGTAGCTTAAGTGGAGCGAAGAGAGCTCGGCAGTGTCTTGGTGACTTGATGATTTAGACGAGGTTTTTCTTTAGGTCGAGTTATCACCTTCCGAGCCGCTTAGAGCTCGCCAGGCCTCTTTCTTTGACTGAAATCTTTGGAACCGCGAGGGTTAGTCTTTGTCGCTACCGTGTTTGAGCTCTGACGCGTCTTTATGCTGACGGTGTCTTTGAAACCACAATGGTCTTGTTTAGCTCGACAGGCGACCTTAGCCGAGCTGCTTTAGAGCTTGTAGGCCTTTATGCCGACCTAGTGTCTTCGAAACCACAGGGGTTGTTTAGGCCGACTGGCTACCTTCCGAGCTGCTTTTGAGCCAGGCCTCTATGCTGACCTGGAATCTTTGGAACCGCAGGGGTCGAGCTGCGAGTGAGCCCACCAAGCCTTTATGCTGACTTGGGTTTAGGACCACGGGGGTCGAGCTGCGAGTGAGCCCACCAAGCCTTTATGCTGACTTGGGTTTAGGACCAAGCCTTTATGCTGACTTGGGTTTAGGACCACGGGGGTCGAGCTGCGAGTGAGCCCACCAAGCCTTTATGCTGACTTGGGTTTAGGACCAAGCCTTTATGCTGACTTGGGTTTAGGACCACGGGGGTCGAGCTGCGAGTGAGCCCACCAAGCCTTTATGCTGACTTGGGTTTAGGACCACGGGGGTCGAGCTGCGAGTGAGCCCACCAAGCCTTTATGCTGACTTGGGTTTAGGACCAAGCCTTTATGCTGACTTGGGTTTAGGACCACGGGGGTCGTGTCGAGGTCGAGGTTCTTCCGACGCTGGGTGCCGAGCTCCGTGGCGTGCTCGACCTTTGGTTTTGGGGGCAATCGCTCGACAAAGTATAGACAACTTGCAACAACTTGATGTAATAAAGTTAGTATTAATTTTTATGCTGGGTAAAGTGCTCGTAGTCGAGCTTTATACTTCCCTCTGAGTAGTTGATTTGGCTGTCCAAGCGGCAAGGTTGAGGTCATCAAATAATCATGGTCAACGACGTAGCCGAGTTTAAAGCCGTCTGAATATTGAAATTGTAGAGGTGGGCCTGGTAGGTCGCCCAAATACTGGACTGCGTATCCACCTGTTGGTTGTCTGGTTTTGAGGGACGTATCTGTGGTCGTCCGAGTTGATGGGGTCAGCAATGTGGTTGACTTGAGCTCCTCCAAATAACAGGTCATGCGACTGAGTTGAGGTCAACTCGGTAGTCGAGACGAGGTTGACCAAGCTGAGTGGTTGAGCTTTGTCAGGCGTATCTTGATTTCTTCCAAGATTTGTGGCTGACCTGCGTTCCTTATTTTTAGGATACCCCACGATTTGATTTTGATCTCGTCCGAGATTTGTGTGGCTGACCCGCACTCCTGGTTCTTAGGGCATCCAAAGATTTGATTTTTATCTTGATCTCTGATTAGAAACACGTTCTTCTGGAGCCTGAACGTTGAGGCCATAAGTTATTTTCGATCCTTTGCCGTTTACCTGCTTCCTTTCGAGATCGGATGATGTGTTCACCACGAGAAGGTCCCGTGCTCGGTGTGCTCCTGTTTTTGCCTTCCAAAGTTGCTCGTCAGTAGCCAGTAAAGGCCGATCCGTTTCGGACTGCCTTTTCGGCCCTGAGGTGCTCCAAGTTCTGATCTTTAGGTTGATACCATCCTGCTCGCGTGGTATCCTTGAGGCCCAGGCTAGTTTTACCGGGCCCCACGGTGGGCGCCAATGTTAATGTACGAAATGGTGCAAGGTTGTACCTTTGATCCTCTGCCTGGCAGTTGGGAGATGAGCTCTGCGGTGAGTATTCCTCCTCCGAGCGTGATGTCCTTCCTCCTTCAGACCGGCGGGTGGGGTACCTGCAAAAGGCACTCCGATGCCTAAGTTAGATAGGGCTTTTTAGGGTGAGCATAGAGCTCGCATCATAGAGATGAGTTTTAGGGTTTAGAGAGAGTAGAGAGTCCCCCTTTAACCTGAGGGGCCAAGCCCCTTTATATAGGAGAGTTTGTTCCGTGATGTGCGCTTCGTTCCCTTCCTCAGCAAGTTACCGTTTGAACGAGATGGGCCTGTACCCGATAGGGTTCAGGGCTTATCTTTATCTGGCGTGGTCCCCAATATTAGGGTTTCTGGTATTACCGCCTGTGTGCCTTCTGGAGGGTTTGATACCTCCCGGTTGAGGTCGGTCGCCGCCTTTGGGAGCCCTGCTCGGTTGGTGGGCTCGGTCATCGTCTCTGGGGCCCTGCTCGGTTAACGGGCTTAGGTCGGTTCTCGGCCACTATGAAGCTCAGCTCGGGGGCCTATCTAGGAGGGCCGGGTCGGAGGCCGGCCCGTCACACAAGCTGGCGCGTCTCAGGTCGGTGGCAATTCATCAAGCTCGGGTCAGCAGGGACCGAGCTGGTCTGTACCTGGTCGGCGAGCATACTAGGACTCGGCTCGGGACCGGTCCATAACACTTTATTACATCAAGTTGTTGCAAGTTGTCTATACTTTGGCAGGAACAGTGCCCCAAAACCAAAGGTCGAGCACGCCACGGAGCTCGGCACCCAGCGTCGGAAGAACCTCGACCTCGACATGACCCCCGTGTTCCTAAACCCAAGTCAGCATAAAGGCTTGGTGGGCTCACTCGCAGCTCGACCCCCGTGGTCCTAAACCCAAGTCAGCATAAAGGCTTGGTGAGCTCACTCGCAGCTCGACCCCCGTGGTCCTAAACCCAAGTCAGCATAAAGGCTTGGTGAGCTCACTCGCAGCTCGACCCCCGTGGTCCTAAACCCAAGTCAGCATAAAGGCTTGGTCCTAAACCCAAGTCAGCATAAAGGCTTGGTGGGCTCACTCGCAGCTCGACCCCTGCGGTTCCAAAGATTCCAGGTCAGCATAGAGGCCTGGCTCAAAAGCAGCTCGGAAGGTCGCCAGTCGGCCTAAACAACCCCTGTGGTTTCGAAGACACCAGGTCGGCATAAAGGCCTACAAGCTCTAAAGCAGCTCGGCTAAGGTCGCCTGTCGAGCTAAACAAGACCATTGTGGTTTCAAAGACACCGTCAGCATAAAGACGTGCCGAGCTCAAACACAGCGCGACAAAGACTAACCCCTGCGGTTCCAAAGATTTCAAGTCAAAGAAAGAGGCTGGCGAGCTCTAAAGCGACTCGGAAGGTGATAACTCGACCTAAAGAAAACCTCTGGTCTAAATCATCAAGTCACCAAGACTGCGAGCTCTACTGCTGCTCCACTTAAGCTACCTCACAAAGCATAAAAGAAAGCAAATACAAACTACTCAAGGGTATCCCCTTGGACTCCTGTTAGGCCACCATCGGCAATAATTCTCTATGTTCGCAGCAACCGGCTTCTCCCTTGCTCCATCGGGATCACCCTGGTTGGTCTTTTCGGCTTCATCCTCCTCCTCCACAATCTTGCCATCCTTCGCAGTCTTGGTGAAGTCAAGCTCTGAGATATCCAAATCGGGGGCAACCACCCTGATTTGGGCAAAGGCATTATCAAAGCCGTCCTTGAACTGTAGAGCATAAAAACTCTTATACTCCTCCGCCCGAACAGCTTTGGTCGAGGATTTCTCCTTCTCAATCGCAAGGTCGAAAGCCAAGAGATCTCCCTCATTTTGCAACTCTTTTTGGTCCTCCAAGTGCCTCATGTAGCTCTCACAAGTTCGGTTATAACTTGCTCGGCCACAGCGAGCCCAGATCGAATAAGCTCGACCATGACCGACCATCCTGGAGAAACAATGAGGATGCTGGAATAAGTGCAGCCGCGACGCAGTTAAACAATCGGGGGCTTACGTCCCCTTGTAAAGATAGGAAATAAGGTTAATGCCTGACTCATGTAGCACATGAACCAAGGGAGACGACGTGATCAGTCGAGGTCCAGAACCTCTCACCAGCTCAGACCTCAGAAATCAGGCCTCAAAGGTCATCTCAGACATTTAGACCTCATGCCTCGCAGATCGGATCATCTGACCAGTCGTTATATTATTGACAACTGGAACCCATGTAATCGATCATGGCACTTAGATGGGTCCAACCCGACCTACTACTCTCGACAAACGCTAAGCTGATCAGCAAGCAAGTCTCGGGGACTTATGGTTCAAAATCAACAACGGATCACTCCCCATTCAATAGCCCTCATTCGTAGGGTCAAAAAACAAACAAATAATATAGACTTCCTAACTTTTCGAGTTAACAAAGTCTAGGGGGCTTGTGTTACGGGCCGTCCTCCGAGCTGGGCTCCTAACTGGATCACCGAGCTGAGCCGAACCAATCCGAGCCCTACATTTACTAAATCCGATGTAGATCTAGCGCTCAGGCCGCATCGATGATCGACTACGGAAGAGGAACGGTTGAGCGCACGTCCCCATCCGAGTCCCATCACATAGCGTAACGCCGAGTAAGGGTGCAACACATGGAGCGTGACCCCAGACAAACAAGCTCGGGACACACCCCGACCTTGGTGACTCGACTCGGATACCGACCGCGACATCGGATAGACCCTCCGCCCTTTCGTGCGAAGAGTCTAGGGGGCTTGTGTTATGAACCGGTCCCGAGCCGAGTCCTAGTATGCTCGCCGACCAGGTGCAGACCAGCTCGGTCCCTGCTGACCCGAGCTTGATGAATTGCCACCGACCTGAGACGCGCCAGCTTGTGTGACGGGCCGACCTCCGACCCGGCCCTCCTAGCTAGGCCCCCGAGCTGAGCTCCATAGTGGCCGAGTACCGACCTAAGCCCGTTAACCGAGCAGGGCCCTAGAGACGATGACCGAGCCAACCAACCGAGCAGGGCTCCCAAAGGCGGCGACCGACCTCAACCGGGAGGTATCAAACCCTCCAGAAGGCACACAGGCGGTAATACCAGAAACCCTAATATTGGGGACCACGCCAGATAAAGATAAGCCCTGAACCCTATCTGCACAGTGCCCATCTCGCTCAAACCAGTAACTCCGAGGAAGGCAACCAAGCGCACATCACGGAACAAACTCTCCTATATAAAGGGGCTTGGCCCCTCAGGTTAAAGAGGGGAACTCCCTACTCTCTCTAAACCCTAAAACTCATCTCTATAATGCGAGCTCTATGCTCACCCTAAAAAGCCCGATCTAACTTAGGCATCGGAGTGCCTTTTGCAGGTACCCCACCCGCCGGTCTGAAGGAGGAAGGACATCACGCTCGGAGGAGGAATACTCACCACGGAGCTCATCTCCCAACTGCCAGGCAGAGGATCAAAGGTACGACCTTGCACCATTTCGTGCATTAACATCACTAAATCTCTAAGAGGTCATCGAGTCAGTTATATATGTAACAAGCTCAGTGCATATGATTTATATGCCCCGGCTTGAGGGGGAGTGTTGAAAATAAAGTATAATCGTACATATATAGTATAGGATCGTATAATTAGGAGTATAATATCCTATATTTATTTGTATTAATTGACTTTAAGTCTATATAAAATGACTCCGCTGTGTAGTTAAGACACACAGTTTTACAATCTCATGCCTCCGTTTTCTCTCTTTTAACACAAAGCCACACACGCCTAATTAGATTTCTTTTATATTGAAAAGCAAACTTAAGTGATAATAGATTAAACAACCCCCCCCCCCCAAAAAAACAAAAAAAGTAATGTACCATCTCTCTTCAATCTTTCATCAACTAATCGACAGTCTTTGTCATCAATCTCCTCTTCCTACATACCCTCTTACTGAGTTATTGGAATCAGACTCAGACTAGATACAAGAAAGAGATTTTAGTTTGATAATAATGAAGAAAAAAAAATGTTTTTAACTATAGAAATAGTAATCTTTTATTTTTGAAATTAAAATGAAGACTTCCCCTTGCTGGCTTGCCCTCAATTTGGGAGTTACAATTAACTAACAAGGCAAACTCATAATTCAATGAATATATAAACTTTCTATCTTCGAAAAAGAAAGAAAATGAAGAATTAAGACATACCGTTGCTAGAAATGCCTCCCTTATGACAGAGTTGAGATCATTTTCCAATGGGATAGCATAAGACATATCCTGAAATTCAACTCCCAACAATGTTTCTGCAATAACGGCACCGCAACAGAATGTTTCCATCTTGTGGCAGCCGATTACCAACACTTGCTCCAAGGACGGAAAACTACAGTGAAATTCCCTGAATAAAAGCATTTGAGTTCTTGTAAATCTCCAAGAAACAAAACCCAGAGCTGCAAATATATTATTTTTTCATCCTCATGTGATTCATCCCCCTCTGTAGACACTATCTCTTGCATGGACTTTGTTCCTCTAGGATCTGCATTATCCTCTGCAACAATAACCATCAGCTTCTCAGAGTGTTTCATATTGACAGGATTCAGCACACAGAGAGAATTGTGGAGAAATTGCTCTTTCTCATTATCAGAATGAATAATGTTACAATTACAATTGAAGGCTACTGTTATATACAGAGCTGAGGTTGGTTATAACAGAAAACCAACTAACTGAAAAGCTAAACTAATAACAGAAAACAGTAAGCTTAATTAAAATTAATTAACTGGTAATACCCCCTACAAGCTGGGCTGAGGATGTTGCAAAGACCAAGCTTGGATATTAATGAGTTGAAAGTTGGAGAAAGCAAGGGCTTAGTCAATGCATCGGCCAATTGAGATGAAGATGGAACAGGGAGGAGATGGATGAGGCCTCTTTGAATCTTCTCTCGAATGACATGGCAATCGATCTCGATATGCTTTGTCCTCTCATGGAATGTGGGATTGTGAGCTAAATGTATTGCAGATTTGTTATCGCAATAAACATCAGCAGGACGACCAAATGAAACATGAAGGTCTTTGAACAAATAGAAAAGCCACTGCAACTCACAAGTGAGACTAGCAAGGGCCCTATATTCAGCTTCAGAACTGGACCTTGATACAGTCGATTGCTTCTTGGATTTCCAGGAAATTAGAGAGGATCCCAGAAAAACACAATACCCAGAAACAGAACGACGGGTAACAGGGCAGCTTGCCCAGTCAGAGTCTGCGAAACCAGACAGCTTAAGATCAGAGGAAGAGGAGTAGAATAGACCCTTTGCAGACCTTTGAGGTACTTTAATACCTTGGTTGCAGCCTGAAAGTGAACTTCCTGCGGGGTAGCAACAAATTGGCTGAGCTGCTGGATGATAAAAGCAATATCAGGCCGTGTATTGGTCAGGTATAAAAGTCTGCCAATTAGTCTCCTATATGCTGAAACATCATGGTAAAGAGGAGAATCTGAATTGTGCAATTTTAGAGAAGTATCATATGGGGTAGAGGACGGTTTTGCAGCCAATTGACCGGAATCTTCAAAAAGTTCTAAAGTGTATTTGTGTTGGTTAATCAAAATCCCACTCTTGGAGCGTGCCACTTCAATGCCAAGAAAGAATCTAAGAGGACCGAGGTCCTTAATGCGAAACTGCTGGTCTAAAAACTGTTCTGAATTTCAGAAAAATCATTTCCCGAGAGCACTATGTCGTCTACATACACTAAAAGTGCAGTAAAGTGATCACCATTCAGCTTGGTGAAGAGAGAATAATCAGCAGAAGAATGTTGATAACCAAGGGACACTAAGGCTGCCGAGAGCTTGGCATACCATTGCCTACTGGCTTGCTTAAGGCCATATAGGGATTTATGTAGTTTGCAGACTTTGGGAACACCTGAAAACGAGCTGTTTACCTTTAGACCAGGAGGTAATACCATGTAGACTTCTTCATTGAGGTCTCCATGCAAAAAAGCGTTGTTGACATCAAGTTGTTCAAGGAACCATCCTTTAATGGCAGCCAAAGAAAGCAAGGTCCGAACACTTGTCAATTTGACAACGGGGGAAAAAGTATCAAAATAATCAACCCCTTCGGTTTGAGTGTAACCCTTAGCAACCAATCGAGCTTTATAACGCTCAAGAGAACCATCTGCATGATATTTAGCTTTGTACACCCATTTGCATCCAATTGGAGTTTTACCGGGTGGTAGATCCGCAATAGACCAAGTGTGTGTGGCAGCAAGTGCTTCTAATTCAGTTTTCATAGCCTCTTTCCAACATTCAAACTTACAAGCTTGGTTAAAAGTCTTTGGTTCAGTAAGGGCAGAAATAGAAAGACAAAAATGTTTGTATGATGAAGAACATTTGTCATAGGATAAAACAGAATTTAAAGGAAAAACAGAAGCAGATTTACCTGTACCTGAAGATGATGATGGTATAGAAGAAGTGAGAAGACTGCAATGATATTCCTCAAGATACTTAGGCTTTGTTTTGATCCTGGTTGACTGTCGAATGGGAACTGCAGCTGCAGTAATTGGTACAGCAGGGGCAGATTCTGCATTAATTGGGATAGCAGGGGCAGGAATAGAAACAACAGGTGCAGAAGGTGAATTTAATGGGGTAGCAGGTGTGGAATTCGAAGGAGAGGAATTGGAGGAAGTATTATTGTTGCTGTCATGGATAGGAGTAGTAGAAGATGGCTGAAAAGGATCACTAAGATGAGAATTATCAAAAGAAATGTGTGGTGAAGAATTGGAGGATGGTATATGAGAAGTGGAAAAAGGGAAAGAAGACTCATAGAAAATGACATTTCTAGACACAAAGAATTCATGAGAATGAACATCATAAAGAAGGTATCCTTTGGTACCCTCTCTATAGCCAAGAAAAACAGATTTGCGGGCTCGAGATTGGAATTTTGTTCTATGATTTTGAAGTGTTGAAGCAAAAGCAAGACAACCAAACACTCTTAGGTGAAGAAGTGTTGGTGGCTGTTTGTAAAGTAGCTCATATGGAGTTTTGTGATGAATCAAAGGACTTGGAATTCGGTTTATGATATGCACTGCCTGAATCACAGAAAAATGCCAAAAATTTGAGGGAATGTTGGATTGAAAAGAGAGAGCTCTAGCAACATTAAGGATGTGTTGATGTTTTCGCTCAACAATTCCATTTTGTTGAGGAGTCTCAACACAAGATCGTTGATGAATAATCCCTTTTTCAAGGTAAAATTCAGGCATGATAAATTCAATGCCATTATCACTTCTCAAACATTTGAGTTTTAGTTGAAATTGAGTGTCAATTAAAGAGATGAAACGAGTGAGATGATTTATTGTTTCACTTTTATTTTTCATGAGAATCACCCAAGTAAAACGACTAAAATCATCCACTAGAGTTAAAAAGTATTTAAAACCAGAAATAGAGGGAATAGCATAAGGGCCCCAAATGTCCACATGCAACAAATCAAAAATTTGAGAAGAATGAGTATTACTATGTGGAAAAGGTAACTTTTTCTGTTTTGCATAATGGCATATATCACAAGGGATAGAATGACATTGATAAGGAATAAAAGGAAATGTAGAAGATATGTTTTTGTGTACAGAATCTGAGATGTGGCCTAATCGGTTGTGCCAAATTGAAGCAGAAACAGGAGGTGATGATGCAGAATTCTGTGAGACAGTGTTGCAGGAACCAGAACTTAGCACTTGAGGATGACTCAATGAGGTAGAGTCCAACATATACAATCCTCCAACCCTTCTAGATATACCAATCATCTTCTGGTTGGAAGTCTGCATAATGGAACAATGATTAGGGAAAAACATGAACAATAAATGTGATGATTGAGAAATCTGAGAAACAGAAATTAAATTGACATTGAAATTAGGGATGTAGTGAACATTGTGAAGTGTGAGAGAAGGTGATAAGTGCACTGTGCCTGCTATTGTGGTGATGGCTTTATGGCCATTTGGTAGAGACATAGACATTGGTGAAATATTATAATATGAAGAAAAATTTTGTAAGGAATGAGTAATATGATGTGTAGCCCCTGAGTCAATGACCCAATGAGCTGAGACCTTACCAAATGAAGGAGAGGAGGTAGTGTTAAAAGCATCAGAATGTGAGATGACTGAGTTAACAGTAGGTGAAGGCATAGTTGGCACAATTGGAGCTTGTAAGTTGGATTGCTGTAGAAGCTGCAAAATCTGATTATATTGCTCTTGAATGACACTCACAGATGGAGCTTGTGAATCTGAGTTGTTAACAGAAGCAGAAGCAGGGACAGATACAGCTGTAGATGAATCGGAGACAGCAAGATTCACAGACTTGGCATTAGAATTTTTGTGCTGAAAGCCAGGTGGATAGCCATGTAAGATCCAGCAGGTATCAATGGTGTGGTTGTGCCTGCCACAGTGAGTACAAGTGCGGGAGAAATTCTGTCCTCTACCAGGATTATGATATCCTCTGCCTCTACCCCTATTGTTGAAGGAACCAGTGGTGTGACCTTTGTTGAAATTCTGGTTATGTGACTGAACTTGCATTGCAGCTGGTTGGGATTCAACATTGGCATCATGAACAACAGGAATTGACAATTGTCTCTCTTGCTGAATAACTAGAGAAAAAGTTCTGTCCAAATCGGGTAGGGGATCAATTAACATGATTTGTGAGCGAACTTGAGCATATTGCTCATTGAGACCTTTAAGAAACTTAATCACTTTGTCTTGCTCAATGTACTTCTTCAGAGAAGAAACAGCACCACATGTGCAGGTTATAGCACAAGAACAGTCACGGATAGGGCGAAATGCTTCAATTTCTTCCCAAAGCGTAGTCAGTTGAGTGAAGTAAGAGGAGATGTCAAGGTTACCTTGCTGAAATCGTGCCAATTCCTCAAGAATGTCAGCAACACGAAAAATATCACCTTGAGAGAATCGCTTCTCCAAGCGTTTCCAGACTACAGAAGTACGGTCACACCAGAGTATCGATTTCACAATGTTATCTGAAATTGATCGTTGAAGCCATGAAAGAACCATATTATTGCATCGGAGCCAAGGATCATAGAGAATATCAGAGACCGGTGGTGGATTTAGGGTTCCATCCACAAATTTCATTTTATTTTTGGAAATTAGGGCAACTCGCATGGAACGTGACCAGATCTGGTAATTCTTGTTATCAAGTTTAGGTGTAACAAGAATCAAAGAAGGATTTTCATTTGGATGTAAGAAATAAGGATTTGACGGATTCGAAGAGAAATCGGAGAAAGGAGAAACCGCCATTGAAACGAGAAGAAAAAAAATGAAGAACACCGAAGAAATCAAACAAAAGGAAGAAATCGAACCAGAAATGGAAGAATACCGAAGAAATCAGAATCAATGGAGTTCGATTCAGAGAACGAAGAAGGAGCGGAAGCGATGAGGATTTGCGATTGATACCATATTGACAGGATTCAGCACACAGAGAGAATTGTGGAGAAATTGCTCTTTCTCATTATCAGAATGAATAATGTTACAATTACAATTGAAAGCTACTGTTATATACAGAGCTGAGGTTGGTTATAACAGAAAACCAACTAACTGAAAAGCTAAACTAATAACAGAAAACAGTAAGCTTAATTAAAATTAATTAACTGGTAATATTTCACGTGTAGATTTTCAAGTTTCACAAGATCTTTGGCTACTGATGCTGGAAACAAACTTGTAAGGCATTTACATTTGTCAACATATACTTCTTCTAGAAGTTGAACTCTTAGAATTCCATGAGGATCTTGATTCCACACATTCTCCAGATTTGGCAACTCCTTTAATATCAATATCTTAAGGGAAAAAAGGAGGGGTAGCGAGGCATCTCCTGTAGTTGTCATTTTTCTGTCTTCTGCTATACGTTTCACATCAAATATGGTTTTCACAGAACTACAGTTTTCAACTTCCAGCCTTTCCATTTTTGTTAAGAAAGGAAGTAAATATGACGGTAGTACTTCTGATAAAAATTGGCACCCATTCACGGTCAAGGAAACTAAATTGCTGAAGCACATGTCAGGCAATGGTAGTGAGCCTTGCCATATCTCTTGTAGTGGTGGCTCATCTCCGAGACTCACAACTTGTACTTTTTGTACATACTTTGAAATCTGCACATGCAAAAGAATATATAAAATTAATACAAAAAAAAAGAATATATAAAATTACTTGCTATTTACCAATCTCAGTAAGAACTGAAATATGGAACTTTAATTTTATTTCATTTTCGTAACGTTGCAATTTGCTCAAAAGGTTAGATTTTAAATCTGTCTTTCAATAAAAATAAAAATATTGTAACTTTACCGGGTTTAGGGGATCTGAGTTCTTGTATTGATCATGACAACTTATTCCATGCAATTTAATGATAAACTTGCCTTAGTTCTGATTTAAATTCATCACATTCTTAGCTTTGGTGTCTCACTTATTAATACCTCCTTGATTAGGCTTGCTCATTCAAGTTATGAGAATGCATGAGTACTTTTTAAGAGTGCTCAAATCAAACCTTGTCAAGAAGTCATGTAAGGATGTAAAACTTGCAAGTTCGATTGACTGTTGTTTTAGCTAATCAATAGATTTGTTTAAAATTACTATTATGTAGCCACATTTTGATGTGATTTATTCTATCAGGCAACATTTCTCGGAGGAGGTCTGGGATAGAAGATTGTGTGAGACAATAGGTTTATAGCCAATTCTACATTTCTTCCAATCGTCTCACACATTTTAACTAATCAATAGATTTGTCTAGATTATGCAGCATTTTAGATATGAACCTATATGGAAACTTATTGACAGAGGAAAGAAGCTAGGAGCATACTACTAGGAAAGATAAAGTACAGTGCTCTGAGCAATGGTGACACGGTGGAAAAAAGGGTATCGAAGAAATAAGATGTAAATGGTTATATGCCCTATTTGGTTTTAATTTTCGTTTCTTGTTTTTAATTCTAATTACAAGAATTTCAGAAAAATATTCTTTTGCATTATCACTGCAAAAAATGCGAATTGTTTTGTTATACCGAGTCATAATTTCTGAACAAAAATTCTTAAAAATATTGAACTCAGAACGATCTTTCATTAAAAATACTCAAGTATCAATAAAAGTGACATAATACCTATACCCTAAGAATGAAGGAACACGACTTAGTCCCCAAACATCAGAATGAACAACATCAAAAGGAGACGTAGCTCGATTATTAATACGACTATAGAAAAAAAGACTCTGACATGTTTTCCTAATTGACAATACTGACAATGTAAAGACTCCAACTGTGACAGACCAAAAACCATTTTCTTCAACTTTGAAAGACTCGGATGACCCAAACGACGATGGAGAAGATGAGATTCAGCAGCAGCACATATAGTGGAAGCGTTAGGCAAGAGATAATAAAACCACGAAATTTAGATCCTGCTCCAATCATCTGTCCTGTACTCTGATCCTGTATCAAGAAGTAATCAGAAGTCAAGGTTTTGGCACAGTTCAAGGAGCGAGTTATTTTGCTTATGGAAATCAAAGTAAAGGGACAATTAGGAACCAAATAGACAGAGTTCAAAGATAGTGAGAGAATAGGTGAAACTCGTCCAACACCAGTAGCTTGGAGTTTAGATCCATTTGCAACAGTGATATAATGTGGAGATTCAGGTGGTGATAATTCAGAGAAAAAAGGAGGAATCACCAGTCAGGTGATCTGAAGCACCAGAATCCAAAACCAATCCAATAGGTATAGAGTGAGAGAGAGACAAACTGTAGAATTACCAGTATGAGCAATAGTGGTTGAGGAGGAGGCCTGCTGAGCTGTCTTCAGGTGTAAATACTCTTTATACTCACTAGCAGAAAAAGTATTCTCAGATTCATTCTTTGACTCAGAATTTATAGAGGATTGAGCAACATTAGCAGTCTTGCTCGGGAGGCCATGAAGGCTGAAGCACCGATCTTGAGTGTGCCCATCCTTCTTACAGTAAGTACCATAGAGGTTTCCTCTACCCCTTTTACCATAGCCGCGACCACGACCACAACCGCGTTCTCAACCCCCACCTTCACGGTCACTATAATTAGAAATAAAAGCAGAGGACTCTGGGGATGTGGGGACATCATTACTTGGTAATGAAACTCAAACGAGGTGATTAATAAGCTCTTCCATCGCAGGGATGGTGGCCTGTGTCAAGGCCTGATCTCGGACAAGTCCATACTCCTTAGTGAGACCGTAGAGGATAAACACCATGAACATATTATCAAGTTTCTCAAACCCAGCTTAAGATCATTACTAACCAGCACTAGTTTGAGCCCATCAATCGTGGATTGAGCTCGGGCCAAATAATCAAATAAGTCTTGATCAGTCATCTGAAGGGTAGCTAAACTGCTCACACAACCTCTTAATATCATTAGCATAAAGGTTCTTAGCCTTACTCCAAACATCATAACATATTCTATACGGACAAAAATGTGCCATCAGTTTAGGCTCAATATAATTCCATAATAGAGATACGAGTTGATAATCAGCTTGTTCCCATTCATCTTTCAACTTGGCATAGCATCAATCTCTGAAGCCTTCTTAGTAAGATGATCTGAAAGATGTTGGCCCCAAAAACCACAACTCAACAGAAGAATACCAATTCAAATAATTCTTACAATTCAATTTTTCAGTTGTGATAGTGGGCGATCCTTGAAAAGCAAATGAGATCAAAACCTTTTTTTGTAGAATCATCCTTTGTTGAGTCACCCATGATGACTTAATCAAAGATACCAACAACTGCACTGAAAAGAAAGGCTGGGTCGCTAAAAGACAGAATCTGGATTCGCAACACTGCACTTGGTTGCCGAAACGGGCTAAAAAACACATCTGAAGTGAAAAACCTCCAAAAGCACACCTCAAACATGGGACCCACAAGCTGGAAGGGGTCTCAAAAGAACCAAAAGGAGGAGGCGAGTAAACTGGTACCGGTGGCGCGGTGAACGGCTGCGCAGACGGCAGCGCGTGGCACTCATGCACTAGAAAAGAATACGGGCTATGGCGGCACGTCACTAGGATTCCACGAGGAAAATTGGGGTCCAACAGATTGGTGGCTGGTGATTATGATGGGTTGGGGCGTGTCTTCGGCAGTGGCGACGATGGTGATTCCGGCGACGACATCGTTTCCGGCGATAGTGTTTCCGGCGGCAATAGCTCCGATTGAAAAGATTTTTGACTGTGGTGTTCCTTAAAAAGATTTTTGACTGTGGTGTTCTTTTAATTTACATCCGATTACCTTCATATTTCTAAGTTGAACCATGCTTTTGGCTGTAGAGGATGCCATCAAGTTTGTTAATCCACCACAATCTTTAACTTCCAAATATGTCAAGTGAGTCAGAGATACAGAGGAAGGTGCTAAGTTGATCAAATTGTGGCAGCTACGTAAGATCAAATGCTCTAGTCTCTGTAGAACCGGGTCTCGTTCAAGTCCTAGATCCTTTATAGCTGATAACCGCAAAATGATTCTACGTGGCACTAGCTCTTTAATCCCTCTGTCAAAAAAGAGTGTCAAGCTTTCTAGATTAGGCATTCTGTGCAGAAGCCAATAGAGATATTCAATACTGCTCAATGAGTTCAGGGAAAGGTCTTTCAAACGGTGCATTAGGCACTTCCCATGGTTGCTTTGTAGCCAGAGTGCTTCCTTTGAGTCCATTAGCATGATCTCCAAGTTAGAGATTACCTAGAGAAAGACAAAATAAACGTACAAAGAAAAAAGCAAATTACTTTTCTATATATATATTATTAACATATTAAGAATAATAAATTAATATATTAACAATATAATATATATTAAGTAAAAATAGTATAGTATATAAAATACTAATTTGAATCTATTACTGGAAAAAAAAAAGAATAGATATTCTTAATTCTTAATAGAAACAAATATGAATAGAAAAATTCTATTTCGACTTTTTTTAATTAACCCCTTAAGCTAGTGAATGAATATCTATCGATTATTTATTTATTTTTTTAACGTCAAAATTGAAATTTCATTCAAGCTAAGGACAAATCCTTACTATAGGCGGACCTACATGCTAGTGAGGGTGTGCACTTACACACATTGAAATTTAAAAAATTTCACTTATCTCCTATATAATTTTTATATTGACCCCTCTCAATTTAAAACTTTGCACTCATAACCATACCCCTGGACCTACTTGTTGTCCAAGGTGTGTACTTACACCCTCTGAAAAATTAAAAATACTACTTATTCCCTATAAAATTTATATTTTGACCCCACCCAGTATAATAATTTGCACTTAGTGTCTTCACTTAGTCACATTTTTCATCTCATTCAATCAGACCCAGTCATCCATCTTTCTCAAAACTCAAGTCTCACCTCTCGACCCACTCTCCCTCTTGTTGGTGAGTGTCATTTTCAGTTTCTGTTTCCACATTTTACAAGGTTCAAATTTCCTCCAAATTAGACTAAAACCCTAATCTGATGCCTCTGTCAATTTTCTCTTATAATTTTCCTATTTTAATTGGCCCTATTAATTCGATCTATGTTGTTTTGTTATTTTCTCTTGTAATTTTTTTTAATTCCGAAACCTTTCTATTTTTTTTAAGTTTAAAAACATGTTTTGTGTTATCAGAAATTATGCTCTTGTTATAAAAAAAATCTGTGCAGATGCTTTTGATATAATTTTGGTAATTTTAAAGTTTTATGCACCCGCTGACCCAGGGTCCTAGGTCCGCCACTATTCCTTACAATAGATACTGGAGATTTGATCAGGGACATTTCCCTCCCCCATGTTTGTTCCAAGAGACTTAGCAATGCCAACAAGGCTATAAGCAACAGTTACAACCTCTTTTTAATGCATACAACAATAGTGTTACTCATTCTAGCCAAAACTTCTAGGCAATCTTGAATAATAAGCTCAATCTCAGTAAGCTTTACAACTACAACTAAGCATTTAACAACAGATTCAGAATCGGTTTCAATAGTTAAGCTTGTGAAATTTTGCATCTCAGCCCAAATCAAGCACCACCTTAAGCCCAAAGCTTCGGCCAACAGAGGGGACACTGTTATATTCTCCAGCTTTGTTGCTGCAAACATAGCCACACCAAAGTTGTTGCAGGCAACCATGCCAAAACCAGTGAGGCCACCTTCAAAGCATCCTGCATCCACATTGATTTTAATGCAATTTGGGCTAGGAGGAAACCACTTTCAATGCATTAATACAAATAAGTTGGTCGATCATTTTGTTGGTAAGCCTTTTGTTAACACATATATCAGCTGGTGCCCAAAAGAGATATAAGTTGTTGTTATCAATCTGCTATCCAGCTTTTCCTTGATGAACTGTCAGTCTATCTCAATGTGTTTTGTCATGTCTTGTTGAACAGGATTATAAGCAATATTGATATTTGATTTATTGTCACAAAATGATAAACCCTAAATTAGTCCATTTCTTAGGGATATTTTTAGGCCATTTTGAAAGCATTATTGATTTATATGTTGTTATATGTTATATTGGCTAAATTGCTCTCTTTTATGCAGAAAATGATAAATCGATGAAAATAATTGAGAAGACGAGTTTTTGGAGCAAAAAGAAGCATTTTAGAGCTTCAGAGAATGAGCATTGACGTGCATGTTCCCAGCGCATAAAGATCTGTTTCCAGCCTACAGCACAGGCGTGCTCAGGGAAGTACAGTCATGCAACGACGAAGAATCACTGTCAAGGCTTAACCCCTCTGCAGAGCAGCACGGGCATGCTCAGATGAGCACGACCGTGCAACGAGAACAAAACATCGTCTGATTAGCCCGTGCTCATTGAGCACGACCGTGATCAAATGAGCACGGTTGTGCACCAATGTTGAGCATGGTCGTGCATGCTGGTTTTTGCGTCCAGATTTTCTAGTCTCTATAAATACGCGCGCATAACTCAGTTTTGGGGACCCTTTTGCTGCCAGAGAATCCTTGTGACCAGTTTTGAGAGCTTAGAGTGGAGGCTAGGGTTTGGAGTGAAGAAGGAGGCTTTCCATCACTGTTTTCTCTAATTCTTTGACTATGGCCTTGTTTTTCATTGTGCTTTATTCATAGGCATGAGTAGCTAAATTCTTATCTAGGGTCCTAGGTGGATCTTGTTTTTATAGGAACCCTTATCGCTATGTCTTAGCTTACAGGATCTGGTTTTAACTTGATTTCCATATTATTGTGCCGATTAGATTTGTCTTATTGTGCTTAATCACATGTTAGGAGTAGCTAACCTATGCGTGTCAATAACCAATCAATTGAAGAACAATCGTATTGCAATTAGTTGGTGATCTATAAGATAAATGAGGCTAATAATTGTGAATGATCAAACACTAGTTATAGTCTTTCAATCAATTTGTAAACTCCTTCGATCTTTATGCTTTTCTTAGATTTAAATTTTTGAATTACTAAACAAGGGGTTAATTTAAGGGAAAAAAATGTTAGTCATCAATGATCAAATGGGAAAATAGTATTAGTAGGGGGTAGGTAATCGAAGAATAATAAAGGAATTAAAATAGAACTAGAACTTGGGGAAACCGAAAGAGAAAGTGAAATCGTGGCCCTAGGCTTCTCTCTCCAAATTTCTCTTAACTGCTCTCTCATAGTATTATGCTCGATATTCCATTCGATTCGCTTAGCTAAATAAAAATTCCACTAGTTCAGTAATTGCCTTTTCCCAGTGGGTTTGACAACCGAGAATCTATAGTTCTACTTTATTACTATTTGCAATAAGGTGCACTTGCCTTATGTAGATAAGTGTATATTCAATATTATTTTAATTTTGTCTCATTTACAAACACTAATATGCTTATATAGACATGGGCCTTACTAATGGGCCTTATAGAAAAAACACTATCAATTACAAAATATATGCTATATTTACAACACTCCTCTTCAAGCTGGTGGATGGATATCTATCATTCCCAGCTTGTAAGTAAGTTGGCTGAGTCGTTCTGTTGGCAAACCCTTTGTTAACACATCCGCTAGCTAGTTCCCAGAGGGAATGTAGGCTGTTGTTGTCACACCACTATCTAACTTCTCTTTGATAAAGGTTCGGTCTATCTCAATATGTTTTTTCCTGTCATGCTGAATAGGATTATGAGCAATGCTGATAGCTTATTTGTTGTCACAAAACAACTTCATAGGACCCTCATACTTTATCTTCAAGTCATCAAGAACAATCTTCATCCATAGTAGCTCGCAAATTCCTTGTGC
Source organism: Calophaca sinica (assembly GCA_037113605.1). Lineage (NCBI taxonomy): Eukaryota > Viridiplantae > Streptophyta > Magnoliopsida > Fabales > Fabaceae > Calophaca > Calophaca sinica. The sequence continues at coordinate 119,589,643 of CM073731.1, forward strand.
CATAGCTCTAAATTCTGCCTCAACACTTGATCGAGCCACTACATTTTGCTTCTTACTTCTCCAAGTAACAAGGCTCCCACATAGGAATGTACAATAACCTGAAGTGGACCTTTTATCACTCACTGAACCTGCATAGTCTGCATCGGTATAAGCCTCCAAAGTCAATCTTCTACCTCTTTTGAATAGGAGGCCACTCCCTGGAGTGGCCTTTAGATATTGTAGAATATGATCCACGGCCTGTAAGTGTCTCACCCTCGGATCATGCATAAATTGGCTAACCACACTGACCGCATATGCTAATTCTGGGCTAGTGTGTGCCATGTAAATCAACTTCCCTGCTAGTATCTGATATTGGACCTTGTCAAATTTAGTACTCTCCTCTTCAATACTCATTTTGTGATTTTGCTCGATGGGAACATCTGTAGGTTTACATCCAAGTTTGCCTGTATCCTGTAAAAGATCAAGCACATACTTCATTTGAGAAATGAAAATGCCTTGCTTAGAGTATGCCACTTCAATTCCCAAGATGTACTTGAGTTTTCCAAGGTCCTTCATCTTAAATTCAGTAGATAATTTCTCTTTGAGTAGTTGTCTCTCAACTGGCTCATCTCCTGTAACAATAATATCATCAACATAAACAAGAAATGCTGTCAGCTTTCCTCCCAGTGAATGTTTGAAGAAGAGTGTGTGATTGCCTTGACCTTGCTTGTAGCCTATGCACACTATAGCCTTCGTGAATCTTCCAAACCAGGCTCAGGGAGACTGTTTTAGCCCATACAAAATTTTTCTCAGTCTGCACACTATGTTTGTTCCACTAGTGGGCCCAAATCCAGGGGGAATCTCCATGCAAGAATGCATTTTTGACATCAAATTGTTGTAGTTCTCACCCAGAGTGGGCAGAAAGAGAGAGTAAAATTCGGACAGTATTCATATTTGCCACAAGAGCAAATATCTCCTCATAATCGATGCCATAAGTCTGAGTATGTCCCTTTGCCATTAATCGATCAAGAGCGCCATCTGATTTGTATTTGACTGTATATATCCACCTGCAACTAACTGGCCTCTCACCCCGTTTTCGCTTAACAATATCCCAAGTTCCATTCTTTTCAAATGTTTTCATTTCCTCATCCATAGATTTGACCCAATTGATATCTTTTAGTTCCTCCTATACAGATGCTGGGATTCTCACATAGTCAACTGCTGTAATAAAACTTTGATGTTGCAGAGAAATATGTTTAGAAGAAATAAATTGAGAAATACGGTACTTGGCACAAGACCTTTTTCCTTTTCTCAAAGCAATAGGTAAGTCATCTGGATCAGGGTCAAGAGCATCAGAAATCTGAGGATCAAAAGTGGAGGGATTGTTTTCAGTACTTACCTCTGTTTCGGACAATTGAAATTGTTGCTGGACCAGGTTGGGTTTTCGTCTCCTCTGATAAGTCAATGTTGGCTCACTAGCCTTTTTCTTCACTGATGCTGAAAGTGTTGATTCCTGCAAAATACAATACAAAGCAGGAACAAGGATGGAAACAGAAACAGGTGACTCAGAAACATATGGCTCAGGGACAGAACCAGAAAAAAATGACTCAAAAACAAGTGGCTCAGGGAAAGAACCAGAAACAGATACCTCATGAAGGCAAGGACCAAGAAGAAGAAACTCAGACTCAGATTCCAAATTACTGCTATCCCCCTGAAACTGAGGACAAGTGAAAAAGGACACATGTTCATGGAATGTGACATCCATAGAGACAAAGTATGGAATAAAGCCACACACCCAAATACCCGAGACTTAAGACTCTGCATGATAGGAATGGAAGGAAAATGTGAGATCGTAAACTGAACAGGACAAACATTACTTAAAACACAGATGGCACCCGGTTAATCAGATACGCAACAGTCAATACTACTTCACCCCAGTATGAGTTTGGGACGGACATTTGGAAGAGAAGGGCTCGAGCAACTTCAAGTAAGTGATGATTTTTCCTTCTTGCAACCGCGTTTTGTTGTGGGGTGTCAACACATGTAATTCATGGATGATGCCCTATTTACTGTTAAAGCTTGAAAGGCTATGATTGTCATATTCCTTCCCATTGTCAAACGTAATCAATTAATGCCTTTTCCAAATTACATTTGTACCGTATTGTAAAATTGAATGAACAATTATGGTACTTTTGATTTATCCTTCATCAAGAAAAGCCAAGTTATTCGAGTACAATCATCAATAAAGGAAACAAACCATCTCGCACCAGAAATATTAAAAATAAGGGCAGGTCCCCAAACATCAAAATGAAGAAGATCAAATGGTTCAGCACTTTTAGTAAGGCTAGAAGGAAAAGTAGCATGATGGTGCTTAGAAAACTGACTGATGTTACACTTCAAAGATTCAACAGATTGTTTAAAAACAAAAATGAAAACATAGACCTCATTAAAGAAAATGGAGGATGTCCAAGACGCTTGTACTGAAGCCATATTTGTGAGGCAGGAAAGTGAGACTCCGACTGAAATCGGAGTGCGAAAGACAACACCTTCTGACCAGCTCGTTCATCAGACAGATAATACAACCCTACCTGCTCCTTAGCAACTCCAATCGTCTTCCCTGTTGCAAGATCCTGAAACGCACAATGAGAATGGAAAAAGATTACTGCACAGTTATGGTCTTGGGTAAGCTTGCAAATAGAGATAATGTTATTCGAAAGACTGGGAACATGAAGCACATCTTTCAATTTAAGAGATTGAAAGTCAATGTCCACACAACCATCAACACGAATATGAAAACCATCTGCAATAGTTATATAAGGAATGGTGGAAGGGGAAGTATAAGTCGAAAACAGTTGAGAATAAGAGGTCATGTGATGAGTGGCACCAGAGTCAAAAATCCATGCACTCTGAGTGTTAATATCGACAATATTAAGAGAATTCAAGGCTGAAACAACCATAGATCTATTGTCTATCATATTGATTGATGTCCTGCGACTGTGTCTTACTCAATAGAACAAAAAATAGCCTGCAAATAGCAGCAATGAAGCCCCTTGCAACAATAACAGTGCCAGAAAAAAAGAGGAACAAGTGTGGACTTCCAAATGACCCACAATAAAAAATGCTCAGATCATAGAGTGGCCCCCAAAACGAAAAGAGAAGGGGCCAATCTACCTTCACCTGGCCCTGGCCGGAGTAGAACGGCGCGTGGGACAGCTGCTGGGAATGTGCTTTCAGGGTCTGGCCGGTTTTTGGATTCCGGTACTAATGGTGTGGTTGCCAGAATGATTAGAACAGTGTACGGTGGTGTTTGGTCGTTTCTGTTTGCGAACAGTAGAAGAAAAAGTGGTTCTGTCATAATTCAGGAACATTGAAGTTATGAATGAAAAACAAAGAGGAAAAAAAAGTCACAAAAGAGGTGCTAGGTACTACAAGAAGGCAGAAAAAACAAGCCGCAATGAAGACGACAAAAGAAACCTCGATGAAGGCGACTAAGGTTTATGCGGAAGCGAGACCCCCAAGACTAGGAGCTCGTGATACCATGTAGATAAGTCTATATTCAATGTTATTTCAATTGTGTCTCATTTACAAATACTAATACGCTTATATAGACAAAGTGGAACCTAATGGACCCGACTATTGGGCCTTATAAAAAAACACTATTAATTACAAAATATGTTATATTTACAACACTTTATATACAAACGCAACAAGTTTTTGACGTCGTTGCCAGGGAAATCTTGCAATATTAGACTATCGAAGTTTTAGTTAGACTAAGTATTTATTTTTATTTTTATTTTTATTTTTATTTTTATCTTGCTTGTTTATGCTCACCCACTCTCAAGAGCCTGTCTTAATTTTTGATCCAGAAGTAGAAAGGGCTTGTCGCAGGTTGACAGCTGAAAGACAAGCAACAACGGGTGAGCGAACCTTGCAGGACTATTTCACTCATTGTGGAAGTGTGGGATAGCATTATTAATCCAACTGTGGAAGCCAACAACTTTGAGTTGAAGCCATCCTTGGTATATATGGTTCAGTCTTTAGTGCAATTCAAGGGGTCACCTACAAAAGATCCCAATGCTCAGTCGAAGTATTTTATAAGGTTAACTGACACTATTAAATATAATGGGATCTCCATAGATGAAATCGGACTCTGGCTATTCCCGTTCTCTTTGGCTGACAGGGCTACCTTGTGGTTATCGTCATTCCCTGCTGGATCGATCACCACTTGGGATCAATTGACAAGGAAAAGGAAGTTTCTCAACAAATATTTCCCTCCTTCCAAGTCAGCAAGACTCAGAGCCCCCACCATGGATATGCTACTTGGCAGCTAATTCAAACCTTATACCATGGGCTCTCTGATCAAAGTAGGGTCAGTATTAACCCTGCTTGCGAGGGATCTATCTTAAAGAAGGAACCTAAATAGGTGTATGCTCTTATAAAAGAGATGGTTGTCAATAGTTGTCAATGGCTAGATGGAGACAGACACATTAAGAAGAAAGCTGGAATTTATCAAGTGGAGTCCAAGACAGCTTATGAGTCAAGTTGGATGCTATCACAAAGCAACTTAAGAAGCTAATGAAAGTTCAGACAATACCACAAGCAACTTCTGCACCACCTCATCCTTGGGCCATACTAAAGACGAATGCTCAGGGAATCCTTGGGGTAAGCAACTTGAGATGTTTAGATAAGTTCTCATTTTGACAGCCCACAAATGATAATTTTCCCCTACAAACATAAGAGGTGGAGGCAAAAAGCGGCTATTGGATGCCATTCTGATGCCTGAAGTTTTCTTTTTTTGTGAGGGTTTTCTCACAAACAAACTTGTTTTTTTTCCTTTCACTCACAGGCCGATCACTTAAAAAATAGAAGCATATGTATTTGGAGAGGAGAACAACAAAAAAACAACTAGTACAAGGATACTATATTTTTCAGTCTCTTAAAGACCTTAATAGAAGGAACTATATTTTCTCTGTGTTAGAATACAGAAACTAAAGAAATGAATGCTCTAATTTATAGAAGTAAAACTCCTATACCTACTGTCGAACCCACGTCTCACTCACTTTATCCTTCATTTCTTCCTTTTTCCGATCGACTCCATGTTTCTGCCACAAGACATTGCATGTTTGCTCTATGTCTTGGTGACCCACGTAAGTCAAAAGGGAGGATCCATGTCTTCAGCATGTTTTTCCTCGCATAGGCTTTGGTTTTACATTTGGTTGGCCCCACTATCTTGACTAATATGTCACAAGAAATAAATATGCTATTAGCCTAGAGTTTTATTTCTATTTTTACTTTTAATTGTCATTTACTTTTGGTGAGATGTCAATTGTGAGTGGAGAGGGATCTAGAATATTTCCATGCATTACTTTGTAATTGCACATGCTTATATAATGACCAAGTGGTCCAATGAAGGAAAAAACCAACATTTCAGAAATTATATCTTCTTCCTCTATTCTTAATTCTCTCAACTTTATCATAACATTTACTCTTCTGCACCAGAACCTATTCTCTAAATTGGGTTCTTTGCTGATTAGTATTGGGTTTTACCGGATTTACTCCCTAGAATCCAAATTCCCGTCTCAATTGGTATCAAAGCATCAACCTGGTGCTTCCATGGATTCCAAATTCAAAAGAATATTGAGTGCCCTAGAAGTGGGTGACAGAATGGAAAAGGGTTTATGTTTCTTTTGTGATGAATTATTTACTCTGGAACACACGCATAAGAATATCAAGATATTGCTGATGGAGATGGATGAGGAGTTCGAGCAAGAAGAAGTAACCCCTAGGATTTTCGCTGAGTTACCCCCAGCCATGGAGCGCGCCAAATCACTGTCATGTGATTGCAGCGGTCCTGTGGAATTAGTATCCAAGGTTGCGCCATGCTCTACAGATCCATATGAACTGTTCGATGAAATCAAGGGATCGCTAAACCATGCCCTCCTTGAGCAAGACAAAGCGCCTGAAGACGAACCGCCGATAGCAGATGCAGACACCGCCGAAGAAGATCTGATCGGCGAGATTGACAACACCATGACCCTCAATCATAAAGAGTTCATACCTCTGGTTCCTATCGACCATGACCCTGTCCCTGAGATCGTTGACAAATCGATGGATAGGGTTCCATCGCCCGTTCCAGTACAGGTTCGTTCTACAATTTCAATTCCTGGCTTCAATGTCATTTTCCTCGTATCAGATCCAATCTATTGTTCTCTTTTCAGATTCATCCCATTCGACAAAGCTTTGTCAAACTCTGTTCTTCCTACTGAGAGAGAGTCTCATTTCTATCCGCCACCGAAACCACCAGATAGGGTTGCCGTTTCGACACCATCACTCAATCCACCTCCGCCAGAACCACCAGATGGAATTGTAGACTCGAAGCCACCAGACGCCAACCACCAAGGGGTAGTAAGTGAGTTTTTCTCTGTTTGGAAATCATTTGTTGATTGGAAATATTTTGTTGAAATGACAAAAAGGCTTTTAAGGGAGATGTTGATTAATCCACTTAATTGCTTAGAGATAACTTTGGTTAGGTATTATGTTTATCATAATGCTTCTGAAGATATTGAGTATGCCCTCCAAGTGTTCGATTAAGTGCCAAAAAATAACATAGAAGAGGTTGTTATTCAGCTTCTTATTCTTTCGATAAAATCAGTTCTTGGAACCTTTGTTGATGATGTGCTTCCCGAGGTTATGGAGAGAAGAGAAAGATGTTATACTCCAGCTCTTTGTTACTGTGGGGAAAAACAACATGGATTGTGTTGAAGATGGAATCAAATATTCTTGTAAGGCAATTTCTCAGTTACATGGAAGATGCAAGCGAATGGAAGCTATTGAAAATTGCTTACTAGGTGTTCTATGGTCAGTTAAATCCAAACCAGTTGCTTCTGAATCAAAGAGGGTTTTGATGCAGCCTGAAGCATTCAGTGCTCTAAAAGATGCTGAGAGAATGATGAGGCAAAATAATCTATACATTGTCCTTCATTACTATCTAGAATTTGCTGAACAGAAAAGGTCGAGCATTGCTTTCAATCAAGGAAAGCAACTGGTTAAGCTCGAAGGTGGATTTAACATTATTGGGTACCAACTGCTGGCACATATTTTTTCAGCTCAAACAAGGTTTGTTGATACTGATTTAGTTATTGATGCTGCTCTGGATCAAAGTGGAAAATGGGGGTAAAGGTGAATTGTTGAGAGCTAAAGAAAAGCTTCATATTGCATTTGGAAGATTAAAATATGCTGTGAAGGCCCACACTTTTTTCTCTTGCGGTTCTTGAAGCTGGGAAACAGGTTCATGCAGTTTCTCAAAAGCTTTGGTTTTATGATGATGTCTATGTTACCAGTAGCCTAGTTATTGTGTACTCAAATTGTGGAGAAATGAAGTTGTCTGATAATGTTGCAACAAAATTGGTGCATGTCTTGTATGTAGTTGGGATAAAAGTTGTTGGAGAGAGGTTTGTTTTGTTTATGAACCTTGTGTCTTATCCCTTGAAGAGGCAAGAAATGAATTTCAAGAATGTTCTCCAGTATCATGAACAAGGTTGCATCTCTGTGGTTACATTTGAATTTGAAAGGTGTTTTGCATTGGATAATCATGCACTAGAGATGATGAATATTTCAAAACACATGAAGGTTCTCAATTCGGCACCCAAAGTTTACATTGCGGCAGAAACTTTGCAAAACATTGTTGATGAACTACTTGATCAGGCCTTTTTGAACATTGTGGGGTGGCCAATATTGGGTGAACAAGTTCTGAGTATTACTATGGCTGTTCATGGCAAAAAAAACCTATCATCCATCAGTAGCTAGCTTAGCTAATGAAGAAGACATGGTGATTGTTGAGGTTAATCCTTTTGCTTGGAAGCTTGGCGCAACACATCTATATGCCACTTCCTACTCTTTAAATAAGGGTTCGTTGCTTCTCCTTCAACTTGTTAAACAGGTGGTTGTTATGCATAGGAAAATGATCGAGAGGAGAAGTGTTCAAGCTGCTATTTTTGTTAGTGTCCGCCGTTTACCAAGGCTGTTTTTGCTGGTTCTGCAGTGGGCTCCTCGTGTGTTTGCTTTTCACAGAAAAATGATTGATTCGGGTCGAGTTCGTCTTCCTCTAGTTCTGATCAAATGGAAGGTTTTACCTCCTAAACATGGTACTTGAAAATATTCATCCTTGAGGACAAGGATGTTTGAAGGGGCAGGTATTGTCACAGGAAATAAATATGCTATTAGCCTAGAGTTTTATTTCTATTTTTACTTTTAATAGTCATTTACTTTTGGTGAGGTGTCAATTGTGAGTGGAGAGGGATCTAAAATATTCCCATGCATTACTTTGTAATTGCTCATGCTTATATAATGACCAAGTGGTCCAATGAAGGAAAAAACCAACATTTCAGAAATTATATCTTCTTCCTCTATTCTTAATTCTCTCAACTTTATCATAGCATTTACTCTTCTGTACCAGAACCTATTCTCTAAATTGGGTTCTCTATTGATTAGTATTGGGTTTTACCGAATTTACTCCCTAGAATCCAAATTCCCGTCTCATAATATTGCAAACAACCAAAAAAGGGGTTTTGTCGTTAACAATCAACAGAATGGTGATAATATCTTTGTTTGGCATAAAACGGGACCTAAGCCCAAGAGAAACTATCTATAATGATAAGCATCACCAAACTATTTACATGGGGTATGGAAAGCCCACTAACATCACCAAGAATTAACCTAGCAAGGTCTAATGGAGGACCATCTAAGTAATGAATACACGCCTTAATTGCTTCTTAATACTCCAAGTTGCAATCCAATCAGCACAAGAATTACCCTCTTAGTACACATGTTGGAACTCCAATCTCCACTCTTTCATCTTCCATTCATTAATCCGATCAAAAAACTTACTGTGCTTATTGCCTTTCCCCTTGATGATGGACGCCACAATGGAAGCATTATCCAGCCCGATCAAAGAACTTATTATGCTTATTGCCTTTCCCCTTGATGATGGATGACACAATGGAAGCAGTATCTAGCTCCACAATGATTCTTCTATAGCCACTTTTCCAAGCCATCTCCAAACCAAGAATGACACCTCATAATTCTGCCATATATGTTTACAATATCCCAAGTTTGCACCATAACCAACTATCCAATTGCCCTTGGCATCCCTATCACAACCCGCATCTCCCGGATTCCTTTTCGAAGATCCATCCGTATTTAGTTTTACCCAGCCATTTTTCGGTGCTATCCATCTTATCCAAGATGTAATTCTAGTTGGCCGTTTTAATAAGGACTGCATTACCAAAAGTTTTGCTCTCTTAAATTTGCCGCTTCTCTCCATCACCCAGTGAAATGGGTTCTGAGGCATATGAAAATTAGCATCATGAGCCAACCTTTTCCTCCAAGCCCATAACCGATAATGGTTTTATATATTTCATTCATTTTAGGTTGTTCTATACACAAGAAATAAAACAGTGCAAGATTTCCACAAAAGAGAAATCCTAGAGTCACACCCTCTAACACACTCCTTTCAACACACTCTTATCCATTGGGTCACGTCACTCTTTTTTTAAACTTGTTAAACATGATACCAGCTCTACAAGTTACTACTTATTAGCGGTTTTCTATAATTTTTTTGAATTATTGACATATCAAAAAACCTATCTCTGCGCACCCAGCAGTTCTTGCGCAAAGATTACAGGACCCCTTAACCCGTCCAACCATTGTCATCTTGGCAAACACAAAATTTGTCCAGCTCTTGTTGATTTTCTGTATTTTTCAACGAACTTGTTTAACTCGTTGTTGCAAGATTGACGACAACATGCTTCTCTGGTCAGATTTTAACTTCTCCTTATATCTGTCTTTCTCTTCGTTTTGAATACCTTCCCTATGAACTTTCCATTTTCCTTTGGAAATTGATGCTTGGCTCTGTGGCAATAAAGCTCCCATCTTTGGCACATCCTAGTCGATTCCTCAAATGGTGGGTATGATGCTAATGCAGGGGTATAGTTTTTAAGATTTCGTGTTTTATTGTGTCGCTGCTAAATCTTAAAAGCAAAAATGGTGGGAATAGTTGAACCTGTAGGTATGATGCTTCTAGATCTTGATGATGCCATGGCTGGGTTTTTTTTTGCTACACCATGGCTGAGTTTGATGACCCATCGTGAAGTGAGTCTCCATGGTGGTCAGTAACAAGTGTTGTGGTAGCTAATGTTGAATTGAATCCCGGTAACCATAAAAAAATAAAATGTGTTAAAACGGAAGAACTGGTTAACAAGTGAGGGTTTTTAAAAAAGAGATGATGTGGCCCAATGAATGAGAGTGTGTTCAAATGAGTGTATTAGAGGGTGTGACCCTAGCGCTCCTCTTCCACAAAATAAGGGTTGCCATTACTTTATACATAAAAAAAACTAGATTACATAAAATATCTTAACTAAACTATCAGAAGTAGTTGGAACCCAGTACTGATCACAGAATCAGAACTTGCTTTGATACCATCGACAATCATTCCAGTGGTGACCATTTTCCCACATATGAATTATATTAGTGATGACTCTCTTTCCACCGATGACTATTCCGATAGTCCCTTCTCTTCCTAACGTTGACGACCATTCTGGTGGTGCCTTATGTTTGTCATGACTCACACTAGCCCAGCTCGTCACTGTAAAGCAGTCATCAGACTTAGTTTTAAGTTTTCTGGGGAAATGCATTGTTTTATTGTAACAAGCTTAAAGCTTAATAAACTTTAGCTTGAGAGGAGTGTTAGAATAACACATTTAACATGTGTTTAATATGTTTAATTTGCAATTAATAGTTGTTGACTAGACGCTTAGTAGACGCTGAGTAATTAGGTGATTATGTATAATTATTAAGAGATACACTAGTTAATCATTGCATAATTGTGGTCACAAGACACACAACATTCCAATACAACATTTTACAGAGACAAACAAAAAATAATTTTGGAATGCAGAGGCAAATCACAAGTCTAACAAAAATCACCAATTTTTTTTTTATATTTCTTTCCCTGTTCTTTTAATGAAAAATTTAACATAACAAAAAGAAATTCTAACTTGAAAAAAATTCACACAAGTCCTAGCAAATGGAGAATAAGATTCACATAATTTTGTGAGACTGCATGAATTTTATTTAATAATAAAGAGTATAATAAAATGTGTGTAATATAAGTTTATCAATGGTGCTATTAACATTCTTTTGAGTGGTAATATTCGCTTTCTTAAGATATATATATATATATATATATCATTTTCTGTTATTATTATAAAAAAAACAAGGGACACATATAAAGGGAAAATGTGTCCTTCAAAAAAAATAAAGGTAAAATGTGAATTAGATGTCCTTCCAAGAAAATTTCCTTATCCTCTGTACACTAAATTAAATTTTAAAATAAAGCTTCAAAATTTGGATCACAATCTTGTAATCATTTAACTTGTCAAAGAACAAACTTCTAGGCAAAACTGCAGCACCAGGGATGCATAAGTCCACAACTCTCAACTGGTGCAACTGCTTTAACTGAGAAAGAAATGTAATTTGACTTTGATTTGCCTCTCCATCAACCTCCATTTTGATCAAGCTCTTTCTTATATATAACTCTTCCAAACAAATCCACATTGACATAAAATTAGGTAGAGCCACCTTCCTTATGGAACAATCGCTGATGTCAAATAACTGCCGCTTATCTACGCACCCTAATTCAGCTGGCAAATTTTCAATTTGAGATCCTGAAAAGCTGAGAATTCTTAATTTTTTCAGCTCTCCTATGATGGATAAGTTGCTAACTAGAGTACACCGCTCCAAACAAAGCATTATGAGGTTCAATAGGCAATTAATCGAACATGGTAAGCATGGTAAATGAAAACCAGTCAATATTAATACTCTGAGTTTTTCCATTCCTTCAAAAAAATTCCCAGGTATTTTCAAAGAAGGACCATCACTGTCAATTTGGAAGAATTTAAGTTGAGGACAATGTATAACTTTAGGAAGCTCGTCAATTATATCACAGTTGCGTATAGAGATAGCAGTGCATCTCTCGAGTTCATCCTTGTCGGGCCAGTCATCCAGTTTGTCATTTCTCAAAGCATATACATTTTGCTCCTTGTGTGATATAGACAAAGCGGTATCTCGAACCATATCATGCATATTGAAGCGATCAATGTAACTACCATCCAACATCAAACTCGAGTCTTTTAGCTTTTGGATTGATGTATATATTCTATCCCGGGCTTCCCTTAGTGTATGGACCCCTTTGAGTATACCCAAGCCAAAGCAATTCTTCACCAAGTCCATAATTAGTTGTTGATGACCCATTTGAGCACAGAGTAAGAAAATGGATTGGAGCTCCACACTTTCTAGATGGTCATAACTCATCTTTACAGAAATCTCCATAGATTTTTGCACTCCACCTAGTTCTTCTTTTTTAAGTTTTTCTAGTGTAGCTTCCCACACTGACTCACTCTTATCTTTTAATGCCCTTCCAACTGTAACAATTTTAAATTGGGACATTTCATCCAGTATTCCGGACACCTTCTTAAACAACATCAGAGATTCCTTATCATCCAATTCCCTCACCAAGAGATTTTTCTTTTCTCACCATTTTGAAATTAGGATCCTTTATATCTTTTGTTGTCACATGGCTTAAATCGTCATTGTTATCATCATCAAATGGAATCCCTATCTTGTTCAAGTCTATTTTATCCCAAAGGTCATCCAGGATTATAAGAGGGTTCTCCTTCTCTTTCTTTAACCTCCGTCTTAGAAGATCTGCTCTCACAGTCTCACCTTTCGCTTCCAACCTCTATCCTAACTCGTAAGCAATTTCTTTCTGGATTGTGAGTTACGTCTGCTACAACCACCACATTGAAAAACTTCTTGTCTCGAGTTTCCTTATCAATTTCTTTGATTAAAGTGCTCTTACCCACACCACCTGGCCCATGCACTCCAATCATTTTCATTGTGGAATCTTCTAGTTTTTTCATTATCTCTTCCATTGTATGTTTTCTGGAACCAAATTCTACGTAGCCAGCATTAAACAAAGCGGCATCCACAGATGTTGGTGTTGCTGATACGAAACTCCATCAAACTTGGACTCTTTTGTTAATAACTTTACATTTGCTGCCATCTTCTTTGCTTTTCTGCCTAGTCTGTGCCTATTCATCAGATAAGGAAGCAAACCACTGGAACACCCTGTCATTGTTTGTCCTTCATCTTTTTGAATATTCTCAATTTTTTTGGTAGTTTCATCCACTTATTCCTTCATCTTTTTGAATATTCTCATCTTTTTTAATACCTTCAATTATTCCTAGTTTCTTTTCAGCTTCATCTACTCCATGTTCAACCTCCATGAAGAGAAAAAAATTTGTCACACTTGTTGAGCCAATCTACGATTCCCAAACCATTGCATCTTGGAAGCTCTAATTTAGGGATTTGTGGGGAAAACTAGATGGGAACGGAGGCTGTTGTCGACTGAGTGATATCTTGAGCAGCTTGAAATTCCATAGGAAAGCACTAGGTCGATGCTTTGATCTAATGGAGATGGGAATTTGGATTTTAAGGAGAGATTTGAAAATTCCAGTTCTAAAAAATAGGGACTCCAACAAATTAGAATGGAATCTGGTGCTAATGAGAAAGTGTATATAGAGGGAATTAGAATTTTAGAGAAAAGATAGTATTTCTGAAATGATGATTAATTTTCATTCAAGAGAATTGGCCTAGCTATATAGCTTAGGGAGTTACAAAGTAATCCATGAGAATATTCTAGATCCATCTCTACTCACAATTGACACCTCACAAAAAGTAAATGACAACTAAAAGTAAAACATGTTTCCTGTAATGTAAAACAGAATTAAAACTATAAGCCAACGTAGCTTGGCTCAACTGGTTCGGCCTTCCGCTCGCACACACTGCGACTTGGGTTCAATTCCAGGTGGCTGCGTTGGCGGGCGATACGTAAATTCCACCGTAAATCCTGGCTCAGGTTGGTGGTTCTCCCTGGCCCTGCACGGGGTGAGCCTCCCCCTATCTAAACTTTTTCAATCAAAAAAAAAAAAGAATTAAAACTATAAGATAAAAACATAAATGATCTCAGTATATATCTCTTGTAACAATATATGAAGTACAATTAAAATCAACATGGGAAACCTAATAAAAGTTAATAAACTCATTAACAAAATTATATTTTCAGTACAAATACATATTTTTTGTGTTGTGAAAAGTATAAATATTAAGTTTGATTTTATCGTTTAACTATTATTACAGCTCAACTGTTACTGGGTTATTAAATCTCATAACAGAGAGAAAATTGAGAAAAACTCGTTTTCATTGAAAGGAAAAAAATGAGTAACTAACCACAAATAGAAAGAGGCATTCCTCTTAAATACATTTTGTGAACTAACACAGCTTAACTGTTTTCTAACTAAACTAAAACTAACTCAGCTATAATTAACTTAACGATGCCAATTGTACAAGCTATGCTAACTGAAAATAACTAAAACTGGGGGTCTGATAACCCCCATCTCAAGGTGGAAGTAGGTGTCTAACATTCCCATCTTGGAAATTAAATTCTTAAATAAAGGCTTAGTTAAAGCTTTAGTGAGTGGATTAGCAAGTTGCTCTTTAGAAGCAATGTGTACAAGGGTGATAATTTGGATTGAGCATGCTCTTGTCGAATGAAGTGGCAATCGATATCAATGTGTTTAGATCTTTCATTGCAAGTAGGATTGGTAGCCATCTGTATTGTCGATCTGCTGTCGCAATATAACATAACTCCATCCATCTGAACTTCAAAAGCCCGAAGTAGCTGCTTGGCCCAGAGAAGTTCAAATGTGAGAGTTGCTATTTCTAGGCTTCAGCCGAAATCCTACCAATGGTCATTTGGTTTTTGGATTTCTAGCAAATCAGTGCATTCTCAAGATAGATACAAAAGCCTGTTGTGGATCTCCTTGAGGTAACACAACTTCCCCAGCCAGCATCAACATAAGCTGATAGTTTGAGATTTGATGTTGCATGGAAGAAAAGTCCTTGTCCTGAGGTGCCTTTAATGCATCTTAGCAAGTGATGAATAGCCTACATATGAGGAACTCTAGGCTGGCTCATGTATTGACTTAACTTGTTTACTAAATAACCAATATCCGTCTTGGAAATGGTAAGGTAGATCAATCTTCTAAAGAGCCTTAAATACTTAGAAGCTTCATGTAACAAGTCACCCTCAGACTCCGTGAGAGTGATGTCAGGGTCCATGGGAATCGCAGCAGGCTTAGTTATCATGAAATCAGTGTCAGCAAGCAATTGAAGAGCATATTGTTGCTAACATAAGCGAATGCCCTTAACTAGTTTAGCAATTTATAATCCTAAGAAATATTTGACATCACCTAGGATTTTCAACTTGAAGTGTTCTTCTAACATAGCTTTAGTAGACTTGATGAGATTATCATTAGGACTTGTAATGATTATGTCATCAACATATACCAAAAGAATAATTAGGGAAGAACTGTTCACATATTGAAAAAGAAGTATCAGTTGTACACTACTTGAAGCCATGAGCCCAAATGGTTGAAGAAAACTTTGAGTACTATTAAATTTGGGCTTTAGGCTCAACTCATATCCACAAAATTGGCTTGTAAGGCGAGGACTGTCTAAGCCTTATAAACACCACTCAAGTCATATCTCTAGTCGATGTGGGACTTTCAACTCACTCCCTCGCGCTAAGGACTGGACGTCTGAAGTGTGGACTAATGTGGATGGAATAGTAGGGATCTCAAAACACCCTCTCATGCCCAGGATCAGATGTAGCGTGGACAAATACGAGTGGAATAACAAAGACCATGGCCCAATAATAGATCTAGGGTAGGCTCTGATACTATCTTATCAATTTCTTTGATTAAAGTGCTCTTACTCACACGACCTGGCCCATGCACTTCAATCATTTTCACTGTAGAATCTTCTAATTTTTTTCATTATCTCTTCCATTGTATGTTTTCTGGAACCAAATTCTACATAGCCAGCATTAAACAAAGTGGCATCCATAGATGTTGGGTTTTGCTGATAGGAAAATCCGTCAAACTTGGATCTATCTATTAATAACCTTATATCCACTACCATCTTCTTTGATTTTCTTCCTAGTCTATGCCTACTCCTCAAATAAGGAAGTAAACCATCGGAAAACCCTGTCTTTGTGTGTCCTTCATCATTTTGAAACCCCTCTGTTTCAGTTTTGGTTTTATCCACTTCCTGAAGCCTAGTGCTAACACCACTTTCAGTTATTCCTAGGTTCTTCTAAGCTTCATCTAATCCATATTCCACCCTCTCCCTTTCAAGTCTAAGATCCTCAACAAGACTGTTTAGTTCACTAACATTCTACCTGTAATAGATGATATAACCCACATGTCGAATAGTCAGGTCCAATGCAACATCGATAGCTCTTTCTACAAATTTGAATGCACACTCCATACTTTCTTCTTGATTTTCTTTACTATGTACAACTACATCTCTTTATTCCCAACGAATCAGAAAGCAGAAATAAATCAGCCAAGGAATAAATAAGAAAAGTTGATGAAATTTGACTAATCAAAAAGTATATTAGTAAAAATCAAGCAATGATGTATTTAAAAAACAAGAAAGAAATAAAAGAAATGGCAACGTTTTCTATATTGACTATACTGAGGGGAAACCCATGGGATTAGACATTGCAAGATGACGCTCGACCCCAACCCTGCTCTTAAAACCATCCTCATTATCACAGCATTGATTAAAAATGAATACCCAATGTCACTTATTATTCATCCTTAAGTGCAAACATGAACATATTAGTGCCCATGTTAGAAATCTTCATTTCTTACGCGTTTTTCCAAGCTTTAACTAGGCTATTTTAGACAACATTTCTATTCATGGGTTTTGTTGTTGTATTCTTCCAATCAGAATTCTCTCTGCTAACTCCAAGCTATCTTCATCCTACATCCTTCCATTCAAGCTTAAGCATAGCCCCTCCAACTCAACTCTACTACTTGATCAATCCACATCATCATCATTTGCACCCATGCTAGACACCCATTCATGAAATCCACCTTTGTTGAACCCTTATAGACACAATAGCAACCTCCAAAAACTAAAAAACTTGGAATGATTATTAAAACTGAGTAGAGAAACGGTCAATCCCTCCAGATAGGAGACTGCTCTGAAAACCATAATAGTAATTACAATTCATGAGAAGGAAAATATTACCATAACAGATGCTGGTTTTCATTTTCAACAGTTTTAATTACAAAAATGTCACTTTGTTTTTACTTTATTGTCTACTTGCAAAGTTTTGCCACGTGTCCTTAGTATAATAGATAATAGATTAATATAGAAGCTGTAAATCATGTTAAATCACTTGCAGTATGGTTAACATCTAATTGATATAACGTTGTTTTTCTATGCACTGAATTCACACACTTTCACTCATTGCTTAACATTCACACTCACAATGAATTACTCACTTGCAAGAAAGATGAAAATTGGAACAAAACCATACAACATACACACTAATTGGATGAGTAAAGAGAGATAATCACAATAATGAAAAACTTGATTGTTATTCATCATTTGCCAACTGACACAACTTGGTGTTTTATACACATCACAACAAGTCCCACATCGGCTGGGCTTTTTACAACTCACTTAACTACTAACTAACATAATGACCTTTAACAACTAAAAACTATCTAACTGTTACCCAAAATAACTAACTCATAATACACCTCCTTTATTTCGGGCTAACTCCAGTGACAAAAACAACTACAAACTTTTCCCTCAACTCCTTGAATTTCTCACCCTTTAATGGCTTTGTTAAAATGTCTGCCACCTGCAGATATGTCTTGTAATACTCCAAGGTCAATTTTCCTTTGTTTACTTGCTTCTCAAGTAGTGAAATTTAGTTTCAATGTGTTTGCTCCTGCCCTGAGCTATTGGATGTTTGGCTAAATTAATTGCTGAGTTGTTATCAACAAGTAGCCTGACTCCCTGATTGTTCCCTAGTATGCTTAATTTCATGCACTTAATTGAAGGGAATTCTCATGCAAACTTAGACTCTATTCCTTGTTTGGCCTCTAATCTTAGGTGTTTGAGTCTTTGTTGTGGAGAAATTCTAGTTGACAATCATGTTAGCTCTTTTGTTGTTTTGATGGAAGAAATGTCCTTACTTTGGTCTTTCCTTTTTGTAGGTATGAAAAGGGTTAATTTGAGACATGTACCTAAGATCATGAGAGCAAATTGAAGTGGAGTTCTTTGCCTGAAGTCGAGGCACAGTGGTGCCCAATAATCAGCGCAGGCGCTCGGGAAGCTTATGGTAGCAGAAGGCTAGGCGCAGGCGCCCAGAACTAGCGCCTGGCGCGCTGATCTCGGTGATCTGGCGCAGGCGCTAAAGCAGAAGAACCAGGGGGCAGGGCGCCTGGCGCCTGCTCTCGGTGGTCACGGCGCAGGCGCTGAAGCGCAGGCGCTCTTTGTTATTCTACGTCCTGCGCGTTTTGGGCTTTTTTTTAGGCCCAGTTGGTATAAATACCTAACTAATGGTCTGAACTAAGGGGGAGAACGAATTAGAGGCAGAAAGAGGACTTGGGAGCACAAACCCTAGCACACCCATTGAAGGAGGCAAGAGGAGAAGGGTGGAAGCTCAACCCCTTGGCTTGTGGATGGGTTCTTATATCTTTTCTCTGTTTTTCTTTTCATTCTCTACTATCATCATGTTGAACTAAATCTCCTTTTGTTGGAGTTAAGTGGATTTCTATGAACACTATGGATATTTGATGTAGTTTCCTATTAATGCATGTGATTTCTCTTAGTTTGGTGGTCTCCTTCCTTTTTCTTAATGCTTTTTGAGACTTGATCAATCTTGGAATGAACTTTTGAATTGTGTGTTGAATGGAAGTTTAATATGCTTTTGTGCTCTAGGAAGGTGACCCTTGTTTCTTATGAGCTAGGAATAGCCTTTGGGAACTTGCTATCTCTGTAATTTCTTTTGCCTCATGCTTTTACCTTGTTGAATGCATCCAAGGAATTGGACTTCTAGCTAGATAAAAAGGGTTATTTACCTAAGGAATTGGGATTTAACTAGTTTAATGAAATTGGTAGACAAACTAGTCAACCACGTTGTGTTAATTGCTATATTGAAATATTCCATAGTTGAAGTAGAATGAAGCTTGACTCCAACACTTTTCTCCATTGAATTAAATCACTATTTGCATTGTGCCTTTGTTATTCTCGTACCACCACCAATCATAATCAAAACCATTTGGTGTTCACTTAGAAGTTGTTGTCAATTATTGGTATTTGGCTTTCGATCCTTGAGGATGATAGCTGGTATTTACCGAAATTATTACTTGTAACGACCCGGTACACTCCCTCACCATTCTTCACTTTTATCTCATTCATCAGTTAATCAATCCAAGTAGCTTGGCAAGCACCTAGGAAGCTACTATATATTCTACCTCACATGACGACAAAGCCACAACCGATTTCTTCTTTGAGCACCATGAAATTGGTGCTTTTCCGATCATGAATATATAGCCAATCGTACTCCTTCGATCATCTTTGTCACTACACCAATCAGATTCAGTGTATCCCATCAAATATGTGTCACAATCATTGCCACTTTGGTTTGGAAATAGAATTCCAAGATCCAAAGTTCCCTTGACATATCTCAGGATCCTTTTTGCAGCAAATAGGTGTGGAACTCTAGGCCTCTCCATGAACTTGCTAATCAATTCCACACTAAATGCCAAGTTGGGCCTGATGCAGCACAAGTATCTTAAGGACCCTACAATCCTTCTGAACATTGTTGCATCAATTTCCTTCTCATTTCCTTCTTTTACCAGAACCAGCCCTGTCTCAACTGGTGTAGCTGCTGAGTTACACTCCCACATGTTACATCTCTTCAACAAGTCAACAACAGACTTTCTTTGGTGCATGACTATTTCACATTCCGTTCTTTGAAATTCAATCCCAAGGAAACAGGTGAGATTTTTGAAATCATTCATCTCAAATTCCTCCATCATTTTGTTCTTAAAAGTAGCAATTTCAATCTCATTATTATCTGTGATAAGGATATCATCCAGATGTTGACATACTATCAGCAAATCTGAATTTCTACTTGCCTTCACATAAACTCCATGCTCTGAGATGCATTTAGAAAAACCAATATGAGCCTAGAATCCATCAATTCTTCTACTCCAAGCTCTTGGGGCTTGTTTCAAGCCATATAAGGCTTTCTTCAACTTATACACCTTAGTCTCCTAGCCTGCCACTTCAAATCCAGAGGGCTGCTCAACATAAACCTCCTCCTCCAAGGGTCCATTTAAGAAGGCTGACTTCACATCCATTTGGTACAATAGCCATGCTCTCAAGCTAGCAATTGCGTATACCAATCTAATTGTGTCCATTCTTGCTACTGGTTCAGAAACATCTCCATAATCAATTCCATCCTTCTCCAGAAATCCCTTCTTGCCACTAAACTGGCCTTATGTTTGGCTATCTCGCCATTTGGATTCATTTTCACCTTGTATACCCACTTCACAGCTATTGGCTTCTTATCGGGTGGCAATGTGACAAGCTGCCAAGTATGATTCTTCCCAATGGATTTTAGCTCATCCCTCATAGCTTCAACCCACAATGGATCCCCCATGGCTTGTTCAAACCTCACTGATTCATTCTCAGAAAATAAAGCTAGATGCACCAGTTCTCCTTCTGAGTCTATTACTGCATCAGACACAAATTCATAGCCTTTCAGTCTTGAAGAGGTTTGTCTTGTTCTCTATGACCTTCTCAGCCCATCACCTCCTTTATTTGTGTCCCCTGCATCATCAAAGTCGATACCAGCAAGCATTTTGGTTGGCCCTTTTACTGCATCATTGTTCCAGTTCCCAACTTCTCATCTCATCAATAATTACGTCCCTGCTTATTACTATCCTTTTGTCTCTTGGATCAAACAATATATATCCTCCAATTGAGTGATATCCTACCAAAATTAATTGTTCTCCCTTGTCATCCAGTTTTCTTCTTAGTTGACCAGGAATATGCTTGTAACAAATTGAGCTAAACACTTTGAAATGGCTCACATTTGGCTTATGTCCTAACCATGCCTCTTTTGAAGTCACTCCCTTCAGCCTTTTAGTTTGACACCTGTTTAAAATGTGAGTTGATGTGGACACAGCTTCACCCCACAAGTAGTGAGGCAGCTTTTTTTGCTTTTCAACATGCACCTTACCATGTTCATTATTGTCCTATTCCTCCTTTCAGCTGTGCCATTGTGTTGGGGATTGTATGGAGGAGTCACCTTATGCTTCATCAAGTACACCCACATCTTTCTTGTATAATCATCTATGAATGATACAAAGTACCTGTTTATGCCAAGTGTCTCTCTCTGCATAGGTACACAGACATCTGAATAGATCACTTCCAATTTCTCCTTTGTTCTGGACTCCACAAATTGCTTGAATGTACCACTGTGTTGCTTGGATACTAAGCATTCCTCACACACCTCATTTGGTACTTGAACAGTAGGCAAACCACTCACCATACCTTGCTTGTTTAGTTGATGAAGGTCTCTAAAGTTCAGGTGACCAAACCTATAGTGCCACACCGATTCTTCTCTACTCACAACTGACAGCAACCACTTGTGTTCCACCACCTTAATTTCAATCTTAAATGTTCTATTCTTAGAGAGAGGAGCCTTGATCAACAATTTTTTTTTTGATTGTCAAGGACCTTCAATGATTTATCTTCCATCTCCATAGAATAACCCTTTTCAAGCAATTACCCTAAGCGTAGCAAGATGCTTTTTACACCAGGAACATACAGCACATCTGAAATGAGGGATTGCGTTCCATCCTTCCTCTTAATCAACACTTTCCCGATTCCTTCTACAGATAATGTACTGTCATCTACAAATTTACCTTTGCTCTTGATTGAATCATTAGGGCTCACAAACCAATCTTTCCTTCCCGTCATGTGTCTGGAACAACCCGTGTCCAAGTACCACTGATTCCCTCTATTTTCTTCCTATTTGCCATTCACCATAAGCAGCAACGGATCACTATCTTCATCTTCATGTGCAAACTTAGCCTCTTTATCTTGATTTTCATTCTTGGGGGCATAGAATTCATTTGCAAAATGCCCCTACTTTTGGCAATTATAGCATTGGATGTTGCTTTTATCGAATTTCCTTTTGCCTCCTCCTCTGCCTCTAGAGCTATTGCCTCCTCTTGAGCTATTTACAGCACCATGCTTCTGGTTGTTGTTAAAGGAACCTTGATCATTACTTCTATTGAACTCAGGGTTGTGATAACCCCTACCTCTACCATGGTTGAATTTTCTTTCCCTCTCTTATTCTTGTTTGCTTCTGACATGTGCTTCGGGTTTGATTGAGCCTAAAGTGCCACCTCTGATTTCTTCTCTGCATTCCTTTCATCTGGCCTCTGCTCATGGATATCAAGAGAGCCATGCAAGTCCTCAATCTTCATAGTTGCAAGATCCCATGATTCTTCAATAGCACATACAATATGATCAAATCTTAGGGCTAAGGTTCTCAAGATTTTTTTCAACAATGCTCTGATCAGAGAGTTTTTCACCATTTCCTTTCATATGATTTGTCACAGTTTGTACTCAGGTGAAGCAGGCAGAAACACTCTCACTTGTCTCCATTTGTAGAAGTTCATATTTTCTTCTTAGAGTTTGTAACCAAACCTACTTTAATTTATTAGAACCAGCATAGGCATCGCTTAGGATATCCCAGGCCTCCTTTGCAGTTTCAGCCAAAGAAATCCTCTCAAAATTCAATGTGTCCACACGTTGATGCAAGATGAACAATGCCTTGCAATCCTTCTTCTTCTCATATTTATACGTTGTCTTCTCTTCCTCAGTCTTTTTTGCTCTGGGCTTGTCAATTGGGCTTTCTTTAGTCACAGTTTCCCACACGACTTGAAATCCAAGAATTGGCTTCATCTTTGTGTGCCATTGATCGTAGTTCTTTCCATCAAAACTGGTAGTGTTGCAGGGAAATGGCCATTTGTTGTGGCCATTGTTTCTTGCTCAAGAAACACACAGAACCTCAAATTTCTTCCATCAACCTTGCTCTGAATACCAGATGATAGAACAATGTTGTTCTATGCACTAAATTCATACACTTTCACTCAGTGTTTAACACTGACACTCACAATGAATTACTCACTTGCAAGAAAGATGAAAATTAGAACAAAACCGTACGACATACACACTAATTGGATGAGTAAAGAGAGATAATCACAATACTTAAAAATTCAATTGTTATTCATCATCTGTCAACTGATACAACTTGGTGTTTTATACACGTCATAACAAGTCCCACATCGATCAAGTGGGCTTTTTACAACTCATTTAACTACTAACTAACATAACAACCTTTAACAACTAACAACTAACTAATTGTTACCCGAAATAACTAACTCCTAATACTAATAACTAGCTCAAAGCACCTCCTTGGGAGGAGAGAAAACTCCAACTAAAAAGAGACACCTCAAGGTAGTGGAACAACATACAAACACACAACAGAATACTCCACAATATCTCCAATCTAAGTACTACAAGGCCTAGGGCAAAGTTTCAAAGTAGAGGAAATAGATTGCTATATCTGAAAGCATGTTACTTATCTCCAACATCTGGTGAGCCAAAAATCAATTCCAAGCACTATGATTCGAATAACACACAGTCCCTTCACAATATCTGATTCGACGTCGAGAAAGACAACCGCAACGGTGAGTGCTGAGGCGGTGTGGAAATCACCGGTGACGAATAGTCCTTTGGTATCTTTTTTTTATTATAATATACATACTTTTTTAGACGACTGAGAAAGTGTGTGTTAGGGTTTTACACTTTCAATTTGAAAAATTGTGGTGGATTTTTACATGGTTTGGCATTTGGTATTCTGTAAATTTCCGAGAAGAAGCTCTGTTGGGGAAAGAGAAAGTGTAGGGTCTTTGCGGGATATCGTTGATTTGATTTTGAAACCGACAGAAGGTTCGATCACCAACAGCTGCTTCCTCAAAGACGACAAATAATTTCATGTTTCCCACCATCTCTGCTTCCTGCAACATCGATGAGTCTCCTTGAAGAAAGGAAAAAAGTCCTTGCTAAGAGTTTTTTTTTCTCCTTTCCTTTGTTTTGTTTGCAGTCTGGTTCATGACGAACGAGCAGAGACGAGGGAAGCGAATGAGGGGTGCAAGAGAGGGCGAGATTTTAGAATATTGCAAAGTGAAAGGATCTATTTGCAATTAATTGGTCATGGTGTATAATGCACCACCTATGTGGTGGTCCAAGCTTGAGTCCATCATTTACTTTCACCACCTATGTGGTGGAGCAATTAATTAGGCATGGTGCGACTGCGATGCACCACCTGAATATCTAAGTACTCATACAAGAGTTACAGTTCTTTCTTCTATATTTATAAACCTAGAACTCGAAATCTTGTATTAGGAAAACTATTTGACATTTGGATCAACAAGTGTTGTTCCCTTTATTTTTTAAAAACCTTGGATTTTGTTTTTAAATAATTGAATTTTTTCAGCTTCATTTTTTTAATTTTTCTTAGAGCATCTCCAATAGGAGTTGCTTATTGAGTATTTAAATCTATATATTGGCAAATAAGGAACCATTCTTAACCTTTTTTTTTTTCTCATTATAGTTGATCTATGTGGAAATGTGGGTTGCTTATATAAGGAACCATGTGGGTGACTTGCTTATAAATAAAAAATATTTACCCAAATCTCAAAGATGATTTGCCATTTTAAATTAAAACAAAATTAATTGCAAATAAAAAAGTATAAAAAATGTGGGTTTGCTTAAATGGGTGCTATTGGAATAAAAGTATGATAGGTTGCTTAAATATGATGTGGCATAGTGAGACTCACTTAATGGGAGATAAGCAACCCCGATGAATATGGTTTAGTTCGATTCAGATTAATCGAGTTAGTTGTTTTCCAAAATTAAAAAACTTGCGTTAAAAAATCTAAAAAAAATTAGAAGCCACCAAGGGTGAGGACACAGAGCACAACAGATAGTGGCAAAAACTAATAAACAATACCACTATGAGCAAAAATCACTAAACAAAATGATTGATAACCACTAAATAATACCATTGTGAGCACAACAGAGGGTGGCGACAAAGAGCACAAGAACAAAAATAGTAAATCAGTAAGAGGAAGAAGCATTCGGTCGACGAAGGGTGGTGACTGGCCGCAGAACTAGAGCGAACAACAGAGAGATGGCATCGTGAATAAAGGAGATAGGAAACATACATTAGAGATGGTGTCGTGAACCAAGGCCACCACAAAACGGTACAAAGGGGTTGACGAGGGAATGACCACCAGAGGGGCGCACACGGTGGTGTTTGCAGGCAACGGTGGCAATATTTTACTTGAACAATATTTGTCATATAGAAGAATGGAAGGCACATGTGTTAAAAGAAAAACTCAAGATCCTAAAAGTAAGGTTGAGACAATGGAACAAAGAGGTATTCAGGATGGTCGATCTAAATATTGAAAATAAAGTAGCAGAATTGAATTGTTTGGATGATATTGTAGCTGCTGGTGGCACGGTTAGCCCGGAGCATAGGAAGCTATTGTCTTAACAGTTCTGGTCATAGGTTCATCAAAAGGAGAGCCTGTTATTGCAAAAATCAAGAGCCAAGTGGATCCAGGAGGGTGACACGAACACTAAATACTTCCACGCTTGTCTAAAAGGGAGAATAAGAAAAAATCAGTTGGTTGCTCAAAGTAGGTGACTCATGGGTAGAATCAGTTACTAGGGTCAAAACTAAAGTCAAAAGCTATTTCCAAAATCACTTTTCTGCAAACCATGTTTTTAGGAGGCCATGTTGACATGTTGACGTCACTTGTTACTATGGAAGAGTTGAAAGAGATTGTTTGGACTTGTCATGGGAACAAGAGCCCGGGACCGGATGACTTTAATTTTAATTTCATCAAGGCTAGCTGGGATTTGATTAAGAAGAGTTGTTGGCTTATGTGAAAGAATTCCAGCTGAATGCCTCGCTTCCCAAAGCCATAACAACCTCATTGCTTGCGCTTATTCCAAAATCAGACCACCCGCAATCACTACAGGAGTATAGACCAATTTCTTTGATCGGATGCTTGTACAAGATGGTTACTAAATAATTGGCCTCTCGTTTAAAAATTGTTTTGAGCAGAATCATCTCATCATGTCAAACGATGTTCCTTCCAAGTAGACAGATTTTAGACGGGGTTTTAATTGCTAATGAGCTCACTGATTTGGCAAAACAAAGAAAGGACAAATGCTTGCTTCTCAAAGTAGATTTTAAAAAAGCTTACGACTTTATTGATTGGAATTATTTGGATTACATGCTAATAAGGATAGGATTTTATTTTAATTGGAGAAGTTGGATAAAGGCATTCATTGGTTCTAGTTCAATGTCTGTGTTAGTGAATAGTAGCCCCACTGAGGAGTTTGTAGTATAGCGGGGGCTGAGAAAGGTGACCCTGTGGCTCCTTTTCTCTTTTTGATTGTTGTAGAGGGATTGACGGGGTTGGTCAACAAAGCGGTGGAGTTGGGGTATCTCACGGTATATAAGGCTTATTCGAATGTTTCATTTCCAATTCTACAATATGCGGACGATACAATTCTTATGTGTGAACCGACTTAGAATAATCTATAGGGACCCAAATCAATATTGAGGGGCTTTGAACTAGCTTCTAGTCTTAAAGTGAACTTTGCCAAATGTAATTTTTTTGGAATCCATTTTTATGATAATTTTCTGATGGCTGCAGCCGGGTTTATGTCTGGTTGTGCAAGTTCTATTTCGTTCAAATTTCTTGGTATCCATGTAGGTGCTAGTCCTAGGAAGAGCTCTACATGGAAATCAATGGAGGACTTATTTCAGAAGCATTTGGCATCTTGGAAGAAGGTGCATCTTTCAATTGGAGGAATAGTCACATTGATTAATTCTATACTAAACAGTTTGCAGGTGTATTATTTATCATTCTTCAGAGCTCCAAAGAAGGTAATTCACTCTCTTACTTATATGCAACATAATGTTTTGTGCGGTGGTCTTAGCGAGGGGCAAAAAACATGTTGGGTGAGTTGGGATAAAGTCTGTTTACCCAAAGATAAGGGAGGTTTGGGAATAAAAAATCTTGGGGCTTTCAATATTAGTCTTTTTGGCAAAATGGAAGTGGCGATTTCTCACAGATAGAGGTGTTGTCTGGTATGATCTGTTAACTCATAAATATGGCTCGTTGTCAAAAGGAATATTGGAAGGCATAAATTCATCAAGACATATGTCGGTATGGTAGAAGGATTTAATTTCTTCTAGCCCCACTTGGTTTAACAATGCAGTAACCTTAAGGTTAGGAAGAGGGGATAAAGGGAAATTTTGGCAAGATAAATGGTTGGGTACTACTGCATTTCATGAATTGTTTCCGCGTTTATACCAAGTTGTTGTTGTCCAAGATGTTTCTATTGCAGCGTCGGGCACTCTAAAAAATGGTGATTGGGTTTGGCCCTGGTCATGGAGGAGATGTTTATTTCGATGGAAAGAGGAATTGCTGGAAGAATTAGAGGAGCTACTGGTTGGGACAGCTCCAAATCCGACAAAACAAGATATTTGGGTTTGGAAATTTCATCCCTCTAAACTGTTCTCTGTTGGTTCTGCTTACTTAACATGTTTATCTCTTGAAAATAATAATTTCATCGATGATAATTTGTCTATAGTACTTTGGCGCTTATGGAAGACACCATTCTAAGGTTTCGGTGTTTACTTGGAGAATTTTCTTGGACAGGCTTCCTACGCATAAAACACTGCTGAAGCGCGGCATAATAACAGGTGGGCATAATGCATGCTGTGTATTCTATTTTCAGCATTTAGAAACTGTTGATCACTTGCTGTTCACCTGCTTGTTCTCTTATAATGTGTGGAGTTCGGTGTACTCTTTGATGGGTATGATGGGTGTGTGGTATTGCGAGGGAATTCGAAACTTTTTACAACATGGGGCAATCATACGAGGCAACAAAATCAAGAAGATCAGTCATCTTATTTGTTATGCTACTGTATGGCCCTTGTGGTTGTTAAGGAATAAAATCTTATTTCAAGGGGTGGTCACTGAACATACTACCATCATAGCACATCAAAACATTGTCATGAGGATGGTTTATAGCAAGGAAGGGAAGGGATCTAGAATGGAGTTATTCCGTTTTTTGTATAAACCCTTTGGAGTGTTTTGCTTCACTTAAGGTTAACTGATAACTATTTGTGTAATGGGTTTTTTTTTTTTGGTGAAAATTTGTGTAATGGGTTGGAGCACCCCTTGTACTCTATTTTAATAAAAATTCTTTGCTTATAAACTACATATATATATATATATATATATATATATATATATATATATATATTATCAAAAACATAAAATATATTTGACCAACAAATTTTTATTTATTATCATACCTATGCTTATTGTTATTTTATTTTTATGTCATTTGGTATTTTTATCCTATCAAAAATTGTGATTTATATACCTCATCTGTTTTCAATTAACTAGAATATTGATCAATGCATTTTAATGCACCTTTTATAGCTTTGCACTTTGTGTTTTTAGTTGTGTGTCATGTCCAATAACTACTTCTTAACATGATTTTATATCTTTGGGTCTTAATTGGGCTTTAGAGAAATTCTTTGTTAATTTTTAGATTTTGTTACATCCTGACCCATTTTTCTTCTGTAGGCCATAACTTGGGCTATACCTATCCAATTGCAGTGATCTTTGTAGCGTTGGAAAGCTAAGAAGCAGAGATACAACTCTTATGTTGACACCAAAGCCCAGTTCGGATGTTTTGATGGTCAAAAATGCGAATTACTACACCAGGCGGACTTACTGCGAGTTGTGGATCACTTTCTCATGTGATTAATTGTTATCGGGCTAATTAACCTCTTATGGACCCTTCTTTTTTGTCATAAACAGAAGTTTACCTAGGTTAACCTAGGAGACATTATAAATAGGATTTCTAGAGTCTTAGGAAGAAGCTTTTGATTACTTGTGAATCTTGAGCCGTTTTACGAATTTTAATCTTTGTTTTATTTTCGAGACTAATCTTCTCTCTTTGTATCTTTCTTAATTTCGTTTTTGGCAAGACCTTCAATGGAAAGCTAGGCCTTTTCGATCAATTCACTGGTTAAGGATTTCATAGATGATCTTGAGGTTGGTTATTACTGTTAAATTCGATTTTGTGTTTCTACCTCTTTTTCTTTTGATCTCTCATCTCTTTAATTTCTGTGTGCAAACTCGTTTTAGGTATTGATGCTTACTCATACCAATTTCGTCTTTGCTCTCTAATTTGAGATTATTTGAATTAAATTGAACACTTGCTTTAGTTTATTTCGAATAGAGATTATTCGGATCTATAATGCTTAGTTGTAGGTTTGATTGAATTCGGTTATTAGATTAATTGTGTTCTTGTGACACTTGTTTCTTGTTCATGATTAATTGAATTCTGTGTTCATGGTTAATTTTTGGATTTTGTTACATCCTGACCCATGTTCCTTCTGTAGGCCATAACTTGGGCTATATCTGTCCTATTGCAGTAATCTTTGTGGCGTTGGAAAGCTAAGAAGTAGAGCTTCAACTCTTATGTTGACACCAAAGCCCAATTCAGATGTTTTGATGGTCAAAAATGCGAATTACTGCACTAGGCGGACTTACTGAGAGTTGTGGATCACTTTCTTATGTGATTAGTTGTTATTGGGCTAATTAACCTCTTATGGGCCCTTCTCTTTGGTCATAAACTGAAGTTTACCTAGGTTAACCTAAGGAGATATTATAAATAGGATTTCTAGAGTCTTAGGAAGAAGCTTTTGATTACTTGTGAATCTTGAGCCATTTTGCGAATTTTAATCTTTATTTTATTTTCGAGACTAATCTTCTCTCTTTGCATCTTTCTTAATTTCCTTTTTGGCAAGACCTTCAATGGAAGGCTAGACCTTTTCGATCAATTCACTGGTTAAGTATTTCATAGAGGATCATGAGGTTGGTTATTACTATTAAATTCAATTTTGTGCTTTCTACCTCTTTCCCTTTTGATCTCTCGTCTCTTTAATTTCTGTGTGCAAACTCGTTTTAGGTATTGATGCTTACTCATACAAATTTCGTCTTTGCTCTCCGATTTGAGATTATTTGAATTAAATTGAACGCTTGTTTTGGTTTATTTCGAATAGGGATCAATAGGGTCTATAATGCTCAGTTATAGGTTTGATAGAATTCGGTTATCAAATTGATTATGTTTTGTGACGCTTGTTCCTTTTTCATAATTAATTGAGTTCTGTGATGCTTAATCCAGTAGGAATTCGTATGGGTTTAATCAACGCTTGATTGGTTAATTCTGTGATCAAACAAGAATAGAACACGAAATAGAATAATCTTCTGAACCTGTGATAGATCCGAAGTGAAAGTTCCTATAACCAGTGGATTGATTGTTGTTATCAATTGAATTTCTTCATTAGTGCAATCTGTTTTCAACCGAAATCCCCCCCAATTTTGTTCTTTACACGTTCTTGTTCTTGGTTATTGTTAATTAGAGATCTTTGTGAGACGACCAAGGTTGAATTGCCTTGTTACTACATTACTGTTTTATTGATTTTGACTTGTGTGCGACCGCGGATCAAATATCAACCAAATTTATTTGTTTGAAAAAAAATATATGAAATTATCAACAAAAAAAATATGAAGACTTAACTTAAACAACTAAAAGATTGTAGGAATTCAAATTACACATTTCTAAAAGGTGCAAATATGTTTTTGATCCTTATATTACATGCAATTATATTGAACAAATTATATAAAATAAATATTTGAAACTTCAAAATTTTAGGGAAACAAATTGGCCTAATTAATTGATAATTGGTTTGATGATAAGTTTAAAAAAATTAGTAATTTTATTTAAATAACATATTAAAAATAATTAAGTAATAATAATTAAATTTAACATCGAAATTTAGAATATACTCTATATCGTATAACACTTCAATAAGGCTACTGCAACACCTTGTTTTCAAAGAGCAGAAAAAATGTTGCTTTAGCTTATAATGGACAACGGCTTTTTATAATTGTTGGCATAGTAAGATCAATTTTATTAAAATCAATCAATTTTAGGAAATAATCTTTATATTAAGCTTTTTTAATTAAAATGTCATCATTTTTTGTTCTCAAAATAAGTTAATTCCAACGTATGCAAGTCAACTGAAATGTCATGGTTGTGTTTCTATTGCCATACCTGTAAGTCTCTTGATGCACATTGGCTTTTCTTTCTTGGCACCATTTTCTTGGTTTTGTTGTTCGGAGAGGTAACACTTGTTTTATTTGCACACTGCTGGCAAAGAAGCGCTAGCTATTCTCTTTTATTTTTAAATTTTTTTTTATTGTGCCCATTTGGGTACTTTCAGTCCTGCGGACAGAAAAAGAACCGCTCTGGATCCTTGTTCCGTACCACCAATAAATCTACAACAAAATCATCAAATCAAACAGCATAACCATATCTAAAGCATTCAAAATTAGTTTAAAAAAAAATCAGCATGCTCAATTACACAGAAAGAGTCACTCTAGTTAAAAATAAAAAAATATAACCATTGATTAAAAAATCGACAATTGAAATTTAAACAACTTCTCTTAGTTTACATGTCAACGCATGTGATCATAATCTGAATGGTTAATTTTTCAATGAATGACAATAATTGCTTGTTTTCACAAGCAGAGAAAACAGTGTGAGACAAATTAGAAGAGTCAAAAAAGACTAGAACTTTACAAAATTGTGGAGAAAACCTAACACTATGCTTGGATGCAAAAGGAATGTGAGAGGAAAGATAATGAAAGGAATGAAAGTAAAAGGAATGAAATTGAGTAGAAAATGAGATGAAAGTTTGGTTGATTGGTAGGAGGAAAAGTGAAAGGAAAGAAAGGAGAAAAAAAGAGGTATATTTAAAAAATGACACAAATACGCTCAAAGTAAAAATAAATTGTGATAGATAAAATAAAAATTTAAAATATATTTTTACTAAAACCCTAAACATTTAATTATAATTTAACTAAGATATATAAAACTAAATCAATTAAACCAAAGAAATCAACGTTGATGGACATGCATACAGCCTAATGCCTAAAAGGGTTTTTTAGTCATTTACTCGGAAAAGCCTGTCTTTTGTAGCTTTTCGTCCAATTTTGGGTGGGTTCACTTCTTACGTGGGAACCAACACATATTTTCTTTCCTTATTTAATTTGAAACCAAAAGAAAGAAAGTGGAATATTTCTTGATCTTTCTCTTCCTTCTCTTTCTTTCCTTTCACTTTTCAAGGAACCAAACGTAGTGTAAATTCAAGATACAATTTGGGAGCAAAGGAAGGGGAAAATTACCAGGCAAATCCCAAGGCTCCTATTTGTAGACATCGACTTCACGAGTTACCCAAACTTCGTCGCCATTTCCGTTGATCTTGAGATGGAGGTAGTAATCGAAGAGCTCCTCGTCGGTTGGACGAGAACGGAAATCTAACGGCAACTTGTTCAGTGACAGTACCGCCATCTCCTCCACGCGAGGTGGCGGTAAGATATCGAAACGAAGCAGAAGCCAAAACCTGCACATCGAAGGGAACAGAACCGCGAGATCTATCTCCCTTAATGTCGTTAATGGCGCGGGGTTCGACATAAGCGTTGGCGGCAGAGAGTGTAGCATTGAGAGTGGTTTGGGACTTTGTGTCCTGCTTGA
This sequence comes from Calophaca sinica, assembly GCA_037113605.1. Classification (NCBI taxonomy): domain Eukaryota; kingdom Viridiplantae; phylum Streptophyta; class Magnoliopsida; order Fabales; family Fabaceae; genus Calophaca; species Calophaca sinica. The sequence continues at coordinate 119,622,400 of CM073731.1, forward strand.
AAGGTGCAAGCTGTGAGTCGGCGATGTAGTAGGAGTGGTAGAAGAGGGAGGAACGGAGGGCGTTATAGGTAACAGACATCTTGTTGTTGCCGTTGCGAGAGGCATAGGGGAGGGGACGGGGAGGGGCAGGGTCATGGCGGTAGTATTGGGGTTGGAGGGTGAGAGGAGACCATAGAGACATAGGAGAGGAGATCGGGCAAACGAGAGGAGAGGAGAAATGAGATATAGTGACTGGTGTGCTAGGGCGCAGGTATTAAGTTATAGGGAATAGATAGCGCTTGTGTTAGGAAGCGCTGGCGAAAGTTGGTCAAAGATAGCGCTTTCAAGCGCTAAGCGCTAGCGAAAGTGGAGAAAAGATAGCGCGTATTGTAGTAAGCGCCAACTATTCTTGACGGGTACAATTAGTAGCGCTTAATGAAAGAATCGCTAGCTATTCTTTGACCTTCAGTAGCGCTTTCTTAGGTAAACCCTAGTGAAAGGGTTCCGCATTTTTTTAACTAGCGCTTTAGTAGCTAGCGCTATTTAAAGTGGCACCATTTTTTAAAAAAATCTGGCGTGGTGAAAGGCATATGAAATCGCCGAGACAAAGAATTTGAGGGAAGATCTCAGTGTTGTATATGATAAAAATCGAGTGGATTGTGAATTTTTATTATTCTTAGTTAAATACTATTAACATTTATTGGATTGGAGGCAATTTTTATTTTTCTGAGCTTGCACAAAGGGAGATGATAACAATTTGTATCATTTAATATAAAATAAAATTTAAGATTGATATCATGCACAGTTATATTATGATTATTACTGTAATTTAGCGGTTAATTATATATTGTTGGAGATGTCATTTAAAAGCAACAATACAAAATGGCTACTGAAGTTTAAAAACCGTTTTCTAAAATCAATGACAATAGTTTTATTAATGTTCTCATTGACGACTGCAGTGAAAAATGTTGCTATTGACGACAACGGTGTAAAACTGTTGTGGTAGTGTTGTATGAAAAAAGTTGTGTATAATCATAAAAATGACTACTTTTTTTTTGTCAGTATTACCTTTTCTTAGAAAATCATTGCCTAAAGAATAGACAAAAAAAAAGAGAACACTTTTTCCAGCTTAGACCACAGTTTTGACGTGTTGTTGTAGATAAAAAAATGTTGTACTGATATCATAAAATAAACACGTGGTTTTTTTAAAAGATAATTAAGTGTATTTATGTGACTTGGTGGTAGAGAGTAGATATTGAAGTACTAGCTAGTAGGAGTAATCTTTAATTTAATTATAACAAGTTAAATTTATTATTATATTAAAAGGTGAATTAATCACTACGAATTTCCATACGACTCTAATAGAGTATTTTTTTTTTTTTTACAGGGCGTTTGACCCAACTTTTTTTAGGCTTAAAAGCTACTTTAAAGCTAAAGCTAAAAATAAGAGTTTTAGAAATAAAGTTAAAGTTGTTTGGTAATTGTTATTTTTTTCTAACTTAAATATTACTTTTAAGCTAAAATATGTTTGGTAAGTTTTTTTTTTATAAAAGCTATGATCTTATTAAAATTTACCATTAATGAACGAAATAATTTAAAAATAAAAGACAAATTCTTTATAAAAAAAACTTTATTGCTAAAAGGCATGATTTTTTTTATACTGTAACTAAAAATTCAAAAATAATCATATTTAAAAAATTGTGAAATATTTAATAAATGAGAAATAAGTATACTAAAAGAGTTTAATAATTTCATCTGTTATAATAAAAGTGTTTACTTGTAACCAAAAAAATAAAATAAAAGTGTTTACTAAATAGTTTATGATTACTAAATAATTTATGACTAAAAACATTTTTTTATGACTAAAAACATAAATCATCAAACACTCAAAACAATTTCAAATTTTCATCCATGTGGTGACTATTTTATTTCTAAACACATATGTAAATTTTTTTTAAATAAAAATTTACACAAATTACCATGTATAAAAGAAGTATATGCTCTTAACAAACATACAACTCATATAGAAAGAATGAAGAAGAGGAAGAGAAGGAGAAAAGGGGAAGAGCTCTCTTAGGGTTCTAATATAACAAGCATAACGAAAGTCTTAACAATACAAAGCTAAAGAGAGAATATATATTGGCATACTAAAAGACTAAACTACCCTTATTAACTAATATTATCTAATATCTCTCCTCAAACTCACGATGCATTAACAGAAAGCATTGAGAGTTTGTCAGTCAAAAAATGAAAACGCTTAATAGAATGAGATTTGATGAACAAGTCAGCAATCTGCATGGAGGAAGAAACAAAAGGCAAAGAAATGGTCTCATGTTAAAGATGATGGCGAGTGAGGTGACAATCAATCTCAATGTGGGCAATTTGAATAGCACTCTTCTTATCACAGTACATAGGAGTTGGTCCAAAAAGAGATACACCTATATCAGAAATCAACCAACGTAACCAAACTATTTCTGAAGTGGTGTCCGCCATAGCACGATACTCAGCTTCTGTAGAAGAGCGGGAAACAACTTCTTGCTTCTTGTTCTTCCAAGAAATAAGAGAATCTCCTAGAAAAATGCAAAACCCAATGGTAGACTTGCGATCAGTGGGGTCACCAGCCCAATCAGCATCAGAGTAAACATACAACTCCAAAGAAGAAGTTGAGGGAAAAAGAAGACTCTGAAACTGAGTGCTCCGAAGATAACGTAGAAGAATGCGAAGAACAAATGCCAAAGGTAATCGTAGTAGGAGAAACAACAACCGATCGACAACATGCCTTTCGCATAAGCAATATCAGGTCTAGTAATAGTAAGGTACACCAAACTGCCAACTAGTGTGCGATACAAAGTGGGATCTGGTAAAGGAACACCATCAGATAAGACATATTTAGCATTAAGCTCAATAGGGGTGTCAGCTGCTTGAGTATCAGAGAGACGAGCTTGTTCAAGAATGTTGCCAATATACTCAGATTGGGAGATAAGATAACCTTTAGGAGAGTAGGCAACTTCAATCCCCAAGAAATAGCGAAGAGGACCTAAATCCTTCATCTCAAACTGCTTGGCCAACTGTAATTTCAACTCAGAAATACCATCAACATCATCTCCTATAACAATCATGTCATCAACATATAAAGAGAGTATAACATGACCATGAGGAGTAAACTTAAGAAACAAAGCAGTGTCATGATCACTAGAATGGAAGCCGAGAGAGGCAATCACAGTGGAGAACTTTTCAAACCAAGCTCTAGGAGCTTGTTTAAGACCATAGAGAGCCTTTTCTAACTTACAAACTTCCCCCTGATTATGAGAAACACCTGGTGGAGATATTGTAACACCTGAGGACGAGATCGACCTCAGACAGATCGTCGTCAGACGAGACCTCGCCGAGATCTCGTGTCGAGACCTCGCATCAAGACCTTGTGTCGAGATCCCGTGCCAAGATCGCGTCGAGGTCATTTGCCGAAATGAGGAGACCGCGCGTGCATTAGGCTGCCGAGATCGCTGCATCGAGTGAGGAGGTCGCATGCCGAGCTGAGGAGGCCGCGTGCACGAACTCGTGTTAGAGCCTTGTGCGCTTGCACGAGCACCCTGGTCGACATCGTGTCGAGGTGATAACACGTATTCTTACGAACGTTATTCAGCGTTATGACTATTGTTTGTAATAATTATATTGTCGGCGTGCAGTTCTCGTCGCTGTGTCTAGATCTCTGACCTATAGAGTAGAGGGTAATCATGAGAGAGGAGAGATTAGATGGGTAGAATGATTGATGGGATTGGCATCTCATAACTGTAGTTACGATAATGCCCTTCCCTCACCAGCTGTATATCGATCAGTTCATATCGATCAGTTCTCTCACAAACACTCACTTTCTCTTTTCTTCTTTCTTCTTCCTTCTTCTCTGAGTTCCTCTTCCTCTTCAAACTTCCATCGAAGAACCTTGGATTTTATTGAGCTTCTGCATAAACTTTCTTCATCAATCTTGTTTCTCATCATCTTCTCGACCTATATCTCACCATCTCGACCATCATTTGAGGTAAGAAAAACAGATTTTCTCTTCCTTCATGCTACTGTTTAGCGCTACTTCTTCCTTCCAGTTTAGCTAGTTTTTATGCTTCCAAATCATGTCTTATTGATAGGTTTTCTTCTTCATGACATGACCGATCTTTCTAACCTATTATTTGAGCTTGTAAAACAAATTTCTTTCTCTCGCTTTCAGCAATGTGCAAAGGCCCAAAAAAAAAACCCTTCCTTTTTGGTTGTTTTGATTTCTTGTTTTAGTTTGTTGTACGTTGCTTCTGGTTGTTGTTGTCGTCGATTTATCTGTTGAAGTATCGGATAACCTTTTTCATGAACTTTTGATCGAAAACCCTAACTTTGTGTTAGAGGAAAAATATATTTAAGTTCTTGAGTTTTAATATTTACTGGGTTGTAGTTAAGATTGGGGTTATGAGAGCTTAGTGTTATTAGAACCCATAGATGGAACTAAGTTGTGTTTGTATTAGGAAGTCTGATTCCCGAGATCGTGTGAATTCCGAATCGAGGTGTACGGGAGAGCGAATCCGAGGACGTGGAAGCAGTGGGATCCAGATCGAGAACTGTACGTGTCGAGGTCGACTGAGAAGCGTACGTGTCGAGATCGAGTAAGAGAAGTCGTTGTCGAGCTCGTTTGGAGACAGCCGTGTCGAGGTCGTTGTCGAGCAGCTTTAGCTTGGAGTTCGGTAAGGGCACTTCATATTCGACTTGTTTATGTTTTGTGCGTAAGGGCAACTCTTAGACATTATTAAGACTTTATTTTATATGTTAGTGTATGGATTCCTTGATTGGTGTCGAGCTTGTAATGTTGTGATATGATTGGGTTTTTGCATGTATTTAATATGTGATTGAATATATGTTGTGAATTATGTATTGACTGTTGAATTGCGTTTCTTCATGTCGAGCTTGCTCTTTTTATTTGACATGCGGTTGAATATCTTGTGTATAACTCTTTGAATATTGTAAGCGGAGAGTTGTTCATCGAGTGAGCGAGCTAGGCGAGTCGTTATGACGTTTTTGAGCCGTGACCCGGATAACTAAGGGTGCTAGGTCCCCTTTTTGTTTACGGGAGATTGACTAGACGTCGCATTATCAGTTTGGGGTTGGACCTGCTGATTAATGCATGGTATCGGTTTGGGGTTGGACCTGCCGCTTACCTATTACGTCAGTTTGGGGATGGACCTGCTGGCGATATTCCGGAATAAAAGTCGAGTCTAGAGTGAGATGGTCGAGTCACGTTTGGTGAATGTTATACATTGTCGTTTGGCTTATTTCTTTATGCCGTGTTTATTTTGAATTGTTGAGAAGTTGACCCTTTCCCGTGGTGCCTTCAATCCATGACGGTTACCCAGGCGATGTCGAGGGCGCAGGGAACTCGACAGCAGATGATGGCGAGGAGGAGCTCGACGAGGACCCGAGCGACGACCTCTACTTGTCGTGATTTGCTTTGTTTTTCTTTTGTGTTCAGAGGTCGTGACCAGTTGGGCCGGTTATATTTTGTTGTTACAGGGTAGACTGGCGGTTTACTTTTGGAGCAGCCCCCTGCGTGGGTGTCTGCCGGAAGTACCCCCAGGGTATGATTGCTCTCTTGAAGTCGTCATACCTTAGGTGTATTTCTTTGTACATTTACTACTCTGTATTTTGTATACATTATTATTTCGAGTGGTATATATGCATGTATGTTTTATTAGAATTTAAGTCTTGTGTCTTAGTTGCACCATGTTTCGAAAAGCTGTAGATACTCTGATGTGCACGAGCTGGTTTTATAAAAAAAAATATAGACCGTACTTTCTAAAAGGCACAAGAGTACCGTTTTAAAACACATAGCATACAGGGTAACTTGAGCTCGGTGTGTTGAGCTCGGTAGCTCGAGCTCGGTATCCTGAGCTCGGTAGCGGTCCGGAAACGGGTCGTTACATTGTTGGTATCAGAGCAGTTCGGTTCTGACCGAGCTGTGCATAGGAATTTGGACTGGTCACTGTGTCGGGTTATGTGTGTTGGGTACCTAATTGTACTATGTTGATTGCTGTTTGATTAAGTGAAGCACTTATTGCTTGAAAAATTGTTTGAACTGTTTCTTGATTGAAGCAGTGTGTTTTAACACATCCTTGTTGTGAGATTCTGACAGGGTTTTGAACTTTGTGGAATCTAATGCCACCTCGTAGGGATACGACAGCTGCAACCGAGAACGTCGACATGGAACGAGCAATCCAAGCTATGACCGAGATGGCGGCAGCCATGGCTCAAAGAATCAGCCATCGCGAACTCAACAGGCTAACGCGATGGCTCAACGGCGGCAATGTTAACTCAGCGTAACTTACAAGAACAAAGAATGAGCAGAGCGGAATGCTGAAGCGAGAGGATTGGCAGACTTTAGGAAGCATGATCCACCGAAGTTTTATGGTGAGCCAAATCCAAATAAAGCTGATCTTTGGATGCAAGAGATCGAGAAGATCTTCGAGGCACTCCATTGCCCGAATAACGTGAAGGTAGACTACGCCACCTACTTGCTGCTAGGAGATGCAGAGTATTGGTGGAAGGGAGTGAAGCAAACATTTCTAGCAGAACGTCGCGAGATGACCTGGGAGCTTTTCCGTGAAAGGTTCTTGGACAAGTACTTCCCAGATACTGCACGAGCCGAGAAGGAGCAAGAGTTTCTTCAATTGCAGCAAGGCAGCTCGACAGTGTCCGAGTATGCAGCCAAGTTTGAGTCGCTGGCGAGGTATTTCAGTCCGTTTCGTGATCGAGCTGACCAAAGATGGTTAAGTGAGAGATTCCAACGGGGATTAAGATTTGACATTCAGAAGTCAGTGGTGTCATTGAGGATTCGAAACCTCCAAGAGCTGATAGATCGCTGTGTCGAGGTAGAAGGAGTAAGAAGCCACAAGAAGAAAACTGTTGTAGGCGGACCGGTGAGACCCCAGAGTGCGGGGCAGAGATTTGCACAGAAAGGAAAGCAACTTAAGAAGCCTTACGACCGACCTCAGGGGAACAACAACAATAGAGGACAGTATCGTCCGATGACCCAGGGAGCGAGGAGTGGAGGTCAGACCGGTGTCGAGGTGACTTGTTTCCGTTGTGGAAAGACGGGACATTATGCGAGTAACTGTACTCAGAAGGAGGAGGTGTGTTTCAACTGTAAGAAGCCAGGGCATTTTGCCAAGGATTGTCCCACACCTAAAGTCGAACCAAGAATGCTTGGCGCAAAGCGCCAAAGGAAAGCGCCAGGTAGCTAAAGGCGTAGTCTTACGCATGAGCGGTGAGGAAGCAGAGCGGTGAAGATCTTATTCAAGGTGAATGTGAGATTGAGGGTAAATCCTTATCCGTTCTCTTTGATTCGTGCAACCCATTCCTTTATTTCTTCGATTGTGTGAACCATTTGAACTTGACTGTGGATCGCTTTGCTGCTCAAATTGGTAGTTACAACACCAATGCTAAAACCTTAGTCACAAACACTGCATGTCTTGATTGTGTAGTGGTTATTCAGAGTAGAAAGTTTGTGGTCAATTTGGTTTGTTTGCCTCTTAAGGGCTTAGATATCATCCTCGGGATGGATTGGTTGTCACACCACCATGTCCTCTTGGACTGTGCCCGTAAAACTGTAATTTTTCCAGACCTTGGAGTCTCCCATTATCTTCGGCTGAACGATCGGAGTTTCTTTGAAAGAAGGAACTAGGGAATACATGTATCCGCTAGTTCGGAAGTTTTCCAACAGATCGAAGTGAATAATGTTCGGTGGTGTGTGACTTTGAGGGCGTTTTCGAAGACGTGCCAGGGTTACCACCGGTCACGAGAGGTCGAAGTTCTCCATCGACACGATTCCAGGGACAGACCGATTTCCAAAGCGCCATACAGGATGTCTCCCGCCGAGATGAAAGAACTGAAGTCCCAGATCGAACACTTGGAGTCAAAGCAATTCATACGACCGAGCGTGTCACCGTGGGGAGCTCCAGTGTTGTTGGTTAAGAAGAAGGATGGACGATCAAGGCTGTGCGTGGACTACCGCGAGCTCAACAAGGTTACTGTGAAGAACCGTTATCCGCTACCTCGGATTGACGACTTGATGGATCAACTTCGTGGAGCGGCGATCTTTTCCAAGATAGACTTGAAGTCGGGCTACCATTAGATTCGCGTGAAGGAGGAAGATGTCCCCAAGACAGCTTTCAGGACTAGGTATGGTCACTACGAGTACTTGGTGATGCCGTTTGGAGTGACGAATGCGCCAGCTGTGTTTATGGACTACATGAATAGGATTTTCCATTCGTTTTTGGATCAGTTTGTCGTAGTGTTCATCGACGACATCCTAATCTACTCGAGGAACCGAGAAGAGCACGGAGAACACTTATGTCGAGTACTACAGATATTACGAGAGAAGCAACTCTTTGCCAACCTGTCGAAGTGTGAATTTTGGCTCGAAGAGGTGAATTTTCTTGGACACGTGATTTCCAGAGAAGGGATAGCTGTGGATCCAACTAAGATTAAAGTCGTATAGCGTGGGAACACCAAGACTAAGTTCTGAGATCAGGAGTTTTGTTGGCTTAGCAGGCTATTATCGAAGATTCATTGAAGGTTTCTCGAAGATTGTCGCGCCTCTTACACGGCTTACGAGGAAGGATCAACCTTTTGCCTGGACCGAGGAGTGTGAATCCGGTTTCAAAGACCAAGGAGCTCTTGACAACAAATACCGGCTGATTTTACCTCAACCCGAAGAGCCTTACGAGGTGTATTGTGATGCGTCACACCAGGGATTGGGATGCGTCTTTGATGCAACATCGGAAGGTGGTCGCGTATGCTTCAAGACGACTTAAGATTCACGAGAGAAACTACCCTACTCACGACTTGAGCCGGGCAGCAGAGTTTTTACGTTGAAGATATGGAGGCACTACCTTTATGGGAGCACTTCATCGCTTTGGCGATCACAAGAGCTTGAAGCACTGTTCGACCAGAAAGAGCTCAACATGCGTCAGCGTAGATGGACGGAATTTCTCAAGGACTACGACTTTACGTTGGAATACCATCCCGGTAAGGCTAAGGTAGTAGCAGATGCATTGAGCAGGAAGAGCGTTCTAGTTTCCTCGATGATGATCAAAGAGTTGGAGATGCTCGAGAAGTTCCGAGACTTGGAGTTGAGTGTCGAAGTTTCACCGAGGAAGCTGAGATTTGGTATGCTTACCATTTCTAACAGATTGTTGGACGAGATCCGAGACCAGCAAGTTCATGACGAGCTCCTGCAAGAGAAGGTTCAGTTGATAGCGCAAGGGAAGGCATGAATTCCAAGTCGGAGCGACGACATCTTAAGATGCAATGGCCGAGTGTGTGTACCTAACGTAGCCGAGCCGAGAAAGTTAATACTCGACGGCGCATAAGAGCAACTTTAGTATTCATCCAGGAGTTCACGAAGATGTATCAAGACTTGAAGAAGCATTTTTGGTGGTCGGAATGAAGAAGCAAGTGGTCGAGCACGTAGCCGTGTTTAACGCGTGTCGAAGCGAAGGTGGAGCACCAACGACCGCGGGAATGCTACAATCGCTGACGTACCAGTTTGGAAATGGGACGATATCTCCATGGATTTCGTTGTAGGTTTGCCAAGACGCGAGAAGAAGAATGATTCGATTTGGGTGATCGTCGACCGATTGACCAAATCGCTCATTTCTTACCAAAGGAGGTCGACATACAACGTGGAAAAGTCGACCGAGATCTACATCGCGGAGATAGTGCGACTTCATGGTATACCCTCTTCAATCGTGTCGGACCGAGATCCAAGTTCACGCCTCATTTTTGGAGGGAATTGCAAGAAGCGATGGGAACCGAGCTCAGGCTTAGCTCGGCATATCATCCCCGCATCGACGGTCAAACCGAGAGAACGATCCAATCACTTGAAGATTTGTTGCGGCGTGTACCTTAGATCACCGAGGAAGTTGGGACGACGTCTTACCATTGGTGGAGTTCACCTACACAACAGTTTCCATGCGAGTATTGGAATGGCACCTTTGAAGCAATCAGATGGACGTAAATGTCGACGCCTCTTTGTTGGTACCAGGGCGGTGGCGTTACGTTGTGGGGACCAGATATGATCCAGCAGACTCATCGAGAAGATCCGTTTGATCAGAGATAGGATGCGAACGTCTCAAAGTCGACAGAAGAGTTATGCAGACCAACAACGTCGACCGCTCGAGTTCGAGGAAGGAGAACATGTATTTCTTAGAGTCACCCCCACTACTGGAGTTGGTCGAGCGATCAAATCCAAGAAACTTACTCCTAAATTTATTGGACCTTATCAGATTCTTCGTCGTATCGGTCCAGTGGCATATCAGATTGCCCTGCCACCCTTCTTGTCGAACATTCATGACGTCTTCCACGTCTCACAATTGCGGAAGTATATTTCCGACCCCTCTCATGTCATCGAACCGGATGTGATACAACTGAGAGACGACTTATCCTTCGAAGCATCACCAGCAAGGATCGTTGATCGGAAAGCCAAACAGTTGCAGAACAAAGAGATTCAACTTGTCAAAGTTGTGTGGGATTAGAAGACTGGAGATGCGACTTGGGAGCTGGAGGAGAAGAAGAAGACTCAGTACCCTGAACTTTTCCGAGGTAAGAATCTTATTTGCAATTTCGAGGACAAAATTTTTTTAGAGGGAGAGATTGTAACACCTGAGGACGAGATCGACCTCGTATTAGGACGTCGTATCGAGACCTCGCGTCGAGATCTCGTGTCGAGACCTCGTACCAAGACCTTGTGTCGAGATCCCGTGCCAAGATCGCGTGCCAAGGTCATTTGCTGAGCTGAGGAGACCGCGTGCATTAGCTGCTGAGATCGCGTACCGAGCTGAGGAGGTCGCATGCCGAGCTGAGGAGGCCGCGTGCACGAACTCGTGTTAGAGCCTTGTGCGCTTGCACGAGCACCCTGGTCGACATCGTGTCGAGGTGATAACACGTATTCTTACGAACGTTATTCAGCGTTATGACTATTGTTTGTAATAATTATATTGTCGGCGTGCAGTTCTCGTCGCTGTGTCTAGATCTCTGACCTATAGAGTAGAGGGTAATCATGAGAGAGGAGAGATTAGATGGGTAGAATGATTGATGGGATTGGCATCTCATAACTGTAGTTACGATAATGCCCTTCCCTCACCAGCTGTATATCGATCAGTTCTCTCACAAACACTCACTTTCTCTTTTCTTCTTTCTTCTTCCTTCTTCTCTGAGTTCCTCTTCCTCTTCAAACTTCCATCGAAGAACCTTGGATTTTATTGAGCTTCTGCATAAACTTTCTTCATCAATCTTGTTTCTCATCATCTTCTCGACCTATATCTCACCATCTCGACCATCATTTGAGGTAAGAAAAACAGATTTTCTCTTCCTTCATGCTACTGTTTAGCGCTACTTCTTCCTTCCAGTTTAGCTAGTTTTTATGCTTCCAAATCATGTCTTATTGATAGGTTTTCTTCTTCATGACATGACCGACCTTTCTAACCGATTATTTGAGCTTGTAAAACAAATTTCTTTCTCTGTTTTCTGCAACAGGCAGTGCCCAAAAAAAAAAAAAACCTTCCTTTTTGGTTGTTTTGATTTCTTGTTTTAGTTTGTTGTACGTTGCTTCTGGTTGTTGTTGTCGTCGATTTATCTGTTGAAGTATCGGATAACCTTTTTCATGAACTTTTGATCGAAAACCCTAACTTTGTGTTAGAGGAACAATATATTTAAGTTCTTGAGTTTTAATATTTACTGGGTTGTAGTTAAGATTGGGGTTATGAGAGCTTAGTGTTATTAGAACCCATAGATGGAACTAAGTTGTGTTTGTATTAGGAAGTCTGATTCCCGAGATCGTGTGAATTCCGAATCGAGGTGTACGGGAGAGCGAATCCGAGGACGTGGAAGCAGTGGGATCCAGATCGAGAACTGTACGTGTCGAGGTCGACTGAGAAGCGTACGTGTCGAGATCGAGTAAGAGAAGTCGTTGTCGAGCTCGTTTGGAGACAGCCGTGTCGAGGTCGTTGTCGAGCAGCTTTAGCTTGGAGTTCGGTAAGGGCACTTCATATTCGACTTGTTTATGTTTTGTGCGTAAGGGCAACTCTTAGACATTATTAAGACTTTATTTTATATGTTAGTGTATGGATTCCTTGATTGGTGTCGAGCTTGTAATGTTGTGATATGATTGGGTTTTTGCATGTATTTAATATGTGATTGAATATATGTTGTGAATTATGTATTGACTGTTGAATTGCGTTTCTTCATGTCGAGCTTGCTCTTTTTATTTGACATGCGGTTGAATATCTTGTGTATAACTCTTTGAATATTGTAAGCGGAGAGCTGTTCATCGAGTGAGCGAGCTAGGCGAGTCGTTATGACGTTTTTGAGCCGTGACCCGGATAACTAAGGGTGCTAGGTCCCCTTTTTGTTTACGGGAGATTGACTAGACGTCGCATTATCAGTTTGGGGTTGGACCTGCTGATTAATGCATGGTATCGGTTTGGGGTTGGACCTTCCGCTTACCTATTACGTCAGTTTGGGGATGGACCTGCTGGCGATATTCCGAAATAAAAGTCGAGTCTAGAGTGAGATGGTCGAGTCACGCTTGGTGAATGTTATACATTGTCGTTTGGTTTATTTCTTTATGCCGTGTTTATTTTGAATTGTTGAGAAGTTGACCCTTTCCCGTGGTGCCTTCAATCCATGACGGTTACCCAGGCGATGTCGAGGGCGCAGGGAACTCGACAGCAGATGATGGCGAGGAGGAGCTCGACGAGGACCCGAGCGACGACCTCTACTTGTCGTGATTTGCTTTGTTTTTCTTTTGTGTTGAGGTCGTGACGGTTGGGCGGTTATATTTTGTTGTTACTGAGGTAGATGGCGGTTTACTTTGGAGCAAATGCGTGGGTGTCTGCTAAGTACCCCAGGGTATGATTGCTCTCTTGAAGTCGTCATACCTTAGGTGTATTTCTTTGTACATTTACTACTCTGTATTTTGTATACATTATTATTTCGAGTGGTATATATGCATGTATGTTTTATTAGAATTTAAGTCTTGTGTCTTAGTTGCACCATGTTTCGAAAAGCTGTAGATACTCTGATGTGCACGAGCTGGTTTTATAAAAAAAAAATATAGACCGTACTTTTTAAAAGGCACAAGAGTACCGTTTTAAAACACATAGCATACAGGGTAACTTGAGCTCGGTGTGTTGAGCTCGGTAGCTCGAGCTCGGTATCCTGAGCTCGGTAGCGGTCCGGAAACGGGTCGTTACAGATATCATGTAAACCTCTTCTTGAAGATCACCATTTAGGAATGAAATATGCCATTGACGGACCGATGCAACTGCAATAAGAGTACAAATAGTAGTCATTTTGGCCACAGGAGTAAATGTTTCTTCATAAGCCATGCCATATTCTTGAGAGAATCCTTTAGCAACAAGACGAGCTTTGTAACGCTCAACTAACTCATCAGACTTGGTTTTGATCTTGTATACCCAACGAGACCCAATAGCACATTTTCCTGGCAGAAGAGGTACTAAGTCCCAAGTATCTGTCTTGTGTAAAGTAGAAAGTTTCTCTGCCATATCCTGCTACCAAAGGGGATCAAGACTAGCCTCTTTATATGAAGAGGGCTCAGACAAACTATGAACAGTGGTTAGGAAAGAAGCAAAATAATTAGAATAAGTGGAGTAAACATAATCTAATAATTTAGTGGACTTACGATCATGTAGAGGATACCGAGGAGGAGGAGGAAGAGAAGGAGGAGGGGGAGTAGCTGCAGGATCAACAACCACAGGAGGTTCTTGAGGGGCCGTGGGGACGGAGGGAACATCTGGAGCTGTAGAAGTACTAGTGTCATCAACCCTGCAATTCTCAAAATCAGAGTTATCAACATCCATGGAAAAGGGATCAATATGTGTGAGTCAGACCTAGTGAGACTATGAGAGTTAGGAGGAATAGAGTAAAATGGTATGTGCCCAAGGAATACAACATGACGGGAAACATATAGTTTTTTGACTTGAAGGGTCATAGCAATGATAGCCCTTCTGGCCATCCCCGTAACCAAGGAAAACACATATCGTAGAACGAGAAGACAATTTACTATGTTCTACAAGAGGGCGAAGGACAAAACAAGTGGAACCAAAGACTCTTAAGGACGAGTAATCAGGAACACAACCATATAATTTTTCAAAGGGAGACAAACCTGATGTGACAGAGGATGAAATTCTATTAATGGCATGAACAGCAGTAAGAATAGCCTCACCCCAAAATTCACTTGGAGTAGAGGCAGACAAAAGAAGGGACTGAGCAGTTTCAACAATATGGCGATGTTTTCTTTCAGTAAGGCCATTTTGTTCCGGGGTATCAGTACAAGAGGTTTGGTGCAAGGTCCCATTAGAAGCAAGTAACTCAAAAAATTTATTAAAGGTATACTCACCACCTAAATCACACCGAAAACACTTTATAACAGCACTATGTTGAGTTTTAACCAAAGCACGAAACATGTGATAAATACCAAAAAACTCATAACGGTACTTCATAAGGTAAACCCAATAATAATGAGTACAATCATCAATGAAAGACACATAATATCTAGATCCACCCTTGGTAGGAACCGGTGATGGACCCCATACATCAGAATGAACTAAATCAAAAGGTGCATTAGAAACTGAAACACTTTTGCTAAAGGGCAAAGCAGAAATATCATTTGTTTGTAACTTTCCTAAGGCACCAGTAGAAGCTAAGTATTTCAAACGAGAAGAGGAAACATGTCCAAGACGAGAGTGCCACAAATAAAAACTAGAAGAAGATGAACTCATTCGAAAAGATGACAAGTCAACAGTAGAGGCTACAACATCTGGTACTTTCAGCTCATCCAAAAAGTAAAGTCCCCCTACCTATGGCCTGTCCCAATCAGCCTCCCGGATCATTGATCCTGCACATAACAATGAATGGGAGAAAACAAAACTAAATTACCAGAATCACATAACTGACCAACAGAGGCAAGACTCAATGTGAGGTTAGGAATATAGTATACATTTGAAAGAGATAAGTTAGATGTGAAAACAGACCCAGTACCTGCTAATAGCATGAGAGTGCCATCAGCAGTCATGACAGACATAAGTGAGACATGGTTTAAAGACACAAAAGAATTATAATCATATGACATATGGTGTGCAGCTCCAGAATCAAGTATCCATAAGGGTGAAGATATACTTGGCGGGCTAGGGGAAGGCAAACCTTTAAAGGAGGAGGCAAACATGGCATGTGGCTGAGTGGCAAGAAAATTTTGGAACTGCTCAGCAAGATCAGATACTTGAGGGGTCTCAGAAGAGGATACATGTCCAATACCAAGAGCATCTGGGAGAGAAGCAGCAGCAGCAACATTTGATGAAGGGGCCTTGAAATTTCTTTGATTCGACTGATTTGAAGGAGGGCACCATTGAGAGGACTGTGGTGATTTTCCTAATTTTGGACATTGTGCCTTCCAATGACCCTTCTCCTTACAATAGCTGTAGTAATCAGAACTAACCTTCCCACGAGGCTTGCCTTTGTTAAAAGGAGCAGCAAAGACAGATGAAGTAGGAGTGTAGAGAATGCCTTTTTCAGAATGAGAATGAGACTCGAGTCGAATTTCTTCAGCTAACAACTCATTAACCACTGAATCAACACTTGAGAGAGGATTACGGTGTAAGATAGTCCCACGAAGGCCTTCAAAATCATCCCTAAGAACCATCAGAAATTGAACCGCACGCTGCTCTTCCCTTCGATTAGTATAAGGTGTGAAGGCTTGTAATTCAGTAGATTCAGTAAGAGCCAATTGATCCCACAGATTTGACATAGCAGAATAAAATTCCTGAATACTCATATTGTTTTGCTGAAGAGCCCGAATATCAATCTCCAACTGATATTGTTTAGCAAAATTGGACTGTATATACAGTCGTGTCAAGTGATCCTAAACAGCCTTAGCAGTGTCAAATTTAGCAAGTTGCATGCCCATAGATTGTGAAACTGAGTTATTAATCCAAGTAATGATCTTCGAATTGTTAACTTCTTAATTTTCTAACTCCTTTTCATAGTTAGCTGCATCTTTTTCTTTATCCTTATCTGTGGGCTTAAGAGATGTGCCCTCAACATAGCTCCACATTCTTTTTCCTGTCAAATTTTTTCTCATTACATAGCTCCAATAGGAAAAGTTTTGTCCAGTTAATTGCACACTAATGGATTGAAGAGAATCATCTTTTTCAATTGCCATCTCTACAAACAGCAGATACCCAAGAAACCAACACAACAAAAGCACAAATACCAGACCAACAGCAGACCAACTACCAGATCAACACAAGAGAAATCAAACAGAAGGGAGAAAAACAAATACCAGACCACCAAAGAACAAATATGCACCGGAAGAGAAGATCCACACCGAAACAGAACCGCGCCTGAGTACCCAGAACCGTGATGAAGAAAACCGCGACGGAGAGAACCACGACAGGTCGGAAATCTGAACTGCGATGGAGAGAAAAAATCGGAATCGCAAAACGGGTCGCAAATCAGAATCGCAAATCAGAACCACGAACCTCGCAAAAGCTATGGATCACGCTGACATTCTTCCCAAAATCTTACTAGCTCTTTGATACCATGTTAACAAACATACAACTCATATAGAAAGATGGAAGAAGAGGAAAAGAAGGAGAAAAGGGGAATAGCTCCCTTAGGGTTCCAATATAACAAGCATAACAAAAGTCTTAACAATACAGAGCTACAAAAGAGAATATATATTGACATACTAAAAGACTAAACTACCCCTATTAACTAATATTATCTAATATATGCAAGGAAGAATTATGCCAATGCTTCGCTTCAATGAAAAAAAAATAATTAAACCATGTGTTGGAATGCGTGTAAGAATTGTTTAGGCATGAGGCTTTGTTTCAATGTTAGTCACGCTACAAGAAGATAAAAGAGTAAGGTTTGGGAATTGATAAAAGGCGTCAGGCAAGATCAAAAAGAGGGTTCAAGCTGGAAGCGCCGTGTAAGTATAAAAAAAAAAAAAAGCTCCTCACTATAGCTTCTGAATAAGCTACTTTTACTGTAATTTTGTATTATAAAAATAAACTCCTTATTTTTTAAGAGCTTTTATAAAAAGGTGTGTGGCTCAGCTTCTCCTTTTAAGGAGAAGATAAGCTAAAAAGAATTGGGGCAAACATACACTAATAGAGTTCGTAACAAAATAACTCATTGACAATAATCAAAACAACATGTCATAAATGAACAAAAGATATAATAATAAATAAATCGGTCGCGATATTTAAACATCACAATGACGACACCCACTGCCCACACCGTATGTCCGTACTTGTACGGACCGTATGCCCGTACATGTACGGACTTTTTTCCCCAAAATTTTTTTTTTAAAAAAATCTTCAGAAAAATACTTTTTTTTTCAAAAAAAATGATTAAAATGTGGTTAACGCAGTACAAATAAGTGGTTAATCTAGTTCACTAACTGGTTAATGATTACTCTGTATCTATTAACCAAATAACAGACTGTGTTAACCACTCCCACGAAATGCGTTAACCACTTAAAAAAATCTGTATGTATTAACCAGTTAGTGGATTGCGTTAACCATTTATATGAACTGCGTTAACCACTTAGATGAACTGTGTTAACCAGTTAAAAAAAATTGTGTCTGTATTAACCAGTTAAAAAAATATGTGTATTAACCAGTTAGTGGACTGCGTTAACCACTTACATGAACTGTGTTAACCAGTTAAAAAAATCTGTGTCTATTAATCAGTTAGTGGACTGCGTTAACCACTTACATGAACTGCGTTAACCCGTAAAAAAATCTATTTCTGAAAAAAAAACGTACGGATCCGTACAAGTCCGTCCTGTACGGACCGTACGGAAATACGGTGTCACCGTAGGAAACTGGTGTTCGTTTATCATTTTTCTAAATAAATTGTACAAAAGATAAAAGTGATATGACTTGTATATGTAAATATTAAATAAACCAAATAGAAAAGTAGAGCAAAAGATAAAAATATGACTTGTACAATAAACTTTGCATCAATATTTATCACTGTTTAAAAACCGGATTGGACATACCGGTTCAACCGGTTAAATCGGGAACTGGTCATGTGTTCGTTCCATACAACCCACAAAACGGTAGAGCAACCGGTGAGAACTGGTTAGCTAGTACAATATCGTCTAAAAATCGATAATGAAAACCGGGTTTAACCAATTGTTTCCTATTTTTCCTATTTTTTGTATTTTTTTATTTTTAAACTAAAAAATATGCATTGTTTAGCCAAATAAAGGTCCAATAACAAATACTAAATATTCATACTCATGAATTTTTATTATTTATTTTTATATCTTTTAAAATATATAATATGATCAATTTATGTTCATTTATAATTTGTTTTATCATGTTTTCTTAATATTTATATTGATATATTACTTAATAAATTTTATAATATTAAAAATATTTATTTATTTATCCCCGTTCGACCACAGTTCAACTACGGTCAAACTATTAAACCGTGAACTAATATCTTCATCGGTTCAGTGATCGATCCGATTTTTAAACCATTGGTATTTATTTTATGGCTATTGGCTAGCTGGGGCCTAGGAACAAATTAAGTGCTTGCAAATACTTTACGTATTCATTTCATCCATTTAATTAATCAACTTAAACATATTTTAAGCAACGGATAATCAAGGGTAAAGAATCTTTACCTTCAGTTCTAGTGAGACAAACTAAGATCGAGGGATTAATTAGCTCTTAACTCTTCCTTTGCACGCCTAGAATATTCTCCTCGTTTTGAAGCTGCTGCCATGCAAAAATCTGTATCCGGTGAAAAATATTTAGTAAAAGCTTTGTTCTTAAAATGCTTTTGAAACATCCAAGCATTACCACTACAAGAATTTGCTGGGTTACCTGCGGACTATTAGCGATGACTTACTTTTGGTAGGTAATTTTATGGTTACCGAGGGCCTGGGTCGTAGGAAAAATATGGCGACGGTTAGCGAGGGCTTTTGGCCCACGGTAACAAAAAGCAGTTGACAGTTCTAACACTGCATTTAGCGACGGCCAACATCCGATAGTTTGAATGTTGTGATCCAAAACAAATGACGATAAAGGAAGACATCACCATCGATGAATTAAAGCAGAAGATTCATCGAAAGACAAAAGCTGGATCACGAACCCTATGTCCGTTGACTATGGGCGTGTTACTTATTTCCAGATGAAACTTGAAAATGGTGGTGATATAGAAGGGATGTTCGAAGCATTCGGTGAACATGCTAGTTAGGTCCTATAGAGCTATATGCTGTTTTGCAAAGACGGACTAACCAGAATCTTGAAGAGTTGCTACAATATAGGATCGTTGGCAATGAGGGCTTGGTTGAGCTTTACCCTTATCCGGGGTCAGCCCTTTCCTATCTATATTACGGGGGTCAAAAATAAATTGTTCTGATGGCATAAAGTTTGTGTGTGCATTCCAATCACAATCAACACCACTTAGCATTCAACACGACAACGCGTTTGAGGACCTGAAATCCAATATTCACCGCAAACTCAATCTCGATGAACTTATGATGCAGAAGGTAATATATCGTCGTCTTCGGCTTGATGCATGCGGGAGGATTATATATCAAAGAATGGACATAGAAAACACTGCTGACGTACGCATGATGTTCACCCTCCACCTCCAGCATACATTTCGTACATTCCCGATCGAGTTGTGCGTTCGCGCAGCTGAGTATGATGCTAATCTTGACGTAACCAACTTGAGTAAACCATAAGGATATAATGTCTGTTTCTGTTTTATTTTAAGAATGTAATGTCTTTTTTATTAAAATGTAATGTCTGTTAGTATTTTATTAATGTATGTTTTATTAAAATGCATTGTCTCTTAGTGTTTTATTAATGTCTTTTTTTATTAAAATGTAATGTCTGTTTGTGTTTTATTAATGTCTTTTTTATTGTCACGTAATGTATGCATCACACTAATTAACAATTATAGTGTTTAATTTTTTAGATGAATTAATAATGTTTTGGTATTATAATAAAAAATAATCTTTCCTTCAATAATTTGTCTTAAATAAAAAAATAGTGAAAAGAAAAATAAAATGAATAAAAGAAATGAATAAAGAAAAAATAAAAAATAAAACTCCCCTACCCCCAGCAGATACCCCCCCCACCTCTTTTTTATTTTATTTTTTCAAAACCTAACTACCCACTCATTAATAAAACCCACCACACTAGATGAAAAAAATTAAACACTCACGTCCCACTACTGCCCCTTCAGCACAGCACCCTCCCCTCCCCATATGATGCTCTCACGCTACGCCCTTTTCCACCCCCAGTTTGTTCTCTTGTCTTCTCACTTAGGTAATTATTCTCTCATTCTCTTTTCTTCTTTTATTTATTTTTCTTCCACACATCTCATATTTTTCTCCTTCAAATGAATATTTTTTTTTGTATTATTGATATGATGTTTGTTTCATTTTTTTCAGAAAACGGTGGAATAAATGGGCTATAAAAAGCTTCTCTTTGTGAAAATTTTTTCTTCATTTTCGTTCTGTATTCTGTTCTGTGTTGGTCTCTTCATCTTTTTCATTCTGTTCATTGTTGGCCTCTTCTTCATTTTCGTTCTGTAATTTTTTCAGAACCCTTCATTTTACTAAAAAGGGTAATACTACTAATGCTACATGTAATTATTGTGGGAAAACATATAGAGTAAATAGTTCTACTCATGGAACTTCCAACATGCTTAAACATTTAGATAAGTGTATCAAAAACCCGAATAGGGTAGTTGATAAAAAAACAAAAGGCAACCGTCTTTGGAACGATAAATGAGGAAGACCCTACTACTATTGGTATGAAACTTGTTGATTTTAATCAAGAGCGGATTCGGTTAGCGCTCGCAAAGATGATAATTATTGATGAGCAGCCTTTTAGATATGTTGAAAATGAAGGGTTTAAATTATTCATGGCTGAGGCATGTCCTAGGTTTAAAATTCCTTCTCGTGTCACTGTTGCAAGAGATTGCATACAACTTTATTATGAAGAGAAAGAGAAGTTGAAATCCCTCTTTTCTACAAATAAACAAATGGTTTCACTTACCACTGATACATGGACATCAATTCAGAATTTGACTTATATATGGTAATAAGAACTCATTTTATTGATGAGGGGTGGGAATTGAAGAAGAGAATATTAAGGTTTAGTCTGATTGCCGATCACAAAGGTGAAACCATAGGGATAACCTTGGAGAATTGCTTGAAAGAATGGGGGATTACAAACATTTGTTGTGTTACTGTTGATAATGCTGTTGTTAATACTGTGGCTCTTGCATATTTAAATAGAAACATGAGTGTTTGGAATGGTCGAAGTTTGTTTAATGGTGAGTACCTTCATATGAGATGTTGTGCACACATACTGAACTTGATTGTTTCTGATGGAATAAAGGAAATTGACCCGTCAATTAGTAGAATAAGGGCTGCTTGTAAGTTTGTTAAGGGTTCTCCTAGTAGGTTGGCTACTTTCAAGAGGTGTGCACAAGCTGTGAATATAAGTTGTCAGGCAAAGCTTAACACTTGATGTTCCAACTAGGTAGAACTCCACTTATATGATGTTGGATGTTGCGGAAAAAAATGAACATGCATTTTATCGCCTAGAGTATGATGATGCCGCATATATGATCACTCTTGTTAGTGATCATGGAGGATGTCCAAATCAAACTGATTTTCATCGTGCCCGAGTGTTTGTGAAGTTTTTGAAGGTTTTCTATGATGCAACCTTGGTTTTTTCTGCTTCATTGCATGTTACATCTAACTCTGTTTTCAAGCAGCTTACTGATATACAAAAAACATTAAATAAGTAGAAGCATAGTGATGATGCAACCTTGTTGAAGATGACTACAAATATGCAAGTGAAGTTTAACAAATATTGGGATAGTGGTGAGATAAACTATCTCTTGCTTGTGGCTGTTTTTCTTTATATTCAATTTTGTTTTAAAAAAATGTATGGTGTTGAAAAGTGCAACGAAATGATGTCAAAATTAGTAGAGCTCATCCATAAATTGTTTGAGCGCCATATGGTTGAATATCCTGTTTATGTTGAAAGTAGTAGTTCTACTATTTTAGCTTCAAACATTGTCTCGCAATCTACTGCGAGTAATGTTGAGGAGGACGAGGATTCAGATGGTGCTTTTAGACAAGATATAATGGAAAAGAAAGGTGAGGTGCAAAGAAATGAGTTGGACAGGTATTTTGGGGATGGTGTTGAAAAGGACTCTTCTACATTTGACATTGTGAGGTGGTGGAAAGAGAATAAAAATAATTATCATGTTCTTTCCCACATGGCTATAGATATATTAGCTATTTCGGTGTCTACTGTATCATCTGAGTCAGCATTTAGTACAGGAGGTCGAGTCCTTGATTCATTTCGTAGTTCCTTAAATTCTACTACAGTTGAAGCTTTGATTTGTACCCAAAATTGGATCAGGTCTCATAAGGTAATTGATTTAGAAGTTGAGTTGGTTGAAGTGCAAAAGATTGAGTCAGGTAAGAAGGCTTTATTTTAACTTTCAAATGGCAGTGAGAGGAACGATTTAAAAGAGCCCCTAAATGAGTTTTCTCCCCTACTCATTTAGGGGCTCTTGCAATAGGGCTTTATAGGTTTCTTGGAGTTTCTCTAAGTTGTAAATGGAACTTCCCATCAAAGGAGGAAGGCTTAAGCTGAGGGGTACTGAACCTTCAGCCTTCAAGTTGATCAACAACGAAACCTATAATCAAGCTGTCCAACAAGGTGTTCAAATGTTCAACAATCAATTGGAGGTTGCTAAGTGCAAGGTTCACATAGAAGATGCAATGGATCCCCAAGTACCAATAGCAATTGAACATCTTTTTGCTACCAATTTTATTATCTTTGAAGTCCCAAATCTGTCTCCTCAAAGCAGCCCTGAGTTTGACCACAAAATCCTAACAAGAGAGGGGTTCATTCTTTTTAAATTGAGACCTCACAGATACTCCAACATTCAGATGGATATAATTGGTACTCCAGCAGAGGAAATGCTTCAACTGTTGGGTATCTATGATAGCACCAGCCCTTATCAAGTTCACTTGCTTCTATTTCTTCTTGTCCGAGGCCAACACAAAATGTTCAATGAAATTGACCAACACAATGGTGAAAGGGTGTTCAAGGCACAAAACTTTACCTATGTGAAATTGCAAATCTACAAACAACTCACTATTAGACTGTTAGCTACCACTAATGACTCATACAAGGTGAAATGGGAGGATTCGATGGCCATTTTTCACAGGAAAATGATTGACAGGGGTCGAGCTCATGTTCGTCTGGTTCTACTCAAATGGAAGACTTTACCTCTTAAGCATGACACTTGACAGGGGTCGAGCTCATGTTTGTTATATTTTTACATATTGCCTGGCAATCTAGCACTGAATACTCTAATTTACACTTCTTCATAGTTCATTCATATTATCTAAGGGAAAAATTGGGGGGGGGGGGAAGCTTGTCTTCTGGTTCTTGTTTGCCCAAGTTATATTAAAAAGGGTAATGTATGATATGAAATATCGATGCTTTCTTTCTCTTCTCATTTTTAGGATGGAAAAATTAGGTGAAGGCCTAAAACATGAGGATTTGCTGTTAATATTTGTTGGTCAGAGATTGTGCTATGTAGTTTTGTTATGGCCCAAATACATTATAGTAATATCCAAATATTAGGCCGAAGTACCATGAGCTACCTTGAGTGGGATTACATGTTGTTAGTGAGGAGAAGTGTCTAGAATAATTTCTGTTATGATGAGTCGTTATAATTTGTTAGATTTTGCTGAGTCATTATGCTAGTGTTAAAATGGTTACCTGTCTATATGTAACGGAGAAATCAAGAGAATGACACAAGAAGAATATTTCCATTTCTTTTCTTTAGTTAGCTGTTACAATTTTTAGTTCATTTCAGGTTTGCTTAGTAAACTTGGGCTGATTCTACCATGCACAAGTGTGTTAGGTGGTACCACCATGCACAAGTAGTTTTGGCCATTTGATTAAAAATTCCACCATATGTTATGGTGAGTATTCTGCACCATATCATTCATCTTCTCTCCCCTTTTCCATAGATCAGAAGCATTGCCGCCCTTTCTGAAACCTTGGCAACCCAGTTTTCATCAAGGAGAATGTTGGTTGTTTTTACATCTCTATGAATGATGGTATACTTGGCCCCAGTGCGAAGGTAGTGAAGGCCTCTAGCAGCTCCAATGCAAATCTCCAACCTTTGCTTCCATGATAAAGTATCCAATGGTTTGTTGTTACCCTTGTATAAATGTTCCCTTAGGGTTCCATGAGCCATGTAGTCATAAACCAAGCACATCTCCCCATCTTCCTCGCAAAACCCAATCAAGGACACCAAATGCTTGTGTCTCAGCTTAGAAAGCATCTCAATTTACATGGAATTCTTTGACTCCTTGTTCTGACTCTGGGTTTGATCTCTTAATAGCCACTTTAAACCCATTATCAATAGCACCCTTGTAAACCTTTCCAAAACCTCCTACCCCAATGACATTGGACTCGTCAAAATTCTTGGTTGCTTGGCTCATCTCTTGTAAAGAGAAATAGCGACACAGTCCTTGAGGCATGGCCAAATTGCCACTACCAACAAGATTTTTCCCTGGCCCCGTGGATTTGGTTCTGTTGTGCGAATCCAGATAGGGCAGCCGACTTGATGTGTTGGAGTATGATCCCTGAGCTCTTCTTCTTTTGGTGGACAACAATACATATTGTCGCCACTAAGGCAAAACCCGCAAAGACCTCCAGAGCCTCCACCAATAACAAAATTCTTCTTGTGACCCCTTTTGTCTTGGAAAGTTCTTGCCTTCTCCTCATGTCAATCAACATGTCAAGGCCGAGGATCGGGGCCGACAAGTCGGTGTCATTGAGTTTGAATATCTCAACCCCATTGAGTATGGCATCATAGTATTCTCGGCTTTGTATCCGGTGTTGGGTGCAATGCAAGCCAAAGCCGGTCATCACCTGGCTCATCTTGATCAACATATATCACATAGTCCTTGTAAGTTGGCACTCCTTTACCTCCTGTCCACCCAATCACGCCTGGCTGAGCCTGCGCCGTTTGGTTATTGACAAAGATATTGAAAACAATCTCGTTCACCATGGAATAATAGTAATCACAAAAATGCAACCTGGTAAGGTACATGGAATTAGGATCAACTTGGAAAATCCAAGTGAGATTGTATCCCATGTTGACATCCTTATTGGTCCCCATGGATCGTGACGTGGAGTACACATTTGAAGGAGCAATGTACTGCGGCATGGTCCGATAGTCGATTTTGACATCCTTGGCAGCTTGGTTAGTGACACCAGTGGCTGCACCATAAAGGTAAGGGGTATCGTCATACCACATCCTACTAAGACCAGAATCTTGGTTCGAAGATATATATTGCCAGGGGAGAGAAGATGAATGATATGGTGCAGAATACTCACCATAACATATGGTGGAATTTTTAATCAAATGGCCAAAACTACTTGTGCATGGTAGAATCAGCCTATTGTGGTTGTTGTTCTTGTTATATTAACTACATTTTTTATGGGGTTTGGATGGTTAGGTTCCGGTGGCGACAGCAATATCAACGCAGATATCCTGATGAGTTTCTAGACAAATCTGATGCAAGGTATGAGTAATTAGGAGTAGGTCTATAATTACAAATTTTGGTTATTTAAAATTGATTAATTTAGAAGAGAGAGATCATGAGATGCCATTTAACGATATATACAAAGAACATATTTGTCAACTTCAAGAGTGTTGCAATGATGAAAAATTTAACATTAAGAATGAAAGTAAAGGAGGGAAAAAAAAGCTGATAGTGTAAAAGGATTTTGTGAAACTGATTTTTAACAAAACAGTTCATTATGATATTTATGAAATTTTACTTTTTGTTTCCTCAAAATTTGATCAATGAAATCTTACTTTTCGTCTATTCTTTGTGAATCTGTGTTACTTCCAGGGGGAAGGTGATTATCAGATTGACTATGTTCCAGCACCACGAGTCACTGAAGTAGACAAAAAAAAATGATCGAAGGTATGCACCAATTTGAGCAGACTGATCACTTGTGTAATTTGCAGTAAGAAAATGTTTTATTTCGGTTTCTGGAATACATGAAGGAAAATGAATGATATGTAAGAGATGCCATCATGTCATATTTATGATTTCTCCAATGAAATATTAACTTGGTTCTTATCTTGTGCTCATCTTCCTTGGGAGTGAGCAAATGTCTCTTTTTCTTTGGCGCGGCATTTAGTATAGATGTTCTTAATCAAGGGTTATTCAGTTTGTTTTTTAATTCACTTACCTGCATTATTGGTGATTGATTGAGCTTAGCATTGAATAATGGGTGATTGATTGAGTTTAGCTTTGAATCATTGGTGATTATACAATGTTGATGCAAGCTTGTCATCAGATATTGAAATTGTATTCTTAGCGCACTTTCTGTCTTTGAGAAAGTCTTCTTAGTAATGCTATACAGTTGTTGTTAATTCTAACGGAGAAATACAGTTATGTGAGGACAGGGTAGGCCAATCCTTATCCTGTCTCTTAGATAACAGAGTCAAAGCTAATATAATTTAGAAAGGAAGACATGAAAACTTAATTACACCATTTGCTTTACCCCTGTTAATTTTTTTAAAGAACTGAAGTTGTCTTCATACATAATTGCTGTGTGGTTGAACATTCTCTTACTACTTGCCTCTTTAGGTCATTACAAAGAGCTCTTGGCAGAAGACTCTACCTTCTTGTCTATGGTAATGCTTATGGGGCTCCAAGTGGGAAGCCTGTGTGGCATTTTCCAGGGAAAGTTTATGAGTCAGAGCAAACTATTCGTAAGGTGAACATTCTTATGTGGTTTTCCCCTTCTTTTTCCTTTATCATCTTTTCCCTCTTAATATTTTGAAAATTTTGCAGTGTGCAGAGTCTGCATTGAAATCAGTCATAGGAGACCTTTCCAATACATACTTTGTTGGAAACGCTCCAATGGCCCATTTGGTTGTTCAGCCTAAAGAAGACCTATCAGGATCCACATCTTTAAAGGTATATTTATGGGAAATTTTGTTGTACTTCAATCTACTATTGGAAGGTTGACATCTTTCAGTATGTTTATTTGTATTAGTATGTGTTGGCATTCTCTGGAAATGCCTTCCTAGGCCTTTCCTTTGTTTGGTTGTACTACATGATTCCAATTCTAGGCTTTTCAATACCTTTGTCTTACTTGTCTGTGGAAATTCATTATACTTGCTCATTCTTACCTTTGCTGAAATCTTCTGTTAGAAATTCTTCTTCAAGTCACAAGTAACTGCTAAAAGCAAGTTCAATAATGGAAAATGGGAGGATTTTGTTTGGGTGACGAAGGATGAATTGATGGAGTACTTTCCTGAGCAAGCTGAGTTTTTTAACAAAATGATCATTAGCTGACGACTTTGGAGGTCATTTGTTTAATTAAAAATTATTGCAAATTAGTTCATTGAATGACAGCGGAGGACCTTGAAAGAAGATGAATGTAACAGTTTCTGGGCTCAACAAAAGTTTTTGATTTAACGT
Organism: Calophaca sinica; assembly: GCA_037113605.1. NCBI lineage: Eukaryota > Viridiplantae > Streptophyta > Magnoliopsida > Fabales > Fabaceae > Calophaca > Calophaca sinica. Next base: position 119,650,022 of record CM073731.1, read on the forward strand.
TACACGTGGTATCTCAAATTTTGGAGACTTATGTATAATTTAATGGATGCTGGAAGGCTATTGTTTAAAATCTTATTCTACTTTTCATCTGTATTTTCTTGTAATTGTACTGGAATAAATAAGGTGCAATGGTGATTGTGATGTTGAGAATATATTGCTCAATTTTGTAGATATAGTTCCTGGATATCTTATTAGTTCACCAACTATTCTTGTTCTGGTATCCAAAATAACACTTTTCTTCTGTCTTGCCAATAATCTTTGCCTACCTTCACAGTTCATTTATGTGTTTATAATTATTTGTGAAATGAAATGGTGATATCTAGCAGTGATTGATTTAATTTTTTTTTTTTGGGTACATAAAGAGGGCCAGCAAGAAACAAAAAAGACACAAACTACACCCTGGGTATGGTTACCCCAATCGAATCATCAAACAACAGAGGCCTCAAAGCTGCTGGAGGCTGCTGCAGGACAGACAAACTCTAAGACAACAAGGATAAACTATAGTTGGCGAGCAAGTTCGCACTACATTTCCCTCTCTCAAAGTGTGAAGAAACTCCACTCGCCACTCTTTGTGGACCAAATCCCGAATACGCCGAACCAAAGAGTGGGACCCCACCAGCTCGTGGCGAGTCACCAAATGGACCAGAACTTTAGAGTCACTTTCAACTTGAATGATCCTAATCCCCTCTTTCCTGGCTAGATCTAACCCCAACCACATCCCCCACATTTTAGCTTGGAGAATCACACTTACCAAGCTTGCGGGAATAGCCCTTAACCCAATTGCCAGTTGCATCACAAATCAGACCCCCACACCCGGCCGCCTCACTATTCAACTTGCAAACACCATCACAATTAAATTTAAACCAACCATTAGGAGGGGCATTCCAACGAACTTGGAGCACCTCTGGGTGACGGCTAAGCCCTTGAGAATGTAAGAGCCCAAATTTATGTACGCATTTTTATGTACACTTTTTTATTATAAAAGTAATAAACCACTCATATTTGTATAAGCAGATATTATGATTAAATTACCAAATCAGTCCCTTAAAAATAATTAAATGTCAAATTAGTCATGTTTTTAAGGAGTTATGTAGTGCCTTCAACCAAAAAAAAAGGAGTTATGTTGTGCCACTAGTTTTGAAAATGAAAATTCGATTTCAAAGAGCATGTAATTGGTCAAAGCTATCTGTTGGTAAAACAGTACATCATTATTTCAACATTTCATGAACCGAAGAGAATTAATGTGTCCTAAAGCAGATGATGTTTGTTCTGGTCAGTCAAAACAATGAGATACTTAGACAGTATCATAGAAATTAAAGACTCTTTCTTATAGCAAAAAAATAAAAACTTTTAAGGCATGTTTCGATTCACTTTTGGGAGAGCCAAAAGTGGCTCTAGAAACATAAAATTGATTTTAACATGTTTGGGTGTTGTTGAGTAAAATTGGTTTTGCTTATAGAATGAATTCTAACTTTCGAAAGTGATTTTTATATTCAAAATTTTTGTTTAACTCACTTTTGTGTAACTATATCCAAACATAAATCACTTTGCATTCAAAACACTTTAAACTAAAATCAATTTTACAAAGTCGATTCATTCAAAATCAATTTTACCACAGCAAAACTAAACGCACATTTGGTACTTCTGGTCGGTTCCCCTATCTTGCACCCAATGCTAATTAAACACAACTAAATTTCAACAACTTTTTTGTTGAACTGCTGCTAGCTCTTTAAGTACATGCTATGACACAAAGCGTACATACGTGACCAATTTGCATCTTTCGTTATTACCAATGCTATGCATTGGTGTTTTCTTGTGTGTGTGAGTGGCTGCCCAACCCCTTCTAACTTGTTTCTACACGATATCTTCTTTCTCCTTTATAAATTCCAACCCCAAAAATTATCATTTTCTCTTCGGTCTTTATTCCATTCTCACCCCGAGACCCAATGGAAAGCCACGACCCACCAAACCCTTCCCCACAAAACTTTTCTCCCTTTCTCTTCAATTCATCGTCGATGGTGCAAAACCCATTGGACACTCATGAAGGCTTGCATATTGACAATATTGACTGGGTTAATAACCTTTTGTGTGGCCAAAACAATAACTTGCTTGGGGATACAAAGGCAGTGAATATGGAATGCGCTGAAAAGAGTGATAACAATAAGGAGAAAAGAAAAGGATCAGGCAGATTGAATAAGAAGGCATGGCGACCGAGGTTTGCGTTTCAGACGAGAAGTGCAAATGATGTTCTGGATGATGGTTACCGATGGAGGAAATATGGGCAGAAAGCTGTGAAGAACGACATATATCCCAGGTGTGTAATCAAATAATGAATTATTTGGATTAATTTATTTGTACTAGTACTTGTCATTATATCTTGTTTTAAAATGCACCATTTAATTTGAGGTTATTGATGAAAAACTAAAAGGGCACTGATCATGAATTTGTTAATGAGATTTGAGAAAACACTGATGGTAATTTTGTGCATTATGTTTACTCATTTTGCTTACGAATTCGGGGGGGCGCAATTAATAAAGAAGCTACTACCGTTGTACGCATCACACATGCAATGTGAAGAAACAAGTGCAAAGGTTATCCAGAGACACAAGCATCGTGGTGACGACTTACGAGGGAATTCACAATCACCCATGCGAGAAGCTTATGGAAACCTTAACGCCTCTTCTTCAGCAAATGCAGTTTCTCTCTAGCTTCTAATAACGGCGAACACGTATATCTCTGACATAGCTGCAGCCTATATATGCAAGCACTTACATATGTATGCCCATCAAGTAATTGACTTATATTTATACGCTCATGGAGGCTCTCTATTAATTGATGTGATTCAGATGTACAACATACCATTAGTGATTTAATTGTCAACTTAATTTGTGTATATACGAATATACACAAATTAGTGATTCAATCTATATCGATGTGGATGATTACGTACGTAGGTTCATGTAATAGAGCTTCCATCCACTTTATATGCAATATATCATGTATTGTATAACTTCCAAACTAAGTTACTTAATATTTTATTTATACCTGCATCTTTATTTTTCATTAAACAATTAATTTTCTACTCCATACGACCAGTTCCGGGTTCGAGTCCCGGACAACCCATTATCCGTTATAATTATTATATTACTAGGCCCAAAAAATCATAATATGGTATCAAAGCATATCCTAGATCCGTTGGGTCACTCACCGCATTATATACACGCACCAAGCCCAATAGTGCTTAGCGTGAGGGGGTGTATTGGGAAAAACTCATGTCCACATAGACTAGAGATAAGACTTCAAAAGAGTTTATAAGTAAATAGTACGCCTCACCTTATAAGCCGGTTTTGTATGGATGAATTAGACTAAAAAAATCATAATACCTACATGAAGCCCGAAAACTTTGGATATGATTTTTTTTTACGGAAATCAACTCATATCATTTCATTCAAAATAATGTCCTCAAGACAGGGAGGTACAAAATCAAAGTTATGGCGACTAGCGTATCAACGAGACGCCCTTACAAGAGTATGAGCAGCTCGATTAGCTTGTCTCCTAATAAAACTTATCCCAAAATTGTTACCCAAACCACTAACATTTTTGCACCTAGAGATAATGTTCCCAACCTCATTGTGAAGGCTGGTTGTGCTGTGGAAGTACTCCACTACATTTAAGCAAAAACTTTGGATCTGATATACATTGTGCTCCCCTCCTTCAAAATAAGCGCTATATACTATTGTTTTACACAAAACTATTGTTTTTTTTTTATAACGGGGGATCAAAGGTGTCCGGTAGTATTACTCGGATTTCTTTGACAAAAAGCTAGTGAGTACTTCATTTTCTTCATAAGCCAAAGGATTTTATCGAATGAAATAAAGCTGAAACTTGCACCGAGGTGCCAATAAATCTAATTAAAAATATCAGAAGAAATTAAAGATTGTCAAAACCGGACCGGCTATCAAACCGGATAAAGTACTAGTTCAAGGTTCAAGAATTTGATCGGGATCAAACTGGAGTCGGACTAAAAATGAATTAAGTAATATTTTTAAATTGTTTTAATATAATATATAAAACAATAATAAGCAAAAAATTAATATAATAATTCATAACTTCAAAACATTAAAAATTAAACTTCACTCAAAACGTTATAAGCCAACATATAACATGCAAAATTACATATTAAAATAAAGAAAATATGTCATAATTCTATTTTAATATCTAATCGCAAATATTACGATGTTAGTACTCCCATAAAAATATTGATGTACAAATTTATTTTAAATTTTGTTATAACATTTGATTTATTCCATCAACGTAAAAAGATGGATACAAAATTTTCTCATGTTCCAAAACTAACATCATTAATCATTTTTAAAAAAGTAAAATGAAAATAATTATATTTTTTTCTCGACAGCATCAAATCGGTTTTTTCTTGCTTTTGTCCGGTTTTATAGATTTTTTACTGGTTCTCTCAGTTTAACCAGTCGAACTGGCCGGCTAGGTACAGTTTTAACAACTATGATAATATTAGAAAAATGATTCTTTTGGACGCTTTGATTAAAAATATAATTTTTGAAGTATAACATTCAATATAGTATTAATATTAAATATTATATATTCTAATAAAAGACTATATTTTTAATTTTTAACTAATACTATTCAAACACCGGCTACTATTATTTTGAAATAATTATTCCCTACTTGTATTCTGTTTGTTTCAAAAAATAGAAAATAATTAAGTGTCAGAAAAGTAATATTAGAAAAAGAAAAATGATTTCACAGTGACCGTGGCGACACCGTTTGTGAGCTGTGACTGATGATCTAATCCTATCCCCGCCCCGCCATCGTCATTTGTCAAGAGGAGGTCACGTGCGACACGTATCATCACGTGTCCGTAGGTGGCGATACGACGACGTATACGTGTCAGGAGGAGCAATCTAGTATGGAGGCATACTAAGGACAGGGTACCGTTTCCATGTTGCCATAAATACATGCATGGTTTCTCAGCAGACGTTCGCGGTAGATAGTGATCTGTTTTCAGTGTGTTGTTAAAAATGGCGCAGTTGCTGGATAAAGCCAAGAACTTTGTGTCGGATAAGCTCAGCGATGTGGCGAAGCCTGACGCGAGTGTCACCAACGTGGACTTCAAGCGCGTGAGCATGGATAGTGTCGAGTACTTGGCCAATGTCTCCGTTCATAATCCTTATTCAACTCCGGTACCCATTTGCGAGGTCAGGTACTCTTTCAAAAGCGCCAACAGGTACCCCTTCCTTACGTTTCTTTCTTAGCTTATAGGAGTGAGCCGTTAAAAAACACGAGTCTTGAGAGAAAACATTCTTACGTGAGAATTTGAGGGTATTGAGATCTTGGAGGAAAATAGTTTTAGACACGAAAACAATTTTGAGTGGATAAATGATTCACACATAACATTAGTGACACGTGACATTAGTCTAATAGATATTATCTATTCTTCCTAATATAATATAAAAAGGAAAAAAAATCATTAAAACCAAAGAAGACTATTTAATGTTATAAAGTTTAAATCTTATCATAAATATATTCTTAACATTAGATATTTTATATCTACAATGTGAGTTTTTAGTAAACATACATCTCACATTAAATAGGGGTATAAAAGAAATTTTAACAATTAATGCACTTAAAAATAAGTTTATTTTTCTTATAATTAGGACAAAAAAATATACCAAAATTTTTCTTATAACAGAGACTTTTTTTATTAGTACTCCCTCTGTTCTTTTTTATATGTTGGTTTTTTAGAGAAATTTTATTTCTAATTACTTGTCGTTTTTAAAGTTCAATATCACATTAACTACTTATTTGTCAAATATATCCTTACATTAACTACTTATTTGTCAAATATATCCTTACCTATTTATTATAGAGAGAGAAATATCTACAATGGAGTAATAAAAAGTTAAGGGAATCACATAGAAAAAAGCTAATAATTTTATAAAAAATAACAAAATTTATTGATTATATTGATTATGTAAAACAACCTTAAACAACATATAAAAAGGAACGGAAGGAGTAGTAAAGATATCTTTTGAAATTTTCATGGTTTTATTAATGTGTAAATTGTAGTTATTAAATATGAAATTCATTATAGAAATTTTAAAATTAATGAAAATAAGTTGACTATAAGTGTGTATGCACTTTATCAAGTGTGTGTGTGTACAATAAGTGCATACGACTCTTGAAAATAAGTTGACTATAAGTGTGTGTGCATTCACATGTAAGTCTTTGCACGCAATGAAATACAGAGGAAATCTTGAGAACTAGTGTACGTCTATTAATTTTTGATTTGTTGTATTAAATTGTCTATATCTATAAGTAGTATCCTCGTGTAATAGAAATTCAATCCATGTAGTATATGATAAATGCACTTTAGAGACCAATTTATTAAATAGCTATTTTTCTATGATTGAACTTTATGTTCATGTATGTTGGGTGGTGAAAGGGAGATAGCATCAGGGACAATACCAGATCCAGGGTCCTTGAAGGCAAAGGACACGACCATGGTGGATGTGCCGGTTAAGGTGCCGTACAGCATATTGATGAGCTTGGCAAAGGACATTGGAGCTGATTGGGACATTGACTATCAGTTGGATATTGGTCTCGTTATTGACCTTCCTGTCATTGGCAACTTCACCATTCCTCTTTCTCAAAAGGGAGAGGTCAAACTACCAACTGCTTCTAGCATGTTCGCCTAGTCACACGACAATGCTATATAGTACCTAGCCTCCATATATGGTGTTTCTTTTTATGTGAATTTTGGCCTAGTATTACTTTTCTACTTTTGTTTTACCTTTTGTCATTCGTGTATGCTCGAAACTATACATGGCTTTGTAATGAATAGTTCTCCTCATGGTTTTGAAAGAACATGTTCAATATGAAAACGTTACATGCATGTTTCATTAATGTTGTCAATGTACACCCTCCGGCCTTTATTATAAGCAAAAAAGTATAGATACATGTACTTTTTTGCTTATAATAAAGGCCGGAGTAGTATATCATTTACAATTTTATTTTCACTAGCGTGCTTTCTTTTGGGTACATGTGCTAAAACATTTTTTTTTGATAAATAGAATTCATATATTAATAAAATGCCTAGCTACAGCATCAAAGTGAGCAAAACTCTACCCACCTTCTAGGAAGGGTTGCAGAGTACCCACACTATCATGTGCTAGAGGCTAGACCAAGGAAGTACAACCAAAGCAATACAACAAAATCCATACAGGGAAACAACCAAACATCAACAATCCTGTAGAACTAGAGCACCTCACAAGACAACTAACAAAGGACAAGAAACAAAAGCAAATAAATCTGAGCACTAGAGAACCTAAAAAGCATCAACAATCTTGTAGAACTAGAGCACCGCACAAGACAACTAACAAAGGACAAGAAACAAAAGCTAATAAGTCAGCACTAGATAAGTCAGCACTAGAGAATCTAAAAGCTTTTATCAGTATTATTGGATAGAGCTGTGATCCAAGACTGCACACACTACAACATTTTTTACTTTAGGCCACGCTTCCCATGTCCACGGTTAAAAAAACGTGGCCTAAACACTGAATAGGCCGCGTTTTACAAAGTGTTGGTAATAAGTTAGATATTAGGCCACGTTTGTGTTAACTTCTTGATAGGCAACGCTTTGAAATCAGATAGACCACGGTTGGGAAAGCGTGGATATTTAAGACCACATTTGTACAAACGTGGCCTTTAAAAATTCAATAAGCAACGCCATAAACGTGGGCTAAAAGATTGAGTGTGTTGCCTTTTCTCCGGACATAGACAACAGGAAACATAAAAACATAAAATACAAACCGCCCAATGTGAAATTTTCCATCAAATCGGCGCGGCATCACGCCGGCTTTGTTCCATTTTCGTTTAGGTTGTCTTCCAAGAACCCCTAAAATAATGGTCGAACATCCGGTCGCGCGCGATGAATCATCTCCGTCTGTCCCCAAAGTGATTGACCTCTTCCAGTTGATTTTCGTTTAGGTTTTCTTCGCACTCTCTTCTCTCTCACTTCGCGATTGACCCTAACCTCTGCGCAAGAACCGATTGATCTCGAAGCTTCAAAGGCCCGATTCGTAAGCTCGTGTGCTAGAAGATCTGTGAGGCGCGATTCGTAAGAGAGGCGCGATCGACCTTTCAATTCACCAGGTATTTCGTTCTCTCCTTACCGCATTTCTTTGTTTCATTGTTCTATTTCCTTCAATTTTGGCTGTATTTCTCTGTTGATTTCTTGTTTCTGTGTATATAGTTCCTTCTCGTACACTGTTGAAAGCGTGGAATAAACCCTATCGGCCCGATTCAAGTCGCTCGGTTTGCCACCGTGGTGAGACTAAGACGCCTCCGTGACTTGTAAGTGTACACTCCCTCTCCTTTCACCCTTCCTCTGCCTCCCTTCTCCATTTTTCTTGGAAGCTTTTTTTGTCTCCATACTTCTGAATGCTTAATATATGCAAAAGATAAAAAGGTAGATATACCATCTTTTGCTATGATGTATGATTGAAACTAATTTTAAGGAAACATATCTATTTGTAAACTCTCTTATAATAATTGCAATGTTGAACTTAATACTTGCATGGTTTATGTAAAGCATACTTCTTGAGAAATACTATAGATTATTTTATTTCTTTTGTGATATGCTTGAACTGAATGCAATATCTTTCACAATCTTAACTATTCCTCAAATCAATGTATGAAGACTAAGACTGATAGATGAGCATGATTTAGGTTTTTGTCATTGGAGAATATGGCATCTTGAAGGAGCTTGAGCTTGCTGGATATCAGTACCTTGATGGACCGGTATGTATTGGGTTCCAATATGCAAATGCTTCTGCTTGTTCTTTTATTATAAGTGATCAAATCTGATCACTTGGTTGATATTGTGCAATATGTAGTCCTACTCGCTCAATCTTAAATGTCTTTTATCTTACTGGTTCAATGCTTAATATATGCAAGTATTTTCTCCATACTTCTTGTTTTCTTTTTAATTTTTCACATACATGTGGCTAAAGCATGCACCTCCTTTTTTTGTGTATTTATGTGGTGATCTCTGATATGGTTGGTTTTGTGCTTGACTGAAATGATTGAACTTCAATTTGGTAGTTATATTGATCCACTGAAGGGGAAACCAACTGACCCTAAAACATGACACACTCCCAATTATGATATATTTAATCACCAAGGTCTGCTATCTTCATTTGGTTTCATGTTGAGTGCTTGGCTTGAAAAATCACATTTGAGAACTAATACTTTCTATTTGGCTTTCGTTGTTGATGTCCTTTGTGGTGATCGCTGGTTTCCTTTATTTGTTAGTGCATCTATTTCATCTTGGTTGAGCCTTCATTCATAGATGTTTTTGTTTATGCAGTGGCTAAAGCATATTGTCTTTTTGTACTTTTGTGCCATTTTCTTTTTGATTAACGAAGAAAATTGCTTGGTAATTTCTAGTAATTATTTAAATGGCTAGCTAACCATTAGGTGATTAGTATTGTGAAACACACTACATCATGTCCTTTCTGATCTATAAAGTCTGTATTGCCTCTCTAGATCTGTGTTCAAGACATGCTGTAATTGACTGACTGCTGATGGTTCAACTTCAGAATTAAATTAGTATATATTGCCTTGATTTTTTTTTTCTGATTCTATGTTTAAACTTCTAAATTGTTATTATTATTTTACCCTATTCATTTATTCTCATCATTAGCTTGATTGCATTGTCATTGAGGAAGATCGATTGTGGAATATTGTACCGGCTAATTCTTCAGATTTTACTTCCTGGACTGCTTTGATTGAAGAGACCGAGAAGTTTGGCAGAGGTATGTTATGTTAACCTAAATTTTTATACTTGAATTACACGTTCGGATGTTTTAATATTCACTTGTTTCAGCTTTGGCAATCGATCGAGATATTTGGATATGTCTATAATGGCATTGTCAACTTCAAAGTTCTATGCTGCAGTATTTTGTTTGAAAATGTCATTTGTATTGTAGCTATCAATTATTGTTGTATATATCTAGTGTCTCTGGTTATTATGTGGCGATAATTTTTTTTGTTATGATTCAAGTTGGCTTCAGCCAAATGCATGTGATATTACCCTTTTGAGAATTCTCAGATCCTTTTGTTACTCCCATTACTTGTTAACAAATAGGACGAGGCAATATTATAAAGAAGAATTTAATTAATGACTGATTCACCATGTTTTTAGATTAGTTAAATATTTGACATGCATGCTATTGTGATTATATATATTGTGTGTGCAAATGAATTATGAAATATATGCCTCTGCAATGGTTAAAGCTGTTTATGTAAATTGTTTTTACTAAACAAATGAATAAGATACTACATATAATCACTTACCATATGTTATACTTTTTTATGTTTTCAATTAAAGGCCATGGACAAAGAGTGGATTGGACTTCCAAGATTTAGTAGAGAGTATAAGAAGGGCGTTAAGTCATTTTTAAACTTTGCCTACACTAAAGGAAGACCTCAAGGACGTGAGATTTTATGTCCTTGTGCTAAGTGTAGAAATGATTCTTGGGTTAGAAGAAAAGTGGTTTACAATCATTTAATAGCCAATGGTTTTCTAGAAGGCTATGACGTTTGGGTAAACCATGGGGAGGATATACCATCGCCTATGAAAACCAACATTGAGACAAATGATCAAGAGGACTCACATGATGACATTGATGGCTTATTGTATGACACATTCAGAAATGTGGCAGGAGGAGAGGTGGGCAGCGAGGGTCCCAATGAGGATGCTAGAAGGTTCTACAACTTGATTAATGAGGCTAGCAGAACTATACCCAGGATCCAAAGGCTTCTCCACTCTATCATTCATAATTCGACTTTACTTGTTGAAGTGTCTACATGGGTGGAGCAATGCATCATTCATCGCCTCTTTAGAATTATTGAAGGAAGCTATGCCTAATTTAAACATCCTGAATCTTTTAACAAAACGAAGCACATGATTGGTGATTTGGGCCTTGATTATAAAAATTCATGCATGTCCGAATGATTGCATGCTATATTGGAAAGAGCACGAGAATGACAACTTTTGCAATGTTTGTAAAGCTTCACGTTGGAAGGAATTCACTCAAGTAGAGGGTGGGTTTGAGCAAGCAAAAAATGAACATAAAGTTCCTGCAAAGATTTTGAGACATTTTCCGTTAATTCCTCGGCTTCAAAGGCTATTTATGTGTTCAAAGACAACCGAGTCAATGAGATGGCATGAAGAAGCACGCTCAAATGATGGGAAATTGAGGCATCCTGCTGATGGCCAAGCATGGAAGGACTTAGATAGACTTCATCCTGATTTTGCTTCTGAGCCTCGTAATGTAAGACTTGGCTTAGCGAGTGATGGCTTCAATCCATTCCGGACCATGAGCATATCTCATAGTACATGGCCTGTCATGATGGTGGTATACAACTATCCTCCTTGGATGTCCATGAAATCTGAAAATACAATGTTGTCATTGTTGATTCCTGGACCACACTCACCAGGGAACAATATTGATGTGTACCTTCAACCGCTAATTGAGGAGTTAAAGGAGTTATGGGAATTTGGAGTAGAGACATATGATGCCTCAAAAAATCAAACCTTTAAAGGTCGTGCACTTTCTACTATGGACTATTAGTGACTACCCTGGATATGCTATGTTGTCAGGTTGGAGCACCAAAGGAAAGTCGGCATGTGCGTGTTGCAATTATAACACTAATTCATCCTACTTGAAACACAGTCGCAAGATGTGTTACATGGATCATCGTGTCTTTTTACCAATGAGTCATGCTTGGAGAGCTAACAAAAGGTCCTTCAATGGAAAGAAAGAACTTAGAGCAGCACCACCTTTGTTAAAAGGGGAAGAAATTGCAGAAACCTTAAGAGCTTTCAAGAATGAATTTGGAAAGAAAAGAAAGCGGAAAATTGATGGTCCATGGAAGAAGAGATCAATTTTTTTTGAGTTGCCTTATTGGGCTGAAAATACATTACGTCATAATCTTGATGTAATGCACATTGAAAAAAACATATTTGATAATATTATTGGCACTCTCTTGGACATGTCTGGGAAGACAAAAGATCACATTAATGCTCGTTACGATTTGCAAGATATGGGAATTAGAAAGAAACTTCATCCAAGGGAGATTGGTGGTGGACGTGCAGAGTTTGCACAAGCTTGTTTCTCAATGAACGCACATGAAAAGTCTATTTTTTGTGGTGTTTTTAAGGCTGCCAAATTACCAGATGGGAGTGCATCAAATATTTCAAAGAGTGTGCAAGTTGGTGATAAGAAAATATCAGGCTACAAGAGTCATGATGCACATTTCATGTTACATTACTTATTACAAATAGCAATAAGAAGCACCATGCCTGATGCGGTGGCTGAACCTCTAATTCACCTTGGGTCCTTTTTCCGCTCTCTATGTAAGAAAGTTATCCAAGTGCAAGATTTGGATTTCTTAGAAGCAAAGATTGTAGAAACACTTTGTCAATTGGAGATGATTTTTCCTCCTAGTTTTTTTGACATAATGGTTCACTTGCCTATTCATTTGTCAAATGAAGTGAGATTAGGTGGTCCTGTTCAATTCCGATGGATGTATCCCATCGAAAGATACTTATGTAAACTCAAGAGTTATGTTCGTAACAAAGCTCATCCAGAAGGTTCTATTGCTGAGGGGTATTTGGCTGAAGAGGCTTTGACTCTTTGCTCAAGATATTTAAATGACAATGTAGACACAAGGCTGAACAGAAAGAGTCGAAATTATGACAACAATGATTTATGTGAAGTAGATGCAGCCGATTACTTTTCATGCAGTGGTAGTCCTTAGTGAAGTGGTAAACCATTTTCTAGATTCAACAACAAAAGACCTGGCCCATCGATACCTCTTATTCAACTGTGATGATGTTCAAATATACATCAGTACCTTAATAGTTTATTGTTCTCGTACTCATGTATAAACCTGCTTTTAGATGAATTACGACAAATAATAATGTTGTCTTTGTAGAGAGCATGAAAATATTGTTAATAGTCGCACTAAAAAAGGAAGTGGATGAAGGCCAAAACCCAAAGCCATGATTTTAGTGAATGGTTTAAAACTCGAGCCTTGGAAGATGATGTATCTCCAGCTAAAAGAATTCTCTAGAGGTCCAAGTGATGTTGCAAAAGGTTTTCTGGTTACCTTATCAATGGATATAGATTCCATACTATGAAACGAGATACAAGACGCAAAACCCAAAGTTCTCGTGTCACTTTGGTTTCATTGACTCAAGTTTTGCAAGCTCTAAGGATGGAAATCCTAAAACAGGAGCCATCACTTATTATGGAGCAATTAGTGATATAATTGAGTTAGACTATTACGATCACTTCAAGTTTGTGTTGTTTAAGTGTGACTGCCTGAGGTCGAAGAAGACAAATTTGGGCTTACTTGTGTAAAGTTCAAGAAAAATGTTGCCAAAATGATCCTTTTGTCGCCTTCTCAAGTCCACCAATGTTTCTATGTGCAAGATCCTCGTTGATGCAAATAGGCATTATGCTATGAAAACAATTCCCAGGATTTATTTAGCATGGGTGACCAATTAGACTTAACAACCCAAGAAGCATATCGAGTGATCCTTTTAATGATGGTGAACTAGATAATGATGGTGAACTAAGTTGGGCTAGGGAAGATATACCTGTAATAAGAATCGAGAAGCCTTCAATGTTACGCAGAATCAAATCAAGATGATTCTCGATTTTGATGACTCTTTGTTTGACTTCATGGATCGATGAGAACTAACCTTGAGAAGACCTTTTTTTGTCTTGGTCCTTAAGGTAGAGTACTAATAGGTTGTAATAAATTAATGTTGCTTGTATTTTTCAGGATGAATTCAAAAGAAATTTGTCGTATATTACGCTAAGGCAATCAATTTGGCTTGTATCATTGTGTGCAGAATGTTTATCTTTGTTATTCTTGCAGCTTGTTTTTATGTTGTTTGGTGAGAAACTTTTAAGGATTCACAAATTGGGAAAGCGCCCAAAAAGTAGGCATATCACCAAAAGTTGCAGAAAATTGGGTATTTTTACTCTACCTTAGTTCAATTTTACTCTACCAGCCCAAAGCAAGGAAACATAACAGCATGCTAAAATGAACTTAGAACTACACTTCTAATTTAAACTACTTTGAGTAAGTAAACCTTTGATTTTGACTCACTTCACCTGCTAGCCAATCTTTCATCACTTAATCACAAGAGCTTTAGATTAGAACGATTATGCAGAAGTACAAGTATTCCAAAGAAACAGAATTTACCTTACATGTTATGTGCCAATAGCGCTTACTTTGTGAGCCCTTAACTTAGGCTCGAAACTGCAGACATTAGAATTATGCAGCAAAACAGATTCCGCATGCATTACTGCACTCAAATGCGACTACTAATTCAAGCCTACAAGAATTTTCCTTATTTACAATAAATTAAACCTTTTATATGATTAGTATACCTATATGTTTGTGTTATTCTGGTTACAAGCTAATACTTTGACTGAAGAAATTATTTTATTTTATTTGTAGGCCAAAAGCAACAAAAGTATTCTTTGCATCCGGTATTGTGGAACACATGAAAAGGAAGCAAACTTCAAGAGAATTATGAAGTCTCAAGAAGGGGTGAAAGGGGTAATTCCAATGTTGAACTACGTCAATTTAGATCAAGCAATGAATTGGTCAAGGTGTTCAAAATCAAGCGTGAGAAAATATTAAGCAATCTTGGAGAAACTAAAGCACTTGTAATCAAGTTGAAGTACCTTGTAACAAGCGAAACAAGCCGCTGTTAAACAAGTTAGTTCCCAAGTCAGGAGGGCCAAACAAAATAAAGGCAGCATCAAGCATCTTGTAACAAGCAAAACAAGCTACCAACCACTAAACAAGTCAGTTCCCAAGCCAAAGGTGTAGCACAATTCAAGTTATCTAACTTTGCAGCAGCTGACAAAACCCATTTGGATTCAAATAGGGAGCCTAAACCTACCCAAAAAAATTCTGATAATGCAAGTATTACTCAACCCAAGGCTCCTACTCAAAGGAGATCGACAATTGAAGCATCCATGGCCAAAGACAAAGGATCTAAACCAATCAAAGATCCAAAAAGCCAAAGCCAATTTTTGGCTCAAGGTAAAGGACCTATACAAATTCAAGATTCAAAGAGGCAGGCCATGAAAAAGAAAATGGCTGAAGATGATGGAGCAAGGGATAGACAACAAACCATGCAAACAACAAAGGCTGGAAATGACCATTCAAAGGAAAATCAACAACTGAAAAAAAGGGCAATATCTGAAAATCACACTTCAAGGGAAGAGGAGCAGCTTATGAAAAGGGGCGCTGAAGAAGATGAGTCAAGAGCAAGGCAAGAAAGTGCAAGCAAGAAGCCAAAAAGGATCACATTGTGTCGATCAATGTTAATCGACGAGTTTCTTAAAGAAAATGGAGAAGTAAGTGTAGAGCTGGAAAATGAAAGTGCAGATGAAGGACATGATGTTATGGAAGAAGAAGAAGAAGAAGAAAATGCACACCAAGAGGAAGGTGGTGAAATTAATGGTGATGAACACCAAGAGGAAGGTGGTGAAATTAATGGTGCCACAGGTAAGATAATTTCTGAATAATGAAGTTAATTGGATATCTAATTCCAATTGCAATGTGCTTGTTTTTACTCTAATTCCAATTGCAATGTGCTTGTTTTTCAAGCTTATAATGAAGTTAATTGGATATCTTCATGATAATCATTCTTAATAACTTCTTTGAATATAACATGATTAATATCCAGAAGCCCTTGCATTAAAGTTGACTCAAGATTCGCTTCCTCTATTTCCACCCATTAGAAGCTTGACCACTATCTCCAGATTCCCTCCATATTCTTTCATATATTTCTTGCATGAACCTATATTTCAGATGTAGTTCTTCAGTAATGCATCTAAATTTACTTGCCATATCTTCAAAGAGACATTTATGTACATCTTGAATAATTGAAACTTCAGCATGTGCATCCTTGATATCATCCTCAAGCTTCTGAATAGTTTGTAACAAATTATTCTCAGTTATTCTTTGTGACAATTTTTCCATCACAGCAGTAGTCGAGAAGATAGACTCTTAAATTCCTTCTTCTTATCATTAGCGTATCCTTGCTTGATGGTTCTCAGAGTGTAAGAAATCCAATCTATCACTGGTGATATTTTTATCTTATATTACATAATTTTAATGTCAAAATAGGGACAAGCAAGAAAAGAACACGGGACCAACACGGTGTTTAAAAATACATGCAAGACTTCCATCAAGATCACAAGAAGTTACTTTAGACGATGATGGAGAGCCAATTGGACCCGATGACAAATCAGATTCGACTTGAGCTATTTCCTTGGAACTATAGCAAGGAATGCAGACTTTTGTCCTTTGATCTATACAAACTTCAAAGCTTTGCTCAACGATCACAAGGCTCAGATATGGAAATATGTCAATGTATGACAAGTAAAGTTTCTTATTTGTTTGAAATGATCAAATACTTGTTTGCTTCTTGATGACAATAATGCCTTTTTGTAGGGTAAGTACATTATTTCCGATAAAGGAGAGAAAGCAGTATTTTCTCGCATAAATGATGCTTGGAGACGCTACAAAAGCTTTATCAAAAGAAGGCATTTTCTAAAGTACACTAATATGAAGGAAAGGTTAAAACACCGTCCTCAGAACATTTCCGAGTCTCATTTCAAAAAACTCATGGCATATTGGAAAAATGACACTATTCAAGTAAGATAATTGTATTGGTTATTATTTTAAATTTATATTCCATTTTCAGATTTTAATTCTTCTATGTAATGCAGAGCATTAGCCAAAAAAATGCAGAAAATAGGGCTAGGCAAAAGTTCATGCATCGTAGGGACCAAAGAAATTTTGCTAGAATTAGGTACAAAATTGGAATGGTAATTATGTGTTTTTGTGTGTCATTTTCAATATCTAAACAAATTAGCCTCCTAATTAATTTTTGTTTTTCAATCTCTGATGAATGTAGCTTGCAAAGAAGGAGGATGGAGAAGAAGTCAGCCAAGCTGAAATGTTCATTGAGACTCGCAAAAGTCGGAAAGGAAAAACAGTTGATGAAGAAACACAAACTGCAATTGTAAGCTTAATATTGTTGTTCTTCAAGTATATATATTATTTCACAAAACACATTTATTGGCTGTGTGGTTGGGATCCTTAATGGCAGGTGTGGATTTTGATTGTTTTTTGCTGAATTTGTATGATAATTTGTGTTATGTTATGGACTTTGCAGCTTGAACATTTTGCTTTTGTTTCCCATTTCTTCTACCAAAGTTGCATATCATATTAGTGGCAGCTTATTACATATAGTGATACTGCATAACCCAAGGTAATTAGGATATATTTTGGGACTTGAAATCTGATTTCATGTTGGTTATATAATGTAGTCATAAAAGCAATACTTTCTGTAAAATGACAGGAAAGAGTGCAACTCTAGATAATTAAGCTTTTCAATTTTATACCTGATGTTAATATTTTGTTATTAATTAGGATACTCTTCAAGAATCAATTGAAAACTCAAGTGAAGATGTAGAAAAAGCATTCCAATCATTCTTTGGCAAAGAAAGGCCCGGTAGAGTGCGCTCTTATGGAAGAACTATGACGCCATCATTAATGAAAAAGAATCAAGAAATTGCTTCAATAAAGAAGCAATATTCTAACAAAATTACAGCCTTGGAAAAGAAGATGCAAACATATGATGCACTTCTAAAATGTGTGTTGATGCAACAACGTCCAGATTTAAGTGAAGAGGCTGTGGATGACTTAATGCGGCGTGCTTTTTGAGAATGACAATAGTGCAAAGACCACGCTCGTTTAAGCATCAACCAATGCTCCTATTCAAGAAAAGGTATATGATCTTGTACAATATGATATTTATAATATGTTAAATATCATTAATAAACATAGTATGTTTCCATGTCAGCATGTAATATTAGGACCATGGTGTGAGCAAAATAGTGACTGAAAATTTGAGGACAATGCCATCCCTGACTGCAATTTTTCTTGCACTTGAGGTTGCCTTCTAAGTCTTTTTGAAACTGAACTAGTTCCAGGTATCAATAATGGTGATGCTGCAAATGAGAAAGAGCAAGTTGATGTAGAATGATGTAGACACTGTTAGAGTTACTGACAAAAGTTGTTGTATACTTACATGCAAAGTAGGCACGAGTTTTGTTTGGGTGGATGTATTATTATGTATGAGAGGTTGACTTTTACATACAAAATAAACAAACAAGTAAATTGTGGTTCCTTATTCTCCAATTATTGCTGCTTAGTTCTTCACTATTGTTCTAGCAACTCCTAAATTTTGTACTTTACTTGATTGAGATCAAAGGTATGAGAGTGGTTGTTTACATATATTATTTGGTACAAGGAAAGTTAGGAGTTTTGATCAAATAGAAAAATAGTATCAACAAGTAGAATGTTATATCTGATTACAAAGGTTAGGACTTCTTGCACCGCTTGGATATATACTTTGTCAACATCCAATACTATACTACCCTGTAGTTAGTTATCCGTTACAACTATTACAGCATAAAGGTTGCTTCCTATCCTCAAGTGCAAGTGAGTCCTTAAGGCATACTTGCTTTCATATTTCAGGTTGGAAAAGAAGATGATCTTGAAGGTGATTTTGAAGATTTTGAAGAGTGATGTTGGTATCGATGGGGAAGACTACATTTTGGATTTAAATATGTTACAAGTATGAAAGACTATTTTTGGATTTTTTTTAATTAGAGAAGACACCTAGTAGTTTATATTTTGGATTCAATTTAAGAATCTATGTTTTTTTTTGAGTTATGACAATTGACATGATAAAATAATATAACTTACATTTGCTAATTTGTTTATCTTTGGTTAGTATTATGTATAAACTAAAAATTATTGAAAAATATTGTCTAATATTTTGTATTACCGTTAAATAATGGTGATATATATATAACTAAATTTTAAGCTTAAAATTATGATTTTTTATACAATCTTAATAAAAAATCATGGTTTAAATAATCTCTCGTAGTTGGAAAAAAGTATTGCTTAAAAACTGTGGTTATTTAGGCGTTGCGTTAATATAACACAAAAACCGTGGTCGCAAATTTGATCATAAAACAGTGGCTGCAAATTGGCTAACACAACTGTGGCTTAAACGTATAGGCCACGGTTATTGAAGCGTGGCGTAAAAAGAACACAAAAACCGTGGCCTCAAAACGGCTCACAAAATCCGTGGCTTAAACGTATAGGCCACGGTTATCAAAGAGTGGCTTAAACAGAACACGAAAACCGTGGCCTCAAAACGGCTTACAAAAACCGTGGCCTTTTCCATAATTCAGGCAACGGTTTTTATGTCCCGTGGGTTAAAGTGAAAAAACCGTGGCCTATTCGAATTGGCAACGGCCACCTACTTCCACGCATCTAAAAATCACGAACCGTGGCCTAAGGTTTAGGCCACGGTTTTTCTGCTTCCAGCCACGGTTTTTAGGCGTTGCCTAAAGCGATTTTTGTTGTAGTGACACATAACACTAGCCTGCAGCACTTCCACGAATGTTTAAACCTCCCACATCTTCACTTCATCTGGTCCACGAAAACCAAACTAGCCTGCAGCACTTCCAGCTACCCACCATAAAGCTATAATTTCCACACTTCTTCAGCCTGCTAAAATTTGTGACAGTAGCAACCAAAAACGCATATCACTCCCATTCCACCCATCTTCCTACCATGTTTGTCCCTTCTTTTGATAATGCATCTGCCAAAGTATTTGCTTCCCTATTTATGTGTTGAAATGAGCACTCTGTTACAACTTGCAGGAAATTTCTCAATTTATTCTTGAAGAATCTTACGCTCCAAGGGCAATTATTATTTTTGTCAACCCAAGCAAGGGCATTCTTGGAGTCTGATTCAATAATTACACCCCCCTGTCTTATCCAATCCCTTGCCATAGATAGTTCAAGTGCAAAAACTATTGCTAAAAATTCCGCTTCATTTGAGTCCCGCAGGCCCACAGACGCAGCAAATTTTGCCAATATCGTTCCATTCCCATCCCGCAACACACCACCAATGCCTGCAGGCCCTGGTTTTCCCAATGATGACCCATCTACATTCCATTTCAGTTTTGGAGCTGGTGGAGGGGACCATACAATGCTTTCCCGTTTCTGTTTTTGTACTTGCCATTTACGAACACCTTCAATATTGTAGACCACCTCTCCTGGCCTAAATGGACAGTCCAAATCCCATGCCTTCAACCAATAGCCCACTCGTAATTTTATTAAAAATTTTAACTGCTCCCAATCAGCACTTTCTCCACTAAAGACATGAATTCTATTTCTTAGATTCCATAGAGACCAAAACACTACATAGCTCAAGGATATCCATAGCTTCTTCTGAAAATTTCCTTCAAATACTTCCTTCCATACCTCAAACCATTGCTTCGGTGAATAAGTTATTGGCACTTGTATTTTCCACCAATCTAAAACAGACATCCAGGTTTGCCAACTCTTCTCACAGTGAAGAAATAGGTGGTTTATAGTTTCCTCTTCCATATTGCAAAAGGGACATCTAGCACTGTTATCATTGTCTGGTAGGATTTTTAGCCTTCTCAATCTGCTCCTTGTATTCAATTTCTCCTGCATGATAAACCACATCAATAATTCTGCCCTTGGTGATACTACTCCCCTCCAAACTCCCCTCACACTGTGAGTTGGTGCATTAATTTTCAATTAAAGAATTAGAATAATTTGTTTCCTCTGATCCTGATCACCCGAAGGGCACTTCATTATTCTCATTCTTGTAAAAATGTTGCTTATGAACGAGTCATGTACAAATAATCACAATCATACGGATAACAAACAACGAATAAGAGTGTGTTTGTTTTAAATTCTTTTGACCACATAGTTGGGGAAAAAAAAAAACACACCCCATTTTGTTGGCGTTTCAGCCAATTTGCTTTGACTTTTTCAAAGCATTGAAGTTATGTGGTTGGGTAGCAAATTGAATAAAATGTGGTTGTTGTTGGCTGCAAAAATTCAAAGGCGGTGCGCAAGTTTTTTGCTTTGTGATGTGCTTCATCTTATTTTCTATAAATAGAGGATGCTGGACAGAAGGAAAATTACACTATCACACACTTGAATGCAACAAGTATCAAGAGAGAAAGCCTTACTTGAGAGATTGAGTGAGAGAAAATAGAGAGAGTCAATTTGTGAGAGTTTTAGCTGCAAATTGAGAGTACAATTTTATTGTATTATCTTTGAGAGATCACCTAAGGGTGAAGTTTGTAATCCCATTATTGTTATAGTGGAAGTTTAAGCGGCTTACGAGTCCCGTGATTTTTTACCTTCACTTGGAGGGTTTTCACGCTAAAATCTTTGGCGTTATTATTATCTATTTATTTAGATAATTATTCTGGGCTGGGAATTATTATTGGGTTGTGGTAATTTATTTTACACTGACAATATGCAGATTTTTTCCAACAAAGTGGTATCAAAGCTAGGCCTGTGTACTATTTATAAGAAAATTCTTAGTATGCCCTGTGGTTGCAGAATTGTCTGATCTTCCACATCAGAAAAGAATTGTTCTTGTTGCTGAAAATTAATCGTAGTGTGTGAAAGTTGTGCATGCCTAAGAAAGTTCTGGCTAAGGAAAGACTTGGTATTTAACTGTGTCCATTGAGACCCACCTCTCTTTCCTGGGAACTTAACTGGTGCACTGTTTACAGACTACGGTTACTGCTCCAGTATATGTGGTACTATTCATAGGGCAGTATTCAGTACCGAAGAAGTTTCAAGCACAACGAAACTTATTGACATGTCATCTCAATGAAGGGAAGCACCAGTAATATGATAAAGTTAACTGCATTTTATTACGCAATGTGGAAGCCAAAGATGGAAGATCTTTTATACATTAAAGATCTATGGAAGTCGATCGTTACGCCAAAGGAGAAAGCAGCAACTGCAGTAAAAACTTCGTCAGATGATAAGACTGACGGAAAGGCAGAAAAACAAACTGACACTTCAACCAGCATAACAGACGCTGACTGGGCCGTGCTGAATCGGAAGTGTGCTGCTCAAATCCATCAATGGATTGACAAGAGCATTTTTCAGAATTTTGCGAATGAACATGATGCTTATGTTCTTTGGCAAAATTTGGAGAAAATATACGCAAGGACAACCGCACAGAATAAAGCTATTTTGATGCGACGTTTAGTCAATTTGAAGTACAGAGACGGGAATAGCGTATCGAAACACATGAGTGAGTTCCAAGGCATTATTGATCAACTCAACTCAATAAAGATGACTATTGATGATGAGTTACAAGCATTGTTGATGCTAAGTTCTCTACCAAAGAGCTGGGACACCCTAGTTGTTTCGGTCAGTTACTCCGCTCCTGAAGGCACACTTACCATGGATATGGTAAAGGACAGAATGTTGAACAAGGAGTCTCGACAAAAAGATGAAGGATACAATCCTGAATCTGAAGCACTTGTCACTGAGAAACAAGGCAAGCAAGAAGGGCGAGGGAGAAGTAAAGGTAGAAGTTCTCAAAGCCAAAACTGGGAAAGAGGACGATCAAAGTCCAGATCAAGGCATGACAAGAAGTGCCATCACTGTGGCCTTCCCGGGCATTTCATTCGAGAATGCCGGAAGTTGAAACAGTTGCAGAAGCAGGAAGCAGAAAACTGAACAAATGACACGACAACTATCTCTGAAGATGTTTCCATTGTTCGAGATGCAGATTACATCAATCTTGCATATCACTCTACTTGGGTAGTTGACTCAGGTGCTTCCTACCACGTTACCTCAAAACGTGAATTCTTCTCAACCTATACTCAAGCCGATTTCGGAAGAGTAAGGATGGGAAATGATGATGCATCCAAAATTGTCGGCATCGGCAATATTTATCTGGAAACCAACCTTGGATGTAGGTTACTTTTGAAAGATGTGAGGCATGTTCCTGATATTCGCCTCAATCTGATCTCCACTGGAGTACTTGATGATGGTGGCTACAACAACTATTTTGGTGAAGGAAAATGGAAGCTTACCAAAGGCAACCTGGTCGTGGCCAAAGGAAAGAATGATACTTCTCTTTACCTCACAGAAGCCAAGTTAGGTAAAGGAGAAGTAAATACAACCAAGAAAGAAGTTCCCACCGAGCTATGGCACAAACGGCTCGGCCATATGAGAGAGAAGGGTCTCAGAATTCTTTCCAAGAAGGAGCTCTTGCCAGAGATAAAAGGTACATCAGTACACACTTGTGTTGATTGTCTAATGGAAAAATAACACAGAGTTGCATTTCAAAATACTTCACCATCTAGAAAGGTGCATATTCTAGATTTGATACACACTGATTTCTGCATGATGAGTGATAAGTCACAAGGAGGTGCCCTTTATTTCGTGACTTTCATTGACGACCATTCCAGAAAAGTTTGGGCCTTTGCTTTGAAAACAAAAGATCAGGTGCTAGAAGTTTTCAAGCAATTTCATGTGAAAGTTGAAAGACAAACTGGCAGACGATTGAAGTGTGTGCGTGCAGACAATGGTAGTGAGTATTGCGGGCCATTTGAGGAGTACTGTAGAAGTTTCGGCATCAGACTGGGAAAATCAGTACCAAAGACACCTCATCATGACGGTGTTGCTGAAAGAATGAACAGAACCATCTATGAGAGAGCCAGATGTATGTTCTCAAATGCAAAACTGCCAAACTCCTTTTGGGCAGAGGCATTGAGAACAGCAATCGATTTAATCAACTTGTCTCCATCAGTTCCATTGAACTATGAAGTACCAGAAAGTGTGTGGACAGGAAAAGACATTTCCTACAAACACTTGAAGGTATTCGGCTGCAGAGCATTTGTTCACATACCAAAAGATGAGAGGTCTAAACTGGATGTAAAAACAAAGCAGTGTATTTTTATGGGTTATGCCCATGAAGAATTCGGCTACAGACTTTGGGATCCTACTAGCAGGAAGATCATTAGAAGCAGAGACGTGGTGTTTTTTGAAGATCAAACAATCAAGGATTTCGAGAAATCAGAAAAGCCACAGTCAGATGAAAATCCAGTTGATTTGGAACCAGTCACTCCACCAACAGATTCTGATGACGGGGGAGCTACTCCAGATACTGATGACGATGATCCACCATCCAGTTGTTCAGAACCTGAGCAGGTTCCTAAGCAGGTCCAATCAAAAGCACCAGTGAGGAAGTCTTCCAGAGAGACAAAACCAAATCAGAGGTATTCTCCTAACGAGTATGTATTGCTCACTGACGGAGGAGAACCAGAGAGCTATGATGAAGCTACTACTCACCAACACAAGAATGAGTGGTCAAAAGCCATGTTAGAAGAAATGTCTTCCTTACATGAGAACCACACATTTGATCTGGTGAAATTGCCACAGGGAATGAGAGCACTCCAGAATAAATGGGTATACAAGATAAAAAGCAAAGAAGGCAACTCACAACCACGTTACAAAGCAACACTAGTTGTGAAATAATTTAGTCAGAAGAAGGGCATTGATTTTGATGAAATATTTTCACCAGTTGTGAAAATGTCTTCAATCAGAGTTGTTCTAGGCTTGGCAGCTAGCCTAAACCTGGAGGTTCAGCAACTTGATGTTAAAACTGCCTTCTTACATGGTGATCTTGATGAAGAAATCTACATGTAGCATCCTGAAGGTTTCCAAGTCAAAGGGAAAGAGAAACTGGTGTGCAGACTAAAGAAGAGTCTATATTGTCTGAAGCAGGCACCGAGACAGTGGTATAAAAAGTTCGACTCATTCATGGAGAAAAATGAATACAGTCGAACAACGGCAGACCACTGTGTCTTCATCAAGAAATTCTCTGATGGAGACTTCATCATTCTTTTGCTTTATGTTGATGACATATTGATTGTTGGCCAAGACAGTGGCAAGATTAGCAGGTTGAAGAAAGAGTTGAGCAAGTCCTTTGTAATGAAGGACTTAGGACCCACTAAGCATATTCTTGGCATGATGATTACCCATGACAAGAAGAATCACAAAATATGGCTATCTCAAGAACGGTACGTGGAAAAGGTTCTTGAAAGATTCAACATGGACAAAGCAAAATCTGTTAGTTCTCCATTGGCTAGTCATTTCAAACTCAAAGTGAGCCAGTGTCCTTCAAGTAAGGAAGAGAGAATAGAAATGAGTAAAGTGCCATATGCATCGGCGGTTGGTAGTCTAATGTATGCTATGGTATGCACCAGACCAGACATTGCGCATGCAGTTGGTGTGGTGAGTCGATTCCTATCAAATCCTGGTAAGGAACATTGGGCAGCTATCAAATGGATACTAAGGTATCTCAGAGGTACTTCTAGTCGTAGTTTATGCTTTGGAAGTGGAAAACCTGTATTAGAAGGATATACAGATTCAGATATGGCTGGTGATGTGGATACCAGAAAATCCATATCCGAGTACCTGATAACATTTGCAGGGGGAGCTGTCTCATGGCAATCACGCTTACAAAAGTGTATTGCTTTAAGCACAAAAGAAGTAAAGTACATTGCAATCACTGAAGGTTGCAAAGAGATCTTGTGGATGAAGAAGTTCCTACAAGAGTTGGGTCATAACTAAGAAAGCTATATTCACTATTGCGACAGTCAGAGCACAATACATCTCAGCAAGAATTCGACATTTCATTTAAGGTCGAAACAGATCGACGTGAGGTATCACTGGATCCGTGAAGTGTTGGAAGGTAAGCTGTCGAAAGTTGAGAAGATCCATACTGGCGACAACGGGGCTGATATGATGACCAAAGCTCTGCTAAAGGACAAGCTAGAAGTTTGTAAAGAAGTAGCAGGCTTAGCATCAACCCCATATTGATCCGAGGATATTTTCCCATTGGCTGGAGGGGGAGATTTTTTGGCATTCCAGCCAATTTGCTTTGACTTTTTCAAAGCATTTAAGTTGTGTGGTTGGGTAGCAAATTGAATAAAAAGTGGTTAGTTGTTGGTTGTAAAAATTCAAAGGCGGTGCGCAGGTTTTTTGCTCTGCGATGTGTTTCATCTTATTTTCTATAAATAGAGGATGCTGGACAGAAGGAAAATTACACCATCACACACTTGAATGCAACAAGCATCAAGAGAGAAAGCCTTACTTGAGAGATTGAGTGAGAGAAAATAGAGAGAGCCAATTTGTGAGAGTTTTAGTCGCAAATTGATAGTACAATTTTATTGTATTATTTTTTAGAGATCACCTAAGAGTGAAGTTTGTAATCTCATTATTGTTATAGTGGAAGTTTTAGCGGCTTACGAGTCCCGTGGTTTTTTACCTTCACTTTGAGAGTTTTCCACGCTAAAATCTTTGGCGTTATTATTATCTATTTATTTAGATAATTATTCTGGGCTGGGAATTATTATTAGGTTGTGGTAATTTATTTTACACTAACAATATGCAGATTTTTCCCAACACATTTCATAATTTTCAATGAAATCAAAAGCTCTCATTAGCTAGATTTTTTCCACAAGGATTTTGAACTTGATTTTGGAAGGCCAAAACCTAAAACTCTAAGTATCAAACAATTAGCTAGCCACGAATATGAAACCATGAGCAAGTAACTAGCTTAACACATGTAAACCATGTTCACACCCTTTTTAGAGGCAGCAAAATGGTCTGGTTTGATAAAATGTATGGCTTGGGAACTGGTATTTTTTTGTTAATGATGTAACATTTCATTCATACTGGGCAAAGGCCAAAAAAAAATACACCAAGTACAAGCATACATCCCATTAATAGGGCACAATACATGATTAATGCAAACTCCTAGGTTCAACAATTAAGTAAAAGAGCTGCTCCTGATCCAAAAGACATCTAGTCTAAATACTACTAAAGCAAAAACAGGAATACTAAAGCCCAATAACCATAGTAATAGTAGAAAAATAACATGGACCTGGCCTTTTAGGGTTACCAAAAGCCCTCTAGTGTAATTACCGATTTACCCCTTATTGACTTCTCCACCCAGCTTGGTACCAGATTGCCGCGTGAGACGTTGTCGGCGAACATGACATATCACTTTTTGTAGTTTTTTTTAGAAGTAAATCATGGTAGCATATAGGAAGGTCCATCCATAGAAACCCTACCTCTCAATCTCATGTCTCACCTTCACCTTGCCACCATTGTGGGCGGCCTTTATGGCCCCAATCGAAAGGCTAATCGCCGCAATGCACACACTCTATTTTCTCTCTCCTGCGCATGCTCCTTTCCCCTCTTAGTATGATATTTTTTTTGTTTCAAAAGTTAAATTTCGGATACAATTACACCTACAAAAATTAAATTCTAGAAGTAAAAAGTACGTGTTCCGGAATTTACAATTTTGGAAATTAATTTTAAATACACTTGCACATCACAGATAATAGTGTTTAAAATTAATTTTTAGAAAGAGGCATTTTGAAAGATTGAAAAAGAAGAGGGGTGTATAAAAAAAGGGGTGCAAAAAGCAACCCCACATTTCAAATGTCCATCAAAATTAGTCAAACCAATTTGATACCCTCAACAAACAAAGGGGATGGCTTCCAGCTCCCCACTTGCTTGCTTACAACACCCCCTAACCCTCTAAAAATTTTGAAAATCCCAAAATACCCCCAACACTTAAAACCCAATTTTCTATTTTCTTTTCCCTCCCACTCTTCTTCCTTCTCCCTTCCATCCCTCCTCTACCACCCCACCATCGGAACACCTCCCCAAGGGCCATCGCAACCAACCCAGCGGCCACCGAAGGTACTTATGTTCATTTTCGCGATTCTGCTTTTTTTCCCGCAGACTGTATATGTTTCGGCAATTGAGCTGCCAGAATACAGTTTCAATAGCTTCCGACAACTAGTTACCGGAAGCTATTGAAAATGTATTCTGGCAACTGAGTTGGCGGAATATATCATAATTTTGAAAAAAATATGCTTCCAGCAACTAAGTTGTCGGAATATATTTTCAACAGCTTCCGGTAACTAGTTGCCGGAAGCTATTGAAACAGTATTCCGGCAACTCAATTGCTGGAACATATACAGTCTACGATAAAAAAAGCAGAATCGCAAAAACGAACATAAGTACCTCTGGTGGCCGCTGGGTTGGTCGCGGTGGCTCCGATAAATTTTTCGGTGGTGGGGTGGTCGAAGAGGGATGGGAGGGAAAAGAAAAGAGAAATTTGGATTTTAAGGGGGTGTTTGATTTGGTTTTAGTTTTCAGTTTTTACAAACTATTTTACAAATCAGTTTTAAAAAACTGTTTTTAAGAAAAAAAATAAAAATAAAAAGCTGTTTGGTTATCCTATTTTTAAAAACTGTTTTAAAGATGAGAAAACGAAAAAACTTGTTTGATAGATTTGTTTTTAAAATGTGTTTTGCAAACTAAAAAAAAAAAAAACTTGTTTGATACACATTTTTAAAGATTTTTTTTTGTTCACATTTTTTTATTCATCATGAGACTTTTTTTTTTATTTATCATGAGATTTTTTTTTTACTAGACTTCATCATGAAAAACATAAAAATCCATTTATTAATAATTAATTAAGTGATACCACCACCTCATCTTCAACACTTTCTTGTAATTATTTTAACGAGAGACTTAAAGCAAGAGTAACAAATGTAGGAGCATGATATCACCATAAAAAATGGTAGGAGTGTTGAAAAAAAATGCAAATTGGTCATAAAAGTCAATTAATCAAGTAACATTTACAATGACAACTCAATTAATTAAGTAAAATCTAATATCATAAAAAGTCAAATTAGTTCAACTAATTATTACGTTGTGCCCACATCATATTTGTAATACGATCTCTATGCATTGCCATTTCAGTTGCACCATCATCAGATAACCTTAATAAGTTGTTTTCATTGGAGCTTGTTCCCATCGTGTAAGGATCTTCATTCACGCCCTCAATTGTTACCAGATCCATTTCTTCCCATACACCAAATAATTTGTCATGTAAATTCCACTTGCGTATTTAATTATGAATGACACAACACGCTATTACTATAAGTCGTTTCCTAGAAGGTTTATAAGAATGCATCATCTTCAAAATAGGAAATCTATTTTTCAGGACCCCAAAGCATTGCTCAATAGTCATTCTTAGAGATTAATGCCTATAGTTAAATAATTCTTCACGACTCCGAGGTTGTCTGGCTCGACCTCTATATTCTTGTGCATGATATCTTTCACCCCTGTAAGGAGGAAGAAAACCTCCAGTACATGGATAGCCAGAATCAACGAGATAAAATGAACCTCCATCACATAAACTTTTCCAAGGCTTTCATATAGATGTCATCTGAAATGTCTCCAAGCTATTCAAGGACAGTCACGCACTTAGTAATAGAACAATCTGGTGTTACAAGTGAAGAAGTAGCCTCCACACTCCTAGCCCTATACTTCTCAGCTTTTGCCGTACATGCTTCAGCCCATGCTGCAAGTGCTTCTCCCATCTGACGCGATGTAGACTCTTTCTTATATTTATGATCTTTTGCATGAAATTTTCGCTTTCCATTATTTGCCATATGATCCACTTCTTGTATATCATCATCTGAACTATCATTTTCAACATGCATATTACTCCCAGTGTTAAGGTATTGATTTTCAATGTCATTTTCTTCATATGTATTTGGTGCATCTTGGGTAGATGCATGATGAAGTACTCCAGTTGTATTATTTTTGTTGAATATGATTCCCAACAACTTATAATGATCACACCCTTTCTTTTGAAACAGAGCAGCTTTATCATGTATCTAAAATAATATAAGTATATCATCAATACATTAAAAATATTGCCAAATAAAATTATTGAAAATACCACTAACAAAAAAAAAATACCAGGAGATAATTTGTCCAGACCTCTGGAGCTGCAGTAACAGTGTTCGTTTCTGCATCCCAACCAAATCCAGTGTTTTGCAAAAGTAAATAGAACTCACGATACATGGCTCGCAGCTTATGCATTTTTGCCTTTAGTTGTTCTTTTTTATAGGAACGACCAGTTACGGAATTCAACCTAGTAGTCATCGAGTTCCATGTTCTAATGTGAAACACACCATTTGGCATATTTCCTTTTGTGACTTCGTCAACCATAATGTCTATGAAAGCTTTAGTTACTAAGTCAGGCCAAACTTTGCGTCACTATTGTCAACATTAGTTGCCATCTATCATAATTCATCAACAAAAGTAAATAAACAACCTAACATCGTTTATCAAGTAAGCTTAACCAAAACGAATAACACAGTAAAGTGAAGAATACAATAAATCAATTACACTCTTGAATTTGAATGTTCTTACTAAGCATGTTTACATTAACAAATAAAATCATATTTCTATGCAACATGCATTTTCTAGTTTCTAGAATTTAGAAGCACAAGCAGGTCAAAATATTAACAAGCTAAGCCAACAGTTGCAAGTATATCTCAGGTTTGTCAAGTATAGATGTGTTTGCTCTTCCGGTCGTCATGGAATTGGAAATAGACCGAGCATTTTCAAGACTCATTTTCATCCTTTTTTTTAGGGAGGGAAGTGGATTTGTATCACAGATTCGTAGTTATTAGAAAATAAAAATCACAAAGATTTGTATCACAGATTCTTTATCACAGATTCAGATAAAGAACTGAGATTCAAATTGAACATAAATATAATTTTCGAAGTGGCTAGCAAGCTGTTTGTATCATGCTTTCAGAACATTTAAGATGCTTGTTTGAAAATTAAAGTATATACTCTACAAATCTATTCATTTCATTCCCCCAAAGCAAACATTATTTTCTCAATGGCAGATGTATTTGCCTCTTCCTCAAAACCAACCCCAACATCACCACACCCAATAGTACTCACTCCATTTTCAAGCTCACCATTGAAATGCCCCTCATCATAACAGCCCATTGAAAGACAAGAATTCCCACAAAACAAAATTATCACCCACCCAAAATATCCCAACAAAATGATACCAAAAAATAAATAAAAAGCTAAAAATACACAACAGCCAGCCACACAACTAGGAAAAACCAAGATTGACCCAAATTTGCACGAGTACCCAACTTCCCAAAGCCAAAAACACAAAGCTGTTGAAAATTTATCATTTTATAAATTAACTCACACATAACTAAACATTCAAAAACGTATAAAGCCATGATTTCTGTCACACACAAAAAAAAAGGCAGAGTGTATAAGGCCAGCCATGATTTCTGTCATTAAAAAAAGGCGTATAAATCCATGATTTCTCAAAAATGGTTTGTGTGCAATCATGAAAAGGCAAGCCAGAAGCATCATAAACGACCAATTAATTAAAGACCAACAAGAATTCAATTATAAGGGTATGTAAATGTAATTAAATATAGGTGAATTCTTAGATACCCCAGAAGAAAGTTTGGTATCGATACCTTTGAGGTAAAAATAACTTAAAACTTAGGATCAGTTTGTTAGAGATTAAAAAAAAGTGATTTTGATATAAAATAATTTAGTGATTATTTTTTTTTTTTGAGATTTCTAAGAAAAACAAATGCTAATTTATGTTTGTTTACAACCATAATTTTTTTTTAAATAAGTTATTTTTAACTTATTACGATACAACCATATAAAAGTGTTTTTTTCTATTAAAAAAAATCATAAAAGACATAAAAAAATCATTTTCAAGAAAGCATATTTATTTTAAAAAATTAACTTTTATATATATTTGAATATTGTAATAATTCAAAATTGTTCAAAATGGGATGAATTCAAAATGGGGTAATTCAAAATGGGATAAAATAGCAATTCAAAATGGTTCAAAAAAATGATTTTTATGAGAATCTAGTGAAAATAACTTCTCACTTTAATTAGTTTTTAGATTATTTTCGAATTCTCATTTTTTTAAAAGATGTAACAAACAGATGCAAAACTCTTAAAAATGATTATTTTTGAAAAAAAAAATTACGTGGCTTGGGTATCATACCCAATAAAACATACCCAATAAAACTCTCGGGTATGGGAGTTGTCACCTTAAATATATATACTCATGTTAACCATAGACGAATAACATAGAACCTGGGCTTTATCATTCAAGACGTCAACGATAAAGTACCCAACTTTCTCTTTTAACAAAAGGCTCTCAAAACAAATGAAGAGTCCAACAGGGTAATTACTGAAATGCTCAGAACAACCAAATATGAATCCAAAAAAAATAGCACATGTAAACAACAAATCAAAGAAGGAATAAGAAAGGGGAAAATGCAGAAGGGTATCAACTATCAACAGATCTCAGACTCAGAAACGGGGAATTGAACAGACAAATAGAGAGCACCAAGGAAAAACCCATTGTAAGAATACCAAGGAAGGGAATCCCCAAACCCATTTGTGATTTGAGAACAAAGAACTTTACACAGTTAAGAAAGAAAGAGGGAAAATGTGGGGGGAAACGGTGGCTACCTTGGACAGCGGCGGCAAAGCTGTGGAAGGTCGACGGCGGCACAAGACAAGCTGCAGTTGACGAGAACACGCTTTAGGGTTTTCAAATTTCTTCAATTTCTTCAACTTTCTGTTCTCTTCAAGTTTCAAATGTGTCTCTTTAAGTTTCAATAATATTACAATTTTGCCATTAATGAAGACTCTGTGTTCTGTGTCTTTTCTGTTTTCAAAATTTTAACTAATAAAACAAAAACTGAAAATAGAAAAGGGAAATATCTTTTACCTGTTCCCCTTTTTTCCTTTTAAAAAGCAAAAACTGAAAATAATTTTTGAAAACAATTTTCAAAACAGATGAATCAAACAAGTTTTTTTATTTTTTTATTTTTAAAAACTGAAATCAAACACTCCCTAAGTATTTGGGGTATTTTGGGATTTCCAAAATTTTTAGAGGGTTGGGGGGTGTTGTAAACAAACAAGTGGGGTGCTGGAAGCCATCCCCAAACCAAACGCCCCTGCTCCGTGGAATATTGATTTGGGTCCATGCAACCCAAGCCCAATTAGAAAGGACTGCCCAACAAGGAGGGACTTTAACAAACAACCAAAACTCAAGGGTTCTAAAGCTTTGGCAAAAAAAGGGGTTCTAAAACGAGGGCACACAGGGAAAGACAATGGCAAAATATATATGAACATGAAGCTAATTCATACCCTTAGTCAGGATCCAGAGACCAAAAACATAACACCACTGTGGTGCTAAAGCAAGAGTCTTGATTTACAAAGGCGAATTGTGATAGTTCCCTTTTTTTTTTTCAATGTATTAAGATATATTCATATTTGCAGTTTGCTTCCCGCCCAGTTCCTATATATTGGAAAGAACTACTGCTGCTGTTTATGTCAAATGTGATAGCTAGCTTGGAATAATAATGATCAAAACCAACAACCGGTTTGGCGTAAAAATAAAAAATAAAAAAAAAAAAAAAAAAAAAAACAACAACAACAACATCCATAGTTTATCCTACTAATGCTATGTTTGGATCTGTGTTCAAAATCAAAACTCGCCCGTTCCAATTAAAGTCACCGCAGAAGCTCTCTCTTGTTCCAGATTGCAGTGATCTTGTTCAGAGAAGTTGGAACCTGTAACACAACTGTATTCTTTGTCATTTACCCGCTGCGCATTCCCAGACTCTTGAACACATTTCAACACAAGTGAATTTGGATTTTGTAGAAATGCAAGTTCCTTATCTGAACTTATAAGCTGAAGTGCTTCCGTTAGTTCATGGAAGCAAAGCAATTTTTTAGCTTCTTCCAGATCTTTTCCATTCATTATCATCTGATTCACAAATTCACGAATTGCATCTCTTGCAATTTTTTCAGAAATAACATGCTTCTGGTTTGGTTGTGCATGCACTTCTGTATCTCCATTGTTTCCATGCATCATGGAACAAAAACCTTTTTCATGACAAAACCCTTCAATTATCTTATCCAGATCAACATTATCTTTAGATTGCTTCCTTGACTGCTGATGATGTGAGATTTCAGTGTTGCGTCCGAATTTAAATCATCCGCGATAGCACGGTTTTTCTCACACAATTTCTTTTTTTCTTTTGGAATCTAACTTCAGGAGGACTTCACGCCTTTGTCTGGATTCCTTTGATTCTATTTCAGCATTATCTGTACCCTTCATTGCATTTTGGTTAGTGAAAATCTCTGCTTCTATGAGTTTCTTCACACTAGGCTTATTAGCAGTAGCTCTTACTGTTGGTCTTTTACTCTCTCCACTGTCCTGAAACATTCATGATATAGCGATATCAATAAATGCACCGGCATCCTCTTAGAAGATAACCTAATTTTACTAATGTCCTGTAAACTTTAAGTTTCAAATTCAAGAGTTGCATTGCATAAGCATATGGATAGAGGGACTTACAGAAGTGCCCTCACAAACTTCATCCATATTGGTCAACATCTCAAACTTGTTCTTAGAATGTACAGCACCTGTAAGGGGAAAAAAAATGCATGTCAATAATTAGTATCAATTCCTTTTAGTAATCCACTGCAGCTGCCCCACATGTTATTCCACGACCATTATAGACTGGGAAAGCATATTTTGATGAAAGATTTCAACTTGAAAACATTACAAAAAGAAAATTGCTTGACATGCAAACATCAGTCACTGCACAATTACTCAGTAGATGCTCATGTTGCTATTTATTTAGCATACAGAAAGCCTTGGTGGTTACATAGTTGTCAACTTCTTACAAATCTAGATGTTAAGCACAACTCTTACCAACAGCATGCTTGCTGCTTCGCCTCTTATCCGCAATCAACGTCCTAGTAGAGTGACCATGGCGAAAATCAAACATACTAATAAAACCCCACATACAGCCTGACTTATCTTTCTCATACCGCACAGCGCGTCTTTGGGACTTCTTTGCCATGATGATTGAGCAAAGTTGACTTCTTTCTATCCTCTTTTCCTTTTCCCAAGGGTGCTAAGGTAGTTTTGGCCTACACTTCAGAGGCAAAATTGAGCAACCTGATAGATTAACAAACACATTCAGCATATATATACAGTTAAAAGTAATAAAAAAAAAACACCTATCATCACTTTCTCTGATGCCCCCAAAACCTTAGTCCTAGGGGCGGCTCCTCTCACACTAGTGAGGGAGCCATGGCTACCCCATAAAAAAAAAAAATTAATAAAATACAAGTATACATGTAACTGTGTTGAATAAAGAAACTTCACGTCAAAATAAAAAATGTTGAATAAACTAAACTAAACTAAACAATAAAAAATTCTAAACTTATGCTGACTTCGTGTGTGCCTTTTCCCCCAAAAGAAGCAAACTAAACAATAAAAAATAAAAAATGTATGACAGTGCCTTCACTTTACCTTTTCCCAAATATGTAAGAGTACATTTTCCCAAGACCAGCTGGCAGCTACTACCTCCAGCCTTTTCCAAATATCAGCCCAAATTTTACACGAAGGAATGGGAAACGAACGAAAGAAACGGCGGTGAGAGTGACTACTGAGACTCCAAAGAAGAATGGCTACGGGCGACTTCAGTTGGCGTCGTCCCCTTTCGACAACACAGCCACGCGAGCAGAAGAGGCTATTGCAGGTACCTGTCACCAAACCTCTAGTCTTCTTCACTGCTTTCTTGAACCCTAAATCCCCAAAATGAGCCACTACATCTCTCTTTTTAGCTATTAACCATCCTTTCTTTACTTGTTTCAGATTGCATTTCCCCATTCAATTTCACCTTCAAGTAGATTGTATTTCACCATCCGAACTGTATCAGGTAATTTTTTGATAACCTAAATGCATTTCACCATCCAAATGTAGTGTTGTCATGTTAGTTGCTGAATATTGACTCGTGGTTTGGATTGGAATATCAAAATATTTAAGCTGTCATTTCCTTGAAGGCTTGAGCTTTTGTTAAAAGGATTGGAATTTCAAAATAATTAGATACAATTTTATTTTGTCTTATGTTATTCCTTGCTAATTGTTGTGGTTTGTTATGCTTGTTTATTATAAGAAATTA
This sequence comes from Calophaca sinica, assembly GCA_037113605.1. Classification (NCBI taxonomy): domain Eukaryota; kingdom Viridiplantae; phylum Streptophyta; class Magnoliopsida; order Fabales; family Fabaceae; genus Calophaca; species Calophaca sinica. Next base: position 119,685,984 of record CM073731.1, read on the forward strand.
TTTTGTGACTTTTTCAAAATTAGTCAGTTCATACGTATGGTTAGTTCTTGTTTTAGGTATGAGTAAAATGAAAACACTTGACAAATTCTTTAAAAGAAAGGATACAAATGTCCCAAGTGGTTCTTCTACGTTTGAGACCTCCAACCTTAATGTTTTCGCTCATGAACAAGAGCAAGGTGAGCCAAAACGCCCAAGACTTCATCCTGAAGAAATGAACAATTTTCATATTGCAGCAGATCCAGGATTGCGACCAATGATTTGGGAGTTTCATATAAATCAAAGAGATGAAATTCGACATGCTTATCTGAAAAGTGGGCCTTGCCAACCTATTCTTAAAAAGTATCCTTCATCAAACGATGATCATCCTCGTCGTTTTCAAGCTTCTTGGTTTGAGTTATATCCTTCTTGGTTAGAGTATTCTCATGAAAAAGATGCTATATTTTGTTTGCCATGCTATCTTTTTGGTAAAAAGGCTTCTAATCGTCTGTGTTCTAATGCTTTTATTGAAAAAGGTTTTAATAGTTGGAAGAAGGTAAATGGTGGAGAAAATTGTCCACTTTTAAATCATGTTGGAAGAAAACCAAATTCTCCACATATTATTGCTGTTCAATCTTGTGAGGCTTTGTTGGAAAAAGCACAACATATTGATAGGTTTATTAGAAAGCAAGCATCAGAAGAGGTTGAAAAGAATCGACTTAGACTTAAAGCTACTATTGATTGTGTTAGATGGTTAACTTTCCAAGCTTGTGCGTTTAGAGGTCATGATGAAAGTACCACTTCAAAAAATAGGGGAAATTTCATCGAGATGGTGAAATTGTTAGGATCTTACAATGATGAAGTGCATAAAGTTGTCTTAGAGAATGCTCCTCAGGTTGCTAAATATACATCCAAGGATATTCAAAAGGAGGTTTTGCATATTTTGGCTAATATGGTGAGGAATTCAATTAGGAAGGAGGTTGGAAATGCTAAATTTTGCATCATTATTGATGAAGCTCGAGATGAGTCAAAAAAGGAGCAAATGGCTATCATCTTGAGGTTTGTTAATGGTGATGTTTTGTTCAAGAACGGTTCTTTGATATTGTCCATGTTAGTGATACTAGTGCAATGACCTTGAAAAAAGAGTTGGTGTCTGTTCTTTCTCGTTACAATCTTGAAGTTGAAAACATTCGAGGTCGTGGATCACGATGGTGCGAGCAATATGCGTGGTGAATGGAATGGGTTGAAAGCTTTGATAATTAATGATTGTCCATGTGCATATTATGTGCATTGTTTTGCTCATGATTACAATTAGCATTGGTTGCAGCATCAAGAGAAGTTGTTCATATTCATGAATTTTTTACGCAGCTGACTTTTATTGTAAATATTGTTAGTGCTTCTTCTAAAAGGCACGACCAATTGCTAGCTGCTCAAGAAATCAACATTATAAACATGATTGCTAATGATGAACTTCAAACAGGAAAAGGTGCAAATCAAGTGGGTACTCTACAAAGAGCTGGGGATACTCGATGGAGCTCTCATTTTCAATCTATTTATAGCTTAATGAAAATGTATGATGCAGTCTACATCATTCGCCAATATTATTGATGAAGGTGCCACTTATTCTCAAAGAGGTGATGCTTCACGCTAGTAAAATGTTATCATCATTTGAGTTTATTTTCATATTGCACATGATGTTTGAGGTAATGGGAATCACTAATATTCTTTGTCAAACATTGCAATCACGCTCTCAAGATATTTTAAATGCAACGCTGCCTTGTTTCTACTACAAAATCACTCCTTCAACAATTGAGAAATGATGGATGGTCTAATTTGTTGGAGAATGTGAAAAATATTGTCTCAAGCATGAGATAGAGATTCGACATGGGTGCACAATATGTCTTGGGAAGAGGTCGATCTCGTCAACCAAATGTAACTATGGAGCATCATTATCGGGTTGATATCTTCTTGGTTGTAATTGATTCTCAGTTGCATGAACTAAATTTAAGATTCAATGAGCAAACTGTTGAGCTTTTAATTTTAAGTACAGCTTTGGACCCTAGCAACAATTACAAGGAATTTAACATTGATAATATTTGCAGGTTAGCTAGAGTTTTTATTCTTATGATTTATTGGCCAAAACATACTTCATATGATTATAATTTTTTTTTTGTGAAAATATGAAATTATAATAGAAATTATAATACTAACATGTTACATTGATGATATTTGTAGGCTAGCGGAGAGTTTCTATTCTCATGATTTCACTGAGCAAGAAAGACTTCATCTGAGATTAAAATTAAGACATTACATCATTGATATACCTCAACATCAAACTTTTAAAGATATAACAACACTCTCTGAGTTGTGCCAGAAATTAGCAGAGACGGGAAAGTCAAATACTTATCATTTGATTGATAGATTGATTCGTCTTGTTTTGACACTTCCAGTCTCTACAGCAACTACAGAGAGGGCTTTTTCAGCAATGAAAATTGTCAAGACAAGACTCCGAAACAAAATGGATGATGAGTTTCTTGCAAATAGCTTAGTTGTTTACATTGAAAAAGATATTGCTAGTCCTGCTTAGTACAAAGTCGCTTATTGATGAATTTGACTTCTTGAAGCGTCGTCGAGCTCAACTTTCCTAAATGGATGTTGTAAGTTTTTCTTTCCTTTCTTGTTATTAGACTATGCTTGGACATCATGTTTTAACTTTCACCGATGATGATGTGGTGTTGTTGGTCCATTATGATACCTATTACTTTCCCCACTTATATTTGTTGCGGTGATGCTTCCATGTGGTATGGTTGCTCTAATTTGGAAAATTGCATGGATGTTGCTGTCTTAGGTGATGGCATTTTGGTTTGGCTTGCTAAGATACTTGGTGGGACAGAAAGGATGTGCTTGATCTGATTTTTTGGTTTTGGGTGGTTGTTTTGTGTTGGGAGGGCTTCATTTTGTATTCCTGTGACAGGTTATGGGACACTTTCTTTTCTAGTCTTAGGAATTAATGGACCTGACAGAGGTTTGGATTTTTTGGTCGTGTGTCCGTGACATAGCACACCACTTTTTGTTTCAACAGAAACTATGTATATCTGCTGTACGCACTTATGTATATCTATTGTTGTTTATATGCAAAACTTGTGCGTGGTACAACTTTATTTTCAGCTATATTTATTTAGCTTAAAAAAAATTGTGAATCTTTTGCTTATCGGTTAAGTTTAATATATTAATTTTAAAATATATTTTATTCACTCTTTATATTTGGCCCCCTCGTCGAAATTTTCCTAGCTCCGCCACTGCTTAGTCCATGCATAACACCCTAACAATGGAACATATGATGCAGTAAATATATGCACATGCAGCACATCAAACTAATATATTTATGCTAATAAGCTTATTAAATCAATTCATGCAGAGAGCCAATTTACATGCTGAGAGGGCTTAATCTTAGTCACACAGATCATCATCAAAATCAAAACTCCTTGGAGCACAAGAGACAAAAAATAACAATCATGGGAAAATAAAAATTTAGTTGCTACCAAATTAAGAAATGTAAACAGTTTGGTAGATTATGCATCTATCGATACATGTCATTTAGTGAGAACAGAAAATCACAGAAAAAAAAAATGAGAGTGCTTGAAACCTAGTACCTCCTATTCTGAGCCTTTTGGACTCAAGATGGTGAAGGAATCAAAGATAAAGATGCAGCCTGGTGAGTGTGAGTCCACTTCTGAAGCATCTAACAATTCCAATTTCAGTCCCCTCAAGTTTCCCAGGTGAGTGAAGCTCACGGCAAATTTTAGCTTCCTCTGGAGGGGAAGGTATCAATCAATGCCTTATTTCTATAGGCCTTAACCATATGAATTCTGCAGTTCAACAGAGAAAGCTGAAAATCCCAGTAATCTGATCTTCTCTAAATAAGAAAAGGCCAATTGAGATAGATAACCTGTTGGGAATTTGACTCTTCAAATTCTCTTCCCCAGAAACTACACTTGTGGAAAATTGGAAAAACAAAATAGAGAAATAATAACAACACAAGTATTTAACGTGGAAAACTCCCAAACCAGGAGAAAAACCACCAGCACCAGAGAAAAATCCACTATGTAGAAAATTATTACAACTACACAATTTTCTCTTTGCACCCCCGCACACCCACAAAGCTTCCCCACTAGCAAAACTTATTCCTCACACCTCTCCTTTTACAAGAAATATTCCTAATAAATTCTTTTTCTGATGTGGAGGTTCAAATTTCAAGCCGCAACCACAGAGCATACTAAGAATTCTATTAAATTCTAAAACAAAGAGATGATTTATCTAGAGACAAAAGTTGCTAGACAAGCTTTTGAATGGTGTACATAAAACCAAGGCCCAAGCCTCCTTTTTATAACAAAGAGGTTCACTCCTCTTTACTATTTTATCTGATGTGGGACTAAAAGTCCCAACACCAACAATCTCCACCTTGTGACTTTGTGGTCCCACAACGCTCCACCTTGATGAAGATTCCCATAGCTTTCACTATCACCGCAACGCCTTGATCATGCTCCACCATAAAAGCATAATCACTCGTAACTAGCCATCCCAAGCATTTAAACTCGGCACATGTCGAAATATAACCTTGCTGAAAAAACTATGGTGCAACTCCCATATTTGACTCTCATGAAAGTTAATCAGCCATCGACATAAATTTCACCACACACCCTGCATCAATGTCAATCAATGCCCGTGTGCAAAATGTGGTCCCGCTAACATTTAATATCCTTTATCATGGCAACTTTGGGACCCATGCCATAAGGATATACATGTCCTTCTTTCAAAGGACATCAAGATCGGAGATAATGTTAGCCTCATTCTCAGCATCTCCACTTGCTGACACAGAGCTTTTTGCCGAACCTATTTTACCTCTACAATTCTTCTTGATGTGGCCAGACTGCCCACATCCCCAACAGACATTCTTTATGGAGTTCTTCTTCTTCCAGTCACGAGCTACAAATGCAGAACTTTCATGTGGATTGTTACTCCCACCAAGTCTCCTCTCTTTAGAAAGAAGCTTACTAGTAACCTCCGAGAAAATTATTTTCTCCTTACCATGACCATGAATTAATAGCGGCTTCATGTGCTCATAGGACCGTGGAAGAGACACGATCAGCCTTAAGGCCTGATCCTCATCATCAATTTTAACTCCAATAGATTCAAGCTCAGAAACAATGCCATTAAGAATACTTAAATGATCTGAAATAGTAGTACCTTCATCCATTTGCAACGTATGAAACTTCTCTTTCAGATACAACCGATTTGAGACGCCCTTTGTCTGATACAACTCGTCGAGTTTCTCCCACAGCCCCTTTGCCGTGGATGCTCCCTTCACGTTTGCAAGAACATTTTTGGTCAGGCACAGACGAATTGCACTTGCTGCTCTCAAATCCAGATCCTCCCAATCATCATCAGCTTTGTCTGTTTTACTAGCAGTTTTACCAGCATCACCGCTACTTTCAGGAGTAACCCTGTCCTTCAAAGCCTTGTGTAAACCAGACTGAATCAACACATCCTTGACTTGTATTTGCCACAAGCCAAAGTTGATCTTTCCACAAATTTCTACATCAAATCATTGCATTTGAAACTCGCTTCCGACATCCTCTTTGGCGTAACACGTGCTCGATACCACTTGTTGGGAATTTGACTCTTCAAATTCTCTTCCCTAAACGCACTTGTGGAAAATTGGAAAAACAAAATAGAGAAATAATAACAACACAAGTATTTAACGTGGAAAACTCCCAAACCAGGAGAAAAACCACCAAAGAGAAAAATCCACTATGTAGAAAATTATTACAACTACACAATTTTCTCTCTACACCCTCAAGACACCCACAAAGCTTCCCCACTAGCAAAACTTATTCCTCACACCTCTCCTTTTACAAGAAATATTCCTAATAAATTCTTTTTCGATGTGGAGGTTCAAATTTGCCGCAACCACAGAGCATACTAAGAATTCTATTAAATTCTAAAACAAAGAGAGGATTTATCTAGAGACAAAAGTTGCTAGACAAGCTTTTGAATGGTGTACATAAAACCAAGGCCCAAGCCTCCTTTTATAACAAAGAGGTTCACTCCTCTTTACTATTTTACCCGATGTGGGACTAAAAGTCCCAACACCAACATAACCATAAGGCTTCAGCTTTTTTTAATTTTAATTGAAAACAAGTCACAGACTCTCACAGTCACAGCTCATTGATTCCCTTTTTCTTCCAATAAAAATTTAGTCAATGATCAAACGTGATGAACAAGTTTCGAAATCCCAAAAAAAAAAAAAAAGCTTATCCTAAACGCCGTCAAAAACTCAAATTACTCAAATCCAAATTTCCATAAATCACCAATTCAAGCAGAACTCTTTTACTTCTCTATATAACTGAATCCATGACTGCTATAAATGGTGTATGTGATAGATGAATGAATCTCAACTTATCAAGCAGCAGCAAGGAGGGGAGTGGGGTTGTTTTTGTTTAAATAAAGATAGGGACCTTTTCTGGTGAATATTAAAAAGACGAGGGACCTTTCTGCAATTCACAAAATTGTATATAAATACCCTTACAAAACTTAAGTACTATTCTAGTTTCAGTACCGAGTTCACCTGCTATTACAAGTCGGTATAGATTGTACATGGGTGAGGGATTTGTCTGCACCCTCACCTTAGAAGCCACGTACGTTAGTAAAATGATTTTACCGACATCGTTTGTGAATGATGATCTAATCTAATTCTAAATCCAATCCTACCCTATCCCCACCATTGTTTGTCATTTGTCAAGAGGATATCACGTGCGACACGTATCCTCACGTGTCGGTAGAAGCGACAGGACAAGGTAATACGTGTGAGGAGGAGCAACCTGGCACAGAGGCATACTCCTTTGCTATAAATACAGTACATGGTTTCCACTAAGGTCAGGTGATCGCAGGAGAGAGTAGACAGTGATCAGTTTTTGTGTGTTTGTTAAAAATGTCGCAGTTGCTGGATAAAGCCAAGAACTTTGTGTCGGATAAGGTGGGCGATGTGGCGAAGCCTGAGGCAAGTGTCACGGACGTGGACTTCAAGCGCGTGAGCATGGATAGTGTGGAGTACTTGGCCAAGGTCTCTGTTCATAATCCTTATTCAACTTCAGTCCCCATTTGCGAGGTCAGGTACACTTTCAAAAGCGCAAACAGGTACCTCCCTTAACTATTATTAATTCTGTAATACCCCGGAATTACTACTGAGTTTTACCATTTTTTTTTGGTAAATTTATCGCGGGGTTTTATCGAACGTGTCATTTATAGGACTTGTTCGACGCCAGTCATGAGATCGTTTTGAGGTATTGTCCACTTTGGTAGCGCATGTGATGTGGCTCGCTTTTGTCGCCCAAAAGCGCGCCGGTGGGTTAAGGCGTGTGGTGTTTATAAACTCCCGTTGGCCTGATTCCCAAGAATGTGGGACTTTTGGTGTATCAAAACATGGCAGTCGAGCGAGGCTAAAGGCCGTCGGCCTCGTCGTGGCTTAGCCTCCTTCTAGCGCCAATGTTCACGCCAGTCGCTGGCGATCGTTTTACGGTATTGTCCACTTTGGTACGTGTGATGTGGGCCTCGTATTTTGTCAAAAAGCGCCGGTGGGTTAAGGCATGTGGGTGTTTATAAACTCTCGTTGGCCTTGATTCCCAAGCAATGTGAGACTTTTTGGTGTATCCGAAACAGGACTTATTCCCTCTTTTTGAGAAGTTTTTGTTTTATGGAGGTTTCGAACTCGCACCCAAAAAGTGTTAACCCATAAAAAGGGAGAGAAGTCCTATGAATGGCACGTTAATAAAATCCCACAATAAATCTACTAAAAAGAGTGGTAAATTCGGGGTGTTACAAATTCCATTCTTTCTTGTTGCTTTGTCTGTATACGTTTCATATAGATTTTGTTATGCCTCTTCAACAAAAGGTTGATTAGTAAGTAAGTACTACAATCAGTAACAAAGATATCTTTTAAAAATTTCAAGGTTTTATTAAACTTTATAGAATTCTTAAAATTAAAAAAAAATGAAAATAAGTTGACTTTAATTGTGTGTGTGTGTATATACAATTTACTAACAATGGATTTAATGATAGTCTATAACGAATATCAAACTATAAAGAATATATCAAACACACGAAATGATAGAAATGAAAATCATCCTTAACTGATCGCTTGCCCATGTGAATATTAAAAGGATTAAAGAATATGTAAAAGAAATAATGTTTTTACAATTACCAAGTCTAATTGTCTTTCCCCTCTTCGACATATTTATGGACTTTTTTGCAAGTGTCTAATAACTAGATTTTTTTTTTTAGCACAAAGCCAAAGTAGATAACACAACTAAAAACCACAAAAGATATTGTTGTTCGGTCCGTCTTAAGGCTCAATTTGATTCAATTGAGAGGGAAGGAGGGCATGGATCTTAATGGATGGATCTTAATGGAGGGAAGTAGAGGGGAGGGAAATGATCCATTTCCTTTCCTCACCTCCTCTCTATTTCTTTCCAACCAAACACTATATATCTAAAGGCAAAGCAAAAAGGAAGGAATGCTACTGAAAATTCTATTACAAGAACTAAGACTCAAACCAAATTCTTCAAACCATCTGCAACTTTGATTCACTTTTCTCAAAAGTATAGGAGATGTAGGAGTCACAGTCCACACTCATAAGGTTCAAGATCTCATTCACTAGATTGAAGTTAGAGTGAAGAGAGAACATCCAATCTTCATCAACCTCACCACTACTAAAGAGTCTGATTCAATACAAATTCCGGAGGCCTCTTTCCATGGCTAGCCTTAAACCAAACCAGATTTGCTTGCAATTCAAACTAGATGTTTCCCTTTTTTTAAAAGAATTTGATATTTGTTTTAACAATTTTTTTGACGGAATTTGCTTACTACTTGTCAAATGTACACTTTTTTTTTTGTATATTCTAACTTTTCATAAAAAAATATCACTTTAATTGAACACACTCCAAATCTAAAGCTTTATCAAGTGTTCAAGAACCATCATATTCTCTTTCTTTGAATTACCACTACCTCAAACAATTATTTGAATTTTTGCCCAATCATTCAATTTGGTTTAAAATTCATATCGCAAACAATTTGATATTTTTTTAAGTACATATATAGGTCTCAAATAATAAATTACCGTGATAGAAATATACAAGCAAAGCACTTTACATTTTAGTCTTTGCACTCAAAGAAATAGAGAGGAATTCTTGAGAACTAGTGTTAATTGATACAATCAAAAGATCCAGATGTATTAAAAAAATAATAAATATATTTTAAACTTATCTTCAGTTTAATTTTAATTGATTTTAATATTTTCTTCAATTTTTGATTGCTTATTTGATTGATTGTATTTATAAGTAGTATCCTTATGTAACAAAATTCAATCCATGCATGTATTGTAAACGCAATTTATAGATATTTTTTTGTTGTGTGACAAATATAAGATCAAATTGTTAATTACCTGTTTTCTCTATATATAATTGAGCTTTAATTAATTGTTTTAATGTTGGGTGGCGTTCACTGCAGGGAGATAGCATCAGGGACGATACCAGATCCAGGGTCGTTGAAGGCAAAGGACACGACCATGGTGGATGTGCCGATGAAGGTGCCGTACGGCATATTGATGAGCTTGGCAAAGGACATTGGAGCTGATTGGGACATTGACTACCAATTGGATATTGGTCTCGTTATTGACCTTCCTGTCATTGGCAACTTCACCATTCCTCTTTCTCAGAAGGGAGAGGTCAAGCTACCAACTGCTTCTAGCATGTTCGCCTAGTCTAGTCACACGACAATTAATGCGAACAAGAAGAAGAACAATCTTAATTACCTCCCTATTTCCCTCCATGATGTAATTTCCTTTTATGTATGTGAATTTTGGGTGGCCTAGTACTACTTTTCTACTTTGGTTTTACTACTTTTTGTTGTTCGTGTATGCTGTATACTATACATATGGCTTTGTAATGAATAGTTCTCATCATGGTTTTGGAAGAAAATGTTCAATATGAAAATGTTACATGTATGTTTCATTAATGTTATCAATGTTTTATTATATCATTGACAATTTTAATTTCACTAGTGTGCTTTCTTTTGGGTACATGTGCTAAAATATAATTTAATTCCAAACAAGTTTTCGCTTGAAGCATTAGAAAAATTTGTTTCCTCTGATCCTGATTACCCGAAGGGCACTTCATTATTCTCACTATTGTAAAAATGTTGCTTATGAACGAGTCATGTACAAATAATCACAACCACACGAATACTAAGCCACGTGACAAAAAACGAATAAGTATCAAACAAGTAGCTAGCCACGAAAATGAAATCATGAACAAGTAGCTAGCTTGAGATGTGTGAACCGTGTTCACTTTAGAGGTGTCAAAATGGGTTGGTCTGATAAAATATATAATATATGGCTTAGAAATCAGAGCCCAAATTACAATTGGGTTATTTTGGCCCAATCCAATGAAGTTTGTGTTTGCACCGGTCTGATAAAATATATGGCTTGGAAATCAGAGCTCAAATTATAATTGGGTTATTTTGGCCCAATTCAATGAAGTTCGTTTCGCACCAGGCTAGCCCAACCGCATAAAATTACCGCATAAAATTAAAGAACACGTTATTGTCACTATTTAACCTATTATGTTACTTGAAATCCTACCTTTCAATCTTCTCTCTCACCCTCACCTTGTCATCATTGTGGGCGGCCTTTACGGCCCCAACAACGCTGCCACACACACACACCATCTTTTCTCTTTTCTGCACACTCTCTTTTCTCTCTCTTGCACATGCTCCCTTCCCCCTCTCAAAATGACAATTTTTTTTGTTTTGAAAATTAAATTTCGGACAACAAAAATTAGAAATTAGATTCTAGAAGTAAAAAGTATGTGCTCCAGAATTATATATTTACAATTTTCAAAATTAATTTCTAATACATTTTCATATAAAAAAAATTAGTGTTTCTGAAAATTAATTTTGAAAGATAAAAAAACGGAAACGGGTGTATAAAAAATGGCTGCAAAAAGCAACCCCACCAAAATTAGTCAAACCAATTTGATACGCTCAAAAGACCGAACGCCTCTGCTCCATAGAATAGAGATTGGAATCCATGCAACCTAAGCCCAATTAGAAAGGACTGCTCAGCAAGGAGGGACTTTAATTGGCCTATGATTTTCCCACCTCCCATCTTTAATTTTTCCACCTCTCTCAGCCAATGAAAAGACAAAAATATCACTCTGAAATCCCTTAACCCCTCCCCTTCCTCCTTTCTCATTTCCTCACCTCCCTCACTCTCTCGAACATCACCTCCCTCACTTCCTCTCTCTCCCTCTCTGCAACGTCTCACCTCCCTCCTAATCACCTCCCTCTCATTCGTCTCTCTCCCTCTCGAACATGTCTTTTCCCCCTCTGTGGAACGTCTCTCTCCCTCTCAGTAACTTCCTCTCGACTTCGTCTTCAAGGTAATCTTCCCCAATTTCTCTTTTTTTTCTGTGTTCTCTTGTATACCGGATTCTTGAATCCATATCAATCCGGAAACAAGAATCCAGAGGAACAAAGTGAATTTATTCAGTTTCAAACTTCTGGATTCTTGAATCCGGATCAATCCGTAAACAAGAATTTGGACGTTTGCTTCTGATTTAATTCACTTTGTTCCTCCGGATTCTTGTTTTCGGATTGATCCGGTTTCAAGAATCCGGAAGTGTGTTAAACTTCAACAATTAATTTATTTATTTTTTATTTATATTTAATTTATAAATAATAACCATATTAACATTAATTTTATGAATTTATTTTACAGAATTATGGCACGTATGAGGGGTGCAGCCGTTAGGGGTCGTGCAGCCGCTAGGGGTGGTGCACCTGCTAGGGGTGGTCGGATATCATCTACTGTTGAAGACCGGAGGAGACCTACTATGTCGGCGCGCAAGCAGCAGGACGAGTAGCGCCGACTTCAGCATGGTGTGCCTGAAGCTGTAGGTGACTTCCAGGCCGCTCAGCAGGAGCACGCACATCAGGAGCCGGTAGTGAAGCAGGTACTTGAGCCGGTAGTGGAGCCAGACAGAGCCAGACATCAGGATCGTGGGGCCGCAGTCATGAGGTCGCTCGAGGATCACGCACGCCAGGCCGCGATCGACTCCTGAGTCATTCTCAGCGCCCATACGATGCATCGATTTTCATCAGTTATGGACGAGAACATGTGGTCGCACGGTTGTGAGTTAAGCCCGACGTAAGTAACACTATTTTTTTTTAAACATTATTTTGATTTATTTATAAATGTAATTGACTTGTACTGTTTTGATGTCAGTTGCGGGGAGAGGTGAGGGTCATCAGTCACGGCACTAGTCTATCTGCTTTTGGCCCTCGTGCGGAGATTGAAGCTCTCTTGAGGGAGACGAAGCTCGATCCACTCAGGCGGGTTTGCTACAACGTGATCGATAAGGGACTGATCACTACTTTTGTGGACCGATGGCATTCAGACACTTCCAGCTTCCACATGTCGATCGGTGAGATGACGGTCACTCTGGATGACGTCTCACAACTGCTCCATAATCCAGTGATGGGGACGTTCTACACCATGGCACAGCTAGATAGGCAGACATTTGCTGCTTCGCTGACAGAGCTGTTAGGCTTCCCTAGACCTGATGCGGATGCTGAGATTGAGAGGAACAGAGGTATTTATGTTCGATTGGAGTGGTTGCGCAACGTGGTATACACGAGGTGCTGCATAGACGGAGAGTGGGACATGGCAGTTAGGGCTTACCTATTGCACTTTGTTGGCACCACTCTGTTCTCTGAGAAGAGTGGGTCCTTAATGCGTATAGGATATCTGCACATGTTTAGGGACTTGAGTCGTGCCCATACCTATGCATGGGGTGCCATGGCCCTTACACATTTGTACGACCAGCTGAAGGATGCGAGCTGGTTTAAGACGAAGCAGGTGGCAGGTTTTGCAACCCTATTACAGGTACAAATGTTGTTGTATTAAATAATTTTTCTTATACTTGTAAAGCACCAATTTAAAAGTATCTGAATTTTTAATTTGCATGCAGGCCTAGATTTATGAGTACTTCCAAACTGAGGCTTTCGGATCCAGACATGTCAATCCTTTGTACCAGAAGGCACTACCCCGTGCCTCTCGTTGGGAAGTGGTAAGGGGCGCAGGACTGGTGAGGCCATACTGGCGGGCCCTGGATAGGCTGACTGTAGGCGATGTTACCTGGGACCCGTATATAGGTCACAGGCAGGCGCGGGAGTTCTACCCTATATCTTTATTCAAAGGCTTCATCCGGTTCGGGCCTCTGATGTATCCATACCTGCTAGACAGGGTATTGCACCAGTTTGGACATGTGTAGTGCATACCCGACGATCCCTGGGACATTAGACGGCAGTCGATCAGTCCAGAGGAGATGGACGAGAGGTGGCTTCATTTTGATCAGCACGACATTGCGCTTGGTCCTTGGGTGGAGCCTGGATCTCCGGACGTGGAGCCTGGATACATGGACTGGTTCCAACGTATCTCACATCCATACATTTATCCTGATCATGTACTAGTTCCAGGATCACCACCACCACCACTACCAGAGGTATGTTATAGTTATAAGTCTTATTTATTTATATCTTAAACAATTGTCAATTAGAAAATAATATCTTTTTTTTGTTGTCGTAGAGTGCTAGATGGGCTAGGATGGATGAGATTGCACATGTAGTGATGGACAGACGCCTGCACATCCAGCCTGACACCGATGGTTAGAAGCTGATGCTAGAGCTCCAGACATTAGCACGCCCCCTGGCCTTCGGACATATCGACAACGGGTCAGGCGTAGGCACGGATAGTAGCACTCTTTTAGTGTTTTAGGGTGTATTTTGATCAGAAATATGTTTCTATTTGTATTTTGACATATATGTATTTTATTTGTTCACAAATTTTGTATTATTCGTAACAAAGCACAAGGTAAATTCAATGACAACGCAAAATACGACAACTGAAAAATAAGATGACATTCAATAATAACGCAAAATACAATAACTGAAAAACAAGGCGAATCCGGATCACAATGCAAAATACAACAACTAAAAAAAAAAGACAAAATGCAATGATAACGCAAAATACAACAACAACAACAACAACAACAACAACAACAACAATAAAATACATCACGGCTGTGTCAAACTGGTGACGCTTGATGTTTCAGGATCAGTGCACATGGCAATTATTTCGTCCACAGATCTTCGTTTCCTGCAGGCGCGGAGTAACTGGTCAATGCTTCTCCGTAGATATGCGTATAACTCGATCGGCCCGAGGCTAGCATACTGTGAACAGCCGGTGAACATCGTCTCCACGTCACTGTTATCTTCAAGTTTCAGAACATCATATTCAGCACGCCCGTGTTCCCATTAAATAGGGTATCGATAATGGATATCACACACCCTTCGGTCGTCTCCTTGTCGAACCACTATGTCACTAACATTTTTCTTTAAGGCATTAAGGGTGATGCCTCTGTTTATCCTAAAAGATTTTGGACTTTTGCACTCAAATGTGACACTGTTGTCATCTCTTTTGATCCGACCACCGGAATATACAACAGCAAGAACAGAAGTCATGGTTGTTTGTGTCGGTGGTGGAAAGTCCATTGAAACTGCACAGGAAAAAAAATGCAAAAATTCAGCCATACATAAATTTCGGAGTCTTAAATCCGGTAAATTCCGGATTCTAAATACCGAGAATAATTGAACTATCGGATTCTTATATCTGGAACGCACCTCAGCTCGGAGATAAAATGTTTTCAATCAAGTTAACAACGAGATAAAACGCCTTCAAACATGGGAGAGATTGAGAAAGGGCGAGAGAGAGGGAGGGAGAGATGGAGGAGAGGTGAGGGAGGTGAGGAACTGAGTCACGTGAGGGAGAGTTGTAAGAGACAATTGGATTTATGTATTTTAGGACAAGGGTAAAATTGGATTTTTAAAAATATGGGAGGTGGGAAAATTAAAGAGGGGAGGTGGGAAAATCATGGGCCACTTTAATTAACAAACAACCAAAACTCAAGTGTTCTAAAAACTATGACAAAAAAATGGGGTTCTAAAACGAGGGCACACAGGGAAAGAGCATGACAACATATATAAGGGAGTGGCTTCTAGCACCCCTTTTTTGCCTACAACACCCTCACACTCTTTTTTAGAGTTGCTGGAAGCAAAAATGGCTTGTAAAAAAAAAAAGGAGGGAGTGTTGTAGACAAAATATGGATGTTGGAAGTCACTCCCAATATATAATATGAACATGAAGCTAATTCATACCCTTAGAGGGTCGAGAGACCAACAACACATCACGCATATGATACCCGCAAATTCCATACATAAGGCTCCTCAAGGCCGGCAAATTAATTTATAATCCATTGAGTTGTTAATTTGAAATTTAGAAATTGGGAAACAAAATAAATTATGTTAGTAATGTTTTTTTTCCAATCTGTGTATTGCTTGTTACTGTTCGATAATCAATTCACACTTATCTGATCCATTCCTTCGTTTTTCTACCTTATTAATAATAATTCAGAAACAAAATGGTCCATTCCCATGACTTTATTAGTGTTAATGAGTGAATACTTCCGTTAACACGGCAACCACCTTCTAGAAGTGTAAGATTAAGATCAACTAAGTTGTTAAAATTTTAACAATGGTAGGAAACATAAAATATCATGTTCTCATCATGCTACCCAAAAGGTGGGGACCTAGCTAGTCCATCGTTGCGGACTTAAAACTACACTACGAGCCTAATAAGAAAGTAAGTGTTTGATAAAAAAAAATAAGAGAGATGTGTGTCATTTAAGCAGATTTAAGGGGAGGCAAATAATTTTTTTGTGAATTCTTCGGTATCTATTAAAAAAGGTGGATACCGATATTTATAAGACAAAAATAATTAAAAACTTAATTTTATTTAAAAAATAACTAAACATAAAAAATAATATAGTGTCAGATGATTGGACACTGAATATTGTACCCATTGAAACTGCAGGACATAGAGAGTTTGCACTTATAAAGGGTTATATACATCCTTCGAAATGGTCATTTTTCAATTCTTATATCGCCATGCGCAAAAGGGAAGTCATATAAATTTATTGATGGAATAACTACACCTATAGAGTCAACATTAACCAACTTTGAAGTATTGACACACAAAACACCATCACTATCCGCGTCTCCTTTTTTTGGATTAATATTTCTCATTTAGCTCCCACAAAACGTGTCCATACATTAATCCTAATTAACAAGCCCACACATTCTTTTATAAATATATATATATATATATTCAATGTTCAAAGCAGAACCACAAAAACACCTCCAACTCCAAGCATCTCCAATTAAATTTGCACATTCCTTTGATACCTTCCAACAATGTCAGAGACAGACCAAGCCAGACCTCTAGCTCCAGCCAGAGTCCACCCAAGCAACAATGAAGAAGAGGCCCTCAAAACCATGCGCCGTAGGAGAAGAATCAAGTTATGTGGGTGTGTAACTGCATCCATTCTGCTACTTTTAGTCATAGTAATTGTAATCTTAGCCTTCACAGTTTTTAAGGTAAAAGACCCCAAAGTAACAACCAATAAGATCACACTCACAAACCTTGACCTCAAGGTCACTCAAATTCCAACCCCTCAAGTTAAGATGAACATGTCCATGTTGGTAGACATGTCAATTAAGAATCCTAATGTGGCATCCTTTAAACTTGGCAACTCCACCACAACAGTGTACTACCGCGGCGTGGAGGTGGCGGAGGCGCAAATCCCGCCAGGGCTCGTGAAGGCGCGGAAGACGTCCGGGATGAATGTGACGGTGATTATCTTGGCGGACCGCCTCGCTTCTAGTCGGGATTTGGTGGCGGATGTGTTGAAAGGAGAGATGAGCATGAGTACCTACTCGGTAATTCCAGGGAGAGTGAAGATTTTGTTTGTTAAGAAACATGTTGAGGTAAGGATGAATTGCACTATGACTGTTGATATTTCAAGCAGGGAAGTTCAGAACATGATTTGCCAACGTAAGGTGAAACTTTAGGGATGGAATTGAAGAAAAAAAAAATACAGGAGAATTCTTTATTTTTTAGCAGATTTTATGGCCATAGATAGCTAGGCCTATAGTTTTGTGTGTATGAAAATAACGATAGCAGAGTGTGATGTGTGTAGAATATATAGTAGATTGTCTTAACCAAACTTTCCAGTTCGATTATTTTTAACATATAGATTTATTTAGTTGATTGTGATTTCTGTTATCGCGGTTGCATGATTCTTGATCGTTGACAGTTATTATCATGGGGACAGTATTTTCCCATAATATTAGTTAGTGGAATAATATGTACTACTTCACAAAAAGTTCATGGCATTTATTTTTTTGATTGTGAGCAATCAATTAAATATTTGCAGCAAGCTAATCTTCGGAACCTTATACAACCGAGGATGATTGATTCTGATGGTTTCATTGATTTATTTTTCAAGCTTTTGAATTCGAAGAACAAGGATCAAGTTGACCTTTTTGTAATGATTCTTTGGAGTATTTGGAAGAGCCGAAATGAAAAGCTTTGGGAAGACCATAGCGCTGTTGTCCAGCAAGTTGTTAATAGAGCTAATGATTTTCTGCATGATTGGTTGCTAATGTTCAGTAAGCGAGCTGAATTAATTCCTACTGCGTGTTCTTTGGATCACACATCAGTTACTTGGTCTGCTCCTCCTAAAGTGCAATGTTGATTCTATGTTCTTTTATAATGGCCACGTGGGCCTTTTTTAATGGAGTGTAACGAAAAGTAAAAAAAGGGTTTACCGCGTAAACGTTTTAAATTAAATTAAAAAAAGACATAGAATGTCGGTTATAATTAAATTAAAGGACATTTTATGTCGGTTATAATTGTAGTGGAAACTTTAAATTAAATTAAAGGACCACGAGAGTAATTTTGTCTTTTATATATTTTTTTAATATCTATGTCTAGGAAACTACAATTAAAAAAGACATTTTATGTCGGTTATAATGAGGTTATAGATTCAGATGATATAAAATGTGGAAATGTTTTAAATCGGATAGTAGTAGTAATTAATCTAAAAATTTAGATCGATTGTGATTGTTAACCCATCTAAAAAGTCAATTTTTATATCGATTGCTACTAGTAATCGACTTAAATTGGTTGCAATCACAACCAATCTGAGAAATAATCAGTAATTGAAACAAAAGAAATACAAATCCAGAACTACATAATAGGAATTTGAACATTTCAACAAGAAAATAAATCACATAAGCATTTCAACAGAAAAATAAATCACATAGCGAAACAATAAGGAAATAGAGATGAACACTATGAAACAAACATGAAACCATTCGGCAAAATCAACTTTTTTTTTTGGCAAATAAAAGGTAAGGAGCCCCGTTAAAACCTTCTAATGCAAAACCCTCCTTAGAAAAAAAATTAGAAGGAAAAAGAGTATTTCTCCTTATATTTATTCAAAAAAAGGAAAAAAAAACAAATACAAACAAACATGGGGACTAGGCCAAAACCCATGAAAACCAACAAGAACAGCAAAGGCGTACAAGAACAAGCATTTGAAACAACAATTATCTAAACTGAAAATTAGGCAGACCTATCCTATTGCGGAAAAAATCGTCACTAATAGAAGTTGGGATAGTATCCCACCAATGAAAGTCGTGGAATAAAAAAAAACCTAAAGAAGCAATCTTATCTGCACAGGTATTATCCTCACGGTAAATATGTGTAACCTTGAAGCACATCGATTTCACCAATTGCAAGCAATTCTCCCAACGGTTCCGAAGTTGCCAAGGCACAATCTTAGAGGACTGAAAAGCAAGGACATTTAATTGTGAGTCACATTCTAGCTAAAAATTATGCCAACCCTTAGCATATGCCATCTCAACAGCAATCATAGCACCCGTCAACTCAGCCTGCAATGCATAAGTGATTCCCAGATTCCTAAAGAAACATCATAAAGTAGCTGTACTTCTATCTCTAAAAGTACCCGCACAAGAGGCATATCCAGGGGCTCCTTTAGCTGCCCTATCAACATTACATTTAATCCAGTAACATGGGGGAGGGACCCACAGAAATTCAATGATTTTAGGAGCTTTGTCAGGTTTCGCCTCCACAGAAAAAGATTTTAGTAAAATGAATTCTTGCATAGAATGAGAAACACATCCACTGCTAGTACGACCTGTCAGAGAAACACTAGCAGAGATTAAATTAATAGTTGCCTGATAAGTGATACGCTTATTATCAAAACAGAGACTATTCCTGCACTTCCAAATCACCCAAAAGATGTTTGTTACTGTAGCCAGTAATACATCAAGTGCTTGCGAAGACCAATGCCTATTATAAATTGCCAGGATGGAAACAATAGAGCTAGTATCAACTAAAATATCAATTAAAGAACTCAGCCATGTCCAGAGCAATTGCGCAAAAGGGCACTCGCAAAAGAGATGGAAAGTTGATTCTGCCGCCTGTTCACATAGACTACACATGGAAACAATAGTACATCCCCTTTTCCAAATGTTCTCATCAGTAGGAAGTCTATTATGAAGAGATCTCCATAAAATAAAAGTTTTGGAGGGAGGGATTGAAGAACTCCAAATTCTTTTAGCCCAAGGAGTCTGGTGACCAGCCGGTCGGCAGAATAAATAGGCATCTTTAAAAGTAAGCTCACCCAAAACCGAAGGAATCCAAACTCTGGTATCCCTAGACTCAAAAGATGGAATAGTAGTGTGTTTCATTATCTCTAGAAGGCCCGAAAATAACTAAATCAAATGATCCGGAACACGCCAACTACCATCTATAATAAAGCTATTCACCTTGGCAGTAAGAAGACCACGCCGAGAATGTGGAATTTGGAAAAAATCCACTAAAGGGATATTTGTCCAATTATCCGTCCAAAACATAATATTAGAACCATCACCAAGCTTCCATATTGCATTTTCCTGAATAACAAACCGATTATTTTTAATACCTGGCCAAATAGACGAAGGGATGTAATAGGAGATAAGAATATTTTTTCGGAGTACTCTGTCCCTCAGTAAAACCGCCCAATGATTATTAGTGTTATAGAACTCCCAACTGAGCTTTAGGGCAGCCGCATCATTAACCTCTCTAAGGGATCTAATACCAAGACCTCCCTCACAGTAAGGAGAACAAACTTTATGCCACGCTACAGTGACAACTTTCTTGGCATTCACATCACCTGACCAAATGAAATTTCTGATCCACATATCCACATCATTAAGCAAAGAAACTGGCCAAGAATAAACCAAGAAACTATATAACACCATACCATGGATAACACTTTTAACAAGTTGTACCCGACTAGCAATAGATAATAACGAAGCCTTCCAAGCTGCCAATTTTGACTTAATCCTGTCAACTATAGGTTGAAGATAAACCTTCTTAGGTTTTCCTTTAAAAATAGGAATCTCGAGATAAGTGAAAGGAATAGTCCCAATTTGGAAACCCAACAGTTGAGCAATAGAACTCTTCCTCCTCTCAAAAATAGCTCTGGGGTAAAAAAGTAGACTTTTGGGGATTAATTATCTGGCCAGAAATCAAACCATACCGATGAAATAAATCCATGAGAGCATTAAGGTTGTGCTGCGTACCTTTGCAGAATAACATAACATCATCAGCATACATCACATGGGAAGGCACAATTGTATGCCTAGGACCAGTCATCAAAGTTAGATTACCATCTTGCACTAACTTGGTGATACCTCTACTGAGAACTTCCTCATCCAGACAGAAAAGCAGAGAGGATAAAGGGTCACCTTGCCTGACCCCTCTTTTACAAGAAAAATAGCCAGTAGCTCTACCATTCACCAGAATTGATAACTTTGCAGAATGTAAAATAACCTCCACCCATTTCCAAATTTATTATCAAAGCCAAAAGCCTGTAAAGTCTTTAGCATAAATCTCCAATCAATAGTATCAAAAGCTTTAGTAATATCAACTTTTAAAGCTAAATTTCCTCCAAAAGTTTTAGTATTGTGCAAATTTACAGCTTCTGAAGTTAGGCAAATACAATCTTTAATTTGCCTTCCTTTGACAAAACCACGCTGAGCAGGAGAAATAATTTTAGAAGCAACCTTAGACAACATGTCCGCTAATACCTTTTGCAATAATCTTGAACTTAAAATTTGCCAAAGCAATGGGCCTGAACTGCTCCACTTTATCTGCATGAGGAACCTTGGGGACTAACATAACACCGTTAAAATTCCAATTAGGCATAACCTAGCTGAATTGAAAAAATTGAAGAACTGCTGCATAAACATCTTTGCCCACAATATCCCAAAATTTTTTATAAAAAAATGCCCCAAACCCATCCGGACCTGGAGCACCATCTGCATTCATAGAGAAGACTACATGTTTCACCTCATCAACTAAAGACAAGGAAGTAAGGGTACAGTTATCTTCTGCAGCAACAATATTTGAAATAACCTCATCTACCAGACCATTGTCTTCACAAACATTAGGAGAACTAAAAATACCCTCAAAATAAGATACAAAGCGATTCTGAATCTCATCTACATCATGAATCAAAGTACCATTATGATTAAGAACCGAAATATTTTTAGTAGCGTACCTGACTTTAGCCATTTTATGAAAGTATTATGTGTTCCTATCTCCATCCACATGCCATTTTAAATTAGCCTTTTGTTGCCAAAATATTTCCTGATAATGAAGAGCATTCTCTAAATCAATCCGGCAGGCAAAATCAACTTTCAACATTACAACAAACATAAACAGTTCAGCAAAAAAATCAACCCAACAATCAGGGCTTTACAAAAATAAACTCATCTTTGACTATAACAAATCTGCCTTTACAGAATGATGGTCCTCTATTTACACTAGTGCTTTTTTTTTTGACGCAATATTTATACTAGAGCTAGAGTGACCCTTTCTCTATTTCTCATAATTGCTCCGCTCACAATTTAGCACCCTACTCAATGTTTAGTGCCCCATTCACAATTTAATACAGTAGCAAGTTACAAAATATGTAAGACCTTCAACTTTTATCTTCTACTGCTCCCTCCATTACAATATATAAAAGTAAATTTGACCACTTTTATACTTATTAAGAAAAGTAGTTATTCACAATAAATATTGTTAATCTTATTTAAAATTTTCATTTGATTACCTAAATTATCCCTCATTAATTGTATAGAAACTTAGGATCATTAGAAATAAAATTTAAAATAAATGAGGGGTATTCTGGGGATATTATCATTAAATGCTGTGGAAAGATATTGATTTTGCTTATATTTTGTATCATGTTATATGAGTTAACTTTTGCTTATATATTGTAACGGAGGGAGTATTAATTTCTAATCATTATTTCTAAAATCCATGACCACCATCATCTCATTTTTAAAATGGGTCTTGCTAATAAGTGCACTTATGACACTAGTTAAGGAATCTGAAAATAGAAATTTTGTATTGGAAAGAACAATATTTAAACTTTCAAGTAATTAAATGCATAATTTGCAATACAAAATTTCTGTATTTGATTCCTTAACAAGTGCCCTTAATTTGCCTTTTAAAATTACCATTACCTCCATTTTCAATTGAGTTGAGGCAGAGTTTGATAAGACAGAAGAAAATAGAATAACAACCCTGTGCACCACAACACTCCTTCATTAGTTAGTAACAAGAGTATCACCCTCCCTGCTGACAACAAAACATGATTTTTCTTTATTACAAAGAGCAACTCTTCAAATTATAGAGAGGACGACAAATGTGGGGGTTGGTTCAATTGTGCTGGTTGGTGATAGGAGAACAGAGAAGTCGAAAGCAATAATGATATAGGGATGTCAAATGAGCTTTCGAAGTATACTACCAATTTAAATATTTACTCAACAATTTTATTAATCGAATGACATACATGTTTTTGGACTAATATCATGACATTATCTTTGCGTAAATCTCTTAATATACATTCCATGAGTCTATCTCCAACCAGCGTTTTGTTGTGTGTTTTTTAGATGGATAATGCTGGATGGTACGAAAAATAATGCACAAAACTCTGCACGAATGATGTGGCTGAATACAAGCCATCTCATCGTTAAACTACACGTTTATGGTTATAACTTCCCCTGATTGGTCCAATTTCATTCGTATGCGCTTTTTACAATACGTTTAGTTTAGACAGGTTCCAAATCACATTTCAACAAAAACATCCTTTTCAACAAAACCAAACATCCTGTGGAGTAGAATCTGGAAAGTGCATGTGCCGAATTGTGTTAAAAATTTCCTATGGAGATTGGGACGCAATATCCTTCCTACGAGAAACAATTTAAAGAAGAAAGGTATTCAGCTTGATGTGGCTTGTCCTTTATGTAACTTAGCACCTGAAACACAAGAACATATCTTCATGAATTGCCTGGTCTCTCAACTGGTATGGTTTGCTTCCCCTCTTGGAATCCATATGCCAGATTTTGTGAATGTTCAATCTTGGCTTGAAAGGTGGCTGGCAAATCCGGATGTATTGGGCCAGCAATTCATTTGTATTGTGCTCTGGAAAATTTGGAAACATAGGAACCAACTGATCTTCAATCATTCTAGTTTTGATCCAAAAAAAGTGGTGAATGATGCTTCTAATTTTGTGGCTGATTTTAATTCTGAAAATTCTGCACTGCCGCAACCTTCATCAATCCAAACAGAGGTAAAATGGACTGCTCCTTAATCTGGTACTATCAAAATAAACTTCGATGCTGGCTGTTTTGCTTCAAGTTCCAAGGGTTGGGGAATGATTGCCCGAGACAGCAATGGAACGGTGTACTTCGCAACCACAAAATCCGATGCGATCACTGTGTCTCCTCTCATGGCCGAAACACTTGGTCTTAGGTGGTGCCTAACTTGGGCTGCAACACAGAATTTGGACAGCTTGCTATTTGAAACAGATGCAGAAATGCTTGTGAAAAGCATAGCCAGGAAACTCAAGTTGGTGGAGATTGAATTGATTGTCTTTGACTGTTTGGAAATCTTGTCTGGTTTTAGTAATTTTAGCATTGTGCATGTTAAAAGAAGTGACAATCTTGTTGCTCACAACCTTGTTGGTTTATCAATGTTGGTGTTGGGACTTTTAGTCCCACATCGGGTAAAATAGTAAAGAGGAGTGAACCTCTTTGTTATAAAAGGAGGCTTAGGCCTTGGTTTTATGGACACCATTCAAAAGTGCTGTCTAAAGAACTTTTGTCTCTAGATAAATTCCTCTCTTTGTTTTAGACTTAATAGAATTCTTAGTATGCCTGTGGTTGCAAATGGTGCCAACCTCCACATCGTAAAAAGAATTTATTAGGAATATTTCTTGTAAAATGAGAGGTGTGAGGAATAAGTTTTGCTAGTGGGAAGCTTTGTGTGGGTGGGGAGTCTGAGAGAAAATGTGTAGTTGTAATAATTTTTCTACATAGTGGATTTTCTCTGGTCTTTGGTGGTTTTCTCCTGGTTTGGCCGAGTTTTCCACGTTAAATACTTGTGTTGTTATTATTTCTCTATTTTGTTTTTCCAATTTTCCAAGTCACAGCTTTGGGGAAGAGAATTTGAAGAGTCAAATTCCCAAACAAGTGGTATCAAAGCGCGACGTGAAGCTAAAGAGGATGTGAAGCAGAGTTTCAAATGCAAATGATTTGATGTAGAGAAATTTGACTAAAGATCAACTTTGGTCAGGGGCAAATACAAGTCAAGGGATGTGTTGATTCACCGTTTACACAAGGCTTTGAAGGCGGGGGTTACTCGAAAGTAGCGGTGATCTTTGGTAAAATCGCTAGTAAAATGCAGACAAAGCCGATGATGATCGGGAGGATCCTGGATTGAGAAGCAAAGCAAGTGCAATTCATTCCGCACGACCAAAAATGTTCTTGCAAACGTGAAGGAGCATCCACGGCAAAGTGGACTCTGGGAAAAACTCGAGGAGTTATGTCGGACAAAAGGCGTCTCAGTCGGCTGTATCCGAAAGAGAAGTTTCATACGTTGCAAATGGATGAAGGTACTACTATTTCAGATCATTTAAGTATTCTCAATGGCATTATTTCCGAGCTTGAATCTACCGAGTTAAAATTGATGATGAGGATCGTGCCTTATACGATCGTGTCTCTTCCACTAGCCCTATGAGCACATGAAGCCGCTATTAATTCATGGGCATGGTAAGGAGAAAATAATTTTTTCTGAGGTTACTAGTGTTTTTCCTCGAAGAGAGAGACTTTGGTAGAGTAACAACTACATGAAAGTTCTGCGATTGGTGGCTCGTGGCTGGAAGAAGAAGAACTCCATAAAGAATGTCTCATTGGGGATGTAGGCCTGGCCACATCAAGAAGAATTGTAAAGGTAGAACAGGTTCGGGCAAAAGCTCGTGTCGCAAGTGGAGATGTCCGATAAAGAGGCTAATATTATCTCCGATTCGATGTCTTTTGAAAGAGCGACATGTATATCCTCCAAAGACGCGGGTCCCAAAGTTGCCATGATAAAGGATATTAAATGTTAGCGGGACCACATTTTGCACTACGCATTGGTTGACATCGATGCGGGTGTGTGGTGAAATTTATGTCGATGGGATTAACTTCCATGAGAGTCAAATATGGGAGTTGCACCATAGTTTTTTTCAAACAAGGTTATATTTGACACGTGTCGACGTTAAATGCTTGGGATGGCTAGTTCGAGTTATTATGCTTTTATGGTGGAGCATGACGATCAAGGCTGTTGATAGCAAAGCCATGAGAATCTTCATCAAGCGCGAGCGCAGTGACCACAAAGTCATAGCGTGGAGATTACTGTACGCCGGGACTTTTAGTCCCACATCGCGTAAAATAAAGAAAGAGGAGTGAACCTCTTTGTTATAAAAGGAGGCTTAGGCCTTGGTTTTATGTACACCATTCAAAAGCTTGTCTAGCAACTTTTGTCTCTAGATAAATTCTCTCTTTGTTTTAGAATTTAATAGAATTCTTAGTATGCTCGTATTGCAAATGGCCGAACCTCCACACGTAAAAAGAATTTATTAGGAATATTTCTTGTAAAATGAGAGGTGTGAGGAATAAGTTTTCACAGGAGGAAGCTTTGTGGGTGTCTTGCAAGTGCAAGTAGAAAAATTGTAGTTGTAATAATTTTCTACATAGTGGATTTTTCTCTGGTGCTGGTGGTTTTTCTCCTGGTTTGGGAGTTTTCCACGTTAAATATTTGTGTTGTTATTATTTCTCTATTTTATTTTTCCAATTTTCCATAAGTGCAGTTTCTGGAGAAGAGAATTTGAAGAGTCAAATTCCCAACAATCAAAAACTTTGGGTACTAGTTCTTGGTTGAGGTCTGTCCCACACCAAATTTACCCATCTTATTGTAATGAGCTTGTTTTATGCTAATGAATGTATTTTTACTGTCAAAAAAAAAAAACCAAACATCCTGTAAAAAAACAAACATGGTACACTAATATTCCAAACATTTCCTTTCCCGGACACTGCAACCTCCGAATTTCCACCATCATGACCCCAAAAAGGGCATCAACATCCGTGCCTCAAAATGAAAGCGAAGCACAAAGAAGACCAAAAAAAAAAAACAATAATAAAATAACAAAACAAAGCTTCTTTGTAATTGTAGACCCGTACGTTAATACCACTAGTTAACTAGAGTTCGTATTTCCCTCCCCTTGCAGGTTCCAAAGGGACCAAACACTCAACAAGCCCATTAACAAATCATCACCAAATCAACACAACAATTGAATGCCGTTGAAGAGTTGAGTTGCTCACAAAAAACGCTAGTATTTAATGCAGCAACTAAGACCCTCACCCACCTTTTACCCTTCGAAAAAACAAAATCACATCAACAACCCTTCCCTAATGGAAAATTTCCCTTCCCATCCCTCTTTTCTTCTTCTTCTTCATCTGATTCTTCATGTCTTCCTCTTACCCTTATTCTCCTCCTCTTCCACCACCACCAATCCCTTACTTCACCAACATCGGCTTTGGCTACTCAATTGCCATCGCCCTCGGTTTCTTATTCTTCCTCTCCACTCTCATCCTCACCTCCTACCTCTGCTGCCGCACTTTCCGCAACCGCCATAACCTTCATAACCGTCAAAACGACTCCAACGGCGTCGTTTTGCCGCGGGTGATTTTCGTGGCCGAAGACGACGACCGCGACGGCGTCGTTTCGGGTTTAGACCAGAACGTCATCAACTCGTACCCGAGGCTCCAGTACGCTAAGGATGCGGGACACGACAGCACGTGCTCGATCTGTTTGTGTGAGTACAAGGATTCGGAGATGCTGAGGATGATGCCGGAATGCCGACACTCCTTTCACCTTTGTTGCCTCGATTCGTGGTTAAAACTTAACGGTTCCTGTCCCGTTTGTCGGAACTCCCCTATGCCAACGCCCTTATCCACGCCGTTACAGGAAGTTGTGCCGCTTTCTCATTACGCCGCTGATAGAAGGGGGAGGAGGTGACTTTTTATTTGTCTTTTTTGAAAATAAATAAAAAGAATTCTTCGGTTGATAGGAGGAAGAACGTGTGGTGTGAGTAAAATATAGATCAATTGCGGTTTCGAAAAAGAACGTCTCGCAATTGTATGTGGGGAGTTTGAAAATATTTGATGTTGCAACTTGGAATGCGGTTACTGAGAGCAACTTTAAACTTTGAGAAAGATTGCGAGTCATTTTATTTTTTTAGAAGAAAATGATGAGATAGTTGATTTGGATATCAAAATATTACTATCACAATGGTGTTATTATTAGGGGGTTGATTATGTGATTCGGTATCTAGTTTTTTTTTTTTTTTATCTTTCACTTGACATTAATTTTTTTAAAGTAAAAATGTTTGAGATATTGTATGCTTGTATGAAAGTTGGACAGGTGTTATTATTAGTTATGTCATTGTTATCATATACTCCCTCCGGTCCTAAATATAAGAGACAAAACCCTAATTCATCAAAACAAAAAAAAACACTCTTTTTTTCAATGAAAAACACCTTTTTATCTCACATATCTCTTATATTTTGAAACCATAAAAAACACCTTTTTTTCTCTTACATTGAGAACCGGAGGGAGTATATTGTATCCGTAGCTGGCAGCCTATTACTTTGTGTACTGGTACACAAATCGCGGATCATGGAGGCTGTAGATGAGTCGGAAAAGGAGCTTAGCAGGTCAGTCTCCTAGGGTGGGGCACTTAATTGTAGTGTTGGTTAGGCATTGGCCGGCCTGAAAGTCGAAGTGAATTTAAAAAAATGGGGAGGGAGTTTTCGAAATAGGGGAGAAATGTTAGAACTAGAGGTGCCAAAACGGGTTTGGCCTATCAGGCCGATTTACTGGGCACATAAAATGGGTCGGGTTGGGTTAGGGTTCACAAGCCTATTTTAGCCCAACTCATCTAGCTCGTCAACTCTGCGGGCCACGAGCGTTGGGCCAACCCATCGGGCCAGTATATATATAATTTTATATTTTTTCCCTATTTTTAAACAATTTTTTCTTTCTTTTTTTATATTTTCGGGGGGGTTAGCCAACCAACCCACTATTGCGGTCCGTTTTGGGCGGACTCTTGAGGACCGGCTTGACAGGTTGGCCGATTTTAGTCTAAATTTAATATTTTTATTTATTTTTTAATTTATTTTTGTTATTTTTATTTTTTGACGGACTATTCCAAACCCTCCCAACCAGTCATAGATTGGGCCGGGCTTAACATCTCAACCCATTATCCCTTGACAGGCCGGGTTTGACTAACCCGTTTTTACGCGGGCTCACGACAGATCGAACCGGGTTGAATCGGACGGCCCATTTTATCATCCCTAATTAGAACTCGGTGATGGGACGATAGCGTGAGGCCATAAACGGTGGATAAAGCAAAACATCTTAAGAATGATGGTGACGGCAACGGTGACAGAATCATGCCGTGGTGGCAACGATCGCTAATTTGTGTAACGGATAAAAAAAAAGTTATGTAAATTAATTGAGGCCTGTTACTGATTTGATTTGACGTTGAATTCCATTTTTCTTCTATTTTTTTTTCTTCTAGTATGTTGACACACGTGCCATAGTAGAATCATTTTTGAATTTCTTTTTTTTTTCCCACCTTCTCTAATGTGTCTCTACTTAGAACCAGAATTTGCTATATTTTTTTTTTTTTCAATTCATGGACCCATTTAGCTGTCGTCATTAGTAGACAGCTTGTATTTGGTACCATTCATTGTGGGGACATGATCTTCTGTCCTTGTTTTATGCCCAATATATATTTTGAGTTTACCATCCTTAATTACAGGAACTAGTTGCAATATCCTATTCAGTATAGATAATGTCATTAAATATTACGGACCCCTAGCACATGTGCTCATCAAATATTTCCTAATTTTATGCAAACCGGCCAGCTGAAGTGGTGAATTATATTAGATTATACCCTTGCTTCAGCCACACGTTTCATTCTTTTTGCAGTGAGAACATTAGCACCGGCTTGTTCTTAAAGTAGTGGCGTTCCTTCTATAATGTACTACTTGAATGCAAGGCTCGATCATGTGCAAGTCTTGTTCAACCGTTTTTCAGAGTCTTTTGCACTAGTTCTTTCTATACTGAGTTGCATTTCGTAGTTTCTTGCTATTAATTAAAGATCCTCTAGATCTGTATAATTGTTGGCATGAATGAAATCTTTGGATATTTTCAGTCCTGAAGATGCTGGAATGACAAAACAGAATGCAAATACAAAGTTAAAATAACTGTTGCTGCTCTTTCTTGAGAAAATTGGTATTCCTAAGAGGCTAATGATAATGGAGATTGATCCTAGAATATACAAACGCATGGGTTGTACATAAATTAAAGCAAACACAACATTAACGAGTGTTGGAGACAGAGCAAGAAGACAACGTGTCTACCCGGATTCAAGACTACTTCTACACAAATTCAATATGGATTTGACCCGCGTTCAACATTGCTAGAGGCCTATAAAAGGCGTCCTCAACACTGCAAAATGTATTCAATCTGTGAAATTTTAAAGTGTGATATTCTCTTTTTTCGCATAAGTGTGTGCTATTCTCATCTTTCGCATAAGTATGTGAGACTATTTCTCTCCTGTCCGAGACAATGAGTCTGATTGAGATATTTGCTCAGATATGTGATAAATATTCATTATATGTGAATTTAGAGTGCTTAATTGAATTAAATACATGAGGAATTGAGAGAGTTAAATATATATTGAGCTTAAACTTTGAAATTTTTTGCACTTGGTTGATTGATTGCATATTTTAACTTTTACATTATTCTCATGTATGTTGCACTTGATTTGCTAGGAATGGAAACAAAACCAAAAGAAGTTACTCTCAAGAACTCAATTAAAGGCAAAGAAGAGGATTCGTGAGAGCTTAAGATTCGAAGGCATCCGAATACGCGAAAAAAGCCAAGTTTTGGAGCAATGCGCGTGACGCGCTGCTGCAGGCAAAGGTGTGCGCGTGACGCGCATTTTTAGAATTTTGGCTCTGTCTTCAAATGCGAGTGACGCGTTGCTGCAGGCAAAGGAGTGCGCATGACGCGCATTTTTGGAGTTTTGGCTCTGTCTTCAAATGTGTGTGACGCGCACTGGTCATCATGTGTTTGCGCGTGACGCGCATCAGTGTCTTCTGCTAACCGACTCTGTGCGCGTGGCGCGCAACTGTGATGCGCGTGGCGCGCAACTGTGATGCGCATGACGCGCACTGTGCTGCAGAATTCATTTAAATAGATAGTTGTTCACTTTTTGAAGCATCTTGGACCTTTTCTGAAACCAAAAACACCGTGGACAAAGACAAGGAGTGCTAGGGTTCCATTTTTCTTCATCTTCAAGGAGGATTCAATCTTGGGAACAAGGTTTGGATCATCAATGGAGTTTTCTTCTTCCATATGTTTGTTTTTCTCTTTCACTACTATGAGTAGCTGAATTCCTTAGATTAGGATGAGATGAATCATGTTCAAACTCTTATGTAGTTAGTTCTCTTATATTAATACAAGTATATGTTATGTAATTTGAGTTTCCAATCTCTATACTTCATGCTTTTCAATATTTGATCACTATTACATTGATTTTAGGTTTTTCATCTTGATTGGAAAATAGGATGAATGAACTTGAACTGAGATTAGTAACCATAATCATGATGATTATAGGAATATAACTTGTGGTTATGTGTTCTAATGAATCATTGTTCTTATTGCTTAGTCTAATCATTAATCGTCTAAGGGATTAGGGGTTGTGGTTAGAATAAAGGGTTTATGAGGCAAAGGATTGTCCTTAAGCTAATTCAGTTGATTCGAACTTCAATTTATATGAGATTACTTAAGTTAATGATGAACTAGTTACATAAGAGTGGGTACAAGAGGATTCAAGTCCTAGTCGTTTTTACCAATTGATATTTCACTTCAATCTCTAATTTTACTTGTTCTAAATTACAATTGAAATCAAAATACCCTAATCATTCTCGTTCAAAGTAATTACACACTTGTTTTCGTTGATAAACATCATAATCCCTGTGGAGACGATACTCTACTCATTACTATATTACTTGTTGCGATTGGTGCACTTGCCGTAAAAAGTAGTGTATTAAATTACGCTAACAAGTCATTGGCGTCGTTGCCGGGGATTGTTGATTTAATTGTCAACAAGGCAAAGGAGTTACTAATTTGAACAATTTTACTGTTTTTATCTTGTTTAATAGTTAGTTAGTTTTTGTTTGATATACTTTATCTTGTTTCAAAATATAGCTATCGTGTGCTTAATCATCTTTCTAGTTGTTATGTATGCGAGGGAAACAGACATCTGAATTGGTGTTTGATCCGGAGATAGAAAAGACAGCAAAAGCAAATAGGAAGAAGGCTAAGAAGGCAAGGCAGCAGAAAAAACATCAACAATCTCAAGCTTCTACTTCTACTCATACTCGGGTAGAGGAAGAAATGGCAGAACTGCCACCTAGGCGTACTCTTGGTGACTTTGGGCGTAGAAACAACAGAGAGAGGTTGGCTATTGGATATCAACCAGTGGAGGCCAATGCATTCGAGATTTGGACTTCTCTTCTGAGTGCCCTCAAACAGAATCATTTTTCTGGAGCTGAGAATGAAGACCCCAACCAGCACTTGGTGAATTTCTTTGAAATAT
Source organism: Calophaca sinica (assembly GCA_037113605.1). Classification (NCBI taxonomy): domain Eukaryota; kingdom Viridiplantae; phylum Streptophyta; class Magnoliopsida; order Fabales; family Fabaceae; genus Calophaca; species Calophaca sinica. The sequence continues at coordinate 119,718,110 of CM073731.1, forward strand.
GTGGTACTTTGAAGCTGGAAGGTGTTACAGAAGAAGCAAAGAAACTGAGATTATTCCTTTTTACTTTGAGGGATAGGGCAAAGGAGTGGCTAAGTTTACTGCCTCAGGGAAGTATTACTACCTGGAATGACTTAGAAGATAAATTCATGGATCGGTTTTTCCCCACGGCCAAGTTTGCCAAGAGGAGAGCTGAAGTTAGTAGCTTTGAAGAAAAAGATGGTGAAACCCTCTATGATGCTTGGGAGAGATTCAAGGTGCTGTTGAAGAGATGTCCTGGTCATGGTTATGATGACTTGTGCCAAATGCAAATGTTTTGTCATGGGTTGAGGCCTAACACAAGAATGATGCTTGATGCTTCTGCAGGAGGCTCAATGAATTCAAAAACGGCTGAAGAAGCAAGAGAACTAGTTGAGGCAATGGTCTCAAATGTTTATCTTGTTCACCATGATAGAGGAGCACAAAGCAAAAAGGGTATGTTTGAGCTAGCACTACAAGAAATCGCGGGATTACCGACGGCCAAAAGCCGTCGGTAAACCACAAATACTGTCAGTAATCCAAAAATTCCGACGGCCATCGACGGCCGACATCCGTCAGAAACGCTGTCGCAAATGCTTACCGACGGTTTTTTCCCCGTCGGTACGATTGTTCGGTAATTTCCGACAGCTTTTACCCGTCGGAAATGCCGACTTAGGCACAACAGACATTTCCGACGGTCAAGACCATCGGTAAGATCGTTCGGTAATTTCCGACGGCTTTTACCCGTCGAAAATGCCGACTTAAGTACAATTGACATTTCCGACGGCCAAGACCGTCGGTAAATCCGAACTTTAAATTTTTTTTAATTGAAAATTGTTTAAATTTATTAAAAAATTATTTAATTTTTTAAATTATTTAATTTTAATTTCTGTAATCAATTTAATTTATTTATCCATTTAATTAAGGATTACTAGTTATTATATTTAATCATTAATTTATTCCTGTATTTAAAAATGCAGTGCGATAACGTAATCATTAATTTAATCATTAAATTATTTAATTTTAATTTCTGTAATCAATTTAATTTATTTATCCATTTAATTAACGATTACTAGTTATTACATTTAATCATTAATTTATTCCTGTATTTAAAAATGCAATGCGATAACGTAAACTATAAAACAAATTAAAAAAAAGAAACGTAACAAATAAATAAATAAAAATCGACGAACAAAGCAGTCATAAAAAAGATATCCGGAAATATAAAAAAATATCGATACAAACATAACTAATAGTCCTGATAGTCCTGATCATGATCACCATCTGCATCATCGACATGATCATCAGTACTATAAGGCGGAGGCGGAGGCGGAGGCGGTGGAGGAGGCGGCTCGCGAGCTAGCAAATCCAGACAGATCCTCCTGTCAGCAAAGACTGAGCAAACATGGCACTGCCCACGCCTTCACACATAAGCATAGAAGTTTTTTTCTTTTTTTTTCCTATTGTTAATAATGCTTAATGCTAATTAAATTTTTTGACTGATTGATGAACATAAACCGACAGAAATTGAGTTTATGTGTTGCTTGCTAAATGAATAATCTACATGCTACCTTACTCTAACATAAAATATACATCAGACAAAATTCCCTCTGAGGAGAGAACTATACATCACTTCAACATAAAACATCCTTTGTTAGCCAAAACACACATCACCTCAAAATTCTCTCTCTGGAGAGAACTATGAAGCAAATCAAATAAATATGTCGGTGTGGGGGTCAACAGCCAACCCTTTTCCACCCAATGAGTCAACCGACATTTCGTTATAGTGCATACCTAATTCTCAGAACAAGAGAGTGTCCACGTCCTTCGATGTCAGTGGCAATCTCAAAGCAATGTGGTGGCCTCGAACTAAAAATACTGAAAAAGGTGGCCAAAATTTTTTTTAACTAACAAGCTACCAAATAGCAATCAACTTGAACCAACTTGAACCAATTCACAAACAATACACAGATTCGTTACCGACGGTTCAATTCATATTAGTTGTGAAAATATCTGTGAATTGTCAAGTGTTTATTCATCTGTGAACGTTGTGAAAATAAAATTCGTATAGTATATAAATTGGAGTCATATCTGTGTATTCATATTAGTTGGCTGCAAAATGAAAAATAACTACGATTTCACCGTTCAATTCTTTTTCTACAAAAATTGTGCAAACACCGAACAAATTCTTAGTGTGAAATCCCTATTTATGAACAATTCCAATTATCATTCAGAAAGGAAAAAAAAAAACAAAATCCAGTATAATATCAAACACCAATTTGAGGGGGGAAAAGGAAAAGGGAACCTTCTCGGAGTAGAGGTAGGGGACACAGGGACCAAAATGAGAGCAATCAAAGGTAAGGCTACTTCCTTTTTCAACTACAGCACATTTCAACTGCAGCAAGCAAAAGGAGCAATAGCAAGCAAAGACAACTAACAAAGTAAGATTCATAGATTAATATAATATTAACCAGAACATGAAGCAAAGACAACTAAAAACATAGGTACTTGTTCATATGACTGTCCATTTACATATACCAGCCTAAAATGCATCCTTCCATCCGCTCCACTCAACCATCACTAATGACTGCCTATTTTAAAAAGTCTTGATACACGATGCATAATCATAATTGCCAAAGGTGGCCTGAATAGTTCATACCAAATACAATTTACGATGCATCACACACTGGTCATGCCAGAGAATAAAGTAAATGACTAAAAAGACAATATTCTAAGATTCACATCTGCAACATTGAAACTCAAACAAATTCTTCCTAAAATCCAATGTTTAAGTGCCTGCTCAGATTTACATTCAGTTGGGATGAATGTACATCCAAGAAGTAACACCTTTGATACTTTTGCTCCCAACTGAGCTTTGGAATTTGTCTTTGCTGAAAAACAAACATGCACTAAATTGTCCAGTTCTTCATACCCACAAGGGAATAGAAGAGTATACACTACACAAATGAGAGAAAGGCTCTCCATTACAGAAAGAATAAAAAACAAATTTTGTCCTTTGAGGTCAATGCTTCCTTTCATAACATTACATAGGTATCTTTGCCTGCCAAACATTAAAAACCATTAAATGGATTACCAGCCCACAAAATATGGATAGAAGATGCACGTTCGGCTGCAATGCATGAACACAAGTTGTTTGGTCCAGTAAGAGACATTATGATCTAAGCCTCTAACCAATAATAAGACTGAAGTTTTTTGAAGTATCTTCCCACAGCTGATGCCTAATTGGTGGTAGATATTAGACAAGGTTGTGAACCTTTAATGACTACAGGTCAGTTTACTCATTAACCAACACGAAAGACCTCCATTCTTGCCACCAATTATATCAAAAGAATTTTCTTTTGACATGGAAAACTACATCAACATGAATCTGTAACTACATCTAGGATAATCTATTATTTAATTCAGAAAGAATAAAAAAAATAGCAGATGAGGATTCATCTTAGAAGAAGATAGGGAGAATTCTATTTTTTGTCTAATCACCCTAAATCCAAGATGCAATCATGCAATAATACAGTAAACCCTATTTTATTTGCCTATTTTGGCAGTATTATTACACTTTGAAAACAGCATGACACCACAGGTTATGACTGCCAGGATAACCCATAGAAGAGCATATATCAGTTACCTTGTATATTTTGGCAGTCTAAGTATGACTTTTGGTCTTGTGCCAATAACACATTAACATATCGCTAGATAGTCAGATCTATTGAACAGGTGGCATTATCACAGTACACAATTCATTTAAGCAAAACTTCTCTTACCACACACACACAAAAAAAGGAAATATGACAGGTTCTAAATGGAAAGGGAAAAGGAACAAACTAGTTGAGAATTGAACCAACACAATGATGAGGTAAACTTTAAAAAATGATGATAACATTTACATTGCTTGTAATTGAACCTAAAGAAAACAATATTACTAATTTGTTTGTATAAATCAAGCTGAACACAAAAAGGCTTATACTAACTACTACTAGTTAACATACAGAAGATGAAGAACAAATACATGAGACAATGGACTAAGTAGTCATTGCAATGCAAACACTTATAATAAACAGAAAGGCAATTGCTAAAAATAGCCCCATTCTGCCAACAAACTCTCTGGATTGCTTTATACGAAGCATGTTATGCATCAAACCATAACTCAAGGATAAGGAAAAAACTCACCAGCTCGCAATTGGAGTAATGAATCCAACAAGTTAGTTCGAGAGACCACAGTGCATCTGCAATAAATAAATAGTAAGAGATTGATACAAGTCGGTCAAAAGGAAACAACCTGGTGAGATGCAAAAGGAGCAACAGCAAGCAAAGACAACTAACAAAGTAAGATTCATAGATTAATATAATATTAACCAGAACATGAAGCTAAGATAAGAAGCACATGTCGCTAAGCTTCACCCATCCATCCATCTTAGATCCAATCATACAACCTAATATATTATTTTTTTCAAATTTAAAAATATTTTTTAATTAAAAACATAAATTAACCAGAGACAAATGTCGACAAAACAAAAATGCCCATCTGTTTGGAAACCGAGAATACAAATGAAAATGGGAGAAAGATTGAAAATTAAACTAAAAGCACAAAAGTAACATCAACTAGGTATCTGTTTCCTCGATTGTCAGTTAAAGAATTTCAAACAAAAAAAAATAATGGGTTAGCAAAATTGAAAAAAAAAAGAAATGCAAAGACGAAAAAAGAGAAAGAGAGGGTGGAGATATAATGGTCGTACCAGGCGTCTACGAAGAAGAAACTGAACTGTACTTCAAACTTGTATGGAAAGGGAGGTTTGATCTTCAGCGAACAGGTGGTGGCGTCGCGGTTTCTCCTCTCCGGGAGCCAACTTCAGTGAGAGGGAGTGGTGGAAGACCAGTAACGGCGGCCCTGGTGGAGGGGCAGTGGACGTGCGGCCCTGGTGGAGGCAGACGTGGTGGCTGCACGGCACTGGGAGAGGGATGACGGAAGAGAGGTGGTGGTGGCGGCGGCGCTGGGAAAAGGAGAACGAAAGAGAGAGAGGAGAAGAGAAGAGAAGTAAAAGGAGAACGAAAGAAAAGGGGAAGAAACGGTTTTTGTCCGGCTGTATCTGGACTTTATCGACGGCCACATTAACATTACCGACGGGCTAAACCCGTCGGAAACTTTCTCGGGCTTACCGACGGCTATTTTCAAATACCGACGGGTTAATATGTGAAAACAGCGGGAAACTGAAAACTAATCACGGGTATACCTACGGCCTATTACCGACGGTCAGAGACCGTCGCAAAAACACGGCTTTTCCGACGGCTATGCCTGTCAGTAAGTCCAATCCGCCATACGGTCAATGTTACCGACGGCTAGGCCATCGGAAAAGCCTTGTTTTTGGTGACGGCCAGTGACCGTCGGTAATAGGCCATCGGTATACCCATGATTTCTTGTAGTGTAGAGACAAGTGATGCTATTTTGGCTCAAAACAAATTAGTATCATAACAACTTGAAGCCCTTACCAAAGAACTTAAAGATTTGAGAGCAGGATCTTCTTCAACCGCCCAAGCCAAAGCGGTAACTGATAGTAAGAGGTGTGATTTATGTGGTGGAGGGCATGAAAATGGGCAATGTGAAGCCCAAGGTGAGCTTAGTGAGGAAGCTAAATACATGGCAAATTTCCAAAGGCAAGGAGGGAATCCATATTCCAACACCTATAATCCAGGGTGGAAGAATCATCCCAACTTTTCTTGGAAGCAAAATGATGCTTCTCAATCAAGCAAGCCTCCGCAACCAGCGGAATCAAAAGATAAGCAATCCGACTTAGAAAATGCTCTCACTCAGTTTATGAAGATGACTCAAACAAACCTCCAAAGTCATGAAGCTCATTTCAAGAATCAAGATGCATCCATCAAAAACCTTGAAAATCAGATTGGACAACTTTCCAAGCAACTTGCGGAGCAATCCAAGGGTAAGTTTTCTGCAAATACTGTAGACAATCCCAAAAATGAGTCTTGTAATGCTATTACTCTGAGAAGTGGAAAGGTGGTAACACCATCTATGGTGGAACCATTAGTCCCTGAATGTGATGATGCTAATGACAAGGTGGTGTTGGATGAGGAGTTGAAGAAAAAAAGTGAGGTGGTTGATGTTGAAGAAGTTGAAAAGGAAAGTGAAGAAAAGAAAAATGATGACAAAAAGAGTTCGAGATTGGTGGATGAAGGCTCCATCCTCAGAAGAACAAAAGCTGAAATTTTGAAAGATGGGAACAAGCCTCAAATTCTTCCTCCATATGTGAGGCTTCCTTATCCTCAAAGGGAGAACAAGAAAAAAGAAAAGGAGGAGCAATATTCAAGATTTCTTGACATTTTCAAGAGGCTGCAAATTAATATACCTTTCGCTGAGGCTCTTGAGCAAATGCCTACATATGCCAAGTTTATGAAGGAGATTCTCACGAAGAAGAAAAAATTGAGAGATGAAACAATCACCTTGACCGAGGAATGCAGTGCAATAATTCAACAGAAACTTCCTCCAAAGCTCAAAGATCCCGGTAGTTTCATAATTCCCTGCACTATAGGGAATATAACTATTGGGAAGGCATTATGTGATTTGGGAGCAAGTATTAACCTCATGCCACTTTCTATGTTGAAGAAGTTGGGGACGGATCGATGATGTCAAGCCTACCAGGATGTCGCTTCAATTAGCAGACCGATCAATTAAATATCCTTACGGTATTATGGAGGATGTCTTGGTGAAGGTGGATAAATTCATTTTTCCAGCTGACTTTGTTATTCTGGACATGAAGGAAGATGCAGAAGTTCCTCTTCTCTTGGGAAGACCCTTTCTTGCAACAGGTAGAGCTCTTGTGGATGTGCAACAAGGCCAACTAATGCTCATAGTACATGATGAGAAGGTGACCTTCAATTTGTTTGAGGCAATGCAACATCCAACTGATAGAGATACATGTAGCCGTGTAGACATTGTCAATTACTTGGTGGAGGAAACTTTTTCTCAACAGTATCCCTCAACTTCTCTTGAGAAAGTACTAGTGCAAGCTGTTGAAAATCTCTGTGAGGAGGATGAAGATGAGATAGCAGAATGTGTGAGACAGTTGGCAGCACTAAGTACAGAGCAAGCTGTGAACTTGAAAAGAGAAGAATTGAAGAAAGAGGAGGGCCAGCTAGAGAAACAGAAAATTGAGCTGAAACCACTTCCCTCCCACTTGAAGTACAGATTCCTTGATGATGATGAAGAAAGTCCGGTTATTGTGAGCAATTCATTGTCCAACTTGGAGGAAGAAAAATTGATGAGAGTGTTGAGGGAATACAAGACAGCAATAGGTTGGTCTATTTTCGACTTAAAAGGTATTAGCCCGGCATTCTGCATGCATAAAATTCTGTTGGAAAAAGAGTATAAACCGGTGGTGCAACCTCAACGGAGATTAAATCCTACAATGAAAGATTTGGTCAGAAAAGAGGTCCTGATGCTTCTTGAAGCGGGCATGATTTATCCCATTTTCGATAGTGCATGGGTGAGTCCAGTGCAAGTTATTCCCAAGAAAGGAGGGATGACGGTGGTCAAAAATGAAAAGAATGAGCTCATCCCTACAAGAACAGTAACCAGATGGAGAATGTGCATAGACTACCGCAAACTCAATAATGCCACAAGGAAGGACCATTTCCCATTGCCTTTCATGGATCAAATGTTGGAAAGGTTAGTAGGCCAAGCCTTTTATTGTTTTCTTGATGGCTATTCCGGGTATAATCAAATTGCAGTTAATCCGGAGGACCAAGAAAAGACAGCTTTTACTTGTCCTTTTGGTGTGTTCGCCTACTGACGGATGCCATTTGGATTATGCAATGCTCCTGCAACTTTTCAGAGGTGCATGCTCTCTATATTTTTTGACATGATTGAGAGCTCAATTGAAGTGTTCATGGATGATTTCTCTGTTTTTGGCTCATGTTATGATCTGTGTCTATCCAATCTAGCTTCTGTTCTTAAGAGGTGTGTAAACACCAATTTAGTGTTAAATTGGGAGAAATGCCACTTCATGGTTAAAGAGGGGATTGTTTTGGGACATAAAGTATCAGCAAAAGGAATCGAAGTGGACCAAGCAAAGATTGAGGTAATTGAGAAGTTACCACCTCCTGTGAATGTCAAAGGAGTGAGGACTTTCTTAGGTCATGCGGGTTTTTATCGAAGATTTATCAAGGACTTCTCAAAGATTGCAAAGCCAATGTGCAATCTTCTTGTTAAAGACTCTGATTTCAAGTTTGATCAAGATTGTTTGAGTGCTTTTAATGTACTAAAAGAAAAGCTGGTTTCCTCTCCTATTATAGTGGCTCACGACTGGAGTTTACCATTTGAACTCATGTGCGATGCCAGTGATTATGCAGTCGGGGCTATTTTGGGACAAAGAACAGAAAAATTCTTTCATGCCATCTATTATGCTAGCAAGGTCTTGAATGAAAATCAGGTGAATTATGCCACCACTGAAAAAGAATTGCTAGCTATAGTGTTTGATTTGGAGAAATTTCGATCTTACTTGATTGGGTCGAAAGTCATTGTCTATACTGATCATTCTGCCATCAAATACCTGCTCACTAAAGTTGATTCTAAGCCTCGTCTGCTCAGATGGATATTGTTGCTGCATGAGTTTGATTTAGAAATAAAAGACAAGAAAGGGAGTGAGAATGTGGTGGCTGACCACTTATCAAGGCCGAGAATTACAAGCAATCAAGGAGAAGGAGATTAACGAAGAATTTCCTGATGAACAATTGTTGATGGTATCTGAGAGGCCATGGTTTGCTGATATGGCTAACTTTAAGGCAACAAGTGTGATACCAGAAGATTTCACTTGGCAGCAGAAGAAGAAATTCTTCAAAGATGCAAATTTCTACATTTGGGATGATCCTTTTTTGTTTAAACTGGGCCCTAATGGGTTATTGAGAAGGTGTGTCACATCCGAGGAGGCACAAAGTATCATGAAACACTGTCATGATTCACCGTATGGAGGTCATTGTGGTGGAGAAAGGACTGCAGCCAAGGTGTTACAAAGTGGGTTCTTTTGGCCAATGCTCTTCAAAGATTGTCATGAATATGTCAAGCGTTGTGACAAGTGCCAGCGCACAGGAAGCATTTCCAGAAAAAATGAGATGCCCCTCAATAGCATTTTGGAAATTGAACCATTTGATTGTTGGGGTATTGATTTCATGGGCCCTTTCCCATCATCTTATTCCAATCTATACATTTTGGTGTGTGTTGACTATGTCACAAAATGGGTTGAGGCATGTGCAGCTGTAGCCAATGATTCCCAAACTGTGGTCAATTTCTTGAAGAAGAACATATTTTCCAGATTTGGAGTGCATAAGTGATGGGGGCACGCACTTTCGCAACAAGTACTTGGAGACATTATTGACCAAGTATGATGTAAAACACAAGGTTGCCACTCCCTATCACCCACAAACTAGTGGGCAAGCTGAAGTTTCCAATAGGGAGATAAAGAAGATTTTGGAGAAAACAGTTGGTGCTTCAAGGAAGGATTGGTCAAAGAAGCTAGACGATGCTTTGTGGGCCTACCGGACCGCATTCAAAACGCCATTGGGGTTCTCTCCTTGTCAGCTGGTTTATGGGAAGTCATGCCACTTACCATTGGAGTTGGAACACAAGGCATTTTGGGCCATAAAATTTCTGAATTTTGATTCCAATTTGGCTGGACAAAAGCGGTTCTTTGAAATTGAATGGTTTGGAAGAAATGAGGTTGATGGCTTATGAGAATGCAACCATTTACAAACAAAGAACCAAGGCTTATCATGACAAGCAACTGCTGAGAAGAGACTTCCAGCCAGGCCAACAAGTTCTACTCTTCAATTCGAGACTGAAACTTTTCCCAGGAAAGTTGAAGTCCAAATGGTCAGGACCATTTGTAATCAGAGAAGTTTTTCCACATGGAGCAGTGGAATTAGAAGACCCCGGCTCCACAAGAACTTTCAAGGTTAATGGGCAGAGATTGAAGCCATTCTTTGGAGGAGAAGTCTCCAGGGCAAGAGTAGCCCTTGTTCTACAGGATCCATGAAACGATCAAGCGTCAAGCTAGTGACGTTAAAAAAGCACCCTTTTTTGAGAGGCAACATGTTTGCCATGGTAACATGTTTGCCCTAAAAAAAAACTGCAGGTAATGCACGTGACGCGCAAGATATGCGCATGACGCGCATTTTTCAATTTTGATTCTGTGTCCCAATGCGCGTGACGCGCATTTACACTTTATAATCTGCGCGCGATGCGCAAAAGGCCTAATGCGTGACCCTAAAACAGGGCAAGGGATGCGCATGACGCGCAACATTAGCGCATGACATGCATTTTTTATTTTTGCTTCTGTTTCTAATGCGCGTGACGCGCATTTGCACTGCATCTGTTGCGCGCGACGCGCAGCATGGGTTACTAAATAAAATTAGTCGTGGCTCATTCATTTCAATCACTCAATCCATTTCCTAAAAAAACCCTAACTCTCAAAACTTCAAACCACTCAATCACACACTCAATCTCATTTTTTTAGAGGGCTTAATCTTCACATTTTCTTCACCTCATACATCATTCATCCTCAAGTAAGTGACTTTATGACTTCATTTCTCTTATTTTTCGTTTTCTTTCATCTCCATGAATGGTCAAAGAAGGTTTTCGAAACTATGAAGTTATTAGTTGATAAATTTGATCTTTGTTGTTGTGAGTTGTTGATTTCTTATGCCTTTGGGATTTGAGAACCTTAGCTTGTATTATTTTGGGAAGTTATGCATGATTAAGCCATTGTTGGTGTGTTATATGTTTATGTTTGCACACAATGTGTTTGACAAAATGCTTATGAGAGTATAGGGAATAGAACATGATAATGAGCCACATCATACTTCATATTTGTGCCATAAATTGTTTCAATGACAAAATCTGGTTGTCCTAAGTGTAATAATTGTGAAAATTATTTGTGATGACTAAGTGCTTGTCTAAATGCAACTTAGTGCATAGTGATTCTTTTGTCAAAACTCATTGAGATTTTCAACTTTTGCAAGAGCTTTAATGTGAAAACGTTGAATTGCTTTGATAATCTCTTTGTTGGAAAACCATGGTGGTGAAGTGATAATGCTCATAGAACTTTGAAATCTGTATTTGTGTTGGTACTAACATTGGAAACAATTTTGCACAAATCTTTGTTCTATGTGCAGGGAATTATGGCTCGTAACCCAGAAAAAAGAAAGAAGGCCACTGTTTCCTCTTCTTACGGAAGCTATGATACCCACCTTTTTCGATCTTTGGCATGCCACAACCATTATGCCACGATACCTACAAAGAAGGAATTTGTGAGGGAGAAGGCGTTTCAACTCAGTGACAATAATTTTCTGGAGATTCAGCACAACATAGTGCAGAGACATTGGGAAGCTTTCACCTCTTATCCCAAGAAAGCTAGCAAAAAGCTAGCAATGGAATTCTATGCTAATGCTTATCAGGCTGAAGATGACGACAGACCCGATGGCAACGCTAGATTTGTTAGTTATGCAAAGGGAAAGGCGGTTCCATATGATCCACATACGATCAACGAGCTGTTTGGTTTGCCTGATATTGAAAATTGTGGCTATCAAGCCAGAGACGAGTTGGACGGAGCAGATCAGGAGGCTATTCGACAGTTATTAATCAGGCCTGGGCAAGATTGGATGCAGAACCAAGATAGGACGGTCCGAAAAATAGAAGGTCGAAATTTGACTCCCACCGCAAAGGCATGGGGCGTATTTGTACTTAATACTTTCCTTCCTTGCGCCAATGCTTCAGAGCTAAATACAGATAGGGCCATCCTGGTGTTTGGCATCATGAATGGTGAGCCGATCAATGTGGGCCTAATTTTAGCTGAGAGTTTATACCACACGGCTCATGAAAAGGTGGGCAGATCTTGGCTGAGCCATGCATCTCTCATTCAGCTTTTATGTGAAAGGGTCCATGTGAAGGTTCCAAGCAAAGAAATCAGAGAAAATCCGATACTTTCAAGGACCCTCATAACTGGTGATTGGATCCGGAGGAATTCTATTCCACTTGTCCAGCCACCTCAACCTCCTCATCAGCATCACCAAGAACCAGAGGAAATGGGGGAGGCCCAAAATATGTTTGTTTATCCTCCGGTTCATAATTACCCTACGATGGCTGATTTTGAGAGACTAGCTGCTGATGTTTAGAGGATTGGGGTTCAGGTTGACAGCATGGCCTTGGAGCAAAGGGAAGAAGCAAGAGCGCAAAGGCGAGAGATGCAGGCTATCTATAGAGCCATTGGTGCCTACCAAAGTGGACAGTTCGTGAACATGGAAACCAACATTTTTCAGGAGCCTTACCCTGGTGATGGTGAAGGGCCTTCAGAGCCAGCTCCCTAGATCTTTCCTGTTTTCTCAGCGGTGGCGTCGGGCGGCCCACCCAATCATTTCACTCAGCGGTTGAGTCCCATGGCTCACCGTTTTAGTTTTCTACTTTTATCTTTTGTTTTCTTTTATTTTTCTGTTTAAATGTCAATATTCAATGTACTTTGTACTGATTTTTTTTGGGAACTCTAGTTTCCCTTTCTTGTATCTTGTGCTAAATGAATTCTTAAGTTGAGATGTTGGTCTGATAAGTGAATTTCTGGTTTGCTATTTTCATAATCCCCATGATATGCATGCTTATGAATTGTAATGGATACACAATTGGATTGTGACTTTGCATGCCTCTTTTTGATCTAAAATTTCATAAATAACCCTTTGAGGCATGTTAAGTAACATTTAACTGCAAGATTCGTTTGTGCTTGATTTCCTCTCTAACCAGTGAGCATTTTGTGCCAAACAGAACTTCTTCTTCTTGTGTGCTTCCGTTATATGTGACATTCTTCAGAATTTGACTTAGTTCTTAGGGTTTTGTACTTGCATGTTTACACACATTGAGGCAATATTTTTTTAATACCTAGAGCCTAAATACACCACCTAATCCATTTAACCCTTTGTTAGCCCGTTTGAGCCTAATTGTCCATTATTTGCGATCTAGCTTCATTACAAGCCTAAGACCGGAAAATCAATCGTCCCTACTTACTTGGAGTTCGGTGGGCCATTTTATGGCATGTCTTGGCATTTGATTAAGTTTGGGGTTGCTTGAGGGCAAGCAAAACTTCTAAGTTTGGGGTGGATGTACAAGGACTTAAATTGTCCAATTTTGTTTAGAATTTTGACTTGTTCATTGTTGTATATAAAAAAATACAATGACTTGTCCATTGTTGTATATAAAGAAAAATATTATGTAAAAATAAATAAATAAATAATTTATGGTCATTAATGTGTAAATATTACTCATTGTTCTTGATCAATTGTGTTGGGAGAGATTTGTGTTGAATGAATACAAGGGTTGGATATCAATGTCGTGAAGTGGCTTATTTCTGACTCCAAGATTATGAGCCTACTATCCAAATAATTTCTACCCTTACCTAAGCCCCGTTACAACCTTAAAGACCTCTTGAATGTGTATTGCATTGCATTGTATTTACTTCTTTAGAACTTGGTCAAGCCTATGGTAGGGTGTTGCGTGTGATGTGATTGAGAGAATGATCCGACTAACACCTGAGTGAGAGTGAAATATCATTTGTGAGGAAAGTCTGATAAGTTTAGCATAATTGATAATTGTACGTTGTGTTGCTTGATGTACTTATTTGGGAGGATTTGAATTGAGAAAGCAAGTGATATAAGAAGGCATGAATTGTCACTTTTGACAAGTGTGATTAAAAAGTAAGTTGATTAAGCATGTGTTGATGGTGGAGATTGAAAATGCATCCATTAGTTTCATTTTGACCCATGTTTTTAATTTATTTTTGCTTGAGGACAAGCAAATTGCCAAGTTTGGGGTTGTGATAAGTCTTCATCATATGTGAATTTAGAGTGCTTAATTGAATTAAATACATGAGGAATTGAGAGAGTTAAATATATATTGAGCTTAAACTTTGAAATTCTTTGCACTTGGTTGATTGATTGCATATTTTAACTTCTACATTATTCTCATGTATGTTGCACTTGATTTGCTAGGAATGGAAACAAAACCAAAAGAAGTTACTCTCAAAAACTCAATTAAAGGCAAAGAAGAGGATTCGTGAGAGCTTAAGATTCGAAGGCATCCGAATACGCGAAAAAAGCCAAGTTTTGGAGCAATGCGGCGTGTGTATTCTTTGCGAACAAAGGTGTGCGGCGTGGCGCATTTTGGAATTTTGGCTCTGTCTTTAAATGCGCGTGACGCGCTGCTGCAGGCAAAAGAGTGCGCGTGACGTGCATTTTTAGAGTTTTGGCTCTGTCTTCAAATGCGCGTGACGCGCACTGGTCATCATGTATTTGCGCGTGACGCGCATCAGTGTCTTCTGCTAACCGAGGCTAATGCGGCGTGGCGCTGGCTCGTGATGCGCATGGCCAGCGCCTTGTCGCAGAATTCATTTAAATAGATAGTTGTTCACTTTTTGAAGCATCTTGGACCTTTTCTGAAACCAAAAACACCGTGGACAAAGACAAGGAGTGCTAGGGTTCCATTTTTCTTCATCTTCAAGGAGGATTCAATCTTGGGAACAAGGTTTGGATCATCAATGGAGTTTTCTTCTTCCATATGTTTATTTTTCTCTTTCACTACTATGAGTAGCTGAATTCCTTAGATTAGGATGAGATGAATCATGTTCAAACTCTTATGTAGTTAGTTCTCTTATATTAATACAAGTATATGTTATGTAATTTGAGTTTCCAATCTCTATACTTCATGCTTTTCAATATTTGATCACTATTGCATTGATTTTAGGTTTTTCATCTTGATTGGAAAATAGGATGAATGAACTTGAACTGAGATTAGTAACCATAATCATGATAATTATAGGAATATAACTTGTGGTTATGTGTTCTAATGAATCACTGTTCTTATTGCTTAGTCTAATCATTAATCACCTAAAGGATTAGGGTTTGTGGTTAGAATAAAGGGTTTATGAGGCAAGGGATTGTCCTTAAGCTAATTCAGTTTATTCGAACTTCAATTTATATGAGATTACTTAAGTTAATGATGAACTAGTTACATAAGAGTGGGTACAAGAGGATTCAACTCCTAGTCGTTTTTACCAATTGATATTTCACTTCCATCTCTAATTTTACTTGTTCTAAATTACAATTGAAATCAAAATACCCTAATCATTCTCGTTCAAAGTAATTACACACTTGTTTTCGTTGATAAACATCATAATCCCTGTGGAGACGATACTCTACTCATTACTATATTACTTGTTGCGATTGGTGCACTTGCCGTAAAAAGTAGTGTATTAAATTACGCTAACAATATGCCTCATACTCTTGTTTGAGTCCTGTCTCCCTTCTTACATCACTTGGATAATGCAATAACAACGATGCATACAAGTATGAAGTTATTTTTTCATGTACGCCTTGCACTCATTTTTCGGATGTTCCTCGCTAGGGTCATCCATGGGATAGATCCATCCTTCGACGCCACCATCTCTGACTCTACCCTTTTTCCATGATCATGGCCATTCTCCTCACCCACCATTCAATTCTATCCCTCCAAAATCAGTTTTTACTAATTTGATCGGAACTAAAAAACATATTTAACCCTTTAAATAAATTACACCACCGACCCCAAGGTGTTGGATACGCCACTAGTCCACGGACTTGAGACTTGACAACATTATACCACAGATTCAATTCCTCTCCCCCACGGTTAATTTCCATCTATTTAGAAGAAGAGATTGGCACGGTTTTGTTTCCTTGTTTTCATCCATGGACCAAATTAGTTAATGTTCTCGTTATTAGGCTTATGTTTTTGGCCCAATATTCTGATTTTCTTATCCTTAATTACATGCAATACCCTATTTATTCAGCATGTGATATAGTAATGCTTTAACTTGTGCTTATGAAATACTATTCTCTAGTTTTGTGCCAAAACCTGCTGCAGCAGTTGTTAATTATATTTTAGTCTTGCTTCAGCCACTTCATACTTTTTGCAGTGAGAATATTACATGTATTCTTCACAGTGCATGTGGCATTTACTAGTTTGTTTTATTTTCATATGCATTTCCTAGTTTCTCGCTATTAAATTAATTAAAATCCTCTAGATCCGTGTAATAGTTGAATCTCATTATTTTCAACAAGTTGTGAATTGTGATCACCTTAAAATGTAAGATATGTTTATGCATTGACATTCACTTTTTGCTTACTGAAATTAAGTACTTTTTAAGCAATCATTAGAATAATCCACTAGGCAAGTACCAAACTCTATATTAGTAATTAGCATGCTTGGAATATGGAATTCAATCTCAATATCCTCTATTTCAAGTTGTTCATTCTGATTTACCTTTATGATCTTATATCATACCACGATATCACCCTCCATACTTTGATCTTCAAATTCAAATCAGCTTCAAGGTATTATTATCCCATGATTAATCTTTGTGTCCTTATTTCAATCTCAGTCTTGATGATGTGGCTGAATGAATATCTTCTCTTTGAGTTACATATGCTCAGTCATTTCATAATCTGAAAGCTCACATCTCAAATTTCAAGGTATGTATCCTTTTTGAGAACTTTAGGCACTTTTATGTAAGAAAGCATGAAATCTTTGGATATTTTCAGTCCTGAAAATAGAGGAATGACAAAACATAATGTTAATACAAAGTTCAAAAGATGGAGGGGTGTTTATTTGTTTATCTTTATAGCTGGTGCTCTTGCTCTTCTCCTTTCTGGAGCAGCCATGTCCAAATTCTCCTCCTTCAAGTCATTTCTTGGTGTTGAATCATTTTACACCAATCCTACTCGTGAAGGAAGCACAAATTTGAATCAAAATGAAGTGATAACAACTGTGCAAATTGTGATTCAGAAAATTCA
This sequence comes from Calophaca sinica, assembly GCA_037113605.1. Taxonomy (NCBI): domain Eukaryota; kingdom Viridiplantae; phylum Streptophyta; class Magnoliopsida; order Fabales; family Fabaceae; genus Calophaca; species Calophaca sinica. Next base: position 119,735,012 of record CM073731.1, read on the forward strand.
AAAGGAACTTGACAAACTGAGGGAAATTGAACAGGATCCATCATCATCATCATCATCATCACAATCTGTATTGAAACAAGGTGCTTTCCTTGCTGACATATTAGGACTTCTTGAGTCTGTGGCATCATCTAACCAACAAAATGGTAGCTTCATCATTCATCCTTTGATGAAAGAAAAGAAACAATCTGATGAACCTGCTGGTTACTTTCTGCGAGAGGAGATCCGAAAGTATGTAAGAATCAAGCCAAACAGATTAGGAAAACAAAATTTCATGGGGGCAAATGCAACCTTCACTAGCATAGGACATGCATGTTTTGGCATGAAGGAAGAGCTTGAAGAGTACATGGATTATGATATTGGAGAAATATGCAATGATGATTGGAAACTAGCTCAAAAGCTTATGGTTCATGGATGTGATCCATTACCAAGGAGAAGGTGTTTTTCAAGAGCACCTAAACTATACAACCAACCATTCCCTATCAATGAATCCATGTGGAAACTCCCTGATGATAGAAATGTTAGGTGGAGCCAATATAGGTGCAAGAATTTTTCTTGTCTTGCCAACAAGAACACTCAAAAGGGATTCTTCAAGTGTGTAGATTGTTTCAATCTCACTTATCATGAGATGCCAAGATGGATAAGATTGGAGGATGAGGCTAATTCAAACCAAACAGCTGATTTCCTTATATCTGAGGTTCTTGGAATTAAGCAAGGAGATATCAGAATAGGATTGGATTTCAGTGTTGGAACTGGCACTTTTGCAGCTAGGATGAGGGAACTCAATGTGACAATAGTTTCAGCAACTATTAATCTAGGGGCACCCTTCAGTGAAATGATAGCTTTAAGAGGACTTGTTCCTCTTTACTTGACTATAAATCAAAGGCTTCCATTTTTTGACAACACTCTTGATTTGATTCACACAACAAGATTTCTAGATGGGTGGATTGATTTTGTGCTGCTGGATTTTGTGTTGTATGATTGGGATAGAGTTTTGAGGCCAGGGGGGTTGCTTTGGATTGATAGCTTTTTCTGCTTGAAGGAAGATCTGTATGATTATTTGCAGGCCTTCAAAATGCTGAGATATAAGAAGCACAAATGGGTTGTTGTTCCAAAGGTTGATAAGGATGATCAAGAGGTTTTCTTTTCTGCTGTTTTAGAGAAGCCTCCTAGGCCATTCCGGTGATCTTACATCATAATGTTGTTCTCTTCTTGCCTATGTGGTTCCCAACATTCTTCATTCTCGGTTAGTATTTGAAACCAAGGTTTTAAATCAAGGTTTGTGACCGCATTCTGAGCCGCAACAATAAGGTTTTTGGAGTCTCTTCAACCTCAACACGGCAGTGATTTAGGCCGCATCAGTCGCATTTAAATGCGATTCTCTGCAATATCAAGAATCGCGATGCGACCGCGATTTAACACCTTGTTTGAGACATGTTACATTTTGAACATTTTGCATACTTGTCTTTTGTGTTGTGTTAATAAATTTGTAGAAATGTTAATTGTTGAATATATAGTATATGTCAATAATGAGCTTCATAGTTGAATATATAGTTCAATGTCTATTCATAATTGTGTCTCCTTCATCAGCTTTGCGCTCTCTTTTTACACGCGACTGATTTTGCTATTATTCTTTAGTTCACTCTTATCTTATTGTTTATTGTAACAGCAAGTTCAAGTGCAAGTGCTTCTACCTCCACAAAAATTTGAATTGTAACCTTTCTTGTTCTCACACATATCAGTATAGCTGCATTGATATAAAAAAAAATTAAAAAAAAAACAAATTAACCACTTTTTGCCTACCTCGTTCTTTTTTTTTTTTTTTTTTTTGTTGTGATAGCTAGTATTTGGTTGACTAGATTGATCATTTGTCTTCTGATTAACCACTTTTTGCCTACCTCGTTCCATTTTATTCATCTAAAGAACTAATTGATATATGTAAAAAATAAAAATAAAAAATTTGTTCCCCGGGTTTTCAAGGTGCTATATAATTAGTTGGTTAGACTTGGATATATCATATATGAGCAAATTTCAAACAATTTCTTCCACGTTCATACAGCACAAAGTCTCTAATTATCAAATGTCTCGTTCGATTAAATTTTGATAGAATTGATTTTGAGATTAACGTTAAAAAGAATTGATTTTAATTTTATTTTTTAATTTAATATTATAATTATGTATTTGGTGGGTAAGTACGAGGTACCTTACCCCGCATCCATCCTTATTAAATTTATAGGTAATTTATACTTACACATATAGTATCTATAATCTGGTAACATTACCCATCATGGATAACTTTTTGTTTTGATTTCTGGTATAGAGTTCTGGTGAGACCAGCGTACATTAGGATACTTCCAACATTCGTATCATAAGCTAGAGAATCTAGCAGTCCATAATTTAATTTAAGGCTTCAATTATAGTTACTCCCTCCGTTCCATAACTTTAGTGGTTTAAGGTTTTCACACACAGACCAAGGAATCATTTAATTGAAGTATATTTTTACCAAAATAGCCTTATTAATTGCTGCAGGTTTCAAAATAATCAACTAAATATTTGTGGGATTGTGTCAATTTTCAATGTAAACACAATAAATATATGAAGGGTATACTTAGAAAAAAATGTAAATTACATCTTGGGTTTATAAAACACCCATTGTTTTGAAACAATTTTTTTTTGCTAAAACTACTAAAGTTATGGAACGGAGGGAGTACTAAAAATGTGTGTGAGCATGAATTTCACTATTTTTATCATTTAAAGCATTATAAAAATGCGTGCGAACATTCATATCATAAAATAAAGGATTATCGACGAGAATGGATTCCCTGCAGTGAGAATTTCACTGCATTTTTCTGCAGTGTTAATCCTCACCCTTGAAACATCCACTCCCCCTTTTTTTAATATTTTTCACACACACTCTCATTGCATCAATGGATAGGATTTCACGGGAGAAAATCAATGGAGAAAATCACGGGAGAGGATCCCATTCCATTATCGACCTACCCGAGCCTCGGCTCGTGGGTTTTTGCCTCATTTGCGTAAAAGCATTTGATGGATATGTATGATCAATTCAAGAGGACGGTTACGGATTACCTAACCTACCTGAGCCTCAGCTCGTGGGTTTTTGCCTCAGTTGCTTTAAAGCATTTGATGGGTATATCTGATCAATTCAAAAGGACAGGCGGATCACTCGACCTACCCTAGCCTCGGCTCGTGGGTTTTGCCTCATTAGCGTAAAATCATTTAATGGGTATGTCTTATCAATTTAGGAGGATGGTCACAGATTATCCGACCTACCCGAGCCTCGACTCGTGGGTTTTTTTTTCTTATTTGCGTAAAAGCATTTGATGGGTAAGCCTGATCAATTCAGGAGGATAGTCACCAATTACCCGAGCCTCGACTCAGGGTTTTTGCCTCATTTGCGTAAAAGCATTTGATGGGTATGTCTGATCAATTCAGGAGGACGGTTACATTCGGTCAACATATTGAGGTGATCAAAGGACTCCTTGTTGCTAAAAATCTATTTACAAAAGGCAAGTACAAAATTAGTCCAAGCATTGAAGTGACTGAGGGACTCTGATAAAAAAAACCTCTTAGGGAAACCGAGAACCAAAGCATTATTAAAACGGCCAAAACAAAAACACAAAAAATCTCAGAATACACCGGGAAAAATAAAATTATTATTCGTGCATCTGGATTCTTTTATGTATTGCAGGAAAAATTGCCTTGCAGGCTTAGCGCTCAAAAGACTTGTATAGTACCTGCTGGTCAATCTAGCTGATAGAGCGTTTTTTTCTTACAAGCTCAGCACTCGAAAGGACTGTGTACCATGTCGGATCGACCGGCTAAGGGGAAAAAGGACTCAAAAATATGACCGGACACCATACTTCAGTTTACAGTAGGGAGGCAAGCATGTGTTCGGCCGAGTAGGGAGATGAATACTTACTTCCGATCAATCAGCCTTCCCCCTAAATTGATCATCCATCTGGACTCAAATATGAGGCCTATTATTAGGCCCCATTTTGTAACTATATAAGGACATCCACCCAAAAAGATAAGATAACTTCAATACCCTACTGATACTACTATATTGAAGGGGACCTAATTTTGGCATCAGAGTGGCTTTGCAGGTACCCTCATAGACGGCACAACCACAACAGACTCCTCACTGGTAGATCCTCCATCTTCAACCTTCTCCCAAGGTATCCCACCTATTTCACTTGTGAACAGTCTCTGATTATTAAGTGTCTCATTAATTTGTTTTAATTTAATAGAATTGATTTTGAAATTAAGGTTAAAAATAATTGATTTTAATTTTATTTTTTAATTTAATATTATAATTATATTTATAACTATATAAACAAATAAATAAATACGTGCATATATAAGGTGGGGTGAGTACCAAGGACCTTACCCCGCATCCATCCTTATTAAATTTATAGGTAATTAATACTTATATACATACTACTCAGGTAACGTTACTCATCCTGGATAATTTTTGTGGGTATCCATATATATTTGGTCAATTGCTTATTTTGATTCCTAGCTGAACGTGAAAGAAAATATAGTTATGTTGAGATCAGCGAACATTAGGATACTTCCTGCGTTTATATCTAAAATAGAGAATCTAGCACTCCAACATTCAATTAAATTATAGTTACTAAAAATGCGTGTCAACATGAATTTCATTCTTTTTTATCGTTTAACGCATTCTAAAAATTGTTTGATGATAGCCTTCAAAACATTCATCTCTTTATATGAAATTTGAATCGTCATTGTGACCAATGGTTGTGGCTCAATTGATTAGTCAATGTTGAGGTTGTGGGGGAGAACATGGTTTGGATCCCCGCAAAGCACATCTTTGGGGAGGGAAAAGAGCCTTAAGTTGCGACTTAACCACCCGAGCAAAGATTAGCTCTATAGTCAGTCCAAAAGATCAAAGATTGTGGAGATATTCTATCGACCCACTAGCTAGCCAAATACCCTAATTACAGTGAGTTCCTAAATAAAAAATGATACTTAAATCTTTGGGAATCAGTTGTATCAACATTCTAATTTTTTTTTTTGGACAGAAATCACCATTCTAATGTTAGATAAATAAAAATACATATTTTTATTTATTATACTGCGTATTTTGAGGAACACAGTGCAACAAGTAGAAGGATTTAAGAAAGCAACTTTTGAGTTGCTGGTCTTACTCTCGGGTGAGCAACTCACCGATTTTTTCATGCTCTTTTAGTGTATTTGGAGAAGAAGAAATGATAGAGTATGGAACGATGTGGAGATGGCCGCGGGGTCTGCTGTCAAGCTGGCTCGTGAATTTACTTCAAGCTGCAGGATGGTGCACTCAAAGGATCAAGATGTGGGTTGGCATATATCCAGGGAAGTGGATTTAATTTGGAAAAAACTAGCACTTGGCAGGCTAAAGTGCAACTCAGATGCAGCAATTTTTGCAATAGAAGGTTCATTTGGAGTTGGTGTCTGTGTTAGAAATGATCAAGGCGCGTTCGTGGTGGCAAAAGCTATGTGGTTTTCGGGTTCACCAACTCCCAAAGAAGCCAAGGCCATTGCTTTACTGGAGGCTATCAAATGCGTTAAGGATGAAGGTTTCACTAGTATGTCTTTTGAGCTCGATTGCAAGGCAGTGGTGGATGATATTGCCACACAGCAACCCCTCAACAATGAAATAGGCACTATCTTAAATTCTTGTAGAGATCATTTAAAGAGGTTACAAAACTATGAGGTTAGTTTTATTTGGAGACAAGCAAACTTCGTTGCTCATAGCCTGGCTAGAGCATCTAGGCTTTATGCTAGCTCCCAACTGTTTAATTCAATTCCCTCGTGTATCACTGGATTATTATTGAATGAAATGAAGTGAGTTTGCTGCTTTCAAAAAAAAATATGTATTTAGAGTTTTGTATGTTAAATCTAATCAAATAATTTTCATTCATTAATTATTCAATAAAATGAAAATTTCAATTTCTTTAAACAATGCTTTAATTTTTTTAAATAAAATATTAATAAGGAAGTCTTTATTTTTTTGAAAAGGATAAACTTATTCCATTTCCTTTAAAATAGAGTCAAAAATACAAGCTGACATATAATCAAAACATTGATGACTAGCATGGAATTTTGATGCCCAAGCTAACAAGTGGGCAACAAAATTCGCTTGTCTCCTAATATTACTAACTGAGTAGTTTGGACATTGACGCAACTTCTCCTTGCAATTGTTGATGATAACTCCAACCTCAGTTTGGCAAGTGGTGTCTCTATGAATGTTGTCTAATACAAACTTACAATCCACTTCAAAGATGACATTATCAAACCCCAAGTTGCCAACCCAAGAGAGAGCTTCCCAAAGACCTCTTGCTTCTGCCTCTGTTGCATGAATTGTTCCATCCAAAACCATTGTTTTAGCACGTAGGAATTCACCTAAATGGTTTCGAATGCACATGCTGTAACCAAACTTTTGCTGGTCCATAAAAACTGCCGCATCCACATTACATTTGACAGAACCATGTGCTGGTTTTTGCTAAGTTTCAGAACTCGGTTGCTGCTGTAGGTTGTGGTTCGAGTTCCTTTGCTTCTTAGCCATCTCCCAGTCGATAAGCACCTGCCTGGCCGAGAATATTGACAGCAAAACTTCATTCTCCTGATCGTTCCAAACCTTGTCATTCCTACACTTCCACAAGGCCCATAAAATCATAACAAAATCCTGCTGCTACACATCACCCACGGTTTGGAGCATAGTAAATACTAAGTCTGGCACACCAGTAGCCTGTTGGATGAAGTCCCTCATAGTTTGCTCTAAACCAGCAGCCCTCCACACACTCAATGCCTTCTTGCAACCAAAAAAGACATGCCAATCATTTTCTTCCCCAACTTCACAGAATGGACGGTGACTTTGACAGTTTACCCCTTTGGTATTCAACCGTGTTCTGGTTGGAAAAACACCCCTAAGGATTCTCCAAATGAGAAGTTTAACTTTTGGTGGCACCTTGAGTTTCCACACCCGCATCCAATCACCTTGGACCTTGAGATGATTATTGTCCACAAGTTGTTCCATTACACCATAGTAAGCAGATTTTACCGACTAAGTGCCATTCCTACTTAACTTCCAGATAGGAGTATCTTCGGTTCTCACACAAGGCAAAGGCATGTTAAGAATATTTTCCGCATCAATGTTATTAAAAATAGATCTTACCACATCATGCTTCCAAGTATTTTTTGAGTTATCAATAAGGTGAGCCACGGTCCAATGCTCCGTGCCCACAACCGGAAGAGTTGTCACCATTGAGGTCTCAGTTGTTCGCACCCATGGTTGGTGCCAAATACCAATGTTCCTTCCATCACCAATTCTCCATCTCAATCCTAACTTGACTGTCACCCGGGAAGTGTGGATGATACGCCAAAGGTAGCTGGGATTATGACCCAACTGGGCCCCCAAAAAATCCCCATTTGGGTAGTATTTTGCTTTGAAGACCTGGGAAACTATAGCATCATGATTGGTGGCAATCTTCCACCCCTGCCTTCCTAGCATAGCCAAATTAATACCATAAAAGTGACGAAAACCCATAACTCCATATCCCTTCCTCATAGTAAGCTTTTCTCAACTCAACCAGTTGATGCCTCTTCCAGATCTACTATTAGACCCCCACCAAAATGAATTAATCATCCGCTCAATCTCCCCCTAGGGAGAGAGGGAGAAGAAAGGTGCTCATACAGTAAGTTGGGATTAACTGAGCTACTGATTTAACCAGAACTTCCCTCCTTATTTTCAAAAGATGCTTGCCTTTTCACTGCTGCACTTTCCTCCAGACTTTCTCTCTCAAGTAGGCAAAAATAGCTTTATTGTCTCTCCCTATCATAGGTATTGTTATATGTTGTTGATTATTATTATTATTATTATTATTATTATTATTTATTATTATTATTATTATTATTAAAAACAATTTATCAGTTAAACACTCATGCATTGCATGAGATACTTCCTACTAGTATAAATTATTTATAAATTATTCTATAATGAATTTTTAATAATGTTCTAAATTATCAATAAAGAAAATATTAAGTACTTTTTATGAAATGCATTTATTTTAAGTTAATATTTTACCATCCGATAACTTATTATATTAAATGATGTAATCAATCACACATTTAAAAATATACTTAGACTTTTCATAAATAAAAAAATAAACTTAGACTAATTAACAAATTTAGCGATTTCTCAAGTCCAATTTTTTGCAAAAAGGAGGAGCCGTCCAACACTCCAACTCAGTCATCTTTCCCAATGGATAGTCGCCACGTGTTATTTCTCCTTTTATCTGTCGGTCACTACTTTTCGAAAGCATCCACCGCCATCAGTGACTCTGCACTCCACTATTTCTCTTACAACCAGTAACTTTGTTTTTTTATGTACCAAAAAAAAAACCACCAAAAAAAATGAAATGACAACTTTGCATAACTTCAATAATCAATAATCTAAGTTAAATTTTATTCGAAAAAAAGAATAAGCATTTTTGTTACCAATAAAAAAAAGAATAAGCATTTTAAGCAACATTATTCCTTATTTTAAACATAAAATAATTATCTTAAAAAAGTCATATATCTTTAATAAAAATATTTACAACAACCAGTAACAACTTAGTTTCAACGTCATGGAGCACTGGAGCAGCATTCACAGTTTAGCACATGCATTGCCGTCAATTTCAACGGCGTTAAAAACTTCGACCGCATCAAAACACAAACCGTCAAACGCCGTCTCCTCCTATTCTCTCTCGTTCCAGATTCAAATCAGATTCAAATATCTCCCGAACCTCAGCTTTGGTTTCCAGACCTCGTTCCGCACAACACTATAAAAAGTCGCTCGAATCACACCACACTTGCTTCGCAACGCTACTCGCACCGAGCCGAAAGTGAAAAATCTACAATTTCTGTACCCGCATCCGAAGATTTAGGGTTTCCGGAGAAAAATGGCAGATGAATCGGAGAGCACGGTGACGGCGGCGAGTGGTGAATCGATACTTGACAAGATTACCGAGAAGCTTCACGGTCACGATTCTTCCTCCGATTCCGATACCGATTCCAAATCCGATAAACCTGTCCTTTCGTCGGTTAAGGACAAGGTTTTTCGCCTTTTCGGAAGGGAAAAGCCCGTTCACTCCGTCCTCGGCGGCGGAAAGCGTATGGATCTCTCTCTCTCTCTCTCTCTCTCTCCACACACACACACACGCTGTTTACTTGTGATTCTGATAGAGATCTGTGAAAAAGTAATATTCTGAATGCTACATTTGGTTAAATTTTATTTTTGATTTATTATTATTTATTATTACAGAGGGAGAATCGCGTTCTATGAAAATCTATTAAGGCATTTATGTGTGACATTGAATTTAAGATCTTGTGTGTCCATTATTTGCCACTGTTGAATCTAAAGAGCATTTGCTTGTGGTGAATTTTTCTTCTAGTTTTTTCTTTCTTAGGCAGTTCATTGAATCGTATTTGTGAATCATGATTTATCGAAGATTGTCTAAACTGGGAAACTTGTGGAATGATGCGATTCTTACTTATACTGCCATTAATTGTCTAATTTGTTTGCTACTGTAGCAATTGGTTTAGGTCAGGGACCCTTTTTTTTATTGTTTGTTTTTTTTTATTGTTTGTTATATTCTTTGTTAATTATCTTATTGGCTATTGTCAATTGCAGCTGCTGATGTGCTTTTATGGAGGAACAAAAAGATATCTGCTGGTGTACTTGCTGGAGCTACTGCTGTTTGGGTGTTTTTTGAGCTGCTTGAATATCACTTCCTTACTCTCATCTGTCACATTTTGATTCTATTGCTTGCGCTTTTGTTTTTGTGGTCCAATGCTCATACCTTTGTTCACAAGTAAGACTCTGGAACTTTTTGATCTATTGAACCAACACAAGTCTTGCACTTTGGAATATGCTCTTCTCTAACCATTTGCATGTGATGTCAAATAATATTGTAGGACTCCACCTCGCATCCCAGAAGTTCATCTTCCTGAAGAACCATTTCTGCAAGTTGCATCTGCATTGAGAATTGAAATCAACCGCGGATTTACTGCCTTGCACAATGTTGCTTCTGGAAGAGATTTGAAGAAATTCCTCATTGTATGTAACCTGCTAACTTCTAATTCCATGCATGTTAAATGTTTTATTCATAAGCAATCTTCACAAATTATGTGGGGTAAATGATAATTATAATTACTTCATAAGTTAAAAGACGTTGCCTTCCAGAGTTTTGAATTTCCTAGGACTACTGATTACTGTACCTGTGATTCCTAATATAGCGTTACTTTAGTTTTCATGAAGAACTGAACTATTGTCGTCGTATCATTGACTTTTGCTGAGGATTTTGTTGTTGACGTTTTGTTAGGTTATTGTTGGCTTGTGGATTCTATCAATTGTGGGGACCTGGTGCAATTTCTTGACCTTGTTCTACATAAGTAAGAATAATTTATACTGATTTGATGCTTATATTTTTTTAGCTATGAACTATGAAATTTTACTGATTTGCATAATCTTCATTTGCAGCTTTTGTTTTGTTGCACACGGTTCCTTTCTTGTATGATAAGTATGAGGATAAGATAGACCCTTTGGCCGAAAAGGCAGTCTTTGAGATTAAAAAGCAGTACGCTGTGTTTGATGCGAAGGTCTTGAGTAAGATCCCAAAAGGTCTGTTGAAGGGCAAGTTAGCTTAGTGTGTAAGAATTTGTCTCCTTTCGCGAAAGGGGAGAAAGAAAAGAAGAGGCTCCAGTTGAGTATTTTTATATGCACAAGAGCCTCGTGTCTTTTGGCATATACCAAGCCTTGTTTTGGGTTGTTTCTGGGCGGGTATGATACTCGGAAAGATTAGCTTTAAATTTTGCTATAAGCATATGGATTTTACTGGTTATAGTGTTGGACATCTTGTAGTTGTTCAATTATTAACTGTTGCTGTAAGCTCAAAATATTTATGTTAAGGTTTTGTTTTTGATAAAAAAAAACGTTGGGTTTCTCTGATGTGTACATGCTGGAAAAAATGTTCCGAAGTGCAATGATGATAACATAGACTAAATTAGTGTGTGATTCATGTCATCTTAATTCAAGGAAAAGGTATTGGAGTTTATATTTATATTTATCCTAAAATTTAGTCATTGAATATGATGTATTTAAGATTAATTTTAGGCCATGTATTTTATAAATTGCTTACAGGAGTTTTAACTCGAGGACCTAAAGCAATATCTCATTTATCCGTTTCCTTTGAACCAGGTTACATTTTATGATGGGAGATTTGGTAAATGGTATTTTGCTAAATGGTTTTTCGCTCTTAATTCTTGGGGCTGGATGAGTTGGTTTGATGGAGGTTTGTTGAGTATACATTCTTTTCATTTTTGAAAAGAAATTGAGATTTACGTTATTATAGTTTTTAGGGTATAAATGCATATATTTTTAAATTAATTAGTATTTAATTTTTTGAACTTTCATATTTTTTAAAATGGTAAATTTAAAATTCTTAGCATGTAATTTCTAAAATACGTGAGGTCTTAAATTCTTTCAAAAGAAAAAAAAATTAAAGTTTTTAAATGGCAAAAGTCTTGTCAATTCGTCATTAAATAAGTTCTTTAGGACCATTTCAATGTGAAGACAAAATCCAAATGGAGGCATTGTCTAACATGGTTATCAGCGTCTTATGATATATACGAGTCGTATCACAATACGAAACGAAAGTGAACCCAATAGATATGAATCGTTGTGTGTATCTTTTTGGACATGAAACCCAGCATTCATTTAGATGAATTGTAACTTGTCTTTGAACTTTGTGTAGTCAGCCACTTTTCCCCCCTTTAATTTTGTGTAGCCAACCACTTTTCTTTTGTTATTTTGATAATCTAGAATTATTTTGAGGTTTGTATATAATATATAAGCTTATGTTTTTGCGTATGTCACTTATTTTTACTTAAAATTTCATGTTTTTATTGATCATGTATCTTACAATGCATAATAAGATTTGATTCACGATTCGGAAAATATGTCTTCCGATTTAGGATTCGAATCTCAATTTGATGACTATGTTGTCTAATACAGACCATACTCATACTCATAGGTGGTCCTTGGTGGAATAATTTTCTTTCAATTCCCACCGTTAGATATCACAGCTCCGCCAGATCTAATAATGGGCTCTCCGTACCGGATTGTTTCCTTTTTCTGTTTTCCCTTTCCCTTCTCCCTACTCCTCCACCCTCAACCTAAGCCACTGTCGTGTGCGACAACGCTCATCTCTCTCTCCCCTATTCAAGCTCACCCATTGGAACCGCTCACTACCCACCTCTTTGAAACCACCCAACACAACAACAAATCTCATCGCAACTCAACCTCACCCTCACTGCCTAATTTACCATATGTTTATCCATGTCTTGGGGCCTCTTCCAATAGTTGTTGTCTGAGAATGAAGTTACAGCCCACCACCACGACCTTTCCCTCCCTCACCCGCTCCTTCCCCCTTCCAGCCACCACCCTTTTCCCCACACCACCCCTCCCTCGTTCCTTCCATCCCCACTACCCCTTCTCCCCCATTTTACAATATTGACTGCACCCCACCCCTTTCTCCCCCTTGCCTCCCACCGCATGCAACCTCTCCCCCATTTTCATTTTCATTTTCATTTTCGACACCTATCCCTTTAATATGCTACACGAAACTCATTTCTAGCTACTTGAATCCTTAATCACCGAGCGAAAGGTGTTTGGTCTTTGTCGAGAATGGAGAAGAATTGCAATTGTGGATTTGTTGGAGATGGAGATGATGTCGTACTTGGTTGAAGAAGTCAACATCGACAGTAGCAATGGAAGAAACTTCTAGAATTGTGAATTGTTGGCTTCTAGAAAAGCTCTGCACACCAATCTGAGCCCTTCTAGAAGAGTCACGGGTCCATGGTGGCCTCAAACCACTATCGATAGTAGCCAACGACTACTAAAGAAGGGATATGGGAAGAGACGAGAGAAAGGGGAGAGACTGAGGGTTGTGACTGAGACTGAGATGACGTGCGATTTGGTGTGAATAATGCATGATAGAATCTTACGAGTCTGGTTAATCTAACGGCTCTGGAAAGTCATCTATCGTGAACCACATATAATAGTGGTTCATGATAGCCTTCGTCTAGAAACTGATATTTAGAGTAAGATGAACAACAGTACATATATTTATTCTTTGGTCTTTAGCCACGGACATACTTAAACTTAAACCACCTCAATCGGATAACATATACCCTTCTGGGACCTTATACTTTTCTAACTACAGCCAATTGAAACTAAACGTGATACTCATTTTCTTCAACATTGGTCCATGAAATATAAATCTGAAATTTTCGGCTGACTATTTTCCCAACATAAATACACGACACGCTTACACGTGAAGCATCTTTCTACAAAAATATTGGACCGAGATTATGATAATAATTACTAAATTAAATACCATAAGATCAGATTAAATGATATATAAGCAGATAAAACATCTTGAGGAAATCAAATATGCATTACAAAATGGAGAATACATTATGGCTGCCAACTGGTATGCACTACAAAATGGAGAATACATTATAGCTGCCAACTGGTTTAAGTATTAATATAAATTGAAGAGATATAATGATATTATTTGACATCTACATTAATATCGGGATAATTTTTCCAAAATTATATACGTGAATCCACACGAGAATGACGAGATGGCGAAGGCAATGGATAGAAAAGCCCCCCCCCCCCCTCTTTTCCTCCCTCCCTCTGCCCCTTTCTTTGTGGGAAAAAATTCCCATCTTGTATGTGAAAAAAAAATAACTGAACAAGATCGCATGCCTACAATTGAAGAAACAAGTATATATACCTTTTGATTAATTGCAAAATCCAGTGTCGATTCAGTATCTCGGAAGCATGTTTGAACCAGTAGTTTTGCCATCAGATGGTGTAAGAGGGACTGTTGAGAACTCAGAACCAAAAGTATCAGAACGCTGAAAATAGCTATGAGAGAGAGGACTGATGTTTTGATTAGTTGTAGTTATTGGAAGAGCAGAAGCGGATCCAGTGCTAAACCTCTGATTATACAATGGTGGAGTAGTGCTAAATCTCTGATTGGACAATGGTGGAGTAGGGGGAATAGTATTTGGACTTTTATCAAGTGAATCTTCAGTTGTTGTATCTGTATTTCCTGATGATTCTTTCTTCTCTCTTTCTTCTGTTTCCTTAAGAAGAAAATCAACCCACATATCTGCAAAGGACTGCAAGGGAAAAAGTGCTTAAAAAAAGCTAAATTCGCGATAAGAAAACTTCATATCAAAGTTCAAGAATTGAGTGCAGTATTTGCCAAAAAAAATATCTTTTGGTTGATTGAGAGTCTAGGTAGAACTTGTATAAAGGAGCTAGTCCATAGATTCGTGTAAATCTACAGGCTTAATTTCTCATCAATGGTTATTGCAGTTTACTGCAAATTCTGCTCAATAGCAGAATCAGCCCCCAAAGGAGAAAAACCAGATGAGAAGAAATCACCTGGTTATCAGATCCAGCATTTGCAGCTGTTTCAGAGGAACTTCCTCCCATGATGCCTCCAACCAGGCGGCCAGGCAGCCCAAGAACTCCTCGAACAACACCTTTGCCTGCACCTTGCTGAGCAGCACCTATCCTTTGCTTATCCTCATCAGAGAATCCTAGCATGCGAACCATAAGATCCAAAACCTGTCCCCAATATCACAAACATTAAGCGCCGGATCAACTTAAACAAGACATCACACAAACCAGAAAAAAAAAAACACAGCCAACATCAATGATACAAGTTAAGGAAAGCAACCATATCAAGTTGCAAGAAGAAACAAATACAAATGAAGGATATAATTTTGTATCCATTCTGGCTAATATGTTTAAATATTAACCAATATCACACTTCGCGTGTCTAATCACCAATTCTTTAAAGCATACCCTAGCATTCTTATCCGTTTTAGTCACAGAACTCCCCATTGATGTAATAACTACATACAGATTTACTTGGTAAAAAACTGACCATAATTAAATAAGAAATTTAAATTTGAAATATTCAAAAACTGAGCGCATGAACCTGTGCTCTCCATCACTCCCCCAGCCTTTGTACAACCATCCACACGTGCAACCAAAAATTATGACATTTTCAAGCATAATAAAAAAAATGGGGCTTCCGTTCAAGCCTGCAAAGTGCATAAAAAACAAACCAAAATCAAAAGATTTTCATACCTCTCTGCTGTGATTTCTCTGGAAATATGTGACAAGTAATTTTATAACAATGCGCCTGCAACCAATACAATTTACATTAGTATAATAGTCTACTGTTACTGTATCAAACAGAAGCACCATAATGACAGAAATTATCCCAAGTCTAAATTCAGCCCAAATTCATATTTACAGGATTCCACTAATTATCATATTAGAAAATTAAAGAGAAATAAGACAAATGGCCTTCCAGGAACTCATTGTTTATCAGAAATTACATGGTCAAACAGATTTGCCAGAAAAACATACTAAGAACACAAGCAGGTTAACCTGTCAACAAGATAATCTGAATCCACCGACATTCTATTTAACCGTGTCATACTCTGCTCAAGAGCTCGTCTCAATTTGGCATTGTCTTCCTCAAGCTTGCTTACTCTACATTTCCATTCAGTTTGTGCCTTTTCAGATTGTGAAAGCTTGGCCAAAATTTCTTCTTTTTCACCCTTTGATACATCTGCTCTCTGATCTGCATCCTGGTAATAGCAATAACCATTTAATCCATATGATACAAAAACAAAAATGCCAAGAAGTTAACACTTTGTCCTTGAGTCAAGAAAATAAAAGTACAAGATCAAAATACTCGAGCAAAATTTTGGGGAACAATGCAGATAACAGTGGGTGCATAAAGTTTTAAATAAGTATTGGAATGGGTAAATCTCAATTAAGGACCAAGGAGGTGTATTAGAATGGGTAAATCTCAATTAATGATGCCATATTTTTTATTTTTTTTTCCAAAATTAACCCTTGTAATAAATGTGAGAGAGAGAGAGAGAGAGAGATAATTAATGGCAAGTTGGCAAACATTGTAAATTGGTCTCACAGTAAATAAGGGAAAATATGGAAAGGTGCAATTAATGTGGTTGAAAATGAGAGTTTGTTTCTTATATTTAGGACTAAGAAAAAGATCTCATTTGTTTCTTATGAATAGGACCAGAGGTAGTAATAGAAAAGGAAAAGATAAGTGTGGAGAAGGTGCAATTAATGTGGTTGAAAATGAGAGTTTGTTTCTTATATTTAGGACTAAGAAAAAGATCTTATTTGTTTCTTATGAATAGGACCAGAGGTAGTAATAGAAAAGGAAAAGATAAGTGTGGAGTAGAGTATTAAAACAAGTGAATAAAAAAATTAGCAAATATATATGGCATATAAAGTAATATGAGCATATACAGGTGGTCTATATGTAGTATATAGAGATCGAGAGAGTCATACTTTCAACAGTTGAGAAAGCTTCATTGTTTCTTCTCTTGCCCGAGCCAACTCCCCTTCTAAATGTTCCTAAGGAATAAAAATATAGGGCATGTAAGTTTATTCGATGAAACTATAGACACAATCACGCAGACTAAAAGAAGTATTGACATAAAACTGTAAGAGGGAATGTTAACGTCCCAACAATTGTCTGTTAATTTATGAATAAAAAAGGGAAAAAGGAGCACGTTTGTATACCTTTGCTTCGATTTCAGCATAGTACTGTCCAAGAGCTGTCTGTAAATTTGAAAGTTCAACATTTTTAGAATCTATTGTGCTCAGACAGTTTGTAAGCTTTTTGTTCAGGTCATCAATGATTTCCCTAGACTTAAGAATTTCATTATTGTTTGCCATCTTCAGTTCCTCCTGACTTGCAATTGCTTGCTTCAGAGTTCTCTCAAGGCGTGATATCTGAGCCCTTAAATAATTGTTGCTATCACGAAGCTCTTCGATGATTTTACTGTCCTCATCCATTTTCTCTGATTCCTCAGATGCCTAGACGAAAAGCAGCGAGGAAAACATTGTTGATGCTGCAGACAAATTGATATACTAAATCTAGTAATCTACCCAGGACAATGCAATTGGAACTCATTTACACTCAGATAATAACGGAGAAAAAATAATACCGTCCAGTAGAGGGTATTATAAAATACACCATGAAACTCTAAATGTCAGCCAAAATTATCATACAATTAATAGGTCAACAGATCCAGCCAACGCACAGAACGACAGCAACTAAATCACAACCATAGGTCACTATTAGAAAAACAAAACAGTATCATTACAAATTTACAATACATATGATTGCACCATTCGGGTCCATTTGTTTTAGATTTTGGTAGAATTTATTTTGAAAGAATAGATTCTAAAAGAATTGATGTTAGAAAAATTGATTTGTGTTTGGAGATAATATTTTAACAGAGATATTTCAGAAAGATGTTGTATCCGAGCACCATTGTTTACGAGATGCACATAAGGGAAAAATTAAGATGATTGGAACATCATGTCTCTTGAATGTCATGCTTACTCATCACTGATTCTGCTGTAGAAAATAAAGATAAAGACATAAAGTAAAAAAAACCTTTTCCAGCAAATGCTGCTTAAGGCGGCTCAATTCTTGTAACGCTTTGTCCCTGTCCCGCTGTGTGTCCTTCAAATCTTTACTTAGCTTTTGTAAGGATCTTTCCATTTCTTCCTTTCCTGGAAAACTTTTGGAATGATTTGGCATCTGTTACCGAAAGCCAACAGCCCCATCCCCGAAAAAGAAACGAAGAAAATAAATATTAACGTGATTCTGAATGCATAACCTGTAAAGCACATACTGCTATAAAGTTTTGGCTTACATCACTGATGCTGCTCGAATCTTTTTTCTGCAGATGCAAAGCATCAGACATTTTATCAGTGAAAGACTTCCTGCATTTTTCAAGAGTAGCCTCAATATCACTCTTTTCCATCTAATAACAAGGAGAAAAGATCATATTAGAGTGCATTCTCAAGCAAAACAATACAAAAGTATCATTATCAGTTTCTGAGTGATAAGACAGTAGAAATTTTTAAGTTGCAATTAAATAAATAATGCATAAATCTGCAACCTTAAGAGCGGTGTTTTCCTTCTCTAAGGTTTCGATTAGTCTTTTCAAACTGTCCACAGGCTCCCCTGCTACTTCGTTTTCCTGTCTAGTCAACTCAAATTGCAGATGCTTTATTTCTGATACTTTTTCAATCAACTCATTATGTATGTTGCTCATCTCCTTTGATGTCTTCCAAGCAATAATATCATACATGGGTTAGATAACCAAAAAATATGCATCCCAGACCATAACATTGCAACAGTGTAAGATTCCTAGTAAAGATTCCCATTGCTCAATTATGCAATAGAAGAGTTTAGAATATAACCAGAAAATGATGAAGTCATTCCTTCTCAGTTTCCAAAAAAAAAAAATATATATATTATTATCTGAAGGCAAAAATTATATGGAGATTTTGAAGCACTGGGAAAGGCTATCCATGTTCTCTTTTAGTTTCTGTTCCCATAATTTACCAATCACTTCATTTGATAAAGACAAAATAAAATAATTTCAATTTGGATTGCTTTCTGAATTCACAACAGTCAGGCTGCTCTTTTTTTCTTTTTTTGATAGAAAGGAACGGGAAGATTTATGTATGCCTTTGATCCATCTATAGATAGTTTGATATTAAATCTCATTATGTTTTGTCCATAAAGGCTATTTATATACGGGATAATTCTTTTGAGAAAGTATGGTCCAGTATTTAGTGAGTGCCTGATGAGTCTATTAACAGTAAAAAGAACAGAAACCATGATTTGAAAGGTATTCCTAAAAGGAAGAACGCAGATCAATTTACTCAGGTGAGGTGCTTTAGATCGATTGTTTTATAACATCGCAACATGTCATGTCACTGAAATAGTAATAAGAGAGGACAAAATTATCAAATACAAAAGACGCCTCAGAATCCACAACAGAGAATTGCAACATTCATTTCATATGTGCACCTATTGCTTTATCTCAATAGCTCTCTTAAGTTTGAAATTATGTAGTGTAACTGCTATGATCATAAATATTTATATATCTGCCCAAATATAAACTCACTTTTTCTCTTTCCAGCTTTAACATTTTAAGCTCCTCCCGTAAAGAGTTGTTCAATTTCTGTTCCTCTGACATTGAAGAAAGAGGCATAATTTTAGACAACTATTTACACAGTACATTACGATTTAGACATTCCAAATGCAAAATAAAAATACCTTGTAATTTTAGTTGAATGCTCACCAATTGACCACGTTCTTGCTCTAGTTCTAACTTCAACTTTCTTATCTCTGGTGAATATTGCACAGCTTTTGGGGGCCTATTTTGTCCATCAACCAAATCTGCAAGCTCCTAGAAGGCATTCATACATCAGTTGTCAAGTTCACTCATCACTAAAAATAAAAATATAAAGAAACTCAACAAATATTATATTTCAAGATGACCATACAAATAAAAGAAGATTCTGCGTTATAAAGACAGAAAAACCAAATTATAGGCCACATCCATTGGGGAAAAAAGAACAAAAGGCGCACTTTACGTTGAGGACTCCATGAAAATCAAACAGACATAGGACAAAATCAAGAAATTAATTTATCAAGAACCAGCATAGACAAAGGATATAAACGTACACCACCTAATAGTCAATCTTCCTATGATGGTGCATTATATTTATATAAGAACAACCAGAAATCTAAGGGATCATTACCTTGTAATTTCCTTGTAAATTTGAATGTGCAGACTCCATCTCCCTTTGAATAGCATCAGATTCCAAACCAGACATAGTTCCATTGTTCATAGCATTACGGTTTTTCAGTTGTGTTGTGAACTTATGCTGTCGATTGGGTGATCGATCACTGCTTCCCTGCATAAATATTCAAAAGCAGTCAATAAGAATCCTTAGTTATCTGTCGATATCAAAGGCATCAAGCCAGATATTTTAAACTATATTTCAACAGAATATATAGTATTCCCATACTTGGGAAGGAACAAAGTACATCACAAGCTTAGTGACATGCACTCTTGAACACTACAAAGATAACCCAATACGAGAGAGAATTATAAGAATTAAGGAAATCAGTATTCCTTTCACAACTAGAGTGAGAACACAATAAGATGCAGAAGATTTTCCTGTAACTATGTGTGCGCCAAGAGTCAACTTTGAGCCCTTATCTTTTTATCTTGGTTCTAGACACCAAGTGATGGTGCCGCAGTACATGCATTTTGAAGAATTAAGAGATACGATATGCATCCTTGCTTCTCCAACCTAACCTATGACTGAACGTGTTTCTCAAAAAACACTGGTTTTGTCTTAGCTGCCGTTTGGCACCAATTTTTTGTCACAGTTGCAGTTTGGCACCGTTTTTTTGTGCCAATTATAGTCTAGCCCCAACTACTGTCCCGACTGCAATTTGGTCTCAACTTTTGTCTCTAATATGGTTTGGTGGCCTCTACTTTTGATCCAAATGTGATATGGTCTTGCCAATTTTTAATATCAAACTATATTATTTGGTTAATTTTATCTTTCAAAGTGCACATTTGTAACAAGCTTAAAACTTGTAAGCTTTAAATTGAGGGAGAGTGTTAGAAGATATGAAAATATCTTGTAATATCTTGATATTATCTTAGAATATCTTAGATTATCTCTTAAGATTACTTTACATATTTCGTAGTTATAATCACAACTTGTTTCCCTATTTAATTATGATTTGAGTCTTGTATTAGTATAAATAAGGTTTAGTTCATAGTCTTTATTCAATGACACAAGCATTAAAGTGGACATATAAGTCATATATAAAACAGCTTAAGGAACATAATGGGGAGAAACTATTAGGTCAAGAGAGCTTTCTAATACCCCGGTTTTCTACCAAAAAGACACCCTAAGGAAACCATTGGCTTTGAATGCATGAGAGACACCCCAAAATGCTGATCTCAAAGCAGGAAATTATCTCAAAAAGAAACAATTGTTTGTGTAGAAACTGGAAACAAATAAAACCCAAATTTTCTATTGACATTAGACCCTTCCAATATGGTTATATTGTATGGCCACTCATATTTCTAGCTGCAACTTATATCCATATACTTCCCATTATTAATGGGAAGTATGTTTGGAATAGGTTCTTGGCATTCTATTGATACTTATTTATGGCACACTGAATATTTTGCTACCTTCCTGCTTAGACTCAAGGCCCACAAACCTATCTTGAGTCAAAACGAAGACATGACAATGCATGTCCTTTACCTATACCGATAGGGGGTCGAATCCTGAAATTGCCATTCTGGGAAGGACTTCACCTAAACAACACTCCCAGCCCAAGGGTAAGACTCACATCTATGCATGTGAGGATACCCGTCAAAAACCCAAAAAAATAGAATACAGGACTACCTTGATTGAAGAAGTGTGACTTGTAGATGCTCTAGAACCTTCGATTCTGGAGACACTTAGAGCAGCATTTGTAGCCTCTAAATTCTGCTTTAGTGAGCCATTTTCTTTATTCAATCTAACAATCCGATCCTGCAAAGGAAATGACTGGATGGTTAATCTTAACAAAGGCCATCAAAGAAAAAAAATGGAATTAATAATTAAGATAAATTGTTACATGACTGTTAATGAAACTTCTCTAAGACCAAGTATTCAAGAAAATTGAGAGTCCTCTAGTTTTGGTGGATGGGGAAAGGATTAAGGTTGTATTTTAGAAAACACAAAATCCAGAATATATATAGATATCTATCATCAAATAAACCAGAGTTCAATTTACTTAATCAGACCCAAGAAAAGGTCCACAAAAGACTGCTGTGATGAACCAACTATCCTGCAAACTTAAATTGAAGGGTGAAAGCAACACACCCCTCATGCAAGAGCCCTTTGGACTTAAAGCGTTGATAAGGCACAGGCCCATCCTATCTAGTGCTGAAAGAATGGAGCAACAAGTATCTAACTCCAAACATAGCTCCAACATATGAAAAAACTAGAGAAAACAAAAAATCTACAAATTAATGTTACAAAACATATATGCTGGTAGGTAATAGTTATATTCTACCTCTTTTTCTTTTAATAGAGCTGCATAATTAACTGACAGTGCTTTAATTTCTGCCTCAGATGCTTGAAGTCTCTGTATTTCTGCTTTGTATTGTTCTATCTACAAGGAGCACAAGAAAGATTGAAATGACATACTTTTCTTTTGTCTTACATAATGGCATTTTATTTAACCATATTATTACCATAAGGGGATTAAAGGGGAAAAAAAACAAGTGATAAACATTTAGTGCACTACAAATCGATGCATTTGATTACAAATTTTCACCAATGAACATACAGCTAAATTTTAGGCGAAAATTTGAAAGTTCGCAATGCTATAGAGAGATTCAAAAAAATCATAGCATGACATCCAGAAGGTTAGAAAGAAGCAAAGCTATTTTATTTATTTTAGTAAATAAAAATTATAGTAAAATAAGGGAACATGTATCAGTTGATGGGCAGTCAGTCTCATGGTACCTTGTAGAACCTTATGTTTTTCAGTTTCTTTAAATTTTTTGGTTTTCTTTTAATATTCCACCTTTTTCCAACTCTGAAACATGGGAACTGCAAAAAGTATCATTTTAGTAAAGCTTCACCAAGGGTGGTGGTTAAGCAAAGCTCTCTTCACAGTAGTAACTCCATGATTCGAATTTCTCACATTGCAGGTAAAATTTTCTCACAGTCCACTGCTATAGACCAACCACTTGCAGAAATAACAAGATGCATTTATTTAATAGAACTAAAACCAAGACCTAGTTGATTGTAGAACCAGATAACAAGATTCATTTAACTTCTGATTCTAAGCTGATCAACGATCATTACACGTTTTTAGCTATATATAGCTCAACAGTTAAATGCTTTCACTTGATAAACAAACAAGTAAAAGAGATAAGCACAGCACAGACCATTACGCACATCACTCATACAACTGAGAGGGGAAGAGAGAGGGAGTGACCTCAGGAAGAGAGCCATGATCAACGCCGTTTGCGACTGGCGACCTGATTCCCGATTTGGAACGGGCGAAGCCGTTAGAATTGCGGCGATCGGAGGCGGCAGAGTCGTCGCCGTTGGCAGGGCTTCCTCCGGCGTACATGCGGAGTATTTCATCGCCGTCGTCGTGGTGAACATCTAGGGCGATCTTGTTCAAGTTCTCTTTCAAATTGGCAATGGTGCCCCACATGATTCAAATCCCAACCGCACCCCACCGAAAATGGCAGCAACTGAAGTCTGAAGATATGGATGTGTATATAGATAGATGCAATTGTTGCTGTCTCAGTTTATCCTTTTCCTTTTCCTTTTCCCTTTTTTTTTTTTTGGTTGTGGGGTTGGAGTTGCGAGGGAGTAAACCAGTGAAGATGGGGCACTGCAATGCAATTCTCGGTAGATCTCAGATCGGAGAACAGGGGGTTCTAATTTCTCTTTTTTTTTTTTTTTTTTGGGTACAGCAGGTGTTCTAACTTCTAACGGAAATTATTTTTGTACACGTAAGTTGGGTCACCTCAACGACAGTTGATTAAATGCATAAGTGGAATTGTCAAAGAAAAAAAAATATTAGTTGTGTTTAATCTGTGTGTTATACTTCCTTGATTAATGGACAAAATTCATCGTTAATTATTTATTAAACTGAATTAATCAAATATTTATAACAATTAACTAGGCGTCGTTCAAATAGCCCAAAAGAAGTATACAATCTTCTCTTTAATGGTCAATAAAAAGAATATAAAATGTATGATATTACTATTACTAATTACTAATAATTTATATTTTAATATAATTTATAGGTTTAAGAATGTAAAATGTAAAATTTATATTCTAAATTATAACAACCTCACCATTTTACTAATAAAAAATGTAAAATGTTGAGTTTTTTTAATTATAACATATAAAAAAAATTATTTTTAACTTAACAAGCAGTTTTAAGAAAACTATTGAAAAGAATATATTTCTTTTTGACAGGAACAAGAATATATTAAAAAGTAGAATCTAATAACCGAGTGTTTTTTTAGCATACTGAAAAATGTATTTAATATAAATAAATATTTTAAACTATTTGAAAATTAACTCTTAAATGAAGTTTACGCTGACAACATTTTTTTTTATAAAGTACGTTGACAACATTTGCCAAAAGAATAATATTTTTTTCCTCATACTTTTGCCTATAAATGAATAATATAACAATAGTTTAAAAAAATAAAATAATAAGTACCCTTAAATTTAGAAGAATAAATTTTTAATCGAAGCATGAATATTGAAATTCAAAATAATAATAATAGTAATAGTAATTAATACATAATGGAAAGAAATATTTTGACAGATAATGGTTCCGTTAATTATTATAAAAAAAAAAAAAGGAATGGTTCCGTTGTTAGCCTTAGGATCAGAAGGCACTATATAAAGGAGGTTTGCCGTGACTGCATTCCATCAGCTTCTATTTCTATTAGGGTTATGGCCGCCGCCAATCGTTGTTTACCCACAACATTTTCATTCTTCATTTCGTTTCTGTTTAACCAAAAAGAGGGACAAGTTAATGATGATGATGATGATGATGATGATGATGATGCGATGAAGAGAAACAAAGGAATAACATAGATTGTGGATCACTCTGCAACATGATCCTTTCCACTGTTGTGGTTCGTATTCACCGAGCATCATCACAACCCCATTCTCTATTATTTTTTTTAAATAATTCTTCTTTTTTGTTTTCATTCATTTCCAAATTCAAATCGAAGGTTCCTATGGAGGAAGCGCCATAAATCAGTGCGTATTTCTTCAAGTTTGCTTTCGGATATTGATTCGAGATCGAGATCTCATCACTGACCAAGCGTTTCTTCATTTACCTTGGTTCAACTTTGGATTTTGATTTTCGCACATTATTATTGTTATTATTAGAGAACTAGACTAGAAACGCGAAGATCCCAGCAGGGAGGCGAGTTACTCTTATAATTGAGGCCTCTCTAACCATGAATTTCAATTTCCTTCGCATAGTTATTTGCCGAATCGTAGGATGCCCAAATTTATTATTCGTTTTGGTGCATCTAGAACCCTCGGCTATATTCACAAACAAATTCCTAAAATAAATGTGGTTCTTCAATCCACTTGATTTTTTGCAAGTACAAGTATCTTATATTCCACTTGATTTTTCATGTGAACAAGCTACTTTTTCACGCCAAACATGCGCGTATAAATTACTATCGAATTTCAACTCCGTTAGGGTTTTTTTTTTGTCAATGCAAGGTCTGCTGTTGATTTTTGATGCATTATGGGTTGAGCGATACATAATCACATTTTCTCCCAATGGGAATGGATTGATATACAACTGCATCTCGAAATTCCGTGTTAACATAATACCACGTTTATTTTACAAAATATACAACATTTCATATCATCAAATGAAAACATTTAATTTTAAGTCAGATATTACTTGATTCGGTTAAAATAGAGGCCGTAAAAAAGTTGTACTTTTTTTTTTAGATCCATATGTGGCCTCCGGAGCTAAAGAAAGAGCAACAAAACTTCCTTTTCTTTTTTTTTTTGGTAGAAAAAAGTTTAGATTAAGACACGGACCAATTCCATGTAAGGCTAGAGCTAACCACGCAACAAAATTTCTTTTGTTTTTCAATTTTTATTTTCTATTTTTAATAAAATACATATACTATATAGCAAAAACTGAAAATTTGAAAAATAAAGTAAATGGGCCCGAGGGTAACAGAACCTCAGAGCATATGGGGAATTAAATTTTACACCTTCAAATTAGCAATCACACTCTTACAATTTCCCTAGACCCCAAAATATTCCTCAATTAAAATTCATAAAAAATTTTCCACACCCACATATCATAAATATGTTAATTTACAGTAATTTTTTTTTCCAATTTAACATACCGTAAATTGACATAGTTACGGTACTTAAAAAATGTTTGTGCACCGTAAATATGACAATTTATGGTATTAGTTTTTTTTTTCCCCAAATAATCCATACTGTAAATTGTCACACGGTACTCAAAATTTTTTATTGATACTTCAGTCAATTCACCACAATGTGAGGGTGTGATTGCTAATTTGGGAGGTCCAGAATTTAATTCCCTAGCATATGTTGTAATTATTCCACGTAGTCCATTTGGAGGGGTTTAACCTAACTAACTTGACTCTTGATCCAATTTTAGCCATAAAATCAGTACTGAAAGGCCCATACTAAAGGTACTCCCAACTTATTGCGCATATCCTCCATTTATGTCATTTGACCAAAATATCCAAAAAAATAAAAAAACTCGCATATCTCATGTAAATTCAATTTACGGTAAGGGAAAAAAATTTATCGAAAATTGGAATTTACAGTATGAATTCCATACCGGAAATAATTTCCGGTACGCAGATATTAGAAATTGAATTTTCAGTATGAATATTTTAAAAATTTGCATACCTTAAATTATTAATTTTTGGTACACAAATTTTTTGTTTGTTACCGAAAATTATGTATTTTCGGTATAATATGTGTTTTTTTATTTAATTTTTTAATAAATTTTAATATATTTTATTTAAATAAATAAATAAATAAATTTATTTATCTATGATAATCGAAATTTGAAACGTTAAACCTCAACATGCATAGTGATTTCTCAAACATGAGAAAAATTTTCCTTCACCACTATGAATCTTTTCTTCACAGCTCAAATTACCCTTGATACCCACCCAATCCAAAAACTCAGGAGCATGTGCGTCCATTTCCTTTTTTTTTTGGGTAACTATATGCGTCCATTCTTTTTTTTTTGGTAACTATATGCATTCATTTCTTCTAGAAATATCTAATTAACGTTTCTTCTAATTCGATTATCATAGATGTGACAATGCCAACGTGTAACTTTCAAATTTCAAAGATAATTAAATTATATTAAAATTTATTAAAAAAATAAATAAAAAACACATAACATACCGGAAAATATGAATTTCCGGTAACAAATAAAAAATTTGTGTACCGGAAATTCATAATTTCCGAAAATTCATAATTTCCGGTAACAAATAAAAAATACGTGTACCGAAAATTCATAATTTACGGTATGAAAATTTTTAAAAATATTCATATCGGAAATTCAATTTCCGGTAAAAAAACTGCTGAAATTTACGGTATGGATTCCAAAAATTAGAATTTCTGGTATGCAAAACACATACCGAAAATTAGAATTTTCGGAATTGATTCCAATTTTCTTATTTTAGGTAAGAGTATTTTGAGTTTTTCGAAAAATGGAGAGATGTGTGCAACAGGTGGGGGTGCCTTTAATATTGGTCGTACTGAAATTGCCCTCCCTGAGTGAATAGAGATTGCCACTTTATAAGCGGCCTATACTGAAATTGCACTCCCTGAGTGAATGAGAGATTGCCACTTTGAAAGCGGCCTACAATGCTATTAAGAAGAGGCCTCATGTGATATACCAAAACTTTTGTTGACAAAAAAAAAGGCTTAAATGGTATAATAAAGGCTAATAGACCTAAATTCCATAAATGCTAAGGGCAATTCACTTTAGGAATAAGTACAATAAGAGTTTCAACAAGCAAATGATTAAAGTAACTTGTGTGAAAAGCTAGAGCGTCAAGGTTACATATGACTTTACCTATGAAATGCCAAATGTGTTTGAAGAGTATCCCTTGAAAAACATCAGGAATAGGGGTCGGAATGGCAAAATGGGCAGCCCGACCCAACCCACCACGAGCCCATTCAAAAACGGGTTAGCCCAACTCGACCTATCACGGGCTGGCGGTTGGCAGGCCTGCCCGTTAAAAAAAAATTAAAAAACAAAAAATAAATACAAAAACTAAAATTCAGCATAAAACAGAGTCAAAATGGCAGACCAACCCACCTAAAACAGACCAAAATGGCAGGCTGCCCTTAACGAAATATGTAAAAAAAATAAAAAATAAATAAAAAATTGTTACTCCCTTCGTCTCATTTTACTTGTCCTATTAGTTTATGCACGCATCTTAAAAAAATGATTGAGTTTACAATTTTTCAAGATAAAATGACACTCTTTGACTAAAATACAATTTAGTAATTGAAGTAGTTAAATAAAAAAAATTCATTAATGTAGTTGATTGAAATACAAAGGGTAGTAATTAATACTTTTTGATTTTCTAGAGAGATAAGTAATTTGAAACAATGAAATATTACAAGGAGGACAACTAAAATGAGACGGAGGAAGTAGAAAATAAGAAAATAAATAAATAAATAAAATATGTTAACCAGACGGGTTGGCCCGGCCCGGCCCAACCCACTTGTGGCCCGGCGGGTTGACGGGCTAGGCTAGTTGGGCTAGATGGGTATGCCCACTGGTTCTGTAAGAAGCCTTGTCTGCTCCTCATCTAAATGAGGCATGTTCCTGACTCCAAAAGTTGAATTGGCAGTAGAAGTCGATGAACAAAAAAGCCTGCTGAACAACTGTGCACCAAGTTCTACATGCTCACATGTTCCACTTGGTGTTTCTATCTCCCAATTGCACCCATTTTTCCCTTGACTTTTGATACCAATGAACTTCTTGAAAAGGGATGTGATCATACTCTTGTTGCTCCAAAAGAACAAGTCTCACTGGAAAATAAAAAGTCAGTTCCCTCTTTCTTTTGAAAATACTTCCAAATACCTCTATTAAAAATTAAAAATGATGGATTCCTCCTTAACCTTATTCAAAGCTTCAAGAGGGCTACCCTTTTCTTTCTTGCAAGCATTCTCAGCCACTTGTAAATAATCATCATGATCGATCCGAGCTGCCTCAAAACGAAACCGTTTAAGACCTCTGACTTGAGGGAGTCCACCACACCTTAATAAGATGGGGTTGTGATCAGAACTGTGCCTACACTACTTCAATAAATGCTTCTGGAAATTTTAAACTCCATTGCATATTTGCCATCCCACGATCAGAACTTTGCCTCAGTATCCATCCTTTGATTGCTAGGGTCTGTAGGGGTGGATCATCTTTGAATCTGTAGTGATTTCCACTGAGGTGCTCCACATTCATGTTTGTCATCAAACTAACATGCTGCAAAAATGCATTTTTCGTCCCCAGTGGTGTAGTAACCGCTGCAGGAGTCTTGGCTGGATCAACTCTATTATTCAGCAATGGAACAGTGGACTTCTCCCTGTGCAAAATTATAGGTCCAACAACATCATTGTCATGATTCCTCGGCAGATTTTCCCCCTGAATTAAGTTATCCGTACCTGTGAAAGATTGACCAGATTCATGTCTCCTCTTTTTTTTTCGTGATCCAAATCTTTTGAGATCTGTCGCTCAGAGATCCAGTAGAATGCAATTTTGTTTCTATTTCACACATATCCTGAGCAACAAACTTTCCTTTTTTGGTGGCCCTTAGCTGCTGATTTTGAAACTGCATCAAATTTATTATTGATTGGTAAATCATTGACCTTCTTTGAATTTTGTACATCTGTAGTATTTTTTCCTAAGTGTCACAACCAACCAATATCCATGTACTTCAATTGGTGCAATATTCTCTCCAGATATAATGCCATCTAATACCAAAATCTTCCCTAAATTAGCTGGCAAATTAGCCGTTGCTCCTTCCTTGCTGCCCTGCTCCTTCTGTTGAGCAACACTAGTTTCTGGCGGCTTCAATGGAGAAGTGGTGCAATTCCTTGCATGGTGGCCATAGCAACCACATGGCGTACAAATGATGTGAAGACCTTCATACCTTACCTGCCATAGGATGAGTTAAGTCGATTTCCATGCATATATGAGCAAACCATCCCCTCTCCACCCTAAGGCTATTTTGACCCACCTTAACAAGCGTCCATATTGCAGTGGCCATTGCTAATAGAAAACTCTCATCATAAAAGACAAGGTTTAGTCCTGGAAAACGAATCCATACTAAAGTACGATCAACCTTGACTTTTAGCGACACATTCCAGACTCCAATGAGTGACTGCCAAGTAATGATAAAAAAATCATCCAAATTCCCCCAGTCGTAACTTTGTTCTTATCTGCCTCTAGATCAAATTTTACTATGTAAAAACCACTATCGACATCCATGATATCAAAACCTCATGTCAGCTTCCATGTACGATTGAGTTTATCTTTCATAGTCTAGTAACCAATCTTCTTCCCCGGCAACTTTATGACCAAAGCATTCTTCCAAGGACTACACAACTCCTTAAACATCTTCTCATCAAGGTATACCTTCGGAAGCAACCTGTTTCCTCCTTCATGCTCAATGTGAACTATTTTATTTTTAATATGATCTACCTTACAAACTATAGGGGCCTTCTGGTTTCTACCCAACAACTTATCTCGAAAAGAGACATGAGCTACTGTTGCGTTCTTGCCTTTTGGATTGTTTTGACGTGTATTTGCACCACCCAAATCTGGTGGCGGTGCAGCCTCGTTACGCATTGCAGAGAAAACCATGGTCTCCATTTAATTTGCACTAAAAACTCTCTAAATTTGTGTGCTTAGCTAACAAGTTTAAAAACTCATCCCATAAAAATCTTACAAATATCGACGAGATTTGGAACAGAAAATAACCACCAAAAACAAGAATGACTTGCACCATTAAGACTCGAGGTACAGTCACAGAGGAAGAAAATTAACCTTGCCAAAACTCACTAAGTGAGCATAGGCTGCAGACTGGAGACATAGGTAATCAAATTGAAACCCTTATGAGCGGACTTCTTTTTTGGATTGGCAGAAGTGTGGCCACATGAATCTTTACTGGGTTTGATGTAACATCAAGTTTCAAAACTATTCAACCATCTTTGTGTATATTTGCTTTGCAGTTGAAAAACAACAAACAAACATTTGAACCCAAAGGTACCTATAAAGTTCTGAGGAGAGTTATCAACACACTCTCTAGCACTCTTTTCCCAATACTCACTCTCTTGTTGATTGAAATTCAAGAAGGTCTCATTAAATCTTGCGAGTCCCACCTAAATTTGGTGGAACCCATATGAATTTCAAGCAACAAGAGAGAGTGTATTAGAAAGAGAGAGTGTGTTTCTAACATTGCTCTAAAATTCATTTGGGACAAAAGTACATTAAGACCCGAACGTAAGTTTGCAACTGCAGTCCAAACATACCCTTTCTCTGTACCCTTTATCTGATTAAAAAATATGACAAACGTAAACAGCATGTACATAAGCAAAAAAAGGCAATATGGCATAATGCCATGTGATTTTTTAGAATGTAGGATATAGCAAGGAAAGCCAAAGACTTCTCTTTTGAAGAAGCAAAGTAGAGAGCGAGAAGTTACTGAATCTCCTCAACATAACTCACTAGAATATGTAAATTAAAATAAACTTCCACAAGTAAAAGATATACCAAAGGCAAAGATGATAATAGGCAAAATTAAACTTACCTCCACCACTTTGAATTTCATCAGACAGACATCACCTTGTTCAAAAAATTTCATAGACATAGATCGCTGTCCAAACTTTTATACAATAATGTACAGGTGAAATAGCAATATCATGGAGGTCAATGTATTTTCAAAAACCAGAGGGTTTTCCTTGTAAGGTTTCATAAACCTCTGGAGCATCAAGGTAATTTACTCATGATAGTGTGCCATAATCTGCTCAAGACAACTTTAAAATTACAATTAATCCTTACTCTGCCAAAGAACTTCCACCCCTCTTTGTCAATTTCTACAAATGCCAGAAATAATTCCAGCATTTCTGTGATAAATGTTAAATATCTAGTAAATATGCTACTGTACTCTGTTTATCATAATCAAAATTACAAATAACATAGCAGTATGGTTTTATCTTTCTTGCTAGCCATAGTTTAACATTTCATTATTTTGTAAAAAAAAAAAAAAAAAAAAAAATTCTCAAATCTAAATGTTAAAAAAAGACTTACCTGAGGCTAAAATTCTACATACAATCAATCCATTTGTGCATAGATATGAGGAAATCAAATTAAGAAGAGAACAACATATTAAGAAGGAGAAATCAAATTATAAGCATTACAATTTTGTGCCCAATATGATGGGAAGACTAGATTTTATTGAAAGAAAATCGCAAAATCTTACTTTATCTCTCTCTTTCTCACACACTCACATATTCTTTTTTTAATACGTACCGAAGGGGCTAAAAGGCGCGGAAAATAGTAATGCTATGAATTTATTATTGTTTCCAATTATAAGTTTGTAAATGATAATAGATAAGGGCGAAAATCATATGTTGTGATAAACTAGCAACTTTATTTACCAATACGAGAACTGCTGCTCATAATCATATAAACAACTATGACAGCCTGTGCCTCTATTAAATACTATAAATATAATCAGCCTAGAGTCATTGACTGAAAAAAAAATGACCAGAACAACAAGGTATTCACACAAATTGTGTTTAGAAGCCACAACAGCATCCCTATGATTTTCAATGAAAAAATTGCTAGAGTATTGGAATGAAAGCCTCAGCTGCAAGAAGTCTGGATTCATACCATTTGAACTTTATAAATTAACACCAACCCTTAATTTATTGAAAATTCCATCAGAAAATGAATTATTCATCAGTGTAATAACACAAGACACTATGTTAAAAATCAAAACAAGTATCCTAACAAAATATGAATAAATCCTCAAACACAACAGGAACAAAATTAGAAAACGTTGACCTCTTTTCCTGCATATTTAATTTTCATCCTTCATTGATTTCAGAAGGTGTCTTGGCCACAATTGACAAGGCATGAAGTCCAGACTGCAACTCCTCTTGAAGCAGGTTATAGATAAGCCTATGCCTCTTAACCAAACTCTTCCCTTCAAACTCTTTAGAAACAACTTTAAGATTGAAATGTGTTTCCCCATCGCTCCCTCTAACACCAGCATGCCCAGCATGTTGATAAGACACATCTTCAATTTGCAACTCTACAGGATTAAGCTCCTTTTCAAGCTTTTCCTTAATCCTCTTCCCTCTTCCTCCTAATTCTATATCCTTATCATCAAGCTCAGAACTCAAATTAACATCTGAACTTGGTAATGGTGATTTTGTTGCTGGACTATCACTTGAATTCTCAACAAAGCTATCATCTTTGGAGTCAGAACATGAAATTGAGTTTATTTCAGAAGCACCCTTTTCAGCTTCCACGTAAAGCAAAAGAGCTTTCTTCTGCATCAATTTGAACATATTCAAAAACCCATTATTTCTAGAAAGGGTCAAATTCTGCTGCAACCCTAGAAGCACAACGAAATCGGGCGAGACCCGGAGAACCTGGTTAACGGGTAAACCCGAAAACCCGTGAACGAGCAAAGCGGCGAGACCCTTGGTGAGAACAGAATCGGAGTCAGCTTCGTAGAATACGTTCCTTTCCCGGTCCAAGTAGGCTCGGACCCAAACCTGGGAAACGCAACCTTCGACCTTGTTTTCATTGGTTTTGAATTGGGCGTCGAGGGGTTTGAGGTTTTTCGCGTAGAAGAGGAGTTGTTCGTATTTGGCTTTGGGTTCTTGTACGGATTGGAAGAGTTTTACGATTTCTTGGAGTTTTGGAGGGAGTTCTTCGAGGGGTTGAAGGGAAGCGGATGTGGGTGGTGATGATGATGATGACGATGATGGTTTTGTTGGAAGTCTCTGGAAAGTGATGGGTTTGAAGGAGAAGAGGGTTTGTGTGGGTGTTGTGAGGAAAGTTGAGGTTTTTAAAAGTGCGGTTTTGTTGTTGTAGAGGGAAAGTGGGATTGTGGTTGTGAATAATCGGATTGAACATGAGGAAAGTGAAGTGGTGGACATGATTGCAGGTATGGGCAATTGCGGTTGCAGCAGTTTGTTGTGAGACTGTGACGAAGAGAAAGAGGGAAGCATTCTTATTAGGCTTTTTCCTTGGATTTTATTGATGGCTTGCTGGCCCAAACTACCCATTGATCAAAGGCTTTGTCTAACGTACATAAGTTCTGTAGGTGATGTACTATACAAAAGGATATTTTAATAATTTTTTAATTTTTAACTGCCCCTTGTTTATCTCGCTCCCTTCTATCTTCTTTCTCTCAGCTTCTGCATCTCCCTCCCTTCCTCTTCCATCTCCAACAATTCACAGCAGTTTGTTGTGACCGTGACGAAGAGAAAGAGGGAAGCATTCTTATTAGGCTTTTTGTTTACACTAAATAAGCACCAAAAACAAAACCCAGTTGAGGAAAAACCTCTAAATAACATTATTCCACTCAGCAATAACAAAAAGAAAAAGGAAAAAAGAAGCCCTCCATAGCATAATGTTCCACTAAAAAAGTGAAAAAACAGTTAAGAAAATCAAAGAGCACAAACTATTACTTGTGGAAAGTGGAAACTATGATATTGTCAGGGAATTTGAAATCGACTTGGAGGGTGGAGGGTGGAGCAAGCCATTCGGCGAGTCAACTCGGTGGCGAGTTGCTCTTCCTCATTGTTCTCCGTCTCGCTGGAGCCACCAACAAAATGGGGGGATCGCTAAACAAAAAGAAGGGGGGAAGTGTGGCTGCAATGCAACCAAGTGAAAGCAAGAGAGGGAAGGAAGAGAGGATATGCAAGAGAGGGAAAAAGATAGCAGCAGAAGGGGGAAGGGGAGCCATTTCACGGTGGTCAGTGGCCGCTTCCCGTGGCTGAGGAAAGCCGGGCACACAGAGAGAGAGAGAGAGAGAGAGAGAGAGAGAGAGAGATCTGAGATGCAAAGGGAGAGAGGAAAGCAATAAAATTTTGCTAAAATAGGCCTTTGTACTGTGCATGACCCATCAATCTCATGTGAATACACCAGTTCAATCGATGCAAGCACGGGTGGTGGCGCTAGCTAAGTACACTGCTGAGGCTTTTGAGACGGTTAGGGCTCGCGAGAGGTGAGGGAAGTGTCTTAGCAGAGACCTGAGATGGGTTGCTTTTTTTGAATGTGGATGAGAGTGCTCTTTCTAATATGGGGAAAGCTGGTTTCGGGGGCCTCATCAGAGATCATGAAGGAAACTTTGTGACTGGTTTCCAAGGCAACGTGGGCATTTCCAACATTATTCATGCTGAGGTAATACCAGTGTTGTATGGCTTGCAAATTAGTTGGGAATGAGGGTGTTGTATTTTGGTCTGCTACACTGATTCTTTGGTGACAGTTAAGATGATTAACGAGGGTGTGTGCCCCTCCCCCCATTATGCTAATGAGGTAGCCATTATCAAAGGTTTCTTACAGAAGGACTGGTCCTTGAAGATTCTTCATACCCTTAGAAAAGGAAATCATTGTTCTGATTTTTTGGCAAAGATGGGAGCGATAGGTGTTGATCAATTAGTTAAGCATCATCAAGCACCCATGGGGTTAAATCCCCTTTTGTTGGCAGATGCTATGGGTTGTTTTTAGTAGGAGCTAGTCCTTGGTTTTTGTTTTTATTTACCTTATGTAACCAAAAAAAGACCGCTACACCACGACAAAAAGAGAGGTTAGGACAATGTGGCATGACGACAAAGGAACATATTCGGTCGGCCTTGGGATGAGGCGTCGAGACATGGGCCAACTGAAGGAGGGTGATTGGGATGGATTTAGTGGAAACAGGGGAGGGATGGAGAAGGGGGCTGGTGCGGCGACGGCGAGAGGCGACAAAGATGTCTAGGGCGGGGTGGACGGCATAGGATCCAAATCAGCAAAAGCGACGAAAATGGTTGGTTGTGTACTGGTTCCCCCATTTTTGTTTCCGGACCTTAACGGCCCCCATAAAAAAAGATAGACAAATACTTTGATTGTATTCTTTATTATAAAATTCGACGAAATAAATTATGAAACTCACGATTGAATAACTCTTGAGGTATATTTCAGTGTGTTAAAATAATGTTACAAGCATTCGTAAGATAAGGCATTGCAATTTACCAGAATATTAGTCTTCTTAACCGACCATTGCCTTGGGATATATTTAAATATCTAATTAAGAGTGAAATCAAATAAAATAAGACAAATCAAATCATGTTTCGCCAAAAAACATGGTGGTCAAAAACAGGATAGATCAAATTATGCAGAATCGAATAAAAACAAATTTTCATTTTTTTATTGTTACAATGAAATGAAGAAAAAAATTGTTCTATCCCATTTAATGGATAAAGGAAGCAAAATGGCTTGCTCTAATCCCATTTTGACTGGAATTACATGATTTCATTCATGATTTCATTTAATTCCATCCCTTTATATCAATTCAAAAATGACTCCAAGAGGATTGAAAACCCATATTAGTTTACAACTAATTATCACGCAAATAATTCCATCCCTTTATATCAATTTCTGATGTTGAGTTTAAAAGAGGGG
This sequence comes from Calophaca sinica, assembly GCA_037113605.1. Taxonomy (NCBI): domain Eukaryota; kingdom Viridiplantae; phylum Streptophyta; class Magnoliopsida; order Fabales; family Fabaceae; genus Calophaca; species Calophaca sinica. The sequence continues at coordinate 119,771,314 of CM073731.1, forward strand.
ATAATTATTGTAGGAAGCAAGAATTAGAAAGTGTGAATTAGTCTTGCTAGTACATGAATTGCTTATACGAATATAAAGATAGATAAAGAAAGAAGTAGCAATTTCATTATATATATACACGGCTTTTCAAACTCAACAAGTTACAACAACAGCCCTATATACTGGTGCCAATAGATCTGGGCACCATATAAACCAAGTCCAAAGCAAAATGCCATTTTCTCACGGCTTTATGCGACAAGCTAGATGCCAGATATCTAGCTCAATGTTTACCATAATATGCACAATTTGGACCAAAATTTTTATGAAGAACATGAGCAGCATTACTTTCTCTTAATAGATGAAGATATTTCAAAGTAAGTTGGTCTTGGGGTCGACGGGCAGCCAAGAGATTGAATCAATTCTTCCACAGCAAGAACTTTAAACCTAGGTGGTGAATTCAGAGCAATGTTGTCAACCCTGTGCTCATAAATCTTGCCTTGTTTGTCAAGTTTATACTCAGAGGTTCCATCAAACCTACCGCGACTTTCCCATGGAACTCGTGGGATCCCATGAACAGTCCAGCGAACCATAATGACATTCTCAACTGGCTGCCACACACTACTTATGTCTATCCACAAAGCTTTGAAAAATATCCTGCCATGAAATCTTAGTGCCCAGAAGATTGATTTGTAATTCTCAATGCCCATAAACGTATTCAGAGGATCCTTCAATACAATATCATCCCTGAAAAAAAAAAGATGTTATAGTCAGTGAATTTAGCATATCAGAGTAAAAGAAAACATTAATACGTAGCTTATTATTTTAAGAAAAGCACATAATATACGTTTGATATTCACAGCAAGAACTGGAAAAGTGGAAAAGCACATTTGATTTCATATACTAGATAGTGTAGAAAGAGGCTCAGGGACTTGCGTATAACATGTTTTTGAAGGATTGAAAAACACATATGTCCGAAGACAAAGGCCCCCAAGAAGTGTCTTTCGGTCCTACTGGTCCTTCCAAATATGGGGTGCTAAATCACGCTATAATATATTTGGATCTCATTTCAGTTGCAGCATTAGGCATAGCATGTAGACCGTGCAACACCTCCCTGATCTTGTTTGTATTCAAATGTTTATGTTAACATATGACACATTCAGAATACGATGTTCTCCCAATGAACTCCCTTTTTCTCTCTTTTTCCCCCCTCCCTACCCCGCTGCCCCAGTAAACCCAAACATAATTGTTTTTTCATTTGGAAATTTAGGCAGTTATATATGGGAAGAGTTAGTTCCTACTTACATTAATTAAATATGAAAGGTATCTGAAGGCTTAAAAAAAAAAAAAAAAAAAAACTAGGCACTGATTCATGGTTGAGAATCCTGTTGCTTAATTTCACTGATGGATAAACATAGTTGCAAAAAAATAGGTGCAAACTGAAACTTCCTTCTAATGTTATTAACTCGATTAAAAGATTAACAGTGTCCTCTTATTATTTTGACTAGCCCAACAATCTTCTTGAATACATTAATGCAATGCCTGAGACTCAAACTTAGAATTGCTTAAACAGGTACAATAACCTATGGCATATAATAAGGTGGCATATGTCATGATGCAGAATTATACTAATCACAACTTCAAAATACTCAACCAGACACCAATATAAATGTAGGCAAAATCTGACACTTTGGCACCTTCCATTCCATTGTGATAACAAGGAAAGGGATACACAAAAAAAAAGTACAGCTACAAGTAAAAGGCATCTATCATTACACTTTTAATTGCTAGGAAAATTGCAATTATCAAAACTTCACAACTATCAATAACAGAACAAGCTTCACCAGCACAATCTTTATGATTTCTGCACCCACTTCAATACCCCATATGGTTTCCTCATTAACAAGTTATCATGTGATCCGCACACAATCAATGACATTTAAACTTTAATTAGAATAAACAGTCAAATCAGTCCCTACAACATAAAACATCCACCAAATCAATCCCTGAAATACCCAACACGAGACTAAATTAACTAACAAAATATTGTGGGCATAATTTCAATAATTCATGAGCTAACATAACTACCATTAGGACAAAGCAATCTAAGGACATATCAAGCAGCTATGTTACACATTCTCCTCCTAAACTCGACAAACATCATGCGACTATGCAAAAAGCATGAAACATAGGAAGCAAAATCCAAACCTATAGATGTCAAAGCTAAGTTCCTTGTAGAAGAGATCAGGGAACTCCTCCCTCAATGTTCGTATAGCATATCCCATATTCACATAATAATTCTGCTTTTCTTCCTCTTCCTCTTTGCTGGACCTCGAACCATGCTTCACCGGAACCGAGAATTGACCATACGGCTTCACGTTCCGATCCAAACCCAAATCCAAATCCGCACAATCTTTCACTTCGGATGAAATTTTCACCCCGTGCTTTGACACGATAGCCTTGGATTTTATGTAGGGTTTGAAGCTGTGGAGCTTCCTCGAATTAGGGTTAGGGTTGTGGTTGATTTGAGGGGCAACGTGCATATCTGGGGAGCGTACTAGAAGAGCCATGGTAAAAGCTTCGATTTTTTTTTTTTTTTTGGTCTCGTGGAAAAAGTAAATGATTTCAGAGGGAAATCGAGCGAGAAAATTTCTTTTTTCCCCCGGGAAAATACGAGCGAGTGATTCTTTTCTGGGGGGAAAAAAGAGATTTTAAGATTACGTTGTGGATAATGGGAATTATCGAGTTATTGAGAGGGAAAATACGTGATTCGTTAACAAGACTTTTGTGGGGGGGAGTAGAGAAAGTGGATAAAGATGAAGAGAAAAACAAAACGGAGAAAAAGAAAGGGGATGATAATGAAACGACATAATAATTAGTGATAAAAGATTTAGGATCATTGGGCATATTCCTTATCTCTCGGTTTTAGTTGTATTTTTCATGTCTTTTTTTTTTTTTTGGTTAAATTATAGTTTTGGTCTCCTATTTTGACCAATTTACGATTTTAGTCTCCCTATTTCTATATTCGGATATTTGGTCCCCCTAATTTTAAAAAATTCAGACATTTTGCCCAACTGAGAACTTGACTCTCAATTTTGATGACGTGGAGCTGACGTGGATCTGGCGTGGTGTTCATTAATCTAACCGACAACTGACTGGGACACATATATAGATGACACGTCATTTAATGGGTGCCATCTCACTAGCCCAAATTCATTCCATTTTAAAAAATAACCAATAAAAATAAATTCTGAAAATGATAAAAATCAAATTCTTTTTTTTTGGTGCTAGATAAAAATCAAATTCTGGAACAAGAGCAAAAACAAGAGCGAGAACAACAACAACATCATCAACAACACCAACACCACCATGTTCAACACTCCAGCATCAACATCATCATCATGTTCAACACCACCAACACCAAAACCTCTATCTCTCTCCATCCATGGAACAACAACATTAACAACACTCCACTAACACATCTCAACAAATCAAATTCTGGAAAAAATACCAAAATCCCCAATTTGTTATGAACCCTAATCGCGATTTCTGCTGCTTCTTTTCCTCTTCTTCTGCTTCTTCTGCATCGCATCTTCTTCTCCTTCTTCTGCATCACGATTTTTGCTTCTTCTTCTCCTCTTCTTCTGCATCGCGATTTCTGCTTCTTCTTCTCCTCTTCTTCTCCTCACCCCCATTCTTCCCTTCTTCTAAACAAACCCCAAGGCACGCTCCTTCACGATCCTCCAAATCCTCCGCACACGAACAGTGAGGCTGATCTCTTCCAGATCTCTCCCCTCGGCCTCCTCCATTGTGTCTCCCACTCGCAGATCCCCCCTCCCCTATATTTTGCTTCCCAAAAACCCCACTCCCACTTCCTTCTTCCCTCTACTCTTCCAGAAGCCACTGCGAGAAAGGAACCGCTCCAGAGCGTGATTCCTTCCATGTGATGCAGAGGCAGAGGAGGGAGATGTCGAGGGCGAGGAAAAGAAGGGCGGAGGCAGCGACGGTGATGGGGGAAGAGGTTGGAGTTGGAGGGGGGGAGAAGGGGGAAGACGCTGTGGTCAAATCCCTGTTTCCATTTTTAATTTATTTAGTTTTCTAAATTTAATATTTTTTGTTTTTATAATTCTGATATATTAATAATATTAAAAAACAAATTTTGTGACATGGGATTAGGGTCACGTAAGTGACATGGTGTAATTAAATGATGTGGCAAGTGCCACATAAGCTTAAGGCATGTCACGTCATCAATTTGGGATGTCAATTTAAGAGTTAGGCAAAATGTCTGAATTTTCGAAAATTGTGGGACTAAATGTCTGGATTTAGAAATAGGGGGACTAAAATCATAAATTGGTCAAAATAGGGAGATTAAAACTATAATTTAGCCTTTTTTTTCTTTGTAGGAGTGATAGTAACACATTCACTAACACTCTTTTGTCCAACATTATCTCAATGATTGGGTAAAAATCATGTGGATCTCATTAAATTAGTGGGTCCTATTTTCAAAGTAGTGGAACCCATGAGAATCATTCAATCATGGAGTTAGTGATGAAAATATAGTGTTAAAGAGTGTGTTGCTAGTATTTCTCTTTTTCTTGAATTTGATCGACAAAGCCTAAAAAAGAAACAAACTACAAAGGGACTAAGTGAGGTGTAGAGACACAAACTCATATCCTTTGTAGCCATGCAACATGTGTTACCAAATTTTAGACATCAAATGGAACTACAACCCATAAGCAAGGGTCAAGACTAGGCAGGACGGGTGACTGCGAAGGATTCAGGGGTGTAGAGACACCTTTAACATCAACAAGCAGCTCTTGAGTAAACTGCACTGGGGGTGATTAAACAATTCCCAATGACAAGCTGGTCACAATCCAAATTAGCTAACACATTTGTGCAACAATTAGCCTCCTTGTAAATATGATGGACTTGAACCTGCCACTTCAAACACATCATCATCTTAATCTTTCGCGGAATACTCCAACCACTATAGCTACCAAGCAACTCTACATTAATGCTTCTAAGCACAACTTCCAAATTCAGATGGAACTCCACCGCCATGTAACCCATATTTTTGGCTAGACAAAGACGTTCATAAACACCTCAAAGCTCAACCATGTAGGCAGTGGACACCCCCAAGTGCTTAGCAAACACCCAATTGATTGCCCACCAGACCCACGCAACAAACCACCACAGCCCGCCAAACCAAACTCCCTTTTTGCAACATTGTCAGTATTCAAATGGATCCACCTGATAGAAAGGGGACTCCACAAGACATCCACCCACTGTTTCCTCAAAACCAGAGCTTACGAAAAAGAAGCACAAGCACAATTAGACTCTTTCACCATGGACACGTTGTTAAGCCAAGGTTTAGGAAGGCTCGCAAAAGAAGAATCATGTACCCTAAAATGCCTCAAATGCCAAAGCAAGGCACAAGTCGTGGCCCATGTTTTCCAATTAAACTCCCGATACTAACCCATATCGCTGCTCAAATTAGAAGTAATTCATTTCTCTAGATTGCCCAGAAATAAAATACTCTTACTCTCAATGCACAATAAGTGACAGCAAACCTGAATCCTACTCTCCACCCCATACCTGCTTCAAATTACTATGACCCACAAAGTATCACACATATTAATCGTACCCCGGCCCAGATTCATTATTAATGCCTTATTAAAAAGGTGTTGGTTCTTAAACCCTAATCCACCATTATACTTTGATTCACAACTAACTCCATGCAATGCTATGATATTTCCTTACCTGATCAACACTACTCCACACAAAATCACGAATCATGATCTCCAAGCTCTCGCAAAGATGCTTTGGAAGCAACACAACTTGCCTTATATAGGTTGAAAGAGGAGCCACCACCAAGTGAGCTAACATTACTCGTCCAACAAAAGACACATCATTGGCCCTCTATCTACTAAGCCTTTTTTGAGTTTTTTTTCTCGAAAACTATTGTATGTTTATCTGTTCTTCCTACCATGCGACAATGGCACCTCTAGGTACTTGCCAAGGTCTACAATCAATTCGAAACCCAAAATCTTGTTGAGCTCCATAGCTTTGACACGATTCACATTCTTTATTACCAACATTCACCTTTTTATCTATAGAAACCTTCTAGTCTGAGGGAGCACGTAACTCATCCAAGCACTCCATTTAGTTGATCCATGCCTCTTCAAAAAGAAGAAGATCATATGCGAAAAATAGATGTGAGATAGGGCACCATCCTTTCCAATCTTTACTGGTATCTGCATCCTATCTTGAATCCTTTTGTTAATTAAATAAGCCAACCTTTATACACACAATACAAATAGACATAGTGACAGTGGTCACCTTGTTGTATCCTTCTCGAAGGTGAGAAGCTCTCTATTTTAACCATGTTGAAAAAAACACAATCATCTTGGTTGAGGATACACATCCAATAATGAGCGAAATGAAGCGGTGTCTCATACATATTTCTCTTAATGTGTCCTTCAAAAATTTCTAGCTTATGCAATCATAAGTTTTCTCTAAGTCTGTCGTCACTACCACCGACCTTTTCTTTCCCTTTCTAACTCTGATGGTTTGAAAAATCTCCTGGGCTATAACTATGTTATCTACACTATGTCTCCCAAGCACAAAGTTGTGCTGGTTTGGGGAGATTAGCAAGCTCATATGCCACTTCAACCACGAGGAAATAATCTTGGTAACCATCTTATACATCACACTACGAAGCGAAGTAGGGTGACATTGACTCATACTCACTGCAGGTGAATCACTTTCAACATTAATAAAATGAGGGTGTCACCTTCACTTCCTTCGAATTTTCATAGCATTACTGTACAAACTTGCAGACAAATGCACCCACTATTGCTAATTTGTCTGGTAAAAGATGATGTGGAGTCATTTTATCACATGGCCTTTAACACACACATGCTAAACACATCCTCTCTGACTAGTGATGGCAACGAGGCTGGGCAGTATCGGGGAATGCTCCCCCGCTCCCCGCCCCCCAAATTTCCCCTCGTCTCCGTCCCCGATCCCCGCCATGGGGAGTTTTCCTCCCTCATCCCCGTCCCCACGGGGACCCCAAAAATTTAGAAAAAGATAAAAAAAAATACACTGAAATTCAATAAAATTGCAAAAATATTCAGGGTTCCTCTCTTCTACCATGTCTTCCTTTCCACTTCCTCCTTGCTTCTAAGGCTGCGATCCAAAACGAGAATGAGAGAAAACGGTTACATAGAACAGAGAGAAGTCGAGGCTGAGAGCTATTAGGACCGACTTCAGAGATGAAACTACACTAGGAGAAGATGAAATTTGAGATCTAGGGTTTAGAAGAAATCAAACCAGACTGAGGAAGATGAATTTTTTTTATAGCTCTACTCTTCTTCTCCAAACAACACAAAAATTTAAAAAAAACCAGAGATTGTCGGAGATGAGGAAGAAGCAGACGGTGACAACGCCAATAGAGGTGTCGGAGCCGGTGACAAAGCGAGCAGAGGTGTCGGAGCCGGATGCGTCCACGAGTAGAGGTGGCGACGGCGATGCAAGAAGAAGCAAGAATCGCGAGCAGAAGAAGCAGATCCGTGAGTGTGATTGATGAAGCAGATCCACGAGCAGAAGAAGCAAGAATCACGAGCAGAAGAAGCAGATCCGTGAGTAGAGGTAGCTGCGGCTGAGCTTAAAACTAGGGTTCTTATGAGAAGATGAGTGTGTGCGATTGATGAGTCGGTGACGGAGAGAAAAAATCGTTTTTGATGAGTGAGAGTCGGTACAAAATTATTCAGCTAAGTGTGAAAACAATGAGCGAAAAAATTATAGTTACTATTTTTTTAAAAAGATGTAAAAAGACTAAAAGGGCCGGTACTTATAATGATATATACAGATATTTATAGGGTTAATTATGTAATATGCTCGGGGCGGGGGTATGGTCCCGTCCCCGTCTCTAAATTGACTGCGGGGGATTTACTCCCCCATCTCCGTCTCCACAGAAAAAATTGTAGTCCCCACAAGAATCCCCACACATTAGTATAAATTGTCATCCCTATCTCTGACCTCTCCCTCTATAAAAAGGACTAACTTAGCCACGACACCCTTATCCAACTTAGGAAAACACAATGTTACTCTATTTCATATTCATATAGAGTTTTTAAAAATAAGCACATGCCATGTTCTCTAAGTCCACTAGATCCATTACCATCTCCCCAATTTCATCTAACGTCACCTCAATCTTGTTTCTTTTCCTTTGAATGATATTGAAAAATTAATAAAATTTGGAATTCGCGTATCTCCGTACTTAAACGAGTTACATCTAGCCTTTAACACTAGAATAAGTCATCCTACGACAATATCTGATTGTCCCCCCACCCCCCACAAATCCCTCTAAAGTTTTCTTTTCTTTATTTTTTTTATTTTAAAATTACGTTGTACAAAAATCAAGATAGCTCAATTATATTGTAAATCCTCCCCATACGCATATCACGTGGGTGTCATGTACATCAATATTATGGTTCACGAGGAATATTACGGATACTCTCTCTGACACTCTCTCTTAAACACTTTCTCAATGATTGGGCCACGTCACACTTTTTTTTTAAAAATCAACCATTGGATTGAAAGTTACTATCATATAGATCATATCTGTAAATTTTAACATTAATCTATGATCATTTACTATGTTATCAAGGTGCGTCAAGATTAACGTTATTTGTAATTACATCGTTGACGTTAATCTTGACGCATCTTGATGACATAGCAAATGATCATAGATTAATGTTAAAATTTATAGATATGATCTATATGATAGTAACTTTCAATCCAATGGTTGATTTTGAAAAAAAAAAGTGTGACATGGCCCAATCATTGAGAGAGTGTTTAAGAGAGAGTGTCAGAGAGAGTGTCCATAGCATTCCTCTATGGTTTATTACCATAATAGGCCATAATATTATTTAAAAAATTTATATATCAAAAAAATATTCATTAATTGCATGAATTATTATTTGAAGTATTTTTTGTGATAAAAACCTTACATAATAAAAAATGGTAAACCCAAATTAAGATGAAAAACATCAAAAATTACATATGAATATTCATGTGAGGATTTAAATAATATTCAAATAATCAGTTTATTTTATTTTTTCCATTTTGCACATTATTTCATTTTTATAATAAAATATTTGTACAAATTTTTTTATACCGTCAATATATAATTATTAAATTCTAAAAACTTTTTAATTTTTTTTTTGAAATGAAAACTTTTTAATTTTTATATTCTTAATATCTCTCACCGAATTTCCCTCCATTTTATTATTCAAATCAGGTGTTGAAACATGTTCTTCTTTCAGTACCGGATATATTGGGTTTTTCAAATTCGTTGCGTGACGAGAACGAGTTATGTACCTTTCTGTCCAAATTAATCCAGATATTAGAAAACGAAAGACGACCTAATTCCAGATCCACACCTTGGTGAATGGTGTTGGGTAACAAATCTACGTCTCACACTTGTAGCTTTCATATAGAGAAATGATTTTGACACACCATTTTATTACCCTTTCTTATGTTCATATTTACTTGAAAAAGGAAAAAAAATATATACCGAGAAATACTTTTTATTATTTTAAAAAATATAATGAAAATAGTGGAAAATAAATTTTTCGTTTATATAAAAAATACAAACTGTGTATATTCATGTGTGTAACTGTAAGTGTACCTATAATATGAACGGGTGGAACTTCCCACCCAATATCTTTCACTCGTATGAGGCATAACTGAAGAATATGTAATATCTCATTTTAACGAGTTAAAATAACACGCTACTATAAGACAAGACTATTTAATTACTGGTTTTTATGAATATGTTGGTTGTCGTCGGCAATTTGTTTATATTTTTTTAATATGGTGCATTATTAATTTATTCAATGATACATTATTTAGTCAGGTATTATTAGTGCAAGTTGCCACAATGTTGTTGCTGTACAACAGGTAAAAGTTCATAAGAAACCTGTAAATTACATATAGCGTAATGATATTTCAACAACTAAAAGTTTAAGTTAGACAACTTTCGCGATAACTTTTTAAATAGTTAATGTAGTTTAAATACATGATTAATTATATTCAATAAATAGTTAATGAATATATTATATGTCGAAACTCATTAATCATGAATTTGAACGTGATTAATCACGAATTTGTATCACGTTCTAAGTGTTCAATTGCATATAGATTTGAACATATGAAAATCGTGATTAATCACGTTTAAATTTGTGATTAATAAAGTTATGTTGATGATTAATAAGTTTCGACACCTGATATATACGTTAATCATTTATTGAACGTAATTAACCGCATATTTAAACTGTATTAACCGGTTAAAAAGTTGTTACAAAAATTGTTTTGGTTTTGCTTGTATTGAAATATCATTACTCTTATATATATACATATATATATATATATATATATATATATATATATATATATATATATATATATATATTCCAACTGTACCTAGTACTTAAAAATATATTATCATGAACTCATTCATTGCAAATTTTGCAATGATGCAAACAATTATTTTGAAGGCCACTGTTAGGTCAACCAGCAAGACCAAACCAACCCCCACAAACGCGAGGGTAGTTTAGTCTTTTAGACACACACCGTCGGGTACTGAATGGAGTGAAGTGGAAGTTGGCCTCAACTAACCAACCTGCCACGTGGCTTTGCATTAAATATTTCTCCCTTTCGTTTAACTCCAAAAAAGCTCTCACTCACACACCGCATTTACGCCTCTCTCTTTCTCTCACTCACTATCTCCGTTTTCTTTTCTCTCTCTTCCGTTTCCATTTCCCCATCTCACTATGCATTAATCATAGATATTCATACATAACAGCACCCATGGCGGTTCCGCTGCATTTCTAGTCACCTTCTTTTTTCAATTCGCATTTTGCATTTTGATTGATCGAGGCGGTTGTTGGTTGGTTGAGTTAGTTGCGTTTCCGTTATAGCTAGCAATGGAGTTGGAGCACCCAACGACGACGCATCACAACTCCGCCATGACCTTCGACGAGGTCTCCATGGAACGCAGCAAGAGTTTCGTCAACGCCTTGCAGGTTCTCTCTTTCTCTCATAATTCTCACTTTTTTTTATCTGTTTTTTTTTGCGAGTTATATATTTGTTAAGTTTAGATCTGCATTTGTTTAGATTTGTTTAGTGGACTTTGTGTTTAGCATCTAGTTGTGTATGTTCCCAAGTAGGTTTGTAATTGTGATTCTGCTCAAGCTTAATGCTGGAAAAATTGTTCAAATTGCTGAACAATGTTGCGCAGCGTGCGCGGATCACTTAATTATTGGTTGTGAATACAAGTTTGTCAAAACTAAATTAGCATGTATATGTCGAGTCAGTGATGCTTCGGAACGATACAAGGAATCAGTTGTCTTAAAACTTGGGGCATGGAACTATTATTGAAATTGAGATTCTATTCTGGAGAAGCAACTATGTTGACTTGACTTTTGATTTAGAGAAAGATAAAAGTGCGGGAGATTTAGTTTTTAACAGTAACTGGAGAGGTATGATATAGCTTACTGTTTAGGTTGGAATTCTGAATAAATGAGATGATTGGAAATTTGGAACTAAAGTTGACAGAATGCAGTCTAAAAGCGGCTAGTTGTGGATTCAGGATTCAAATGGTACTAATGCGTGCAGTTAAATAAGGTGACTATCTAGATAATATTTATCACTGTTTAAGGGATTAACATAGCTTTATATCATCTTATGGGTATGTTTGAATATTTTCTCTTTGATCGTTGTGGTTACCATTTAAAACATGCACAGGCAGCCATTTGATTCTCATATTATGGTCATTTCAGGAACTTAAGAACCTGAGGCCTCAGCTTTATTCTGCTGCAGAATACTGTGAAAAATCTTATCTCCATAGTGACCAGAAACAGATGTAAGGATTTTCTTTTTGTTAATGTTTTTTTTCCCTTCTTAAACTTGTTCTCGAAGGCAGCCATACCCCACGACTGAAGCTCCCGCAACAGGACAAAGAATCAGTGGTGGAATTCTCTTCTAATCAATTCTTACCTAGATGTTATGAATTAAATTTTCCGTTACATTCTGCTTAGGAATTTCATATATGCTAGCTGTGTGTAGCACTTATGGAATGCTAGCAACTTGTTTCGAGGCTATATGTGAATAAAAATGAAATAAAAGTTGGATAGAAAAGGATGCTTAAATTTGGACTGTATCTCTTTTTTGAGCATAAAGAGGCAGAGCATCGACTATTTTTCATTTTTGTAACATATATTTTCTTGGGTCCTGAATGCTTATTATCACAATAGTATCCCTATTATTGATATTGATTTTTAAAATGTAAGGTCATGTTTCAATTGTGAAATTGGTGAGAATGAGTGTTATAGTAATCCTAAAAGGGTACTGGAATTTGAGTCCCTAAAAATTTTGCTGACTATTTGGGGAGGGTTCATTTAGTATTGTAGGACCATACCTAATCTTCTGGTAGATATAAAGTGTCCTTGTCAATTACATTTTCTTTTCACATATTATTTTGTGTTTGAACTGCATGGAATTTTCCTTAGCTGTATGTTATCCATGCATTAGGGTACTTGACAACCTGAAAGATTATGCTGTAAGGGCCCTTGTGAATGCTGTTGATCATCTTGGAACTGTAGCATACAAGTTAACTGACCTTCTCGAGCAGCACACATTGGATGTCTCAACTATGGATTTGAAGGTCTCTACCCTAAATCAGGTGATTACAACTTTTTTGAGATATTAAGTTTTAATGGACAAATATCAATTGGGGTTGAGTAACATATTTGTTTACTAGCAGAAACTTCTTACATGCCAAATTTACACGGATAAAGAAGGTCTTCGGCAGCAGCAATTGTTGGCTTTCATTCCTAGACATCATAAGCACTACATTTTGCCAAGTAGGCCTCACTGCTTTCATGTCCATCTGGATGTAATTATTAGCACTAAATATCTATACCCGTAGCTTGTGCTAATGCTTCTCTATGTTTAACAATGCAAGCTAGATTCTGTCAATAAAAAGGTACATTTCAGTCCACACATACAGATTGATGCAAGACAGAATACATTTCAAACAAGAAATCGTCTTCAATCTTCAGGTGTGTGGTGATGGAAATTTTGGCCCTCAATATTGTTTTTGGCATTGATTTTGAATTTGTTCTTTTTTTTGGAAGCGAATTGTATCAGAACATGTATTTTTATATGTAGGTACCCCTCCAGCAAAATCTCTTTCATGGCATTTAGCATCAGAGACTAAGTCTACATTGAAAGGGACTTCGCATGCTTCGCCAAAGTAAGTTTAGGAAAGTTTAATACTATGAGGCTGTACAAGTCTGATGCTTTTTCTATTTTCCACTCTAAGCATGGATGGCATTATCATATCACATCTACTTTTGCAGCATTGAGAACCCGAAGTTTTCTGCCAAGGCCTCTGGAGTTTTCCACCTTTTAGGTTTGTGATATTAATATAGTTATATCAATTTTATTTTACAATAATTCAGTTAAATTGGCCAAGCGATGGTTATTTCTTGGTGTATAAATTATAGCTCCTTATAGTCCTTGGTTATGTGCCTGTAGATAATGAAGAAAGCACCTGGATGAAATCCTCACCAGCACAGAATGGAGTTCCTACTTCTAGTGTACCCATGCAAACTTTGGGTGGCACACGCAGGGTAATGCCAAATTTATCTAGTAGTGCAAGTGCCTGGTGGCACCATGTTTGATGGTCAACTTATGATTATAATTTACCTATTCTTTGCTAGTTGTTTGCGAGTGTTCTAACTTCTAAAACCTGTTTGTTAGTCTTTTGGTGAAATTGTTTGGCTAGTACTTGGGTGAAAAGGAAAAGGTATTAAATTGTTAATGTTACCAAGTAATATCTTTTGTGAAATGTTCCAATATCACTTGGACAACAGTTCATGTAGGTAATAAGCTCTGCATTTCAGTAGTTTGTAAGTTTCACATTTTAGTAGTCTATAAGGGTGTAGCTGTCTACATTATAGACATAAACACAGGTGCAAAGAGAAGTAATTTACTTTTCTGGGATAGGATAAATCATAATGTTAGATGTCTAAGACTTCTTGGGAGTATTTGAGTGCTTCAAATGATAATTATAGCTCATTGCTTCAGAATTACTCCTTCATAATAAGTCCAGGCCATTTTTTACTTGTGCTTTATCTCTTTCACTGACATTAGTTTTTGGAAGAAATGATTGAGAGGTGTTTGACTTTGGTCCTTGGGTAAAAGAAGCTCATACTTTAGTATGATGTTCTCGTAAAACGACATAACAGTTAATATTTTATGGTTGTATTTTGCTGATATTCTCTGTATTCTCCATTAAGTGTTTGTTTTTTGGGAGAAATAGGTTTTTCTTGGAGATCATTATGTCAGCAACTCAATCACTTTTACTATTTCACAGTTCTCACTTCACACAGTGAAATTTTGGTTTGAGGATGACTGGTCATGTTCCAATTGCATATGCATCACTAAAAGAGCTTTCAACTGATATTTGTTACTTGTATTAATTGAGATAGGAAGATGCATGGTTTTGCTGTCGTGGTCCAGCTGTTGCTGGTTGACAGTGGAATTAAGATATAAAAGGCTTGGTTAAAGTTAGAAATTAGGGGACTGAAGGCTCACTGGGGTAAACTAGGTCCAGAACGATATGCAGGTAGTAGTGAAATGGTTACTAAGGAATTATCAAGTACATGGGATCACAGAAGGTTTGGTGGTCTGATGGGTCCTTGGACAGAATGAAGGGAGAAATACTTTATGGGGTTTGGTTTGAAGGAGAAATTATTAGATGTTTGCCTGACTCAGAATTGTAGACAGTGTCACCTTGAGAGAAGATGTAGTCAACAAAAGATTTTTTTGTACCTAGGCTTCATTACAATGCACAGCCAATAAAATGGTAACTGTGGTGTATATTAAATCAACACATAAGACTAAGACCTAGGTATTGAAGTAACATACAACAAAATTGGAGCAGCATAAATCACAAGATTCAATACCAGGGACTGTAAAATTTAATTAAAGACCCTACAATAAAAAGGGAAACAAACAACTTAAGGAAACATAACAGTGCTAGCAGCCCTCTAAATTAAAATTTATGTGGACTATAATTGTAGTTAAGCCTTTTTAAGTATCACAAATTCACCACCTAGTCAAAATTAGTCCAAAACATTGAGATGCTTTGTTCTTAAAGCCTATACTTTATGTTGAGTCCATTAAGTACTTGATATATTTTGCTGGTCTACTTGATCTTATTTGGTGACTTCTGATGAATATGTGCTTCTCATATAATATATTTTCTGTGTATGGATGTGATCCAAAAGCACACATTGGGTTGTCCAAACGTGGAGTTGGATTCAATAGAACATGCAGAGTGTACTCTAATGGCTAAAGTAAACTTCTCATTTGACATGATTTTGGTTTACTAAGTCCATATATTAAGGATCTGGATCAGTTTTTTGTTGTGTGTTCTCGATTAGTATTATTTTGTGTTAAGGCTCAGTCTTTCAATGGGAAATTAAGATTGTTATGGATTGGAAGACTTTTTTGGTTGTAAAATTTTCATATATGGATCCATATTACAGACACACATTTCAAAAAAAATATGCTGGAAAACATCTAATAATAGGAAATCCTCCCCCCACCCCCCTCTTGACTTCTGAAGGGTTGTTTGTAGCTTACCGGGAAAAATGGTTTTCCCTTTCATTTGACTTGCACCGAACACAAGAAATGTTACCATTATCGGTCAACTAGTGCACCAAATATTTGAGACTGTGGTCAATATTTCCAGCTAGCCATTTTGATCGAACACTAGAGTCTCAGAGTTGAAGGGTGCATTTATTCATGTTCCATATGTTTCCGTAAAATAAATTTATTGTAGAAAAGTTACTCAGGAGTCCTCTTATCTGCAGGATGCATTGGAGGGTTCCAAACCATTGACAGCATTCAGGTCATTTGACAACTCAAACCGCCGTGAGTCTGCTCAAACGCCTACTCGCAGCAGAAGTGTGCTATCAGCTTTCTTTGTCAAGCAGAAAACTCCAAAATTGAAGGCCGGTTCTTTCTCATGATTCATGAATACCTCCCTAGGCATCCCCCTCTCCTGTTCATCTGCAAACTTCTCCATGGATGTGGAGATGTACTGTTTTTTTAGATAAAAAAAGGATTGGAGATGTTTCTTTATTCTACCCGGATGCTTATTTCTCTTCCCTTTTAACTACGCCTCCACTAAATGCTCAGAATTGATTAGCTTCTGATTCAAGCCTTTGAATAATGATCCTGTATAGCAGCAGGTAATGATAATAGTCGGGTTCTTGATCTTCTACTAGCTCAATGTTACCCTTGTGATTTGTGATCTATAGTGTTCAAAAACTTCTAAAATGTATATTTGTGATATATTGTGCCAGTGCAGAATAAGGTTTATCAGCTTTCTTGTCCTTAGAGTTTTGATGTATCCGGAAAATTTCCAAGATAGGTTCTCATTCTGATGTCTAACCCCTTTTGACAACAAGTTAGCATGACTGGTCAACTACTTGTTCATTAAATAAGTTAAATACGTTTAATTAAAAATACTGATCAACTTTTGGTAAAAAATATTTAATTATATTATTATTATTACTAGTGCAAAGATGGGCATTGCACTCGTCAAAAAAACAAGATGGGCATTGCAGAACCCGTTCCACATTTTTATTTTGTTTGATGTGTGTTAGATAAATTTGTTAAATAAAAAGGGATTTTATATGTGTTGGGTGCCAAATTTACAATTTGAATTCTCGACGAATGTGACAGTGACTCGACGCGCCACGAGCGCAACTCTAGAAAAAAAAAAAAGAAACAAGCAAGCTAAGTCTAGAGGAGTTGGGAATGTTTCGACGATGCATGGGGAGTGTCGAAGGTAGGCAGGCCTTGCCCAAGCACACGTGATGAACGGTCGAAGTATCCATCAGGCTGTGAAGACTTGGCAAAATTTTCATGAAGCGCAAAAAATGGTCGAACTGACTTGCCTTGGTGAAAGAAGCACCGTCGAAGCCAGCAAAAACTTGTTAAGACTGTCCCCAGTGCTTGTTAGCGTAGTTAGTTACCTAAGCTAGTATTCCGTTGAATATAGTAAATACAATGTAACTGTCAGACATCTCTACTGTACACGTGTCTAACAGATAGGACGTCAGTTATTTTACATCTCTTCTATAAATAGGAGGTCGAACGATGTAAACAAAGTTGAATACTTGATTGATTTCTCAACGTCTCAACGCACAGCAGACTCGCAGATTGAGATCAAGTACTCTTTCCACCCTTTTCATTCAATACAATTTAACTTTCTAGTCATTTACATTTCTACATTTTTACTTCATTGCGCTTTACTTTCCTGCATTTAAATTCTTGCAAACTTTACATTTCTGCACCTTTAAATTTCTGCACTTTTTCTTTTAAACTTTCTTTACTTTTCATACAATTTACTTCCTGCACGATTTTACTCGCACTTTCATTTACTTTCAGTTTTTCAAAACACAAAAAATCTAAAAATAAACCCATTCTGTGTTCATCGTTTTCAACCTCGTGTTTCATCTCATCTCCATTTCTCAAACTTCCATTAAAATTGCTTTCCATCTCAATTTCCATTTTCATAACCGTCAATTCGACGAGGGCCCTTGGTGTAACCAACAAGTTGAGCCTCACGGTGATTCTGGCAAAATCCTTGGCCTCGAGCAGCTAAGCTTGATTTCTTGACAGATTACTGTTTCCAAGTGTAAAACCCATCGTTTAACGAGATTACCGTGTTAACTTGTAGGACTCACTTCGTTTGAAAATAATCATTTGTTTCGTTTTGGGCTTCTCGGACGATTTCCGCGTCAAACCAAAAAACCCAGTAAACAATATGATAGTTAAGTAAACTATTACTTTATTCTTTTAGAAAACAAAATTGGGTATTGCCTTTATTCGGTTTTGTTTTAGTGTTAGGAGTGAAAGGCAAGAAAAGGATTTAGGGGGGAAGGAGGGAAAAGAAGGACATAGTCCCACTTTGTTTGAATGTCAAAAACCGAATCTGGATTTGCTACGATCGGATTTCCCACGCATTCACGCATTTGCATTTTTTAGCCGTCCGATGTAGATCAGGCAGTTTAGATCTAAAGTCGGTATTTTGAATTTTAAAAATAAACAAAAACCTGTGTTTTTTATGAGTCGTCCGATCAAGATCGGACGGCCAAAAAATGACCGAATGCTTGAATTTGTGTTTCGTACGAATGTAGAGAATCCGCTTTCATCCGAAACCATCCTATTTTAATTTGGTGGAACTTCAAAAAATGAGTAAAGGAGAGTTAGTATTTTATAAAAACTTTTAGATCGGTTTTGTGAGAAGGCAAGCTAATCGTATGTTCATAGTTTAGTTAGTGCGTCATGCTTTTAGGCTAGCCACAAAGTGTTTGAGTACTTACATGCTGATATTATTATGATTGAAATGAAATAATTTTATTTTTATCAAAAAAAAAATTCCAAAATTTTCCTCTTATTTTAAAATGCTCCGAAATAAGAGAAAAACTTGTTAGAACCCTTTACCTTTCCTCTCTTCTCCTAAAATCTCTTTCCAAAATATTTTAAAATTATATATTTATTGACTTATTTATATTATAAAATAATTTTCTAAAAAAATTAGGTAAAAAGTTACTTTTTTAAAAAACTTTTATTAAGTGAATAGGTTATGTTATATACCTTTTTTTGACGAGAGGTTATATTTTATACCTAGAAAATAGATTTGGATCGTCAGGGCCGTAGCTGCCTTTAGTCAATATAGGTATTTGCCTTAGGCCTACAAGACCCAAATTAAATTTTACGGATAATATAAGGCCCTAATTTTTTTTTCCAAAAAGACCCCAATTAATATACAAAAGTATTATATATATGAAGAGAACAAAAAATAATACAATAATGATAATACTTGTATGCACTCAACAGCTAACACACGTGCATAATCGTAGGTATAGACTAATTAATTGCCCCCAGCTCGTGTTGATAATGAGAAGACTTTTTGGGGAAGTAAAAAACTACTTTGTGCATGATATATACATTACTATTTGTTTGGTGCCAAATTTGCAATTTGGATTCTCGACGAACATGATAGTGACTCGACGCGCCACGAGCGCAATTCCAGAAAAAGAAAACAAATACAAGCTAAGTCTATAAGGTTTGGGGATGTTTCGACAATGCACGAGGAGTGTCGAAGATAGGCATGTCTTGCCTAAGCACGAGGAACGGTCGAAGTACCCATCAAGCTCTAAAAACTTAGCGAAATTTTCATGAAAGGCCAAAAGGATCAATCCGACCAGCCTTAGTGAAAGAAGCACAGTCGAAGCCAGCGAAGACTTGTCGACACTGGCCCCAGTGCTTGGTAGCGTAGTTAGTTACTTAAGCTAATATTCCATCGAATATAGTAAATACGGTGTAACTGCTAGACATCCCTACTGTACACGTGTCTAGCAGATAGATAGTCAGTTATTTTTCATTCCTCTATAAATAGGAGGTCGAAGATGTAAATGAGGTTGGATATTTGATCAATTTCTCAACGTCTCAACACACAACAGAGTCGCAGTTTGAGATCAAGTACTCCTTCCACCTCTTTTCTTTCAATGCAATTTAACTTTCCAACCATTTACATTCTGGCATTTTTATCTTTCTACACCTTACTTTCTTGCACTTTACTTCATTGCACTTTACATTTCAGCACCTTTAAATTCCTGCACTTTTTTCTTTTAAACTTTCTTTACTTTTCATGCAATTTACTTCCTGCACGATTTTACTTGCATTTTCGTTTACTGTCAGTCTTTCAAAACATAAAAAATCTAAAAAAAAAAAAAACAAAACCATTTTGGGTTCATCGTTTTCAGCATCGTGTTTTGTCTCACCCCCATTTCTTCAACTCCCATTAAAACCGCTTTCCCTCTCAATTTCTATTTTCATAACCGTCCACTCGACGAGGGCCCTTGGCGTAACCACCAAGTTGAGCCTCATGGTGATTCTGGCAAAATCCTTGGCCTCGAGAGGCTAAGCCTGATTTCTTGACAGATTATTGTTTTCAAGTGTAAAAACCCATCGTTTAACGAGATTACCGTGTTAACTTGTAGGACTCACATCGTTTGAAAAGAATCATTTGTTTCGTTTTAGGCCTGTCGGACGATTTTCGCATCTGTAACAAAAAACCCAGTAAACAAATTGGCACGCCCGGTGGGACAAGTTCTGATTAACTCGTTAAATATGGTTTTATGCGGTTAAGGAGTGGAAAATCTTATACCACTTACACTCCTACACAACCAAGAAGACAAAGCATGGTTAGAAACACCAATAACGCCACCAATGCAAGTGTGGCCAACACCAATGCGTCAGTGGCAAATCAAGGTGTGCCAAATGCCAGTGTGAATGCACCATTAGCAAGCATTGAGGTAGGGAATGCCTCAAGTGCGATGGCAGTTACCATGGCCGATATAGGAAGCAATGTACTGCCACCTATCCTAACAACTATGGAGGCGAGTGCAATACCGCCTCCGCGGTCAGAAGAATTGGCGTATGTGACTAGTGGTATACCACATATCAATGCAAGCACGCCTTACGCTTTCAATGTGTCGTCCCCTACTAGTGTAACAAATTCAAATGGAAGGAATTTTGTTCCGAATAGCCAGTATCAGTTTGGCATGCCATTTGGTTTCACGCTAGGACATGCAAACCAGGCTTCGACGAATTTTGGGTTTTTAGGGCTTGGGGGGCAGTTTGCGAGCCAAGGTACAGGAGTAGTAGGAACAAGTTCTACTGTTGCTACTCGACATGATAGGTTGAACTTAGGGAATCCTATATTCCCTAATATGTCAAGGAACGCGTCATTGTATGGTGGTGATGGCTTGTCATTACATACACTTGTTGGTGTTCGTCAACAAATTGATGATAGTAATCATGATATGGTCAATATGCTCACTCAGCAAATGGGTGCAGTGATAACCCCACTTATGACGAATACTAACAACGCATGTAATGCACTGGCTGAACAAATGGCTAGGCTAAACCAAGCCTTAGGCGTGGTAATGCCTGAAAATGATGTTCGACAAGAGTAACATGCAGTACCTGCACCACCCAATCTTGGTGGTCAAGCAGTAATTCAAAGGGCAGTACCTGACGAAAATAAGGCCCAGGAAATGGAGTTCAAGGACAAGGCCGATAGAATCTGCATTATGGTCATGTTCAAATATTGAACAGAAATGATAAGCAGAAAGGGCCAGTTTACCCAGGTTTGGCTGCACTTAGACAGAACATAATGGGAAACCAAGTAGAACAAAATGTCAACCACGTAGTTGAACAAGTTCTAAATAGGTTTGGGTTTAATATAAGCTATGTCAATCAGCCATATTTTGTGTCAGCATTCTCTGATTGGGTGCAGCAAGCTAAGTTTCCCAGGGGAATAAAGATTCCCAAACTTTCTAAGTATTCTGGTGAAAGTAGCGAATCGGCCGTCGAGCATATTGCGCGGTACACCATTGAAATGGGAGAATTGGCCACTGTGGAAAGCCTTAAAATGAGGTTCTTCCCAAGTTCACCCACCAAAATGTTTTCTCTTGGTTCTTGACACTTAGACTCAATTCTGTCCACTCTTGGGCACAATTGGAGAGGAGCTTTTATGATCAGTTCTTCAAATGAGACATGAAAGTCAATCTAACTGACTTATTTAATGTCAAGCGGATATATAACGAGTCAATTAATGACTACTTGGCACGATTTAGACAGATGAAGAGTAGGTGTTTCATGTCTATTCCAGAAGCATAAACTATCAAAATTGCTGCAAACGACCTAGATTACTACGTCAGAAAGAAGTTGGTCAATCAACACTTGGTTGATCTAGCGCAACTAGGTGAAAAAGTTCGATAGATTGAACAGTTGAAGGCTGAGAAGAACTAGAAACATCAGAAGAAGTTCGTGAAGCGTGAAAGAATCAATCTGGTCGAAACCAAGAATTCTGACAGTGATGACTCAAGCACAGAAGAGCTTGAGATTGACTTGGCAAAATTAGAGGAAGGCCCACCTTATGCCTGTCCGTCACGCATGCCTGCTAGAGCAAAGGAAAAAAATGGAATATGTCAACAAAAAGATATATTCATTCGACATAACTAAAGCTGACAAAATATTTGATATCCTTTTAAAGGATAAACAATTAAAATTATCAAATGATCATAGGCTCAAAAGGCCTGATGAGTTAAATGGCCAAAAATATTGCAAATACCATAATTCGACATGTCATTTCACTAATGATTGCGTTCATTTCAGGGATTTGATACAGAAAGCTCTGAAGAACGACAGACTGAAGTTTGCTGACAAACCAAAAGCAGACATGAAGGTGGACACGGATCCTTTTGGCTAAGGAGTGGCAAGTTGGGAAGGCCAAGTGCCTTTCAATGTTAGCATGGTGAACATCAGGACAAGCCAGAAATGTGAAGTAAATGTTGAAGACCTATTCGACATTTACCCAAGGCCTGATGAAACCTTTGCTGAATTTGCAAGAAGAAAAGACCACGAGGGGCAACACAAGCTTTGCCCTTGCTGTGAAGTGCACTTTGATGATACAGCTGCTAAGAAGACTGCGAAGCAAAGGCAACAAAAGAAAGTTGATAGCAAGATTCCTGGTAAGTACAGGGATTCTGTTTGACGAGTACCATTCTCCCCATCAATCTTTACATCAAGCAGCAGTGCTAGAATGAACAGAGGAGAATGGATACCTAGGCCCATCAAGGAAACAAATGGAACCAATCAAATGACTAAGACTAGAAAGCCCCTGCTAATGTTGCCATTGATAAATGGCTCAAGAAATCTGCAATGGCCAGAAACACCGACATGAGAGACAAGGCCAAGAAAAGTGTTACAAGAAATAAATAGCCATTTTGGGATGAAGACCACAAAATAGGCATCGTAGCTGACAACAAAGGGAGCCAGTCAAGTCTGTCTAAGACCGCTGGGCAAACACTGTTGTCTTAGAGCCAGAAACAAAGGCGTCAAAGGCAAAGGCAGATGCAAAGGTTGAAGACTGAAGAGGCTGAAGCATGGTCGAATCAAAGCCATCCTTTGCCAGTTGATCGCAAGTTGAAAAGTGTTGTTGTCAGAAATTCTGACAGCAACAAAGCAAAGCTTAAAATCCAAAGTCAAATTGTCAAAGGAGATGCAAGGTACTATGGCAGAATTGAGCAGGTTATGTCTCCAGCTAGAGAAGTTAGCAACATTCGACCAAGAAAGCCATGGCCTATCGGCTTGGTAGCTGCTGAGAGAATGACAAAAGAAAGAGCAAGTTCAATTACCCAAGTGCCTGCAAGCAAGATGGATGTAGAAACTGCATCAAACAAGACTCTCAACATCATCATCAATGATACTGATACTGAGCTTGATCAAATGGATTTTATGGCCAGTTGTCAAGTTAACACATATTTGTCAGTTGATGAAGTCATTGCTACGCTTGATGACCCAAATGATCCCATTGGACTTGAAGATGATGCTCTTGAAGACAACGATGATCTAGATGCAGATCTAGACGATACTATCATGGCCATAGGGGAAGCAGTGTCTGGAGATGCATTAATTGACAAAGAGTTTTTGAAGCAACAACCTGGTCACCAAGATGAGGATGAAGAAGCAAAAATAGAGAGCATCAGAAGGTATATGAGCTTTGTTTCAATTTTTCCTGAGGAATTTGCAGGATCCTATGAGTGTCCTGTCCTAGATGAAGACGAAGAGGATTTGGATGGACTATCGGATGATTGGGTGCATTGGGAGGAAAACCATATTATCATCTTCGATACATATGCACGTTTTGAGCAGCCATCCAGATAAGAAAAGTCACACCTTCGACCGCTTCACATAAAGGTTGTATTGGAAGGCAGGACCATTAACAGAGTGTTAGTCGATGGTGGGGCGTCTATCAGTATAATGCCTCGTGCTATGTTCAAAAAGCTAGGCAGGAACGAAACTGATCTCATTCCGACAGACATAGTGGTGTGTGACTTCAGTGGTAGAACCTCCGCCTCTGACGGAATAGCTATCATTATTATCCAAGTTAGGTCAGTTTCAAGATCAACCTTGTTCGTGGTCATTCCAACAAAGTGGAGTTACAATGTTTTGCTTGGAAGGGATTGGATTCATACAGTTGGAGCCATTCCTTCTACTGTTCATCAAAAGATGATCATTTGGAATGAACAAGGGGATGTGGAAGTAATTGATGCTGATGATAGCCCATGTTATATGCAACAAGTGCATGTAGATTTCAAGTTATATGCTCCACAGGTGTAGCCCATTACAGGGGATAGTTGACAGAGAGGCATTAGACAATGCACTCATGGAACAATTTGGTGTAAAGATCATTGCCAAGGCCAAGACACGGCCAAGCAATGTTTAATTCCAAGCAGCAAGGCTTGTCGGTCAATAAGGCCGACAGTGAAGAATACGCTTTCAAAGGTGTATTAGCAGATTGTGTACTGGATGATGGCCCTTTAGGTTTTGAAAGGGGACGACATGACAAGATCAGTGTTGAAGTCGAAGACCCTTTAGAAGAAATTGACTTGAGAGATGGATCTAAAAAGAGACCAATCTACTTAAGTTCATTTCTGCCAAAGGAATTCAGAAATCAGATAATAGAGCTGGTCAAGGAATACAAAGATTGTTTTGCTTGAGAGTATCATGAAATGCCTGGTCTAAGCAGAGAGTTGGTAGAGCATAGGTTGCCTTTGAAAGAAGGAAGCAAGCCTGTCAAGCAAGCCAACAGGAGATATGCTCCAGAGGTGGTGCTAAAGATCAAAGAAGAAGTAGAGCGTTTACTCAAGGCATGATTCATTAGAACAACCAGATACGTGGAATGGTTGTCTAATATAGTCCCCGTTCTGAAGAAAAATGAGAAGATGAGGGTTTGCATAGATTTCAGAAACCTGAATGAGGCAATTCCAAAGGATGAATATCCCATGCCTATGGCAGACATGCTTGTCGATGCTGCATCAGGACATGAATTGCTAAGTTTTATGGATGGTCATGCTGGCTATAACCAAATTTTCATAGCCAACGAGGACGTGTCTAAAACCGCATTCAGGTGTCCTGGCTCAATTGGGACATATGAATGGGTAGTCATGCCTTTTGGTTTGAAAAACACTGGAGGCACTTACCAACGCGCTATGAACACTATCTTTCACGATATAATTGGCAAATTCATGGAGGTTTACATTGATCACGTGATTGTCAAGTCAAGAAATAAAGAGGAGCACTTGGATCACTTGAGGCAGGCCTTCGACAAAATGAGAAGGCACAACTTAAAGATGAATCCAGAGAAATGTGGGTTCGGTGCGTCAGCTGCTAAGTTCCTGGGAATCTTGGTGCACAAGAAGGGAATTGAAGTCGACAAGAGTAAAGCCAAGGCAGTCCTGGAAGCTTTGCCACCAACCAACAAGAAGGAACTCCAATCTTTCTTATGAAAGGTCAATTTCCTGAGGAGATTTATTTCTAACTTGTCGGGTAGAACTAGGGTGTTTTCACCACTGGTCAAGTTGAAGGCAGAACAAGAGTTCATCTGGAACCTTGTCACCAAGAAGCCTTCGACCAAATCAAACAATACTTGACAAATCCACCGGTCATGATGCCACCAGTGTCTGGCTGGCCATTGAAGTTGTACATTTCGGCGTCAGAAGATACTATAGGTAGTTTATTGGCTCAAGAAGATGAAAACAATGTCAAAAGAGCCGTTTATTATCTTAGTAGAGTTCTTAACAATGCTGAAAGAAGATATAGTGCCATAGAGAAATTATGTTTAGCAATATATTTTTCATGTACAAAACTCAAGTATTATATGATGTCTTGTAATGTAATGGTTATGTCTAAGATAAATGTAATAAAATATATGTTGTCTAAGCCTATTCTGAATGGAAGAATAGGAAAATGGACGCTTGCTTTGTCTGAATTTTCATTACAATACGTTCCAATGAAGGCTGTCAAGGGTCAAGCAGTAGTAGATTTCTTGGCAGATCACCCATCTTTAGATGTGGTCGATCCAATTGAGTTTATCGAACTCAAACCCTGGCGCTTGTACTTTGATAGCTCAAGGCATCAAAATGGTGTTAGAGTCGAGATCTTAATAGTATCCCTATAAGAAATTCCAACCAAGTTCATGTTTGAACTTAATATATGCTTGCTCGAACAATGATGCTGAATATGAAGCCTTAATTGTTGGGTTAGAAATGATGTTGGAATTAAAAGCACATAATATTCATATATTTGGGGATTCATTATTGGTAATTCAACAAGTAACTCAAGTATATAGATGCGTAAGCCACAGCTTGGTTGAGTATTGTGCAGTAGCGACCAAGTTATTGAAGAAGTTCGATGACGTGGTTGTCGAACACATCCCAAGGGAGTTGAATCAAGAGACAAATGACTTGGCTCAGATAGCCTCTGGGTATAAAATTTCGCCAGAAGTCTTGAACGACTTGGCAGAAATTAGAAAACTCATTTATCCTTTAAAAGAAAGGGATGTCTTGCAGGTTGACCAGTCAACACCAAATGATTGGAGAAGGTCAATAATACAATACTTAGAGGATCCTAGTCAAAATGTTGACAGGAAACTCAGGTACCAAGCATCAAAATTTGTGCTATTGGCTGGAGCATTATACAAAAAATCAGTTGATGGCAATCTGGAAGCTTGTCTAAGCCAAGAAGAGGCTTATTTGGCTTTGTCCGAAGTCCATGAAGGAATTTGTGGAGCACATCAGGCAGGTGACAAAATGATGTGGATCTTAAGACATCAAAGATACTATTGGCCAACATTAGTAAGGGATTATATTATGTTTGCCAAGTCTTGTGAAGAATGTCAGAGACACGACCATATACAGAATGTTCCTGCCAGTGAGTTACATTCTATTGTCAAGCCTTGGCCATTCAGAGGTTAGGCGTTAGACATCATTGGCCAAATCCACCCCACTTCATCAAAAGGCCATAAGTACATCTTGGTGGGTGTTGATTATTTCACCAAGTAGGTTGAGGCTGTTGCCTTAAAGGAAGTTACTCAATAGGATGTTATTGACTTCGTCGAAAGACACATAGTCTGTCGATTTGGCATACCTCAAACACTAACAACCGACCAAGGGTCAGTATTTGTTGGACGAAGAGTATCAGATTATGCTGAATCAAGGAGAATCAAAATGCTAACATCTACTCCATATTATGCTCAAGCAAATGGCCAAGTCGAGGCCATGAACAAGATCATAATTGGGCTAATAAAGAGGCATGTTGGAAAATACCCCAGGAGTTGGCATAACACACTTGAGCAAATCCTATGGGCATGTAGAAATTCGCCAAGAGAATCAACAGGCACCACACCATATAAGCTAGTATATGGACATGATGCAATGTTGCCTGTCGAAATTAACCTTGAGTCAATTCGTCTATTAAGGCAAGATGATCTGCCTAGGGAACAATATTGGGAGTCGATGTTCGACGAACTAAATGAATTGCATGATGATAGGTTGATTGCGTTGGAAAACTTGGTGAAACAAAAAGAAAGAATAGCCAAATTTTACGACAATAAAGTGAAATACAAATCCTTTAATGTTGGTGATTTGGTTTGGAAAGTCATTCTGCTCATGGATAAAGCTTGTCGAGAACTAGGCAAATGGTCTCCCAAATGGGAGGGACCATTTAAAATTACGCAAGTATATTCTGGTAATGCTTATGCACTTGTCGAGGTGAATTCGAGTCTAAGAATTAAGTCCATTAATGACAATATTTAAAGTCATATAGACCGACAATATGCGAAGTAAAAATCCAGATATAAAATAAAAATTCTTTATTCATCAGCTATTTGGCAAGTTACAAATATATGGTCAAATTTGGCTATCAGCCTGGAAACATAAAGACAGCTAAGTTACTCTTGTTACTAGGCTATTTGGTAATAGAGTATCGTTTGGTCAGACCAGATGAAGAAACTCAAAATGTCACCAGATTCGTGCATCTTCATCCGTCGAGCCAAGCTAAACGATGATGGTGGTGGAACTGGACAAAGGTTTAAGACAGAAATCCAGTCCCACATGTGCAACCACCATTAATAGGCCAAGACCGTGAGATCTTGTAATGCCATGAATGAAAGGCGTGAAGAGGAGTTGCACCGGTGTCATTCAGAATTATCCGCAACACAAACACAAGCTCATTACGAGACTTGTTTGGTCTTACGGATAACATTACGAGAGTTGTTTGGTCCCTAGAAGGGCTTCACCGTTTAGACAGAAACCTTGGAGAAAAAACCCAGAAAAGGAGGTCCCCTGGTTCCCAGATCAAGCAAGCAGGATGAACAAGAACTAGAGAACCAGAGGAAAAGATGAGTTTCATTTTGTTATATGGTCTGCAACAGGCAGATTTGAGGAGGGTTTGGTCAAGGGTTTGCGGCAAAGATTATCAGGAATCGTAAAGAAAGAAGAAGGAATTTTTGAAAATATTTGTCGCAAGAAGAGAAGAAAAGCGTATGATGAAGATGGAAAGCAATTCATATGCCTCTATTTATAGCGAAACCTGGCATTAAATGTAACACCTCGCCGAGACAGGGCGTCACTTTATCCTGACTCAGCAACAATACATTTTCAATTCATCATCAGGGTACACAACAGGACATACTGGCCGTGATACAACATTGCTTCCTAGGCTTTAAGTGATTGATCTTATTGTTCATCTATTATCCATCATCACATAATATAGAAAACATAGAAAAATAGGGGTAATCTCCAATACACAGAAAAACAACATAGTAGAGAGACTGCTATCATGCTCAGCACATCACATAACAATCATCACACTGTTACTACAGATATCACACTCAGACTCTTGAGTTCATGGTCACAGACCAGACTATACTGACTCATCATACTGACAAACTCGACCATACGGTCATGTCACAGACTGATAAGTGTCACTGATCATTCGGACTGTTCACCGGCCCTACTCCCTAGACTGATCACCAGTCTTAGGGCACCGAATACGATGACTTAGTTGTCCCGGGAACATATCCTGATACGCTACCATATCCGATTACTGGTTATGGCATCCCATACTACCGTACCCAATTACCGAAGTAAGGCATTGTCCTATGCACAAGGACGACATTCCCATAACAGGAATGACCAAGATTGTCCACCCGTCAAATGTGGAGTCCTGGAGACTCGTCCACATGATTGAGCATATACCCTCGAGGTCACCGACTATCCCCAAATTACTCCGTACCTTTAGTACCACGGACATAGAGAGACTCATCGGGAAGACTGAGCATATACCCTCAAGGTTCTGGTAGAGCATCTACCCTCAATGCCACTGACTATCTCATCATTATTCCGTCTGTACCTTGGTACACAAACCTCGGATACACTGACCCGGCTATCACCACTATCGCAGGGTATCGATGATAGTACTTGTTACTATCATCTAGGGATTCGCATACCTCTAACTAGAGGGCATCACCCTTGACTTACACGTCAGACTCGTATACAGTCAAATCAGATTAACAACCATTGTTAGTCAACATAAGGATCAATCCTAGTGTCGCTTAGGCAACCTACTATTGACATGTTATCAATCAGCACATCAATAGTCACACAATCATAAAGCAATCATAACAAAGCAATACAATAATCAGCATCCACCCATAATTATTAATAGATTGATCCTATGTTGGTTGATAGGTCTACGACAACTATCCTTAGCCACCGTATACACGTAACCCCTCTCCTAAGGTATTACTACTATTAACCCCTAGTAGGGCTAAGGAACCCTACTCATGCTAACAGACTACTCTACTACCTATTTTCCCTAGAGATTAAGGTATCTTCCCCTTACCTGGCCTAGAAGACTGTTGCTGCCCACGTCGCGCCCTCGGAGCTCCTCCACGCTCTTCCAAAGACCTTTGGAAAAAGTTAGAGTGAATGGAGGGAGTTAAGGCCTATTTATAGGCATAAATTAGCCCATCGCGTCGCAAGCCAATTACACGTAAGTCTCGTCACGTCATGAGCCGGGACACGTGTCACGCATCAGACGAACGTGATCACCGACTTAACCACCGACTTATATCGCGTCGCGACGGTTTCCTATGTTTCCTCCGTCGCGTTGTGAGGGACCACTTCCAGAAAATTCTAGTTTTGTCCGCCCTAGAGAGTTCTAGGGTATTCTTTACCCTTCTAGGCTATTCTAGGCTACTCTAGAACATTATAGGCTTTTCTAGAGGCTTCTAGACTATTCTTGACGATTTCTACCTCTTTATAGGGTTTCTGGGTCTCATTTAAGCCCATTTTATTCCTAATTAAGGTTTTTAACACTCGTTCATCACCTAATTACTGATTTAATTATTCTTCTAGTATTGTTTAAAAACTAGGATGTCACATTACTTCCCTTTTAAAGAATTTTCACCCCCGAAAATTCAAAGGATGTTATTCTTCTAAGACAGGATTCCTAGTGTCAAACTCTCTACCCAACCTCAACTCAGTTGTCATCTGATGTGGAGACAACTAGACTCTAAACACGGCCAGTGACTCGACCCTCCCCACAGTCCGTTAGAACCGAACTGCTCTGATACCATAAATGTAGCACCTCACCGAGACAGGGCGTCACTTTATCCTGACTCAGCAACAACACATTTTCAATTCACCATCAGGGTACACAACAGGACATATTGGCCGTGATGCAACATTGCTTCCTAGGCTTTAAGTGATTAATCTTCTTGTTCATCTGTTATCCATCATCACATAATATAGAAAACACAGAAAAATAGGGGTAAGATACTCATCAATCTCCAATACACAGGAAAACAGCATAGTAGAGAGACTGATATCATGCTCAGCATATCACGTAACAATCATCACACTGTTACTACAGATATCACACTCAGACTCTTGAGTGCACGGTCACAGACCAGACTATACCGACTCGTCATACTGACAAACTCAACCATACGGTCACGTCACAGACTGACAAGTAATGGTTTAAAAACCGGACCGGACCGGATGGTCCGACTGGTCTGACCGTCAACCAGTAGTCTAAGTGATCGGTTCAACCTCAATTGGACCGCGGTCTGGTTGAACCGCCCAGAACCGGGTTGAACTGTGGTTGAACCGGGTTGGACCGTTTTAACTTTTTTTGGTTATTTTTACTTACTTTTTCCTCAATATTAGTACTTATTTATTTATTTATTTATTAGTCACCCGGTTCAACCGACGGTTCAACCGGTTGAACCAATTAAAACATAACCAGGAAGTCTCGTCGGTTCGATCTCCGGTCCAGTTTTTTAAAACATTGCTGATAAGTGTCACTGATCATTCGGGCTGTTCACCGGCCCTACTCCCTAGATTGATCACCAGTCTTAGGGCACCGATTACGATGAGTTATTTGTCCCGAGAATATATTCAGATATGCTACCATCTCTGATTACTGGTTATGGTATCTCATACTACCATACCCAATTACCGGAGTAAGTCATCGTCCTGTGCACAAAGACGACATTCCCATAACAGGAATGACCAAGATTGTCCACCTGTCAGACGTGAAGTCCTAGAGACTCATCCAAGTGACCGAGCATATACCCTCGAGGTCACCGAATATCCCCAAACTACTCCGTACCTTTAGTACCACGGACATAGAGAGACTCGTCGGGAAGACCGAGCATATACCCCCAAGGTCCTGGTAGAGCATCTACCCTCAATGCCACCGACTATCTCATCACTATTTTGTCTGTACCTTGGTACACCAACCTCAGATATACTGACCCGGCTATTACCACTATCACAGGGTATCGATGATAGTACTTATTACTATCATCTAGGGATTTGCATACCCCTAACTAGAGGGCGTCACCCTTAACTTACACGTCAGACTCGTATACAATTAAATCAGATTAATAACCATCCTTAGTCAACATAAGGATCAATCCTAGTGTCGCTTAGGCGACCTACTATTGACATGTTATCAATCAGCACATTAATAGTCACACAATCATAAAGCAATCATAATAAAGCAATACAACAATCAGCATCCACCCATAATTATTAATAGATCGTTCCTATGTTGGTTGATAGGTTTACGACAACTATCATCAGCCACCGTATACACGCAATCTCTCTCCTAAGGTGTTGCTACTATCAACCTCTAGTAGGGCTAGGGAGCCCTACTCATGCTAACAGACTATTCTACTACCTATTTTCCCTAGAGATTAAGGTATCTTCCCCTTATCTGGCCTAGAAGACTGTTGCTGCCCACGTCGCGCCCTCGGAGCTCCTCCACGCCCTCCACGCTCTCCCAAAGACCTTTGGAAGAAGTTGGAGTGAATGGAGGGGGTTAAGGCCTATTTATAGGCATAAATTGGCCCATAGCGTCGCGAGACAATTACACTTAAGTCTCGTCGCGTCGCTAGCTGGGACACGTGTTACACATCAGACGAGCGTGATCACCGACTTAACCACCGACTTATATCGCGTCGCAACAATTTCCTATGTTTCCTCCATCTCGTCGCGAGGGACCACTTCCAGAAAATTCTAGTTTCGTCCACCCTAGAGAGTTCTAGGGTATTATTTATTCTTCTAGGCTATTCTAGGCTACTCTAGAACATTTTAGGCTTTTCTAGAGGCTTCTAGACTATTCTTGACGATTTCTACCTCTTTATAGGGTTTCTGTGTCTCATTTAAGCCCATTTTATTCGTAATTAAGGTTTTTAACACTCGTTCATCACCTAATTACTTATTTAATTATTCTTCTAGTATTGTTTAAAAACCAGGATGTCACATTAAAAATTAAGTATTCTAGTTAATTTGACTAGTCAATACTTTAATGATGATTTAATGCCAATTAAGGGGCCCTGTTAAACGTACAAATAATGGACGATGAAGTGATTGATTGATGAAAGACTGTCAAAATCAAATTAGTTCATACATATCAGGAATTACAACTGTTTAGTCGAAACAAATGTTCGACAAATACAAAAAGAAAGGAACTAAAGAAAATTAAAAAGGGGTTTTCTTAACAGTCTCCCAGGCACTAACAAGCTCATCCTTGGCAGTCACAACGCTCACATAAATAGGCCCAAGGCTCTGGAGCCTCGACAAAATGGCCTTTGCTTCATCTGCGTTTTGGCACAGTTGTTGAGCATTCACCTGGATAGCTTCAACAACAGGGGCAGAATTAGTCGTGACTTCCTCTAGCTCTGCTTTAGCGGATGCCAGTTCAGATTTTAGGCGAGTGATTTTCTCCTCCAGTTCAAGCTTTCTCGCTCGATCGAGTGCATAGTTATTAGCCAAGAAAGCCTTGTCGATCCTGAGTCATAAGAGCCTTTCTAGAATGGCTTCTTTTTCTCGCTCAATCAGATAGAAGGGTACGATCCCATTGTCAAGTTCCGGCAACTTGGGGATCAAGTCTTCGACAAATGCATGTACGACACTGAACAATCCTCGACGGAGCGGAGGCAAATGGTCAAGATACTTGTGAATTTCCTTGACCACACCAATCAACTCGCCTCTAACTTCCTTATCGAGGTAGAAATCGTCGAAAGAATAGTTGAAGAATCCTTTCAATTTTTCCAGCAGTGCAGCAACTTTGTTGTCGAGATTTTCCCCATGTGAAGCAAAAGAAAGGAACAGTGAAGGAATTTGGTCACTTGGGCCTAAAAGCAAAGCAATCAGCCTATCGACTTTGGTATCACCCACATCAGTGCTGACATCATGCAGCACAGGGTTAGCCGTTGAAGCAGGCTGAGTAGTGGAATGAGTTAGATTGTCAAAGAGTTAGTCCATGTCACACTTTCTGCTACAATCACCACAGGAGATATCTGCTCGATAATTTGGGGGACAGGAATTGTCTTTTCGACTGGCGTGGAAATACCCTTCGAAGAAAAGGGTAAAGGCGAACGTTCCACCTAACGAGTTGGCGGAATTGGATCAACGTCCGTTGACAAAGACTGGTCGACAGTTTAAGCATGATGGGTTGCTGGTACATCCTGTACGATAGAAAATCAAGAAGACAGGTTAAAAATTGTTGCCTCTACATTTGTAAGGTACCTGACAGGGGGTAATACCTGAATAAACGGAGGGGCAATAAGTGGGACTAGAGTCTGCAAGGGTGCATCAGAAATTTTGACACCTGGTTACTCAGGAGAGCCCTGTCAAGCAAAGAAGATAAGAGAAGATCTGCATAAAAGCGCAAGGTGCAAAGTGAGGAGTACCTAATCAATGCTTGATGAGGCAATATCTTCGACAGGAGGAGACCTCTTGGAAGTGCACTCTTCAGAAATGCCCTTCTTTGAAGCAAGCTTTGCATCCTGAAACATAAGTATAAAAAGTGAACATCTGTGCAATATGACTTGACCATCAGGCTATGTCAAGAATGCATGGATACTAAGAATGTATGGTTACCATTTGCTGTGCAGAGGCCGAAGGAGAATCTGGCAAGACCAACTTACTCCTCTTCGTCTGAGCACCAGAAGTCAAAGGTACTAGCTTTCTTTTGGTTGGCTCTTTTGGTGAAGTGTTGGTCGAGTGTGTCGATTTGGAAGGTTGTTGCTTCATCGAAGAGGTTTTCTTGCCGGTGTTTGGCCTCCGTACCAATGATTTCGAAGCTTTCTTACTAGGAGGCTTTGATTGGAGAG
This sequence comes from Calophaca sinica, assembly GCA_037113605.1. NCBI lineage: Eukaryota > Viridiplantae > Streptophyta > Magnoliopsida > Fabales > Fabaceae > Calophaca > Calophaca sinica. Next base: position 119,805,989 of record CM073731.1, read on the forward strand.
GAGTGTCGTCATCATCATCTTCATCTCCTGCTGCAGCCTCAGGAGTTTGACTCATTACCTATTTGCTCTTCAGCGGCTCTTTCAAAGGTACAACTGAGGTGAAAAATAAAAAGTAAGCAACGAATGAGAAATATGTGCAAGAAATCAGAGCAAACGAACTACCTTTGGGAAATTGGGAAATCAGCCTGACAGCTTTATCCTGTTGTTCGAAAGGTAAAGCAAACTGACCAGTGAAGGTAACTTCCAAGTCATCAAAGTTACCGATATTGATGTGAGAATGAAACCTTTCCAACGCACGAAAGTTCCCAGCCCTCGTTGGTTTACCAGGAAACGGATCCGCCAAACCAAAAGGTGCACTAGGCAAAGGCACTGGTTCAGGACAAGGTGGCTTCTCAAGTGATTGCCTTGTCGAATGATAATGGTTCAAAGCCTTTAGCCCCCATTTGTTGTTATGCTCTTCTTTTGATTTGGCGGTCATTTCATTTACCTGTCGAACAATATGGTGAGGATATCTTGGGTCCCATTTCACTTTGTAGAATTTCTCGAAGCTAAGGATGTATTTCAAGTGCTCACCTTGGTCTTAGCTGAAGGGTCCTGTTCCTGCACATTGTGACAGACAAATCTTTTCATGCATTCGTCAAAAGAAAGATGAAAATTCTGGTAGTATTTCCCCCACCTGGTTGCAAAATCTTGCTATACGCCTAAAACTGGGGTGAAGGTTATAAGATCGACCGCAGCTTTGCGAGACTCATTTTTCTTAATTCCAACAAGGTTCTCTACTTTGAGTTCAAAACAATCCAAGAGAATGTTTTCTTTCCTGATGGTATATGGACCGGGAATGGATTGAAGGAAGCCAAATTGAGTGGCGGTCGAATTGGGCAAATAGACGAATGCTGAATCGTCACTCGACCCGGGTAACCCACCAGGAAACACTTGACGGGCAAGAAAGTGGGTCCAGATGATGTCACAACCTTGGGAAGCTGGGTCCAAAGGGGCTTTGAACCATTCAGGCCCATACTTAGGCCTGACAAAAGGGTGAAAACTAACTCCTCGCGTTTCAAAGGAAAGAGAATGGAACAGTTGGAAGTAGTACTTGAAAATGTCGAGCTCGCTACCTACTGGTTTGGCAACCTTATGCATGGCACTAGTGCCATACATATCAATGGGAAGGCCCGCAGGAGCATTAAAGGTGGTGTGACCAGGAAAAGTGGCATTAAGCCATAGTTGTAAGAGCTAGAGTGGGCCTCCAACCACACTTTTCTTACATCCCTCCTTGGCCATGGTGTAAAGACTCAACATGCTAGCAGAAAGGTTTGACAGGACAAAAGGACCAAGAGCCCATTTTTCACCTTCATGAAGAAGATTGGCCAGGCCAAGCATAGATTTTTGACAACTGTACATTCTTGTTGCAAAGAATGAAGGCAGAACCAAAAAAAGAGGAAGGCGACATGCTCATCATCCGAAATATCATCAGTATTTGACATATGGTGGTATATAAATTTTGAAAAGGATAGTGGGGAGCCTGTGAAAACATCGTTGAGAACTTTTGGTTTACAAAGCGGGTGAATCATATGGCCATTTGGCGAAAAGCCAATAAGGGCCGCAACGTCAAAGAGAGTTGGTCCCATCATTCCACAAGGGAAATGGAAATTGTTAGTGGTCATATTCCAAAAGAATATGGAGGCACCTAACATAGAAGATTCCAACCTAAAGGCATACTTTGACAACTGAATGAGATGGTAGATGCTTATTTTCTTCCATAATTCATCCTTTTTGGCTTCCATTCTGGCCAACCAGGTCGCATACCCATCTATTTTCACAGGAGGAGTCCTAAAGAGCTAAGCGTCTTTTCAAAAGTAATGAACGTGCAATTTAGAGGCAAAAGCTAGAATATCAGTAGTGTCCCTTTTGTTTGGAAAAACATTTTTAAACCTCTTTGAAAATTTGGCTAGAGAGACAACAGGACCTAAATAGGCAGCAGGAGGGTTCAAGGGGAAAGAGGGATCGTTCAAATAGGGCAAAATTACCTTTGATTTTTGCCAACGGATTGACTCGTTGATAGTTGGGTTGAACATCACCCTTTGCTGAGATTGGTCGGAACTTGGAGCAGGATTGGAAGAAGACGCCATTGAAGGTTGAATGAGTTCTAAGAATTCTAGGAAAGCGAAAGTAGAAAGGATGAAGACCAAAGGGTATTTATAAACCCACACTCTAGTGTTTGTCTCGAGAATTGAAGCAAATACGGGCTAGGATTTAACCTCCTATAATGCGTAATCATGGCCCTATTTTCTAGGGAAGTGAAAGCATAGGCGTTGATGGGACATTACCTAAAAGGTGACGGTTACTCGTGAAGTAGAAGTTCTGGTTCTTTCCTGCATGGCCGTTGAAAACCAAAACTTGGGGGACATTTATTGGGTGCGAAATTTACAATTTGGATTCTCGACGAACATGATAGTGACTCAACGCGCCACAAGCATAATTCTAGAAAAAGAAAACAAATACAAGCTAAGTCTATAAGGTTTGGGGATATTTCGACAATGCACGAGGAGCGTCGAAAATAGGCATGCCCTGCCTAAGCACGAGGAACAGTCGAAGTACCCATCAAGCTCTAAAGACTTAGTGAAATTTTCATGAAACGCCAAAAAGGATCAATCCGACCTGCCTTGGTGAAAGAAGCACCGTCGAAGCCAGCGAAGACTTGTCGAGATTTGCCCCAATTTTTGGTAGCGTAGTTAGTTACTTAAGCTAATATTTCGTCAAATATAGTAAATACGATGTAACTGCTAGACATCCCTACTGTCCACATGTCTAGCAGATAGATAGTCAGTTATTTTTCATTCCTCTATAAATAGGAGGTCGAACAATGTAAATGAGGTTGGATACTTAATCGATTTCTCAACGTCTCAACACACAACAGACTCGCAGTTTGAGATCAAGTACTCCTTCCACCCATTTTCTTTCAATGCAATATAACTTTCCAGCCATTTACATTCTTGCATTTTTATCTTCCTGCACCTTACTTTCTTGCACTTTACTTCATTGCATTTTACATTTCAACACCTTTAAATTCCTGCACTTTTTTCTTTTAAACTTTCTTTACTTTTCATGCAATTTACTTCCTGCACGATTTTACTTGCATTTTCGTTTACTTTCAGTCTTTCAAAACATTAAAAATCTCAAAAAAAAAACATTTTGGGTTCATCGTTTTCAACCTCGTGTTTTGTCTCACCCCCATTTCTTCAACTCTCATTAAAACCGCTTTTCCTCTCAATTTCTATTTTCATAACCGTCCACTCGACGAGGGCCCTTGGCGTAACCACCAAGTTGAGCCTCACGGTGATTCTGGCAAAATCATCGGCCTCGAGCGGCTAACTCTGATTTATTGACAGATTACTGTTTCCAAGTATAAAAACCCATCGTTTGACGAGATTACCGTGTTAACTTGTAGGACTCACATCGTTTGAAAATAATCATTTGTTTCGTTTTGAGCCTGTCGGACGATTTCTGCGTTTGTACCAAAAAACCCAGTAAACACTATTTACAACATAAAAATTACTGTTATAATGAATAAATTGTGATAGACAAACATAACGGTTAATTTTACTATATATTTATTTTTTAAAATTTATTATTTTCTATTAAAATTGTTCTGTTTAAAGCCGAAATTTTTTTAGTTTTGCCTAAGGCCCCAAAACTTATAGACACGGCCATGTGGATCGTTTAAGGCAAACTACTTATTTATTAAGAAGTTAGGTTAAGACAATTTTTTTAAGTCAATTTAGCAAAAAAATATTTTAAGATTTTAAAATTTTATGTTTATATGTTTAAAATTATATGTTTATTGACTTACTGAAAGATTCTATTATAAATTAAATCTTTAAATAAATTTTCAGGTTAAATATTAAGTATATGCGTTAGATTTTATATCTATAAGATAAGATAGAAGATAGATTTGGCTCATTTAAGGTAGAGTCTTGCATGACATGATTTATTTTCCTCTAATTCAACTTTACGTATATGTGTTTCAACAAAAATAAAATTTATATGCAGTTGATAAAAAGTTGCATTTGCCGCAGTCTTGTATCCCGTGATTCAATTTATTAAGTTGTTTTTTCATAATGATATTAAGTTGTTTTTTCAATTTATCTCTTATTGTAAAATGAAATATTTTTTAAGGTCGGGACTATAGGCAATTCTGATCTTCTGTTCACATGTGAAATGGGGTGAAATGGGAGACGTTATGCGACACACTGACATGTTAGTTGTTTGCATGAGTGAAGCTTGAAAAGGGCTGGCTGCCTATTGTTTAAAATTTTTATTGTTGAATGAAACAAAAGTTAAAATCAAGCTATGCGGCAAAACACAAAACTGCGTTTGCCGGGAGTCGAACCCGGGTCTATTGCTTGGAAGGCAATTATCCTAACCGTTGGACTACAAACGCTGTTGATATTTCTGAAAATGACTAAAAATAATTAAGAGATCTGAGAGACAAGAAGATCTTGGATTGTTGATTGAGTAAAAGGTAAAAGGGGAGTTATAAGATTGAGATTCACTCGGTCGGAGAGTTAAAATTTCAAGTGCCGACAAAAATAGTGTGGTAATGACAACCTGAACTTTTTCGAATGAAAATGAGTTATGACTAATTTGATACTTGAAATTTGAAAAAAAAAAAAAATTTGGTCTCTTATTTTATCAATATTCTAAATTAGTCTCTGTGTTTTGAAAACGTGTATCAGTTAGGTCCTTCTGTCAGTCTATGTCGTTAACAGAGTTATAAAATAGTTATTTATTTTAGTCACTTATTAACAAATTAGTTCCTGTGATTTATAACTTAATGTCAAGACACATTGGCATAAACTGACGGAAGGTTCTAACTGATACACGTTTTCAAGACTAATTTGAAATATTGATAAAAGTAAGGGACCAAATTGATTTTTTTTTCAAATTTCAGGGACCAAATTGGTCATTGACTCAATGAAAATTGAATTGCGTTTTTTGTTGAACAACGGGAGTAAACAATCGACCAAGAAGGCTAATGAATTTGTTTGGATTGAATTTCTAAACTGCATATACAATATAACACAATACTGGTAATAGATTCTTTGGTTCGGGTCACATGACCTTCCTTTGCATACTATTTAGAGATACTCGTGGTGATTCACAGGTGGACAATACACATTGTAGTACCCTAATTTTGTCCGGCCTTTTATTTTATCATTTATTTTAACTTTTAAATTTGTAATAAAAACAAAAATAATATTTTTGGTTTTATAATAAAGAATACAAGAGATTAAAAAAAGGAGAAGAGGCAAAAATGAATAGAAGAAAGAAAAGAAAAGAAAAAAGCAAGAGAAAGAAAATATTTTATTCTTGAAGAAAGGGGTGCATGTTATAAATCAGAGAGGTGCTAATAGCAGCCCAGCCCAACAGCACACACCTCCCTTTTTTGTTTTTACTTCCTGCACCCCCTTTGCTTCTCTGATGCGCCCCCTGCGCACCTTGCTTCCCCTGGCTTGCTACCCGTACCCCGTCCTCCATTCGCACCCCCCAGCCACACACACACTCACGCCGCTTCACGATGCGCCAGCCAATGCCCAAATCCAAATTTCAACATTAACCTTATACTCATTTCCTAACCCTAAAAACACACTCCACGCATTCAACAGAAGCTGCGCAGCTCCACCTCCCCCATCCCTCTCCTTCCTTTCTTCCTCATGCGCTCGCTCCCTCTAATGCTCGCCACACCCTTTCTCTTCATCTCATCCCAAACCCTAATCCCATCTTCTTCTCCTTCTCCTCAACCCCAACCCTAAAAACCCTAATACACACACACACGCTTTCACTCACTCCCTCATTTCTCTCATCTGCGGCCGCTTCCCCCTCTCTCCCTCATTCGTCTTCTTTCCCTTCCATAACCCTAAGTCAGCCGCGGCGCACCAAGATTTTCCTTCCACCATTTTCTCCCCATATCTCGGTCCCTATCCCTTATATCTCTCAGATTTCCCAAATCCCACAAAACCGAATCCTATCCACCCCATCTCTATCAAATCGCACCAAGATCTCCACGAGGATCCCAGATCTACGCGTGGAATAAGGGGAGTTTCATTCCATTCATTTCGTTTCTTTCCATCTTTATTTTTATTTTTATTATTATTCAAATATTTGCATTAATTTGGTTGAATTTTCTCGCAGGTACTTTGGCTATAAAAGCCACACAAAACGCAAGTCCAGAAGGGGGAACCTGGAGACAGAGAGCCAGAAGCCGAACCCTAAGTGGAAACCAGAGAGGAGAAAGAAAAAAGAACGAGAGGTAGAGTAAGCAGAGTTAAGAAGAAGAAGTAAGAACCTGTGAGCCTACCAAAACCAAAAAATTAAACACTTTCTAGTTCTAGGCTTTTCTTCTACATCATCTGTTTGTAATTTTCTGGGAAGAGCCGATACCCAGGTTTCATCTTCTCCCTTTTATTTCCTTTTCTAAATACAATCTTGTAACAGAGACCTAAATTGAATGTTGTAATCAATTTCTGTTGCATTCTCCTACTTTTTTCCTGTTCGTTCTTTTTATTTTTGTAATTGTTGGCTGTTGCTGTTGTTGGTGATTGTTGTTGTTGTTGATATCGTCGTTGTCGTCCTTGTTGTTGGTGTTGGTGTCAGTTTTGGTACCCATAGTTCTGAATTGGAGTTAGGTTTAGGGTTTGGCCTTCCAATGGGGTCAAACCCTAAATAGGGGTCAATTTGCAAATATGTAATTAATAGGGGCATAGATGCAAAAATAGGGTTTTTTTTTTTATTCCGTTCTATACAATCATGTTTTAGGGTTTGGTCTCCCAATGGGGCCAAATCCTAAATAGGGACCAATTTGTAATTATCATATTAAAGTAGGACTAGAAAGTAAGATTGAAATTTCTGGATTTTGTTTTGGTCCTCCAATGGGGCAAAATCCAAGTCAGAGATTTGGTTGCAATTTACTTCTTTTTTTTTATTTAATAAATCATCAGAAATGAATAAAAGATTGATAAGGGTATAAAAACAAATTACGAGTTTCTGAAGTTCTTTCCTAAATTACGCGTTTTTAAGAAAAAATAATAAAAATAGAAATAAACAAGTTAATACAATAAATAAATATATCCTTGTTTTATTTAAAATTTAGAATAATGATAAATGCAGAGAAAAAGCTTGTTATTTCTTTTCTTTAATTCATCTTTACATTATTTAATAATAATAATAATAATAAAAACCAAAAGATTACTTCTAGGCGTTTTCACGTATTGAAATTTAATTCGTTCTTTGTTCTACATGAGTTTAAATCTGAGCAATTAATATTCTGTGTCACTTTTAAATAAAACGGTGACAAACGAATTCGTATTTTATTTATAAGATTTTTTGGGAAAGTTAACTCTTCTAAGGCAAACAAATTTCTCTAAACAATTAACGGGTACCATTTTTTAAATGGGCGTGTATGGGTGCTAATCCTTCCTTGCGCGTAACCAACTCCCGAACCCAAATCTGGTTCAAAGACCTTTTTTTTTCTTTATTAAAATGAAAAATAGGTTTTCCAATGTTTCCTATAAAAAAATAAAATATTAGTGGCGGCTCTATTTTAATTTTAGGGTGGTTGTCACACACATAAGGAGGGAAAAAAAAGGCAACAAAACGATTTTGAGTGGGTGAATAGAAGATAGTAGATTGATCATGCATTTCTCAAGTGGCTCTGCAACCAGCAAACCCAAAACGAGACAACAATAATGAGGAAAGACAAAGGAGTTGTTTTCTCCATGTTGTAAAGTTAGAAAGTGAATGCATTTTTTAGGTTAAGATTAAAGAAAAGTTATACAATAGCTTTAAATATGATTTTTCTTCCTCAAAATATATTATGATGTTATTATTTGGAGTCCAAATTTTACTTTTTCAAACAGCTAATTCATAAATTTATTTTATTTTACTTTATAGGTCAGGTCTACTACGACCTTAATCCCTGATTCGGCTGATTTTAGCTCTTGGTTCTCAGCCTCCTAATAAGGGTGACCCTACAAAGATCTTAACTCGGCTCCCTAACTTCTCCTTTTTATGGGGGCAAGTTGCTTTCATACGACCAACACCCCATTATTGAATAACCCTTTTCTTTTTTTATTTATTTATGTCACCAAGTGATTCTTTAATGTTACATGCTTTTTTATTGGCTTAAATATTCTTTTTTTTTTCACAAGGGCTTAAATATTCTTTTGATCCCTTAAAATGTAGCGTTTTTTGCTTTTGGTCTATGTATTTTTTGTTCTTTTCATCATTGCAAAGTCCAAATACTCTCTTTTTTATCCTTGACGAGAGCCTCCATTAAGAAAATGATGAGGTGGCTAATGATCTTCCATTCGACATTATTGAATCAAATTAGTTAGTACATGTGTCCTTTGTGAGTGACATTATGTTGAATCATCATTCGTGACTCATATTTCATTTTTTTTAATTAATCTTAAAACAATTTCAAATTAGGGTTTTCCCTCTTCCTTCCTTCTCCCTCCCCCATCCCCCCGCCCCACTCCTTCCCCTTTCTCAGGCCTTTCCTTCCCCTTCTCTCCCAAGCTTTACTATCTCAAAGCTCAAGTAATTAAAGCACATGAAGTCCACCAACTGAATCCCCCAATGCAATGTTGTTGCGGAAGGTGATTGATTTTGACAAAGCACCAATTAAGCAACGACAACTCGATCAATTAGTGGAGACGGGAGTTGGTGAGGTCAAATGGCAAATGCGACAGAGATGGTTCGCCAGAAGGGGAAACTTTTAGCAACGCATCAGAGCAACCCTCCCTTCCTCTTGACCCCTAAACCCACTTTTTACTTTCTCTCCCCAAACCCAAAGGGGATGTTTTCCACTCCCACCACCACCCCCCTAATGGCTCCACTCCCTTTTTCTCACACACTGATTTTTGCCACCTCTCCCTTCTCCTTTCTCCTTCCCCAACATCTCATCCTCCCCCATCCCTAAAACCCAAATAATCCTCCCTTCCAATCTCAGCATTACAAACCCTTCACTCTAAAACCTTCTCAAACTCTCCCGAGTCAATGTTGAATAACCAATTCAAAATTTAATGCTTTCACACACAATTATTAAAAATAGAATACTTTTTTTTTTCTTGAAGAGAAACTCAAGTTGGTTTGGAAATTTGAATTTCTTGTTATTAGATTTTGAATTGTCGTATTTGTTGAGAATGAGTAACGGTAGCGGAAACACGAGTGTTGAGAAAGTTGAGGCGAATCTGGAGGTAAGGCTCGTAGTTGATGTATAGAGTGTTGAATGTTTGGTTAGAATTGTGTAGGCTGGTCGGTCCTTAGATTTTGGGTGCCCTGGGCGAACCAAAAAAATGGTGCTCTTGTAATTATTTGAATACTATTCTTCTTGCATTTTTTGTTGCAAAATCATTAATAATATGTTCATAATCAAGGTTCTTTGAAAAGTTATTTTCAATAATAATCAAAGCAAGACTATTTAATCTATCTTGTGACATAGTTGATCGTAAATAAGATTCTAACAATTTCAATGTAGAAAAACTTATCTCAGCAGATGCAAAGTAAAAAAGAATAGTTAAAATAGGCAAATGTGTGCATCGCACATGGGTCATTAGTTAAAATTGCAACCAACTCTTTCATACTCTTTTATAAGACATTTTCATTGTATCGGGTTCATTATCTATCTATTAATGATCCACATTCAATTGGACATAATAGTGTAAAAAGGGAGGAAAAATTAAAAACAACCCTGAGATAATGCCTTAGGATTATCTTTAGGTTCAGTACAAGAATTTGTAATATCACAAAGTGCCAAGTTAAGGCTATGATAACTATATGGTGTGTATATTGCTCTAAGATTTATATATAATAATTTTATTGTACACATTGGTGTTTACCTTTTATGTTTGATCCATTATCACATCCTTGTCCTTTCACATTATTAATATCAAGACTAATAGTTTCTAAAATAAAATATTATGTAATTCTTCAAACAATCCTTGAATGTTGTATCATGAACTTTCAAAAATTCTACAAAAAACTCTTATATTTTTATTAGACTTGTAGAAATATCCACACAACGTAGCATGAGAGTCATTTGTTCTTGATGACTTACATCAAGAGTACAATAAAAAATCACATAAAAATGTTTTTCTTCTTTGAGTTTTTAGACTATTCCACTTTCAACTTCATTACCTAACATATTAATTAATTCGATTTAGATCTTATAACTAAGGTAATAATAACGAATTTCATTATGTTTGATGCGATCAAAATGCTTTTGCATGACAGAATCTCATTCAACAATCATCTCAACAAGAGAAATGAAGTCATTATTGTTTTCTACATTAATCCTCTCATTTTTTCCATGAAAGCTAAATTTTGCTCAGCAAGATATCTAACAACATAAATTATCGTAACAAAAATATATTTCCAATTTTTTTTCTTTTCTTATAAGCTCTTAAAGATGTATATACTACTAAGTGAAAAAAAATTTGGTACCCCAAAAAATAGGGCCCTGGTCAATCGCCAATCCCACCCATGCTCAGGGCCACCACTGTAGTGTAGATGGTAGCTGAGAAGAAATTAGTTGACCAAAAAAATCTTTGCATACCATTTGTAAATGTTTTAAGGCTGAAAAAATAAACTCATTTCTTCTAGCTCTAGCTAACCTCTCTTATTATAGTGCAATCATTTTTTATGGTAGGGCAAATGAGCACCCCGTGAAAAAAGGAAAAAGGGGTGATGGATAAGGGGGGGCGGTGACGACGACAAAGAGGGGAAGGGAGAAGGGGTAGTTGAACCCTAATCTTTTACATAATTTAAAAAAAATTAAATATGAATCAGCAGTGACACATGTGCATAATGATGTGACTCAACAGTGCCAAATGACCTAGCACTAGTCGCATCATCGTTTTCTAGCGGTAGCTGGCGTCGAGGACCAATAAGTAACAGTTTGGACTTTACAAGGATTAAAACTAAAATAAAAAATAAAAAAACTTATAAAAACTGAAAGCAAAAAACAATATACGCACCAACCAAAAAATATTTAAGCCTTTTTTATTTGATTAACAACACGAGCTTACATTTTTGGCATGGTAGAAATCTTTCAATTTCGTTTCCAATTAAATATCTAATATTTTTTAAGCTCAAGATACAACAATTATTCTATTTTTATTGAGGCTTTTAGAAATAGAATTTTAAAGAAAATTTTGAATAAATAAATTATTTCTAACCAGTATAATTTTTTACTGTATTACCAAAGAAATTAAGGATGAAATTATTTTAAAAGGTTAATAGTGTTTTTTGATCTTAATAATATGTGCGATATCTGGTTTTAGTTCCTATAAAATTTATTTCTCTCCCAAAAATCTCATATTCCTCTATTTTTAGTCCCTAACGTCAAGTCTCTGTTCAAAAATGTTGACATGGCTAATGTGGTGCCACGTGGCATTGAGTTTCCACATCATCATCCAATTGGTTACTACCGCATGATAAGATGAAAAGCAAAAGAAAAAAAAACTTTATAGGGACCAAAAACAAAAAGAAATATATCTACATGGTTTAGGGTAGGGCCTTGGGAGAGTACTATTATGAGGGCGGAGCTAGACATTAATTCTTGGGAGGCAAACTTGAGCCGTCTAAGGTGGGGCAATCTAGAGGCACTGCCATCGTCGAACAAGTTTAACCAAAGATGATATCTCTGCTCAGACCATGGTGGAGAAAAGAAGAGAATTCTAAATGTGAAGTTGACAAACGAGTGGGCGAAAAAAATTAGGGGACCAGGGACCCTTGTGAACAACATGTATGTCTCATTTGAATCTTCGATCCATCCGTCAAATGAAACCATCACAAACCCTAAACTAAACACCCTCTCCTTCTTCATTTATGTGATCACATCTATGCAATCACATCCAATATTATTTTTTTCATTTATTGACATTTTATTTTATTGTTATTTAAAGTGTGAGTAATGGGTACGACTCCATTAAACAGTAAGTAATATTTTGAATGTAAAATGCCTTGAGTTCGACTCCATTAATATCCCTATGTTATTTTTTGAGCACATTTTTCTTACGTGTACAACATAAAACGCAAAAATAACTAGAAAGGATTTGAATCCATTACCCGCTGCTTGCAAAAGTATAACCTTGCCACTACACCACTAGAAATAATTTAATTTAATATACTTAACATACTATATATAAGAATTTTTCGAGGGAGCCAAGACTCATGAAGAAGCTCTGTCATTGGGTGTACCTACGAGGTTTATGATGAGGAAATGTTTTGTGAGAATGGATTGATAATAAAGGTAAAAAAAACAACTTAAAAACAAACTTTACTACAAAAAAGAGAAGAAAATAAACATAATATACTTGCGTATGTAATGGTTGAAGTCGGAAACTAAAAAAATAGAGTCTTTTTCTTCTTTTCACTTTTCTCCTTGAAAAATATGTTTTTTCTTTCTTTCTTTTTGTCCTTGAATGTGTGTGTGTGTCTATATATATATATATATATATATATATATATATATATATATATATATGTCCCTGCTATGTGGGAGTCACCCATTGGATGTTGATGTGGCACTATTGACGTGGCAACTCAATGACACGTGGCATACCATGTCAGCAAGGCCATGTGACACTTCGTTAAACATGTTAGCTTTTTTGGACAGAGACTTGACGCGTGAGATAAAAAATGAAGGAGTCTGAGATTTCTGGGAGAGAATCTTTTTTTTTTCCAGAAACTAAAACCAAATTTTGCTCATATTATAGGGACAAAGAACGCTATTAATTCTTTTTTAAAATATTGTAATTTCCCTTTGTGACTTTTTTTTTATATTATGTTTTTTTTTGATATATTGAGTTGTTTTTTTTTGAGTTGTTCTATCATTATGAATAACTTTTTATTCACAACATCATGGAAATAACTCATAAATAAGTTCGTGATTAAGTATATTTATTTTCTTAATCAATGGAAGATATTTTTCTTTTTCCTTTTCAATTCAGATATAGCGTTCCTTGTGCTTAATTAATGGAATATATTTTTTTGTCAAGAAAAACTTGCACACAGTAAATACGTTAAATACACTATTTTTTTGTGTGCAAATTCTAACGTCTTGTTTTTTTTTTTTTTGAAAGTCATCAATGAATAATAACAAAACCGTAGCAAAACAAGACTAGCCTGGATCTAGGTTCGAGATATCACTTAACGAAAGCGAGTCGATCGCAGCAAGGGGAATGCCAACTATGAAAAGGAACTAAGGAGGTAGCGTCTTCTCTAGCCAGAAAATCGGCATACTTATTCGCCTCACGATATACATATATAGGTGATGGTAGCAAATCTCTATCAAGACACTCGCCAATCCAGTCTAAAATAGAGGCATGACTATGGAAAGTAAGAAACCCCCTATTATGGATAAGTCTCACCACTTCTAATGAATCCGTCTCACAAATCATCTGCTTGTGACCCAACTCATAAGTCAGGATCAAACCATGTCAGATACCCAGTAGCTTCGCTAACAAAGCATTAGCAAAAGCTGGAAAAACCCACAACCTAATTGCCACTAGGACCACGAATAACACCACCAGACCTCATAATTAGGTGATATGTCTTTTAAAGTAAAATAAATAAGAGTGGTAAGTGTTGTCCAATTGAACAAATAAGGATAATAAATAACTTTTTTTAAAATAGAAAAGATATGTAATTTTTTTTCGATAGAAGAAGAGATATATATTTTTTTAAGTTTAAAAAGAGAAATGATATTTGGAAAACCAAACATCACGCAAATTTCGCGACAACCAATTGAGTAGTTAACGCAGTTCAAATACATGGTTAATTACATTCAGTGAATGGTTAACGGATATATCAGGTGTTGAAACTCACTAACCATCAACGTAACTTCATTAACCACGAATTTGAACGTGATTAACCATAATTTTTAGGTATTCAAATCTACATGCACTATAAAAAAATCGTCTTTTAGTGACCGATTTTTCGATCGCTAAACCTCTAAAATCGGTCGCTAATTCGATTTCGAGACCAACAAAAATCATTAGCTAAACTACTAGTTGCTAATTGTTAGCGACCGATTTAGTGACCAAATTTGTAGCGACAGATTTAGAGACCGAATTTAGTGACCGATTCAGCGACCGATTTTAGAGATCGATTCAGCGACCGATTTTAGAGACCGATTTAGAGACCGAAATTGTGACTAATTTGATTTCATATTTTTTATAAATCGGTCACTAATTCGGTCACTAATTTGTGTTTAGTTTAAAAAAATTAAACATTCAAAAATCTATTTTTCAACATTTTATCAGATTCCTTAAACTTAAAGGTCATCCCCTTTTTGATAATCAAATAAATTTTACTAAAGGCCAAACCCTCAGCACAAGCTGTTTAGAGGGTGGCTGTGCAACATACATAGTCCTAAACCAGTACAAATTGAAATCAGAATCGTAGCCACTGGGCTATACATATAGACTCCCTACGACAACTAACAAAGCCTATCAAGAAAAGCAAAATGTTACATGAGACTAAATTTGAGCCACAACAAAATTAGCAGCAATGCCACCAAATATCAAATCATCCAATTGCATTGGCGCCTTCGTAGTCTCCGTCAATTCTAAAGTAGTAGTGCCATTAATTAACCTCCTACTTTGAAGCTCAAGAGCTTGCTGCAGATAAGCTTCCTCCTCTAGCTTCCTGTCTTGAGTATTGTAGAACATCCTGCAGATATCAAAATTGACTCCAAATATATGAAATATATTTTCTTTTGGTCAGTAAATATATGAAAGATATTAATACTGTGAGAAGTAAAATTCTGGGCTATTTTTTAACAGCAAGTATCTAATAGTAACCATTTTTCTCTCATTAGCCTTATAAATGGTGCCCTTTGGAGCAACAATGCCATCCATTTCCCCAAAATGCTAACCCCTAATAACTAAACCAATTTGCTGTTATAAATATTGAATTAGATCAATCACAGCTTACTTCTTTTATATACAATAACTGAAACAGTACTAACTCACGCTCATGCATTATGTTGCAATTAAACAATAGCAGTGGGTCAAATCAAAATACTGGAGCCAACCAGCATTCTATGGGAACCACAAGGGCTAATTATCTCTTGCGCAATATTGAAAGAACTCAAGCCTTACATAGAATCACTAACTTAACAGAAACAATAAATAAAAAATCTACACAGCTCTTGTAAAATTTCTGAAAGATAGTCTTTGTGTTCATTCATTTTATAATATCCTACTGAGATTCAATGACCAAAATAAAGAAACTTCAAAAAAACTGACAAACTAGAAAATAATCACAAACCAGAAGGCAGAACCTTCACGAGGAAGCTTCAATTCCATGCATTTCGAACACCTGAAGAAAAAGAAAGAAAAGGAAAATTAGCCAGGTAAAATTAAAAAAAAAAGATGCATAAAGACATACCCTTCCATTGCCTCTACAACAGTATCATGCCAAACATTTAACACCCAATTGCTAGACCATCAAAACGAGCTTAAAAATTGTATCTTTCATCACCCAATTGACCACAAAACCTCTAGCATAAATGAATTGGGAACTATCAAAAATCTCAAGTAACTCTAACACTCACAAGACCCAAAATTGCAAGCTGCCAGCAGCAGCTGTAGCTTTTTGCTGAAATCCAGAGAGAGAAAAAAAACCATTTGATCACAGCTAAAAACTAAGTTTCTACAACATATCAAACCATATCAAATGCAGAAACAACACCTTATAATCGAAAACAAATTAAAAAAAATATGTTGTGACTTGTGTGAGAAAAGAAAGAACACAGAGAGAAAGAGATATAAGAAAACTTATTGAAGAATTGCAGGTTTGGCACAGTTAGCACAAGAAAATTTTAAACCAATTGAATCAACATCTACCCTAGCTCTGAAATCACAAACACAAAATAGATAAGCAAATAATAAAAATAAAAATAAATACAAATAAGAAACAAAAATAATATCATGTGCTCAGATTGAACTCTAACCCCGCATCAGAGGAGAAGAGGAATAAGCAGCTGCTCATGGAGGAAGAGGAGATGGCACAAAACTATACAATCCACAACTGTCTCTAAGTAACCAATTTCCTTCATTTACTAAAACTAATAATAAAAAAAGGTAGATCTTGTTCCTCACAGATCCGCTCTCACCATCGCTCTCTATCTCTCCTTCACCCTCGCTGTTGCCTCTCCTTCTCCCACCTTCTTCCTCTGCTCTCTCTCTGTTTGCTCCCTCTCGCTCGCTCTCTCTATCTCTTTCTTCCCCTTCTTCGTCACCAAACCCAGCTCCTTCCTTCCCCCCACCACAGATCTCAGCCCCCACCTCCTTCTTTCCCATTTCCTTCGCCCTTTCACCTTCTTCCTCTGCTCTCTCTCTCGCTCTCGCTCCCTCTCTCTTTTTCTTCCCCCTCTTCGTCACCACGACCAACCACCACCGCATCGCACTATCACTGCCCAGCCACCACTGCCGCTCAGCTCCCTCTCCTTCGTTCTCTCTCTCTCTCTCTCTCCCTCCCTCTCCCGTCTTCCCCATCTTTTTTTCTTTCCCTTTCTCTGATATGTTTGTGGCGAGAAGGAAGGGGGCACTATGCTTCCTTTTCCTTTTTTATCCAATTCAGTATAAGTTAGGGTTAGGGTAAATAGATTTACTTTTTTAGATTTAGTTTGGGTTTGGTTTGGGCTTGTTTTGGTAGCCTAAAATTTAGCCTGATATAAAAGCGGATGTAGAAATAAAAACAGCAAATAAAAGTTTAGCGACCGATTTTTAGCGACCGAAATATCAGTCGCTAATTATCGGTCTCTAAATCGGTCGCTAAAATTGGCAAATATTTTTAATTTTTTTTATAGCGAATAAAAATCTGGTTTAGAGACTGATAGTTTAGTCGCTAATTATTGGTCCATAAATCGGTCGCTAAAATTGCCAAATATTTTTTTAATTTTTTTAGCGAATTAAAATCTGGTTTAGAGACCGATATTTCGGTCGCTAATTATCGGTCTCTAAATCGATCGCTAATATATTTTTTGCGACCGATTTAGCGACCATACTTTTTTGATCAATAATTCTAAGAGTTCGGTCTCTAAATCGGTGTCTATTGTGACTAATTTTTTTCGGTCTCTAAATCAGTCACTAAATAGCTAATTTCTAGTAGTGATGTAATTGAACACTTGAAAATTGTGGTTAATCATGTTCAAATTTGTGATTAATAAAGTTATGTTGATGATTAATGAGTTTCAAAACCTGATGTATCAATTAACCATTCACTGAACGTAAGTAACCACGTATTTAAACTACGTTAACCAATCAGTTGGTTGTCGTAAAAGTTGTCTAATATTTGGTTATCCAAATACCTTCCCTTTTTAAGAAAGGTGAGTGCTGCCGAGTGCGTATTGAAATCGTTAATAATTAAACTTTTATTTTGACTAAAGTTAATAATCAAACTTAAGAATCTAGACTTAATGATAATATAAAACCTATAATATAAGTTTAAAACCTTTAAAGACCTGTAAGTTATTAAATAACTAATTTATAAATTAAAAATATAATATAAATTTATATAGGAGGGATCAAATTTATATAACCAATGACACATCAAATCATCTTTGATTAATGAAAAGTTTTATAGATATGATTCAATGTGATAATATTTTTCAATCCAACGTTAAGTTGTGTAATACAAATATCTGGTACAAAGTTATTGATCAGTGTAATAATACAAAATATTACACCAAATGTTAATATTAATGCATCTCAATGACATATCAAATGATGTTAGATTAATGTAAACTTTTGCAGATATGATCTATGTGATAGTATTTTTCAATCTAACGACGAGTTTGGTAATACATGTTTCCGTTACAAAGTTATTGAACGGTATAACTGTACTACCCTAATTTTGTCCGGCCTTCTATTTTATTTTGTTATTTATTTTAACTTTTTAAATTTTGTAATAAAAATAAAAATAATATTTTTGGTTTTATAATAAGGAATAAAAGAGATTAAAAAAGGAGAAAAAAGAAAAGAAAAAGAAATGAAATAAAACGTTTTTTTGAAGAAAGGGGTGCATGTTATAAATCAGAGTGGTGCCAATAGCAACCTGGCTGGTGACCCACCTACCCAAAGAAGACTCCCCTCATTCCTTCAAGACACCCCTTTTTTATTTTTGCAATACCCCATTCCTTCCAAATATGCCTCCCAGGCGCTCCACCTCTATTTGCTTCTTACACCCCGCATCCTTTCTCGCACACCCCTAGCCCAGCTTCACACTTGCCCAGCCACTCATGATACGCAACTCACGCAGCCCAAACCCAAACCCAATAACTCCTTTAACCCTAACCCTAATCCAGACTTCTCCCATTTTTCTCGTTCTCGCCTTTCTCCTCCCACTCACCCTCACTTCCCTTCTCCGCGGTGCTCCCCACGTCCTTCTTCCCCTTTCAACGTCTCCTTCCTTCTTCTATCCTCACTCTTCCAACCCTAACCCTAGCTTCCAAGCCGCGGCTACCTCCCCTATCTCACCCCCTTCTCTTCATTCCATCTTCATCCCTCTTTCTACTCCAGACCGTAATCTCTCCCTCACTCTCTTATACCTAGCCACGGTCATACCCTCCTCTAATCTCTCTCAATCAAGCATTATTTTTTCAATCTCACACCTAATCCCGTAAATCTCTCATAACCAAGCCATATCACAGTAATGAGGACTTTGAAGATCTGTTCGAGGAAGGAAAGAAGCGTGCAGATCCACCATAAATCAGGGAGTATTTCATTTCTTTCTTAATATTTCTTTTAGGCTTTTATTCCTTTCTATGATTCTGATTTATTTTCGTTTCTTTTGAAGGATGTCAGAAGGCTATAAAAGGAGGGGACCGGGAGCAGAAAATAGGAGACCCTAAGAAAAAACGAGAGCATGGGACTGAGAGAGGGAACCAGAAGAAGGAAGTAAAGGGAGGCAGAGGCAAGAAGCAGAGAGAAAGAACCCGTGAGGCCACTAAACCAAAGATCTAAACACCTTCTAGTTCTAGGTTTTCTTTTTCCTCCATCCCTTGTTTGTAAATTTCCTGGGAAGCCATAAAGCCCAGATTCCCCCTTTCTTCTTCATCTTCACATTCTCTGTTCTTTTTGTCACGGTTTGTATACTGGATTGAGGTGTATATAATTGTTGTTATTATTATTGTTGTTGTTATTATTGTGGTTGCTGCCATTGTTGTTGTCGTTGTTATTGTGTTTGTTGCTATTAACGTTAGCACCCACGGTTCCACGGTTCCACGGTTTAGACTGGAATTAGGTTTAGGGTTTGGCCTTCCAATGGGGCCAAACCCTAAATAGGGATCAATTTGCAAATATGTAGTTAAGAAGGGCATAAATGCAAAAAAGGGTTTTTTTTGAAATTCTATTCCATTTTAGGGTTTGGTCCTCCAATGGGGCCAAACCCTTAGCAGGGACTTATTTGCAATTTATTTCCTTTTTTTATCTATTTCATAAATCATCATAAATGAATAAAAGGTTAATGAGGGTATAAAAGCAAAAAAGGAGAAGTTTTCATTCTTATCTACACGTTTTCTTAAATATGATTAGCTTTTATTTTCTAGTTTTTTTCTTATATTTATTATTTCTGTTATATTTAAAAAATGAATAAATAATAATTTTTGTAGAATGGTTGAATTTTCTTTTTGCTAAGTTTCTTTTTATTATTTTTGTAATATGGTGGTTAATAAACTTGTATTTTTTAGAAAATTTGTTTGGGAATAATTCATTTAATGACAAGCAAGTATTTTTTTAAACAATTAAAGGGTACCATTTTTATGGGCGTCTTAGGGGTGCTAACACCTTCCTTAAACGTAAATAACTCCCGGGTTCAAAATCTGGTTCAAAGACTATTTTTCAAATTATTCTCATAAAAATGTTTTTCCTATTGTTTTTCCTTAATAAACATTAGGTGGCGGCTCCATTTAATTTTTAAGGGTGGTTGTCACAATAACAGTACCCAAGTATTACACCGGTATAATTTAATATATATATATATATATATGGGTCAAGATCAAATGACACCAGGTGTCAAACTTAGCATAATGACACCTCTAATAACTTTGTGTATAATGTAAAGTTCACCGATCAAACCATTGAATCACGTTATATAAATTCGATAACCATATATACAAATTTTTAGATAGTTTGGACTTTGGATATTTGTAGTTATGTAATTTAATAATGCACATTTACTTATATTTTAAAAATCATATTATACGTCAACATAAAGTGATCCGATGAAGTATCAAATAATTTTAGAACTTTATAAATTTTGATAGGTTTAATCTATTTACTAAGAACTTGCAATTCAGCGGTTGGATCGGCAAAATTTGTATTATATACAAAGTTATTAGAGGTGTCATTATGATAAGTTTGACACCTGGTGTCATATGATCCTGACCCGATATATGTGTGTGTGTGTATATACTAGTAACATTACTCGTGCAATGCACCGGTTTCTTATAAATTTCTTCAAATTGAGTTAGTGATAACAATAGGCAACACACATGGCATAATTAAAGGCTTATGAAATTGCGTATGTTGTATGACAATAGGCAGCCCACTTGTTTCGTTTGTAGTTTTAAATATTGAGTTGATGAGAAACTGGGGTATCAATTATTTAATATGATCTCAAATCATATATATTGGATACTTTTTTTTACAGATTACAAATGGATACTTAATTTACAATAAATTAAATTCCAAACAATATTATAATAAAGTTTAAATTTCTCTATTAATTCATATGTAACATGTTTTCATCTAAAATAAAATAGTTACTCTTGTATTTTAGGTGTATTTTCCCCTACATGCTTTTGTGTATAAATCATTATGTTCATCTCCATGTGTTGTATTTTTATTTTGTAACTTCAAATTTATTTTGCATTTAGATATAGAGGATATTAATGTATAAAAGAAAATCTCCAATAAAATAGTCAGTCGAAAGTATAATAAGAATGGAACAATGATTTTTCTAAAATTATAAAGATTGCCATAAATCATGCCCTATAATTTATATTTATATTGTATTGATCCTTAGTTCCTTGTCATGCAACTTTACATTGATGGTGAAAAAATTAACCAGCCAATATTTAGATTCAACAAAGTTTCTGGTTACTTACTTTATTATTTTAATTTATTTAACAAATCAATACCATTCAATATTTATACTGTATTTTAATTTATGTCTTACTAATGTTCATTATAAACAGTCAACTAAATAACTGATTATCTATCAATGAAGACAGATTTCACAGAGATACTAATAATTGCCAACAGTATTAAACACTATCAATTGTATTACCATATTCAGCATGCAAAGAAAATAGAGCAATATCAATGTCCTAAATTTTAGGACATAAATACATTTAGTAATATAGAAAGACATTTCTTTTGAACGCAAAAAAGATAACTAAAATATAAACTAATTTAGGAATGAGTTTTTTTCACATACTTTTCATTTCTCAACAAATATAATAATAATAGAGCATCCTCAAAATGCAAAGAAAACAGATACATCCAGTCCCTATCCTTGTTTCTTTGCATGACTGCCACCCTCCATCAAATTCACCTTATCCAGACAATCCCATAACTTATTAGCTTTTGAATGATCATGCGCAACCTTGAGATTTTCCTAGAAATAGATTAATAATTACATACATTCTCAACTTTCATTAGCACAATTGATTGATCTTCTTCGGTGGAATAACAACCTGTACATGACTTACATGCCATTCAAAAGGGTATACTTAAGCAATTTAAACAACTTGATGATGACTAACTTTTTAGTAATGAGGGTGAGGGTGAGACCAAATGGCCTAAAGTACTAAAGTAAATATCAGATATAAATTTTTTTAGAAACAATCAAGATCTTATTCATAATGAAACCTATGAAGCAGAACTTGGCTTCCAACTTGTTCCTACAAATAATATTGTCACCAGGTTAATGAAGAAAAGAAAAACTAAAATATAATGGAGTGAAACCAAGCAACTGAACAAAACTTTCATGTTTCTGCCTTGAAATTATTGAAAACTGAAAGCTCAAACAACACATGTTGTAAAGGAACTTCAATGGGCTGGGGTTTAACAATGTAAGCCACTTTTAATATTTCCATTAAAAAAAAGACCTACAAAGAGAAAGAAAACACATTAGCATCCAAACTAATTTCACCCAACCGAAAAAACTAAGTTGATGAATTCTCACTATCTTGGTTACAACTTCATAACTAAATTCTATATCTTTAATTTACTGTTGTAGTTGCAGTTGCCTTGTCTGTTGCACTATTTTTTTTTTGCCTATGAAACATGTAATTGAAATCCTACATCAATACTCTAATCTAAATTATAATTTTGCTATTCTCACAAATACTTTCTTCTCAAACATAGCATAATGATTAATAGTATGGGTTCAAGCTAAGAGATTATGGCGATTGCACATAAACAAAAAAAGATTGTCAGTCCACGTGTAGGGACCCACATTCAAAGGTTTCATCTCTCTCATGAACTAAACATCCAGATAACTTCATGTAACACCCCAAATTTCTAAGCTAAGTTGAGAATAAGTTATGAGAAGAATTGTGTGATTGTATTCAAGCTTAAATAGATTTTAAAGTGAGTGAATATAATTATACAAAGTTTTGATAAGAAAGTTAATGGGTTTGAGTTGAGGAATAAGTTGGATTTAATCTTAAGATGGTTAAAGGTGTTGATTTGTAGTTATGGAAGTTAATTCGAGAAGAAAGTCTCAAGGTTTGGTGTTAGAACTAAGTTTTCTTGGTTTTTCTGCAGTGTGAATCGATTCATATAGCCCAGGAATCGATTCACAGCATTAAAAATCCATAGGCATCGAATTTTAGCAGTGGGAATCGATTCACAGAAGCCAGGAATCGATTCACAAAAGATAGGCCACTAGGACTCGCATGCAGGAATCGATTCACTCATTAAAACTGCGATTCAGGCACTTTTACACTGTGTGAATCGATTCACACTATGCTGTGAATCGATTCACAGCTGCAGAAGTGTTTAAAAACGCTGTTTCAGCGAGCAGAACGCGGAAATAAAGAAAAAGGGAAGGAAAAAGAGGAGAAAGGGAAAGGAGAAAGAGGAAAGGAGAGCTAGGGTTTCACCCTTTGAGAAGGATTGAAGAGATTCATGTTAGATTTCTTCAATCACTTGCCTAAATGGAGAGTTTGAGAGTTGAGATTTGGGTATTTTGAAGATTTGGGTTAAAACCCTAGAGAGAAGAAGAAGAAGCACGAATTGGAGAAGAATAAGGGGGAGAAGACCAAGCTCCAGCAAGGATGGCTCAAGTTCTTGGATTGAGAAGGAAGATTGAAGGTTGAAGATCAAGATTTGAGAAGTATTTGGAGAAGCCCCAAGTTGAGCAAAGAGGGAAAAGCTTGAAGAGGAGCAAATAGTCCAAAGTTCAACCTTCCTAACTCAATGTCTTGAAGAATAGAGGTGAGTTCTTCAACCCTTAGGTGATGGGCACCCATAAGTCCCACATATAGGAATTTCTCTTCCTTTAGTAACATGTGAACCTTAGGTTCAAGTTAGGTTCTAAATACCTATAAGAGGTTGAGTTGTTATTGTTATCATTGTTATGATTGTATAATGGGCTTGGTTAAAAGAGGTTGGTAACTGCCCCCAACCCCCCACAGTTGAATGTATGTTTGATGTTTTCTCTCTTGAGAACTCCATAGAGTTTCAAGGGATGAGTTAATGTATGTGTTGTCCATTAATTCGGTGAATTGTGAGGCTTGTCAACGAGCCATAAGCTTAAGTCAAAGAGGTCAGAGAAAGGACCCTAGGAAAAGTATGTGATAGGAAGAATGTGTGAATTAGTGTTCATGATTTGGTGTAATTCATATTATGAATAAAGTAAGTGAATGTATAAAGTAGATAATTATGAATGACATAAGTCTTATTATGAGCACATCATGTCTTAACCTCTAAGTGAGTAATTAGATAAAAAGGAATGCTATTAATGTAAGCTTGATTCATTGAAATAATTGTAATTTCCTTGAATAGTTAAGTAATGAGGATGATGTTAATAATTCCTAGTTAGCCAGGTTGTATTTCTATGAACATGCATATAAGCATAAGCATAAGCATAGGCATAAGCTTAAGTCCATGGCAAGACTCCTCTATTTAAAGGAGTAGATCGGTTTGGTTAGCCAAGTGGGACGCCCTTGGATGGTTATGACGTCTAACCACCATACCGAAAGCGTGTAATTGGGGTCTAGGGACGGAAGCCTACGACACTACCCAATAACACAAAATGCATTACATTGCATAGCCTCATATTATATATCTCCTTATGAATGGTATAGTATGTGAAGTAATGTTAAGTTTATGAATGTTAATGAATTCCTTGTATATATAACATCTATGTATTCGGAATTAGCTTAATTAATTGTATGAAATATTGGGATAGCACATCCCTAGTCGCTTAATTATTATATAGTAATGGTGCCTAGAAGTAGAAAGAGATGTGATAAGATCAATGTCAATAATATAAAGAAAAGCAAAGAAGTGTTAAGTATAAAGTAAGTAAGTAAAGAAGAACAAAATGTTCTTAGTTAAGAAAGTTTGCACTTACGTAGCATTGGGTTAGTTGTGCTAGATATAGCTAAAGAAGTGATGTTTGAATTAGTCTTTTCAGGCTAGTAAGGATGGACGAGAGAACGGTGAGGAGTCCGTGAAGGGCTCACTGAGATTTATAATCTCGCCCTATTCCTTTTATTTGTTTTCAGATAAGCAGGTACCGAAGATGATGAGCCGAAGCTCCAAGCTTGGGACTCATAGGCTAGTTTTATATTGAAGTGGAAATTTTATATTCCAAGTTATGTATAATATGTAATCTATTCATTAGATTAATAAATTAAGTTTAATTTATGACTTGGATTACTGTAATCAAGTTTGTAAATGCTTAGTAATTCCTGTGCCTTAATGTAATTTGTCGTACTTTCAATTAAGTTGAGGTGCGGGCGTTACACTTCATGTATAATAAGATTTAATAAAAACTCCATTTAAATAATTGTCTCAGTATGCAGAAACCTTAAATCAATTATAGGGTTTCTTCCAAAAATAATTGATAGATGACAACATGCTAAATTGGACACCAAATTATGGTTTCTTTTCTAGAGATTCTCATCAAGAACCACTTCTGCCATGGAATCTATGGAAAAAAAAATAAAGATCAAGAAAGAACCACTATTGTCTCAAGGTCTTTCAAGAGAAGACATTAAGATATAGTAACACTTTAGTATATAGCCTTTCTTTGCCATGGTCATGCTTTGGACATAAGGCATTGAATTTGCTAGCTTATATCATAAAGTAAGATAATTTTACTCAAAAAATAATATAAAAAACTCAAAAAACAATGGGAATTAGAGATAGAAGAATGCCCATCTAACATGTTTGCACAATTAAATGGTATTGCAGTATAAAGGATCTCAAGGTAAAGACAAAATCATAAATACTTAAAAAATTTTATATTCAATAATTATAACATGATACAGTTAACTACTGAACATAATGACTTTCACTCACTTGATTCAATCATTTAACAAAGGAGACAAACAAAATAGAAGCTTGTAACTATGGATTCGAACCTTGGAATGTAGCTGAAGAAAATGCATAGTTTCTCCTTCATTATAACTCACCATTCCTCAATAGTAACCCAACTCACACTATCGTGTACATAGTTTGTGCTATGCATAGTGATTATTCAAAATATATAATTTATTTTTATATATTTTAAATTATATTGATATTGATATGTGATGTATATTAAAATGCATGGAGATTATTGTGCTATTAAAATGCATGGAGATTATATGGTGCATCAACATATGAACGAAATAAAGTACATTCAATCTTATAACTGTTTCAAACAACATCCAACAGAGTCAATAGAGTTTGAAGAATTAAAAGGACAAATTTCATCCAAGATTGAAAGCACTTACATCCATGGCCAACAAATTTTATGTAAGCTGTAAGTCTGTGTTAACTCTTAGCACTTTCAGTCCTTTTTGTCAATATTCCTCCCTACTAATTCTTTCCTACAATCTTTCCACACATTCCCTGCATATATCAACCAAATGAGAGAATATATACCTGTTTATTTAGAACCTATAGTGGTGTGGGTTTGACGTGACATAGTAAAAGATGAAATCAAAACTATTTCAGCCAAGAAGGAAAACTTACAGGCATTCGGAATGCCAAGGGTGAAGAGAATGAGAAATTAATAGGCTCATTGATGTTCCTCAAGAACACACACGTAAGGATAGAGTCCTCATTTATGTCTCTAGTAAAGAAGTCTATTCTTCTGCTTCAAATCTAAAAGACCTGCAAAAGGAGGGAAATCATAAATAAGAAATGCTTCATGGAATTACTAGCAAGAGACATAAACTGTGGTGGAGGATTCAGCGAGCTAAATTTTTAGAATTTTGACAAAAATAAAATAAAATTAAATGAAACCTTAAGACTACAAAACCATAAGTTTCTGAAATGCTTCTTGCAGTGAAAACCAAAGACACACACAAACCCGCGAAGTTCACATCAGGATTAAATATTTAATACTGAACCCATATGATATCATGGAACAATATTAAAAAATTTAAATTTCTCTAGTCTTAACTTAATATAAAATTACCATGAAAGGGTGAGTGGGTATTCTTTGAAGAAAAAAAAATAGCATTCATAAAAATTACATTGCAGTGTGTAATTTGTCCATAAAGTTCCCATATTCAATTGAATTTTATATTTTTAGATAATAAGCAATAACAATAGATAGAGGAAAATAAAATAAATTTATAAGAAATTAACAGTCACCTAATTCAAAGGTTTAAAGCAAAATGTTCATGTGGTTTAGAACTCAAAAGAATATGGAAGAAGAAACATTCAAACAGTATATTTATGTTGATAACCTTAAGTATATATATCGTTTTGTGAAAATTTGCATCAACATTAAAATATCATGTGTAAACCATGAAAATTTCATACCTGAAATCATCTTGCATAATGAATAGCAACTTCTACCCGCATCAATGAAGCATAAAATAGAATTCAAAGAATGGATTTGAAACAAAATAGTGAAGTCATACCCTTCTCATCTTTCTTCCCAAATATCTGAAACAAAAAAAGAAAAAAAATTGACACCTTGATGCAGGGAGACCACTGCTATAAAGGTAACCATGGCCAACATAGCTTGCAGCATTATTCAATTTCCACCTGCAAAATGAATGAATTTAACTTAATTTGAACGTCAAGGAATTCATATATGTCATGAAGTGAATAAGTTGGGACAACAACAAAGTACTTTTGCTAATAAAATAAGATTAATCCAAACATGCAGCAAATTAAATCTACACTAACTTCATATTAAAGCAAGCTGGTTCATTTTCGATTTGTATACTGCAAGTTTGGGTTTCAGTCCCCTTTTATTGCATTTAACAAATCTAATAAGAATGCTCCAACATCAACCAATATCAAGCATAAAAAAAAGGCTTATACAACTTTCTTGTGTTTCAAGGGCTCCCTTGTTTGACCCAAACTATATTCAAACAGAACTATTGTATGAGATTCTTTGAAAAAAATGAAAGCATAAAAATCTAGTGCACAACTATACACCCGTCCTCTTGGAAAAACCCAACAAAGACTGAAGTCTGAAGATAGCATAAACCATGAAACCAAAATACACAACATCAGAACAATAGACAGATTTAAAACTCAAATAAACAAATCGGTTCAAAAAATAAAATAAGAAAATCACACACCTTTCATTCTTCCAACAACAGAGGGATCCTATAACAAAAGTCAGATACACATAAAGGAAAAGAT
Organism: Calophaca sinica; assembly: GCA_037113605.1. Lineage (NCBI taxonomy): Eukaryota > Viridiplantae > Streptophyta > Magnoliopsida > Fabales > Fabaceae > Calophaca > Calophaca sinica. The sequence continues at coordinate 119,833,891 of CM073731.1, forward strand.
AGAAACCACAAACCCCTAAATAAAAAATAAAGATAGAAACAACAACCCCCTAAAGCAACACGGCGGTGATGGCCTCCGGCGTGGCGGGTCTCCGGCGAGGTCTCCGAATGTGGTTCTGAGTACTGGGTTTTGTTGCGGACCCTTAGGAGACTTCGTTAATCGGATTTGATTCTTCAATGGCGGTTCACCGTGTTAACACCTTCTACCTCTTCCTCCTTCAAACTGAAGTGGCACAGAGAGTCACAAGAAGAGGGTTGAATTGTGACCCTTTTAAAATTTCCAACTTGAAACTTTGAGGACATCCTCTCAAATTGATACTTGGAGATGAGACAGTTAGCATAAAATAGTTTTAATGAACATCCTCGTAGATGAGTATGTTTCATACAACACTTTTAATGAATGTCCTTTTAGATGAGTTGGTTCCATGTAGTATGAGTATTATGCAGTGTTGTGTAGAGTGAACCTCCTCTAGTGAATATCTTCATGTTGGCTTAAAGCAGTTTTAGAAAACATTCTCAATTTGAGTAGGTTCCATGCAGTAAACTTACTCTAGCTGTGCAGGATGCATGTAAACGTGAGTAGGTTCTGTTTTGATCATAAATCAATGTAAGGTTTAGTGGATGATGTAGTATGAGCAAAATGTAAAGCATGCAAGAGATAATGAAATAGAGTACCACACAGAGGATTTTTATAGTGGTTCACCCAACAATCATGTGCTACATCCACTCCTCACCATCAGTGAGATTTTTCCACTATTTCCCAAATAGTACAAATGGAGTATTCTTTCACACAGCATCTCCAGGCTGCCTCTAAGTATTATTTCATACAGCCTCTCCAAGCTGCCACCTAGTATTCTTTTGCATAGCCTCTACGGGCTTTCTCCTTCATCTTCTACCCATTGTTTTTCTCACCAACACTCACCCATCCTAGGTAGCTTGATAGGAAATATCTTTCCAAGACTTTCTCATCAACACTCACCTACCCTAGGTAGCTTGGTAGAAATACATGGTAAAGAATGTTACAAAGGGGGTTTGGGATTTATTACAGCTTGGTTACACTTTGATAAGTGGATATAAACAATAAAGCAAGCTAAGCACACTCTCTTAGATATCCCAAGATGTTAAGCACATATGAGCAAGAGTGTGAAAGAGGAGAATAAAGGAGAGCAATAATTGATCTTGATAAGGCTGTTGGTGTAAGCCCTAGAGGCCAATGTTTTTCCTTTGGACTTATATTTTGTATCATGTAGTTTATTTATTATATGAGGCATTTTCAATTATTATGTTTGTTTCAACGTAATAAAGTCCTTGAGTAAAAGTTCGTTTTCAATAGAACATCGAGTAGACGACTCGGTTGTGAGATACTAAAGAACTTACTCTAAATATCCGTAGTCGAGTATTATTATTATTAAGGACAATAATAATGCATCAAGACTATTATGTGGGTGGGTGATAACCTCATCTCACAGGGTTATAGATATGAGATATCAAGTCACCACATAGGTACACGTTAGGGTAATTGTGTCTGGATTGACCCGCCATGAGAATACTACATAGTGTGTTATGTAAGTGTCATGAGTTATTCTCATAGTGATAGTGGTGTATGCCACCCTCGGACTGAAACCACTATGGTCCCTACATGAGGAGTTGAGTGTTTTATTGCCGTCAAACATTATGCATGAGCAGGACAATTATAAAGTCGGTCAACTGGGCACTCAACGAGTCATGCAAAGAGACATGAGTGACCTAGATGGGATTTGCCCTCCTACATAACAGGACTAATATCTGTGGGCCCCTTGATAGAGTATGATCAGAAATGCATGGCCATGCTGAAATAAGTCAATATGAGATATTGATCTTATTTGTTGTTACTAAGTCTACTCGGGCATCAAGGAATATAATATTGAACTATACAAGGGTGACACATACTATGCCTTGTGTTCAATATAGATATAAGGGCAAAAGGGTAATTATACACATGATCATTATCACGGAAAGGTTACGTCACAACAAAGACATTCTCGTTACTTGGGTAGCAGTGATGTATTGCTAGACACCGCTCACTGTTTATAATATTAAATAGTGATTTAATATTATTGCCAACGTTACGGGAACCTACAGGGTCACACACATGAGAACAGGCTAATGGGAGATTAAATAAATGAGTGAGACTCATTTTATTCGGTGGTGCATTCTTACGATGCACCAGCGCGAGTCAAGAAAGACGCAGAACACGATAAGTTACGGTGCGCTGAGAGCACACGGTAAGCTACGGTGCGCTAGGTCAGTCTTAAGTGAAGTCTATAAATAGACTCGTTAAGACTGAAGTCAGAACATGGAAAAACCCTAGTCGTTCCAAAGATCGTGACTTGCATCGTGACTGGTTCCGTACGTCAGCTAGCACTGTGACGGAGACCGCTCCCATTCGAAGGCTGTTCGTGTGGACTACGTAGAGGCGTTGTTTTCTGTGCGACGCTCGTGCTCGATTCCAATTTTCGTCTGCAAACGATCTGCGCTACAAGAGGTAATTCATATAACCCTGAGTCATGACCATTCGCAAGGATCCATGGAAGGGAAAGTTTAAATTTCCGCTGCGTTTTTAAACTCTGTTATTGCGCTATTTCCCTACAGTGGTATCAGAGCCACTTGCGAAACCATGATTCGGTTTACTATGGTTACATGTGTGTATGACATGCATTCTTGTATGCTAGATTACGAATCTGTTGGTTTTATGGTAGATTATGAATCTGTTCGCTTTAAAAATTATACCTTGTATGATTGCGAAAACCCGGTTGAATATATATGTGATATATATGTCGCTTCGAATAATCTATACATATATGAGATATATATATATATATATATATATATACATTGTGATTCTGTATATTTGTTTGATTCGGTTTTTGTGTCAAGTGTTGATGCAACATGTTTTACTGCGGGTTTAAGGATAGGCATCGATGGGTCCAAGTGTTGGTACCCAGAACCGTGTTGGTAACAACGTGAAACGACGATGTTATTACTGTGGCATGAATCTGCGAAGCGAGTTTTTGAAAGTTTTTGATTTTTAATTAATTGCTTTTAATCACTATTAATGACAAGATTAATAAGTAATAAATGTGTATTATTATTATTGATTGTCATTAATGTTTTTGTGATGCATGGTGAGTGGTTATGGCCTTAGTCCTTTTTATTTATTTTGGAATTTTAAAATACGGCCTGCGTGCCGTGCCTTTTGTTTGGATTAAAAATACGGCCTGCGTGTCGTGCATCTCTTTTAATTCTGAATGTAAATTCTCTTCTCATCTCACTCCCTCGTATGTAAAACGAGTACTCTCATTAATGTAATGAAGGAGACAAGAAGACAAAATCATAAGAGGGCTACATTGAAGGTCACACTTGGAGAAGTATGATCGTTCCTAGGTTTAGCTTAGATTCTCTCATTGGCTTGTGAGAATCAATGCGTTAAGGGCCATAACCACATCACATTTATTTACTATATATGTATGAGATGCATGTATAAATATAGTAGGTTAAATAGTTTAACAAATTTTGTATGAGATGCATGTATAAATATTATAGGTTAAATAGTTTAACAAATGGTGAGATCAACTTTAATAAAAATCCTCAAAAGAAATATTAAGTTTAAATGCCTTCCAAAGCTGGCACTCATCAAGGCTAATATCGAAAATGTGGGTTCGCCAAAGCGAGTGCATTTTCCATACTAGTAAGATGCGATGGGATAAATGTAATATCCAACTGCTATCTTTGGGTCTAACTTAACTAAACCGAGTATAATAGGATTGAAAGGTTTAGAGGCAAGTGAGTTGGGAACCATCCATATGATGGATTAGAATAAATAGTTATTCACCCAACTATCCGAGAATTGTATAAGATACAATTGGAAGGAGTTCCTACCTAAATAACTGAATTTTAAGTGATCAGCCAAAGCTGACTTAAAATAAAGTGAAATATGGATCTCTACCCACTAGAAAATCTTCCAACGGATTTTCCGAATCAATGATGAGGGTCATTGGTTTGAGTAAAATAGTGGGGGCGTATTTAATTAAAGACCTAATTAAATATGTTTATTGCATGATACTTATATTACTGCATATTTTCTTAATGTAGATTACCATGGCATCAAACACTCACAATAACCTCATGCGATCAATCCTTGAGAAGGAAAAGTTATGCGGAACAAACTTTACGGTGGCACGAAACTTGAGGATTGTCCTCAAGCAAGAGAAAAAGCTGTATGTTCTTGAAGAGCCAATACCCCAAGAGCCACTGCCGCTAATGCCTAGAAATTTGAAAAAGATGCTTATAAGAAGCATCAAGATGATGCCCTAGAAGTTGCACGCCTCATGCTAGCCACCATGAATTACGAGCTTGAAGCAACATGAGCTCATGGAAGCGTTCGATATGATCGAACACCTCAAGATGCTCTATCAAGAGCAAGCAAGGCATGAGCGGTATGAAGTTTCCAAAGCCCTTTTCCAAAGCAAGCTGGCGAAGGATGCCCAAGAGGTCCTTATGTACTCAAAATGATTGGGTATATTGAGAACCTCGATCGATTGGGTTTTTCCTCAGGCGTGAGCTTGCGATTGATCTGATCCTGCAATCGTTCTTGGGAGAGTTTCAATCAGTTTGTCATGAATTTCACTATGAATGACATGGACAAAACTCTGCCAGTTTGTTAAGCATGTTGAGAAGCTATTGAACATAACATCAACAAAGGGAAAGGGAAGGCCATTTTGATGGTCAATGGTGGAAAGGGCAAGAAGCAGTTCAAGAAGCCCATGAACAAGTATAAGGGCAAGTGCAAGGGAATTAACAAGCCCAAACCTGCGACTTATGCTTTGAAGCCTAAGGGCGGTGTGGCTAAAGAAGGCAATTGCTTCCAACTGCGGTGATTTGGACATTGGAAGAGGAACCGCCCAAAGTACCGGAAGAAAAGAAGAAGGGAAGTGAGACTTCCACCTCGGTATTTTTGTTATAGAAGTCAATTTATCTACTTACGCATCATGGGTATTAGATCTTTGGATGTGGGTCTCACATTTGTACTAATGTGCAGGAGCTCAAAAGGAGTAGGCCGATTGGCAAAGGCGAAGTTGATCTACGAGTTGGCAATGGAGCAAAAGTTCTTTGCTTTATTTGTCGGAACTTATGTATTAACTTTGCCTAGTGGGCTTATTTCGATTAGAGAAGCTGTTATTTTGTGCCTGCAATTAGCAGAATATTATTTCCGTTTCTTGTTTGGACAAGTCTGGTTTTCATTTATAATAAAGGACAAATGTTGCTCTATTTATTTAAATGATGTTTTCTATGCTAGCGCACAAATGAGTAATGGACTTTATGTCCTTGATCTCGAAATGCCCATTTATAACATCGATACCAAAAGGATAAAACCAAATGAGTTGAATCCGACTTATCTTTGGCATTGTCGCTTAGGCCATATAAATGAGAAGCGCATTTCCAAACTTCATAAAGATGGATTCTTGGACTCTTTTGATTATGAATCATTTGAGACATGTGAGTCTTGTTTATTAGGAAAGATGACAAAAACCCCATTCACAGGGAAAGGTGAAAAGGCTAGTGATCTTTGGGCCTCATACATCTTGATGTATGTGGACCACTAAACACATTAGCCAGGAGGGTTTTCATCTTCATTACATTCTTGATGATTATAGTAGGTATGGATTTGTGTATCTCATGAAACACAAATCGGAATCTTTTGAAAAGTTCAAAGAATTCAAGAATGAAGTACAAAACCAACTAGGTAAGAATATTAAGATCCTTCGATCAGATCGAGGTGGTGAATATTTGAGCCTTGAATTTGATGATCATCTGAAAGAGTGTGGGATCCTATCCCAACTTACCTCTCTGGAACACCGCAATGGAATGGTGTTTACGAAAGGAGAAACCGAACCTTGTTGGACATGGTCCGGTCTATGATGAGTCATGCGGATCTTCCAAATTCCTGCAGGGACATGCTCTATTAGCTGCTGACTTTCACACTTAACCGTGTTCCATCCAAAAGCGTGGAAAAGACACCATATGAGATATGGGTGGCAAGAAACCCGGTATGTCTTTCATGAAGATTTGGGGCGTGAAGTGTATGTGAAAAGACAAATTTCCACTAAGCTTGAGCCCAAATCGATAAATGCTTCTTTGTGGGGTATCCTAAAGAAACCAAGGGATACTACTTTTACAATCCTTCCGAGGGCAAAGTGTTTGTCGCAGGCTGGTGTATTCCTAGAAAGAGAATTCGTTTCCAAAGGAATTAGTGGGAGGAAAGTAGAACTTGAAGAAATTCAAGTATCACAGAGTAGTGACACATCTATGGAGGAACAAGAGCAGCTGCACAAGATGTTGTGACAGAACAACTCGCTCAAGTAACACAAGACCAAAGATAGGTCTAGCAGGATACGTCACCAACCCGAGAGATATGGATTTCTCATGACTCGGCCAGGTGATGTATTTCTCATGGATCAAGATGAGCCTGTGATTTACCAGGAGGCCACATCGCCCTGAATCGAGAAGTGGCTTGAGGCCATGAAATGCTGAAATGGATTCCATGTACACTAACCAGGTATGGACCTTGGTAGAGCCACCTGAAGGGTTACTCCCATAGGGTGCAAGTGGGTCTTCAAGAAGAAGAATGACATGGATGGTAAGGTTCATACCTATAAGGCACGATCGGTTGCTAAGGGTTTCAAGCAAATTCATGGTGTAGACTATGATGAAACCTTCTCGCCGATTGCGATGCTTAAATCTGTTCGATTTTACTTGCCATCGCTGCATACCATGACTATGAAATATGGCAAATGGATGTCAAGACTGCTTTCCTTAATGGAAATCTCCTTGAGGACGTGTACATGACACAACCTGAGGGCTTTGACACTTCAGATGATGCCAAGAAAGTATGCAAGTTGCAGCGATCAATTTATGGATTGAAGCAAGCTCCCAGAAGTTGGAATCTTCGTTTTGATGAAACTGTGAGACAGTTTGGATTCATTAAAAATGAAGATGAACCTTGTGTTTACAAGAAGGTTAGTGGGAGCATAGTTGTATTCCTGTTGTTATATGTAGATGACATATTACTCATCGGAAACGACGTTCCTACTTTGCAACAAGTTAAGACTTGGTTAGGGAATTGCTTTTCTATGAAAGATTTGGGTGAAGCTACCTACATAGTAGGAATCAGGATCTATAGAGATAGATCGCAAAGATTGCTTGGCCTAAGTCAGAGTACATACATAGATAAAGTGTTGAGACGCTTTAATATGCATGATTCCAAGAAAGGGTTCTTGCCCATGACACATGGCGTATGCCTATCAAAGGCACAATCCTTCAACTCAGGAAGAGAGGATCGCATGAATAAGATTCCATATGCATCCGCAATTGGATCTATCATGTATGCCATGTTATGTACTCGACCGGATGTCTCGTATGCCTTGAGCACAACGGCAGTACGATCGATCCCTGATGGTCATTGGGTTCTTTGTCAAGAATATCCTTAAGTACTTGAGAAGAACTAAGGATTCTTTCTTGGTGTATGGAGGTCAGGAAGAGCTCGCTGTAATAGGTTACACCGATGCTAGCTTCCAGACAGATAAAGATGATTCTAAATCGCAATCTGGTTATGTGTTTTGCCTAAATGGTGGCGCTGTGAGCTGGAAGAGTTCAAAGCAGGAAATAGTCGCTGATTCTACTACAGAGGCTGAGTATATTCTTTGCTTCCAATGCAAAGAAAGGAGGCTGTTTGGATCAAGAAGTTCATTACTAAACTTGAGTACGCTTTCTAGCATTGTGACCCCCATTGATCTCTTTTGTGATAACAATGGTGCCATTGCACAAGCTAAGGAACCCAGATCTCACCAACGATCCAAACACATACTTAGGCGCTTCCATCTCATTCGAGAGATTATCGATAGAGGAGATGTCAAAATATGCAGGGTACCAACACTTGACAATGTTGCTTGACCCACTTACAAAGCCTCTTACCCGAAGCATGATGGTCATACTAGATCTATGGGTATTAGGTACATGCCTAATTGGCTCTAGTGCATAGTGGGAGATTGTTGGTGTAAGCCACAGAGGCCAATGTTTTTCTTTGGACTTATATTTTGTATCATGTAGTTTATTTATTATATGAGGCATTTTCAATTATTATGTTTGTTTCAACGTAATAAAGTCCTTGAGTAAAAGTTCATTTTCAATAGAACATCGAGTAGACGACTCGGTTGTGAGATACTAAAGAACTTACTCTAAATATCCGTAGTCGAGTATTATTATTATTAAGGACAATAATAATGCATCAAGACTATTATGTGGGTGGACTGATAACCTCATCTCACAAAGTTATAGATATGAGATATCAAGTCACCACATAGGTACATGTTACGGTAATTGTGTCCTGGATTGACCCGCCATGAGAATACTACATAGTGTGTTATGTAAGTGTCATGAGTTATTCTCATAGTGATAGTGGTGTATGCCACCCTCAGACCTGAAACCACTATGGTCCCTACATGAGGAGTTGAGTGTTTTATTGCCGTCAAACATTATGCAGAACAGGACAATTATAAAGTCGGTCAGCTGGGCACTCAACGAGTCATGCAAAGAGACATGAGTGACCTAGATGGGATTTGCCCCTCCTACATAACAGACTAATATCTGTGGGCCCCTTGATAGAGTATGGTGTAAAATGCATGGCCATGCTTGAAATAAGTCAATATGAGATATTGATCTTATTTGTTGTTACTAAGTCTACTCGGGCATCAAGGAATATAATATTGAACTATACAAGGGTGACACATACTATGCCTTGTGTTCAATATAGATATAAGGGCAAAAGGGTAATTATACACATGATCATTATCACGGAAAGGTTACGCCACAACAAAGACATTCTCGTTACTTGGGTAAGAAGTGATGTATTGCTAGACACCGCCATTGTTTATAATATTAAATAGTGATTTAATATTATTGCCAACGTTACGAGGAACCTACAGGTCACACACATGAGAACAGGCTAATGGGAGATTAAATAAATGAGTGAGACTCATTTTATTCTTGGTGCATTCTTACGATGCACGGTAGCGAGTCAAGAAAGACGCAGAACACGATAAGTTACGGTATACCGAGAGCACACGGTAGTTACTGATGCGCTAGGTCAGTCTTAAGTGAAGTCTATAAATAGACTCGTTAAGATCAAGTCGAACACCTGGAAAAACCCTAGCCGTTCCAAAGATCGTGACTTGCATCGTGATTGGTTAAAATCGTCGACTAACCTTGTGATGGAGACCGCTCCCATTCAAGGTCGTGTGGACTACGTAGAGGCGTTGTTTTCTGTGCGACGCTCGTGCTCGATTCCAATTTTCGTCTGCAAACGATCTGCGCTACAAGAGGTAATTCATATAACCCTGAGTCATGACCATTCGCAAGGATCCATAGAAAGGAAAGTTTAAATTTCCGCTGCGTTTTTAAACTCTGTTATTGCGCTATTTCCCTACAAAGGCTTGTGTTTATCTCTCTTCCTCTTTGATCTTGATGTATTTTAGCTATTGGACACTCCTAGAGTAGATGAACTTTGAAGCACAAAACTGAAATTGCTTCTGCAGTAAACATGCTCTCACAGGAGCATGTTCATGAGAAGGGAGGAGATGAGGATGATTCAAAACCTGTTTAGGTGCAGTAAAAACCCACTCTCTCTTTTTCTTCCAGCTGCATTTTGTGTTTAAATAGAGGTCCAATGATAATATAGCCGTTATAGAGCTGTTGGGAGGCCTTGGGGAAGTATTGGACAGTGTGTTTAATGTTTTCTGCATAAAGCAGAATTGCTTTTTACCTACTGTCAGTCTTGTCACCTGTCACTTCTGCTTTTAGGACCTTCTCTTGCTGAACTTCCTCATTTTCAGCAGTAGCAGCAACTTCCTCTTGCATTCAGTGAATGTTCTTAATTAAATGACATGGTGTGCAAATTGCTGCAAGTCTTTGATGCATTTTATTTGTCCCTCTGTTGCTGAATTTGTTTGTGCAGTGAACGAGAGTAAGTTTGAACTTACTCACCCTGATGCATTTAATTTGTCTCTTTGCTGCAGAATCTGTTTGTGCAGTAAATGAGAGTAAGTTTGAACTTACTCACCCTGATGCATTTAATTTGTCCCTTTGCTGCAGAATCTGTTTGTGCAGTAAATGGGAGTAAGTTTGAACTTGCTCACACTGAGTAAGTTTACAAACATTTGCTTTGAACACTGCAACTTGCATTCTTCCAATTTCTTCTATACTTTGTGACATATAGCCAGCCATATTGATGTCCCTTAATGCCTTCATAATTCCTTCAGATTCTCAGGGTTAATCTCCATTGTCTTCTTGCTCATTTGAGGATGCTGACTTTAATTACAGGGCATGTTTCTGGCTTGAGTGAGTTCCCACTGCAAACTGTTTTGCAAACAACATTGTATTCCTTTTGTTTCTCGGCCACCTTGGAGTATTAACTGACTTTAAATACTAGAATATGTTCCTCAACTTACTCAGGATGAATAAGTTGATTTGTACTTTCTGTTTTGCAAACTCCTTTGGTTTCTGCTTGCTTCAGTCTTCTTCAATCTATTATGTGAACTCTATTGATGATTCTCTTCCATCTTTATGGACATATAGCATGGTTGATCTTGAATCTTCCTTTTGGCTTACTTAAAGTATGCAACATAAACTGAATGTGAGTTTTGTCACATAACTTCAAGCTTAGTCTTGTGAAGCTTCTGATGCATGTTCTTCTTTTATGATCCTCTAGGTGTGAACTTTCCTCTTCTTGATCTTCCTCTTCTTGTAGTAAACCCCCTCTTCTTGCTATGACCTTCTTCTTCTTGTTTGAGCCTTCTATACTTGTTCTGAACCTTTAGGTGATGTGATGAGCAAAACTCTAGATGATAGTTTTCTCATCCTCCTCTCATGGTTCTATATTCATGAAGCTTGTGATGCTACTATTGTAATCCTCTGATGCTACTCTGATTCTTCAACGGTTGAGTAGATATAACATGCACTTTGTTGATGTGAGTGGCTTCTAGCTTGTCCACTTCTGAGATACCTATTCTTTCAACAAAACTCAAGTGCAAACATCAGTGGATCACCATTCAGAAAACTTAACACTTAGTTCAGAAGGTTTGTTGCCATTAAAACACATTTCAAAAGGGCTTTGATCTCGACACGAACTCCAATAGAACCGAACTAGAAGCACTGCCGCCAGTCAGCTCCGTCAGCAATGACCTCGAATCGCATCCTCGTCGCGAGAAGCTGGTCCGTCGCAGATCTCTCAGACAATGTTCTATAGGAAGGAGGAGGAGAGGGATCAGTGAGATGGAGGGAGATGGGTGGAGTAAGTATAGAGGGGAGTGAGAGAGAGGGTTGTTGTGAGGTCTACGTTGTTGAAGCAAGAGCTCTTCATTTTTTGGATAGAGGAAGTAGGAGGAGGAGGAGAGAGATCAGAGATGAGGGGGGGAGAGGTTTCGGTCAAATTTTCAAAGGAAAAAAGTGTGTGAGAGAAGTTTGTTGAGGAGAGAGATCAGAGATGAAGGGTAGTGTACCTCTTTGAGTGAATAATATGATAGTATTATAATTAAAAAATAACCCGTTTTGACATCATTTTTGTCTGCTAGTGAAATTGGATAGTTGCTTGAGAGGTTGCCACATGTATAAAAGTTCCCTAGAAGTGGGTTCGGGATGTATAGTTCTATATATATATATATATATGTATTTGGTACTTAAAATATCGTAAAAAGGTGAATTCGACAAAAACTAAATAACATAATATTTTGCAACAAAACTTTGCTTTATATAATTGATAGTTGATGTAATATTATTCAATTAAAGTAATACCCACAAGAATGAATATTATTTTAATTCAAATGTAGTACCATGTAGTTTTCATGAATTTGGTAAAAGTCTATATTTTTCATGAATGAATAATAATTAAGTTAATTTTTATGGGTTGGAGTATCCTAATGCTTCCTATACTTGATTATACATTTTGCTATTAAAAAAAAATTAAGTTAATTTTTGCTAGACCTCTCTCATTCAAGTACAATATGAATAAGATTGTGACTTAACATCCTTGATTTGAAAAAAAAAAAAAAAAGAGCCCATGCTATGTTTTCAAAGTAGTGTAAGTTAGATTGTCTTTATTCTTTAACCGGGAAAGGCTACCTAAAATCTCATTAAACAAGTGGAATAAATATGTTATAAATATTTTAATAAAAATATTATAAAAAATATTTATTTATTTTTGACAAGTTTTAAAAAATATTTATAAAACTAGTATAAGAAGATTTATTATTTCTCTAATGTTGCCAACTTGCCACCGACTATTTTGATGCCTGTCTGTCTGTCTCTACTGGCGCTGTTGCGTGGTTCACAAAGATCTCGACGATTCTGCAAACCAATATCAGGAAAGAAAAGAACCATAAAAAACTTGACATTAATCACATGGCCTTCACTATTTTTTTTTTTGCACAACTTTTCTTTTGCACGCGTGACCCTACGCATCTCAGTTAATGCGCGTGACAGATATTAATAACATTATCAATTTTTTTTTTTGTGAAAAGAATAACATTACCAAATGTAGTTGTACCACTACCAATTTAGCAAAGCAAATAACACACTTTTCAATTCATCAAAAAAAAAAAAAACAAAGACACTTTAACTTACCCTTTCAGACAACACATAAAATTGGTCATTTAAACATATTTTTTTCTTTCTTTTTTATATTAAGATTAAGATTAAGATTAGAAGATTGAATTAGATTCGTTTCGTTTCCGTGCGTATTGCTCAGCTCACAGTGGTCTTTAGCGTACGCCTCTCCCTTTCCATTTGTTCAACGCCAAATCGTCTTCCTTCTTTCTTCTTTCTTCCTTCCACTTTCAGTAAAAATCACCGAAACAGTTCTTCAAAGCTGTGTCTCTCTCCTTCACAATCAAGTCAACCAAATCCACATCAATCACAACTCAATCCACCTTCACCTCCCCACAGTATTTCTTGGCATTTTTCTTGAATTTAGATACCAAAGTTCGAGTCTTTTTCAACTTCTTTCAAACCCCATCAAAGGTTTCTCATCTGGGTATCATTATTTTGCATGTGGGTTTTGGTCAAAGATTGAAGCTTTTTCATTCCAAGTGCCCCAATTTTGATGGGACTGTAAATGGGTTCTTTGGAGATCCCATTGAAGAAAGGGAGCTTATTTGGTCATCAGTCAAGTAGAAAAGAGAGGCACCCATTTTCACAGAGGTTCAGATCGAGCTTCTCGCGTTTGCTATTCAAGAAACTAGATTACGTTCAATGGATTTGTGCTGTGGTTGTTTTTCTTTGCCTTGTTGTTGTGTTCCAAATGTTCCTACCGGGTTCTGTGGTGGAAGACTCGGAGAGAGCAGTGAAGATGCGTTCTTGGAACTCGTCTCCTTATCATAATAAGGATATAGGTAAGTATGTCTTGGACATTGGTGAAGAGGCTGTTTTTCTTCCTAGGATTTCGGAGAGGTTTAGAAGAGGAGATGGTGGAGACTTGAATCTGTTGAACCACACGGGGAAATATTTTGGGTACAGAAAGCCTCAGTTGGCACTGGTTAGTTGACCTAATTTTAAACAAAATGCTTCTATTGGTGTTTGTTTGGAAGTTTCTTTTTGTTCATTGTTGGCAGGATTAAACTAGAAGTTAGTTCAAGGTTATGCTTGTGTGTTTAGGGAACTTGACAGTTGGCAGCATGATCTCATGAGAGGAAGAAAGATTGACCATACAACATAAATAAATAGTCTATGAAGGAGATTGGATAAACACCTCAATTAATCACATAGTCAATAAGCTCTTATATCATATAAGAGCAGGATAAGTTGTTTCTACAATCTTAGAGAGAATGAGGGTGTTTCCATAAGCTATATTGGAGAGTTGGAGCTTATGAAAACGGCTCAAAGTAGCTTATAAGCTATATTTATAAGCCCCTCTAAATACTTACACTAGGTACTTATGTTATAAGATAAACTCAAATAAGCTCCTCCAAACGACTTTTATATATACCGAGCCCGTCAGGTGATAGCATTATCTCATGAGAGTAAGAAGTATCAACCACACGACATAAATAAATGGTCAATGTTCGATTTAAGTATAACAGTCTAAGCTATTCATGTATGGACAATGTTTTAAATTGCGATTATAGTTTGGTTATATCATGATTCTTGAAGTTGTTCATAGCTTTGAATCTGTGATAACTGTGGCCACAATTGTAGTCGTAGAGACCTCTAAAACTTTAGTGTTGTGGCTGTAACTGTGGTTGTGGACTTGCATGGTTATATTAAGTCTTCCAAACTTAGAGAGGGAGAGACTGATAAAATGGGTCGGATTTTGCACAAATTTAAGTCTGTTTAAATTGAAATGAAGTTTATTACTAATTAATTTTTTATTACATTTTGAAATTTTCCCTGTTGTTGATCCATGAATTTTTTTTATTTTTCTGTATTGACATTTTAAAGTTGTACAATGGAGGGTGTACGATAACCACAACCATGACAGTAAGACATTTTAAAGTTGTATAATTTCAATTTCTTTTGAAGGTATTTGGGGAACTGTTGGTTGATTCACAACAATTGCTGATGGTAACAATTGCCACTGCTTTGTTAGAGATTGGCTATGGAATTCAGGTACACCATTTATATTTTTACCTTTTCTTCTCAATATTTATGATGGAAAAATAGTTTTGAATTCTGGCAAAAGAAAAGAAATAGGGAACCCACTAAATGATCAATATCTCTATAATATGAACTAGTGTTGGATTGAATGATGTAGATTGTAGTACCTTGTTTCTTGGGGAGATGGAAAACACAAATAGAGATGTTGAATTTTAAGTCGAATACTCCTCTCCTCTATATCTGCTCACTTTACTATTGGTTTCAACTTTCAAATGCCTCACTGGGTAAGCTAAGCTATGTCTACCAGATTTTCATTCACCTTCCACAAAGAACCATGCTCGACAAGTGTTTTAAAATTGAAGCAGGCTTGTGGATTTAGAACTGTAACTTGAAGTCCTTAAGAATATAGTGACTCATCAAAGTGAGACTAAAAATTCCTTGATAGTATTGTCACCTCCTCACCATTTACAATATTGTTTTTTTTAATTAATATTATTATGGTTATTTTAGTCCAAGTAATCTCGATTTTTGGCAGGTCTTTTCAGTAGCAGATGGACCGGGGCGTAATATGTGGAGAAATTTAAAAGTTCCCATCACTATTATTCAAACTCGTGGCAAGACAAGCAACACTGTAGACTGGCTAAAGTATGATTAATATTCTAATTTTTACTTCTAGACTAAGCGGTTTGCATACTTAAGAATTGAGATGTCTAAAAATCAGAGCCAACTAATATCAGCTGCTGAAATGACTGTCCGATTAAGTTCTTCACGATTTATATTGTTGGAAATCAAATATAATTTATGTTTCAACTTCCCAAGTAGCATCAGAATTCATTGTGTCATAACATTCATTGTATCTCAGGAAATAATGCTTGCTTTAATTTATCTTCTTCTAAATTGTATTCATCCTGTATATTAATAGCATTCTGCCAAGTTTGTTCTTCAGTCAAGTATATTTAGAAATTCCTATCCCTGTATCCCATATTTTCTTCATGTTTTTCTCAAGCTGGTATGGGAGCTGGTTTGTTCCTGCTCTTATTTTTCGCTTCTGCCATATTGTCCAGCCTTCATTGAACTTTCATATGAAATTTCTTCTGTCAAAGTAAATCATATTCGTTCCAACTCTTTGGCCACCACCATAAAATTTTCCGGCCACTGTTCGCTGATTGATCAACGTCTTTAGTCAGAAAACCTCCTTATCAGGCGCACCTACCTTTTCTGGCCGTTTCCTGAAGTTGTGTGATCCGAAAAACAGTCTTCTTCTTGTCGGAATCCAGTCGCAGTTGTGTTTCTTCAGTATATCCGAGTTCTTGTGATTCACTTGGGCTTGTTATAGAGGAAACCATGTTTTTTTTTGTTGGATTAACTTTCTGATTGCATCTGATAAGAATGTCTGTCTTTTGCAGCTACGATGGTATAATTGTGAGCTCTCTTGAAGCCAGAGGTGCCTTTTCTTGGTATGATACTTATTTTATTTTCTGAGGTCAAGTTTCTGAATTGTTATCGTTACCTGAATACTTCATGCACCCCTGAATTGTGTTTGAGGTTTTTTCCATGAATATCCTTATTCAAGTAACACAAATGATTTTATTTGTTACAGTTTTTTGCAGGAACCTTTCAAGTCTGTAGCTCTTATATGGATCATTCATGACAGTGCTCTTGGTTATCGTTCAAGACAATATACTGCTGGTGGGCAGATTGAACTTTTGAATGATTGGAGAAGAGCTTTCAATCGTTCAACAGTTGTTGTCTTTCCAAACTATGCCTTGCCGGTAATATGTATGGGACAAGTTATTTAATTATCATTTGAACTTTGATACATAGGATGGGAATCATACCTTGGGCCCCGACTCGAAACTTTGGCAAATGGTTTAAATAAGTTTGACTCGTTGACAAATGGCCATTGCTTCTTTATTATTATTTAAGAATAAATTTGTTCGGAAGATTTAAATAAGTTTCATATATTATTCTTTGAATTTTAGTTCTATGGTATAACAATATAGTCATAGTTATAACACTAACTAGCGTCTGTTAACATGTCTACTGTATCTTAACTGTCACTGTGTTGGGACATATTTAGTTATATCAACTAATGTTTTTATGGAATTCCACAGATGATTTACTCTACATTTGATGCTGGAAATTTTTATGTCATTCCTGGTTCCCCTGCCGAATCACTAGAAGCAGATGCATTTATGGTCTTACAGAAAGATAATTTGCGCATCAGTATGGGCTATGGCCCAGAAGATGTGATTATAGCAATTGTGGGCAGTCAATTTTTGTACAAGGGCATGTGGTTGGGGCATGCCGTTGTTTTGCAGGCTTTGTCACCACTTTTAGCAGACTTCCCTTTAAGAAAAGATAATTCCAGTGCACAACTTCGGATCATTGTACATAGTGGGGAATTAACAAATAACTACAGTATGGCTCTTGAGGTATATTTCTTTTCTTTTCTTTTTTTGCCTCAGTCAATTAACAAATAGTTTTTTTTTCTTCCTTATATTACTTCTGTTTGATTAGACAATGGCACGGAGCTTGAAATATCCAAGAGGCACCATAGAGCATATAGCTGGAGATTTGAATGCAGATTCTGTTCTTGGCACAGCAGATGTTGTGATATATGGATCCTTCCTTGAAGAGCAGTCTTTTCCAGAGATTTTGATTAAAGCCATGTGCTTTGAGAAACCAATTATTGCTCCTGATATTTCTATGATCAGAAAATATGTAAGTTGCTGCTCTATCTTTACTATAACCATCATGCTATTTTGCTCGGTATTATCTTAGATTTGAAGTCTTCAAGAATAATTCAGAATTTGGCTTTTATAATAACTTCCAAGCATCTAAATTGTTTACTTTTTTTTTTTTTTTTTAATCTTTAAAGATTTATTTGAAGTTTCTCATATCACGTGTTTAAAAATTAAAATACTAACTGTTTTGTCCTCGCATTAACTAGGTTGATGACAGGGTGAATGGCTATCTTTTCCCTAAGGATAATATTAGAGTTCTTAGACAAATTATGTTAGAGGTGATCTCAAAAGGGAAAATATCACCCCTGGCTCGGAACATTGCCTCAATAGGGAGAAGCACTGCTAAGAACCTTATGGTTTCAGAAGCAATTGATGGATATGCAACTTTACTTCAGAATATTATCAGGCTCCCATCAGAGGTTGCTCCTCCTAAGGCTGTTTCAGAAATATCACCCCATGTTAAAGAAAAGTGGCAGTGGCATTTGTTTGAAGCAGCTCCAAATTTGACACATTCAAATAGGGCATTAAGAAGTAACACATTTTTAGACAAATATGAGCACCAGTGGAATCATTCTCAAAAAGATAGATCCATTGTTACTGTTGCTGCTAATGATTCATTTGTATATAGCATATGGGAAGAAGAAAAGAATATTCAGATGGCTATTACCAAAAAAAGGAGAGAGGATGAAGAGGTGAGATCAGGGGATGTTCTAATTTATAAAAGAGTAATGTTAAGTAATGTTATATCCTTCCTCCTAGTACTTAATAAATGAAAAAGTAAATGCTTTTAGTAATGTGAAATGTAATAAAAATTTCAGAAATTTCTTTGTTTAATAATTAGGAAGGTTTTTGGTAAGAGTGATTAGGAGGATTTAGAATTATTCTTTGAAAAATAGGGTATTGGATCTTTCCTGATTTCTGTTTCCAAGGCTGGGGAGTCAAGCTTAAGTTGTGTTGAATTTTAATGCAGTTGAAGGATAGAACAGAGCAGTCACACGGAACATGGGAGGAAGTATATCGAAATTCGAAGAAAGCTGATAGGTTAAAGAATGATTTACATGAAAGGGATGATGGAGAGCTTGAGAGGACAGGACAGCCACTATGCATTTATGAACCGTACTCTGGGGAAGGATCCTGGCCTTTTCTGCATAAAAAATCTCTTTATCGTGGAGTTTCCCTGGTAAGGTTTGTGTATGTTTCTGTGTGTATATTCAATTGTATTTTGATATTAGTACAAATAATAATAACTTCCCTTTCATAACAGCATAATATTTCTTACAAATTGTTAGTACCGGTCAAAAGATTATTTTAATATAACCACTCGTGATGCAGCGTTCATGCTAATGCAATGCATTCCATTTTGTGCTATTGCTTTCTCATTTTTATTAGATGATTTTATTCGTTATTGTTGTTTGGTTCGTTGCTCTACTTCTCATTCACCCTCTTTCCCTCCCCGTAGTTTGGTGTGCTAGCTAGAAAGCCTCAAATCTCCTGTAATAGTTTCATGTTCTCTTCATAACGTAAAATAAGAGGATCTTGATTTCAATCTGACCCAATAAATGTACTGGCTGTTTGCAGTCCAATAAAGGTCGAAGGCCAGGGAGAGATGATTTCGATGCACCTTCTCGTCTTCCACTGCTTTATAACGCTTACTATCGAGACGTACTTGGTGAATTTGGAGTTTTATTTGCCATTGCAAACAGGATTGATCGTTTACACAAAAATGCTTGGATTGGATTTCAGTCTTGGAGAGCGACAGCAAGGAAGGTATATCATTGTCCTCATACCTCCTTTCTTTAAAGATCTGCCTCTTGATACACTTTTATATTTCCAGATATAAATATTGGTTTTATTAAATACATAACATTTTTATCCTTGTTAATCATATTAGCTTAGAAGGTTCTGTGATGCTGATTTTGTCTTACATTTCCCCCCAGCAAAATTATTTATGCTGTGTGATCTTATTTAGATGTTTGGAAATTACAGCTGTAAAAAAGAAAAAAAAAGGAAAATGATCTTGTGTGGTAAACTAAAATTATGTAGCTTCTATTTTCCCTTATTTTGATTAGTGGCAGCATTGGTACTCAACCAGAAAATGCAAGAAAATAACTCAAGCAGAAATAGTTATTTAGATATCTTGTCTGCCTCTTGTTCTGGTTTTTTTGACATCTTGTGTGGGGTTTTAACAGGCATCTTTGTCCAGAACTGCTGAAAATGCATTATTAGATGCTATCCAATCCAAAAGGTATGGGGATGCACTATATTTCTGGGTGCGCATGGATATGGATCCGCGAAACCCTTTGCAGAAGGACTTTTGGTCATTTTGCGATGCCATTAATGCAGGAGGTTGCAGGTAAGATCCTTCAAAACCAATTCTGTATTCTTTTCGCAAGTATATAGAAAGTTTGAGCATAGAGTGTTGACCCTTGTTTGGTACTTGATTTTTAAAGAAATAGCTTGATTTTCTCTACATTTGTGTTTGAGTGAAGGTTCGCATTCTCAGAAGCCATGAGGAGAATGTATGGGTTAATAGATGATACCGATTCTTTGCCATCCATGCCCATGGATGGTGACACTTGGTCTGTCATGCTGAGTTGGGCTCTGCCTACAAGATCCTTTTTAGAGTTTGTGATGTTCTCCAGGTGTGATAAGCTTCATTAGTGGATGTCTCTGATTGGAAATAAGCTCAATTTATCCTCTAAGAAATTGTTATCTTGTAACTTGTTTGGGAGTTGAATAACTGATGTAAACTACCATTTGTGCAGAATGTTTGTAGATGCATTGGATGCGCAGATGTTCGACGAACACCATTCAACTGGACACTGTTCTTTGAGTTTGTCAAAGGTGATTTACTTCCAGATGGGATTACTTTACTTTGCTGGACATTTTTGTAATTATAAGTGAAAACAGAATATTTTTGTCACACTAAACAGGCCCTTTGCTTTTAAATAAATAACACAAGGCAAGTGACTGAATGATTGATAAATCTCTTGAAAACTTTTAGCTCCAAACGTGTAAATAAAATAATCAATGATAAATGTTTTAGTCAGTTAATGGTAATTTGGATGTGCTTACCCCATTCTTGACTGTTTAAGTTACAAATTTCCAATAATCTGTTGCTTCGGAAATGTTTAAAAAAAAAAAAAATCTAAACTAGATGATAGGACCCAAGAAAATCAGTATATTCTATGTAAAATATGGAGATGCTGCCACGTGGCTCAGTGTGGATGACCGAACTTAGTGTAGTTAATTTTTTTTAAATAGATAATAGATAGATGGCCATTAGATGGAATGTAGGTTTGAGTGAGATGCTAATCATGCTATTTAATATACTTCAAAGTAAATGGAACCTTTATGCTTATATGCATATGCAAATTGCAGGATAAGCATTGCTATTCGCGGGTTCTCGAGCTTCTTGTAAATGTATGGGCGTATCACAGTGCAAGAAGGATGGTGTTTGTGAACCCGGAGACTGGTCTAATGCAGGAACAACACAAGTTCAAGAACCGCAGAGGTCAAATGCGGATCAAATGGTTCTCATACACCACACTCAAGAGCATGGACGAGGACTTAGCAGAGTTATCAGATTCTGAGGATCCTTCTAGGCACTGGTTGTGGCCATCAACAGGTGAAGTCTTCTGGCAAGGTGTGTATGAGAGAGAGAGAAATTTAAGGCACAAGGAGAAGGAGAAGAGGAAACAAAAGAGTTTGGAAAAACTGAATAGAATGAGGAAGCGTCATCGCCAACAAGTAATAGGGAAATATGTTAAGCCGCCACCGGAATTGGAAGAAAGCTCTAACTCATCTCTGCTTGTAGTAAAACCATCCTGATTATAAATTCTTTTTTTCTTTTGTAATTTTTATTTCTTTTTATTTTTTCTTAACATAATTGTGATTTTCATTCAGAAATGATGCTGATAAATAGCTAATGTGTAAAGTATCCTAGTAGTCTTTTTTTTTTTGAATAACTTTTTTCCCCTGTAATTCTATTCTTTTGAGATGGTAGATTCTTTTAGAAAGAAGTGTGGGGAGTTGTAATCTTGATAGCACTTGTCAAACTGAATGAAATTGTGCTGTAGCAATGTATTCCATGTTTAGCTTTAGATGAGATCACCTACTATCAGCAATGATGTGCAATTGAGTGAAAGACATTTTAAAAGCCATTAAGGTCAATTTTGGATTAATTTTTAATTTATAGGAGCATTTTAGTCGAAAAAAGCTTATGGTTCTTTACTTACAAAAAATGTCTTTATAAGCTTATAGATATTCATAAAGAAGTTAAATGACATACTAGGAGGTCCCAATTTATGCGGTTGGATCTTGGAAGACTGAAATTGTACAATTGTAATACCTTAAGGATTCAATTCGTACAATTGGAATGTAAGGGATCAAAAGCGACTAAAAACATAAAGTTTTGTAATTTGTAGGGACTAAAAAGTGGGTACAAGGACCAAAAATAAAATTTTGAATAATTATAGGGACTAAAAACATATTTAGCCCAAATTATAATGTTTCTTTTAATTATTAATTTTTGTTTGAAGTAATATTATGTAAGTTTAAATATATGTTTAGTCTCTGAAGTTACAACGATTTTTGGTTTTAGCTCTTGAAAGTTTATTTTTTTCTTTCTTCCCTATAAAGTCAGATTCTTTTATTTTTAATCCCTAAAGGCAAGTCTTTGTTCAAAAAAGTTGACGTGGCTGACAGAAGTACACGTCATCTTTAACATGTAGGATGATTTTGCCATGTGCCAATGCACGTGGGATGACATTATGTTGCTACGTTAGCACTGTCTTGTGGTATTTTATTGCCACGTCAATATCCAATGAGTGAATGCCACATGACATAGACAAAAAGGGGAAAAAAAATTTACAGAGACTAAAATCGAAAAGATTAAACTTTATTTTCAATTTCAAATTTCGATTATTGCATTCACAAGTATATCATCACTCTAAAATAATTGATTTTGTTTTTATCTTCTTCTCTTTATCCCTTGTAAAGCATGTCCTTAAATTGCTTTGTTCGATCTTTATTATCAATGCTTCTTACAAAACCTCTCCTCACTACAAACCTCATGGGTAAACCTTTTCTTATAGTTCATGGATAATAAATAGGTATAGTTTGGGCTGTGTACTATAATCAGGGGCGAACCCAGACATAAATGCTTGGGGGCCAACTCGAGGCGACTAAGGTGGGGTGATCTGAAGGCATTGCTGCTGGTGGTTTGAATTTCGATTGGCAAAGAATGATTTTTTTTTTGAAACGACAAAGAAATGATTTATTGGGAAGGGAGTACAACGTGGTACTCCAACCCATATATAGAAAAAACTAAACTCACATCCGAAAGACATACTAAAACGTACTTGTACAAAATACCAAAAACCAAATCAACACTACTACTTCTTAAGGATGCATTCTAAAAGTTAAGAAAAGAGATATAACACTAAGAGATTAATGGAGGTGAGGGGATTATTATTCTTACTGCCGCTGCTCAGACAGTGGTTGGGAGAAGAAAAGAGTTCCAAATGGGAAGCTCACAAATGAGTAAAAGAAAAAAATCAGGGCACTAGGGCCCGTGCTGAACAACACATACGTACGTCCCTAACTATAGTATTCGTGCCCATACCCGTATTTAAAAAAAATACTCGTACCCATATTCATACACACGCGAGCAACAATTTTAGTACTCGTACCTTTACACATTGGGTATCTAAGTACCTATACCCGTACCCATATTAGATAGTGCTTTCTCAAGGAATATTGATTTCTCATGGAGGTATGAGTATTAAAATTGTTCCTATGAGGTTCGTGGTGAGCATATGTTTTGTGGTGAGGAGATAACATTGATTGTGGTTTGTGCCTAGAGCATACCCATTTGTTATCGGTGAATTATGAGAAAATATATACCATGAGGTTTGTAGTGAGAAGATGTTTTGTGAGTAGGACTAACAATAAAGATAAAAAACCAACTTAAGGACAAACATTACAAGGGAAAAGAGAAGAAAATAGACACAAAATCTATTATTTTAAAGTGACGATATACTTGCGTATACAATGGTTGAAGTTGAAAATTGAGAATAATGTTTTTTTTGCTTTTCGATTTTAGTCCCTATAAATATGATATATTTCTTCTTTTTACCCTTGTAAATATAATTTTTTGTTTTTCATCCCCGTAAATAAATTTTTTTTTTGCTTTTCGTCTCTGCGACGCGGCATTTACCCATTGAAAGCTGACATGACACCATAATGCCATGTGACGTGGCAAGTCAGTACCACGTGACAACATCGTTCCAAGTGGCATTGACACGTTGTAGAATCATTCTACATAGCAGTGATGATGTGTACTTTTGTTGGCCACTTCAGTTTTTTTGAACAGAGAGTTGACAATAGGGACTCAAAATAAACGAATCCAACTTTGCAGAGAGGAAAGTAAAAAAGAAACTTAAACGAATTAAAACAAAAATTCATTGTGGCTCTGTTTGGTAAGACCAAACCGCTAGCGTATAGCAGATAAACTTGTAATAAGTGTGGGTAATAACTAGCTTATACCTTATAGCATTTTTTCACTAGCTTGTAATGTTTTTGTAGATGCTACTTGAACTATCGTTTGAGTTTATAGCTTATAACGTATTATTTTTTCTCATTTTTCACCTTATTATTTTAATTAAATCTATCCTTTATCCTCTAGTAAATGATTTTAAAAATTATTAATCGCTCTCTTATTTATTAAAATATTTTTTTTACGTCATTTTACATTTATTAGTAGCCAGTTCAACCACTAATTTTACCAAACATTTTAAATTCAATCTGCTAGCTTATCCGCTATTAGCTATCCGCTATAAACTCATCCGCTATTTATTAACTTATCTGCTATCCGCTAATTTTTACCGATGAGAGCCTATATATTTACATGGATTAAACATATTTAAACCTATTATTTATTTTTAAAGCTGAAAGAAACATGAAAACTAATCGGTGATTTGTTTGTGTCAAAATTGTCGTCTATTTCGGCGATTATGTGCTTGACTTGCTTGCTCACAGTGAAATCAGTAGGAATATTCTCAGCAAGTAAAGTGATTTTGACACAGCTACGCTGCCTACGCAATATGCAAAAAGCGACTTCTCAGCAAGAAATAAATCCATTTGACAAAGTGCTTTTGACAAAGCTCAAGTCGGTACCGAAGTAAAAACACCATATATAAGTGCTAGTTACGGTTGTCGCTCCACTGAGTACTAAAAGCACTACAAAAGTTTCAATTTCATGGCTGGTGTTGTAAGGCCAACAAGACCCGGTTTGAGAGGTCCTGAAGTGACCTTCAGTATCCTCAGTGTTCATGTACGTAACATGGAAGTAGAAACCAATCCCCTGCATAGCCTTGTGGCCTTCATCTTCTTTGTAATCCTTGGTTTACTCGAAATAAAATATCCAGAAAACCCCACCCCATTTCAAGTCCATCCAAAGACGATGTTGGTCTCTATTGCTAGCTTTCTTGTGTATTGTCTGGTCTTTTGGGTTAGGCTTAAATTTGCCATAAGAGTTACTCACTTTGGCACCCTCATGGAGGTGTTAGGTTCGCTATCGTTGATTTCTCTGGTGTTGATGTTGCTACCAGACACTTGGGGATCATCACCTGGAGTCATTATATACACATTATGGTTCGTTTGTCATGTGCTTGCCATGATCAAAACTCGTTTCGTTGGGCTACGTAGGGAAATGATGATGAGGAGGGTGCCACCACTCTTGCCAATCACCTCAATGGATTTGATCTAATTACCCTTTTCCAAAGGGCTTAGTCTTAAGTGTGTTTATTGTTCAGCATCCATTTTGGTCTCAGAAGTGTACTCCCTACACAGTACTAAATGTAACGTAAGAAAAAAAAAATGTAATGTAACGCAAGTAAAAATTGTCTAAAATAAAAAATAAAAGTCAGTCTTTAAAGTATTAATTTGTTTTTTTTAATTTATGAAGACTCTGCGTGTATTAATTTATATCGACACATTAATTAAAAAAAGAATATCAAAACATTAATTAATACCAAAGCCGAGCATTTCTCCTCAGCAGCCATCGAAACTTGCCTCACCATTACCGTATGAGTTTGAGTTCCAAAACCCGGCTTCAGTGGAGTCGGTGACTGCATACTGTCACGCAGTCAATCGATCTCGGCCGTCTCATCTCGATCGGATGGTCCAGATTCAAGTTCAGTATTTTATATTTTTATAAAAATAAAAAACATTTTTTGTGAGCCGTTTGATCGAGATCGGACGACCGAGATCGACTGACTGCGTGGCTGCACCAAATCCAATTCCGTTTCCAAAAGGGGTCTTCATTGGTATGTTTCTTCAATGCTGAAGAAATATTTGACACCAAGTCTCAGGACTAGGTGCTTGCTTCATCTAATAGGGTTTTCAAACGCCTTCTGACGTTGATCAATACAAATCTCAACCACCTTCAACGCAAGCTTCTTCGGACAAGGACTTGAGCTCGATGTCGTTCTTCTCCTCTGCCTTTACCAGGGAGCCACAATATTTCCAAGCAATTAGATGCCCTAAATCAATTTCGAGTGGAGTCCCTTTTTTCACTAAACGAGGATTGTGTAGTAAATTGGAGAAGTTTAAAGTTTAAACTCCTCTTGTTTGCAATAAATTTGCCCAATAACAATACAAAATACATCAACCTGCTATACCAAGTAAATCTCAGGGGTCTTTTTAAAGGATCCATACTAGAAGCACCCGTAATTCAAGAGCATTAATAAATACACCCCTTGTCAACTTTTCTATTTTTTTTGCCCAAAATGCCTTTGCCCATAAATGAATTTATGAACGTTATGAACCCAATTCGTTGCTAAAAAAGACTTTTGTATATTTGCTTACGGACAATTTAAAATTTTCGTATATAAATTTACGAAAATATGGCAAATAAACTTTTGTATGTTTATTTACAAACGTGTTCTGGAATGCCACAGTAAATATATCTCTGGACACATTTGAAAGATGTCCGAAATTACATTTCCGGACGTGATATGCACTTGGAAAAAAAACAGTTTTTTTAGATAAAATTAAAATAACTAAATACCTATATATGCTCCCAAATAACCACAATCTTCAATTTTTGTATCATCCAAACACTATTGGTATATTAAAAAGAATAGTATTAGTTATACAACCTGAAAATAAGAATACAATATTCTTCCCCTAGGTCTACAACACATTTTTCTATTACATTATTTGAATACTCAAGAATATATGAACTAAACGTAGACATTCTAGTAACAGATGAGTACTCTCACGCTTGAGCTTAAGGTTTACAGTATCTTTGCCAAGAACTAAACGTAGGAGGTATCGGGCAACCATCCTTCAAGTACAGTTGTAAGTAAGGAATAATGAGTTATTCAATCAACCATATCACTTAAACATACAAATTAATTTCAAATATACTAGGTCATCTTTTACCTGTACAAAAAGTGGCACTTCATCACATGACCTATTAGGATTAATTATTGGGTCTAACTCATTCTTACAAAGCCAACTTGTAAGGCAAGTGGTGCCATTTACTTATAAACTCTTTTGAGGCCTTACCTCTAGTCTATGTGGGACTTGGATTTTTTCCAACATGGCCTATGCAAATAGTGCGATGATGGGCTAGTGGGTGACTTCTAAGAGGAAATATCGTACAAAAATCCTTAACCGAAAACAAAACCACGTCCTTGTTATATGCAGAAGCAATTAAAAAACCCAAGTCCGAAAAGTCATTCACTTTGATCGAGGTACGGTCCATTTCCCAAGGCACCACAAGGCATCCTGGACATTGTCTAGTCGCTTCTCTCCACCATTGAGCTGGATATAATCATTCTTGTAGCTATTAAGCTTTCTCTGCAAATCATAACGGACGGTGCCACATTGGGATGACTACCAAGTAATGCGGAAAACGGACGATAACCATAGTTACCGTATGCTTCCACAACAATAACACGGTTAATCCATTGATGTGTGAACTCGGGAAAGTGGTTTATGAATGTCACATTACTCTTTTGTTTAAGCGTGCACACATAACTCTTATGCATGCTGATGTGTGTGTATCATGTATTGATTGCATTGCATCAATATGCTCAAAAAAGGATGGATCACACTTAGTTGACTTCTCAAAAAAAATTTCCTTTGTTGGTGCACCTTTGGTTTTCACCTTGTTTAAAGAGGGACACATTGAAGTTGTAGCAGACCATGCTATTTCACGATTTTTATTCTTGATAGTGATTCGCCCGACATAATTAAATGTCTCAAGTATCTTCTGGATGACTTCCCATTCTGTTAGACAACAAACATATGTAAATTTCTCGATGGCCAAGAAACCCCAGACTGCAACTTCTTCCAATGATTGAGAACATGTACCAAAGGAATGACAGTACCATTCATTATGAACCTAGTAACCTAGCATGCACAGGGTATTCTATGTGTTGTTCTAATTGAGTGGCCTCATGCATTACTGTCCACACCAACATACTTGTTTATCCAGTCCACTTTAGCAGCAATGAGATTAAGTGCACTTCTGGAAGCATAACCCAGTAACTTCACATATAGGGAATTACTAAACATGTGTTTCATTTTAATCGTGCTTTACTGGAACGACGCATATATTTCGTTGTGCTGTAGTATAATCATGTTGTTCATTGCATCTCAACAACAAAATAGATCACCCATGCTATTTTTGGTTCAAGTATCCTTACGAGCCAATGTGTTCTTGGTTTTCCTGTATTTTCCACTCCTCTCACAATCCAAGACCAACATTGTCTTCCTTCCAGGTCCACTAGTGTCTGGCCTAAAAATGACAATGACAAATTCTAACATTTTCCCAACATCATGAGCCTAGTTCAAGAGATCATCTCGAGAACCAAATATCTGGAAAAACATAGTAGATTGTATTATTATGATATTCACATTTTCATAACTTCAAAATAAAATTCACAATTCAAACCACCAACTCGTTAGTGATGAAATGCTCACTAAAGTCTGGATGTTCAACCTTAGGTTTATCTTGCAAACATTGTGCACAATCCGCCGCATCCCACTCATATGGCATGGTGTTCAGTATCCACTTAGGGGGCATTGTATCCTGCCCCCCACTCATATGGCATTGTCAACTTTTCAGACATCAAGCTGATCCACTCATTATCCATACCTATTTGAAACAATCAAAAACTTAAATGAATGAAACACATAGAATGTAAACAATTTTTTGGCTTCTCAGTACCACTACAAGAATTCTCGCCGTTACCGACGGCCTTTCCAAAAGCAGTCGGTAATTCGAGATTACCGACGGCCGCGAGGTCGTCGGTAATTCGCTCATCGCAAAATTTACCGACGGCCAAAATAAAGCCGTCAAAGCCGTCAGTAAGTCGCCTTGTGACTGCCGGTAAAATCCACGAAAACAACATTTTTTTGTCCTTTACCGACGACTTAACGGCTAAGCCCACAGTAATCTACGAATTAAAACAAAAAAAACATGCAGATCCAAAATTACTGACGGCTAAGCCGTCGATAAATCTAGAAATTAAGGCAAAAAAAAATCTTACACAATTATTGTCCCAGTATTCATCTGCTTTTTTCCAAAGCCACTGCTCAAGACATGCATATGCTTCACAGTCTTGAAATCCTCAACTAGCACTCGATACAAACTTAACAACAACTATTATCATAATTTCATTGAAAGCATCAGCTGACAAAAGAATTAAAAAACCAAAAGTTTGTCATGTTTGCTAAGAACTAGTATCAGCAAATTAAAAACCATCAACGCAATAATTGAATTGAAGATGATAAATTTTGGCTCTGATTGCAACCAAAAAGTTTTACAAAAGAGCAAAATCTAAGGGCTCTGTCAACACACAAATCTTTTGCCCAATTGGTCCTGTATCTTAATGCTGTAGCTACGACCTGCATCTGTAAAAATCCAACATTTCTTCATCCAAGGGATGGGTCTTGCCTGTTATGACTAGGCAATGCAAAGGTGCTCCAAAATCAATCAACTATAACTGCTTCATTGTTCCAGCTACTATCATCTGATCTTCACTTCCGAGCCGAGCAAACCCAACACACTCGATATCTTTGGTGTAGGCTGCAAGGCAAGGTGGGGAGCTACTTTTAACTCGATAGCTATTATCGTGAGAAATAAAAAGAAGTTCATCCGAGACAAATATGAACTCTTGTCACAGTGAAAATTTTCCCCTAATCAACTAATACTCAAAGACACATACATCTATGATCCACTAATACAAGCACAGGACAAAATATACCACAAACATACAGCCCAAACAATCTCCGAAACTAAAGCATTTTAGCATGCCAAAAATGATGATTATATTACAGTAAAAGGGAAGAATTAGGAAACAATCAATGATTTTGCTAAATTTATAATAAATATATTTGACAATAATTTCTCAAGGCTAGTTCATCAGCACAACCCAACACCGTAAAGAGTAGATGACAAAAGCAATATCTGGGAAGCCAATAGTCTTTGGGAATGAGAATGGGGTTCACATCTTATAGGTTCTAATGCTCAGTTATACCATCTTGCAATTTCTGGTGTCTTTGAAGACATGCTAGACCAAAGGAAGAGCCAAAGAGGAGGTAGGCAGATGGCTGAAAAAGCAATCTTCGAGATGGTTAAATGCTCTGACTCCTATGTCTATTCGATTTATACATTAAACAGCTACAAATTGCAAAGGACAAAGGAATTTGGGTAAGCAAAGTTAATTATAAATTGTTTGATTTCGAACTTTAACTAACTAGTGGAGGAACTTCCACTGTTTGATAGCATTATATTTTTAAAAAAGCTTAAAATGTGACAAATATAACATGTTTCTGGCAAATAAAGTAAAATTCAGATCAAATTGCAAATGCATATATCTTTGAATATCAGTACAATCAAGACACATATAATCTAGACTTCAAATCCATGCATGAAGTGATGTAAATTCTCAAGGAACTCACCAGGTTCTCTATGTGCTTGCCTAATCTCCAATAGTTGCTCAATGGCTGTGTTTATAGTCATATATCTAGGGGGTCAATAGGTTTTTTTTCTCTCTGAAATGAACAAAAAAACAAAGAAAGGAAAACAATGAATAGATGGTTTTAGACAAAGGCATGTAATAAGAACAAATCACTCAATGACATGATACTGCTCATAACACAAGAATGATTGCTAGAGAACCTCAGCAACCCATACTTAATGTCCGCTTTAGAAAAGGGCTGCATAGAAAACAAACCTGCACAAAGATTCAAGTGTGGGCTCCTTGACCCGAATATCTATAACAAAACCAAAGTGAAAATCATATTAGTTTTTTTTTTTCAAGAAACAAAAAGGAATAACTTTTAGTACCCTTTCCAAAGAAATAAGATGTCCCTCGAATGCTCTCATCCAATTCAGCCAGTATAATCACTTGAACATTTATTTGAATAAAAAAAAAGAAATACTTTTATTGCCAATCATCTTATAGATATTTACACGATACTCTTATGCTTTTGCATTCCACCCCAAGAAGTAGAAAAGAATAAATTTAGTAAACAAGTTTAAAGTTTTGAGCTGATAAACACAAGCAGGAAGAAGCACTTTTACAACATAATCAACCTACTTTGTTCTAGTACCTGCATTAACAGATGATAGTACAGCAAGAAGAAAATTTTATAAAGAATTAATATGAAGTGAACAAGTGCTTATTGAAAACAACAGTTAGCCATGAACACAAGCAGCAAGATGTCATTACAATTTACAATACTAGTATCGATCCAAACACAGTAAGACAAAATCAATTCCAAAGAAGTTATAAAATACATGATATAATAGCAGTAAGTAACCTGGCATTGTTGGTGTGATAACTAATGAAAAATTGAGCAATACAGTCTTCAACTTGATGGTATATAATGCCCTTTTTATTTCTCAAGAAAATGCAGAATGCAACTATAATGTACTAGACAAACCACTTTGTTCCATTTATAAACCCTACAACGCTACCAAATCATCACACTGCCAAGAAATATTGAAGAATTGAATTCCTACCATAGCTTCCAATAATGCTAGTTTTCAAAGCATAAGCATCTAATTAGATAATTTTTGTGCCAGCTTACCTTTGTTTCTATCAAGCGTGCAATGCTCTGTCTCTAGGCTCTGCGAATAATAAAATGGATCAGCAAATAGTAAAAACAAATAAGAAAGAAAGAAAGAAAGAAATATTAAAGGCTCAGATTAAAACCTAACCCCTCATCAGGGGGAGAAGAGGGAAAAGCCACCAGCATTGAGGTGGGCGTTTAGAAGAGGACTCCACATCAGCGGGCCCATGGCCGTACATGGAGGAATGAGAGGTAGCACTGAAATCTCCATCGCTCGCGGTAGACTAGGTCGCCATGTTCGCGGAGTGGTGGTGAAGGTTGACGGAGGTCGCCACGGTGGTTAATGGTTGCTCGAGGAATAGAGGAGGCGGTTACTGGTTTGGGAACAAATGACAAACATAATCTGGGAGAAGGTGGGTCGCGACTTTCGCAGTGGGTGGGTCATAGAGGACTCCGTGGTGGTTGGCGAACGAGGCTATGGCGACGACTACGGAGAGGAAAGCTCCAACGGGGTGCTCGCGGGTCACGCCATTTTGGAAAAAAGGGTTTGAGGTTCTGGAGTCGAAAATCGAAAATTGTGGAAGAGAAGAAGATGTGAAGGGATTGATGAGTGGATGAGTGAGATCAGAGATGTGCGATTGTGATTTGTGCGATTGTGATTTGAGATCAGAGAATGAGAAGGAATGAAAAACTAAGGGGGTTTTCTGATCTGGGGGGAGCGGGAATGAAAATTAGGGGGAAAAAAATAGGGAGGGAGCAATGAAAAACGCCACGATTTTGGTAGTATGCGGGGCAAAAAAAACTTTTAAGTACCGACGGCCAAGCTGTTAGCAATATATAACAAAATCTTTAAAAAAATTAAAATTTAAAAAAATCTTTACCGACAACTAAGCCGTCGGTAATTACCAGAGCTGTCAGTAAAGTCGTAAAAAATTAAATTAATGCTCAGCGTTTTACCGATGGTTTAGGCGCATACCGTCGGTAATCAAAAAATTACCGATGGACTCGGGGCCGTCGGTAAATGGCCGTCGGTAATAACGAAAATTCTTGTAGTGTACGTTCCGGAATTACATTTACGGATGTTGGTTTTTTAAACACATCCGTAAATATATTTACAGAAAACCTTTAAAACTAGAAATTTGAAAACACGTCTCCAAGCAGAATTTTTACAGCATTCGTAAATATATTTACAGAGACTCTTAAAACCTTTCCGGAATTCAATTTCCAGACACAACCAGAAGCCAAAAAAATAATAAATGCGAAACGAATAATAGAAATGGAAGATGAAATACCTGATATGAAGTAGAAGATTGGAGTTGGGGACGGGGTTAGCAAATGTGTGATTCAAAGAGATCTAGAGTAAGATTTGGAGGGGAGAGGAGAGTCGAGCAATATGCAGATGACGATGAATAATGAGAGTAGGGATCCAGATTTTTAAAAAACAAGTTTAGTGATATTTTGTAAATATATATTTACGAACAAGTAGCGTCCATGAGTTTATTTACAGAAAGGGGTAAAAACAAAAAACAAGATAAAAAAAAATTGACATTGGATGTATCGTAATAAAGACGGGGTGGGGTGTATTTACGAAATCCCGTAATGCAACGCATCCGTGAAACATCTTTTTGTTGAACAAATATCTGCTGTCCCAAAAATGGTATTTCCTTATCTCTCACCAATCAAAGACTGAGGATATGCATATGTGTTAATAAATTATAATTTTATTTTATTATGTGGCAAATGGTCATTGGTGAGGCATAGAAAATGTGACAGAAAAGTAAGACATGAGATTTTCATCCCTTTTTGTTTGGCATTTTCATGTATTCTCTAAATATTTGTTAATTAATACATAATATACTACTAAAAACTTCTACAAGCTCTTGGATGACAAGCCATTGAAGTTTATATAATAAATTTAAGGGTTTAACTTTTGAATATAGGACTAAGCCGCATCATATTTTTGTTTCCATGAAATCTTACTCATGCTACGACATGTATTTTGAATTCTATTTTAAATCAAATCAATGTTAATTGTTTTCATAATTAATTATTTAAAGAAACTAAAATTTCACATTTCATAATTTTTAATTAGTTTTTAAGTTTCTTTAATCAATATTAAATATGATAAAATATTTATAAATTATCATTAAAATAATCTTATATTAGTCAAACACATTTTTAATATTTTATTTTCAAATATTTTTATTTTATTATCAATAAAATAATTTCTCTCAATTAAATTAATTTTTTCAAAATTGATTTTTTAATTTAATTTTTTATTATGTCTGAAAATATCCATAAAACGGTAGGGGGAAAATGTCTTTTCCTAACTTTTGATTGTTTTGTCAAAAACAAAATTGTAGGAAATCGTCGACCCATCAAGTTAAGACAAAAGTGATTGCAATGCGACAACCACAAGTGATTGCATTGCGACAACCATATATCAGAAAAAACCAAAGTGATTGCATTGCGACAACCAAAACAATTTCATTCCACGGCCTGACCATATATACCTTGTCAATAATATCGAAAGAATGAGACATTTTTTGATGAACTGGTAGTTACTTCGAACTCCACGGATATAGCAATAGCATAAAACCTTCTTTCATTACCTGATCCTATTCCTTTAGAACCCACAGACCCTCGCAACAACATGATATACTTTCGTAACTCAAACCCCAATTCTTGAGTTTCAATTCCATGGCTGATTTTGTAGGGCCAATTAGACCCACTTTTGGCCGTGCTTTTAGAGGTACTCATGAAGTGACCACCTTGAATATCCTTGTTATCCAAGTATGTAACATGGCGGCAACTGCAGAAACAAATTCTCTGCATGCTCTTGTTGCTTTTATCATCTTGGTGCTCCTTGGTTTTCTCCAAATAAAGTATCCAGAAACTCCCACCTCATTTCAAGTCCATCCAAAGAAAATGTTGGTCTCTATTACTAGCTTTCTTGTTTATTGCCTGGTCTTCTGGGTTAGGCTTAAATTTGCCATAAGAGTTGCTGATCACTTTGACACCCTCTTAGAGGTGTTTGGTTCGCTCTCCTTGATTTCTTTGGTGTTGATGTTGCTACCAGACACTTGGGGATCATCATCTGGAGTCATTATATACACATTATGGTTCGTTTGTCATGTGCTTGCCATGATCAAAACCCGTCTCATTGGGCCACGTCAACAAATGAGAGGGAGGACGTGTCCTCTGTTGCCACACACTTCAATGGATTTGGTTTAATTACTTGATTGATCCAAGGGGGTCTAGTTGTTCACTTGAAAATTGTATTTGTTTCTAAATTATAATTCGTCATCGAGGTTTAGTATTGTTCTTACTCCAATGAGCAGGGGAAGTACTTGTTGTAACTCATGGAAAAGGGGAGGGGTTTGAGGGGTAAGAAACGGGAAGGGTTTCACGGAAAACAAAATAAAAGATGAAGGGAGGATAACCCCTTTGCATGAGTTTTATTTTTCTTCATACGACTAAACCCCACTTTATGGGAAGTCAAGAATTAATATTAATAAATTATTAGTCATAAATTTTTCCATGTCTTTCTCTCCGCTACAAGGAAAAAGAAATTATTGAATGTTGTAAAAGGAATAGAAATAAAAGAGATGAAGACAATAGAAATATAGACTAAAAAACCGGTTTTTCAGAAACCAGGATTTAAAAGCTAGTTTTTCGGGAATTAGCTATAATCTTTGCATTGATAATCTAATCAAGTGTGTACAAGGACAAATCTAATTATAGCTTTATTTATAGAGATAATGAGCCACTAGTTATGGACTAAATTAAGAATATGGTAAAGATATAATGGGATAACAAAGTGATATAGTCATCCATTAAATCAACATTGTAACACTTCTTCTTAGATGACTATACACTATGAACATGCCTCGTTAAAATCTTGCTAAGAAACACCCGGTGGGATAAAAACTTAGTGAAGAAAAAAGAGTACAATATTCATAGTGACATATTTCCCCTCGAAAATACATTATTTATGAAATGTCTTTTAATTTGCGTATTAATGACTTCTTGAAAATTGAAGTTGGCAATGCTTTTGTGAATAAATATACTGAGTTGTCATTTGATCGAATCTTTTCATGATGCATTATCTTTTCAAAATGTTGTTGGCTTGTCATCTTCTTTCATCAATCTGCATGCTCCTCTAATATACTGAGTAGTTCTCAGTCATAGTCATATGCATTCAAAACTTGCTTAATGAAGAATAAATATTTTTGAATGATTTGATGAGATAGTTGTGATTGTTTGATTCACGAAACGTCAAGATATAACTGTTTTTCCACATGTGTAAGCATCACATGATTGCGATTGGGTTTTATGAGGATCAATAAGAAAGAACGAAGAACTTGTTTGACTTCATTGCAATGTCTTAGGGTTAGTGCTGAACAAATCTTACTAACAAGTTCACTACAAAAACTATATCCAATCTTGTGCTATTTGCAACATAAAAAAGTGTTTCAATGACAACATGATATGGTACTTTAGGACGAAAGCTCTTTGTTGCAAAGGCTCGAGCTGTAGGCTGAGACAATACTTATCTTTCAAAACATTTTATTTGAAGATATTTATTTATATCATCTATAGTTTAGAACAACTTCAAATAATTTCAATAATATTAATAATCAAAATTCATAGCAATCATATTGAACAAATGTGAGAAAAGGAAATAAATAAATTTACCCATAATTGCATCATGTATATAACTCAAACATTTCTTACCAATATGAAATGTTTAATATGATATACAAGAGAATATAAATTATCAGTATATGTAAATCGAAATATATGCTATCAATAGTTTCAATCCTTCCGGGATTTTCAATATAGAGATCACTCTCTAGTGTAAGAACACATATTTATATCATGAGAGTTTATAGTTTCTAGCATTTGGACTTCAGGTTCACTAAAAACATTTTTTGAGTCTCGAACTATAGGTTCAAAGTCCTTATATTTCCAAATTAAACTGAATATATCTGTCAAAACATTTCAGAAGCTTTAGATCCTTCAGGGTTATGCTTCATGCATATATCTATAATTCTTCAGGATTATGCTTTAGCATCTTTAATCCTTCAGGGATATGCTTCATGCATTTTGAATTTTTCTGAAGTATGTTTCAGAAATCTTAAATCCTTTAGGGATTTTGATATATCTGTCATTATCCAAATAAGCAAGTTGTCACTACACCCATTTGATGTATATCAAGTCACATAAAGACTGTTAAACTAATAAAAAATCTAAAAGTAATTGCACTCATAACAAAGGTTGACAACTTCAGGTGTTTGGACTATTGGTCCAAATACTTTATGTTTGGCTAATAAGTCTTGCTCGGCTTGCATTATTTTAATTCACTTTGGCCAATCATTTTAATGTCGACATTCCTATATAATTCGAGCTTCAAGCTCATCATGATTAATAATTTCATAATCAATTGCTATTGCATACGCAAAAACATATCAACAACATCACATCTTCCCCTTATATTTCCAGTGTTTAATGAGATCTCGTAATTTACCGGTACCGGAACCACTTCTGGGGTTACTTATCAGGAAATATGGAGTTGTTGATTTATATTATTTTTAACCTCTTCTAGAGTATCAATTATCTCTTTTGGATTATCACTTTGAATTATCTCCTCTTAGGAAGAATATCATTTGCACTAATAGGTCTACAACGCTTCTAGCGTACTTTAGATTCATGGGTTGCCTTATTTGCTAACACATGTGATTTATCGACCTTTTGGGTATTTGTAAAAATATCTAGTAATTGGTTTGCAACATTTTGCAAATGACTTATATTTTTCTTTTTTGAACTTCAAGTTCATATTGATTTGTGTGTATATCCAACATGGATAATGTTGGTGTCTTCCAACAAATTTCTTGTGCTTTTATTCTTTTATTTTTTTCTTTCCCTAATGAGAAAAACTGATTCATCAAATATATAATAATAAAATATATGTCAAGATATCACAATATCTAAATATACATGAAGCAATGCACAATTCAAAAGTGTTGAGCCATGTAACCATCCAATAAATTATAAATTATATAATATATATAATATATAATTGTACACTTGTTAATCAATGCATGTTATCATCATATGCATCCAATTATGTAACATATAATTGACATTTGAAAATATTAGAATAAATAAACTAGTATTTCACACTCACATATATTCAGATAACAGCTCTGAATAATATATATATATTATAACAACTATTTAAAACATATTCAAATAATTTGATTTAACAACAATAAATGACATTAAGTTTTCAAGTGATAATAAGATTTGTTTCACGATATTTTAAAATTTTAACCCACATATATCTCATATGATAGTGCAGCTAAATAGCGACTTCTTTTGTTTCTCAGTTAATCATTATATAATCAAAATATTTCCTTTCAAAGAATTGCACATAAGGGAATATATATCACTCAAAAAAATAATAATAACATGCATACCATTCATATCTGAGCGTTAAAAGAAAAGAGTAATTGTTCAGAGCACATGAAGGACCAAAATAATCCTCCGGTAAAAGGATTATATGATCCTTTAATAAGTGTCCATGTGTATTTTCAATAATACATCACATCATAGTTGAACTGAGGTGACCAAGACGATCATGTCAAAGCATAAAAGGTTGTAAGATCTGAGCACTTCTGGTGCATATAATTTGACCCTGTCATCCTTACTTTTGCAAAATATAATCCAACAGGAAATCTTAAAATTTCTCTAAGAACTTTTAAAACAATAGAGATATTCCAAATCCCCCTCTTTTTTGGTTTCAACATGATACTTATTGCGATGTATATCTTTGAAACTTAGTAGATTTCTTTGAGATCTACTAAAATATAATGCACTATCAATGCATAATTTTGTCCTATTTGGTAATATATCACAGACTCTTTTGGAGCCTTCAATGATATTTACAATACCAGATATTGTATCAACATTAATTTTTGGCTAATGTTAATTGCATATTAAATATTTCTTACTACGAAGAATTATGTGGGTTGTGCCACTGCCCACTAAATATTGGTATTTGAAGAAAAAAAAAAGATTAGTACTCTAGTTCGTGCATTGATCATTTTTAATAGTTATGCGTGGATCCAATATTGGTGCTTCATGACCAATTTTACTCTTACTTAAAATCTTGGATTGGTACTTCAAGACCAATTTCACAATTACTTCAAATTTTGTATTGGTACTTCAAGACCAATTTATGATCAATTCATATTTCAAATTATTTGAAATCATGTATTGGTATTTCAGGACCAATAAAAGACAAAGAGTTTTAGCTATTCATTTGTTTTGGTACTTCGGGACCAGATGTGTGGCAAAACTTACAAACATTGAAGAATAGTATCTATTTAATCTTAGTGTAAAAAAATTTGTACACATAAATTCTTATCTTAAAAAGAAACATAGACAAAGATTGCTACACCGTTATAGACTTGATCGTGCTTGGTAGCAATTGACGTGAATAATATTTGTTTGATGCTACACCTGAATATATTTTTTGACTTTCAATTGGTGCTGGAAAAGGGTATCTCATCGTTTCTTCTAGGGACATAAGATTTCTTGTACTTATATGTGTGTCTTTATGAATTTTCAAGCAAGCAATTCAACTTTTCATTTTGTGAATCAATTAATAAAACTTTTCTCCATTTTTTTAATCAAAAATAGACATAACCAAATACATATTATTTGTATCACTATGATTGAATGCATAATTTTTATAATCAAAATTTGAACACCAAAATTTATTTTGAACACTAACATAAATTTAAAAATCTGCATTTCAAATTTAAAATGCATCATTGATCATATCTTTATAGGAACAAATTTCCAAAAAATTAATTAAAGATCATAACTTTATAGCAACATTTAAAAAAATTTAATTAAAGACCATATCTTTACGGCAACATTTTAAAAAAATTAATTAAAGACCATATCTTCGTATAAAATAAAGATCGTATGAATCACAATAATAAGAATAAAAATATATCACATACATAATAATCAAAATTTATATGAAAAACATGTAAACAAAATCACATCTTTTGTCAAGAACATATGTTTTCCTAAATGGTTAGACTAGTTCTTCAGGAACTAATATTTATAAGTTAGTTCTTCAGGAACTAATATGTAAAGATCTCATCTTTAATATGAAAACAGACAACATGATTCAAATGTTAGTTCTTCAGAAACTTTTCATAGCACTAAAAAATTATAAAGTTCTCGATGAACAAATCTTGTCCCATAAAGTTCTTCAGGAAATTTTCTATCCAATACAAAATTTCATTCATAGTCTAAAAGTCTAGTTCTTTAGGAACTATTCCACAAATTTTCATCTAATGATGACCAAGAAAATTTCTAGTTTTGTGCAATCCTACATGGATTCTTGAATATGAAATTCTTTCAGAATTTTGTCAAGATTCTTATACAAAATATGATAATCATATTAGTCAAACAAAATGAGGATAAAATTTCCATAAAAAACCCAAATAACATGAAAAACAAAAATATTAGAAAGAACGTGATCTTCCAAAGAGTGTGAAAAAGAAAACGAGTTCTTTCAATAGAACCTCTGTAAGCCGTCAATCGTGTGGTAGAGTCTTGTGCTGATAACATGTTGTAATAGGAATAGAAATAGAAGAGATGAAGACAATAGAAATATAAACTCAAAGACCGGGTCTTCAAAAACCAGGATTCAAAAGCTAGTTTTTCGGGAACTAGCTATAATCTTTGTATTGATAATCTAATCAAGTGTGTACAAGGACAAATCTAATAGCTCTATATATAGAGATAATAGGCTAATAGTTATTGACCAAATTAAGGATATGGTAAAGATATAATGAATTAACAAATTGATATAGTCATCCATCAAATCAACATATTTATAACGTCGAAAGAATTTTGCAATATATATGAGTCTTACTGTACAATAGCTTCTTGTCACTAATGCAAAAATCACCTTTAATCGCGGTTTTTTTGGACTTTTAACGTCGGTTTTCAATCCGGCGTCTTTTCTTCCGACGTTGTAAGTGTAAATATTTAACGCCGGTTTATAAACCGCGGTTAAAAGTAAGTTTTAATCGCGGTTTTTAATAAAACCGGGGTTAAATCATGATGTAAATGACACAAAATTTTGAAAAAAAAAAGTTTTAACCGCGGTTTAAAATAAAACCGGCGCTAGATCCTACAGTAATGGGACAAAAAATTTTGGAAAAAAAGTTTTAACCGCGGTTTTTTAGGAAAACCGGCGCCGTATGTGACATTTAACCGCGGTTTTCTGAAAACCGGCGCCGTATGTTACCTTTAACCGCGGTTTTCAGAAAACTGGCGCCCTATGTCATCTTTAACCGCGGTTTTAAGGAAAACCGGCGTCATATATCACTTTTAACCGCGGTTTTAAGGAAAACCGACGCCATAGATGTATCAATTTTTTTTAATACTAGATTTTTGAAATTTTCATTTCCAGAACTGCCAATACATACAACAAACCACTGCATACAAATCCAGCCATGCAACAATCATCATGAACTCCAAAACTCATACAAGAAGAAAACACATCCTACATTATTCTTGGGAGTGGTAATGAATCTTATGATGTCTCTGACCTGATAACTTTGTTCTGGTAGTTGTCCTAATTCACTCAACAAAATAATTGTTACAACTTCAATTATACTCTATCGTCAAAAAAACAAAACTTCAATTATCCTCTAATTAACATTCAGACAACTCCTAAATGCTACGAATTATTAGTTACACAATTCTGTTATCCCTTTTTTTCTTCTCTTCAAACCTTCTCATTTTTGTTGTGTTGCTTTTCTTGCTCGGCGTCTTGGTGGTTCTAGGTTTAGATTTTGCTCTTCAATCTTAGTCACAAAAAAACGTGCCCATGTTTTCCGAATCTCGATAATTTCTTCATGATTGTATGAGTTTGTGCCACGACCATCAAATAACTACAAGTTCAATTCAAAACATATGTAATTAACTAACTACAAATAGTGTAAGGTATCAAAAATATCAAATAACAAGTTATGAAATATTTTATTACCAAATCCCATCCAGAGGTAATCCTCATCGTGACAATGGATAACATGGTTTTCATGACTTAATAACCACACGCCCATGAGTTGTCTTGGTAAGGCCCCTACAAATGACAATATAAATTAGTACAAATTATATATACACATAACTAATACGGCTTTCAATATGTAAATATCATATAAAGACAAACTACTTACCGCGAGTATGTTCCAATTAGGCCTCTTTCCTTTTCCCAGACCTTTCTTACTATTATAGTCCATCATAGCTCTGATAAAATAATATAAGTTATAGATATAAGATAAATACATATATGACATCACAAGTATGGCAAGTAAATTAAAAGTTTACCCTCAAGTACACGCTTAATCTGTAGGTTTGGCCTTTGATGAAGTGAGCATATCCAGACTATGAGATTATGCTTAGGACAAACGACAATCAACTGCCAATGATTACTAGGTAACAATAATAAAGGTATATTAGAAACACAGAGAGAAAAAGTATGCTATGAATAAAAATGTACTCACCTGTGCCAGTACGGTCCTAAGAAAACATTTTTGTCCTGCTGAATTAGCTTATCCAGTATGTAAGCTTGAACAGATTCATTAGACTCTTTTGGGTTGGGCTTGACAACCATCAACGCTGGATCCAAGAATCCATATACATCACTGTTGTTGTTCTGAATACAGATACGATGCAGATACCTAGGAGTTAAAACAAAATAATGTTAATTATATATAATTGATACAAAGGAGATAAAAATATACAAATATGTTAATTAATACTTCCGTGCACCATAATTGCAAGTGTTGATTGGCAAGCCAGAACTCATCACCGAGCGATAGGTCCGTTAAGTCCTTCGCAAAAATATAAAAAATTGGAAGATTGTCGTGCTCCAAGGTAATCCCAACTTTTCCATCAGGAAGATCAAAAGCCATGTGACCAATGCATTTTAAAATATCGTCTTTAGGATCCTCCTCATTTTCTGGCGAACAACTATCCTTGGTGCTGACATGCACAGTGGCTTTAGGAGAAGACATTATCTGCTGACTTAGTTGGGCTTCCACATCTGACTTGAGCTGAAATTTGTAAGCTTCAAACTTAGCTTTAAACATTTGACTAACCTCCTGTATGATCTGATGTCTCATGGCATCCATGTCCATTTGCTTTGACTGACTGCGTGAAGTTCCTCCGAAGTATTTCTTGAAGCCCACACCTCGACCAGCAGTGCGGACACGACCATAGTGCTCAGGTGTTCCAAGGGCAGTAGTCAAGATATCTTGACGTCCAGTTGGAATAAAAGTACCCTGAGTTCAACCAATGACTCCAACAACCAAATTCAATCAAAGAGGTCTTTGGTCAGTCGACCTAAATTGGTTACAAATCACATAATATTAAATAAGGTAGATACACTTACAATTTTAGAAGCAACTGAGGCCACAGCATCAGATGTATAGGATCCTGATGGTTTTGTTCGAGCCATAGTCCATAGCTCATATCGGTTTGGTTTTGGAGGGGATTCTAAGGCTTCATCTCCAGCCTCTTCCTGCAAGGCTTTCCTTCTGTGTGTCATTACATTCTTCTCAAGTTTATCATAACCCCCATGAGACAATAAGTGGGGGTAGATATTCTTCTTGACATTTGTCCTTCCCTTTTCTCTTTTTTTCTGTTACACATAACGTAACACACCACAAATTAAAATAAGTAAAAAATTATATTAAGCAAGTTAAAAAATATAATTCAAACTAACCAGAAACGCTTCTTCCTTGCGGCTCCTAACAAACTCATCCCATATGTCCTCTGAAAGGAAATTATACTTCTGACAAGGATTTGTGCAACCAGTTTTGTCTCGATTCCCAAATACAAATGTCCTGGAGAGTTTAGACTTAAAATCCTTCCAACGCTCACCCGCATAGGACAACCATCGGTCCCTAAACTTTTTATCATGGGGAACATCAAAAATATCCTACAATACACAACAAAATGGTGGTGTTAGTAAATACATACACACAAAGATCAATAAAGTTAAATACAAATATGCATACAACTAGAGATAAAGGTCAATACCACGACATCTTGCCATATCATATCTTTAGTTTTTTCAGGGACATCTCTCCATTTAGGTATCAGAATGGAGGCCTTGCTTTGTACAAGGTATGCCAAATAAGTGCAAAAGCTGGCTGCATTATCACCATCAGGTCACCCAGTATCTGGATCAAATTCAATTGAAAACTTCTGACCAGGAAGAAGTCTATTTTTCAATTGTGATGTAGTGGTAACACCTCTAGTCCTTTTTTTGGAGGATTCTGATGTGGATGGATCAGCCATATATGATGCCTGTTTAAACAAACAAACAAATATAAGAAACAATGTGAGATAATCTAACAAATATGTATCAATATATATAATTATAATGGATAATCTAACAGATACTAATTGTGGATATATAATCTAACAAACATGTATTCACCTATAAAATTCTTTAGTAGTCAAGTTTTAATGTCCTCCAATATCCCTTCTTGATGATCATCACGAGTGGCATATATATCGTCTACTTCATTTTCATCAATGAAGATGGGTCTTTGTGTTGAGAAAGAAGGGGTGTCATTAATATCTAGTGTTGAATCTTGATTTTCATCGCTCTCATGCATACTTCTTCTTTGGAGAACCACAGACCACCTTTTGTTAGAGGGATCCTTGACATAAAACACTTGTTTGGCGTGAATTGCCATGATGAAAGGTTCATCCTTATAACCTATCTTGTCAAGATCCACCATTGTAAATCCTAACTCATCGGTTTGTACGCCACCATTACTGTTAACCCACTTACATTTAAAAATAGGCACTTTGAATTTATTATAATCGATCTCCCAAATCTCTTCAATGACCCCAAAATAAGCTATCGATGCTGTAAGCAGGGTTTTATCCTTTGAACAGGAGAAATGCATAGAAGAAGCCATAACCATACCCCCCCTATTTTGTATGGTGCCCTTGTCATCCTGTGACTTTGTATAAAAAGAAAATTTGTTGATATCGTATCCTCTCCATGTCAACACATTAAATTTAGGATCATGTGCTAGCCATGTTAATGTCTCAGAAGCAGTATCATCACTCAAAATCATTCTTTAAACCAAGGTATGAATGTCTTGTTATGCTCCTTCAACACCCAATTTTCATTCATTCGAGGGTTTTTGGCCTTGACATGATTTTTGTGAGCAGACAAGTAAGGTTCA
The DNA here is from genome assembly GCA_037113605.1 of Calophaca sinica. Classification (NCBI taxonomy): domain Eukaryota; kingdom Viridiplantae; phylum Streptophyta; class Magnoliopsida; order Fabales; family Fabaceae; genus Calophaca; species Calophaca sinica. Next base: position 119,878,720 of record CM073731.1, read on the forward strand.
ACCTCATCAATATTATTCAATATATACAAATGTGCTTGCAACACTTCCGCTCGACCCATGCTCTTAGTTTTTAGACCTAGTATACCCTTACCTTCACATCTTCCCTCATGACGAGACTTAGGAAGCCCTACAGGCGCCGCTTCTGACAAATAATCTGAACAAAACTCAATGGCTTCTTCTGTTACGTACCTTTCAACAATAGATGCTTCGGGACGATATAGATTCTTCACATACCCTTTCAATATTTTCATGTATCGCTCAATAGGGTACATCCACCTTGAGTAAACCGGGCCACATACTCTAATCTCTCTGACTAAATGAACAATTAAATGAACCATGATGTCAAAAAATGAGGGAGGAAAGAACATCTCCAACTGAACAAAATGATAGCAGCTTCATTTTCCAACTCGTCCAATTTATGAGGGTCAATAGCTTTGCTACATATTGCATTGAAGAATAAACACAATCTAATTATGGCATCTCGAACAATTTTTGGCAAGATACCACGAATAGCCACTGGTAGTAATTGTTGCATCAAGACGTGACAATCATGAGATTTTAAGCCAACTAATTTGAGATCTGTCATCGATACAAGACTCTTTACATTTGAAGAGTAACCCTGTGGCACTTTCACACCCCGTAGGCACTCGCAAAAGCTTTTTTTCTCTTCTTTTGATAATGTATGACAAGCTGGTGGCAAATATGTCTTGTTACCTCTTGGCTGAGGAGCTAACTCCTCTCTTATACCCATGGCAACAAGGTCTAGACGAGCATTTACTCCATCCTTTGTCTTATCCTGAATATTGAGAAGCGTACCGATTACACTATCACACACATTTTTCTCCACATGCATCACATCAATACAAAGGTCTTACATCAAGACTTGACCAGTATGGAAGATCAAAGAATACTGACCTTTTCTTCCATATGTTTTTCACAGAAGAATATTTTTTCCTCTTTTTTTTACCCAAATTAACATTGATGGAGTTCACCCGTTGATAAACTTCTTCTCCGGTTAAAGCTTTCGGAGCAATTTCGTTCTCTTGACATCCATTAAAAGCCTTTTTCAACCTGCGATACGGGTGATCAAGTCTCAAAAATCTTCTATGCCCAAGGTAACAAGTCTTTCTCCCATTTTTCAGTTGAAAGAAACATGTGCCGTCTTCACAAATAGGGCATGCTTTATGCCCCTTAACACTATACCCGGACAAGTTCTCATATGCTGGAAAGTCGTTGATGGTGCAAAACAACATGGCACGCAACTTGAAATCTTCACCTGAAAACCTATCAAACACGTCAATGCCTTCTTCCCACAATGTTCTCAAGTCATCAATCAAGGATTTTAGATAAACATCTATGTCATTTCCCAGTTGTTTTGGACCAGAAATCATCATAGATAACATAATGTACTTGCGCTTCATGCACAACCAAGGAGACAGATTGTAAATTACTAAGAGAACAGGCCATGAACTATGGATGCTACTTAAGTTACCATATGGATTCATTCCATCTGTAGTAAGTCCAAGCCTAAGGTTTCTTGGCTCATTGCCGAACTCCGGAAACAATGAATCAATTCTCTTTCATTGCAAAGAATCGGCCGGATGGCGAAGCTTTCCATCACATTTCCTATCATCTGCATGCCATCTAAGGTTCTTTGCATCATTTACATTGGCAAACAGTCGCTTAAACCTGGGAATAATTGGAAGATACCATAACACATTCGCAGGAAGACCTTTTTTACTCACATCACCACAACTATCATCACCGTCCTTCTTTTTGTAGCGTGGTGTATTACACTCGGGACACTCTTCTTTGTCTTCATGCTCTTTCCAGTACAATATGCAATCCTTCGGGCATGCATGTATTTTCTTATACTCCACACCCATCGGACATAATATCTTCTTCGCTTCATAATTACTGTTTGGCAATGTGTTACCTTCCGGAAGCATGTCATTCAACAGTTTAAGCAATTCAGTGAAGCTCTTATCAGTCCACCCATTTATCGCCTTCAGATTGAACAATTTCAACACCGCTGACAACCGTGTGAAATTTTTGCAGCCCGGATACAAAGGTTTTTCCTTGTCGCTGCATAGAGTTTCATACACATGTGCCCGCTGAAAAGACTCTTGTCCAATATCACGAATCATGTCCTCTAGTCGATCGTCCATATCTACATCAACTTCCTCTCTTGTGGACACACTTGGCTTGTTTAACACTTCACCATGCCAGGTCCATGTCGTATATCTTTGCCAAATCCCAAAAACACGAAGATGATTCCATATCTCCTCAACTTTTAGTGTTGGCCCATTCAAACACTTAACACAATGACAATAGAAAGTTGTTTGATTAGGAAGTTTTGCTTGGGAAAATTGTAAGAAGTCTTCGACTCCGTTCTTATACTCATCACCTAAGCGATGTTTTTGCATCCAACAACGATCCATAACTGTGTTCTGAAATAATATACACATACTTTTATGCTTAGATATTTAACTAACATTGACATGTTGTTAGAACAATTAATAGAAAGAAAGATGTATGCACGCCTCAAAATTAGGCAATTAAAAAGGGATCAAATTGAGATCTTATTTGGCAACACTATGTACACAAAAGCAGGAAACCTTAGCAGAGGAAGCAGCAACAGAGCAAAACAGGAAAAAGTAAAAATAAAAAAGGAGTTTATCTGAAAGAAAAGAACTAAAACAATTTCATAGAATCTAAAACACCAGATATATGAACGAACAAAGGGTTACAAGAAGCATTTACCTGAATAAAATGAAAAGGGTCAGCAACAAAATTACTGGGAAAACCAGAATCAGAAACAGAAGCACACGTCACCACAGGATTAGCAACCGGCCAAGCAGCACTGCCAACGATCAGGATCGACCTTCCTGAAACCCTACTTAATGATGATAGTTGATGATATTGGAAAGGAAAAAGAGACAGGAAAGAGGTCAAATACACCGTAAAAAAAAGCACACAACTTTTGAGTTATATAAAACACTAAAGTGCACATGCAAAGCCAAACTAAAAATGACAGATAATTAAAGATGTGCAACAAACAATATGGCTAAAAGATGCAAGAAACTCCACAATCTGAATGTGCACCACAAGAGCAACTGGAGCCAACCTTGCAATGGGAGCTCTAATATTACACACTCGATTCCTGAGCCAGGTTTAATGGGGGAATAATCGAGGATGCAGATGTTTTACCGAACTCATAAAGGATATATACCAGCTTTACAACCAAAGTAAATGCTGATTTTTTACTCAGGTAGACATGTTATCCCAAAAAGCCCATGTCCACAAATTGAGCCTGAGGACAAACTCATTTACACAACTTACAGTTTATTGTTATGGTTCAAATGATTAATGAAATATGCAGTAATGGAACTCACATATCAATAAGCTAAGCTTTTCAAGTGGATTTGCAGAAGTTGAATCTAAGACAGTTTATTTTCCACAAAATAAGATGTTAAAATATTTACGTTAAATGATCTGCTGAAAAGGAATTAAACTAAAAAACAAAATATGCATTCCACTCCCTGGAGAGTTTAGCAAATTAGAAGTAGATGTAGAATCCTGAATGAATGCCAGTGACAAAATACATTGGCATGTAGCTAGCTTTGGTTCAACAGGAAGACAGCAAAGAACTTATTGCAGTCCTGATGTCCTAGTGTTTTGATACAATCAATTATGATTAATTCAGGAAGAGGTTACGTGAACATTCCTATTATCCTCCAATTATAAGAAACATACTAGATTAAAAGTGAGAATACAACATCATTATTTCTACTATTGCTATTGCTATTGCTATTAATATTGAGAAGAATCCCAACACTACTTATCTTGGCAACAGGAGAAGAAAAACTGGTGCTGATCAATAATTCATATATAGACCCATTAATCACGACATAATATTTTCTGTGTAGACAATCTTATAACTCATAGACCACCCTACCAAAGAGATGAATCATGAGACAAAACCATTCAATAAGAATTAAAAAATTTAGTCTGGCAAACACAGAAGAATTATATGCAAAATAATGTGAAATTTTCCAAATCATGAAACAGAACAAACAAAAGACACCAATGTCTATTTTCTTTGAAAACGTTAGTGACATACCCCTCTTCAACACTAAACCCTTCAACACTAAACCCTTCATACAACACTAAACCCTTCATGTACCCCAAAAAGAGAGAGGGAAGAAACTTACAGATTCTCTGGTTTAGAGAGAATGGCATCCGCATGGAAAGGGACGGTGCGAGGAGAGTGGCGGTGCGAGGAGAGAGGGGCGAAGCAGAGGGAGAGGGACGGTACGAGGAGAGTGGGACGATGCGAGGGAGAGGGACGGCGCGCTGGTGAGGGATGGCGTGAGGGAGAGAGTTACGGCGCGAAGGAGAGGAGATGAAGCTTGAGTTCTCGGGTTAAGCTTGAGTTCGCAAATGAGAGACCAAGCTGCTGGTGATGTTATTTGAGAGGGAATTAATTTTCATTTTTAATCGCGGTTTAAAGTTAAAAACTGGCGTTATAGGTTTAGTGTTTAACGTTTATAAATTTTAAATTGATTTTGGTTTTTAATCGCGGTTTTGAGAAAAACCGGCGTTATAAGTTTTATTTTTTTTAGTTTTAATCGCGGTTTTTAGAGAAAACTGGCGTTATAAGTTTCAGCTTTTTTTAAGTTTTTTATCTGTTCACTTATAACGCCGGTTTTTAAAATAACCGACGTTAAAAGTTTTTTAAGATCTAACACCGGTTTTCTAAAAAACCGGCGCCATATGTTTTAACCGCGGTTGTATCAAAAAACCGGCGCCATAGGTTCAACATTTAACCGCTGTTTTTGAGCAACCGGCGTCGTAACTTCACTCACTTTTGGCCGGATTTACCTTTACACTTATAATGCCGGTTTTTTAAAAAACCGACGTTAAAAGTTACGCATTAATTTCAAAAATGCCACCGCGTTATAAGTTACGCCGGTTATCTCCAAAACCAGCGTTATAAGTCTATTTTTTAGGTGTATTTCGCACTAGTGTGTGTAAGTTAAAAATGAAATTAGCATCCGAATATTTTTTTTAAAATAAGTTTCATTTAACTTCAATTTTTTTGCATGTAAAAAGTTATTAATTTATTATAATTGAAATGCTCTCTAAGTTTAAAACTAATCCAAACACACCTTGAATCTCCCACGGAAATGCAACTCTGCTTATAAGAACCAATTAGATTTCGGTGGACAAGCAACGTGCAGCATCAGTTTCCTTTTGTGGCTAATGATTGGCATTTTTATCACTACAAGAATACTTCAGTTTACCCACAGAAAATTACCGACAATCCCGTGGCCGTCGGTAATTTATAATTTACCGACGGCATAGCCGTGCAAAACTGTTGATACTGAGCAAGATTTGAATTAATATTTTTTCGAGAATTGCCGACGACCTAGCTGTCGCTAATTACTGACGACCTAGAGTAGTCGATGCTAGGCTGTCACTAAGGCTTAGAACAATACTGTTAGGAATAGCAGGTTACCGACGACTGCTTTTAATTACGTTACCGACAGCTAAGTAACCTTTACGCATATCAAATATTTGTTCCTCTTTTCCCTCTTCCCTCATTACCCTAATTTCTCTCCCCTTTCCCATCTCTGTTCCTTTATGCCCCTCCGTCGTGCCATTTGTGCCTCCACTGTGTGTAGCACGTGCACTACCGTCCCTATGCCACTTCGTAGTGCGTGCATAGAGCATATTGTGAGCCACTGTTTATCCCGCCCTCTCTTATTGCCGCTGTTCATCCCACCCTTCGTCCGATGCGTGAGCTCCTCCTCCCACCCTCTCCTGTCACCGCCGTGAGCAATCCTCCCACCCTCAGTTTTTTTCTTTTGATTTTCTGGATTTTTTTAGTGATCAAAGATGTTTGTATTATTTAATTGTGTATTGTGTATGCTTCTCTGATGAATTTATCAATGTTCACTGTTACCATTTGTTGCAACTAGAAGTTGGTTTGGTATTCATTTTTCGCTTAAAAATGGAGATGAGAAAATAAGATATGAGTTTCTCACATAAATTTTCATATAAAGACCTTCCCTAAGATTCTTACCGTGTGATACTAGGGGGCATCAAACTGACCTTATTTGTTGACATGTTGAGACATATTTGTAGAAAATCAGCTTAGGTATATTATTTATGGCCAAAGATTTTAATAGAATGCAAAGGGCCATAATTGGTGACATGTTGAGACATTTGTTTTGTTTTGAGTAGAAAAATATTTAAGCCAAGGTGTCCTTTATAATGTTACTTTGTTATTTATTTTTTGTTCCCTCAGTCTTTTGCTAATTAGGCCTTTGAAACATTTATTTGGTTTTTGGCGCATTTAGTAGGGAAATGGCCTCGCAAATAATACAAACACAATTTATGGTAGCTGAAATTTGCATGGGTAAATTCTTATGCACCATTGTGTTTCCATGGGTTGGATACCCAAGTGAGCTGGATATCTTCACGACATTAAAATAACGATTTTTTTTTTTTACTTTTCTATATTTTACACTCAAGATTTTTAAATTACAGATGAATCCTTAATCATTAGTATTTAGCATTCATTTCACCCTAGTTTTGCATTCCTTATTTATTTGTGTTCACAGCTAACCTCACACCCCTCAACCGTGAACATAACACACTGACTTGCGTTGTGGTATCTTACGTTGTGACACTTGCATTGGTGGTATCCATCGTAAACATAACACAATGATGGGAGTGACACTGTGGATTTTTCTTCTCAAGAATTGTTGTTGTTGGTAGTATCTTACGTTGGTACCAAATCATGTAACTCATTGGAACCTTGTTTACATAGATTTACGTTAGCACAAATCGCGTATACTGTAATGATAACGAAAATTCGTGGCTTTCAAAAGTTCTACCATTTTGATCTGAAAAATCTCTCAACTTGTTGAACGATTTTAAAAATTTTCAAAGAGGTTCACTTAATCGATGATTCACAAAAAAAGTTGGCCAAAAATGGCTGTATTTCGTCGATCAAATAGCAAGAACGTATCGGGTTTGTTTGCGGGTCGATGACGACCCGTTTTCCAGTATTGGGCAAAGAAGATGTGTTATTTTAAAACCTTTTTATTTAAATCTTACCTTGAACAGCCCAATCTTTGTCTTTATATATTTTAAACTCATTAATCCATAATTACTCTTTTTAAATTCATTCAAATTGCTTATCACAATTACCGATCTCAGTACCTATACTATTCTTTTAATCTATTAGGGGCTCTTTATTCAAAATCAAACCATCTTATTATCAAAATCAATTCTTAACTACTTATCTTAAACCATTCAAATTTAACAGCCTATTCAAACTCTAATTAATTCAATATTAGCAATCCGAACTAGTCTAAGCATGGAACCTCTATTCAATCATGAAAAAATAACTACATATTCAGGCCATTAAACAATTTCAGATAGCACCAATTCCTCCTGGATCATGCTTTCTCTAACATATACACATGAACATCGTCAATTAATTACTAATGATGCATCAACACACCAAAGCATGCTAATTAATAATCCTTAGGGCTCATTGCTCATATAAGAGCCTCCTAATAAATCAAAACAGAATTTAATATCATTCAAATCATTGCTGTTGCAAAGATTTGACAACAAAAACTTACCCTGCAAGGCATATGGATCATTGGACATCCCTAACATATAATTACTTGAAGCCATAGACCTCCTTTCATAGGATCATCCACCCCAATATCTTGAAGTAAGCCGCATCCTCCAATGAATCTCATAGAGCTCCAAATTCTATTGCGTTCTTGATTACTATCATAACGAAAATCAAAGGATTCAAATCCAAAGTTAGAGTTTGAATCACCAAAGAATTGAAAAAAAAATGAACTAAGAAGAGTAGAGATACAAATGAAATACTCCTCCTTAGAATCAGAAAGGATGTGAAGAAATAAAGGGGAATCGTTATGTGGTCATGGCCTTGAGGCAGTGTCCAAGTCGGTGGAGAAACGAGAGAGATAGAGTCAAAATGGCAGCAACGGAAACGAGAGAGCTCTAAGAGTTCTAGGGTTGATTAGAGCTCTTAAGTAGGGTTTAGAGATTAGGCTTAGAATCCTTTTAGGTTTAGACTTAGGTCTAGATCATGGTCCAAGGGCCTTATCACGGCTAGAAGCAAAACAGGCCAAAACGGAGCGAGCCACTATTTTAAAAACACTGTCAGCTGGTGTGAATCGATTCAGTCACGCGATGAATCGATTCACATATTTTGTTTTGCCTAAAAATGTTGTTTAATGAAATAAATCGATTCATGAAAGAGGTGAATCGATTTATAGACTCAGAATTACCTAAAAATGGTTTTTCCTTCATTCTAAGGCCATGTAATACCTATTAAAACACACAATTAACATACAATAATCGTATAACCTCTAGAATATAAAGATCATAGAATTCGGAGTGTTACAGGTATGGCTTCAGAGAACTCGCACATCGGTCTGCCAGTCTCCTTTATTCCTGGCCATTTCCTTCTTTTCTCTCAAACACCAGATTGCAGACCACCAATCCAAAATCTAAACCGATTAAAAGTATCCCTTCACACTCCTCTATCAAACCCCATATCAATTTGAAGTTTTAGACAACTTGATTTTCCTCCCTGACATCTATTGTGTGTTTTTCGGCCAATTGAGATGCTGTTTAAAGATTCTATGCTAATTACGGTCTTCCCCTAACCGTCTATGTTAAACTCCATCGACCGCCATAGACTGTATCTCTTCTTCCATCCTTTTTTGGGTTCATATTTTTTGTTTCAGTAATTTATGTTCTGATTATGAGTTTATTTTGTGAGATTACTGGAATCTGAGTTTGATATTTCAGGATTTTTTTATGGGTTCATTGGAATTTGTGATGACAATGGTGGTGTTCCAACGACCATGGAGAGATTTTGGCTACCGGTAGAGGTGGGGGCGTCTGAGGCGGCGGGTTGGTTGTAGTTAGAGGAAAGATCGGGTGTTGGTGGTGCATCTATAGAACCTCATTTTCCAAGGCTGCTTACTGTGAGAGATATGATAAGGTGTTGCACCGTAGACAGTGCCATAGTTTTTGGGAGAAGCAAAAATCATGAAAATGAAACTACAAATGATGTTCATTGGGTGAACTCCCATCGTGGAAATTTTTTTAAAGTTGAATTTCTTGTTCCATTGCATAACTGGCTCTATAAATTTTTAATTTTTAAATTTATTTTTTGTAATTTATTTTTAACTCTTTTTTACATACACCATTGATTCAATCTAGATAACGAAATTGTAATAGTTTTTTTTTTTTTACAAAGAAACTAAAATAGTTGATAGTCATTAATACAGTTCTTATAAAGTGCGAAGACTACCAAAATAATTTATTCAAGGCTAAATTACAAAATTGATCCTCTAAGTTTATTTTAGGTTTCAATTTGGTCCTCTACGTTTTATTTGTTTCGTTTTGGTCCTCTATGTTTTATTTTAGTTTTCAATTTGGTCCTTTCCGTCACTAAAAGTCAATTGTCCAGTAGCTAGAAGTCCATTTTTCAAAATGTTATTTGACTTTTAGCTACGGACAATTGGCTTTTAGTGACGGAAAGGACCAACCTGTTGTAACTTTTAAAACGTAAGGGACCAAAACGAAACAAATAAAACATAGATGACCTAATTGAAACCTAAAATAAATATAGAGGACCAATTTTGTAATTTAGCCTTTATTCAATCTAAGTTGTGCAAGGTACACAACTAACAAAACAATTGTAAATCAAACCCCAACATTTGTATTATTCCCATTTTCAGCCATTAGTTCCTTTCTATCACGAGACTAACAAGTTCCTTACTACTGTGGTTTCTGAAAGAAAAAAGATGCGGCGGTCTCTGATAGGGTTTCGCCCAAATTGAACCCATTGTGGTATCACATTGCAATGGCGGTAGTCATCTGTCCATGGGGTTTCTTAGATCAATCGGCGTCCACCCCGTCTCTCTCTTCCGTTAAAGGTGTCTTACAAAAATCATCTCAAGATTTGTCCCCTCAAAGAAGAACCTTTGCACAAGCCCTCAAAAATGTCTATGATATCCCATGTAGCCAATTGCCAAGGCCTTGCATCAAAGGTGAACAGATTTCTGTCAAGATCCCTGAAGATGAGTATAAGGCAGGTTTAGAAGATTGTAAAAATCACCTCCATGGGAGATTAATTCTCTCTAAATGTGAGGAACCTATCAAGGTTAGTGATTTAAAATCCAAGCTCTCTGTTTTGTGGAAGCCGATTGGTAAATGGGAGCTAATCTCTCTGGGTAAAGGGTACTATGAATTCGCTTTTTCCTCTGTCGTAAATTTGAGGAGTGTTAGATTGAATAGTTTTTGGACATTGAAACCAGGTATTCTCCGATTATTTTCTTGGACACCAGATTTTAATCCGTTTGTTCATAGGCAGACTAGTGTTCAGTGTTGAATTCGTATTCTTGGGCTAGCTCAGGAGTATTGGAGGCCTAATATTATTTTTGCTATTGCTGGAAGTGTTGGGACACCAATTTGTGTTGATGCAGCCACTAATAAGAGCACAGTGGTAGATCTTTTGGACATTTTGCCCGTGTTTTGGTTGATGTGGACCTCACAGGTCAACTCTGTAACAAAATTATTGTTGAAAGGGATGAATTTGAGTTCTATGTGGGTGTGCAATATGAAAATCTACCTGATTTTTGTTCCTTTTGTCAAGCCCTCGGTCATAATTTGGCCTCCTGCAGGAAGAAGGATGCACATGATGTCCATAAGGAAGCTCCTCCTCCACGGGCAGCAGAGCAAAAATTGCAGCAGCAAACAACAAAAAAATTGGTTTCCAAATATGTCAGAAGCAGAAGGATATCATTAATGTGGATTCTGATGACATTCCAGTCAAGGCTTCAGTTGCTGACAAAGGGAAGGGGCTGGTTATGAATGATCTCAGTCATATGCAAAGTTCAGTGGTGCACATTGTCCAAGAATCGAATGCTTTCCATGGTGTTAATAATGTACCCTCTGATCAGCTTCTGTTTAATAATCTGCTGGTTGGTTTCGTTAATGATATAGCAGGTCCATCTATTCCTAATGAATGCCAGTAGTTTCAGAAATAAGTGCAAGAGGCTAGGGAGATACCAGCCGATGTTGAGTTAACTAATGTTCAAGGCAACTTGGAATGTCAAACTGATGTATGCAGGCCGAGTGATGTGTTAAATGGGGACAACTTGCAGGATAATGAGATTATCCATAACACACATGTTGTTGATTCTGCCTCAGATGACAACAATGAGGAGATTGTGTATGAAGATCTTCTTCTATCACAGGTGCCTGATTCTTGGCCGGGAAACTCACAGAATGATGATGGAATTGAAAGGAGTCTTAACATAGGCCAATTAAGGAACATTTCGGATGGTTTACAAATGCAAAATCAAGTGGTAATTTCTTCAGCTGAAGAGCAATTTAATCCAAGTCCAGGAGTCCCTTGTGATTTAACACTTGGTGGTATGACTCTTGTGACTCCTGTAACTAGCTCTGCCGCTATACATCCTAGCTAATGTCGCTCATGATATGAAAATTCTTGCCAAATGGGTTGAGGATGAGCCAGAGAATGATTCTATCTCAACAAATAATGATAATGATAATGTTGTTGATGTTGATTCAGAATTCACAGTGGTTATGTCTAAATCTCAGAAATACAACCTGAAAAAAAATAGTAAACATAATGTTAGATTTCGATGATTCCGATTTGTTTTCATGGGTTTTGGTTCTTGTCCCTCCATGTGTTTGTTATCTTTTTTCCCCCCTTTTTTTGAATAAATTATCTAGCTTATAGAAAAAAAAAGTTCCTTACTACCACTATCTGCTTCCTTTCCTCCACCACTGGTATCACACCACATAGTTTTTTTCCTTCTCTCACAAACCACCATTAACTACATTGCAACTCATCATCTACCTTCAAACTTAGACATACCCATTCATTATCACAATCATCACCTTGCACCACCACCACCATTAATGATCTTAACAATATGCCATTTTTGCTATCACTTGTTTCACGTGGTTCCTCCACCATAAAACACCACCGCTGCTGACGTATCCGCCACCAATCACTATTTCCAAGAATATTTATTCCTCCAACATAAGCGCCAACTATCTCTCTTCAAAACCCAACCCAAGGCAAGTTCTACCGTGAACCAGTTTGATGGGTAGTACCACGGTGGACCACTAGTTTTAAGCGTTGATTAATTTCATCTCTATGATAATATTGTGCACTCTCTCTATTGTAATTTTTCTCCCTCTTCATCCCTCTTCCGTTCTTTTTCCCCTCCCCATTTTCTCTGGCCAACCACTGCACTTGGGAGGTCACATGACTGGATGGAGTGTCTGTACGCTCATCCCGACGAGAAGGCACGCCGGCATGACCCGGGGAGGTTTCACTACTCCGGCACGGCGTATCCCGATTTTCGCAAGAGGAATTGTAAGAAGGGTGACAAGTGAGTTCGCGCATGGTGTCCTTTGAGGCATGTTTCGGTGTCGTTCATGTCTTCTCCGGTTTCTGTTTCTCTGCTGGTGAGTCCTCCGGTGGATTCGCCGCCTATGTCGCTGATGACGCAGTCGCTGAGTCGGTCTTTTGGTTCGAGCTCAGTCAAAGAGATGGTGACTTCTCTGCGAAATTTGCAGTTAGGGAAGATGAAATCAATGCCACATAATAGGAATATTCCAATGGGGTCTCCTGGATTCGGGTCTCCAAGAGGATCGGTGCTCCGACCCGGGTTTTGCAGCCTACCCACTACTCCGACCCATGCTCCGGGTCGTTCTGGTGTTGGGTATTTTGATCTTTGGGATCAGAGTTGCGAGGAAGAGCCAATGATGGAGAGGGTGGAGTCTGGGAGGGGTATAAGGGCGACGGGAGGTTGACAGCTTTGTTTTGGTTGCCGGGGAAGGGAGGAGAAAAGGAAGGATATGGTACAGAATACCCACCTTAACATCTGGTGGAATTTTCAATCTAGTGGTCCAAATTACTTGTGCATGGTGGTACTACCCATCAAACTGGTTCACGGTAGAACTTGCCCCCAACCCAAACCACAACAATAACAACTCAAGTTTCTATTTTCTTCATCATCCTCTTCTCCACCACAAAAGCATTTCTTCCCTGTCACCCCCCACTAGTGGCAGACTTAGACCCTAGGTAAGCGGGTGCATAAAATTTTCAAATAACCGAAATTACAACAAGAATATCAACACATTTTTTTCTTACAAAAAAATAACAAGAGCAAATGTTTACATTTTTTGTAAAATAACAAGAACATGATTTCTGATAATACAAAACTGGTTTTTGGACTTAAAAAAATCGAAATGCTTCAAAATTTAAAAAAATTACAAGAGAAAATAACAAAACAACATAAACCGAGTTAACAGATACCGAAAATGGGACTCACCTACAGGAGGGAAGAGTTATGTTTTGAATTTTGAGAGAGAAATGACTGAGTTTGTTTGACTGAATAAGATGAAATAGACGATTAGGTGAGAGCACTAAGTGTAAATTATTATATTGAGAGAGTCAAAATATGAATTTTACATTAAATATGTATTATAGGTGAACATAATGTAGGTCCGCCTATTCCCACCACTCCCTCCTTCCCCAACCGTCCTCACCACATTCCCAGCAATATCTCCTCCCCACTCTTCTCCCAACCCCACACCCACAACCACTGCACCATTGTCGCCTTTTCCCTCTCTCTCCTCTCCTTTGTCTTCCTCGCCTCCACTGCCTTCACCTACCACCATTGTCGCCACAACCACACTGCATCCTCCGCCGCCAATGACGATGACAAATCTTCGAGATCAGACAAATACGTGCACATACCGTAGAAGAAATATATGAAGGGAAATATGGTTAGGCTTCAACAAGACCGGTTTTTTGCCATTAGAGCATTGACCTAGATGAGGGGATCTGGGCACAAGCATTGAAGAATCCAATTTCTAGTTGGGTCCGAAAATAAATTGTACCCATCAAATTGAGGGTGAACAGGGAAGCTGGGGCGCACAACATCTGCTGAATCCATGAACGGGAGCATGTCGATTAATGTACGCTAAAGGCTGAGAGAGGGATGGGCAGAAAATAGGAATAATACAAAATTTATGATATTATTTACAATTATTTTGATGGTTGTGTTTCGTGCACTACCTGATAGACATGTACACGGTAGCCTTTGCCTTTTGTAAAGACGATATTTTCATTACTACTTGCTAAAATCGTACATTTATGATAACACATCAATTATTACTTGGCTTTTTTTAACCGCACCCCCATTAGACTAGCCACACCCCCTGTCAGCTTTTTTATTGATGAAAAGACCCAAATACCCCTACCCCCAAACCCAATTAGCGTTGCGCATGCTATGTTTCGTCTGTCCGTGAATTGAATTCACGTAAGTTACGTAAATTAAGTCCACGGAAGGGAAAAAAAAATTAAACTAATTACATAAATTTAATTCACGTAACTTACGTAAATTCAATTCACGGAAGAGAAAAAATTTAAATTCAATTTACGTAACTTACGTAAATTCAATTCACGGAAGAGAAAAAATTTTAAACTAGTTACGTAAATTCAATTTACGTAACTTACGTAAATTCAATTCACATAAGGGAAAAAATTTTAAACTGGATACATAAATTCAATTCACAGAAGAAATTTTTTTTAAACTAATAACGTAAATTCAAATAACGTAAGTTACAATATTTTAGAATTGTTTTAAAGGTGTACATAATTGAAATCAAATAATTTCAGTATACGTAAACTTAATTCACGTATCTTATATTATTTGAATTTACGTAACTAGTTTAAAAAATTGTTTCCTTTCGTGAATTGAATTTACGTAACTAGTGTAAAATTTTTTTCACTCCGCGAATTGAATTTACGTAAGTTACGTAAATTCAATTTACGTAACTAGTTTAAAATTTTTCCCCTTCTGTGAACTTAATTTACGTAACTTACGTGAATTCAATTCACGGACAAACGAAACATTGGGTTTGGGGATAGGGGTATTTTGGTCTTTTCATCAATAAAAAAAGCTGACAGAGGGGTGTGGCTAGTCTAATGGGGGGTGTGGTTAGAAAAAGCCTTATTACTTCCTTTGGAGGTTTTTTTATTACGTAGGTCAACTTCCAAATTTGTTGTTTTATTTTTTTGACGCAGATTTGTTGTTGTTTGCTTGTTCTTTTTTTATAATCATGAAATGTCTATTTATCTTTTTCTATTAATTATTTAATTGCTACATTTATCAATACTTTTATGGTTATAGATTATTAGAATAGCTTTGTTCTTCTTAAAGTTACTTTCTACGTTTTATTGAAGCTGTCTTATCTTTTTTTTTTTTTTTTAGATAAGTAGAATTTTATTGATACTATCCATTCTCAGCATTAAAGTGAACAATCTTTATCTACCTTCTATGAAGGGTTACAAAGGCTTCGCATTATCATGTGCCAGAAGCTGGAAAAAAAACCACTCCTTTGCTTATACTCAATTCATTCCTTGAGCACCATCTAGACATATATGGTCTACCACACCTCAGAACTGTACCAGACTTTTACATTATCCCACAGATTACATTAAAGACAATGTCTTATCTTCTCTTGATTGTATTATAGTAAAACTGCCTAAACAATGTAGTGTGTCAATTCGTTATTAACTTTTTCTCCCCTGCTTTGGACATTTTTAATAACTTCTGCAAAGATTATCAATATTTTTTAATTTTTAAACGGAGGGTTCCACTTGCTTTTTTTCTTTTTTTTTTTTGGAACCCACCACTCTATTTTATAATAACAACCTTGCGGGAGAAATGCCGTACTGATTTTGGCTTTGGTCCCGATGGAAGTCTATTTGACTCACCGGGGCATGCTCGCATACAATGGGTTTGTCATAAGAAAAAAATTGCTCAAATGAACTCATTGTATTAAGTTGGTATCAATGATTACAGAGTTCCCTATTTATACAAATGTGCTAGATTACTATAATACTCTATACACTGCCTGCACTGTATTATTGCTCTTGTAACAGAATAACTACCTATAGCTGTGAATTAACTGGAACTTTATTTAGCACACGTGATGAATTTCCATGAGTCACTTCTTTATCCTTCAACACCCCCCCGCAAGTTGGAGCTTGGTAAATGTCTACCATGCCCAACTTGGAAGCTAACAAGGTGAAAGGTTTAGGAAATAAAGCCTTAGTAAAAAAATCTGCAATTTGTTCTTGAGAGGAAACTGGGAGAAGTCGCATAATTCCAGCTTGAGCCTTTTCACGAACAAGGTGGCAATCAATTTCGAGATGCTTGGTTCGTTCATGGAAAATGGGATTAGCTGCAATGTGTAATGCACTTTGATTGTCACAAGAAAGCACGTGCACGCGGAACAAGTGATCTTCAAATCATCAAGCAAATATAAAAGCCCTTTGAAGCTCACTGGTGGCAGCAGCTAAAGCACGGTATTCAGCCTCACTGGAAGATCGTGACACTGTTGTTTGTTTCTTGGTACGCCATGTGATAAGAGAGGAACCAAGAAAGAAGCACATGCCAGTGACAGATCGTTTGGAATCCAAACAACCAGCCCAATCTGCATCTGAAAAACCAAACAGCTGCAGTGATGAATTTCTGGGAAAAAGGAGTCCACGGCCAGGACAATTCTTGAGGTAGTGCAATACTCTGCAAGCTGTTTGATGGTGAATAACAGTGGGTTTTGACAGAAACTGGCTGAGTTGTTGAGTCACAAAAGTTACATCTGGCCGAGTAGTAGTGAGATATAAAAGCCTGCCAATGAGTCTTCTATAGGAGGCAACATCTTCAAATGGCTTGCTACTGTCACAATGCAGTTTGATAGAGGGATCGAGAGGGGTCAAAATAGGTTTGGATGCTAATAATCCAGCCTCAGCAATCAAATCCAAACAATACTTCCTTTGACATAAGGAAATCCCCTTTTCAGAATGTGCTACTTCCAATCCCAAAAAATATTTAAGAACTCCCAAATCTTTTATCTTGAAAGCAGAATCAAGTGCAGATTTAATGAGATTAAATTCATCAAGAGAATTCCCAGCAAGTATGACATCATCGACATAAACTAGTAAGGCTGTAAAAGAGTCACCGGATTGCTTGATAAACAAAGAATGATCTGAATTGGCTTGAATATAACCATGCTGTAGAAGCAGAAAAGTGAGTCTTTCATACCACTTTCTACTTGCTTGTTTAAGTCCATAGAGAGACTTAAGCAATTTGCATACTTGATTCGGTTTAGGAGAAGTGACACCTTGAGGAACAACCATATAAACATCTTCTTGCAAGTCTCCATGCAAGAAAGCGTTGTTAACATCTAATTGGTGTAGGTGCCATCTATGAATAGAAGCTAAAGCAAGAAGCAACCGAACTGTAGTGAGTTTAGCAACCGGTGAGAAAGTGTCAAAGTAATCCAAGCCTTCTATTTGATTGTAGCCTTTTGCTACAAGCCTTGCCTTGAACCTCTCTATAGAACCATCTGCACGATGCTTAATCTTATAAACCCACTTACTGCCTATGAGTTTTACATTGGGAGGAAGATCAACTAATTTCCAGGTACCATTTTGTTCCAGTGCAGTAAGTTCAGCTTTCATGGCTAAATTCCAGCATTCAAACTTACTAGCCTCAGCATAGGATTTGGGTTCAGTTTGAGTAGCAATGGACAAAGCAAAACGGCAGTGTGGAGCAGAAACTTTAGAGTAAGAAACAAAGTTAGAAATAGGATAGAGAATACCTGAAGAAGATTGCCTCTGCTGATCAGTAAAAGAGCTGCATATATAGTCTTTGAGATGTGATGGTTGATGCTTTGCTCTAGAAGATTTTCTCAGAACTGGTGGTGCAGAATCATTATTGGTGGTTTCAGAAGAAGAAAAATTAGAATTATCAGGTGGATCAGCAGATGGAGCGAAGGAAAGGATTAGAAAAAGATTCAGTGGTGTGGTATTGCCAAGTATGAAGAGGTTTGGTGTTGTTAGTAACTCTGTATGGCAGAACAGTTTCATAAAACTGCACATTCCTTGAAAGAAAAATTTCATTGGAATGTAAATCTAGCAAAATGTAACCCTTGGTGCCTGGTTTATATCCTAGAAAGATGGCTTTTCTTGCTCTTGGATCCAATTTGGTTCTATGGGAATGTAAAGTAGAAGCATAACACAATGAACCAAACACCTTGAGTTCATGTAAATCGGGTAAAGACTGGTATAATATCTGATAAGGAGACTGGTTTTGTAGGAGAGGAGTAATGACTCTATTCATGATATAAGTAGCATGGGATAATGCATAGGACCAAAAACTTTTGGGCAATTTTGAGTGAAAAAGGAGTGCTCGACCAACATTGAGTATATGTTGGTGTTTCCTCTCAACTCTACCATTTTGTTGAGGGGACTCAACACATGTTCTTTGATGAATGATACCTTTAGAGGCATAAAATTGTGGAAGGATGAACTCAACACCATTATCTGTTCTTACTGTTTTTACTTTTCCATTAAACTGAGTTTCAACCATGGCAATAAAGTCTTTAACATGTTGCTGCACCTCAGATTTTGATTTAATCAGAATGATCCAAACAAATCTACTTAAATCATCTAACACGGTTAAGAAATATTTGTGTCCATGAACTGAGGCAATTAATAGTGGTCCCCAAATATCAAAATGAAGTAGTTCAAATCTAGAGAGAGCTTTGGATTGACTAATAGCATAAGGTAATCTTTTTTGTTTTGCAAAATGACAAATGTCACAAGCTGAATGTTTGTCTACAGAAATAAAAGGGAACACATTACACATTTGAGACATCCTAGTAGGGGACAAGTGACCTAACCTGAAGTGCCACAATGCAACTTCAGGTATAGACATATCAATACTAGCATGAACAGAAAAAACTTGAGCTTTATTTGCATCAATCACCAACTTGTACAACCCTTCACTTTGATCAGCCGAACCAATCTTCTTCTTGGATTTCATATCCTGCAAAACACAACCAGAATCTTGGAATTGGACTGTACAATTCAAGTTAGCAGAAAGTTTAGAAATGGAAATTAAATTGAGGGAAAATTCTGGCAGATAAAGGACATGTGAGAGGTATAATTCTGGTGTGAAAATGATGGTGCCTGCATATTTTGCTATAATAGTGTTGCCATTTGGCAGATTTACATTTACAGGTTTGATTTTATAATATGTATTGAACCAATTCAAGGTAGAACAAATATGATCACTAGCTCCTGAATCTAATATCCATGAATCGGTTTTGACACATGATGAACACACTAAAGAAGGAGGGATACATGATGTAGAATTCTCACTTGGCTTATGGCCATAGTGAGGTGATAAGCTGACCTGGTTGACTTGCTGAGTAGGTGCCTTTTCTTGATTATTAGCTAAGTTTGTTTGCTGAATTAAGGCCATGATTCTGTCATACTGTTATGGAGTAAATGAATAAGAGGAATTAGCTCGTGGCTCTTCATATGTTCCTGCTACTGATTTAGTATCTGAATTATCAAAATTCACTGCATTGACATTTGCATTGGTATTGCCTCTACCATAATTTGGAGGAAAACCATGTTTGCGATAGCAAACATCAATAGTGTGTCCAGACCTTCCACAATGTGTGCACATTTTACTGTTAGATCTACCACCATAGTGATTAGAACCTCCTCTGCCTCCATAGTTATTAGGACCTCCTCTACCCCCTTCCTTGTGGTTTGTAATTATCAACAGCATTGATAAGAACCTTAGAATCATCAGCATTGTTCTCTGTATCTCCCTGGCTTTCTTCTTGCAGTACCATGGAATACACTCTATTGAGAGGAGGTAAAGGATCTAATAAAAGAATTTGAGTTCTCACAATTGAAAAGTTGTCATTTAAGCCAGTCAAAAACTGCATTATTTGGTCTTCTACTCGAAAATCTCTTGCATTTTTCATCGCTGCACAGATACATTGACGAGGACATGCGCACACAGGAATAGGCCTATAGCTTTCTAATTCTTGCCAAAGTACTTTCAATTCTCCAAAATAATATTTGTTCAACACTTTCATTTTTTTTCAACACTTCCATCAACAAATTGATATTTGTTCTTTCCTCCTAGTGCTCGTCGCATTGCTCGCGCCCATGCATGATAATTGTTCTTTGTCAATTTTGAGTTCACATCGAATTTGGTCCTTCTGAAGGATGAACGTAGAAGATCGAATCTGTATCTTTCTCAGTAGTCGATGAACTGGTTGCATTGGATGCATTGAGTGCATTGAATGCATTTGAGTTCGGATTTCTAGGCATCTTGCAAATTCAAGAGTGAACGAATCTTGATCGAGAAAAAAAATGCAAAAATCGATAGATCGTGAAGGAGAAGAGATGAGAATTTGGTTTGCGGAAGCAGAGCAGGATTAACCTGCTTTGATACCATCATAAGAAGAAAATTGCTCAAATGAACTCATTGTATTAAGTTGGTATCAATGATTACAGAGTTCCCTATTTATACAAATGTGCTAGATTACTATAATACTCTATACACTGCCTGCACTGTATTATTGCTCTTGTAACAGAATAACTACCTATAGCTGTGAATTAACTGGAACTTTATTTAGCACACGTGATGAATTTCCATGAGTCACTTCTTTATCCTTCAACCGTTTGCTTTTCAGTATCATTTTATCCGTTTATGTATAAATTATGAAAGAAATATTTTTATATTACAGTACATGTGAGATATATTTCAATTTTTGTTATCTTTTTTATAATTAAAAAAAAATAGAATGTTAATTTTTATTGATTTTGAGCTAATGAATTGCGAATCAATCCGTCTATCGATTTGTTTAGAACAAATTTCGATTTTTACTATTAAAATGCGGAATCAAATTTTTTTAAAGGTCAGAAGTCAGAACATCAAGCTCTAAAGACTTAATCAAAAATCATTTGAAATAACTGAAATTAAACAAAGCTTCAACGACCACAGGAAAATATAGAATTTATGTCAAAAGTGGAAACAAGTTTATAAAGTAAATAAACAAACTGAAACATAAAAACAGAACACACTTGCAAAAGTGCAAGGTGATTCGAGATTGAAAATCAAAATGCTAGAAAAATATTGAAAATGGTTTGGTCCTAAGAAGGACTGAAAACTAAAGGAGTTAGTTACACGTGTGTGGCGAACCACAGTTTAAATTCTCTTTGGGAGGGGCATATATACATTTAATGTCCGATTATGTCTTGAATAAGGATTGCCTCCCATGGAGGATATATGCATGTGCAAACACTACTATAAAAAGTTAAATTACCGATGGAAAGTAGAGAAGGTAAAAAATTGAAATTTATCCCTAATTTTGTCGTTCAGTGATAGAGACACTAAAATTAGAGATTAATTTCATTTTTTTCGTCTTTGATTTTAATTAGTAATTCAATTTTTTCTAGTAATGAAAACAAAAAGTAAGCTATTTTTATAATTAAGTTTTTCAAACACTTCATAAGTATTTATTTTAGAAGGTAACCTCAAATAAACTCTTCTGATACATCTTAATTGTTTTGATAGTTGACTATGATCTTGAATAATGGATTGAAATCTTTTAATTTTTGTATTGCCTTTTTAATTAAAAGATAATATATCATTAAAATTTCTCTTTCTTTAAAATGATAGCACTGTCTCTTCCCCCCCCCCCCTTTCTTCTCAAAAATGGTACTCTCTCTTTTTTAATTGCTAACTTTTTAACCGATGTACTTTTTTAATTAAAAAGACATATAAACGAGAAAGAATCTGAATTTGTAATTTCCAGTATGACGTAGACAATAGACTAGGAGACCTGATCCACCCAACTTTTGAATGCATGCTCATTTTAGAATTATTAGGAATCATCTCAGCAAGTGAAGTGATTGTGACACATACACGGGCAACATGAACCCGGACGATCAGGTGCAAGTTAAGGGGATATATAGGAGCTAGCACGTCCATGGCATGATGGCAATATGAACAAGGACTTACGAACGTATTTACGTCAGGACGTATGAAGATGACTTGTTTTTATTTGTTGGAAATTGCTGCAAATTTCCATGATTTACTAGAATGTTTTACAATGAAATCTACTAATCAATACACCCTCCTTACCATATATATATATATATATATATATATATATGAGCAACAAAATTTTTAAATTGTTGTTACTAAATATAAAAAAAACTCAACTATTTTTATCTTATTAATACTGTTAATCTCAAATTACCCTCAATTAAATTTAAATTGTATTTTTCAAAATGAAAAGAGAAAAAAGTTGTAACATTAATATCAAGGATAATTTGAAAAACACAATTTCTATTTTTTTCGAAATTTTAAGACTATTAAATAAACATGATATTTTTTAAGGGGTATGATTTATCTGAATTTTGCTTTATATACAGTAACGGAGCGAATATGTTTAAGAAGGAGTATTAAAAAACAATAAATATCACGCAACCACTACATATGATTGTATAGTCGGTTGACGTCACTATAAATATATGTCGTAGACTATCTGTAGCTTGAGCACTTCCTAGTGCTCCATCTAAAGTCCTCATGTAATATTCTTAGCATTTATATATTATGCAGGCCAAGTGTTTATAATCGTTGTCCCACGTATACCCTCGAGCATCCTTTCATATTAAAAAAGCTAATTCATATTTCAACTATTAGCCAATTATCCACTCTCCTCCTTTATTAAACCATTTCATTAAACTAATCTCTACTATTTTCTCATCTAAAACTCTTAACATATTTTATTAGGATGACCGGTTTTTCTCTTTCTCGTAATAATCATATTTTCTTTTAATTACTATAATTTTTTCAAATCTTTCTTTTTTCAATTCAAGAGGCAACACCGGTGGCGGAGTTAGACTAAATTCTTTGAAGGGGTCAAATTGGTAAAAAAAAAAATTATTAATATTTAACTATTGATAAAATAACTGATAGTGGCACAGTTGTTTTCTCTGCTTGTTTTATGCACAAACACGTTGTTCGAATTTTATATTGGTCTAATTTTTGTAGTAATTTTTGTGCACAGATCTAAAATAAACACGTAAAAAACTAAAAAATACTAATACAAGATTTGATCTCGGGTTCTAACACTTGTAAAAACTAGCATTACCGCTGCACCAATGTTGACAATTGAAAGATATGTGACAATGTGTGTGTCACACACACACACAACACACACATATTGTCACATATCTTTCAATTGTACACACACACACACACCCACGCCCACCCCTAGTCTTTAATTTATTTTTATTTTTGGGGTAGCCAATACCTCATTGAAACAAGAGGAGCTACCCTTGGCACGACCGTAGTGCACTGTTTTTAGCTGTTGAGAGCACTGAGATGGTGGCCGATGTAGTTGAGGAGAGGAGGAATGCAACAGTGGGGGAGAGGAAGGGGTAGAGATTGGGTTGGAGAAGATGTAGCCCTAATTAGATTGTTTTCAATAGAGTCAATAATATATTATTAGTGATATACCGAAGAACCATATGGTAAGAAAATTCACTTGAAAAACCATCGTAATATCTTTAAATAAAAAGACAAAAATCTAGTTAAAAAAAACTAAAAAGACAAAGTTAACTTAAAAAGCAACAGGTGTTTTTATGATACCTTGAACTTTGGTGATAGTATAAAACCTATATGTTGAGGCTTGAATTTTGAATTTTCAAAAGCGGAACCCTTTCGAGTGATTTGTATGTGATTGAAGAAAGATGCCAGGAAACGCTGGTGACTAGTCGAAGGATATCAATCGAAAGGGAAGAGTCGAAGATACGTACGTAATTGAAAGAATGTGAATTGAAGAAGGTCCAAGATGAGGCTTTTAGAAGGGGTCAAAAGATTGCTGAATAAGGAAAGGATAAAAACGAGGGCAGTTATCCAGAGCAATGATCGGAATAATGGGCAGTTTTCAGAAGTTGCTATGGTAACGTGATAACATGAGATGTGTAATGGAGAAGTTGCTAGAAGAAGTGACCTGAGGATGGGTGATCGACTATAAATAGGAGCCTTGAGTATTGAGGAAAGATGAATGAAGCAGTGCAAACAACTCACAAATTCCTAAAATGACTAATATGCCCGCTCACACAGGGTCATAAGCCACACGAAAAGTGATGTATGCCATTACTGCCTCCGCCACTAGTTAGCTTTAATTTCAGCATTTAGCTTTTGATTTCCTTTAAAGGTTTAGCATCATACACATTGCATTGTTGCAAGAGCTATTCATGGTTTACTTTATTTGTTGTTTTAAATCTTGTCCAACTTCTAAATATCATTACTGCATTATGCATTCAAATAATATTGTTCTTTCTTGCGCCATTAATTTGCACTCGTTTTCTCGTTAGAATCGAACTTAGGCCCATAAACCTGTCAGTTGGGCCTGACCATTTAAAAAAAAAAATTGGTTCGATGCAACACTTGCACCATTCGAATAAAAATTTGTTCTAAACACTATAATACCTTTTTTTTTTACTAGCAAAAGAGGATTATCATGTATAGGGAGTACAAGGCGGATTCCAAAACAGAACCACAGCCCGAGCAACATAAATACTACAACACCCAACAAAAACTATACAACCTTCAAATCTCAAGCTTTGGCTAGAATACACAAGACAGCTAAGTGATGTATTGTACACAATTTTTATGGACCGTTGGATCAAGTAATTTCATTAGATGCAATGATGGACCCTCCATACTATAGTTTTCCATCTCTGCCTCTCAGCAATTCGCATCTGGACGGAATGAACGACAGTTGGGGAAAGCATGTGCACGATGGTGCTGCTGGAGAAAGGGCACGTTTAGGGGCATTGTTGCAATGTTGCAGCAGGGAAAGTCGTACAGTGGTGACCGGCGGCGGTGCGCGCAGAAAAGTCACGCCCGCAATAGCAAGCAAGGCAACGACACTTCTCTTTCCCCCTCTAATATTTCTCTTATTTTTACTCTTCAAAATATGTTCCAGTTTTTATTTTGGAATGGATTGATTTAAGGGTATTACCAATAAATATGACCGATGGTTTCAGGGAAATGTCAAGGGTGGGTCTATAGGAATGGTTTCAGGGCCATGGCTTTTGTTGTGTTTTCTATGGGGTTTCCTTATTGTGGTCGCTGAAACAAAAATTGGTTGCCCACCAGTTGACATCAAACTCGTACGACACGTATCTTTGCTTTGCACAGGTCTGTCGTATCATAACTCGCATCGTTTGTGATGCTCATCCACAGATCCATTGTCGGACCCATCTCCACTGTAAGACTTCATCCCGAGGAAAACCATAAAAACCATTGCTGCCGCTTAGATGAAGTTGTCTTGATTTTGAGTAGCTTCATGGTCTATGTGGGAGCATCTGAGGGAGAAGTATGAGAATCTCACTATTGGGAGTATTCCTGTGGTGGTAAGTCATGGGCAAAGTGGTCAAAAGGGAGAAAGGGAAGTTTTTGTGTGGTTGGTGTACATCAAATCTGGTGAATCAACTTAATCCAACGATAATTTTACATCTTTGATGGTCGAGCCACTAATTTCTTCAAGTTTTGTAAGCTGCGCCACCTAAGTGCATTGTGTAACGTAGACAACGCACTAATCTCATTCCTTATGCCTGTATAAGCTTACTCGTTGCTAACATACCAATTTGTCTACTTTTATAGGGTATTTTTAGTACCTAAATTTATCATTTTGCATTATTTAAAGTATAAAGGTACTCATTTATGTCCTATTTTGCAGAAATATCATAAAGACATTACACGAAGCAAAAGATGCGAGAAAAGATAAAAAACTATCAAGTTTTGGAGAGTTTTAGCACTATTGGACAAGCGGTACGGCCTAACCTACATTTAGTACGGTTGTACCTACATCAGAAATTCAGTAGGGGCATACCCACTTGGTCTGTACCACCTGGCGCTGACAAAAAAGTTCAATACGGTCGTGCCAAAAGCAGTACGGCCGTACACAACTGCTGTCAGGGATGCACCATGCATAGGTTTGGGCCAACATCACAAGAAAAGTTCGGTATGACCATATATATATATATATCCGATATGGTCGTAACCCGTCCCAGAATGTGCAGAATTAAAAGCCAGATGACCTAATCTGCATCCAACACTATAAATAGAGCTTCTTAGCCCATGCTGAGAACCTTTTGACCCTTGAACAAATTTTGAAGTCAAAAGCAATCCGTCTTAAGAGTTCATGTCAATTCCTTGCCTTTCCTACTTATTTGTGTTTCCTTGGATCTTGGTGCCAATCCCAATTCGCTACCGGAGCTTGTGAGGATGCAGAGAACTTGCTTAAGGACCATCGTCATACCGCAAGGGTGTCCCGGTTTAGATTTATTCTCTTTGTTATGGAATTATATGTCTTTTTGATTATGTTTAAGTTATTATCATTGATTATGAGTAGCTAAACCCATTACTAGGAGTGATGGGGGATCCTTTACAATACTCTTGATTATTCATCTATTTAGTTTTATGAGTTTCTATTGAATGTTTGAATGTTTTATCCCTAGTGTGCTTAATCCTATAAGGCCTGATCAACCTTTAATTAGTTAACTTAATTGTGGTAACAGGATCATAATTAGTTAATAGATCTCTAGGAATAAAAGAACTTGCTTTATATGCCAGATAGGTTGTCGCTTGTTTCTAATCAGTTATTAGATTAACAAACTCACTTGTGCTTAATGCTCTTTCCTTTAATTATCTTATAGGATCAGACGAAATAATTAGTTAGGAGAAAAGCTGTTACAAGCTAGGTAGTTCTTAGTAATTTAGAGTGGGTAATTAGCTTTCAACAACAATAAATAACTCGTAGTAATTAATTAGTAAACTCATGAGTAGAGTATTGGTGAACCCAGTTCTCCTAGACCTCCATAACATAGTTAATCTGTTCTTGCAATTGGTTTTATTATTAATTTATTCACGTGATAACTTTTACAATTTTCTCATACAAATTTCGTTAGCCTAATAAAATAGAATCGTTTAAGTCATTAGTACTTGCGCATTCCCTGTGGGTTCGACATTCGGAATCTTAATTACACTCCACTATTATTACGAGTTACGATCAGGTGCACTTGCTTGAGCTGCAACAAGTCTTTGGCGCTGTTGCTGAGGAGTGTTTTGCGTTATTAATTGAATTAAGATTTTATTTTCATGAGGCATTATTTTACTTAGTTATTTATTTTTTGTTTGTTTTCGAGTATTTCTAGGGACATTCTAATTTAGTTTCCTTTGGTGTATGCAGACAAGGTCTCAACATGCTGAATTGACATTCGATCCTGAAATTGAAAGAACACTTAAATTATTGAGAAGACAGTAGCTAGCAATGGATAATGAACTTACGTTGAACGAGTATTTCACTTCAACTACAGATGTGGAGAACGGCGTCAACTATCCGGCAATTGAGGCCACCAATTTTGAATTTAAGCCAGCACTGATTTCTATGGTATCTGCAGTGCAATTCTCTGGCTTATCTTAAAAGGTTTCTTCTGAATGCTCATCTTAAAAGGTTTCAGAAAGTTGCTAATACTATCAAGTGTCAAGGTGTGACACTGGAGGCCATCAAGTTAAGATTGTTCTCTTTCTCACTACAATGGAAAGCACAATTATGGTTGGATTCACTTCCACCAAACTTTATTACTACTTAGGAGGACCTGAAAACCAAGTTCTTGAATAAGTACTTTCCTCTCGCAAAATCTGCATAGCTGAGAGCTGACATATATGGGTTTGCTCAGAATGAAGGAGAATCAATGCATGAGGCATGGGGATGATTCTAGGATCTAAATAGAAGCTGCCTTCAACATGGTTTCACCAAGTGGCAGTTAGTTCAGATTTTATACAATGGTTTTACCATGCAAACTAGAGATGCTGTTGATGCTGCTTATGGAGGATATTTCGGAAAGAAGACACCCACTGATAGACAAACCGAAAGAAAGAACCATCAAGCATGAATCTATAAAGTGGAAACCATCACCGCTCTTGAAGCCAAATTGGAGGCAATGACTAAAAAGATGGAGACTTTAATGGCAGCGCAAACTCAGTCCAATGCAATTTCAACTAATAATGACTAGGGATGCATGGCAATTGAACCCCAATTAGAAGAAGTCAATGCTATAGGATAAAAGGATTTTAAACCAAAAACAGAGATGCAAGAAGCTATGTTAAAGTTTATACAAAGGCACGAATATCAGTGTATGGGAGTTTTAGCCGGTTTCGTGGAGAAGACTGAAGAAAGACTTAAGGCTATAGAAACCAAGACAACCAAGGCATCTTGCAATTTCTGCGGATTAGCAAGTCATGACTCTAAGGATTGCATTGAGGAGGTGAATTTTGTTGGAAATAAGCAACAGAATGACCCCTACTCAAACACTTATAATCCCGGATGGAGGAACCACCCCAATTACTCATGGGGAGGTCGACAGAGATCACAAGATCAAAATCAGAATACTTATAAACCTCCGCATTTACAGAATCATGCTCAGAATGATAGAAGTCCTTGTGAAAATGAGATCAACAACTTTATGGGACAAATGACTGAAAAATACAATAACTTGGAAAAGATAGTTACCACTAACGCAGTAGAGTAGAAAGTGCCGAGAGAACAAATGACAACCTTATTGAATGTGGTGACTCGAAGAGAAAAAGGAACACTTCTAAGTCAAGTGGAACCAAATCCAAATGAGAAGTACAATGCAGTCTTCATGGGAAAGGAGGAACCAAAAGAGAAGAAGGCTCAAACTGAGCCCCAGCAGGTAAGTAACTCTTCTTCCCAAGGTTCTAAAAATTTTCATAAGGATAGATAAGCAAATAGATTGTTAGAAAAACTTAGAAAATTGCATGTCAATATTCTCTTTGCTGAAATTGTCTCTAATGTGCCCAAATATGTTAAGTTCTTAAAAGAAATAATTTTTAACAAAAATAAATTAGATGACGATGAGATTGTTAAATTAAATTATGATTGCTCTGCTATGTTATTAAATAAATTACCACCTAAACTTAAGGATCCAGGAACCTTTGCTGTTTCTTGTTCAATTGGTAATAATTCTTTTAAGGCACTATGTGATTTGGGTTCAAGTGTTAATTTAATGCCTCTGTCTATTTTTAGAAAATTAAATTTACAGGAACCACAACCTACTAATATGTCCTTATAGTTAGCTAATAGAACTCTTGTTTACCTAAGAGAAATAATAGAGGATATGCTGGTTAAGCTGGGAAAATTTATTTTCCTGGTTGATTTTCTAGTTCTGGATATGGAAGAAAACATGGATGTTCCTATTATTTTAGGAAGACCATTTTTGGCAACTGGAGATGCTACCATTCAAGTAAAAAAGGGAACAATGACTCTGAGAATTGAGGATGAAGAGAAGATTTTTAGCATTTAAAATTATAATAAAAATTCTTCCTTTAGTGCTTCTTGTTGTTTCTTGCAGGATGTGGAAGTTTAACAAGAAAAAGAAAAAGAAGAGCAAGTTGAAGAACAAAATAGCAACTCTTTTGAGCAAGACAAAGGCATAACCCCTTCCTTGATATTGGAGGCAGTTTGTTTGCCTAAATTTAAAGGACCGAATGGAGAGGATCCTATTCCTCATATTTTAAATTTTTATGATTTGGTTAAAACTAACAACTTTGCAGGAACCACCGCAGATAAAATAAGACTTAAGTTATTCCCCTTTTCTCTGGGAGGATTAACTAAGCAATGGTTCTCAGTATTCCAAAAATTTCATTTTTCAACTTGGGAAGAATTAATGGAAGAGTTTGTAAGAGCTTTCCAACTCACAGTGGAGGAAAAAGTGGGTGGATCATATCCAAGGATTCCAGCAATTAAAGGTTGACACTGATGAAGAATTTACTAGTTTTGAATTAGACCCATCCATCATCTCAGAGGTGTCATAATTACAATTTAAGGGAACAACATGATAAGATCATGTTGAGCACATAAGACAATTCTGCAAGAAGATGAAAAAGCCAAATATGAGAACTTGTCTCCAGATGAAGCTAAACGGATGATTTTTCCATTCTCATTAGATGAGGAAGTCAAGCTATGGCTATATCTCCTACCAATTGAAGAAATAGGGTCGTGGAATGACTTAGTGAAGAAATTTAATAAGAAATTTTCACCTATCATAAGGGAGCCAATTTATATCTGTGAAGACTATGGGTACACAATGAACCCACCAAAAAAGTGATCAGGTCCTGCTTGGATGGACCACTCTGAAAAAGGTAATTATATTGCAATGTTTCTCAATAGTGAGAAGACAAAAAGTAATGTCAAAGACGGCCCATTGCCAGCTGAGGACTAATTCTAAGTCACCCCGAGCCGTCAAGGTCGGGACGTTAAACAAACGCTATTTAGGAGGCAACCTGTAGCTACTAACATTTTTATTCTTAGTTTTTATTTATATTTTTATGATTATTAAAAAAATACAAAAAAATGACATATTCTGAAAAATCAAAAATTTTCTGGAAAACCAGTAGGTACGGGTGTACCTTACATCAGGCACGGTCGTACCACACGGCTTTATTCTGAAAAACGTGGAGAACAGACAGGTACGACCGCAGATAAAGCCAGGTACGACCGTACCCCGTGTTCAGAGGCAAATTATTTAAGGTAGACGTGAGAGGTAAGGGCGTACCATACCCTCGTATGCCCAAAACCTCTCCACTCAAGCACACTCTTCTCTCAATCTCTCTATATTTCTCATCACAAGATCATCCAGGTACTGATTCTAAACATATTTTATGAATTGATTGCCTGATTTACTCGTTATTTTCAATTTTTGGTTAGTTTTAGTTTTGTTTAATTCTAACTTTAGCGATTTAGGAGTAGTTTTGGCTTGGTTTTGCATGCTTAGAGACCATAAGAATGATTAGAGACTTATAATCTAGGCTCGAAATTGAGATATTCTGATCATAAGGTAGATTTTTCACAAAATCGTAGCGCAGTACGACAATACCTACCAAGAACAGGCCGTACTGAAGGCCGTACTGGCGGCTATTAGGGTTACGACTGACTATAGGTCTGGGCGTACCTATTACAATGTATGGTCGTACATATTCCTTTAGTCAGGTCCTACTGACCTTTTCAATTATGGCGTACATAGAGATTCACTACTGCCGTATCACACGAAGCACGATCGTACCTAATGTGTTTTCCGCTTAAAAATTTAACTTTTTCCTTTTTATTTTTGCAGGAAACATCTAAACGTCAAAGAAGCGAGGCTTCCTCATCTGCAGCAGCACGAACCTTTAAGGTCGTGCCTAGTTATATTCCCCAACAACAGCAAGAGAGATATAAACAGCTAAGGGACTTCTACACCCACACCCAGAGGTACTTGGATTTTGATGCCCTCCAGCAGGTTGGCCTGTGAGAGGAGTGGAAGCACTATTGCAGAGGATTGGGTGGCTCCATATAGCCTCAGTCAGGCAGCCCTTCTATGTGGAGGCTGTTTTCGACTTCCTAGCCACTTGTGGCTACCATTCGAGGGGCAGAGAGCCCCATCACCCAGACTTTGAGGATGAGCCAGAGCAGGATCTGGTTGTCACCCTTTGGATCCGTGGGACCCACTATGAGATGACCCTAGCTGAGTTCAACATCAGGCTAGGATTCGAGATGACGGAGTCCGCACAGATGCCAGACTACATGGAGGCTCTTATGGAGATTCCAGAAGGGTGGCAGGATTCTGAGAGCTGGAGAGCTCTCACTAGGGATACACACTACATTCCCAGCTATGCCAAAGCCAGCAGGATCAGAGACCCATTTGTTCGGACATTGGACAGATGGATTGCCCGTTCCATAAATGGGAGAGCCTTGAGCGACGACCCCGTCACCAGACCAGACCTTTTTCTGCTGTGGGCCATGACCCAGGGACACCGCTGCGATGCCGGGATGTTCTTCTTGCGGACGCGCACCCAGCTGGGTGTTCATCTTCAGACCTAAAACATCGGGCACATTGTCTTGGGTTCTTTTATCTCGCGTCTGGTAGCTCACATTGGGGTTCACCTCGGAGCGGGAGCCACGACCATCGAGATGGAGCCTATTGGATTTGTGACCCTCTGCAATATTTCTATTCTGCGAAGGTTGGGGCACCGAGACTATGAGGTCATCAGACCAGAGGAGCAGTAGGAACAGCAGCAGAACCAGGCTGCAGATTTTGTGCCACTAGCAGAGGAGCATCCACCACCACAACCACAAACTTAGCCAGCAGCACAGGGCCACTCGTATGATGACGTCATGTTGCTTCTCGGGGAGATGCAGTCTAGCTTTTTGGAGCACAGAACCCACGTGGAGTAGTAGCTGGCGGCTATTTTGGAGCACCTTAAGCGTCTCCAGCCTTACCTTCCCGCCGAATGATGAGGGACTTCATTTTATTTTCCTCTTTTAGTACTTAGGCTTCTGCTTTTGTATTAAAAATAGATGCACATATTTTGGCATGCTCGTAGGATACAATTTTATTTTTATTGCTTTTAATTTATTTTGTTATTTTATTTTACTTTTATTTCTTTTATTTCTAACTTTTTGAGTTTTATGATGCATAGTTCTTCCGCCGCTTACCAGCTCCATTAATATTGCAAAAAGGAAACAACGTACCTTGCCTATATCCCTATCCATTTTTGCTCGTGATATTTTTTAGAGGGGAGTCTCTATCCACCTTCTTTTAATATAGCACTTATTTTATTTTCTTTTATCTTGTTGGTGCTTGCTTTAACTTAGTCGTAGTGGGGACATTGCGAGAAATAAGTGTGGGGAGGGAATCTTATTCTATTCTTATTACTTGGTTGTGCTTATAACTGCTTATAATTATAAGAGAACTTTAAATTTTTGCTGATTTAGGGGTTACAATTTTTTTTTTCTCCTAACAACATGTGATTGAACTAATTCCTTGCCAGTATTGAAATTTGCTGAAAATTAGCATTGAAGTTCTGTAAGTTTTTAACTTTCTGCGTAAGCTATTAAATGAGAGATTTGAGCCTGAAACAAGAGGACATATCATGCTTTTGCCTCTTTTCTTTGTTTGAGTGATATTTTTCTGTGATTATGCATTCTAGAACTTGTGCTGAGACCATTACAAAGCGAATATGAATTTATTTTCATGTGAATTTGGAAAGGGCAAATTTTAGGAATTTTTAAGCCACTACTATTTTGAATACATTGTACCACTTTTGTGCTTAAAAGTACTTTATTTAATTTCGTTGGCACCCTTTTTGTTACTATTGATTATTTTCTACCAAGACAATCTTGGAAAAATTTTCTTTAAGTGCAATTAATGGCAAAATCAAAAAACTTTTATATGTTTACAAAAAGAAGGCTTAGCATTTAATTCCCCTCCTAGTTCTTAAAAATGATTGATTAATGCATAAATGCATGAAAGGAGGGAAAGAAAAGAAAAGAAAAAGCATTGAAAAGAAAAATTGTTTATCCTGCTAATGCCTTCATAAATTGCAAAAAATATATTGATCGAATAATTTGGAATTCTTGCCTGTTCCTTAAAGTGAAAAAGAAATAGGTTGCTTGTTTTGGTTGATTTGTTTCTGACCCTTTGCATGACCTTTTTTTCTTTTATCATACCTGACATTATTACCTTGCCCCCATTACAACCATTGAAAGACCCTCATTCCTCTTTTGCATGTTGAATAGATTCTAATAGTAGAGTTTTGGTCAATGTACAAGCCTATGACAATGTCACTTCATTTGAAAAATCTGAGCATTAATGACTATGCATATAAACACTTTGAGATTGGTGAGAGTGTGACTTGAAAATTACAGATTGCTAGCTTATTTGAACTTGCACCTCTACTTAGGCATTCTATTTATTGGCATGTTTTGTGACATCACTTTGTTGTCATACTTCTGTTTTTGCCCCTATCCAGTGAAAATAGTTTCTCTTACTATAGTTCCCAAGTAGTTTGCTTGAGGGCAAGTAAAACTCAAGTGTGGGGATGTGTTAACACAACAATTTGTCTACTTTTATAGGGTATTTTTAGTGCTTAAACTTATCATTTTGCACTATTTAAAGTATAAAGGTACCCATTTATGTCCTATTTTGCAAAAATATGATAAAGACACCACTCGGAGCAAAAGATGCGAAAAAAAACTAAAATTGGCAATTTTTGGAGAGTTTTAACACTACTGGATAAGCGGTATGGCCTGACCTATATCAGAAATTCAGTAGGGGCGTACCCCCTTGGTTTGTACCACTTGGCGCTGATGAAAAAGTTCAGTACAACCATGCCAAATGCAGTACAGTCGTACACAGTTGCTATCAGGGATGCACCACGCATAGGTACCGGCCAATATCACAAGAAAAGTTCGGTACGACCGTGTATATATCTGGTACGGTCGTACCCCGTCCCAAAATGTGCAGAATTGAAAGCCAGATGACCTAATCCGTATCCAATACTATAAATAGAGCTTCTTAGCCCATGCTGAGAACCTTTTGACCGTTGAACGAATTTTGAAGTCAAATCCTTTTTGAGAGTTCATATCAATTTCTTGCCTTTCTTGCTGATTTGTGTTTCTTTGGAGCTTGGTGCCAATCCCGATTCGCTACCGGAGCTTGTGAGGACGCGAAGAACATGCTTAATTAAGGACCGTCGTCATACAGCAAGGGTGTCCCGATTTAGATTTATTCTCTTTATTATGGAATTATATGTTTTTCTGATTATGTTTAAGTTATTATCATTGATTATGAGTAGTAGCTAAACCCATCACTAGGGGTGATGAGGGATCCTTTACAATACTCTTGATTATTCATCTATTTAGTTCTATGAGTTTCTATTGAATGTTTGAACGTTTTATCCCTAATGTGCTTAATCCTATAAGGCCTGATCAACCTTTAATTAGTTAACTTAATTGTGGTAACAAGATCATAATTAGTTAATGGATCTCTAGGAATAAAAGAACTCGCTTTGTATGCCAGATAGGTTATTGCTTGTTTCTAATTAGTTATTAGATTAACAAACCCACATGTACTTAATGCTCTTTCCTTTAATTGTTTTCTAGGATCACACAGAATAATTAGTTAGGAGGAAGACTATTATAAGCTAGGTAGTTCTTAGTAATTTAGAGTGGGTGATTAGCTTTCAACAATAATAGATAACTCGTAGTAATTAATTAGTAAACTCAAGAGTAAAGTATTGGTGAACCCTGTTCCGCTAGACCTCCATAACATAGTTAATCCGCTGTTGCAATTGGTTTTATTATTATTTTATTCACGTGACAACTTTTACTATTTTCTCATACAAATTTCGTAGCCTAATAAAATAGAATCGTTCAAGTCATTGGCACTCGCGCATTCTATGTGAGTTCGACATTCGGAGTCTTAATTATACTCCACTATTATTACGAGTTACGATTAGGTGCACTTGCCTGATCCGTAACATCTTTCATTGTTATTTTTCACTTCTCTTTGTATTTCCACAAAAGCAAATGAATTATGAATAACCTAAAATTTCCATTAAATATAAATAAAATAACCTAAAAGAAACATAAAAATTAATAAGTGATTTGATTTTTCATGTGATGAGAATTGACTTTTTTTTTTGTTCTTTTTTTGTCAACAGTGCAAAGTTTCATTTATATCGGGCAAAAGCCACAGAGTCATTACACCAAGTGCAATCTAACAGCCCACTTCTAAGGCACAATACAGGATTAATGCAAACTCCTAAATAATACTTTAAACTTAACCACACGAGTTTTTCTTGATCAGACAAACTACTTAGCCGAAGCATTAAAAACACCAAAATACTGGACTCCTAAGACCCCAAACTCCACTTCTGACGTTAGAGATAGTGATAGTGACGCTAATACAAAAGTATAACAATAGGAATAACATCGGCTAGTAGCTAGTCAATAAAAAGGGACATCGTCATGTAAAGTAAAGTCATGCATGACATCACCAATCACCGATAGTATAATATGACTGAGACTATGAAAGGATATATACGGTGTCCCTCCAATTACGCGGGAGGACATTAGCATAAGCCTCTTCATATATAACCCCATTTCTTGACGATCGATCGATACTCTCTCTACTGTTAATTCCTCGCTTTTTTGAGTTGTCCCCGTAATAAATTAAAGTACTAGAAGTAATTCAGTTTCATGGCTGATCTTGTAAGGCCAAGACCCGCATTTGGTCGTACTTTAAGAGGTCCCGAAGTGACTTTCAATATCTATAATGTCCAAGTATGTAATATGGCATTATTAGAAACTAATCCTAATTTGCATACTCTTGTTGCTTTCATCTTCTTTGTACTCCTCGGTTTCCTCCAAATAAGATATCCAGAAAATCCCACCGCATTTCAAGTCCATCCAAAAACTATGTTAGTTTCCATTGCCAGTTTTGTGGTATATTGCTTGGTCTTTTGGGTTCGGCTTAAATTCGCTCTACGGCTTCCTTTCTTTGACACTCTTATGGAGGTGTTTGGTTCACTCTCGTTGGTTTCTTTGGTGTTGATGTTGCTCCCAGACACTTGGGAATCATGTGGATTCATTATGTACTCTTTGTGGTTCGTTAGTAATGTGCTAGTCATACTAAGAATACGCCAACAAATGAGAAAGAGGACGCGTTCACTCTTGCCAAACACTTCAATAGATTTGAATTAATAACTTTATCCAAGAGCCATGGAAAGTTGGAATTTGTACTTTTATTATCATATGAGAAGGAGGCTGTATCCACTCTTGCAAGACACTTCAATGGATTTCAAGTGAACTAGCTAATCGACGGGTTTAGTTTTTTTGCTTGAAGATTGCACATGTACTATTTATCGTTCATCAATCATTTTGGTATTTTGTTTTTCAATTTAGGGTGTTGGATAAATTAATAGTTTAATTTAGCCCTTATTCAATGAACACTTATTATGTAAGTACTTATGTATAAATCATTTCTATAATCGAAAATTAAATAAAGTTAACTACTATTATCATATAAGCTATAAGCTGTTTTCATAAGCTATCTGAAGAGTTTACTAAAATAAGCTGAAAATAACTTATTGAAATGTCATATATAAGTTATTTTTATAAGTTGAATCAAACACTTACGCAAGTTCTTATGTGTCATATCCCAATTTGTCCTCCCCTTTATAAAATATTATTTTTATAATAGTAATACTTTTTAGAATTCCTTAGGTCCAATAAAAATAGAGAAAAGTTCATTTTTGTTATTGAAAAAAGAAAAAAAAAAGAGATAAAAGATAAAAGAAGAAAGAGGTTGCAATTCGCAGATTGGGGGTGCCACTAGGAGTCTGCTGGTGGACTGGTAGCCCAGCGCAGTCCACGCGCACCCCCTCCTTCACTTCCTGCACCCCCTATCTCGCTCTCTCACTCCTTTTACTGCGCATACCACATTTCTCTCTCTACATCCTCTTCAGCCCAACCCTTTACTCAATCCTCCAAGGCCCAAATACCTAAAACGAAACCCTAAGTGTATGTTTGGATTGAGGTTTTTGGAGGGTTTTGGAGGAGAGTTTTGGAGGGCTAAGTCTATATGTTGATATATATTTGAGATTTTAAAAAAAATTGAAAAAACAACATGGTAGATGATCATATAACATTTCAATCACACTTCGTTTGTTTTTAGAAACATTTTATAGCTTCCTTAATTATGAAAAGAAAAATAAGCCCTCCCCTCCCCTCCAAAACCCACAATCCAAACATACCCTAAATATATCCCTCTCTCCCTCACATGGTCGGCTGCCACCCCCCGTTTTTCTTTCTCTGTCTCATTATTTTTCTCTCTCCCATCATTAATTTCCCTATAACCCTAAAAAACCTCAAACTCTTCCTCCCTCTCTCCCTCTCTTGGCCCTCCCTTCTCCGCTCCATCTTTTCAATCAACCGAGAATCACTCCCCCAAAACTTGATGTTAGTCCCATCACCAAGTAACCAAAAAGAATTGTCATTCATCAGAGAAAGCTGTAACTTGATAGAAGGCCAAATCAAAGATCCTACAAGAGACATCCTACAAGAGACACCACTGGCTTACCTTTTCTGAAAGCTCTGGCTTTAATCAACATGGCCCAATGATTATTGGAAGACACCAAATCAAAGCTTAGCTTAAGCATAGCGGCCCTGTTGATGGCAGTAAGAGACCGCAGCCCAAGGCCTCCCTCATGTAAAGGAGAACAAACTTTGTGCCAAGCCACTGTGACTATTTTCTTTTTCTCCATGTCCCCCGCCCAAATGAAATTCCTTATCCATTTATCCATCTCCTTGAGGAGACAGCTAGGCCAAGCATACACTCTGAAGCTGTAAATGAGCATACTATGAATAACCAATCTAACCAACTAAACTCTTCCCATTACAGACAACATAGAATCTTTCCAAGCAGATAACTTGGCACGAATACGATCAGCAATAGGCATAAGATGAGACTTTTTTGGTTTTCCTTTGAAAATGGGAATTCCCAAACAAGTGAAAGGCAAATCACCAATCTTGAACCCAAGCATATCAGCTAAATCATTTTTCCTTCTCACAGGAATGCTACCAATATAGCAAGTAGATTTACTACGGTTTATAATTTGACCAGAAATCTCTCCATATCTGTCAAACAGATGAAGAAGATTCCTCAAATTTCTCGTGCTAGCCCTACAAAATATCATAACGTCATCCGCATACAAAACATGAGATGGAACTTGAAAATTCCTTGTAGCACTCATGAGCTGTAAATTACCATTATGAACCAGCTTAGAAATAGCTCTACTCAAAACTTCCTTTGCCAGACAAAAAAGGATATGAGATAAGGGATCACCTTGTCTAACTCCTATAGAGCAGCTGAAAAAACCAGAAGCTTTACCATTAATAGAGATATCAATCTTGAGTAGCAATATTACCACCGTACATCTTCCTATCCAGCAAGTTGATAGCCTCGAAAGCCAAACAAATACAATCACTAATTTGTCTACCTTGAATAAACCCCCATTGCTGATGAGAGACAATTCTGGGAGCGATCTTGGAGAGCCTATCCGCAATAACCTTAGAAATAACTTTAAAATTGAAATTAGCCATAGCAATTAGCCTGAATTGCTCAATTCTGTCAGCCTCCGAAATTTTGGGAATGAGAACCACAATATTAGAATTCAAATTAGGCAATAACCACCCATGTCTAAAAAACTGCAAGACATCATTCACCACATCAGCAGCCACTATATCCCAATAGTGTTGAAAGAAAAAAGCACCAAACCCATCAGGACCAGGAGCTCCCTCCGGGTTCATGCTAAAGACAGCTTCCTTGATCTCCTCAGTAGAAGGCAATCTGGTTAACATGCTATTTTCCTCATCTGTAACAGAGGAATGAATAACATCATCAATGAGACCATTGTCCACACATTGATTATTACCTTGAAATAGATTTTGATAGTAAACAACAATATGCCTCTCCAAATCCTCATCATTGACAAGCACTTAATCACCATTTTTTAAAAGCTTTATCTGCTTAGTAACATTCCTAATACGAGTCATTTGGTGAAAAAAAGCAGTGTTTCGATCGCCACTAATATGCCAATTTAACCGAGACTTCTCAGACCAAAAAACTTCCGATAGTGCAGGACCGATTCTAACTCTATCTGGGCTGCCTTCTCACGGTCATGAAGGGAATTAGAATAACAACCATTATCACCGTCAAGATGGATATGATCAAGAGCTTGCACAGCCTTATCAACGCGAGCATTAACATCACCAAACACCTGCTTATTCCACTCTCTCAGCCTACCCTTCACAGCTTTGAGCTTTTGAGTGAGAATTGACATAGAGCAACCCACAACCTATTTATTCCACTCCTCTTTAATAATATTACCACAATCTTGGTGAGTAGACCACATCTTTATGAACTTAAAAGAGGAAGGAAAAGA
The DNA here is from genome assembly GCA_037113605.1 of Calophaca sinica. Lineage (NCBI taxonomy): Eukaryota > Viridiplantae > Streptophyta > Magnoliopsida > Fabales > Fabaceae > Calophaca > Calophaca sinica. Next base: position 119,918,589 of record CM073731.1, read on the forward strand.
CCTATTACCTCTAGCCACATTAAGCAATAAGGGGAAGTGGTCCGAAGTGCTTTTGGTAAGAGTACAACAAGTCACCTCAGACCAAAAATTAATCCAAGATGCATTACAAACACTCCTAACCAAACGCTTTTCTGCAAAGGCAGCACCCCTTCTACCATTTGACCAAGTGTAGAAAGCACCTCTTGTTAACACATGAGTCAAATTGTTATCATTAGTCCAAGATTGAAACTTGTCAGCGGGAATTTTAGGAGGTGACCCCTTGCCTCTATACTCATGAGAACCAAGCACCACATTGTAATCACCAATGAAACACCAAGGATGAATGTAGGTCTGCTGCAGATAGGATAATTCCTCCCACATTTTTCTCCTTTTGATATAAGAAGTAGAGCCATAAATTGCTGAAATACATACCCTTTCCTGATCAATATCCACCGAGAAAGACACATGCTGATCAGAAGCTTGAATAACTGTGGGGTCATAATCAAGAGAACAAGCACACCATAAACTAGGGGATAAAGAACCACGATTATTAACTGCAAAAAGCTTCAAATTCAGTCTAGACTAGAATCTATGATGAAGTCTATCCACCATCATCCATGGTTCAGAGATAAATAAAAAATCAGGTTTGTATTTAATACATAACCTTCTAAGAGCCAATTTAGTAGGGGGATTGGCCAACCCTCTAATATTCCAATAAACACACTTCATTAAGCAAGCCTCGAAGAGCCTGCCCTGGAACGAGTTTTGTAACCACTTGTTGGTGCCTTCTTATTTTTTTGCCTCAACTTTCTTTTATGGGATTTAGTCAAAGCTATCTGGAATTCTTGTTCACATTCAGCTTGAACCTCCTTCGTGTCATCTTGCACCTCTTCAGTGTCAGCCAAATCAACCCAATTCGTAGCCAAAACGGCAATGTCATTCTCAACATCAACAGAATTGACATGATTATCAGGGTTAACAATAACATTAGCACATACCTCTGGCAGCCTAACAGGCTCATGAATGACAATGAGATCCTGATTCCTTAGAATATGATCAGGAGTTTCTTGAACCACCTCATCCACCTGAATATCAGTCCCAGAGGATTCAGCATCAGAATCATACTTAGGTCAAGTATATAATCAATAAATTCGCATGAGTCAACAGTGCAAAGGTAAAGACTAATAGATAATAACCAACAAGGTTTCAATATAATATCGCATCATCCTAGCTTAAGAAAATTAGCTCATAATGATCTTAGAAACAAAACAATAGAAACTGGTGCCAAAAAACCGAATCCATGGCACTAGAGCTATGAGTTAGAACTATTATAGAATTTTGATAAAACAGTAAACAGAAGTAGCTCCCAACATTATTAAGTCGAGAGGTCCCCCTATTCCAACAATGTCTTGCTAAAACTGCTAAATAAGTGGCTGTGCAAGAACCTTCTCTCCATGAAAATGGCCTTGAGCTTTGGTTAATGGTGCTTTGGAAGAGAGGAAGTAGAGTGCGGCTGTTCCTGAGAAGAGGACAGATGCTGCCTTAAGGAATATCACAGTACCAGCCTGCCTCCCTTGATTAGGTCATTTCCCTTTTATAGCCTCTCCTCAAATGGGCTGACCAATGCTAACCCCAACGAAAGTTGTTGTTCTTTGGCCCAAAAATAAAGGCATTTGTCCTTTAGCTGAGAGAGAGAAAACACTGCCTCTGCAGTGTGGACCATAAAAAAGGCACGCAGCAGTCTTTCCCTAAAGGACATGGTCCTTTCCTTAAGCTCACATAACTTTAAACACACTGCTGCACTAAGTCCAGGGGCTGCCAACATCAGGATCCGATGTCGTGGCACTGAACTTGGCACTGAGTATTTTTCCATAAAATCCTTCACATAAGCAAAACACATCAAAATGCTCACAATGACACTTAAGTGCCTCAAACAGCTCCAAGCAAGGGAAATCACCTTATTTACACAATTCCAACAATTAAAAACTCTAAATTACTCTTAAACTCACATGATTCAAAGTCATAAAAGCATAAATAACTCTTATTTCTAAGAGTTATCACACCCCCAAACTTAAACCATTGTTTGTCCTCAAGTAATGGCACATAAGCAAAAATAGAAAACAACACAATGTCACAGATGCAGCAGCACTGAACAAGTGAATTCAAACTTTTTTTGGCTGATTTACGCATGGCTTCACTTTCAGACTAACATTTTGTCAAGCAATCTCTTTGTGCTTCATGCTTCCTTGATTTGTTCCACTAAACTCAAGTGTGTGTGTGTGCACCCCTTATGCTCAATTAAAAAGCTAGTATAGTCCTATAAGTTCATCTCAGTTTCCCCCCTAAAGTGTCCCTAATTTGCACCTCCTAATCAAACAAAAGGGAATAGGCTTACATTTGGGCACTAGGGGCTGCATACAAACAGAAATACAAACATAACTTGAATGATCAAGGTTCAATGCATACTTAATCAATTTTTACTCTTTTTGCCTTTTACTAGAATTTGCCTCTTTGTCTTTTGACGTGAATAACAACAATTGTAATGAAGTTACCCAGTTACTCAACAAAGAGGCTTATTCCATTTTTTTAATATGTTTTTTTGGCTTTTTCTAATTACTAATGTGTGCATTGACCTATTGTTTGATTATTTACAATGAGCATACCCCAAACTTATCTTTTTGCCTATCCCCCCCATTGGTCAAATTTGGCTACAAAGTTCAGTTCACAAAAGGGGTTCAACATCAACTAGTTCACAAGCTACATATTCTTTTCTCTCAAACTAAGGGTTTGTGTCAAAGGTCAGTGTTCCTATCAATTGCCAATCAGCACAAAGTTCCAACACAATCAAGCACAAATTCCTCATTAAGTTCAGCCAATGTGTCAACCAAAATCATTTTTTTAACAGCATAGAAACAAAACAGCACTGCTACAAATGCAACATTACTACATCCTAAAGTGTCCCTCCCCCCAACATAGTACCTTACAGTGTCCCCACTGCAAAAATTCTATGCTAGATAAAGGGTTGACACAAAAACAACAAATTAAACAACCTATGAACAACTAAAACAGCAAAACAGCAAAAAACAAACAAACAAACATACTACATATTTACTACAAAAAAAGGTAAAAGATTAAGGTTTGAAAAACCCTGCTTGAAGCCTAGAGCTCCTTCTCTTTGGCTTCCTCAGCAATTTGGTAATAGGTTCCTCATCTTCCTTTTCCTCACCAGTTATGGTGATAACATCTCCTTCAGCAGCCCTTTTCTTGCCCTGCTTTTTGCTTACTTCAGCAGGTGAAGCCTTCTTCTTTTGTGGAGTTGTCTCTGTTGGAGGGGGTGGTGGCACCCAATCATCCTTAACATCAGTACTAGAATGAGCACTGCCTTGCTGAGATGATGTTTCTTTCTGTTTGGGCCTCCTGATGGGCAATTTGGCTCTTAATGTTAGTGCCTGCACTGGTGCAGCAGGCACTGGCTTCTCTTGATTTCTAATTTCGGCACCTATTTCCTTTTCTGGTGCCAGGCCAGCACCAGTTGTGGCAGTAGCCACTGCAGCTTCCAACTCAGCAGCATCTTTTTCAGTCATTCTCTCTTGTCTTTGTGGAGTGGTGGTTGGTGTTTCATCTTGAGTGTCAAAGAACTCATCATCACTCCCAATTTCATCCCTCTCACCTTCTTTTTCAACTCCTTCCTTCTCTTTTTTTTTCAATTTCCTTCACCTGGCTTGGTCCAAGCTCATCAACAGTTGCAGCAACAACATTTTCAGTGCTAGGCACAGGTTCGTCAACTTGCTCTTCACCCTTCTCCTATGGAGTTTCCTCATTAACAACTGGCTCTTTTCCCTTCTTAGAACCCTTCTTCTTCTTCTTCTTCTTCTTCTTCACTTCTTTGAGACCAGGTTCAACATCAACTTCCTCTGCAGCCTCCTGGTTTCCAAGAATCCACTCAGGAAACACAAGTGGTGCATTGATCAGCTTCCTAGGGAAATTGAAATTATAGATCCTCTTCTACCACATGAATTGCTCCTGAGCAAACCTCCAGTAAGCTTGCTGTTTTTCCATCATTTGGTTCACAATTTCTATCAATTTCTCAACACCCTTTTCATTTTTAGGAGCAAAAGCAGTGGTGCCAGGGGTACCAGTTGAGGCATCCCATGGTTTATGGACATGCATTATTTCTTCACCATAAAAAACTGTTACTCCTTCAGACTTATAGAGGGCATTAATTAAGCAGGGAAAGAATAAACTACCCTTGTTCCTCTTTGTATAGGCTAAAATTTCCCTATGAATCAGCCTACCTACATTAAGTTGTTTACACTCCAAGATATGATGTAACAACACAATTCTTTCTTTATCAATTATTTGGTTGTGTTGTGGGAAGTAGGCTAGTAGTAATGAAATTATACCATGTTTTTGCAGGAGACATCAAGGTGTTCCTTTTGATTCAAAAATCTTCACCATGCCTTTTCTCCTATTTGGTGCCCTCCAAAGTCAATTGCATCATTATTTCATTCATCTGCTTCTCTTTAACTAGTCTTCATTTTCTTCTCAAAATCATCCCCCTTTAAAGGCAGGGAGAAGTAATCATTGATGTCTTCAGCAGAGAAAGAAACAGTGAGCCCCCTAATGTTTGAGTAGTCTGGCTCAAGTTGCCCCTCCTATGGAGGAGGGATTCCAACATAAAACTCCTTCACAATGGCAGGGATTGGGTTCTTTGGGTGAGCACAGAAATTTTCCTAATGATACCGCTCAACCATCAACAGAATATCAAGGGAGATCTTTTGCAAATCAGAACCCCTTTCAGGGTGTAAGGGTCTGTTCTTCATGCACTCTTCATATCTCAGTTTGGTGTCTTCATCCTGGAAATGATCCTCTGGTGCCAAATATGGCACCTTGAACTTGGTTTTGGTAGTAGCACGCTTTGTCCTCATGGCTATCAGAAGTTGCTTCCAACGGGCTACGGCTTGAGTCTCTATGGTTTCAGGGAAGGGAAGAGCTAGGTTTTCATGAATTGGGTAATGGGGTTTTCAAAGGTAGTGAGAGTGTGGGGTGAAAATGATTCTGGGCAAGATGATTGGGGTTATAAACTGGGTGGCACGAAGTGTAGAGGTTAAGGAGATTGGGGAAATGGGGAAGTTATCGGAGGTCAGGTGGTTATGGAGGTCGTGGGTTGTGTTTGGGCAAATGGTGGAGGTTACTGTTTGGGAACGGAAGGAGGTTAGTGTGTTTAATTCTTGCCCGTTGCACACTTAAATGAGGAGAGAGAGAGTGTGAGATACCTCATCAGTAGGGAAGAATATGGAGAGACTAGGTGGCAAGTCTACATTGGTCCACGCAATAAAAAGTGCACCTGTGATGTGCCACTTAAAAAATGCCCAGGTGGAATGAGCTGGCAGCTACTGTGCACCAGTACCCTCACACTTGCTTTTTTTTTGGTTAAAAAATTTCACTTCTCACATTGGTGCCCCCTGTGGTGCCATGGCACCAGATACAGAACACTCAAAACAACTACACCAGCCACCACCATTTCAACACAACATCCAGCACCATGGATTCATTTTTATTCCTGAAAAACACAATTAAAACAAAGTTAGAAAAATTTGGGCTGCCTCCCAATAGCGCTTGGTTTAGAAAAGTCCTCAGCCAGACTTCTTTTTCATGTCAAATGTCTTGGAATTCAGTGGAGACCCTTGTTTTTTCCACAGGGTCACCCAAGTACTGCTTAACTCTCTGGCCATTGGCTTTAAATGTTGAATCGGTAGCCTTATCCAGCAGGTCCACTGCCCCATATGAGTATAGCTTGATCAGCTTGAAAAGGCCAGACCACCTGGACTTCAATTTGCTAGGGAAAAGTTTCAATCTTGGGTTATAAAGCAAGACTTAGGAGCCTTCAACTAACTCCCTTTTCTGAATTCTCTTATCATGCCACTCCTTGGTTTTAGCCTTGTATAACTCAGCATTTTCATAGGCAAAATGCCTATGCTCTTCAAGTTCATTGAGCTGCAACATTCTTGCTGCCCCAGCAGCTTGCAAGCCAAAATTCAGCTTTTTCACAGCCCAAAAAGCCTTATGTTGCAACTCTATTGACAAGTGGCATGCTTTTCCAAACACAAGCCTGTACGGAGACATGCCTAAGGGTTTTTTGTACGTAGTCCTATAGGCCTAAAGAGCATCATCAAGGTGAAGTGACAAATCCTTCCTAGAGGGATTCACCATTTTCTCTAGGATTCTTTTGATCTCCCTATTAGATAGTTCAGCCTGGCCTATGCTTGACTCCATATTTCAGCAAAAGCTTCTCAATCAACTTGTTGTAGAAGTGAGTGCCTTCATCACTGCCCTTGGAGTCCCAAATCTTGTGAAAATGTTCCTTTGAAGGAACTTGCTAGTAGCCTTAGCATCATTTGTGGGCAATGCCACTGCCTCTATCCATTTAGATACATAATCTACAGCCACCAGAATGTACAGATTGCCAAAAGATTGAGGGAAAGGTCCCATAGAATCTATACCCTCAACATCAAAAAGTTCAATCTCAAGAATGTTGTTCAAGGGCATTTCTTGCTTGCTTGAAATGTTAACAACCCTCTGGCATCTGTCACAGTGTTTCACAAACTCATGGGAATCCTTGAACAAAGTAGGCCAATAGTACCCAGTCTACATTACTTTGGCAGCTGTCCTCATCCCATCAAAATGTCCACCACAAGGTGCTGTGTGGCAATGCTGCATAATGCTTTCTGTTTCTTCCTCTGCTGCACACCTTCTAAGCAAATTATCAGAGCACCTCTTGTAAAGGAAGGGCTCATCCCAGTAGAATTCATTGACTTCTTTGAAAAACTTCCTCTTTTGCTGAGAAATCAACTCAAAGGATGTTACCTTACTGACTAAAAAATTTACAATGTCAGCATACCATGGTGCCACCGCTTCAGATTTGGCACCAGTGACTGCAAGTAATTGCTCACTAGGAAATGTCTCAATCACTACTGGTTGTGCAGCAATAATTCCTTCTTCTGTGATTATTGACAAGTGGTCTGCTACCTGGTTTTCCAATCCTTTCTTATCCCTTATCTCCAAATCAAATTCTTGCAAGAGGAGCACCCATTTAATCAGCCTTGGCTTTGCATCCTTCTTAGCAGTTAGGTACTTTATCGCTGAATGATCTGTATAAACTATCACTTTGGTACCCACCAAATATGATCTGAATTTGTCAAATGCAAACACTACTGCCAATAGCTCTTTATCAGCAGGGGTATAGTTCAATTGAGCATCAACAAGAGTCTTACTTGCATAGTAAATTGAGTGGAAAAACATGTTGTAACACCCCGCTTCGACAGGGCGTCACTTAATTTTCTTAAATAATAGCAGCCCACTTTTGAAGGCTAACACACATTTTATTTATTAAAGTAAACAAACATGTTACAAGCACACGTAATGATATAACCCTTCACCAGTAAGGGGTGACCAAAAGAACATATTGGTCGTGATATTACTGTACAAATACTGCTACTAGGCAGTCTTCCCATATGCTCCCAGCTCCAAGCACAAGTTGTTCTTGACCATCTGTTATTCATCATGATATAAGGTATAGAAAACACAGAAAACAGAGGGGTAAGACATCCATCAATCACCAACAAACAGGAAAATAGTAGGACAGAGTGACTGTCATCATGCACATCACTGGCATAGCAATTATCAGCATAACTAAGTCTGCAGATATCACTGACAGACTCCTGATCACACGGTCACAAACCATATCATACTTTGATACCACTAACTGACACATACCATTGGACTTTCGCGCTAATCACTGGCCCTACTCTCTAGACTGATCGCCAGTCTCAGGACACGGAGGAATGATAAGTTGGTTGTCTCGGGAACACATCCTGATGCGCTACCACCTCTGATCACCGGAGTGAGATACCGTCCACGTGCACAAATGGACGGCATTCCCCATACGGGGAATGGCTAAGATTGTCCACCCGTTAGACGTGGAGTTCTGGAGCCTTGTCGAGATGACCGAGTCCACATACCCTCAAGGTCATTCGACTATCTCCAAACTACTCCGTACCCTCGGTACTACGAGCATGGAGTCCTAGAGCCTCGTCGAAAATACTGAGTCCACATGCCCTCAAGGTTTTTGCCGAGTCCACATACCCTCCAGGCCACCGACTAGTTCCAACCTACTCCAGACCGTTAGTACCTCAGGTGCACCAATCTCGGGTTCACCGACCCGACTATAACCACAAACAGAGTATCGACAGTAATATGTGCTATCACCGTCTAGGGATTCGCAATCCTCTTACTAGAAGGCGGCACCCTTGACTCCAAGACCTTTCATCAGACTCACATTTATCGTATGCAACCAGCACATAAATATCAGACATGAATTAGACTATCATCAACCATAGATTATTAGCACATAAATTACTCCTAGCATTGCAAAGGCGACTTGTCAACTAGTCATACATCATTCAATCAAGCATAACCTATGTTAGTTGATAGGTCTATGGCGACTATCCTTAGCCACCGCACACCACAACCCCTCTCCTGAGGTGTTGCTGCTATCAATCTCTAGTAGGGTTATGGTCCCCTACGCATGCTAACAATACTACTCTACTACCTATTTTCCTAGTGATTAAGCTATCTTCCCCCTTTCCTAGCACTCCTGGCTTAAGCTCCTAAAGCCTTGACTCTCGACCGCTGTCTTCGCTCCAGCGTTAGCTACCTTACTCTTCTCTCAAACCCAAGGAGTTCCTACTAAGAGTTTTCTGATGCACAGGATCCTCACACGAGGGAAGTGCAGAGCATACTTACTCCTTAGAGGAAGTTATAGGGGAGAGAAAGAGGTTTGGGTTGGAAAATGAGGGAGGGGTGAACGCCTTTTTATAGGCTGCCCCGGGTGGATCGTGTCGCGATCACTCCCTTTGTAATCGCATCGTGTCGCGTGCTAGGACACGTGTCACACATCCAAAGGACGTGATCACCATCTTTCCACCGCCATACATCGCGTCGCGATGGTCTCAGTGTTATTCTTCGTCGCGTCACGACGGTCCTTAACCAGAAAGATCTAGATTTTCGTCTTTCTAGAAGATTCTAGGATGTTTTGTACCTATCTAAGGTATTCTAGGACTTTCTCATGATTTCTATATTATCCTAGGGTTTCTGGGTCTCACTTAAGCCCATTTTATCCTTAATTAAGATTTTTAATCCTCGTTTATTACATAATTATATTACATAACTATTAATCTTATTATTCTTATAATATTATTTGAAAATCAGGATGTCACATTACTGCCCCTCTTAAAATAAATTCCGTCCTTGGAATTTTAACGATAGGTACCTGAATCTGAAGTCTCCTCAGTTCCTTTAACTACGAACATTCGCCCAGCACGGGTTGCGAGTTTAGCTTTCGCTGCTGGTTTAGATGTGGCAGTAGGTTTATCCATTGGTCCTTTAGCTACCTATTCTTTATAATCTCGAGCAATATGTCCCGGTTTCTTGCACGAATAACAGACATACTCTTTTTCAAGACATTCCTGGAGTTGATGTCTTTCTCTACATTGAATACATCTTGTTGACCTTGGTTGCTCACTTCCAGCTTCTGTGAGTGATTGGTTAGGATGATCATAGGGTCCTTGATCGTTTTTCTCGTCTTGATTCCTTCTATTGTTCCTTATGGGTCCATTTTCTTCTGCTTTTCTTTTTCCATTTCGTTGTTAAGATTTTCCAGCTCGACACTCTTCTCTAATAATTCGGGAAAATGACCAATCTTCAGAGGGACCATGGATATCCACAGCTCGGGTTTTAATCTGTCCTCAAATTGTCTGCACATCCTTTCCTCGTCTGGGTTCATCTGGTAAAACCTAGAGTATTTAATCAGTGTCTCAAATTTTACTGCATATTCTCCCATCGACATCTTTCCTTGCTTTAGACTGAGGAATTCCTTCTCCTTTTCGCTCCTTAGTGTACTTGGGAAATACTTCTCTAAAAAGCAAGTCCGGAACAATTCCCAAGTGATCATCCTTCCCTCAGTCTCCAACATTCTTTGCTTATTCCTCCACTAGGACTCTGCTCTTCCTACCAGCAGAAAACTTGCATAGGTTACTTTTCGATCATCCCGACAGCGTAGTGCCACGAAGATCTTCTCAACCTCTTGGAGAAATAACTCTGCTCCTTCTAGATCAAATTCTCCTTTAAACTGGGGAGGTTTATTCTTCATAAAGGCTGCCTATCCTGCATCAATAGTTACTTCTCCTCCTCCTCCTCCTCCTCCTCCTCCTCCTTGATTCAGCAGATGCTGCAGTAATTGCCCCTGCTGTTGTATCAGTAGGGCATTCTGCTGTGCCTGCTATTGCATGGCTACCACCAGATTCTCTATACCTCTAGTTCCATTATCTTCTGGTGGAATATTTCTTCGTTCTCCATTTCAAGTTTGTCAAGCCATCCGTTACCTAGAAACATAACCATTGGCTCAAGATATCCTGCACAACTAGGACTTCCTAATACTAGTGTCAGACTTTCTACTCAATCCCCGATTTAGTTGTCATCCCATGTGGAGACAACTAGACTCTAGACACAGCTAGAGACTTGTCTCTTCCCATAGTTTGGTTAGAACCGAACTAATCTGATACCACTAATCTAACACCCTGCTTCGACAGGGCGTCACTTAATTTTCTTAAATAATAGCAGTCCACTTTTTAAGGCTAACACACAATTTATTTATTAAAGTAAACAAACATGTTACAAGCACACGTAATGATATAACCATTCGCCTGCATGGGGTGACCAAAAGAACATACTAGCTGTGACATTACTATACAAATACTGCCACTAGGCAGTCTTCCCATATGCTCCCTAGGCTCTAAGCACAGGTTATTCTTGACCATCTGCTATTCATCATGATATAAAATATAGAAAACATCCATTAATCACCAACAAACAGGAAAATAGTAGGGCAGAGTGACTGTCATCATGCACATTATTGGCATAACAATTATCAGCATAACTAAGACCACAAATATCACTGATAGACTCCTGATCACATGGTCACAAACCATATCATACTTTGATACCACTGTCTGACATGTACCACTGGACTTTCGGGCTGATCACCGGCCCTACTCCCTAGACTAATCGCCAGTCTCAGGGCACAGAGGAATGATAAGTTGGTTGTCCCGGGAACACATTCTGATACGCTACCGCCTCTAAGCACCAGAGTGAGGTACCGTCCACGTGCACAAATAGACGGCATTCCCCATACGGGGAATGGCCAAGATTTTCCACCCGTTAGACGTGGAGTTCTGGAGCCTTGTCGAGATGACCGAATCCACGTACCCTTAAGGTCAGTCGACTATCTCCAAACTACTCTGTACCCTCGGTACTACGAGCATGGAGTCCTGGAGCCTCATCGGAAAGACTGAGTCCACATACCCTCAAGGTTTTGGCCGAGTCCACATACCTTCAAGGCCATCGACTAGCTCCAACCCACTCCTACCGTTAGTACCTCAGGTGCACCAACCTCAGGTTCACCGACCCGGTTTTCATGATAAACAGAGTATTGATGGTAATATGTGCTATCACTGTCTAGGGATTCACAATCCTCTAACTAGAGGGCGACACCCTTGACTCCAGGACCATTCATTAGACTCATATGTATCGTATGCAACCAGCACATAAATATCAGACATGAATCAAACTATCATCAACCATAGATTATTAGCACATAAATTACTCCTAGCATCGCAAAGGCGACTTGTCAACTAGTCATACATCATTCAATCAAGCTTAACCTATGTTAGTTGATAGGTCTACGGTGACTATCCTTAGCCACCGCACACCACAACCCCTCTCCTGAGGTGTTACTGCTATCAATCACTAGTAGGGTTAAGGTCCCCTACGCATGCTAACAGTACTACTTTACAACTTATTTTCCTAGTGATTAAGCTATCTTCCCTTTACCTGGCACTCCTGGCTTAAGCTCCAAAAGCCTTAACTCTTGACCACTGCCCTCGCTCCTGCCTTAGCTACCTTACTCTTCTCTCAACCCACGGAGTTCCTACTAAGATTTTTAAGATGCATAGGATCCTCACACGAGGGAAGTGCAGAGCATACTTACTCCTTAGAGGAAGTTATAGGGGAGAGAAAGAGGTTTGGGTTGAAAAATGAGGGAGGGGTGGATGCCGTTTTATGGGCTGCCCCGAGTGGATCACGTCGCGACCACTCCCTTTGTAGTCGCATCGCGTCGCGAGCTAGGACACGTGTCACACATCCAACAGACGTGATCACCGACTTTCCACCGCCATTCATCGCGTCGCGATGGTCTCAGTGTTATTCTTCGTCGCGTCGTGACGATGCTTAACCAAAAAGATCTGGATTTTTGTCTTTCTAGAAGATTCTAGGGTGTTTTGTACCTATCTAAGGTATTCTAGGCCTTTCTCATGATTTCTATATTATTCCTAGGGTTTCTGGGTCTCATTTAAGCTCATTTTATCCATAATTAAGATTTTTAATCCTCGTTTGTTACCTAATTATTAATCTAATTATTCTTCTAAAATTGTTTGAAAATCAGGATGTCATAATTGTCATGTCTCTTTCCAAGTACTGCTCCTATAGAATAGTCACTTGCATCACACATAAGTTCAAATGGTTTCACTCAGTCAGGAGCAACAATTACTGGTGCAGTAACTAAAGCAGTTTTCAGTTTCTCAAAAGCTTGAAGGCACTGATCATCAAACTCAAATGCAGTATCATGCTGCTGTAATTGGAAAAGAGGCTTGGATATTTTGGAGAAATCCTTGATGAATCTTCTGTAGAACCCTGCATGGCCAAGAAAACTTCTGATTCCCTTGACTATAGTGGGAGGTGGCAGCTTCTCTATCACCTCAATCTTTGTTTTATCTACCTCAATGCCTTTCTTAGAAATTTTATGTCCAAGAACAATGCCTTGTTGGACCATAAAATGGCACTTCTCCCAGTTCAGCACTAGGTTAGTCTCTTCACATAAAATGGCACTTCTCCATTGTATGCTCAATGAAATCAGAGAAGATGGCCATCATACACCTTTGAAAAGTAGCAGGTGCATTACAGAGGCCAAATGGCATCCTTCTGAAAGCAAATGTGCCATAGGGACAGGTGAAGGTAGTCTTTTCCTGATCTTCTGGTGCAATGGCAATCTAGTTGTAACCAGAATAAACATCACGGAATAGTAACAAACAAATATAAATACATGAGAACCACACACACTCATCTCAAGTCCACAATCAAACATATCACAACATTCAATAACAGTTCAACAGCATGTATTCATCATTTCAGTCACGTTAAATCCATAGTCATGCTTAGAGGGTGTCTTTCACATCAAAATGGCAATGGTACTCATACGAGTTAAGCCGCACGAAGCGTAGGGATCATGGGACATCCCAATTGCCTCAATTAATTCCAAAATACACACCATTCATGCATCAATCTACCCCCTTACCTCAATAAAGAAGTTCGAAGTATTGCAAGGCAAAAAAAATTGCCTACAACGACAATTCGGGCACCAAACGAGCACAGAGTAAAATTTATGGAAGAGCAAAAAACGGCTGGAAAAATAACAATTAGTATCACATATTTTTTTGGAACTTTTAAGTCTAAAACGAAATCAAAAGGAAGCAAAAAGAGTGACCAGAGAACGACATACCGAGACAAAGGGGTTATAAGGGGTCCGACGTCAACTTCACCGAATCGAGCAAAGGAGTAGTGGTTTCTAATGGTTTCGATGCGAACAATCCGAAAACGGCATCCGTTTTTCCAACCGAAAAACTGTGGTGTCCGAAAAAATGAAATTACAGTTCGCCCCGCAAAAATAAACGGACGAACGGAGATGCGGTTGAACGAACAGAGGCCAGAAACGAATTCTATAGTTGATTTCGAGTGGAAAAATGAAATTTGGCCCTAAGCCGCGATCTTGAATGAGAGAACAAGAAGGGAGAAATTGGAGCAAGGGTTTCGTAACTTTCTTAGACGGTTCTGTTTAGAAGACGATGAATAGTGGTATTTTAAAAGTGGACTGCGACGTGTGGAACGTGTTTCTGTGACAAAAACAAGAGCAGCAAAGCCCATTGTTTAAGTCAAACAAGGAATTTCAAAAAAAAAAAGGTAAGAAATAAATAAATGGGACACGCTGTACATACATATCCATACATATGTATTTTTTTTTTAAACAATTTTCACTAATAAAGAATTATTTCCGTATTACTCCTAAAATAGACTATCATTCTAAATTATTCATAATAAATTCAAGACTAATATTTAATCAAATAAAATAAAATAATATCGTTAAAATATACTAATTATTAAGGCAAACACATACAAGCGGTCACAAAACTATCAATATAAGCACACAATTTATAAGATCCTAAGAATTCAAATTTGAGGGTGTTACAATCCTCCCTCCCTTAAAAGAATTCCGTCCTCAGAATTATAACTAACCTGTAGTAAACAGCTGTGGGTAGAGTTCCTTCATCTTACTCTTCAATTCCCACGTCGCGCTTTCATCAGTCGCTCCGTTCCAAATAACTTTCACTAGAGGAATTTCCTTTCCTCGCAATTGTTTCACCTTCTGATCTTCTATTCTCTTTGGTAGCGTCTCAAACGTAAGATTCTCCTTCTACTGAATGGTGTCGGGTTCAATCACATGACTAGGATCGTATATGTATTTCTGAAGCTGCGGCACGTGAAATACATTGTGCAGATTTGACAGAAACGGCGACAATGCCCCTTGATAAGCTACCTCGCTAATCCTCTTCAAGATTTGGTAGGGGCCGATGAACCCAGGCGTTAGCTTCTTAGCTTTCATTACCCTTCCAACTCCCTTCGTGGGTGTAACCCGCAGGAACACATGATCTCCTTCTTGAAATACCAAATCCTTAGTCCTCTTATCATGATAACTTTTCTGTCTACTCTGCGCTGCTCGCATCTTCTCTTGAATCATCTTTACCTTCTCGGTCGTCTCTTATACCATCTCCAGTCCTAACACAAGCTGCTCGCCAGTCTCATACCAACATAATGGGGTTCTACACCTCCTCCCATACAGAGCCTCATACGGTGCCATCCCGATGTTGGAATGGAAACTGTTATTGTATGTAAACTCTATATGGGGTAGAAATTTCTCCTAGTTACCTCTCTTTTCCATAACACAGGCTCACAATAAATCCTCCAAGGATTGGGTTGTCCTCTCCGGCTGACCGTCAGTTTGCGAATGGTAAGCAGAACTCAACTTGAGTTTTGTTCCCAGAGCGGCATGCAAACTCTCCCAAAATCCTGATGTAAATCTAGGATCCCGATCCGACACAATGCTAGAGGGTACACCGTGTAGTCTAACGATCTCTCGGATGTATAACTTAGTCAACTTCTCTAGCGAGTACTCCATGTTCACTCTGATGAAATGAGCCACTTTAGTTAATCGATCTACCACTACCCAAATAGCGTCACAACCAGTTGGACTCCTCGAAAGTCCTGAAACAAAATCCATTGCAATGCTATCCCACTTCCACTCTGGAATAGGCAATGGTTGCAACTTCCCAGACGGCTTCTGATGTTCTATCTTGGACTTTTGACAAGTCAGACATGAATATACGAACTCAGCTATCTCTTTCTTCATTCTAGGCCACCAAAACATCTTCTTCAAGTCTTAGTACATTTTCGTGGCCCCGGGGTGAATACTCAAATTGCTTCTATGACGTTCCTCAAGAATCATCTTCTTAAATTTCGGAACATCAGGTACACAAATGCAATCACGGAATCTAAAAATTCCATCTGTGCCTTCAACAAAATTCTCTAACTTCCCCTGAGTCGTTAAGGTCATTTGATAAACTAAGAACAAATCTGTCCTCTGCCCTTCTCGGATCTGGTCTAGTAAATCATTAGTCACGTTCAACATACCATGCATGACGCTCACCAGAGTCCTCTTACAAACCAAGCTTAAATCCTTGAACTCTTCTATTAGTTCCATTTCCTTAACCATCATGGCTGAGCAATGTAAAGCCTTTCTACTTAATGCATCTGCCACCACGTTAGCCTTACTGAGATGGTAACTCAACTCAAACTCATAGTCATTCAAGAACTTAATCCACTTGCGCTGCCTCATGTTCAACTCTTTATGGTCAAACAGGTACTTCAAACTCTTGTGGTCGTTGAAGACCTCAAACCTAGACCTATACAAATAATGCCTCCAGATTTTCAGAGCAAAGACCACTGCTCCTAACTCCAGGTCACGAGTGGGGTAATTTCGTTCGTGTACCTTCAACTGTCGCGATGCATACGCCACCACCTTACTGTGTTGCATCAGGACTCCACCCAATCCTTGCTTAGAAGCATCGTAATATACCACAAACGGTTCACGAGGGTCTGGAAAAACTAACACCGATGCTGAAGTCAACCTGTTCTTTAACTCCTGAAAGCTCTCTTTACACGTAGCATCCCACACAAAAACTTGCCCTTTTCTTGTAAGGCGAGTCAACGGTAGTGCGATCTTCGAAAAACCTTCAATAAACCTTCTATAGTAGCCTGCCAATCCTAAGAAACTTTGGATTTCGGTCACAGACTTAGGGGCTTCCCAATGTAAAACAGCTTCAACATTGGTTGGATCAACTGCTATACCTCCCTTAGAGATCACATGTCCAAGAAAACTCACTTCCTCTAACCAAAACTCACACTTGGACAGCTTAGCATACAATTGGTCACACCAAAAGGAATAATCGAGTACTCATAGTGACCATAACGCGTCCGGAATGCGGTCTTCGGAATATCCTCCTGCTTTACCCAGACTTGATGATATCCAGACCTCAAATCAATCTTCGAGGATATACAAGCTCTCATCAGTTTAGTCCATAAGATCATCTATCCGTGGTAATGGGTAGCGATTCTTAATCGTAACTTTGTTTAGCTGCCGGTAGTCTACGCACAACCTCATAGAACTATCCTTCTTCTTTAACAACAAAATTGGTGCTCCTCAT
The DNA here is from genome assembly GCA_037113605.1 of Calophaca sinica. Lineage (NCBI taxonomy): Eukaryota > Viridiplantae > Streptophyta > Magnoliopsida > Fabales > Fabaceae > Calophaca > Calophaca sinica. The sequence goes on from CM073731.1 coordinate 119,935,556, forward strand.
GGTGACACACTAGGCCTCACAAACTTCTTTTCCAATATCTCTTCCAGTTGTTTCTTCAACTCTGCCAATTCCAATGGAGACATTCTGTAGGGTGCCATAGAGATAGGCCTCGTACCCGGAACAAGGTCAATTGCAAACTCCACATCTCGCTCCGGTGGTAAACTGTTAATTTCTTCGAAGACTCCCGGAAACTCGTAGACGGTCGAAATGTCCTTCACTTCTAATTTCTTCTCTGCCACCATGGCACATAACATCATATATGCTTGAGCTCCCTTCTTCAAAGATGACTCCACACGCTTAGCAGTTACAACACTTGGGTCCTTAGGCTCTGGTTCCATAAACATTACTGTCGTATCGAAGCAATTCAAGAACACTTGGTTAGTAGCTAACCAATCCATCCCGAGTATAATGTCTAACTTTCAAAGAGGTAGACACACCAGATCCACCACAAAACTTCTATCTCTAACCACAATAGTGCAATTCTTGCATGCGTAAGAAGTAACTATGGGTTTATGTGAAGGGAGGGCGACCTCCAAATCATAAGTAAGACGAGACACAGGCAGTCCCAAGGTTCTCACACAAGCGTGCAAGATGAAAGATGTGACGCACCAGAATCGAACAACACTAGTGTAGAAGTTCCTTGAATGAAACCAGTACCCTGGATAAGACTCTCTGATTCGGCTGCTTCGGCTCCTGTGAGGGCAAATACTCGACCAGTAGACTTCATCTTGTTGGCTTGAGACTTATGAGGCTTGCTCCCACTAGTTGGTTTTGACTTAGCTTCATCACAATCACGACTGATATGTCCAGGCTTGTTGCACTTGAAACCAATGACTTCGGTTTCCTTGCACTCCCGAGTGGAATGACCCTTGCCACATCTTCCACATCTAATCTGATCATATCCCCAAGTGCTTCCTCCAGTAGGTCTGCCTACAGAAAAGTTAGTCTTCTTGTTGCCTTCATACTTGAATCCCTTGCAGTTGGTGCTAAGGGTTGCTTCCCCTTGTGCTTCTGAGTAGACTTTTGATTCCCTATAGTATTTCTGACTGCAGTCACCCGCCCATTATAAGCATCCTCATAGTCTCTGGTCTTCTGAACTATATTCCCATAGTCATTAGGCTCCACAATAGCTATGCCCTGTTTGAGTTCAGGACGCAACCCACTCCTAAATTTCACACACTTGGAATGATCACTCACTACAATTTGATAGGGAGGGTAATAGTGGGACAACTCTTCAAACTTGGTAGCATATTCATCCACTAACATACTTCCCTGAGTCAAGGCTAAGAATTCAACCTCCTTCTTATCGCGAAGATCAGTAGGGAAGTAATTTTCCAAAAACCACTCCTTGAACAAATTCCAAGTAATAACAACTTCAGCATTCTCCAAGCGCTGGTGGGTGTTATCCCACCAATGTTCAGCCTCATCAGACAGCTTGAAAGTCGCAAAGGCCACCTTCTGAGCATCAGTGCAAGTCATCACCCTGAAAATTTTCTCCATCTCACGGATCCAGTGTTGTGCTCCTTCAGGGTCGAATGCTCCCTTGAATGACAGAGGGTCATTCTTTTGGAAGTCAGCAATGCCCGAAAATGGGTTGTCCTATCCCAATTGTTTTGGTTGCGTTCCATCGCCTTAGCAACCCGGCCTAAAGCCTCAGTCACAGCATGATCGGTCATGTTTGTCATTTCTCCCTTCATAGACAAACAATAGAAGCAAGGTTAGGTTCTATCTAAGCACATAAAATCTCATAACCGTATCTACTCTAATGTAGATATTCATATAAGAGCACACAGAGAATACATAATAGACTCATACCACGGCCTGAAGAACAAGCTGAGCTCTGATACCACTAAATACGACACCCTCTACCCCGCATATGATATTTACGAATAAAATATAGTAAAACGACGTGCATTAAATTTTCGGTCAATCAAAAATTTCAAACAAGGTAGAGTCATCACGCTCAACAATTAACATTGCGGAATAAAATCAAAGTGAATACAATGTCGATTCAAAAGAAATAAATAACAATGAATACCTTGATGACACAACTATTCAGAGATAACCCCCTAAATAATTACATCAAAAAAACAACAAGTAACTAAACAAATCAATAATAGCAAATAACAGAAACTCTAATCTACATGGCGATCACATCCACGAATCACTCCTCAGCCACATCATCATTTTCACCTGCAAGCTCGTCATCTAAACATGTGCAATGGCACTTGAGTAGCCACAACGAAGGGGTTGGAAATCGTGTACAAGAATGGTACTAACAGTATAGGAATTAACTAAGCAATGTGCATACAACAACATCTATACTTAACAACTTCACAATGACAATAATAATAACATTATGATATCTATAACAACAACACCATCATCAACAACCATGCATGAACACTTGTATAACAATGCAATCCTAAGACCGACCGACGCTTACACCGGAATGCATGGATCCAACTAAACTCAGGTAAGCGAGTGAGGGTGCCCCCGCCATTCATGATAACGCATAGTGTCTAGTCAGGGTGACCTGTTTATAACTGAGATGCCCCAGTAGTGCCCTACCTTTATATAAGACCCCTCTACCGAATCGGTCCGCAAGACCGGGTACCATGCCCTTTGTGGCCGTCATTAGTACATATCCACGTTGCTCACCGCCAAAAACAACAACAATGACACCTCATGATGCATGAACATATAATTAGACAAGGTGTCTATCAATTAACATCAACAACGTCAATCAACTCATCGAGTGATTGGCAACAACAACATCATATAGGTATCGCTTGTCAGTACGTCGACAAGCCTCCCTCAATCATAGAATGAACCAATTAATTATCCTATTTAACAATGTCAAATTTTAAGCCACCTTTTCTTTAATTCTACCTTTTAAACTTATGACTAATCCCACCTAAATTATTAGTGATAATTAATCTAAGGGGTTTATGTCATTATCTAACTCCTATGAATTTATAAAATTCATTTAGCAAGTCTATTAACTTAGTTTCTACAACTTAGTATTATTCTTAACAAAATTATCTACACAAAGATATCTAGGAACTCCTACTTTACTTGATGCATCATTTTCTTTTTATCTAAATCATTGCTCTAATTACAACTAATCTGACATGACTAATTAAATCTAATGCTAGCCTTTAACTTAGCTATTTAATCCTCTTTTTATCATTAGAAATTTCTGCATAATTTTTACTATACACTTATAATAACATATATATAATTACCAGCTCATCATAATAATGTACACACAATTATAATAATATGCACCACAATATTTTATGACTTATAGTAACATGGACAACATTGTAATAATATATATAAACATCAAAATATAAATACATGAGAACCACGCACATTCATCTCAAGTCCACAATCAAATATATCACAACATTTAATAACAGTTCAACAACATATATCCATCATTTGAGTCACGTTAAATCCATAGTCATGCTTAGAGGGTGTCTTTCACATCACAATGGCAATGGTACTCATATACGTTAAGCCGCGCGAAGCGTAGGGATCATGGGACATCCCAATTGCCTCAATTAATTCCAAAATACACACCATTCATAAATCCATCTACCCATTACCTCAATAAAGAAGTTCAAAGTATTGCAAGGCGAAGAAAATTGCCTACAACGACAATTCGGGCACCAAACGAGCACAGGGTAAAATTTACGGAAGAGCGAAACACGGCTTGAAAAAATAACAATTAGTATCACATATTTTTTTGGAATTTTTAAGGCTAAACCGAAATCAAAAGGAAGCAAAAAGAGTGACCAGAGAATGCCATACCAAGACAAAAGGGTTACAAGGGGTCCGACATCAACTTCACTGAATCGAGCAAAGGAGTAGTGGTTTCTAAAGATTTCAACGCGAGGAATCTGAAAATGGCGTCCATTTTCCCAACCGAAAACGGTGCTGTTCGAAAAAAGGAAATTACAGTTCGCCCCGCAAAAATAAACGCAACGAACGGAGCCGCGGTTGAACGAACAGAGGCCGGGAACGAATTCTATGGTTGATTTCGAGTGGGAAGATGAAATTTGGTGCTAAGCCGCAATCTAGAATGAGAGAACAAGAAGAGAGAAATTGGAGCAAGGGTTTCGTAACTTTCTTGGACGGTTCTGTTTAGAAGACAATGAATAGTGGTATTTTAGAAGTGGATTGCGATGTGTGGAACGTGTATCAGTGACAAAAACAAGAGCAGCAAACACTACAAGAAAACTGCGTATTACCGACGGACATTCACCGACGGCTTTAGTCCGTCGCTAAAAAAGCGGGATTTCCGACGGTCTTACCCGTCGGAAAACGCGACCCGTCGTATTCTGGATATTACCGACGGGTTAAGCCGTCGGAAAACCGCTTTTTAGAGACGGACTCATACCGTCGGTTAATGTCCGTCGGTAAACCGTGAATTTTGGAAAATTCCCGCTTGTTTTTGAATACCGACGGCTACGGACCGTCGGTAATGGGGATTTTTTCCGACGGGTTGGTCCGTCGGTAATCCCGTGTCGTTTACCAGCGGGTATAACCGTCGGTAAGTTTAAAATGGCCGTCGGTAAGCTCTTTATTTGGCCAGAACAGAATCCTTCTTCTTCATTCAGTCGCTTGGATCGCTTCTTCTACCCTCTCTTCGCATCCCCATCTTCAGTTCACAGCAACTTCACTCTCTTCACATCCCCATCTTCCCCGAGCTCGATGGTCACTTCCCCATCTGCGTAGCCATCAGTTTCCACTGCGTAGCCATCAGATCGCACGAATTGAAAACGGAAGCGAGAGGGAGAAGCCATCAGTGGAAGCCATCAGATCGCACGAAGTCAAAACGGAAGCGAGAGGGAGAACGGAGAAGCCATCAGTTTCCGCTTAAGCCTCCTCCACCGTCGCTTTCTGCTCCTCCACCGTCGCTTTCTGCTCCCAATCGCACCTCCTCCACCACACCCCTCCACGACACCTGCTCCTTGTCGTTTCGCTCCTTCTTCCACTTTCGCGTGGGTATGAAATGCTTCGATTTGATTTGCTCCTTCATCCGATTTGCTTGATTTTCTTCTATATTGAGCTCGACTTAGGGGGGGTATGAAATTTTTATCGTTTTCCATATGTAGATCGTATAAATTTTTTATCGTTTTCCATATGCAGAATCTAACAAACCTTGAGGTCCTTAGTAAATTGGTACATATTGTGATTGGTGTGCATTCTTAAAGAATTCTTAGTCATTAGTAAAGCATGAGAACCCTCAGTTTGTTCACTAGCTTAGAGAAGCACGTGTCTGTCGATTGTTTTTGGTGGCTGCATTATAAATTATTACACTGAAGAGTTTGATGTAAATTCTAGTACCTTATGCAAGACCTGTGTTAATGAAGCAAGGCTACAAGGTCATAGGATCTATGTTATGCATATGTAATATTATAGTCAGTCAATTTTATTTTCAAATTTGACAGCTAGACATGAATGTCAATTCTTCCATTAAGAATTTAACATCTGCAACATTTTTTGGTTCTTGCTTTTTACCAAAGATATGCTCAGTTGAGATCAAAAGTCTTGCTTTGCCAAGTTTTGAATTCTTGTTCCTTATAAAGTGACTTTTGAGAAAGAATTTTGGTGATTTTTCTTAGTCCCTATTTGTGATATGTATTAACAAAATTCTAATCATGAGAATTTTTATAATTAATATAGTTAATAACCAAGTAAAGTGGGAATAATAAAAGGCAAACATTTACTTAACTTCACCCATAAGTAAAAATATTACGTTAGTTTCTTAATTAAAAAGTGTTTTTACATGTCTGAAGGTGTTTAATAATATATATAATACATTTCAGTTTCTCAATAAAAGTTATATATATGACACAAATTAAACCGTAAAGTACCCTCCTTTTATAGGCTACTATGCTATGACCAATGAATGCAAGTTTGGTTTTAAATTCCTCCCCAATGTGAGTATGATATCAAAGTGTTATGTCATGGCTTTCCTTTGTCCGTTAATTCTAATTCAAGTTATATGTTAAGTTAGTCATTCGCCCAGCACTGTGATTTTGATTTCAATTATGCAGAAAACTAAATGGATTATTAATTTCGTATGAGCCAAAACCTCAAAGAATGATGTAATCGCATATAGGTAAGTTAATGCAGAGTAACACATGATTTGGCATGAGTCAAAACCTCAAAGAATGAAGAATTTGACACAGTCATGACTTATGAAGTTTAGGAAACTGGGATCTTGTCCAGCTTCTACACTCCAATAGTGATAGAAATGGGATCGGGATTTAGGTTTGGATGGGAAGCCTAAGGCTTGGAAAGTTTATGTTAGGAGGAATAGAAAAGTGAGTGGGAATGGAGAGTTAGAAAACTGAATGTAACTGATGTATGTAACTGCTTTGTCAAATGTAGTGTAGGGGTTATAATCCGTGTAGTGAGGGGAGAGAGAGGTACTTTTGGGAATTTGTAATTTTAGTTATGGGCAGAGTGCAACCATCTGAAGGAGCATTATGCTCTGTGGCAGTTAGGGAACTTATCCTTACTGTATTTGCTTTCTTCATCCATCCCAATTCTCTCTATTTCACTCACATTCCTGTTTTATTTCTTTTGTGCCTATTCTGGTTTCCTAACATTGGTCCAACCTGCCTTGGGGGATCATTTTAAAATTAGGGAATGAGAACTCTTATTTTTTTTTTCACTTCACAACCCGCGAGCCCATCCAACCCAACCCGGTCAACACCTGCCTCGCTCGTTCGCCATTTAGAAAATCATGGATTTTTTTTTGAAATCCAAACCATTCAAAGTGATCGGATCGGGCATCGGATTTGGCCAAAATCCATCCAAACCGGCCCATGTTCACCCCTAACTAAATTATTTATACAAAATTAATTAATAAAATTCGGCATGTATATTGGATTTTCTACTGGCTATGCTTATACCTAAGTAAAGGTGAGGCGTTTCTTGGTGATAGTTGGCTTTGTGTTACATAATATAATATATGCCAATTGCTAAAGCTGTGAATTTAGTTGTTTCATATATATCCATATTGTCAATGTCAATATTATAAGAGCACTCTTGTACTGGTGAGGACTTATATCCATATTGTCAATGTCAATATTTTAGAGTTTGCCTCCAAAAGTGGCTTGATTGTATTCGAAGGTGTGGACTTAAATCTGTGTTATTATTTATATATGTTCTTAATATGATTGTTCTTAGTTTTTAATTTTAATGGTGTGGTTTTGATATTCTTGTTTATATCTTATTAGTTTCTGCTAACACAAAAAGCTCTGTTTCATAGGCCTCTGAGTTCGCCACCTCCACCAGTTCGCCACTTGTACCACTAGGTATGCACTCTAACTCATGTCGGTTAACTCATTGGGTGGAAAAAGGGTTGTCTGTTGACCCCCACACCGACATGTTTATTTGTTTTCGTTCATAGTTCTCTCCACAGAGGGGATTTTGAAGTGTATTGTGTAATTGTCTAAATGATATGTACTGTGTAATTGTCTGCCAGTTCTGCTATTACTCATCAGTCACAATGCTTGTGAGTAAAGAGTGCAATTTTAATTTATGCTTGCCATTTCATTCATGGATATGGATATTGGTGATGTTGCTTGGCTGCAATTTGCTTTGCACATCTATCTGTACTTCTTTCCTTTGCCACTTCTGCTTGTCTAATTCTATCCTCTTTAAATGACCAAGTCGATTTTCTAATTCCAGTGTTGTTAATCGAGGATCGCGAAAAATAGCGTAAAATTGGTAGGATAGCGTAAAATAGCGGGCAGATAGCGTAAGCTAAATAGCGGGTGAAATAAATAAAATTATAAAATTATATATTAAAAAGTGACATATAATATTTAACGTTCAGCACAAAATCTGAAATGACATAATAAAATATTTATTTAATGAGCTATTTTTAGAAACTTAAGTGATTATTTATTCATAAATTACTTTAGAGGCTTATTAAAATAAAATGAAGAGAGCATATGAATATGTTTTATGTTGATATATTTGAATATTAATATCAGCATTTATTTTAAGTGATGTAAAATAAGTTTAAATAAACCTTGAATGAATAAGTAGCTCTTCCGTTTTAAGAAAATAAAATATATAAATTAAAATTGCAATATTGATTGAATTGTTAATAATTATTATTTATTGAAAAATAAAATATTTTATTTTATATATGGCGGATGGCGTAGTGGCAACTAAATGATTAACAAAACTACACACACAGTAAATGGACCATTGCTCAAAGAAACAAGACATATTTGAATTGGAAAGGACAAATAATAATAGAATTAAAAATAGATTTAAAGATAAAAAATAATTAAAAAGCAGAATTTTTAAGAGAAGAATTAAAAAAAATTCAATAAAAAAGAAATAAAAAATAACAACATTAAAAATTATCATATAAGAAATTAAATGAAAAAGGAAAATAAAATATTTTTTATTATATATATATATATATATATAATAAAACTAATTCTACCCTTGTCACTTCTGCTTGTCTAATTGTTATGTTAATCATTGATCGAATGGATGTTTGATATTTATTATTAGTATCGGAGAGAAGCCTTAGCTTCCCGTTTGAGGTTTAATATATTATTGAGTTCATATACTCTTTTAGGGTACCATGTGCTCATTGTATATTGAACCTTGAATTGTCCAACTCCGACAGTTTGGGAAAAAACTTTTTCTTTACTCGTATAATAATTGTTGCTTAATTCTCGTATCTTTATATTTGATGAAATTTCGGTTCGATTCATTTCCTTTTGTTCTCTGGGTGCATACTTGATTGCGGTGTTCATAATTGCGTTCATTTTGTGTACACAGAGACCAATGGGAAATGCTGCCGAAATTTTGTCAAGTATAAGATACGAGAATTAAGGAATGATTATTATACGAGTTCTGAAAAAGTTTTTCTCGAATGGGATAAGTCATACCATTTAAAGAAAGAGAGCGGTTGTAAGAACGTCGTCTTCGCTGAAATTGTCATTTTTTTGACATGCGAGAAGATGGAATATTTTCTTTCGAGTCGTAGTTGGATGTACGATAGGTTGTATCAGGGAGAGGGTTTGAAACCAGATTTTTGCTGGGGTTGCGTACTTTGTCCAAGTCGCAATGGCACATAAAGATTTCAAAACTAATGGAGGGATTAGATGTCCGTGCTTTAATTGCGATTGCGGAAGGATTAAGAGCTCAAGTGAGGTCACGCACCACTGTATTGATTGGATTTAGGCTTAATTACTGGATTTGGACTACACATGGTGAAAAGTTGTCTCACGTTGATTTAGGGGTTGGTGATAATTGCGAAGGTGCTTCAAGCGATTCACGTGGGTCGGGATGTGGTGAGCAGATTGAATTGATGCAAGATATGGTTTGTGATGCCTTGGGGGTGAACGTGTTATTCGAGGAGCAACAAAGATGATGACACAGATGAACTTCCAAATGAGATAGCACAAAAATTTTATAATCTATTGTTAGAAACAAACAAGCCGTTGTTTGAAGGGTCTACAGGACTCTAAGTTATCAATGTGTGTGAGGCTCTTAGCTCTTAAGTCCAAGCGTGGTGCTACCGAAGTGTGCTTGGATCTCGTGAACGAAAATGATGTTGGACTCGTCACCTATCAAAGATGGTTTGCCAAAAAGTTATTACGAGGCTAAAAGCTTAGTGTCCAAGTTGAAATTTGGAATCTAAAAGGATTGATTGTTGTGTGAGAGGGTGTATGTTGTATTACGACAATGAGTTTGGTAAAAACGATGGTGCGCTAGTTGAATGAAAATTTTGTGGTGAGCCTAGGTATATGTCACATATTAATAATCGGACGGGTAGACAAAAACTAGTTCCAGTGAAGGCAATGTTTTATTTACCAATTATTCCAAGGCTGCAGAGAATGTTTGCATCACCACAGACTGCAGACAAAATGACATGGCACTATGAGAATAAAAGCACTTCAGGTATGTTGCGCCACCCTTCTGATGGTGAAGCTTGGAAGCACTTTGATCGTGTGCATCCTGATTTTGCAGCAGATCCACCTGATTTTGCAGCAGATCCACGTAATGTACGACTTGGCTTATGCTCTGATGGTTTTACCCCGTATGTTCAATCCACGGCGAAACCTTATTCTTGCTGGCCAGTTATCATTACCCCATACAATCTTCCTCCCGAAATGTGCATGTCTAAGCCTTATATGTTCTTGACTTGTGTTATACCGGGTCCAGATAATCCGACAGATGGTATTGACATCTATTTAGAGCCTCTTATTGACGATCTCAAAAGGTTGTGGAATGGTGTTGTGACGTACGATATTGCACGAAAGAGGAATTTTACAATGAGGGCAGCGCTTATGTGGACCATTAATGACTTCCCTGCATATGGCATGTTGTCTGGTTGGGGTACACATGGTAAAATGGCATGTCCGCATTGCATGGAGCATACAAAGGCCTTTACCTTGAAATTTGGGGGGAAGAGTTCTTGGTTTGACTCACATCGCAGGTTTTTACCCGATGATCATGCATTTAGACGAAATAAGAACGCTTTCAAGAAGGGGGAAGTTGAATTAGATGGCCCGCCCCCAAGGTTGACACCAGAACATATCTGGGAAAGGGTTATGGAACTGCCCAAAATCACAGATTTTGGCAAATTGGATCGATTTGAAGGATATGGACAATGGCATAATTGGACAAAAAGAAGTATTTTTTGGGATCTGCCATACTGGAGAGATAATTTATTGAGACACAACCTTGATGTTATGCACATTGAGAAGAACTTTTTTGACAATGTTTTTCTCACAGTGATGAACGTCAGAGGAAAAACAAAAGACAATGAGAAGGCCAGACTAGACTTACCACTTTACTGTAGGCGAAAGGACTTGCATTTGACGAATCGGTCGGATGGGAAGACCCTGAAACCCAAAGCCTGTTACTCTTTAATCACGAGGAAGCCAAGTCGATCTGTCGGTGGATAAAAGAACTTCGGATGCGGATGGTTATTCTTCTAATTTGGGAGGATGTGCCGATGTGAACAAAGGAACCATCATTGGGATGAAAGGCCATGATTGTCATGTATTCATGGAGTGTTTACTTCCTATTGCATTTAGTTCCTTAGTCAAATGTTTTAAATCCACTTGGTGAACTCAGCCAATTCTTTAAAGATATGTGTTCTGCGACATTGAGAGAGGATGATCTCATAAGGATGGAACAGAACATACCAGTCATTCTTTGTAAGTTGGAGAGAATATTTCCCCCTGCTTTCTTTGATTCTATGGAGCATCTAGCAGTGCATCTTGCACATGAAGCTAGGCTTGGTGGACCGGTTCAATACAGATGGATGTATCCATTCGAAAGGTACTATAATAAAGTATTCTCTAAAATAACGGGTGATTTATTTGAAGGGTTAAATGTATCAATTTTTATCATCAGCGTTGTTATTTTGTAGATTTATGGGTGACTCAAAACGGTCGGTGAAAAATAAGGCCAGGGTTGAAGGATCTATTTGTGCAACTTACTTACACCGTGAGACAATCCATTTCTGTTCCCATTATTTTACGAACTTCATGTTGACACCAACAAATAGTAGGAACGAAGTAGAAATTGAAAGTGAAAGACACCCGCTTGCCTTATCAAAGATTTTGCCTTTCCTAGTCATGGTGGAAAGGAGGTGGATAACTGGATAACGGGCGAAGTGTGGAAGTCAGCCCACGTTCACGTGTTGATCAATTGTGCAGAAGTATCACCGTATCTAACGTATGTATCATTTTGACCACTTTCAATTTCTTTAATCCACAATTGCTCTTGATCATTTGTTTGATAATGACTTGGTCAGGGCATTCTTGTTAACTAAGCCCACAAGCGTACAAGACTCTTCTGCCTATATTCATGAATATTTCCCAACGTGGTTTAGGAACCAGGTATGTTTTTTGAGTCGTCATATATATATATATATTATTATTATTTATTGTTTGAAAATACAAAAATATTGTTTGAAAATAGGAACCATAATTTGTTTGCACATGGTGTGTACATAGGTGTATAGCGAGGCAGAATCCCCTAAAATCCAACACTTGAGAAATTTATCTCATGGTCCTAAATCACGTGTAAAAGAATGGCACACATTCTTTGTAAATGGATACAAATTCCAAACCCAGTCAAAAACAGAGGGGAAAAAAACAGTTAACAGCGGGGTTTATGTAAAAGGTGCCACAGATGGAGGTGAAGATGACTTTTACGGCGTGATTCAACATATATATGAACTGACGTACAATACTTTAGACTATACTAAAAAAATAGTGCTATTTTATTGTAATTGGTTTGATCCGTCAAATAGAGGCACAAGAGTGGATCGAAAATATAATACTGTTGACATACACATGAGCAGAAGATACCAAATGTTTGATCCGTTTATCATGGCACAACATGTAAGACAAGTGTATTATGTCCCTTATCCATCAACTCGAAGGGACAAACAAGGTTGGTGTGTCACAATAAAGATAAAACCACGGGGTCGCATTGAAGCAGATGATACAGAGGAAGAAGTGGCTTATCAAGTGGATGAGATGTCTCATGTCAATGTAGTAAATGAAGTGGAACCCATTACTCGACTACGTGACAATCCAATCACATATGAAGTTGTAGATGGGGATGAGGAATTAAATGAAGAAGTGGCAGAACCATCAGGATCTGAAGACGATGCCGAAATTGAGTGGGCAGAATGGGCAGATTGAAATTGTTTAACTTTTTACAATTTGAGAAATTAATGTGTAACAATATATTTTAATTTATCAGTTATTTTCATAACTTGTTTATTTTTATGGAATTCATTTGTAATATTGTTATGTTTATATATACTATATCATGATTGTTATTATTCAATTGCTCTATAGCCAGATATGGCATTGGGAGGTTCAGCAGCAGACCCCCCCATACCACCCAGTGGTGGTAAATGGAAGGGGAAGGGGATCGCCCTCGACCCCCTCGTCGTCGAGGCCGACCATCATTAGGCGTGACCTCATCGGGTTTTCGACGTTGTCATCTACACGCCGTCCCTAGTACATCTACGCCGAGACGACTGATACACCTCCGCACTAGACCTTTCTCGCACCACCTACACACTCAGGCACATTCGACACCAGGCACTGCACTGGGCACGCGTTCGGCACCTTTGCCTCACATTGACATGATCCCCACCCCGGGGTTCCAGCAGCCACATGGCGCTTCGAGTTCCCATGTTGTGCCTGATCCGGTGGCCGATGCTCATCAGTCCGATCATGATTATAGTACGGGCCATACACCTGATGACACTGATGTTGGGCAGGACGGGGAGGAGCAGGAGGTTCAGCAGGAGGAGGTTCTTGAGCAGGGGGAGGGCCAGGAGCCTGACACTCTTGAGATGTTGTATGATGGTCGAGTTCTTATCAGGCCATCTGGTAGAGGGTAAGTATTTGCAATTTATTCGAGTTATTAATAATTTACATGTATGTATATAAATATAATATATATATTTTTTTTTATTTAACATGTTTTTATTGTTCAGGTTTCTTCCCTCAAAGCCTGCTGCGTTAGCTATCACAGCAACAATTGAGGAGAATTACCAGGAGTTTTGGCCCACCTGGGGGACACTGAAGGATTTTGAGCGGGACCATATGTTTAATTCTTTCAGAGTAAGCTGCAATTTTTATTTTATTGCATATTATTTTATTTTCGTAAATTTCAATTATGTTTAATAATGTCTTATATTGATCTGACGAGGGTTGCTTGGGAGGAAAAAGATGAGGAGGCGATGGAGAAGAATTTTCATATGAAGGCCTCCCACCGCTTTTCTCGACATGCTTCGAGATGCCCGCATCGAGGATCGCCTGACCAGATTGGATAGGGACGAGCTCTGGCGGTGGTAGCGCATCGGAACTCCCGAGTTCCAGGCGACCAGCCAAGGCCAAGAAGAATAGGGCCTCGAGAAGGGTGGCGGCTTGCACACTGGAGGCGATGTCGATCGGTAGCGAAAGATTAGACTTATGCGTGTTATAAAATTGTTATTATTTTATTATTATTATTATTATTATTATTATTATTTATTTAAATTTTTTATTAATACAATCTCGATCGAGGAGGTTGGGAGAGAAGTTGATTGCACGAGCTTCATCTTGCAACTTCATCTGAAGAGAATCTTGGTGATTTCGTTGTGGCGTTCGAGGCGGACTCAAGTAATTATAAAATATAATAATTATTTTTTTAATAATGTTTATATTGTTTTGTTAAAAAAAAAAGATTTGACTTATTTGTTTGTTTAACAGGAGGAGTTTGAGGCGAGGATGTCTCAGCTTAGATCTCAGAGCTCATCATGTTCTCCATCTCAGAGCCCTGGCGATCTATCTACACCGAGGGTTTGGCGGAAGTGGTTGGCGGAAGAAGAAGGGCGCTTAGATGGTCTTGGCGACCTTGCCAAAGAACTACAAAGGGCCCGTCGCCTACACATCGGAGAGTCGTCGAGTAGTAGTCGCCACCGGTCGCTCTGCGCGGATGACCAGGAGATAGCCGAGTTGAAGCGGGCCGTGGCCCATGGCGAGCTTTTGACTCAGTCTTTGCGGCAGCGAAGCGGAATGTAGGTTGCTAGCTCGCCGGCTGACCTACTCGCCTCGGCCTCGACCTCGCCTCGCCTCGCCTCGCCTTCGCCTCTGCGTACTCATGGTCATGTTGATGATCCAGATGATGTAGAGGATCTCGATCATGATCAAGAGTACCAGGACTATTAGTTCTGTTTGTACTTATATTTTTTCATATTTTTGGATATCATTTTTTTTCTGTTTCGGATATTATTTTAGTTACTGATTTTTATTCGTTGAATTTTTTTATTTATTATGTTTTCTTTTTTTAATTTACTTTTTAGTTTACGTTATCACATTTTTATATATGGAAAATCAATTAATAATTAAATTAAATTAAATTACAAGTAATTTTTAATTAAATTAATAAATAAATATTTTTAATATGAGAGTAAATTATTTTTATAATTAAACAAATAAATAATTAAATTAATTAATTACTTAAAGAATAAAATTAATTTGGTTATTAATTAATAATTTTATTATTTTTATTAAAAATTCCCGATTACCGACGGCCTAAGCCGTCGGAAATATTTCAGATTTACCGACGGTCACGTCCGTCGGAAGTCCAACGACGGCTTTACCCGTCGGTAATCGACCTCATTTACCGACGGTTATACCCGTCGATATTACCGACGGTAAAGGAGAGTCCGTCGGTAATCCTTTGCGACGCCCATATTTCCGACGGGTTTTAGGCCGTCGGTTATCCGTCGGTAATACTGGATTACCGACGGCTTTTATGGATTACCGACGGCTTTAGGCCGTCGGTAATCCCGTGTTTTCTTGTAGTGAAAGCTCATTGTTTAAGTCAAACAAGGAATTTCAAAAAAAGGAAAAGGAAAGAAATAAATAAATGGAACACGCTGTACATACATATCCATACATATGTATATATATTTTTTTTAAACAATTTTCACTAATAAAGAATTATTTCCATATTACTCCTAAAATAGACTATTATTCTAAATTATTCATAATAAATTTAAGACTAATATTTAATCAAATAAATTAAAATAATATCCTTAAAATATACTAATTATTAAGGCAAACACACACAAGCGGTCACAAAACTATCAATATAAGCACACAATTTATAGGATCGTAAGAATTCAAATTTGAGGGTGTTACAATTGTTACTAGTTGGAGAATCTGTATGAATTATAGAAAGCTAAACAAAGCCACAAGAAAGGATCACCTCCCTTTGCCTTTCGTTGACTAAATGCTGGACAGGCTTGCTGGCCAACATTTTTATTATTTCCTTGATATTACATTGATGTCCATGTTACTATAAGTCATAAAATATTGTGGTGCATATTATTATAATCGTGTGTACATTATTATGATGAGCTGGTAAATATATATATGTTATTATAAGTGTATAGTGAAAATTATGCAGAAATTTCTAATGATAAAAAGGGGGTTAAATAGCTAAGTTAAAGGCTAGCATTAGATTTAATTAGTCATGTGAGATTAGTTGTAATTAAAGCAATGATTTAGATAAAAAGAAAATGATGCAACAAGTGAAGTAGGAGTTCCTAGATATCTTTGTGTAGATAATTTTGTTAAGAAAAATACTAAGTTGTAGAAACTAAGTTAAAAGACTTGCTAAATGAATTTTATAAATTCATAGGAGTTAGATAGTGACCCAAACCCCTTAGATTATTGATCACTAATAATTTAGGTGGGATTAGTCATAAGTTTAAAAGGTAGAATTAAAGAAAAGGTGGCTTAAAATTTGACGTTGTTAAATAGGATAATTAATTGGTTCATTCTATGATTGAGGGAGGCTTATCGACGTACTGAAAAGCGATACCTATATGATGTTGTTGTTACCAATCACTCGATGAGTTGATTGACGTTGTTGATGTTAATTGATAGATGCCTTGTCTGATTATATGTTCATGTATCATGAGGTGTCGTTGTTGTTGTTTTTGGCTGTGAACAACGTGGATACATACTAGTGATGGCCACAATGGGCCTGGTACCCGGCCTTGCGGGTCGATTCGGTAGAGGGGTCTTATATAAAGGCGGGGCACCACTGGGGGGTCTCAGTTATAAACTGGGTCACCCTGACTAGACACTATGCGTTATCATGAGTGGCGGGGGCACCCTCACTCGCTTACCTGAGTTTAGTTGGATCCACATGCATTCCGGAGTAGGCGTCAGTCGGTCTTTGGATTGCATTGTTATGCATGTGTTCATGCATGGTTATTGATGGTGGTGGTGTTGTTATAGATATCATAATGTTGTTGTTATTGTCATTGTTAAGTTGTTAAGTATAGATGTTGTTGTATGCGCATTGCTTAGTTAATTCTTATACTGTTAGTACCATTCTTGTACATGATTTCCAACCCCTTCGTTGTGGCTACTCATGTGCCATTGCACATGTTTAGATGACGAGCTTGTAGGTGAAGATGATGATGTGGCTGAGGAGTGATTCGTGGATGTGATCGCCACGTAGATTAGGACTTCCGTTATTTACTGTTATGGATTTGTTTAGTTAGTTGTTGTTTTTTTGATGTAATTATTTAGGGGTTCAGCTCTGAATAGTTGTGACATCGGGGGTATTCGTTGTTATTTATTTCTTTTGAATCGACATTGTATTCACTTTGATTTTATTCCACAATGTTAATTGTTGAGCGTGATGACTCTACCATGTTTGAAATTTTTGTTTGAGCAAAAATTTACTGCACGTCATTTTACTTTATTTTATTCTTAAATATCATATGTGGGGTAAAGGGTGTTACAACAATCTTGGTTGGTATCAATTCATTCTTCTCATTGGCAACCACAGTGACCCCTCGCTTCTTTGGAACACACTGAACTGGACTAACCCAAGAACTATCTGAGACTGGATATATGATTCTAGTATCCAACCATTTGATGATTTCCTTCTTAACTACCTCCTTCATCACAGGGTTAAGTCTTCTCTGTGCCTCTATGCTATTTTTGGAATTCTCCTCAAGAAAGATTCTGTGCATACGCAGTGTAGGACGTATGCCCTTAATGTCAGCCATTTGCCACCCTATAGCTTTCTTATGCTTCTTCAAAGCTGTATCCAACTCTACTTCCTGCTGTTCACTTAAGTCAGCAGCTATGATGACAGGAAGAGTGTTGTCTTCACCCAAATAGGCATATTTCAGATGTGGTGGCAGTATTTTTAACTCTAACTCAGGAGGTTTTTCAACAGAGGGAACATTGGCTTTGAAACTCTTGTCATTGAGTTCCAGTGATTCATATTTTCTGGCCCATAATTGATTCACCGGTGCTTTCTTTTCTGACTTCTTCTCTTGCTCGAGCTCACTATCAATGGTAGTCAATTCCTGTTTTAGCACATCTTTGTCCCTCAATAATTGATGTTGAACTAAAGAATCAATGGTTCTGACAAAGGAGCATTCCTCAACATTTTCTGCAGGATACTTGAGGGCATTGAGGACATTAAACTTGATCTCTTGGTCATTAACTCTCATAGTGAGTTTACCTTGCTGCACATCAATAAGTGTCTTCCCTGTGGCAAGGAATGGCCTGCCTAAAATGATAGGCACCTCAGCATTAGCTTCAAAATCTAGAATGATAAAGTCAGCAGTGAACACCAATTTATCCACTTTAACAAGCACATCTTCAATCTTCCCCTCTGGATAAGCTAAGGTTCTATCTGCCAGATGCAGAGTCAATGTTGTAGGCCTGGCTTTACCAATTCCAAGTTGCAGGAAGATGGACTTGGGCATTAAATTAATGCTTGCCCCCAAGTCACATAAAGCTCTCCCACAATAAGTGTTACCAATAGTGCAAGGAATGGTAAAACAGCCAGGATCTTTAAGTTTCTGTGGAATCTTACTTTTCATCAGCATACTGCATTCTTGAGTCATGGCAACTGTTTCAAACTTTCCCAACCTCCTCTTCTTGGTTTAAACATCCTTCATAAACTTAGTATAGTTTGACATTTGTTGCGAGGCATCAACTAATGGAATATTGATGTGTAATTGCTTCAACACATTAATCAATTTGTCAAACTGCTTGTCTTGATGGGCCTTCTTAAGTCTCTGAGGGAATGGTGGAGGTGGAACTTCAGGAGTTAATTTGTTGCTTGCAGTTGCTGGTGTGGTTTTCTCAACAGTTGACAGAATTGGTGCAGGGATAGCACCAGAATTCTGCTCTGTAGTTTTTAGCACTTCAGGTTCTTTTCCTGTTTCTTTTGAGGGCTGGCTAGTTGGTAACATCAAGTCTTTTGGAAGGACCTGGGAGTTCAGTACCACTCCTCAAATAAATAGCCTTGATTTGTTCTCCCCCTGATGGCTTGGCAGGTTCAGTAGCAGCAGACAAGAAACCACTTGGTCTTTGAGTTATGGCAGTGGCAATCTGCCCAATTTGATTCTCCAAGTTTTTAATTGTTGCTCCCTGACTCTGGTATTGGGCCTTAGTTTCATTCATGAAAGCCTTTAGCATGGCCTCCATTGAGTTATCTACAGCAGGAGCTACAGCTTTCTGAGCTGGTTGAGCAAGGAAACCAGGGGGATGTGTGGGCTTTGCAGGCACAGCAGCAGGTACTGCAGGATCATTGTTATTCCATGAAAAATTTGGGTGATTTTTCCACCCAGGGTTGTAGGTGTTAGAGTAAGGATTATTGTTTTTGTTGAAATTCTCTACATAATTGACAGATACAGGGTTGCTAGGGCACTCTTCATATAGATGATCTCCTCCATAGTAAATACAAGAAATAGCCTTAGCTTGAGCAGGTGCAGATTCTGTAGAGGTTGCAGGTGCTGTGGCAGGTGCTGTGATGGCACCTGCGGTATTCAGGTTTTTCAGCATATTTGCAATTGAAGCCACCTGTGCAGATAATGCTGTCATTTCACTCACTTTATGGACTCCAGCAACCTTCTTTGCAGCACTCAATCTGGCAGTAGGCCACTGATAGCTATTGGTAGCAATGGTCTCTATTTTCTCATAAGCATCATTGTATGATTGTACCAAAAGGGCACCACCAGAAGAGGCATCAAGCATGTCTCTTGTTCTTGCTGAAAGACCATTATAAAATGTTTCCATTTGAATGCAAATAGGTATGCCATGGTGAGGACATTTTCTGAGCAGCTCTTTAAATCTTTCCCAAGCCTCAAACAGTGATTCCTCTTCATTTTGCCTAAAAGATGTAATTTCATTCCTCATCATAGCATTCTTGATTGGAGGGAAATACTTGGTGAGAAATTTTTCTGCCATTCGATTCCAATCAGTGATAGAGTTAGGCTCCAACGAATTCAACCAAGCTTTAGCTCTATCCTTCAAGGAATATGGGAACAACCTAAGTCTGAAAGCATCATCTATTACTTCAGGAATTTTGAAATTACTGCACACTTCAAGGAATTGTTTCAAGTGCAAGTGAGTTTCTTCTTGAGGTGTACCACCAAATTGGGCCACACTTTGCAGCATTTGGAACATCATAGGCTTAAATTCAAAATGATTTGTAGTGATGTCATGCCTTACTATGCTAGTATGCATAGTTTGAGGATAAAAAACAGCATGGTCCCTCATTGGTTTGTCCCTGTCATTAGCAATGCCTATGACATCAGCTTGCAGCACCACCTCTTGGTACTAGTTGTGAACACTGTGCTCGAACTGAACACTGCTCTCATCAGGAATAGAGTCCTTAGTCAAAGGACCAGTGGCTGCCATAGCTACAGCAGCTCCTAATGCACTAAAGCCTTGTTGCTGCCTTAACAACCTTCTGAAAGTTATGTCAATCTCAGGATCCAACTGATATTCAGGTGTTGTATGTCTGCGCATGTGCAAAATTGTGCACTTACTGCTGACACAAACACCAAAAGAATTAGAGTATCCCAATTAACACCTACTAAATTCAAAACTATGTGATTTTAACCAATTCAATCCCCGGCAACGGTTTCAAAAACTTGTTGTTGAAAATAAAGACTTGTGCAAGTATACACAATCGTGAACAAGTAATATAAAGTAACAGAGATCGTTCCCACGAGGATTGATTAAGTTCTTTCACAAATTTTTCCTTTAGCAAGTGAGTTAGTGAGCAAAAAATAAAAATAGAAAATAAACATCAAGTTTTTGTGATAATATTGTTTAAACAGAAAAGTAATGAGCAATTGATTAAGTAAACTCTTGATAAAAAGTAGGTAGGAATCAGTTCAATTGTATATTCACCAAGTTGGTTCAGTGCCATCAATCAATGTCATGGCACCTGGGCGCAGGGCACTAATGTATGTACCTTTCAGTACTTTTACCAGGGTTAAGTAAAGGGTATCTTATGTCTAAGCCCCCATTATATTCCCCCTTGTCTTCTAAGTGTGACCCAAAACACCCTGTGAGACAGATTCCCTATGTCTAGTTCAATCAAAATTAATTAAAGTGTCCTTTAATCAATACCCCTCACATTAACTCATGAAATCAGCATATTAACATTTTTCAGCACTTAACATACATTTACCCAACAAAAGGTGATCAGACTTAGGTCAAGTATATAATCAATAAATTCGCATGAGTCAAAAGTGCAAAGGTAAAGACTGATAGATAATAACCAACAAGGTTTCAATACAATATCACATCATCCTAGCTTAAGAAAATTAGCTCATAATGAGCTTAGAAACAAAACAACAGAAACTGGTGCCAAAAATCGAATCCATGGCACTAAAGCTAAGAGTTAGAACTGTTACAGAATTTGATAAAACAGTAACAGAAGTAGCTCCCAGCTTTGTCAAGTCGAGTGGTTCTCCTATTCCAACAATGTCTTGCTAAAACTGCTAAATCAGTGGCTGTGCAAGAAGCTTCTCTCTAAGAAAATGGCCTTGAGCTTTGGTTAATGGTGCTTTGGAAGAGAGGAAGTAGAGTGCGGCTGTTCCTGAGAAGGGGATAGATGCTACCCTAAGGAATATCACAGTACCAGCCTGCCTCCCTTGATTAGGTCATTTCCCTTTTATAGTCTCTCCTCAAATGGGCTGACCAATGCTAATCCCAACGGAAGTTGAAATCCTGCACATGCAAAACACATCAAAATGCTTACAATGGCACACAAGTGCCTCAAACAGCTCCAAGCAAGGAAAATCACCTTATTTACACAATTCTAACAATTAAAGACTTTAAATTACTCTTAAACTCACATGATTCAAAGTCATAAAAGCATAAATAACTCTTATTTTTAAGAGTTATCGGTCACTAAGGGAGGCTGATAATGTGGGCGATGGGAGAGCCTAGCTTCCTAAAGCTTTTCCTCTTGGAGTTTAGAAAGAGCGAGCGTATGAAAATTTCAGGGACTGGAACTCCTGTACCTTCCAGCGAATATTCGAAGAGAAAGCTTAAAGAAAACAGCTAAAAAGGAAGGGCGGGGGAAGACCCACAATGCAATTAGCCAAACTCTCAAATTCAGAGAGATAGGAATCGACGGTACCGCGTTGAACGAGCTTGAATAACGCTCCTTTGGGTCGTCATAGAGAGATAGTGTGCATCGCAACTCTAAAGCCTGTAGAAAATTAGCCCAAGATAGAAGTTGGCCATTGGTGAACATCAACTGGTACCAACTAAGGGCAGGGCCATCAAGATAAAAATAGGTGATCTGAATGTGTTCCTATTCGGGGGTGTTGTGATAATCAAAGAATTGGTTGATTTTAAAGATCCAACCCATGGTTTCAGATCCATTGAAACAGGTAATATCTAATTTCGGGAAAACTTTGGAGTTAAGGGAGCTCTTGGAGGAAGTGCGGCAGTAGCTACTAAAATCAGAGGAGGAAGAGGAATGAGTCTCTAACGAAGCCAACTTAGTGAGGACTTCATCAAGTTTGGAGGTTAAAGTGTGTTGTTAATGCTATAGCGAAGTGACAGCTTCCTCCAAACGTTCGACTAAAGAAGAGGAACGAGTGGTGCCAGTCATGGTGAGAATGGAAGGGTTCAAATGATGAAAGCACCAATTGATAGGTAATAGATGATCCTGTATTTAGATGCCATGACCTACCTCCAAAAAAGAAAAGGGAAAAATATAATTTTATTGATTGGTTCTCTACTCATCAAGTGATACTCGATCACTATATATAGCATCTAATCCATGAATATAATGCAACAACAAATAACATCATAATTTACAAATAACAGAAGCAAATCTAACAAAACCAATAGCTGGGTGACAACACGCCAATTCTAAATAACAGACTCAGCCTATGTTTGGTTGTGTCGAAAGCCCATGGACGCACGTTGCCACACTTATAACGCAATTCAATTTTGATGTCTAAAATTGATTTTATGTGAAGCAAGAAATACTAACATTTACGGTGGATGCAAATCAATTTTACCTACTTCTTATAGACATGTTCCCTGGCTGCCCTTCGTTACCTTTTTTATTTTGTTTTTGGTAGATTTTTTTTTTAACGTCATGTCTTCTTTTTTTATATAATAAACATTATGTCTTTGCTTAGCAAATCACTGCATCAGATCATGTCATAATTTTCTTTTTTAAATTGTAAGTCATGTTTTTGTTAACTTTAAATGTTTGTAATTGTTAATTAAAAATATTTAAAAAATCTATGACATAACTTTTTTTTAAAAATAAAAAATTAATTATCTTCAAAAATTTAAATAGTTTCTTTAAAAAGCTATGCTAATATTTAAATATTATACAATTATATTAAATTTAATAATTTAACAAAAATTTAAAAAGTTATCTGAAATGGAAATAAACCTAGTTTGAAACACACTTGTTAGGACCCATTTTGGTAATTTCATACCCAAAAGTAATTTTCATTCAAACTATCCAAATAATATGAATTGATAAATTTTTTTTTTGAATCTATCTAAATATAAATCACGTTATCTTCAACTCACTTTTAAACAAAATCAATTTTACAAAATCAATTCGGTCAAAATCAATTTTTCACACTGCATAAACAAAAACTCACTCAATAGCTTATTGACAAGCGCCCCAATAAGTAACTCCGGGAATCTTGCAAGTGGCATTTCCCTTGCTTAGTGAATGTAATCATCCATCCAGGTGGCCTTTTGATGATCCTATTGGGTTTTTCCATGGTACTAACAGAAACACCAGGCCTCTCCAGAATTGGGCTTGGGTTCGTAGTATTTTGACTATCAGAAAACATTTGATTTTGAAGCACATACGTACTAAATTTATCAGTCTAAAATATAAGCAAAAAATTTAGACTAAATACATAATTTTTTTTCTTATATTTTAGATCGGAGAGAGTATATAATATTATTTTTTAATTAAAAAGACCTTGGTACAAAATTTGAGGAGTTTCAGAAAACATCCACGTCCTTATTCGTACCTATACGACCTCTGCAAGTTTAGAGGAGGCATCACAGAGCATCTGAAGGGAGTTCTGGACATCCCGAATAGTCTTGAGTTGTGTTGAATCTCTTTTTGTATGGCCAAGGAATGCGGATTCGTTGCAGTCAAGTGAATCACCTATTCGCACATTCATACAATTCTCAACCATCCGATTCAACATACAGTCCAGATCATTTCATTTTGGCTTAAATACTAATTTAGTTCCTTAACTTATTTTTGAGGTTCAATTTAGTCCTTTAACTATTTTTTGGGCCAAATAAGTCCTTTAAGTTTTTAAGTTGGGTCAAATAAGTCTTTTTCGGCCTTTAAGTTTTTAAGTTGGGCCAAATAGATCCTTTAATTTTTTAAATAGGGTCAAATGGGTCATTGTCACGTAAGACCTATTTGGCCCAACTTAAAAACTTAAAGGACTTATTTGGCCCAACCTAAAAACTTAAAGGACCTATTTGGCTAACTTAAAAACTTAAAGGCCAAAAAGGACCTATTTGGCCCAACTTAAAAACTTAAAGGACTTATTTGGCCTAAAAATAGTTAAAGGACCAAAGTGAACCTAAAAAAAAAAATTAAGTGAACAAAATGGTATTTAAGCATTTCGTTTTTTAATTCGGTCGCGATAACCACATTTATGGCCACTGTATTGCACACCGTAGTCCGTACGTGTACGGACCGTATGTCAGTACATGTACGGATATTTTTACTTTTTTTTGTTTCAAAAAAAAATTTAAAAAAAAAATCCAAAAAAAACTTTTTTCCCAAAAAAAATATTAACCACTTACATAAACGGTACAGATAGTACGAAACTGCGGTGTGCAATAGGGTGTATGTATAAGTGGTGTGCATTTTTGTTTTTTTATTTCCCACATTCTGCCCACGCAACGTCGTCTCGAACGTTCGCGTTTGGTTTCCCTTTCTTCGTCCCGCGAATAATTGTTCACTTCCCCGACGTTGCTCCATTGCAAATCGTTCTGCATTCTACCTCCACCGACAAACAAAATGTTCCCTTCCTCTATGTCGCTACTGTTATGGTGACCCATCAAGCTCGATGTCCTATCACCGCTTCGCCTCTACGCAACACCTTACTCCAAGAAGAACTTCTGGTCTAATCGCATCGTATTGCGAATTTTCTCAACGAGGCTGGGATATTGGGGTTTCAATGATTGCATAGAAGTGTGAGTCTGGGGTTTCAAGATATTTGGGATTTCGGGATATTGGGAATAGAAGTGTTCCAAAATTTTGTAAAATTCTGTTGTCGATGCAAGAAAGGGAACGAGGTAACTATCAAAATTTTGACCTTGGCGTTTCTCCTCCGCTCCTCAATATAATGGCGTTTTGCATTTTCTGATATCTGATGGAAAATTTTGTTTATCTTTGCAATACCTCTTTCAACAGGTTCTACCACATGTGAAAGGGTCTAATGTGTAGATATTTTGCTCAAGAAGTAGAAAATACAGATTTTGGTATATGCTGTAATCAACCTGCTATTCGGATGTATTCTGTTAAATTGTATCAAATTGTATTGCTTGTATCAAGTTGCAGCACCTAGTTTGGCCTTATTATAAAGTCTTTCAGCCATTCTATTTAGCCATGTGAAAGTAAAGTATACAAGAAGTTAAAAACAATTAACTTTTTTTTTTTTTTTTTTGCTCTCCCAATGTCTGTTATGTCCACAATTGAAAATAGTGTGACTTTTCCTAAGTTTATTCACTCAAAGCTACTGGTTAATATAATTGTGAAATAATTCTACTTCTTTATGGCTGATGTTCTACTTGCAATCCTGATACACTCCAATTGGTAAATGCCCCTGTTCGAGTAGGGGTTAACTCCAGAAAGTAAGGAAGGAGAAAATAGAATTGAACAAAAGGTAATATTTCTTCTCTGCCTCATTCATTGGCAATCTATTACATTATATAAGTGAACATGTTGCCTATAATCAAGGTACGCCAGATGTATGCATCCTAGTTAATGAAGAATAACATGTGAGGTAATAGCAGAATTGGCAATTCACTGCATATCGATTATATACTATCTTTTCACTTTTAGTAGTTCACGATTCTCTACTAAACTTGTGCTTAATCTGCACTTAGTTTGTGATAGTCTATGTGCACCTATTTTGCACCCAAATTAATGTCTCGGCCTTTTTTTATTTTATAAAGAAACAGCTTGTATAGTGAAATGTCAGCCTTGTATCGTAAAAGTGTACCTCACCTTCCTCGGTATTTTGTCATGATAGCAAAAAAAAAACAAATGTGCTCTTGCTATATGTACAGTAGAGAAAACAAAAGCACCTCTAACTACCTAATCATTAGTATTCATAAAGTAAGTGTATCTTTGGCAAGATAGTACATATCTCTTCCTTATAAGCATTGACTTCACTGGTTGCCAACAAGCACTGCATCATGCAGCAATGAGTAAAAGACCGCATAAATGACTGCATAAAATAAAAGAAACTTCTAATTCTTCAAGCAACTCAAAAAAGCCATTCCTGGATGGAAGATTTGCATTTTGCACTGCTCTTCATTCATCATTAGGCGACCCCTGTATTATTAAAGTAAAAGACTCAATATCATTCCAAGCTACAAATAAATAAAAATCTTTTTTTCATAATAATAAGTGATCTTACTATCAATAATATCAATAATTGGGTGAAGGTTTGACTTAAAGATTCAACATTTTTTTGTCCATTTGACTTAAAGATTCAACATTCTTTATTGAACATTCTTCATTGAACATGAAAAGTTAGAACATAAAAATGCAAACAATGTGGGAAAAAAAAAAAGTTACTGCAACCAATTATTTTACATACCCTAGATCTTTGACTCGATGACGGTTTTATAGTTGGAGCTCTTCTTTCTTTTTTTACTGATGCTCAACCCAACTCTTTATCCTTTTATGTCTTTTCAACCCCAATCGACTCTTAAACCCCTTTGCTTGTGTCACATTCTCTAATCATAGTGGAGCAAAGTTGTCTGTATCATTGTGTTCTACATAGTTTGGGATCTTCTGAAACCTCATTTCTCCTTACATCAAGTACAATACCGTTGCATGCATTTCTTGTCCATCTCTTTAGGATTTATTGGTCAGGGACACATTTAACATCATTTACCTCAAATACCTTCAAAGTATGACAACAAAGCGTTCCAAAAGTCTCAAACTTTCTACAAGTGCATGATATGGTGGATTGTACAGGATCAAATAGTACTTTCCACTCTCCTTCCTTACCGACCATGGTAATAACATATTCAAATGGAAGCTGGGATACATTTCTTTCTCATATGCAGGCAGCTAAAAATAAAGCAAACTCATCATTAAATAGCTCAAAAATTGTCAGTGTGTATACATGTGCCAGTTGAATTAGAATTGGAGAGTGTTCATATCTCAACCTTGGTAGTTTATGACGAGACTCATATTCACATACTAACTCATTATATCGTTTATCCTTAACAACTCTCTCAAAGTGTTTGAAGAATTGTGTGACATTAACATTTGGTGTCATGCAAGCCTTAAAATTTGAATTCAAACTCTCACTAAGTTGAGTACTTTGCATTCCAAGGGTGAGTGCTTCCTTCATGTGACATGCTGCCCATTTTTCCTTGATAGCACATACCGATTTCAACCAATTATTTTCATTAACATCAAATTCTGCAACCAGTTTCCTCCAAGCTGCCTCAAACTTTTCTTCTAGGTCGTAATCATACATGCACTTCTTAAAATCAGTTAAGAAGTGATTTCCTTTTTTCATCAAGTTACCAAGGTGTTTGATTCCATGTTGCATCAAATGCCATGTACATAACCCATGTCGAGTCTCTGGCATCACCTCAACTAGTGCTTTAGCCATTGTTTGGTCTTGGTCAGTGAATAAAGTTTGAGATTTTTTGTTTCCATGTGCTTCGAGGAATGTTTTAAATAACCATTTGAATGATTCAGTGGTTTCATCGTACAAAAGTACGGCCCCAAAAATGGTTGTGCCTCTATAATGGCTGAAGCCTGAAAACATTGTCAATGGTCGATTAGCTCGATTGGTGCAATATGTTGTATCTTTGGATGGCACCTTGCCAAAATATCCATAGTCTAAGATCATTCTTGCATCAGCCCAAAACACATTTGTGACCTATTCATCGCAGTCCATTTGATATGCATGGTAAAATGATGGATTCTCTAATAACTGACGTTGAAAATACTGCATAAGACTACCAAATTCCCCATACACCATGCTATGTTGTCTTCTTGCTTGGAGATAGTTCTTGACATCCAACCGTGTATATCCAAGATTAGTTCTTCCTCCCGCATGTGCATTCATATGCTGAAATGAAGCCTTTTGCACCAGTCCAGAGTCCTCTGCCATTTCAATCTCATGTGCTTGAACTTCATTTATTTTACGATGCGATGCTAAGATGTGTGTTGTTTATGCAAGCTGTAAAGGGTGGTTATGGTCCTCTACGAACTCTTGAATTACATACTTCTCATTCTTTGTACTAAGTGCAATTCTTGCATTGCAATCAGTTCTTGTTTCTTGTTTCTGTCCTAGGCTTCTTAACCAAAAAGGATCTCTTATCTTTCTTACGATTACCCTCCTTGCAACCTATGTTGTATAGGTACGGGTACGGGGATATGGGATTTTTGAAAAAACTAAGGTATGAGTACATCAATATAATTTATAATTTTTTACATAAATTATATATATAAAGAAATTAAAATAATAAAAAGTGACATAGTTTTTTTTTTAAAAAAACAATAATCTGATTAGAATGTTCAAAACCTTACGAATAAACAAGTTTTTTCGGTCAACTATAAATAAACAAGTTTAAAAAACAAAAATATGAGTAGTAAAAAAATAAGAGATGGTGGACCATACAACTAGATAGGCCCAAAACTTTCAAAATAATAACCCTAATCCTATTTGACACAAAAGCTCTTGGAATCCGCGGCACCGTGTCTCACTTACTTCTCATATGTGCTTTCCAGTGCCCCTCGCAGTCTATCATTTTTTCTCATGTCTTCCATTTTCACCATTTACGTTTCCCCTCTTTTTTATTGTTTTTGTCGGCTGAAACTAGGTTTTTATATAGAAAAAAAAATAGGTACGTATTTGGTATGTACCATACGTATATCCATACCTGGTACATACCCGATACTAGTACTCTACCATTTTTTGCGTACCCATGCTTCAGAGTTTGCAACAAACAAATCCACATGATCTAATGGAGCCGTCTGTTTTTTTTTTATTCGTGTATTGTTTTCTAACTCCAAGGCCAATTTTTTTTACCCTAATCAACCCAAAATTGACAAGCTGCATCTACACTGTCAAATTCCATATCAACACTTGGTCCTGTAACAATTGTCATTGTTGCATCAAACCTGTAATGTTTAATATATATTGAAGTTATAAACAAAACACAATAAAACTTTAAATACAAATTACAATTAAATAATTGAACTTTAAACAAGAGAATTTATATAACTATATTATTTTTTGGGTACTTTTCAAAAGTTATTAATGTCTATTTTTAGATGTTGTCTGTGTCAAAAAAAAAATTGAATGAAATACACATATACTAGCCTCTAAAAAAAAGAAATAAAACCCGGTAAAAAAAAGAAAAAAAATATATTGTTGATTTGACATGAAAAGGACGATATGCAGGGATGGGACTATTACTTGCTAAATTGGTTTTGACCAAGGATATCAAAACTGGACCGGACGTCAAACCGGTAATGATACTAGTTTAAGGTTCAATAATCTGACCGGGGTCGAACCAGAGTCGGGCCGGAATTAATTAAATATAATCTTAAAAATGTTAATATAATATATAAAGTAATAATAAACAAAAAAATTCAACTCCACTTAAAAATTTCACCAGTTAACATATAATATTTAAGTTCCACAACAAAAAATAATATTTACTAGCAGAAATTATGGTCTTTGTACGTCACAATCACGTCAACGTTGTTCAACGAACCTGTTAGGGCAACTTTATCGGTGGTTTCTTATCACTGTTGCTTGGTTTCTTAAAAAAATTTGCTGATGTGGCTGAATTCCCATGTGCACCGTTTTTCAATATTGTGGTCAAAGCAACTATCTCACACACGGTTGTTTAAAAATAGCCAATGCTGACTAGGAGAGAGATAGAGACAACAATTCTTTTAATACTGTGTTTGTCAGTTTGGACACGCAAATTAAGCAACGCCATAAAGATGGCCTTAGGAAAGTCATTTGCTTCCCTTCCCCTGTATTTTCGATTTTTCTTCCACCCAATAAGCCCCTGGTTTAGTTCTTAAATGTCACTTGTGAATCACTAAACTTACCCCACATATATAGGAACCAACAAACCGATACACCCACATCATGACACAAAAACAACTTCATAGTCACATATATATACACCAATATTCAGAACTGATCAAACTTCAAAGCTATAACATTAACATGAGTGCAATAATCAGAGCTTGGATCGTAACATCAAACATAGGTGATAGGAGCAATGGAGGCCTTGAAAACCAACTTGGGGTGTGCAGGTGGAATTTCTCTTTGTGGTCTTTGCAGTAACATGCCAAGAGCAATATCAGATCATGCACTCAGGCGACGAAATTGTCTTCTGCCTCTTCTGTTGTTGTTCCCAATTACGAGGTGAGGAGAACTAATTAAGGAAGATTCCATGAGAAAAGTGATAGACTTGAGTTGTTGGGGCCCCAATGAGGGCAACGTGTTAAGCTATTAAAAGCTTGCTTTGTGGGCTGCTAGCTGTAGTCCCATATGGACCAGGTAAAATAAGAAAAATACGATGTGGTTCTTATAAATAGAGCTTGAGAGGCCACAAAATAAGTCAAAAAAGATTGGCTTTTTCTACCCACACCCCCCATTGGACTAGTCACACCCTCCTGTCAGCTTTTTTGTTGATGAAAAGACTAAAAAACCCCTACCCCCAAACCTAATCTCCAGCCACAGCCCTGAACTCCATCCTCACAGCCTGAATTCCATCCTCATTCACTACCAATTTTGTTTTTTAATATATCTCTCTCTCCCACGCTCTCTCCCATCCATTGTGACCCAGGTCCGATTCTCACCTCCACCATTTTCGTTGGTGGCGCAACCCACTCCTACGACGGTGGACGGTGAGCCGTCTGTTTTTTTTTCTTCACCTGCGAATCGTCCGTGAATTGAATTCACGTACTCACACGTGAATTCAATTCACGTAATAGTTGTTTTTTACATTCGTCTAACTTCACGTAAATTAAATTCACGGAAGGATAATTGGTAAACTTCTTACGTAAATTCAATTTACGGAACATCCGTAAATTCAATTCACGGAAGGAACGTAAATTCAATTCACGGAAGAATATAATTTGTAAACTGGTTACGTGAATTCAATTTACGGAACATCCGTAAATTCAATTCACGGAAGTAACGTAAATTCAATTCACGGAAGAATATAATTTGTAAACTGGTTACGTAAATTAAATTCACGGAACATCCGTAAATTCAATTTACGGAACATCCGTAAATTCAATTCACGGAAGAATATAATTTGTAAACCTGTTACGTAAATTAAATTCACGGAACATCCGTAAATTAAATTCACGGAAGAATATAATTTGTAAACCTGTTACGTAAATTCAATTAACGGAACACACGTAAATTAAATTTACGGAACGTACGTAAATTCAATTCACAGACGGTTATAATTTTTAAACTACTCTCGTAAATTCAAATAACGTACGTTCCGTAAATTCAATTTACGGATATTCCGTAAATTCAATTTGCGGAACATACGTAAATTCAATTTACGAATGCTGAAATATTTGATTTCAATTTTGTACAGCTTTAAAACAATTCTAAAATATTGTGAATGTTTTCCATGCAGTAAATGGAGGTCGATCAAGATAATTTTGATGAAGTGGATGACGGTGTGGAATACGAAAATACTGAATTCGAAGTGGATTGTACTGAAAAATTTACCACGGACAATGTAATTAATTTTTGTCTCTAGCCTTTAGCAAATTTACATTGTTGCAAGTATTTGTTTCAACTTTGTCATTTTTCTTTATAGGTGTTTGCCACGCGAAGTGATTTGTTACAATGGGCTAGAAATGTTGGGAAGGAAAATGGAATAGTTGTGGTGACTATTAGATCTGAAACAGCAACAGGACGTTCAGGAACAAAGACAAAATTAGTCCTTGGTTGTGAAAGAAGTGGCAAATACAGACCTGGGAAGAACCTTGACCTGGCGAGGAGTACGGGCACCAAAAAATGTGATTGTCCCTTTAGATTGAAAGGGAGACCCACGAGTGGCGGTGAAGGATGGATCCTGATTGTATCATGTGGGTTGCACAACCACGAGTTGGCTGAAACATTTGTTGGCCATTCTTTTGTTGGTCGTTTGTCATGTGAAGAAAAGACTTTATTAGAAGGCATGGAAAAGAATATGGTTAAACCGAGAAACATTTTGCTAACAATGAAGAATAATAATGCTGAGAATATGACTACTATGAAGCAGATTTACAATGCACGACAAGCATATCGGTCATCCATTAGAGGTAATAGAAGCGAAATGCAAGAACCATCAAGTTGATGGACCGCGATCGTTATGTCTATCGATATAGGTTGGTGGAAGGTTCTAATGAACTCAGAGACATTTTACGGACACATCCAGATGCCATCACCCTTGTCAATACCTTCCACCTTGTGTTGATTATTGACAAGACATACAAGACTTGTCGATACCGCTTGCCACTACTTGAGATTGTCGGAGTTACATCGATCGGATTGACATTTTCGATGGCCTTCCATATTTACGTAACGAGCGACCGATAACTTTGCATGGGCACTCTTGATGTTGAAAGAACAGATTACAAGCGGTGATGTCGAGGTCATCGCATCGATAGAGACCTTGGCTTGATGAACGCGTGCGTCTTGTTTTTCCCTACGCGTACAACTTATTATGCTTGTTTCATGTGTGCAAGAACGTGAGGGCCAAGTGCAAGACTCTTGTTGCCCCGAAGAAGAAACAGGAAGAGGTCATGGATGCATGGGATGCTCTTGTGAGGTGTTCTGACGCAGCTGAGTATATAAAGCAGTTAGGTGTGTTTGAACGTATTTGTCATGATTCTCCTTATTTCTATGATTATGTGATACAACAGTGGTTGAAATCTCACAAGGAAAAATTTGTTGAGGCATGGACAAACCAGGTGATGCACTTAGGGAACACGACGACAAATAGGTATAATGATATATCTTGTGCAATCAAACAAACAATTATACAACCATCACTTATTTTGTGTTATTGTCTTTGTTGTTTCTTAATAGGGTCGAGTCTGCACACTGGAGTTTGAAGAGGTTGTTGCAAGATAGTATGGGTGACCTTTGCAGTGTTTGGGATGCTGTTTCAAGCAAGATCATACTACAGCACACTGAAATAAAGGCATCGTTCCAGAAAAGCATAGTTGTACAAGAACATCGACATAGTAGCAGATTGTATGCCCATTTGCGTGGCGTTGTATCAAGGAGTGCATTGATGCACATTACCAATGAATTTGACCGTGTTAAGTATGTTGGTATTGATAAGTCCTTATGTGGTTGCATCATTAGGAAGACACATGGATTGCCATGTGCTTGTGAGCTTGCCATTTACAGTATGATGCTTGCCGCCATTCCTTTGGACACGGTTCATATTTTTTGGAGGAGCTTAAATTTTGTTGATGAAGGTTTTAGTAAGTCCTCAGTTTTGTCTTTAAAATCAGAGTTAGAAGTCTTAGAACAAACATTTGATAGGCTTGATGTATCTGGTAAAATTGCACTCAAGGGTAGGGTGCTCGAGCTAGTATTCCCAGCAACCACCTCAATGTATCCACCTCCTGCAAAGGTAAAAACAAAGGGTGCACCGAAAAAGGGGAAAGGTAAGTTGTCCGCCTTACGAAAGGCGGAGAAAAAAGAGAAATCAACAAGGCGTGACCTATCATATTGGGAACGTGTGGATGATTATTTTGGATGTAGTGGAGTAAAGGCATGCGGTACTCAGTCATCGATCCATAAAGTTATCCGACCTACTGTTGCTTCCAGTCATAAACCACCTAGTGTTGAATCGGTCCCTAGTGTTGAGCAACCTAGGGTGTTCCTATATGGGAGTGGTACCTGTGGAGAACCATCCTTTTATTTCTAATGTCGTGGATGCTCGGTGGCAGCGGAAATTGTGGGTATCGTTGTGTTGGTGCCTTGCTAGGTAGGGGTGAGGAATCTTGGCCTGAAATCCGTCACGAGTTGATCATGGAACTTCAGCAGTGGGCCGGTGATTATTCGAGGCTTTTTGGCGGTGAGTCCTGGGTGTACCACCTTATTGACTCTTTATATGTTCATGATGTTGTAAGATATGATAACTGGATGACCTTCCAGAAATGGGATATGTAATTGCTTCAACATATAACGTTGTCCTGGTCAGTTTATCGCTAGGCCAACCGTTGACTTTTCTTCCACTTAGACGTGGACCGTCTACATCCTGTATTCCCCGCATCCCGATTGCTTTTGTTAAGCAGTGTCACTTTGTGCAGGTACTAAAACCTTTATGTATCACACAAGTTGCTATAATTATTTGTTTTTTTTTCAAATAAATTAATTTATACAATTGTCCCATCATGGCAGGTTCATTTGCAGTGTGATGCGCCAATACCTCCTCCAACAAGCCTATGGAGACAGTGTGCCTATGAAGATGCCCGCACATGGGAGGCTCTTTGCGTTCCACACATACAACATCAAGTTGCGAATATTTCCACTTACCGAGACGCCTCATATAAACCTTGCGGATGGTGATATTACTTAATAGCCTTTTTACATTATTGTAATTACTTCTACCGACACTTTTGTGTTTTTGCGTATTGTATCGTTTAGTTTAAGTATCTGTGACTAGTCCACAAATCTGTAATTTTTCTTAAGTACCTATTATCAATTTACTCTAAATATACTCCAAAATATAAAGCCGCTACAGGCAAACATACAATACGCCATAGGTCCACAGATCACTGGGAATACGCCAAAGGTACCAAAATATAAAGCCACTTCTGGAACAAATATACAATACAGGCAATCACCGGGAATCTCGACCTCTCTTCCTGCTCTCACATATGTCCTACTCCAACGCCCACCACCCGATGCGCATTTGCGTCCGCAGAGGCATCCCACGATCATGGTCCTTTGTGGATCAAATGCATCAACTCCCTGGCGATTGGCATCCCATCGGTGAGATGTGCAAGTCCATAAGAGTCCGCATGAGCTCAACCATCCTCATATGTCTCAGCGCAATAAATAACAATGACCATAGATATATAAAGTATAATGTCATTTTATAAGCTAACAATGTAAGTTATAAACGTACTCAGTACCTGGTGATGGATCTGGTTTGGACTCCGAGCAGTAATCGGATCTGCCGCAGTGGAGCATGTCGTGGGATGATGAAGGGGTGGGAGATCCTGCAAAACCAGTCCATATAATCGGCGCCTTGTCCCGGTGCACTACTGGGATGGCCGTGAATCACGTGAATACCATCGCTGCGTGAACATGATGCCCATCTCCCCCGGCGTGGTCGTATGAACTGTGATGTCGCTCGGTGAGGGCGGAATGGTCTGAATAAACCCGTACTGGCGCAGGACCCTATCGTGAGATGTGCGGACATATCACGGACCCCATCCGATCCATCCTCTCAGATAGCGATGCCTCTGAAAAGGCCATAAGGCTCTATGGCCGTCGTATGGGGTTCAGCACACGGACTCGTCTGTCAGCAGATCCAACTGCCTCCTAAAAGGAAGTACAAGCCCCCTAAGCCTCTTCGGTTGCCATCGAAGAGCCTGTGGTTGGGCCTCATTATAACCTGGGTGCTCCTTCTTGCAGTCGTCACATAGATCTGGAAAATGAGCATATATCCAAGCCTGTAGAAACACAAACAACATGTTGCTTCAAACGCAACCAACATGTTAGTCTAATGAGCATATAACTGAAAAAAGGTTCACAGAAAACACAACAAAATAAATACTGCAGGAGAGTCGGATAAGCAATAGTCTTTGTGTGGTGAAGACTGGACTCGCATAAGTTGTCATACAAGTGTGCAAGGCCTGCAGCGCCCCAAGCATATCCTCCACAGCTGTCCAAGTCCCTAAAACACTCCAGAAAAGCAACGTTGACTGCAAATGCACTCTTGTCGCTAAACAGTGTGCACCCAACTATGCACAACCACTACAAGAAATAGCGGGATTACCGACGGCCAAAAGCCGTCGGTAATCCACAAATACCGTCGGTAATAAAAAAATTCTGACGGATTACCGACGGATATTAGGCCGTCGGTAAACTGCGCGTCGCAAATGCATACCGACGGCTTTAACCCGTCGGTAAATTTCCGACGGTTTTAACCCGTCGGAATTTCCGATGCCATTTCCGACGGCTTTAAGCCGTCGGTAAGTTTCCGACGGTTTTAACCCGTCGGTAATTCCGATGACATTTCCGACGGCCATGACCGTCGGTAAATCCGAACTTAAATTTTTTTTTGAAAATTGTTTAAATATTTATTTTTATTAAAAAATTATTTACTTTTTAAATTATTTAATTTTAATTTCTGTAATCAATTTAATTTATTTATCCATTTAATTAACGATTACTAGTTATCACATTTAATAATTAATTTCTTTCTGTATTTAAAAATGTAATGCGATAACATAACTATAAAACAAATTAAAAAAAGCGTAACAAATAAATAAAAAATTCGACGAACAAAACAGTAATAAAAAATATCCGAAAATATAAAAAAATATCAATACAAACATAACTAATAGTCCTGATAATCATGATCATGATCACTATCACTATCTACATCATCGACATGATCACCAGTACTATGAGGCGGAGGCGGTGGAGGAGGCGGCTGGCGAGCTAGCAAATGGTACAGATCCTCCTGTCGCTGCAGCACCTGAGCCAAAATGGCAGCCGTTCGTGAGCCTCCTCTCGCTGGGCGGCCGCGATCCGCCGCCGCGGCCGCTAATCGCCGCTTTGCTGGCCATGGCCCGCTTCAACTCTGCTATCTCCCGCTCATCCGCGGCAGAAGACGATCGGGCGACTCTCTCCAAGAGAAGCGTGGGCCCTTTCTTGTAGTTCTTTGGCAAGGTCGCCCGGCCGTATAAGCGACCCTTCTTCTTGCCGCCAACAACATTCGCCCAAACCATCGGCGACGCATTGGATCCTCTGGGCTCGAGGCGAGGGAACATGAGGATGTGCGAGATCTAACCCGAGACATCCTCGCCTCAAACTCCTCTGTCAAACATAAACAAATTAGTCAATTTTTATTGTAATAAAACAATATAAACATTGTTAAAAACTATTCATTATGTTTTATAATTACAGGTCCGCCTCGACCGCTCATCGACAAACTCACCGGTACCTCTCTAATATGAGTTGCACGATGGAGCTCGCATAACCGAACCTCCTTTGCAACTTTGAGGCTGTAATTATTTAATAAAAAAGCTTAACTAAATAATAATAATAATAATAATAATAATAATATAAAACATACAAGTCGAGTGCGTCTTTGCCACCGACCGAATGAACCTCCAAAGATGCAAGCTCCCACCCTTTTCGTGAGGCTCTATTCTTCTTCGCCTTCTCGCTACGCCTTGAACTCGTGGGAGTTCCAGTGCGCTTGTATTTCTTTGCGGATCTCATCTCCTATCCAAGTGGGCTGCCCATTGAGGCGGGCATCTCTAAGCATATCGGATAGGCGGTGGGAAGCCTTCATATGGAAGTTCTTCTTGATCTGCTCCTCTGCTCTTCCTTCCAAGAAACCTCTCTCTGTATGAATATAATACGTTATTAAAAATAATTGAGATTCATGAAATAAAAATAATATGCAACAAAAAAATAAACAACTTACTCGAAAGAATTGAACATATGCCTTCGCCACCATCAGCGTCCCAGGTGGGCGATAAATTGTGGTAATTTTGCTCAATTACTTAAGTGATAGCCTTCACAGGTGGCTTTGTGGAAGGAACCTAAACAATAACAACATACCAAACAAGTTAAAAATATATAGGTTAAAGCGTAATTTTAGTCCCTTATCCTTTTTAGTTTTCATTTAAGTCCATTAAGTTATAAAAATTACTTCAATTTAGTCCTTTCTTTTAATTATTCTTTTTGTCTTGCATTTAAATATCATCTTACACGTGGCGGTTTGTTTTATTTTATTTTATTTTTCTCGCCACATGTCGGATGGTGATTCGTCTAAGAAAATATGAATAAATAAACAGAAAAAGCGAAATTGATGTGATTTTTGAAGTTTAAGGGACTTAAATGAAAACTAAAAAAGATAAGGGACGAAATTGAAAACTAAAAAAGATAAGGGGCAAAAATGTGTATTCAACCTACATACTCACCCTCTACTGGCACGATAGCAACTTCGGCCATCATACAAAGATCGAATATCATCAACGACCTCCGCTTCATCCTTTCCGCCAACCTCCTCGCCCCGTTTGAACCGGTCGATCAGTGCCTGGCCCACACTATACTCCTGATCGGACACATGAATGCTCGCACCGCCTCAAACACAAAATGAGAGGAAGAAGCGGCAAGTGTCTGCTGGAACCCTGGGTGGGCATCATGTAAATGGGTGTCGATGCGTAAGGTCTGCGCATCTTTGTGTAGGTGCCCAATGTGGCGTAGGCTGCGTAGGGGCGAACTCGTTGGAGCCTGTAGACGTAGATGTATGCGACGGCCATTTGTGTGGATGACAACATTGCATAGCCAGCATCATCAATCCTAATAATGTTCGGCCTCCGACGACGAGGGGGGTCGACAGTGATGCCATTTCCCTTCCGTTGACCACTACTGGGTGGTCGGAGCCTGAACCTCCTGATGCCATATATGTCTATAGAGCAATTCAATAATAACAGTCATGAAATATTATATTTAAACATAACAATATTAAAAATGAATTCCAAAAAATAAACAAGTTATATGAAAATAACTGACAAAATAAAATATGTTGTTAGACATTAAATTCTCTAATTGTAAAAAGTTAAACAAATTTATTACGCCCATTCGCCCACTCGCCCGGCATCGTCTTGAGATATTGATGGTTCCGCCCCTTCTTCATTTAATTCCTCATCTCCATTTACATCTTCATATGTGATTGGATCGTCACGTAGTCGAGAAATGGGTTCAACTTCGTTTACTACGTTGACATGAGACATCTCATCCACTTGATAAGCCACTTCTTCCTGTGGATCATCTGCTTCAATGCGACCCCTTGGTTTTGTCTTTATTGCAACACACCAACCTTGTTTGTCCCTTCGAGTTGACGGATAAGGGACATAATACACCTATCTTACATGTTGTGCTATGATAAACGGATCAAATATTTGGTATCTTCTGCTCATGCATATGTCAACAGTATTATATTTGCGATCCATTCTTGTGCCTCTACTTGATGGATCAAACCAATTACAATAAAATAGCACTATTCTTTTAGTATAGTCTAAAGTATTGTACGCCAGCTCATATATATGTTGAATCACGCCGTAGAAGTCGTCTTCACCTCCCTCTGTGG
This sequence comes from Calophaca sinica, assembly GCA_037113605.1. NCBI lineage: Eukaryota > Viridiplantae > Streptophyta > Magnoliopsida > Fabales > Fabaceae > Calophaca > Calophaca sinica. The sequence goes on from CM073731.1 coordinate 119,975,032, forward strand.
CACCTTTTACATAAACTCCATTTAACTGTTTTTCCCCTCTGTTTTTGGTGAGTTTGAAATTTGTAAATCAAGCATTTAAATCGTGTGCCATTCTTTTACACGTGATTTAGGACCATGAGATAAATTTCTCAAGTGTTCGATTATGGGCGATTCTGACTCGCTATACACCTGCGTATACACATGCACAAGTGATTTATGGTTCCTTTTTGCAAACAATCTTTTGTATTTTCAAACAACAAATAGTTGAAATAGGACTAAAAATACATACCTAGCTCCTAAACCACATTGAGAAATATTCATGAATATAGGCAGAAGAGTCTTGTTCGCTTGTGGGCTTAGTTAACAAGAATGCCCTGAACAAGTCATTATCAAACAAATGATCATGAATAGGTGTGGACTAAATAAATTGAAAGTGGTCAAAAGTATACATACGTAAGATATGGTGATACTTTCAAGACAGTTGATCAACACGTGAACGTGTGCTGACTTCCAATCTTCTCCCGTTAACCAGGACTTCAGCTCCTTTCCAGCATGACGACCGGGAAGGCAAAACATTGATAAGGCCAGCGGATGTCTTTCACTTTCAATTTCTATTTCATTCCTATTATTTGTTGGTGTCAGCATGAAATTCGTAAAATAATGGGAACAGAAATGAATTGTCTCACGGTGTAAGTAAGTTGCACAAATAGATCCTTCAACTCTGGCCTTATTTTTCACCGACCGTTTTGAGTCACCCATAAATCTACAGAATAACAAGGTTGGTGATCAACATTTAACCCGGGGCAGTGAATAATTATGTTAAAGAATATTTGATTATATTACCTTTCGAATGGATACATCCATCTGTATTGAACCGGTCCACCAAGCCTAGCTTCATGTGCAAGATGCACTGGGAGATGTTCCATAGAGTCAAAGAAACCAGGGGAAAATATTCTCTCCAACTTACAAAGAATGACTGGTATGTTCTGCTCCATCTTGATAAGATCATCATCTCTCAATGTTGCAGAACACAAATCTTTAAAAATTGGTGAGTTACGTAAGTGGATTTAAAATATTTGACTACAGGGAACTAAATGCAATAGGAAGTAAACACTCCATGAATACATGACAATTATGGCTTTTCATCCCAATCATTGTTCTTTTGTTCACATCAAGACATCTTGCCAAATTAGAAGAATAACCGCCTGGCATTCAAGTTCTTTTATCCACCGGCTGATCGACATAGCTTCCTCAGCAGTTAAAGAGTAACAGGCTTTGGGTTTGGGGTTTTCCCATTCGGTGAGTCGTCAAATGCAAGTCCGTTAAACTTCTGATAAAGTGGTAAGTCGGTCTGGCCTTATCATTGTCTTTCGTTCTTCCTCTAACGTTCATCACCGTGAGAAAAACATTGTCAAAAAGTTCTTCTCAATGTGCATAACATCAAGGTTGTGTCTCAACAAATTATCTTTCCAATACGGCAAATCCCAAAAATACTTCTTTTAGTCCAATTGTGCCATTGTCCATATCCTTCAAATCGATCCAATTCACCAAAATCATGATTTTTGGCGGATCCATAACTCGGTAAAAATCATTCGGATGTCAACCTCGGGGCGCCATCTAATTCAAATTCCCTTCTTGAAGGCGTTCTTATTCCGTCTAAATGGATGATTTCTTTGGTAAAAACTCGCGATGTGAGTCAAACCAAGAACTCTTCCCCCCAAATTTCAAGGTAAAGGCCTTTGTATGCTCCATGCAATGTGGACATGCCATCTTACCATGAGTACCCCAACCAGACAACATGCCATATGCAGGGAAGTCATTAATGGTCCACATAAGAGCTGCCCTCATTGTAAAGTTCTTCTTTCGTGCAACATCATAAGTCACAACGCCATTCCACAACCTTTTGAGATCGTCAATGAGGAATTTGTAAGTAGATGTCAATACCATCTGTTGGATTATCCGGACCGGTATAATACAAGTCAAGAACATATAGGGCTTAGACATGCACATATCAGGAGGAAGATTGTATGGGGTAACAATAACTGGCCAGCAAGAATAAGGTTTCGCCGTTGATTGAACATATGGGGTAAAACCATCAGAGCATAAGCCAAGTCGTACATTACGTGGATCTGCTGCAAATTCGGGATTCACACGATCAAAGTGCTTCCAAGCTTCACCATCACAAGGATGTCGCAACATACAGAAGTGCTTTTAGTCTCATAGTGCCAAGTCATTTTGTCTGCGATGCGTGTTGACGCAAACATTCTCTGCTGACCTTGGAATAATTGGCAAATAAAACATTGCCTTAGTGGAACTGGTTTTTGTCTACCCTTCCCATTATCGGTATGTGACATATACCTTGGCTCACCACAGAATTTGCATTCAACCAGTAGCTTATCGTTTTACCAAATTCATTGTCGTAATATAACATACACCCTCTCACACAACAATCAATCCTTTTAGATTCCAACCCCAATTTGGACACTAAGCTTTTAGCCTCGTAATAACTTTTGGCAAACCATCTCGATAGGTGACGAGTCCAACATCATCTTCGTTCACGAGATCCAAGCACACATCCGTAGCACCATGAGTTGGACTTGAGAGCTAAAAGTCTCACACACATTGATAACTTAGAGTCGTGGACCCTTCAAACAACGGCTTATTTGTTTCTAACAAGAGATTATAAAATCTTTGTGCAGTCTCATTTGGAAGTTCATCTGTGTCATCATCTTGTGGCTCCTCGAATGATCGTTGACCCCAAGGCATCACAAACCATATTTTGCATCAATTCAATCTGCTCACCATATCCCGTATCTACGCAATTACTTGAAGCACATGTGCAATTATCGCCAACCCCTAATCCAACCCGAGGTAACTCTTCACCATGTCTAGTCCAAATCCGGTAATTAGGCACAAATCCAACTCTCTGCCAGGTGCGGCATGACCTCTCTGGGCTCTTGATCTTTCTGCAATCGCATTTAAGGCACGGACACCTAATCCCTCCATTAATTTGAAATCTTCGTGTGCCATTGCGACTTGAACGAAGTGATCAATCCCATCGCAAAAGATTGTTTCAAACCCCTCTTCCGGATACAACCTATCGTACATCCAACTACGATTGAAGGAAAAAATTCCATCTTACGCATGTCAAAAAAATGACAATTTCAAAGAAAGACGACATTCTTACAACCGCTCTCTTTCTTTAAATGGTATGACCTATCCCATTCGAGGAAAAACTTTTTCAGAACTCGTATAATAGTCATTAGTAATTCTCATATCTTATACTTGACAAAATTTTAAGAAGATTTCCCATTGGTCTCGAGTACACAAAATGATCGTGATTAGGAACAAGGCAATCAAGTATGCACCCAGAGAACAAAAGGAAATGAATCTAACCGAAATTTCATCAAATATCAAGATACGAGAATCAAGCAACAACTATTATACAAGTAAAGAAAAAGTTTTTTCCTAGCTGTCCGACTTGGACAATTCAAGGTTCAATATACAATGAACACGTGGTATCTAAAAGAGTACACGCACTCAATAATATATTGAACCTCAAACGGGAAGCTAAGGCTTTTCTCCGATACTAATAACAACAATCAAACATCCATTTCATCAATAATTAAAAAGTAACATGTTGAAAGTTGACATCCTCTTAAACGAAAGAAGTTAACAAGCATACCGACGGAAAAGGGAGCATAAATTCTTTTAACAATTTTTGTTTTCATAGTGGTTTGGCTTAGTATATGCCATGCAATTAGAGCTCCTATATGGTCACATCTACCATACATCCTAATCCTTTAATTGGCCAAAAACAATCATTTTACATTTCTGCGGTTAAAAAACTAGCCTAGCACCAGAATCTACTACATTAACCAAGGCGGAGTTGATGGTATCTCTAAACAACATAAAATTGGTTACTTTATTATTTTTAAAAAAATAAGATCATCACATAATTAAATTCATCAAATATAGGATTTTAATAGTTTATAATTAGTGTCTGATACGATTAATTTGGGAATCAATTTCCTCGTAATTCATGTCTTTGTGTAATAATATGTCTTTCATTTGTTAAATTTTTAGTTTAATAAACGTTGTTTGTATTTACTGATATAGTATATAGTTATAATCTGTAAATATTTTGGAGATTAATATGGTTACTATCTTAATATAAATTGGTTTCTTCAAGTATAGCGAGACGTAGCATGAACATAGGATCGAGAGATTCACTTACTTGAAATTGAGTTTATGTGTTGCTTGCTAAATGAATAATCTACATGCTACCTTACTCTAACATAAAATATACATCAAACAAAATTCCCTCTGTGGAGAGAAGTAAATCGAGTGATTCCTTCTCTCTTTTACTTTTCTTTCAACTTAAAAGAAAAAGTATCGACATATATTATCCAGAAAGAGGGGTTTTGAATCAATTAATGAAGTTCATTTTTCAAAAACATCATTAAAAAAAATGAAATGAGATTTTTTGAAACATAGGAAAAGGTGATCTATTGAGTCATTTATACGAATCCAAAATATTATGATTATGAAGAACTCAACGGGACCCCTCGAATTCGTCAAAAATATTATCTAGACGCGTGAATAAATTGACCTTAAAACAACAACGATTAATTACGATTGCTATAAAACAAGCTCGTATTTTATCTGCGTTACCCTTTCTTATTCCGGTACCTTTTGTTAATAATAAAATTACTTCAATTTAAAAAAAGCGAGTCGACCACTAGAACTACTACTGTTTTTAAAAAAAAATATGTTTTTTTTAAAAAAAAAGAGTTACTCTTCAATTGAATTCAATTTTGAATCGAAAATCAATTTCAATGTGGATTGATATCTTGTTTGAAAACTACGACAACTATACATCACTTCAACATAAAACATCCTTTGTTAGCCAAAACACACATCACCTCAAAATTCTCTCTCGAGAGAGAACTATGAAGCAAATCAAATAAATATGTCGGTGTGGGGGTCAACAGCCAACCCTTTTCCACCCAATGAGTCAACCGACATTTCGTTAGAGTGCATACCTAATTCTCAGAACAAGAGAGTGTCCACGTCCTTCGATGTGAGTGGCAGTCTCGGAGCAATGTCGTGGCCTCGAACTAAAAATACAGAAAAAACATAGAAAATTTTAACTAACAAGCTACCAAATAGCAATCAACAAAAATGAGCAGGATGCCAACCAAACAACAATCATGTTATAAAATAATTCCAAATAAACCCCAAGTAAGCTTTTTGGCTTTCACTATTTTTATCAAATCATGAATTCTCAAAAGCTATTTAACCTCCTCATGTAAAACATATAATAGAGCATAATAGAGTGGTGATGGTGGTGGTGGCGGCCTGGTTTCGCGAACAATCGTTGAAACGTTGGAATAATTAGAACTTAGGCTTAAGACAAAAATTAAATAGAAAAGCACAAATGTAAAGACATACATCATATATTATCCTAATACATTTATCCAATTAAAATGTTAAAGCAGTCAAATACTAATGTACATAACATGCATAATATAAAATAGAGGCTAGCTAGTGGCGGCTCCTTGAGAGGGTCCCAGGACAAAATCAGGCGGTAGAATCCTCAGAAGGAGTCGATGGAGTGTAATCTGCTACGGTGGGAGAATATTTTGGTGTGGGCGGAGTGTAATCCTCTCCGATTGGAGAATACTCAGGTGAGGTCGAGTGTAATCCTCTCCGATTGGAGAATACTCCGGTGTGGATGGAGTATACTCCAAGATCTCATCGTCATCGCTGGAGACCTGAACGATGTATGTCCCTCGATGAGCATCACTGGCAGCTACAGGCCTCCTGGGATCACCATACTTGGTCATCAAATCACGATCCTCAAAGACGATCCTTAGTCCTGATGACAAAGCTATTTCGATACTCCCTCGCAGACATCATCGGCCTCCTAGAAGGCATAGGAGGATCACGATGGCGAGCATCGCGATCCTCAATCGTCACAAAGCTATTCCGATACTCCCTTGCAGGCATCATCGGCCTCCTGGAAGCCCTACCTCGACCACGGTTTCCATCTAAAGACATTGTCTGTTTGTTGTCAACATTGGTCAGTCATGAGCATATAAACTAAAAATAATCGAATTACAACAAAACGAACAAAGGCATAGGTTTGCAGTATTTAAGACTTTATTCCAATATTTTTTTCAATATTTTTTTCAAATCATGATGCTAACCGAAAGCGAGGATGCGCCAACTAGAATTGTTTTTTCCCTTCTAATTAGCATGCTTAAGACAAACTTTTAACCTTGGACATAATATAAGTATCCTAAACTTTTAAAACAACTAACAATCCACAAAATCAATAAGAAGCGAGCAACCGTCAAACAACTAACAATCCACAAAATCAATAACAGCAGAACAACCATCAAACAACTAATAATCTCACGCGATTACTACTCTTGCAAAGCTACTAAAACAAAAATCAAATACCAACAACAGGGAATACAAACAAACCTTAGTTCCCAAAATCACGAGAACACAAAATTGGAGGTCAAGCCACAAAGAATACCGTGATGCACCAAAAACCTTCAAAATCACGTCAAAAACCTTCAAATCACTTCAAGAACTTTCAATCGTTCTGAAACATCGAAAAGGAACACCAAATCAATTTGGGATTCGGAAGAAAAAACACGAACAAAGAATGACAGAATAGAGACAGAGAATGAAGCGGTGGTGGCAGAGGTGGCGGCACCACGGTCTTTGTGGAGGTGGCGCGGAAGGTCTTGTGGAGGTGGTGGCGGCGGACGCGTGGTCTTTGTGGAGGTGGCGGCGAGATGGTGTTACGTGGAGGTGGCGGATAGAGAGAGAGATGAGAGCGAGAGAGAAAGACGGAACCACGGTGGTGGTGGTGGTGGCGACTAAGGCGTGGTGGTGTGGGCGCGGTGGTGGTGGTGGTGGTGGTGGTGGTGAAAACGACGTGAGCAGAGAGAATAGAGAGAATAGAGTGGTGGTGGTGGTGGCGGCCTGGTGGTGGTGTGGGCGTGGTGGTGGTGGCGGCGTAGTGGTGGGGCGGAGGAAGAGAGGGAAGTGAAGAGAAGAGGGATGAAGATGGAGGAGAGAATAGTGAGCAGAGAGAATAGAGAGAATAGAGTGGTGGTGGTGGTGGCGGCCTGGTGGTGGTGTGGGCGTGGTGGTGGTGGCGGCGTAGTGGTGGGAGGCGGAGGAAGAGAGGAAGTGAAAGAGAAGAGGGATGAAGATGGAGGAGAAAGGAAGGCCTGGCTTCGATTATTATCGCGCGTGCAAGCGGCTTTCTGAAGCGGTCTGGCCGTCGGTAAAGCTGACCGGCATTAAGCGGGTTTTTAACTTACCGACGGTATAAGGCCGTCGGTATTTGAAAAATAGGCGCGTAAATGAAATATCTTTGAAATTACCGACGGGCATTGACCGTCGGTAAATTTACCGACGGACTTGTTGTTTTACCGACGGCTTGGCCGTCGGAAAATCCAACGTTTAACCGACGGTCTCTGACCGTCGGTATATGCCCGTCGGTAAATCCGAATTTTCTTGTAGTGAACAACAAAGCCCTGGCAGCCTCCTCCCATCGCTCCTGGTCACAACGTCGTCTGTATATGTCAAGAAGCTCAGTATAGCGAATAGCTGCTTGCTTGGTAGTGCGGAACTCGAGCATTGCTTCTGATTTGGTGACTCCCAACAGCTCCCTCATGACCCCTGCAGCCTGATCCCTGTCAAACACGGTCACAGTGAAGAATGCCCCCGTGATCGGTATGTGCAGCAGTGACCACACGTCGTCCAGAGTAATGGTCATCTCCCCAACCGGGAGATGAAGCGTTGGTGTCCTTGCCATCTCTCGACAAAGCAGACACCACTTTGTCAACAAGGCCATAATCGCACTCCAACAGGGGTAGGAGCTGTGACCCTGCACATATCGTATAACCGGCATGTACAACCACGCCCTTCAACTTCTTCCCATTCTTTGAACAGCCTCACTCTCCACGATCTGAAATCACAACAGATTTTATCAAAACAAATTTTATTTTGTTAGTTAATCAAGAATTCAACTGACAACAAATAAATGTCTTTGGGACACATTACCTTTCCACTCCACGGTCGAGTGGCCACATGGTCTGGAGATGTCCTGAGGACAGATGTGTCAACAGGACCACCAGGAAATCCCTCAGTCGGGATATCGACGTCATCATGTAATTGGTGCTCCTGGTGTGACTCTTCGGACTCCTCATGGGGTTGTGCACGATCTGCTCCTCTGTGCGGTGGCTCATCTTGTGCAGGTGCCTCATCCTGAACCATTGGCTCATCCTGCTGAGGCTGAGGACGGGGCCTCCCCCGCTGGCGTCGGGGCACGGTTTGCTGCTGCTGCTGCTCGGTACGGACCCTACGTGTAGAAGCATGAAGCATAACACGACGACCCTCGCCATCAATCATCATTGTTTTAACCATGCCTGCACATAGTTCAACAAGCATAACTGAACTTTTCTTCAAAAATGATAAAAACATAAAACCAATGATAAAAACATAAAACCAAAAATGTCATACTTTTAACTCAGCTTCTTTAATACAAGTTGAAATTTTAAACCAATAGATCAGCTATTACATTTTTAGAGACAATAATTAGTAACCATAGTTTATAGAGTCATGTCCATTTCGTGAACTGAGTTCACGTCTATTACGTGAACTGAAAATACGGAAAGACAAAAAAATAGCCCATTAGGTAAACTGAATTTACGTAGGCCACGTGAACTCAATTCACGAGTGCTACGTAAATTCAGTTTACGTAATGGGCTATTTTTTGTCTTCCCGTATTTTCAATTCACGTAATATACGTAAACTGAATTTACGTAGGACACGTGAACTGAGTTCACGTCTATTACGTGAATTAAAAATACGGGAAGACAAAAAATACCCCATTACGTAAACTGAATTTACGTAGGCCACGTGAACTCAATTCACGAGTGATACGTAATTTCAGTTTACGTAATGGGCTATTTTTTGTCTTCCCGTATTTTCAATTCACGTAATATACGTAAACTGAATTTACGTAGGACACGTGAACTGAGTTCACGTATATTACGTGAACTGAAAATACGGGAAGACAAAAAATACCCCATTACGTAAACTGAAATTACGTAGGCCACGTGAACTCAATTCACGAGTGATACGTAATTTCAGTTTACGTAATGGGGTATTTTTTGTCTTCCCGTATTTTCAATTCACGTAATATACGTGAACTCAGTTCACGAAAAGTTCAAATTTTTGGGTAAACAGGTGCAGCAAAACCACGACTGAAACCATCTAAATCTATACTCAAAACAACATGTAAATCACTATAATCAAGTATCAATGCCCAAATGTGGAAACAATCAATGCCCTAAACGAACAGAAGTTGCCCTAAACGAACAAAAATCATATAAAGGAGGGGAAAAAAAAAAGAACAGAAGCTGCCTTACCTGTGCGATGGGGGTGGTGAGGCGCGATGGAGCTTCTCCGGCGTGGGGGTGGTGAGGCGCGACGTGAGCTTCTCCGGCGTGGGTGTGTTCAGCGTCGTGAGGGAGGGGAGGTGCGACGTGAGCTTCTCCGGCGTGGGTTCGTGAGGAGGAGGGAGGCTCGTGAGGGTGAGGGAGGGGAGGCGCTCGTGAGGGAGGGGAGGGAGCACAGGAAGTATGGCTGATTTAGGATATTAGGTGGGGTAGGGGTTTTTGGGTCATTTCACCTGACAGGGGGGTGTGGCTAGTCTAATGTGGGGTGTGGATAGAAAAAGCCAAAAAGATTTCATGGCCCACGCGGCTCTTTTAACTGAAAAAAGTAAAAAGATTTTTCGATCGTGACAAAGCGGGTGACCGTCGGTTTTGTCTGGTTTTGGCCCGCTTGGCCGGTTTTTTATCCGGTGCATATGCTAAGCGGTTTTTAGGGTTATTTGGACCGGGTATAGGTATGGTTCGGTTTTAATAATTATGGTTTTGACACCACACACATATATAAAATGGAAGAGCATCTCGCGGTGTCCTTTACAATTTCAATTGTCAGTCCCTTCTCATTTTTATGCGATAGAGTTGACTGACATGATGTCCTTTGCCTTTTAATTTCAGTGGACGCACCTTCTGCAAGAGGTGTCCTTTATCATTTAAAAATAATTTTTTCTCTCTCATGTCAAGTGCAAATGGACTGTTATAGAGTATTTGAGAATATTAAAGTATTAAAGTGTGGTATGTAAGGGTCACTTAAGGGACACCCATTAAGGAACCACCTATTGGAGCAAAAATCACAAGTGTCCTTTAAAATTTATGTGGCATGTGGGGACTACCTAAGTGACTCAATTTTTTTACAGGACCATGCATTGGAGATGCTCTAATGTAATGGGGTTTTGGAATGAAATATATTAATATATTAATGTTGGTTATTTTGGAACGGCAAATGGTATTTACCTGTGAAGATTCTTGTCGGCGAGCAAAAGACGATGGATAATATTGATGGCACAGAAACAGAGTGAGCCGCCAAAATTTGAGGTATCAAGGAGTGAAGGTAACGTGAATTTTAGGTAAGCAGGACGACGGCGCTTGGGCAAAATGCGGCAAATGAAAAAACGAAATGATCTGGACCGTATGTTGAATCGGATTGTTGAGAATTGTATGAATGCGTGAATGTGTATTTTGATAAGCAAGCTAATCGATTAAAAAAATACTATATCCATTTTTTTTTACTTGTCTTTTAAGGTTGTTTTACACAAATTAAGAAAACTAATAAATTTTGTTGTTTTTAAAAAAATTATTAGTCATATTCTTATGACACCTTTAATTGTTTATTACTCATCATACTTATTTCTCTCTCTACAATAAATAATGAAGGGTATAATTGAGAAACAAGTAATTAATATAACTTTAAACTACCAAAATAACAAATAAAAATAAATAAATTTCTTCTTAAAATTTTTACATATTTTCAATAAGCACGCTATCGATTAAAAAAATAATTAAGGCTAAATTAGATTTTCTTTAATAGAACGAAGGAGAGTCTCAAAATGGAAAAGAGATAGATGGGCTTTGGAGGAGATTTTCATTTTGCAAAATTTAGGTAAGTACTTTCCATCAATTAAATGTATGTGACAATAATAGATTTCATTATCGTTATAGTAGTTTTCTTAAATTGTGAACCCTGAAAAAGCAATGGGTTTGAAAAGTTCCGACTTGTATTGTTTACGAATATATTATAGATTTGTATGCTAGTTAGTAAGTGCATGCAATGCAAACAATATGCATAAAAAATATCTTTATTTAGTTGAATGTTCTTTTTTTATATTTTCGTATTTAAAGATTTTAATTTTACTCTTTTTGTCACACATACATTACAATTGATAACAAAATATAAGTTTAGGCTCAAACATATTTGTAATCCTTATAGCTATAACAATTTTTTATTTGAGTCCATATTTAATTTTTTTTTCTTTTGTTTATGATCCCTGATTTTAGTTTTTTTTTTTTACCTGATTTTAGTCTTTAATTAGGGAGAAAGACCTCTCATGTATATTTTCACATGAGTGAGCAGGTCACCCTTTAATGCCAACATGAAAAAAGGTATTGCTACATAGGATAAGTAATGCCACAAGATAGTAATGAAATAGCTAGCAATTCGTTTACCAAATCATCACTTAAAGATCTCTTATAAAAGTAGGGACCACTATTGTTCATCTTGGATAAATTAATAAGGGATATAAAGCCAAGAAAAAAGTTTAATAGATTAAAAATGAATGAAGTTAATCTATTATAAAATATCATTTATTTTAGAAATCAACAGAGTTGAATACGAGGTGAATAATAAGTCAAACATGGTTATGTATGGAATCTCTGAAAAATGGAATTTCCTCATTCGCCACCCCAGCTTTGCTGTTACCAGAGATGTAATAATAATGACTATATATTCCATAACCGCACGATCGATCACAATGTAAAAAGTCTGAGAATTCGACAATTCATGACTATGTGACTAGGCTTATTACTCACTTCGAGTAAATTTTAGATGGGCATAAACCCGACACGTAATATTTGGACATATCCAATCGAAAAATTGACAACAAATAAAAATTTACAATAAGGAAACACAGAGAGAGTCATGCGACCCGAACACCGAAACACTCTCGGACCACATGGGCATCGCAGATACTTGCTCTAGTACGTGAGTTACAACAAGTACTTGCAAAAGACTTAACTAAGGAAGGACAGTACTAAAATGGATGCTGAATATAGAAACAGTACAATTTTCAAGAGAATAACTATACCCTTGTTGTATATCAAGTGATTAAGCCAGATCCATTCAAGTGTATGGCAAAAGTGGAGTCACCCTCCTCCTCATAATTTGTTGACGACGTTGCAGCCGCCATGTCAGAGTGAATCGGGAGCTGAAGAAGGCTACGACATGACTAACGAACCATAACGTGTATGTGATGAATTTGAATGATTCCCAAGTGTCTGCCGGTAGAAACATCAACAACAAAGAAATCAACGAGAGCGAACCAAAAACTTCCATGAGGGTATCAACCCGTTTAGCAAACTTAAGCTTAACACAGAAGGCCAAGCTATAGAGGAGAAAGTTAGCAATGGAGAGTAGGGTCGTCTTTGGATGGACTTGAAATGGAGTAGGATTTTCTGGATATTTTATTGCCAGGAATGCAAGGAGTACGAAGACGACGAAAGCAACTAAGGCGTGTAGATCAGGATTGGATTCTACTGCCTGCATGTTACGTACTTGGACATTATTATTAAGGATATTGAAGGTCACTTCAGGACCTGATCTCCGTGGCCTCGCAACACTAGCCATGCGCTTTTACTATGTGGACGACTCAAAAGAAGAAGAGGAATTTAAAGGAAAGGAAAGAGGAACTCTTGATGACCAAGGAAGAGTAGTAGTAACGGTGATGATGTGGGGAGAAATAGAATAGAGTAGTGTCTATTATCTATTTAAGCACCAAATAGGCTCACTAATTTACCAAATTAGACACTCATATTCATGACAAGTGTCTTTTTTAAGGGTGAAAAAGACAATTCCATTTTCAATTTTTTCCTCCCAACCGTACTTTGTTTGTCCTATTTCAAAATTTAAAAACAAATCCTAATATTCTCTCTCTCTCTCACGTATCTCCCTCCTTCTTCCTCCATCTTTTTCTTCCTCTCTTTCCTTTCCTCTGAGCCTCCACCATCATCTTCTTCCTCCTCCTTCTCCTTCCTCTACTAAGCGTCCACCATCACCCTTACTTCTGGCGCCATCTTTTTTTTTGTTTCCCATGAGAACCACCACGCCGCCACCACTTGCGGCCTCCCTTCCGCTTGCCTGGCATCGTCTGGCCGATATAACACCATAGCCATTCTCCTCTCTTCTTCCTCTACATGTTGCACTGAATGATTTTGTTAAAAGGAGCTCAAATCAAAAACCCTAAATCATGATCGGAGCAACTTTTCCGAAGCCACCGCCAGCTGCTGCCAGCCTCCACGCTGGAGTATTGGTCAGTGACCACTTACTTTTATTTTTAGCTTGGTGAGTTGATTGTCCCTGTCTTCCTCATATTCTTCTTCAAATATCTCTGTGACGATCTTGGTGGACATTACTGCATAATTTTGTGCATGAACTCCTTCAGCCATCGAATCATTTGCTTTAGAGCAACTACAGACAATCAACTTTTCATTCTTTCCTTCTTCACATTTTATTCCTTCTGTGTTTCCAATTTTAAAATATTTTTCATTTTTTTCAAAAATGCATTTTTGCTCCCAGAACAGACATGGAAAAAAAATCAGGTGTTGAAAAAATTGGATCTTTCATTCCGCTAGGTTTTCTGCGTTGTTTGGTTAAATTAGCTAAGTTTTTGACATTGCAGGCTGGGTGTTGAGAGCAGGCATTGAAATATTTTGGCTTACCTAAGGTGAGCACTCATGCGACCATTTTGAGTTTCTCTGTGTCACTTTCTTTTTTATTTTCTATTAATGGTTTTTTTTCCTTCTGAACATTTACCCTGTTTGCATTTGCAGGACCTGATCTGTTGGTGAGGACCTCTCACTTTCTCTGAGATTAGCAGCTGGCACAAAAAAATTAGTCATTATGCTTGCAGAAATCTCCTTTTCTTTTTCTATTTTGTGTTTGCAAATGCTTTACGCTTCACGGGTTCATAATTTGTTATGTGTGTATGTAATTTTATGTTTTAGGTTTTATTTGATATTGAATACCAAAATATACTTAAATGTGTTCATCATTGTATCTTTAGTTCTGCGGTTTGTTTTACTGTTTTTGCATCTGATGTTGCTCTGTACTTTTTCTTTTTCTTTTTCTTATGTCATATCTAAGATTTGTGTTATAAATTGGTGTGCTAATTGCGACTTCATTATATTGGATATTTTGTTTCTTTCAATTTGTCTTTCACTTCAATATGGTAGTACTCATTGAAGGGTTTATTGGCCTTTCAAGCAGCTTAGAACTACTAATCTAATATTTATTACCCATGAAGTTGCTTAATTATAATGTGTAAGATGGTAAAAAGCAGCTTAGAACTACTAATATAATATTTATTACACATGAAGTTGCTTAATATATGTGGTGTTAGCCATTTGAAATAGGACTCCAGACTCCAAACTCGAGTCTGCATTTTCTAGCCTTCAATTGACCATTGAAGTATATGTTGATTAAATAACAAGGATTACAGTATAGCTCAACCGAGATCAAGCTCAACCTGTCGAGATCAAGCTCAAGCTGTTGGTCCTCAAGCTATCGAAGTCAATCCTGATCTCGACAGGTTGAGCCTCATCTCGACAGGTTGAGCTTGATCTCGACAGCTTGAAGACTAAACTATCTATTGGAGCATCAACACCCATCACAATCAAGCTGTCGAAATAAATCATGTGAATAGCTGTCGAGATCAAGCTCAACCTGTCGAGATCAAACCCAAGCTGTTGCTCCTCAAGCTGTTGAGCTTGATCTCGACAGGTTGAGCTTGATCTCGACATTGAGCTTGATCTCGATAGCTATTGACATGATTTATTTCGACAGCTTGATTGTGATGGGTCTTGATGCTCCAATAGATAATTGTCTTCAAGCTGTCTAGATCAAGCTCAGCCTGTCGAGATCAGGATTGACTTCGACAGCTTAAGGACGAACAGCTTGAGTTTGATCTCGACAGGTTGAGTAAGCTCAATCTGCCGAGATCAAGCTCAGCCTGTCGAGATCAGGATTGACTTCGACAGCTTGTGTTTGATCTCGACAGGTTGAGCTTGATCTCATTTGAGCTTGATCTCGACAGCTATTCACATGTTTTATTTCGACAGCTTGATTGTGATGGGTCTTGATGCTCCAATAGATAGTTGTCTTCAAGCTGTCGAGTTTAAGCTCAACCTGCCGAGATCAAGCTCACCCTGTCGAGATGAGGATTGACTTCGACAGCTTGAGGACCAACAACTTGTGTTTGATCTCGATAGGTTGAGCTTGATCTCGACAGCTATTCACATGATTTATTTCGACAGCTTGATTGTGATGGCTCTTGATGCTCCAATAGATAGTTTAGTCTTCAGCCTGTCGAGATCAAGCTCAACCTGTCGAGATCAGGATTGACCGGCGACGAGGAACCAGCGGCTTGATTTGATCTCGACAGGTTGAGTTTGATCTCGGTTGTGCTTGGCAACCGAGGTCAAACTCAGCCTGTCAACATCAAACTGGTGTTGGTCCTCAGTCATCGAAGTCAATCTGATCTCGACAGGTTGAACTTGATCTCGGTAGGTTGAGCTTAAACTCGACAGCTTGAAGACAACTATCTATTGGAGCATCAAGACCCATCACAATCAAGCTGTCGAAATAAATCATGTGAATAGCTGTCGAGATCAAGCTCAACCGAGATCAAGCTCAACCTAAGCTCAACCTGACGAGATCAAGCTCAACCTGTCGAGATCACGATTGACTTCGACAGCTTGAGGACCAACAATAGCTGTCGAGATCAAGCTCAACCGAGATCAAGCTCAACCTGTCTAGATCAAACTCAAGGTGTTGGTCCTCAAGCTATCGAAGTCTATCCTGATCTCGACATGTTGAGCTTGATCTCGGCAGGTTGAGCTTGATCTCGACAGCTTGAAGACTTCTATTGGAGCATCAAGACCCATCACATGAAAAACTATCTATTGGTCATTCAAAAAATTATTAATTTACCTTCTTAAATTAATTGTTTTGATGGACATATATTGTTAATTATTTGCACAGATGAACAAAGATCTATATTTGACACAATAATTATCAATTGCATAATTTGATACAATTCAAACTTAGTAGCAATTCTGTCTTCTAATACACTTTGATAACTCATTTGTCACCAACCAAAGTTACTAACATATGGATGTCTTCTTCTTTGCAGCATTTTTTTTTGTTCATATGCATTCTGGAAGTGTACCTTCAGATGCATGTGATTGGTTTGTTTCAAGTGCAGCTTTGATGAAAGATGCAGATTTGAACATAAATGCGGCAACTCAACCACTTAAATTAGTTATTCTGCACTTCAACTTTGCACATTATCTCTTTTGCTTCATAACTATTGGCTATTCTGTTTATTGCTATTATGAATGGAAAAATTGTATTTCAAAGACAAAAAATTCATTTACATGTTTCACACTCATTCTTTGAAAAAGGATGCTTATAATTGACAGCTAGAACTACTTCAACATAACATAACACAACGTGTCTCGTCCCGTGCGTAGCACGGGTATTTTGCTAGTTTATATATCGAAACTTAAAAACAGTAATGCGGCATTACACCGTGAGAGTTTGGTTGATCGATGACACCGGCCACTTGCCCGTTAGACGTCAGTGTTCGGTGTTCCTGTTAACTTATCGGGTCAGGATTGGCTAAATAATTAAGCGCAACTTCCCGTCATTATCAAAACAAAAAAACATCGTTGATTTTTACACGGCTACTGTTTCGTAATATTAATCATTTTTTTTATAAAAAAAAAAGTGAACTTACCGCGAAATATCCCTTTCGGATTCCGCCGACCTCCCATAAGAAAAAAAACCCATATTAAAAAAATTGTTAAATAATTAAATTTGTGTCATGAGTATATTTTTTCAAACTTATCCTTCAATTATACTTAGGGGTGTTTATGGGTATGAGTCGACCCAATCAACCCGGTAATCCAACCCAAACCGAAGTGTTTGGTTGTGATTTTTCATAGTTTGGGTAGAACCCAAACCAACCCATTCAAACCCAATATGATTTGGTTTGGGTAATGAATTTTTTATTTCAAACTCGCGAACTCATTTGCCGAATCCAATGACATAGAAATTAATTTTTTGTAATTTTTATATGCCTTATCAATGGGATGGTTTATTTTTACAAATAAGTTTTTACATTAATGATGAATTAATAATTTCTTATTTTATATTTCAATACTTTACATTTTATTTTTTGGCTATATAAAGTGTTGAATGTTAAAAAAGGTAAAGTTTTTTTTAGAATTTATAAATAAAAAAAATTATATTACGTGACTCGTTGACCCAATCCGATCCAACCCGTTCTTCATCGGATTGGTTTGCTTCGGATTTAAAAAAAAAAATCCAACCCAACTCAAACTGAAGAATTTTGATTGATTCGGGTAACGGATTTGGTCAAAACCGATCCAAACCAACCCATGAATTGAACACCCCTAATTATACTTTTAATTAAGGGAATTGCTACAATACACTCACTTGATTTTATAAAGGTGTATTTTAGCATCCTACACCTTTTTATTTGGACAAAAAACCATTTCTTTTTTGACAAAATAATTAAATTTATGGGTAACAATGTAATTTATATTCATTTATTACTCCCTTCCATTATTGTTCTTTTTTCTCATCCCATTAATTCATGAATTTTGATATTTTCATTAATGTTTCTCTCCCCAGTTGCGTCATTCCCTGAAAAAAAAAATTGCATAAAAAATTTCTCTTACCTTCTATTACTCCAATTTTTTTATTTAAGCCACGGACAAAAAAAAGTTGAAAACGAACAAAAATAAATAAAAAATTTCAATGATTTCTTTAATTTTTAAAACATTAAAAAACAACAAAAATTATTTTACTATTTTCTATAGGAATATCTGGAAATAAAAATATTAAAAAAATATGTTTTCTCATAATCTTTGTCTTTTCACGTAAAGTCACGTAAAGTGCGTTTTGGTTATGAGATAAAAATGGAAGGTAAGAGAAATAAAAATAAAATACATTAAAAGAGTAAACCGTTTTAGTTTTTTAGATTTGAGTGGGAGAGAGAAAACGAGGATTAAACTCCAAGGGTTAACGCGGAGAGAGAAAACAGAATTAATGGAGAGAGAGAGAAGGAGAATGGAGGAATAAATTAATTTAAATTACATTTTTGCCCATAAATTTAATTATTTTGTAAAAAAAGAAATGGTTTTTTTGGTCCAAATGAAAAGGTATAGGATGCTAAAATACACCTTCAAAAAATTAAGTGGGTGTATTGTAGCAATTCCCTTAAGTAAAAGTATAATTAGGGGTGTTCAATTCATGGGTCGGTTTGGATCGGTTTTGACCAAATCCGTTACCCGAACCAATCAAAATTCTTCAGTTTGGGTTGGGTTGGAATTTTTTTTTTTTTAAATCCGAACCAAACCAATCCGATGAAGAACGAGTTGATTTGGGTTGGGTCAACGGGTCACGTAATATAATTTTTTTTTATAAATTCTAAATAAAACTTTACCTTTTTTAACACTTAACACTTTATATAGCCAAAAAAATAAAATGTAAAACATTGAAATATAAAATAAGAAATTAAATTCATCATTAATGTAAAATTATAAATAATATTAATTAATAGGAAAAAAAATGAAAAAGTTTAATAAAATTTGAACATGATTCACCTACTCAATCGAAAATATATGTTATGTTGTGTGTGTGACTTTCAAGACTGAAACAGAATATCAAATTGTTTGAATTTTATGGTCCTTCTTACATACACAAAGTAAGGCAATTAATAAATATTTTATACGTACAATGTTCTTCAAATATTACAGAACATAAATATATCTTTCACAGATGAAATATTTTCATGAAAACATATTCCCAAAAACAAAAGGTTTACACGAAAGCATATATTATTATTTTCATTTTTATGTTCTTATTTATATTTTTCTTTGGGTTTTTCAGTCTAATTTGTTTAGTGAGTTGTGTGTGTGTGTTTCACAACTCTAAGTCTCGGCGGGTCACCTATGCATTGCACGAGTTCAATGTTATTGGTGCATTCAATGATGTACGTAAAAAAAAAAATCTATCTCCTAAAAGAGTAAGATTCACAACACCCTAAAAATTTATAAACAAATTGTTCAACCATTATGTAGGTTAATGAGTTGGCCTCAAATGGGTTCGAATCTGGTTGGCAATGCAAACAGACAGACTTGAACATTGCTAACAGAAAAATGGAGTACTTGAGGATGTCATCACTGACACAAATTCAAAATTTAAAATCTTAATAAATTTTATGCAAATGCAAATTATAAATTTTTAATAAGAATTTTATATTTTTATACAAATTTATAATTTTAATATAATTCTGTCTCATTATATTAAAAATCCATTTATACTCTCTGCCTATTAAATATTATATAGCGAATTTTTATCTAAATAAATTTGATCTTTTATATAGCTATTGAAAAAGAATCTTCATAAAAATTTATATGCATTTATGATGTGTTCCTTATAAAATTCCTCAACTTTCTTTGCCTTTATTTTTCTAATATATATCGAGCATAGCACGAGCCAACATTGTATACATGTGTTGTGTAATACAAATCACTGAATAGAACTTTTATATAAATTTAATTTTAATTTTAATTATACTTCTAATTTTCTATCAAACTTTGTCTTTTCTTATTAATGGAGTAACTTTTAACCGTTAATGAACATTTATATTCGTGAATATTTATTTGTCACGGGGATAAAAATTATATAAAAAAAACTTATTAATACATAGATTATAAGAGGTAAATATATCTTTTATATATATAATTTACAACAGTAAAAAAGATAATAAAATTTACATGAAAATATATTAAGATTATTGGTAAATACCTCGATCACATAGTAACAAAAATTTTGCAAGAGGAACATAACTTTGTAAGTCATAGAAGTTAACATAAATAAAACATGATAAGCCAATAGTAAAAATATACAAGAAAGCGATGACTATTTTACATGAAACACATTAATATTAACATGAAAAATCTATTAATATTTAAATTATTGGATAAAATTATACCATAAGGAGATTAAACATTTTAAATGGAAAAATAATTCATATTCAAATTACAATGTGTTAGAAATATATATAAAGTCATTCATTTGCCTTCACCAAACAGCTTAAAATTTTGGGATAGTTGGTTCTTGACATGGCATCAGAGCCTCTATGACTAACTCAGTTAGAGACCGATTTAGAGACCAATTTGAATAAGTCATTAAACCACTAGTCGTTAATATTTAGTGACCGATTTAGGGACCGAATTGAAAAGTCGCCAAACCACTAATCGCTAATGTGTAGCGACTGATTTTAAAATTTAGTGACCAATTTGACGACCGATTTCAAAATTCGGTTCCAAATCGGTCGCTATAGGGACCGACATTATTCGGTCTCCAAATAGGTCACTAAATAGCGAATTTTTTGTAGTGTTAGTGGAAGAAAGATTTGTATCTTCTGGTGTAGAGAAAACAACATCACATAAGAATGACTGAATTGGATTTGGCAGTATCACCACGAGTCTTTTAAAAAATGATGAAGTTTGGAAAAAATATCGGAAGCACTATTAAGGGGCGGATTCCACGATTGAAGTAGTTTCCATATAGCAAAAACATGTCCTTATGTATCATCAACAATGTTGCATTTGCCATCACATCACTTTCTTTAAGAATCAAATTGAACACTCATATCTGGTAGTTTAGGAATATAGCATTTGCCATCACAATACTTTCTTTAAGAATCAAATTGAGCAATTTGCCATATATAAAGCCAATACCTCATGAATTTTAACGAAAGCAAATCACACACCATTACCTATTGCCTAAATTTATCAAGTACAAATCTGACTTCATAAACTCTTGATTATATAATGTAAAATTAGGTAAAGCAAAAGATAAATGTGTGAAAGCATTTTATAATATTTTCAAGAAATCAGTTTATTATGTTAGCATTCTTGAGAACACGACAATAAGGGAATGGGGATGAGATCAGAATAATTCACACCTATTGGAGATGCATCGTGTCAGGTGAAGAATAACACATATGTACCAAACATATTCTTCAATGATCACGCAATCCAAGAACCACAATGAAATATAATAAAAAAGTATTACCTGGAAACTGCAAAGTTTCAGTCTCAACCAAACGCAATGTTTTGTGTCGTGGAGCAGAAAGGAGGATGGGAAAAAAAGAATGAAGCTATGTCATAGATCCATTTTCAGAATTAGCAGAGGAAATGGGTTTGAGTGAAGGGAAAGCTGAAGAGGAAGAGATGGTCACATCGTAGAAATAGTCGCGTTGTACAGTAACATATAACAGAGGTGTGCCCTTTTGAGGTTGAAGGCTGATGCGGGAAGCAGATGTGCGCCGTTCCAGAGCATACAATGCTCGAGGTAGGATGACTTTTTCCAGTGACGGTGGCTGTTGTGTAATCTCACCGGTTGAATTGTGGTGGATGCAGAAGACTAGTGGTAAGCTAGGAGGCCAAATCCCCTATTTTGGTCTTTTGGATCTTATTCGAAAATCAGCACAGAGAAGCCGAAATTAAAACAACACGTCATTCGTGAGTAATTCATGTTTGTCATTTTCGCGGTATTCAACATTTTCCATGCCCCATACCATTACAAGTGCATCCGCCCCTGCAACAATACATGTAATTTTTTTCAATACAAAAAAAACATATGTTCCTCAATACGCGAAAAGCAAGGTGCAGTTTGGTTGAGAACTGAGAAGCGTAATTCAATTGTTCGACTTCTGTTTAGTCTAATTAATTTGTGTTGACTTTTTTGCATTTAAACAAGTTGAACCTCGCGATATATCATTTTCACAACATTTGCGAATTAATATCGATGGTCACCGAATGTGTGATGGAGTTCCAGAAAAAAGTGAATTAAGCTTTTCCAATTTAATAATGCTCTTCATTCATCGCTCATCAACTAATTCATTATCAAAATACCTTTGAATCTGATCATACAACATAGTTAGTAATTGTGTTAATTGTGTTTTTACAAAAATAAGGTTGTATAATTGATATATTTATATCTCCCTTCCTCTCTTTTTGTGTAAGTAAAACACACATAGTATTTGCATTATTTTATTTTTTTATTTTTATATCCTTCTCATGATATCTCCCATTCTTGCATCTTTTTGGAATCACCTCTTTATTTTTAATTAAAATTGAATACAAAGAAATTGTGAAAACTCATAGATTTATTTTATTTTTCCTATCTTATTATATATAATAAATGTTTGTGAGTTTTTCTTTTAATTTTAATTTTTTTATCAATAATATTATCGTAGATAGAACTATGGGAAAACCATCTTCCATTGATGTCTTTTTTAAAAGAAAAGCTAAGGTAGCCCCTCAAACTAGGAATTCATCAACTCTTCCATTAGGCGCACAAATAGCGGATTCTGAAGAACAAATTAAAGTTCCTAGAGTAGAAGAAGAAGTTGATATCTCTTTACTAGAGAAAGATTTAGAAAACATTGTTCTGTTTGACAATACCCCATTGATCAATATGACAGCATTTGCAGAGCTTACATAAAAGATGGATCATATCAACTTATTTTTCCAGCTTCTAGTTTTGGAGTTTAGCGTCGACACTTTCAACCTGCATGGTTTAAAAATTTTCCTAGTTGGTTAGAATATCCACCTTACAAAGATGTTGCATTTTGTTTATGTTGCTACTTGTTCAATAACAATTATGGTAATCGAAATGACAGAAGAAATTCTTTAGCTGAAGTAGGATTTAGAAATTGGAAAAAATGTCAATGATGGAAAGAACTGTGCATTTTTATGTCTTGAAGGAGTTGGCCCTAATTCATTGCATAAAAAATGCCTAAAATTTTGTGATGATTTAATGGATCAATCTATATCATATTTTAGTTTACTCTTGAATGAAGGGGAATGACTCTGCCAGGGTTTGCGTTTACGTAGACTACTAGGGTTTGCATGATCATCCATGGCCATGGCTAACGACAACCCTATCCTGGTTAGAAATTTGACTCCTTTAGATAATTTTGAAGTTGAAGGACGTAGAGTTAAGAAATCTTGGAAAGGATATAGTGGAGGATCAAAAGCAGGTTTATCAGTTATTTGAGGAGTTATAGAACGACTAATGCTTGGGGACCATGATGAATGAGAATCATCATCATCATTGTAACCATGGGAATGATTTTGTGAATCAGAGCCAGAAGACATGGTGATCAAAGATGAAGGGCGTAAGAACAAAAATCAGAAATTGAGGAATGGTAGCATTTTGCGAGAAAGTGAAAAAGGTAACTCAGCTATGGCTATTTAAAAGGGGTGGAATTGTGATGAGAGGCATTGAGGGTAGTTCAGGAGGATTAGACCTTATCATGTCAGTCATTACTAATTAAGTAGTTTATCTTCAACAGTCAATTCAATTATAATGATTAAGGCGGCGCTGTCAGTAACTATGTCGCATCAGCTTAAAATATTGCAGAAGCAACTTAGGGGGAAATTGTTTACAATAAAAAATGTTTGAAGTGTTAATCGAATGTGGCAGATAGCCGAGTGAGATTATTAGCTGAATAGGTGCTAGTCATATAACAATTTAGCCAAAGATGCAGCTGAGTAGTTGATGTTTAAATCAAGGAATGTAATGTCGATATTACTCTTGATGGGCTAAGGTAAAAGTTAGAGGCACCCAGAAATAGTAATGATGGAGATAATCCTTGATTTGATTAAATTTGAAAAGTTGCAAAGAATAAGGGTTGTCGCCTGATTCTTTGAAATGGGAATAAATCCATGTTTCTGCTTGTAGATATCATGTTTGGTAAGGTTAGTAGGAACAGGTAGAAAAAGGATTTTTATGCGATTAAGTACCTGCCTTTGGTAACTCGGATAGTTACTAAAGCACAATCTCCGCATTTCACGAATAGTATCATTAAGAATAGCATTCATATCAATTTTAACAGTAGTAATAGGTGAAAAATTAGTAGAATTATTTTCAACAAAGGGCCAGATGAATTACATGTGGATTTTCTTGGTCATTAAAAACAAGAGAGATCAAGAAAAATTATATATGAAAGAACACCATTTGCTTACATCTGCTAGCAAGGTATAAAAGAGAAACTACAACACATGATAGAACATGAAACAATATTTTTACCCAAGAGAAGCTACATACAGGAGCCATTCACCTTCAACATAAAAGCTATATCCCTTAATAACTAAAACTCTTATATACCACAAGTAAAAACATTTGGAGATCGTTTTATATGCAGAGATTTAAACAGGAGTTCAGTAAAGCCTCAAACCCCAAATTAATACCAAAATCCATTGATATTCTCCCATCTCAGTATCATAAATAGTCAAAACATCGTAAAACCCATTTGCTCACTATTATTAGTGCAAGAATGCACACACTTGAGTGGTTACTCACTCACAAAGAAAGAACAGAGAAAATAAACACACAGAGGGAAAACTAAATTTTATTATTGAGTGTATGACATTACACTTCAACATTACACATCCATATTTATACACATATTACAATAGGCCCAAAACCCAAATTGTTTTTGGCCCAATACACCTAATACATTAACACGCACTTCTAACTATCATCAACAGAATAACAACCACTAACAACAACTCAAACTAACTTTGAATTACACTTTCATCACACCCACTTAATTCAAAGTCTCCATAATCACTTTAATTTGGAACAACAAAAATTATTCTAGGATCCCATTGTTTGGTTTGTAATCCAACATTGAGAAAAATCTGATTAGTAGACTCAAACACATGTGCACTCCTTTGCAAGCATTGGGCTTGACCCACAACTACACCACTTTGGCCTAGTATAACATACTTCACGAATTGGACCACTATAGACTTACTTCTTTAGTTGGGTCCATCAATTTCATCAAATTGGGCTAGGCCCATTAGGTTAAACTCTTTGACCGGAGTTCTTCTTCTCAGCGATAGTCCTTTTCCTCAAAACCCTCTTCCCACTGGAGCCGCGTCCTCCCACATCGCTGGTGGACATCAATTGCGTTTCCTGCATCTTTACAGCGCCTCTTCTCACTTTCACTTGCGTTGCCTTGGCCATCTGCATCTTCCAAACTCCATTATTGAGCTTCGTTTGAATCCTCAACATCTTCTCACAGGTGACACAAATAGAAGCACTCGTCTTCTTCACGCTTTCAGTTGCTCTTCCCCACGAAGCCATTCGACCCAGCTCAATGGATTTCACCTCTGCTTCGCTAAAGTGGAACCCTATTTTCCACCATTGACGTCGTCTTCTCTCTTTCCCTTGTGTTATCTTGGAAGCTTCTGGGACTTTCTTCACAGCGCCTCTTTCCTTTTCTTCTTTCATTCATGGTGGCGATACACTGGAACCACCACCGACGTTGTTCATATGACAAAACCACCGCACAAGTCTTCTCAGAACCACCATCTGGAAATTCAACATGCCTAATCTCCTCCTCTATAAGAGGATGTTGTTGTGTTTGTTCTTGTTCAACAATTTCGACCTCCAATGAAAATCTGATTTCACATGACCTCTCTTGCAAGAAACTCAAATTTCTGAAAACCCTAATTTTTGAAATTTGTTATACGCGTCTTTGCATCTCTTCTTCAGATTTCACAGTTTCCATCACCACAATATTATTTGGCTCATCATTCTGTGAAGCTTCTTCTGTTTGATCCTTGCGTGTGCCATTCTTTTTCCCTTCTCTGTTGTTCTTCCACTTGCACTTTCCATTTTCAACTCCACCGTGTGCTTGGTTCAAGATTTCCCATGCCTCTTAAGCACTGTTGGTACAAGAAATCCTCTCAAAATTCACCTCATCCACACATTGATGAAGCAGGAAAAGAGCCTTGTAATATCTTTTCATGGATTTCTTGTAGGAGGCGCTATCCTCCTCTTCTTTAATACCTCTTTGAACCATTTCTAGCACTCCAGGGAAACCAAATATTGCATGCATCCTCACCACCCACTTCTGCCAATTCATGCCATCAAGGATTGGTAATGTCACTGGAAAAATCTCTATTGCGGAAGCCATTATTGACACACACAGCTCCCTAATCAATGGCTCTTGATATCACTGTTAGTGCAAGAATGCACATACTTGAGTGGTCACTCACTCACAAAGATAGAAGCAGAGAAAATAAACACACACAGAGGGAAAACTAAACTTTATTATTTACTGAATGCATGACACTACACTTCTACACTA
Organism: Calophaca sinica; assembly: GCA_037113605.1. Classification (NCBI taxonomy): domain Eukaryota; kingdom Viridiplantae; phylum Streptophyta; class Magnoliopsida; order Fabales; family Fabaceae; genus Calophaca; species Calophaca sinica. Next base: position 120,001,472 of record CM073731.1, read on the forward strand.
CACATCCATATTTATACACATATTACAATAGGCCCAAAACCCATATTGGCTTTTACCCAATACACTAACACACACTTCTAACTATCATTAACAGAATAACAACAACTCTAACTAACTTTGTATTACACTTTCATCACATCCACTTAATTCAAAGTCTCTAAAATCACTTTAATTTGGAACAAAAAAATTATTCCAGGATCCCATTGTTTGGTTTGTAATCCAACATTGAGAAAAATATGATTAATGGACTCAAACACATGTGAACTCCTTTGCAAGCATTGGGCTTGACCCACAACTACACCACTTTGGCCCAGTATAACATGTTTCACGGATTGGACCACTACAGCCTTACTTCTTTAGCTGGGTCCGTCAATTTCATCAAATTGGGCTAGGCCCATTAGGTCAAACTATTTGACCCACCCTTGACATACAATTTCCAAAAATAGGGGTAGTGACCTTCTCCCCTGCATCTTCGCAACACTATTATCCGATTACCCCAAATTTGGCTTCTTCTCGCATTTGACACAAACAGAAAATGTGATCCTTTCACCACAACCCTGGTTCTTCTTCTCAGCGATACTCCTTTTCCTAAAACCCACTTCCCACTGGAGTTGTGTCCTCCCACATCGTTGGTGGCCATCAATTGCGTTTCCTGCATCTTTGTAGTGCCTCTTCTCACTTTCACTTGTGTTGCCTTGGCCATCTGCATCTTCCAGACTCCATTGTTGAGCTTCATTTGAATCTTCAACATCTTCTCATGTGTGGCACAAACAGAAGCTCTCGTCTTCTTCACGCTCTTAGTTTCTCTTCCCCACGAAGCCATGCGACTCAGCTCAACGGGTTTCACGTCTGCTTCGTTAAAGTGGAGCCCTAGTTTCCACCATTGACATCGTCTTCTCTGTTTCCCTTGAGTTGTCTTGGAAGCTTTTGGGACGTTCTTCACATTGCCTCTTTCCTCTCTTCTTTCATTCATCGTGGCGATACAATGGAGCCACCACCGATGTTGTTCATATGACAAAACCACCGCACAAGTCTTCTCAGAACCACCATCCGGAAATTCAATAGGCCTAATCTCCTCCTGTGTAGGAGGATGTTGTTGTGGTTATTCTTGTTCAACAATTTTGACCTCCAATGAAAATATGATTTCGTGTGATCTCTCTTGCAAGAAACTCAAATTTCTGAAACCCCAAATTTTTGAAATTTGTAATATGCGTCTCTGCATCTCTTTTTCGGATTTCACTATTTCCACCAACACAATGTTCTTTGGCTCATCATTCTGTGAAGCTTCTTCTGTTTGATCCTTGCATGTGCCATTTTTTTTCCCTTCTTTGTTACTCTTCCACTTGCACTTTACTTTTTCAACTCCACCATGAGCTTGGTTCAAGATTTCCCATGCTTCTTTAGCATTGTTGGCACAAGAAATCCTCTCAAAATTCCCTTCATCCACACATTGATGAAATAGGAAAAGAGCCTTATAATCTCTTTTCTTGGATTTCTTGTAGGAGGCACTATCCTCCTCTTCTTTGATACCTCTTTGCATCATTTCCAGCACTCCATGAAAACCAAAGATTGCATGCATCCTTACCACCCAACTCTGCCAATTCTTGTCATCAAGGATTAGTAATGTCACTGGAAAAATCTCTATTACGGAAGCCATTATTGACACACACAAGTCCCTAATTAATGGCTCTTGATACCACTGTTAGTGCAAGAATGCACACACTTGAGTGGTCACCCACTCACAAAGATAGAAGCAGAGAAAATAAACACACAGAGAGGGAAAACTAAATTTTATTATTTACTGAATGCATGACATTACACTTCTACACTACACATCCATATTTATACACATATTACAATAGGCCCAAAACCCATATTGGCTTTGGCCTAATACACCTAATACACTAACACACACTTCTAACTATCATTAACAAAATAACAACCACTAACAACAACTCTAACAAACTTTGAATTACACTTTCATCACACCCACTTAATTCAAAGTCTCCACAATCACTTTAATTTGGAACAACAAAAATTGTTCTAGGATCCTATTGTTTGGTTTGTAATCCAATATGGAGAAAAATCTGATTAATGGACTCAAATACATGTGCACTCCTTTGTAAGCATTGGGCTTGACCCACAACTACACCACTTTGGCCCAATATAACATGCTTCACAGATTGGACCACTACAACCTTACTTCTTTAGCTGGGTCCATCAATTTCGTCAAATTGGGCTAGGCCCATAAGGTCAAACACTTCGTGCAGTTGTTCCTATTGTTTCAAAGATGGATAGAGCATCACTTTTGGGAGATGTCATGTCGTACATTAAAAAACCAAAAACAAAGCTTCAGAGGATGGAATCGGATAAAGATGGATTGCAAAAGCAACTTGAAGAAGCAAAGAAGGAACTCATGAAAACCAACACCATGAGTTGGAAGAGAAATTCAAGGAGTTGAGGCCCCAGCCAATGGGAGAGAATGAGAGAGTGAGAATGGGTAAAGGGGAGCCGTGGGAATGATGAAGTGAGGAAGAGTGAGGTTTTCTTTAGGTTAGGAGATGTTAAGTTGGGCCGCGCGTGGGCTAAAGGGCCAGGGGTGGATGTAGGAAAAGGGGGTGCGCGTAGCGTATCAGTGGCAGTGAGGCACGCAGGGGTGTGGTTAAAAGGAATGGGGGTGTCGAAGTAAGGCACTACTAGGTTGGGCGCTTTGCTGGGCTGGGCCGCTGTTAGCACCCCCAGTGTTGCTATACCCCTTTATTCTTTTTTTTTCCTCTCCTTTCTTTTATTCTTTCTTTTTCCATTTTTCCTTTTTTCTCTTTTTTCATTTTTTGCCTTCTTCTTGTTTATTTCAAGACAAAAAATATTATTATTTAATTGACTGTCATTATTTTTTTTGACTATTAATTATCATTAATTAGTTGGTGTAAATTTAATTGATCACCATTTAGTAATTATTAGTTTATTTATGTTGAATTTGTCAAACATATATGACTTTTGTTAAATATATTAGTAGCTACTAAGTTATTCATATTTTATTTTTATTTTTTATTTTATTCTATTTTAGATATCTTATAATAATGAAAAAACATTTTTTTGGTGAACAAAGGGGGCGCCAAAACGAAACTAAAAACCACGAGGAAAAGCGACCCCACTACCATCCCCCATTAGAGACAGGGCGATGGACTGGGGAACGACATCAAAAATCTTACAATTAACAGACATAGAGGAACTTTCCTTAGCCAAAATATCAGCAGGTTGATTCGCTTCCGGAAGAATGTGAACCCACCGGATGTCAAAAGGGGCAGACAAGATGTCTTTGATACCACGCACCAGATTCGCTAAGGGTTGCAGCTCTGAATCATCCGCAGAGAGCAATATAATAGCATTAGACGAATCGGATTGAACAAGCAGATTTCGAAAGTCTCTTCCCCAGACTATGCTCAAACCATGATAGATAGCCCACAGCTCAGCCTCCAAAATGGAACAATATGCAGCTTATGGGTGAAAGCAAAGATGAGACCATCGCCATCATTTCTGGGAAGACCACTACAACCCGCATTGGATCCTTGACCCAAAACAGCACCGTCGCAATTGAGGCAATAAAAACCCTTTGGGGGCAAAGTCCAATGAATTAACAAATCATCAACGGGTTTGTCAAGCATAGGACGAAGCACCTGCTCCCTGATCTTTGAAGCTTGGATAGCCACCACACGCTCTTGGATGCTCCGCAGAAGTTGCTGAGAGGAGGTGTACGTTTGAGAGAAAATATGGTCGTTGCTAGCTCTCCAAATCAAGTAAAGACTGCAGCCAAAGACCAAATTCCACGAACTCAACACGCCCCCCGTCCTGCGATTGCCCAGGTTTTTCTTAATCCAGGTTTTCCAATCAGCGTTAGTGAAGAAACTAGCTTTCCCACTGCTGATCAACTGAACCCAATAAAAGCGACCCGAGGACAATCCCTGAAGCAATGAAAGAGAGTGTGGGCTGAAGGGCTAGGGGCGGATGTAGGAAAAAGGGGTGCGTGTAGCGTATTAGTGGGAGTGAGGGGCACAGGGGTGTGGTTAGAAGGAATGGGGGTGTCAAAGTAAGGCGCTGTTGGGCTGGGCGCTTTGCTTGGCTGTGCTGGGCTGCTGTTAGCACCCCCATTGGTGCTATACCCCTTTATTCTTTTTTTTTTCTCTCCTTTCTTTTATTCTTTTCATTTTTCTTTTTCTCCTTTTTTCTCTTTATTCATTTTTTTGCCTTCTTCTTGTTTATTTCAAGACAAAAAATATTACTTCATATTTTAGTTTACTCTTAAACGAAGGGGAATGGCTCTGCTAGGGTTTGTGTTTGCGTAGACTACTAGGGTTTGCATGATCATCCATAGCCATGGCTTTGGATCCTTTGATCGTCCATGGCTTTGTCCTATTTTTTTTTTTTAAAAAAAACCCAAGTCATGAAAATAAGGTTTTTCTTAATTAAAATATAATTTTTGGAAAAAAAAAGGCAAAATCGTGAATGACACTCACGACTTGCCAAAAAATTTAAAAATAAATAAATAAAAAATGGGTATCGTGAATGGCATTCACGACATACATTTAAAAAAAAAAAATAAGTCGTGGTTACCAACCACGACCGGTAACCACGACTTATAAAAAAAAGTAAATCGTGACTGATAATCACGACTTACACTAAACACGTAAATAGATTCTAAATTACCTAAAATGCATAAATTTGAGGTCAAAATACCCCACTCCGGTAAATTAACAACAACGTTTGATTGGTAACATTTATTAAAATGATGCTAAAATCTTAAGAAGATGAGGTGTAGCAACACTTCTTTACAAAAATGTTACCTTTTTTTGACAATTACAAAAATGTTACCTGATCACTATTTTTAAGTATATTTGGTTTTTATAGTTTTTTATATTTTTTCTTACGAAGACATTGCTCTGCTCTCGTTCTCTCGTTTTGGAAACACGTCTCTCTCTCTCTCTCTCTGGGTTCCAACCACGACCGGTAACCACGACTTATAAAAAAAATTAAAAATAAAAGTAAATTGTGACTGATAATCACGACTTACACTAAATACATAAATAAATTCTGAATTACCTCACATGCATAAATTTGAGGTCAAAATACCTCACTCAGGTAAATTAACAACAACATTTGATTGGTAACATTTATTAAAATGATGCTAAAATCTTAAGAAAATGAGTGCTACACTTCTTTACAAAAATGTTACCTTTTTTTGACAATTACAAAAATGTTACCTGATCACTATTTTTAAGTATATTTGGTTTTTACAGTTTTTTATATTTTTTCTTACGAAGACGTTGCTCTGCTCTCTGCTCTCTGCTCTCGTTCTCTCGTTTCGGAAACACGTTTCTATCACTCACTCACTCTCTCTCTCTCTCTGGGTTCCAGATCTCATTCTCTCTCTCTCTCTCTCCCCCACTCTCTCCAAGTCTCTCATATTTTCTTTCTTTTCTTAGATTTCTCTTAACTTCAATTATGTCCCAAATTTTCAGAACATCTAATTCTGATTGGTGAGTTTTCTACTCTTCGATTTTTCGTTTTAATGAACTAATTTTATGCATTTCTTCTTTGATTCGACATGGATATTGGAAAGATTCAACTTGCACTTGGAGCTTTGGATTGGGAAACTTCTGTGCATTAGAGTTCTTGTTTGGTAATCCAGTTTTCTATTTTGCTAATAGTTTTTTTATTTAGGATTTATGTTTAATAATCCAAAAATATTGAAAGATTGATGTGTCTAATTCATTTGGAATAGTCATATGGTTCCATGATATTCTCTTAACTCTATAAATTGCAATTTTCTTTGAGGTTTATTTGGACTCATTCTTTAAATTGCATTCAAGCTATATGATAGAATGCACGAACCCGAATTGCTATTGCTTTTGGATTGAACCTTGAGTTTTCAAACTTCGGTAAATTCCTCTTTGTCCTTGAACATATTGTAATGTTGGAAAAGCTCGTTGATATGACAGGTGTTGATTGTTTATAATGATGAATGTTATCGCATTTGCATATGCAGGAATTGAGGCATGTGATGGAAATGGCAAATAGTTCACTTGAGTTTAAGTTTTAATTGTCAAGAAGGATTGGTTTCTTCTTGAATCAAGTCCCAATTGATTGTTTATTTTGAAATGTTATATTCTTATCATTTTAGTTATAATTACGTGGACTGAGATTGGAGTTGCTCTGATGTACTGGTTGTTAACTAGTTTCAACTTCTAAGGCAATATAAGCATTTTGAATGCATTTTCTATGTGATCATTGTACGTTTGAATTGAATTTCTTGATAAAAAAAATCTATGAGTTTGTTTGTTATGTTTTGATATTTGTTTTCTATTATTAATACCTACTTTTTTCAATTGTTTTATATAGCATCGGTAAGGTAGAAATAGTCCAATCGAAATCCCCTGCCTTTACATATAATAATTTGGTCCCGAGTCCTGACTTTATTGTTTCGTCTACATGAATTGATGCCTTTGATTTCTGCTATAAAGGACAGAAGATTGGCGTGGAAGCTAGGACTTGGTAATCTTCTCAGATAGTGCTTCCCTTACGCTAGAGCTAATAGAATACTTAGTGAGGCTTGCAGGTAGAGCAATTGATTCTTAGCCTATAATTCTGTGATTTTTTTCTCACTTTATATGTATTTTCTAAAATATTTGTCTTTTTCTCAAATATATATATTTTCTAAAATATTTCTTTTTCTCAAATTTTTCTTTTGTTTCTCAATATATTATGCTTGCTCATAATCTTTTTGTTCCTTTTATTCTTTTATTATTCTATGCATCCCCTTGTTGCTACAATTTTGAAACATCAAGGATTGTAACATAAGCTCTGGTATATAACTAAGCCTGATTTCTAGGTGTTTCAGAATTTTCCCCTGAATCGCTAGTTGTAACATAAGCTTTGTCTGAAGGTTGAGAAGATAAGGATTATGTTCTGGTTTTTAATTTTCCGCAAATAATTTGAGAGTTATTTTATAGCATGATTTCTCTTATTCTATTTAAGGCACTAGTCATGTTAAAGTCACATTTGTTGAGGTGATAAGGATTATGTTGAATATTTGACAATTTCAAGGATTTGAGTGAGGAACAATTTCATTACCTACTTAGTCAATTTATTTGTTTCTACTGTGTAACTTGTTATGGTTTAGGCCATATTGCCTTGATCTATGTTTTGCTTTTGGTATGTTTTACTGGCAGTTGATTTCAAACTTTATGGTGTTTACTTTCAGGCATGAAAGTCTCGTAGTGCACTGAAATGATCGATCAAGATACAAGCTCTTGTTAGATGAAGAGGATTGCTGCCACACTTCACAATATGTAAGCTCTAATAAGTGCACCAATATGTCAAAGCACAAGCAAACTCAATAAAGGGGCAATTTGAAGCTATACTACTCTATTATTCTCATACATACTCTGTAATATTGATGGCATTTGAAGTCGCAACAATCAATACTCAGTTTGTTTTCCACATTTGTCTTCTATTTTTAAAAGAATAGATAACAAAGAAAGAATGAAGAATGATATGTATAGTGTTGCAGAGTTGTCTTAAGCATCAACCATTTTGTAAATTTGTTAGATGTCCATTTGAACTTTTTGAAATAGAGGAGTACAAGCTGATTGTTTCTTGTCACAGGTTATTCTTGTAACAAATTAAATTTGTACAAAGATTGATCAATTTTAGAGTTTCCCATTAGAATTGTGGCAATGGAACCAAAAGAATTACGTAAAAATTCAAAGCAAAGCAAACAAAAGGCCAATTAAAAACATTTGTTAGATTCACTCTTTTTTACTCTATACAAATGAGTAACATTTTGTGTTACCAAAAACATAAATTGACAACATTTTTTAAATAGTTTGCTAAAGTGTTACAAAAAATAGAAATTGGTAACATTTATTAAATGTTACTATTGTTACTATAAAGTGTTGCTAAAACCTTTTAGTAACATAGGCATAGGCTTTATCTAACATTTTCTAAAATGTTGCTAAATCAAAATGGTAACATTTTATCATGATTTAGCAACATTTTTCAAATGTTCCTAAAACCTAAATATGTTGTAGTAGTAGCGCATTAACCGGTTAGTGAACTTTATTAACCACTTTTATAATAATTATTTTTTGAAAAAATATTTTTTTAAAAAAAAATAAAAAAAGGTGTTGTCCGTACGGACATACGGTATCTCCAAAAAGGGTGTTCATCTATCATTACTCTTCCACTAATTCAATTTTGATACCCGCTACTACGCTACACCTAGAAACACTCCTACCCAAACCTGTAATAGACCCACCGTCATCATCCCAAGTCCCAACCCAACACACACCATCATCTCTCTTAGAGAGACCAAAATATAGCCCCACAATATGGATCCGGTACAGTAAAAATATATTAGCCATAAAACCTACTTGTATCATTTACAAAATAGACCAGAAATTGTATCATCCTCCGGCAAAATCACAACCAAAAGAGGGGAAACAAACTTATGCCAACCAACTTAAGCATGCGTCGCACATCTTCAGCTAAGAAGCTTCTTCTGAATTAGCTTGAGTTTCCCTTTTGGCACTGCCATTAATCATCTCTTATCCGTAGATCGAAGTGGAAATTTCTCGCAAAACCCTGCCATGGCTTTCAGTCATAATTGGTGTGAATCAAGGATGACGATTGCAATGGGATGGTGGTACGGCTAGGTGGCAGAAGGAAGACCTGCTACCTAGAGTGTTGAGCACACAATATAAAGGGTTATGATTGCCACGATGCCTAAGATAAGGATGCTGGAGGTGAGTCCACTTTTTTCGGAGGCAGTGGCTGCCATGGCATCATCGCGGAACCTAGAAGGCCATCGCCGGTGAAGTGTTGTTGACGTAGAAGACCAAGAGGTAACTAAGGAGGACTCGAAAATTAGAGAGAAAAACGGAAATAAAACAAACAAGTGAGATGCCACGTCATTGGTGACATTCGTGAGCGATTTTCTTCGTTACATTCAGCACTCCAGAAAAAAGTGACTTAAGCTTTTCATTTTGAGTAATGCTCTTCATTCATCGTTCATCAACTAGTTCATTATCAAAAAATATCTGAATCCGATCACACAACATGGCAGGTAATTATGTTTTTACAGTATTAAAGTTGTATAATTGATATTTGGTGAGAACTCCCATACCCAGGAGTTTTATTGGGTATGAATACCCGATGACCAATTATGTGACACCACATCATTTTTTAACTTTTTTAAAGTGAAATTAAATGTTTATTTTTCATACATATTGTTAGTGTAATAGTATAGGAGAAATTCCCTGAAAAATTTATATATTTATTAATAAATTTTGACTTTCTCTAAAGAGTCTTTTTATTCTTTTCCTATTTCATTTTTTATAAAAATTCTTTCTCTATTTTGGTTATTTGGATCACTGCTTAAATAATATTCTAATATTTGTGTAAGCTATTTAATTTAATTCCTAGCTTATTCTTCTTTTCTTATTTCATTCCTAATAATAAAATTATATGTTTGTTAATTTCTTCTATTGTTTTAATTATTTCATACACGATTTCAATTTATTTTTTTATTTCGAGTTTGTTTTGTAGATTTTATTTGTTTTGTTATTTATAATTTATGTTTGAATTATAGTTTTTTTATTTTTATTGAGATTATTTTTGTTTGTTTAACGGATGGGTATCGATACCCACTTTTTTCCTGGGTATATATATTTCTCTAAGGAGTCTTTTTATTCTTTTTCTATTTCATTTTTTATAAAAATTCTTTCTCTATTTTGGTTATTTGGATCACTGCTTAAATAATATTCTAATGTTTGTGTAAGCTATTTAATTTAATTCCTAGCTTATTCTTCTTTTCTTATTTCATTCCTAATAATACAATTATATTTTTGTTAATTTCTTCTATTGTTTTAATTATTTCATACACGATTTCAATTTATTTTTTTATTTCGAGTTTGTTTTGTAGGTTTTATTTGTTTTGTTATTTATAATTTATGTTTGAATTATTGTTTTTTTTATTTTTATTGAGATTATTTTTTTTTTTTAACGGATGGGTATCGATACCCACTTTTTTTCCTGGGTATGGAAGAATTTACCTTGATGTTTTTATATCTCTCTTCCTCTCTTTTTGTATAAGTAAAACACACATTTAATTTGCTTTTTTTTTTATCTCCCTCTCATGATATCTCGCATTCTTGCATCTTTTTGGAATCATCTCTTTATTTCTAATTAAAATTGAATACAAAGAAAAGGTGACAACTCATAGATTTGTTTTATTTTTCCTATTTTATTATATATAATATACGTTTGAGAGTTTGTCTTTTAATTTTAATTTTTTTTATCAATAATTTATCGTAGATAGAACTATGGGAAAACCGTCTACTATTGATGCCTTTTTTAAAAGGAAAGCTAAGGAAGCCATGCAAACTATCAACTCTTCCATCAGGCCCACAAATAGCGGATACTAAACAACAAATTAAAGTTCCTAGAGTAAAAGAAGAAGTTGATATCTCTTTACTAGAGAAAGATTTAGAAAACCTTGTTCTATTTGACAATAGCCCGTTGATCAATGTGACAGGATTCGTAGAGCTTACATAAAAGCTGGATCATATCAACCAATAGATATAATTTTTCCAACTTCTAGTTTTGGAGTTTAGCATCGACACTTTCAACCTTGTTGTTTAAAAAGTTTCCCAGTTGGCTAGAATATTCACCTCAAAAAGATGCTGCATTTTGTTTAGCTTGATACTTGTTCAAAAACAATTATGGTGATAGAAATGATGGAAGAAATTCTTTAGCTGAAGTGGGATTTAGAAATTGGAAAAAAGTCAATGATGGAAAGAATTGTGCATTTTTATGTCATGAAGGAGTTGGCCCTAATTCATTGCAAAAAAGATGCCTAAAATTTTGTGATGATTTAATGGATCACTCTATATCATATTTTAGTTTACTTTTGAACGAAGCAGAATGGCTCTGCTAGGGTTTGCATTTACGTAGACTACTAGGGTTTGCATGATCATCCATGGCCATGGCTAACGACAACCCTATTCTGGTTTAGAAATTCGACTCCTTCAGATAATTTTGAAGTTGAAGGACGTACAGTTAGGAAATCCTGGAAAGGATATAGTGAAGGATCAAAGGCAGGTTCATCAGTCGTTTGAGGAGTTAGAGAATGACTAATGCTTGGGGACGATGATGAATGAGAATCATCATTGCAGCCATGGGAGCGATTTTGTGAATCAGAGGGCAGAAAACATGGTGATAGCAGATGAAGGGCGTAAGAGAGAAAATCAGAATTTGAGGAATGGTAACGTTTTACGAGAGAGTGAAAAAAGATAACTCTGCTATGGCTATTTAAAAGGAGTGGATTTGTTACTGGTGATAAGAGGTGTTGAGGGTAATTTGGGCGGATTAGACCTTATCAAGTTAGCTATTACTAATTTAGTGGTTTATCTCCAACGATCAATTCAGTCATAATGATTAAGGCAACGCTGACAGTAACTAACTACGTCGCATCATCTTAAAATATTGCAGCTGAAGCAATGTAGGGGGAAATTGTTTACATTAAAAAAATTCTAAGTGTTAGTCGAATGTGGCAGATAGCCGAGTGAGATTATTTGGCGAATAGGTGCTAGTCGAATAACAATTTAGACGAAGATGCAACTGAGGAGCTGAGGTTTAAATCAAGGATTGTAATGTGGATATTACTCTTGATGGGCTAAGGTAAAAGTTAAAGGCTCCAAGAAGTGGGAATGATGGAGATAATCCTTGATTTGGTTAAATTTGAAAAGAAGTTGCAAAGAGTAAAGGTTGTCGTCTGATTTTTAGGAGCGAAGCAAAGGGAACAAAAGGATAAGATCAAGAGAAAGAGTCATTGGTGTGAGACGTGGCCGAGAGGGAACATAGGATCAAGTTCGTGCCTAAAATCTAGGAACGTAGAGCGAGGCATGATCTAACCGAATAACTGTCAATCGAGACATTGTTATTGTTAGCTAGTAGAACGTGGCAAATAAGTGTGGTACTTAGTTGTTACTATAAATACTAAGGTTTGATCCCCTTATTTTATCAAGATTTTGGTCCTCCTTTTTCTAATTTTGCAATTTTGTCCTCCTATTATTTAAATTTCATAATTTTGGTTCATCCGTTAAGTTGACATCCAATACTTAGTGGAGATACTGATGTGGCACTGAAAGGTTGACATGGCAGCAGACACATAGAGCTGACGTGGTAACATAATGGTGACATGGCATTGTACACATGGAGCTTTGGTGGCTTACAAATAAATGTTGCCTTTAAAACTTTGAAAACCTAGAAACTTAATAAAGAATTTAATCCTTATTTTTAGTTTTATCTTTTTTCCTACCTACAGAAGAATAAAGCTTAGCATAGGTTCTCACACCAAAGTAAGATAGAAAATGCATCTTTTTCCATTTTATGTCGATCAGTGTTCTAAAGGTACCATTTCTACTTCCTGAAGATGATGATGCATCTTGGATTATCGACTTTTTCAAGAAGAATAAAGCATAGGCATTTACACTCTTATTAGAATTTTTTGAAAGGTAACTATCTCGATTTCATATATCATATACTTTCATATATGATATATCTATTTCTATAGAATCTTTGAGAAAGACTTTTCTTCATAAGAAAAGACTTACTATCTTTGGGATCTGATACTACATCGCTGCTCAAAAGTTTAGGGGATCAACTTTATTATATAAGTGGATTCCTAACTCTTCTGTCATGAGATAAGTAAGCAGTTCTTGTTGTATTGGCCAAAAACCTTGTTAATTGATCTTTATGGTGCTTCCTCTATCAATTAGATCTTTTATCCATAGAAAAAAAGTATCTAGGCATATATATATATATATATATATATATATATATATATATATATATATATATATATATATATATTTCTTCATATTTTGATTTCTATGAAGTTTGTTTCTTTGCTACTAGAGACGTTCAAACAAAATGATAAATAAACGTCGACTATAACCCCTAGCCATCCAAGCTAACGATGCGGGTTCGATTCCCACTACCCGTTTATATCCTATATTCTATATTTATTCTATTTGAACCTATATTGAACCCCAATCGAAGAGGACGCATAGGTACTACCAGTGTTATTAAACTTGGCTCGGACCGGCCGTTCCGATCGTGAACCGGTGATGTGACCGATCCGAGCGAGTAGTTCGATCGGGCATGCCATGAACCCAGTGTGACCTGGCCAGATTTCGGTAAAAATTGGTGACTCGGTGGGTCATGTGTGACCTGGACAGGGGATTTTTTCACGTTAACCATAAAAAGGAAAAAGAGAGAGAGAATGATAGGACCACGGCAAGTGTACCGGGTCGTTGCAAGTAATAAAGTCGGTAATTAACCGGTTATCGTTCTCAAGGATCGAAGGCCAAATACCAATATATGTTAGCGACTACTAGGTGAACACCAAAAGATTTTAATAAGGTTGGAAGTATCAAGTGACAGTGAAGTTAAAAGAGAAGCAGTAAGTTGTTTTTGTATTTTTATGGGTTTAGAGTATAATAGAGCTATTTGAAAATGTACTTGATGGTAAAAGGCATTAGGGACAAGCTTCAATTAATTTCCCACTATTGCATGTTGCTTTGGTATTAGCAAGTAATTCCCTCTCTAGCTTTGTTATCGAACTCACAATGGTAATCAAATCCTAATTCCTTAGGTAATTAATTCTTTGTCTCCGATAGAAACCCTAATTCCTTAGATGAATGTAGTTGAAGACCAAACAATAAGACCAAGAGCTCATAAAAATTATACTACATTCCAAAGACTATTCCTAGACTAAGAATTGCATGCATGCACTCTTAAGCATTCACACATAGAATTTCCATTCAACATATGAACCACAAATCATTCCATGGGTGATCAAATCATGAAAAGCATTAAAAACAGAGATTGCTTGCACAAAGCAGGAGGGAATATGTCATTACGGTATCCCAAACCAAATACAACAGTGTTCCATCAATATCCACTCATCCCTAATACAAGGGGTTTAGCTAGACATAGAGAAATAAATAAAAAGAAGAGTTAAGAAGAAAGAACAAGTGGAATCCATGGAGAAATGTTGATGAATGTCTTCACCTCCCACCTTCCAATCAGTTCCCAACCTAGGGTTTGAGTTCCAGAGCGTTTTTTCAGCCCCTAAGGCGTGATAGCCCTTAGGACAGCAAAACAACGAGTATTTATAGTGATTGGGCCTGATACGAGGCGCCTGGGCCTGTGCCTGGGGCGCCCTGCGCCTAGAACGCGAAGAGAGAAACAAGCGTAGCAGGCACCCTGCGCAGCAAGAGACAGAAAGGAGGCGCCAGGCGCCAGCATGTTCAGGGCGCCTTGCGCCCAGAACGCAAAGAGGGACACAAGTGCAGCAGGCGCCCTGCGCCTGGGAGCGCCCTACGCCTGGGGGCATCCTGCGCAGTAGAAAACAGAAAGGAGGCGCCAGGCGCCAGCATATCCAGGGCGCCCTGCGCCTGCATGTTTCCAAAAAAACAGCCTGCGCCCTCCACCTCTCCTAGTGGTGCGCCCTGCGCCTGAGCAGCTGCAGCTTCTACACTTCAAAAAGCTCCCAAGAACTTTAAGTACATGTCTTCAAACAATCCTTTTCTTACCTGCATTAAAACATGACCATAATGAGGATATTTTTCTAACAAAATAGCAAAAGAACCAATATGATTATCAATTAGATTATCCCAACAATAAGGACTCAACTCTTAGGATTAGAGGCCAAACAAGGAAATAAGTCTAGGTTTACATGAAAATTTCCTTCAATTAAGTGCATGAAAGTGAGCATTATAGGGAACCGTCAGAGAGAGAGAGACGAAGAGGGGGGAGGGAAGATGAAGCAAAAGTGCAAAACTTGCATTACTCAGAAATCACAAACACAGTAGCCCTCTGCCATGCCTTCAAAAATCAGCGACGCGTTGTTGAAACTCTTTAATAATTAAGAGGGAAATAAAATAAAGAGAGATGCTAGATAGAAGCAGTGGTAGACCTTCTCAACTTCGCTCCAGCTCTTTGTTTGACGCAGAGAGACATAAGAGAAGAAGGGGAAAATGAAGAAGTAGAAGAAAACAAAAGCGGTCGTTCTGTAGAGACACAAATGACAAAAACATTTGAGAACTAGGGTTAGCAGTTAGATTATAACGGGTTATGGGCTTGGCCCAATATCATTTAAAAGAAATCCTTTTTTAACAATAATAAATATAAGGCAGCCGCTGCTGTTTTTACGTTTTTTTTTTTTGACAATATGTTTTGCTTGTTTTTAGTTGTCAAGGCATTGGGCCATATAACCCAAACTTCTTGTAAATGGATTATGATCTTTTGCCTTAAAAATTGATTTATGCAATAAATTTTTTTTGGCCTAATTTATAATTTTTTTTATAGTTTTTTAAAGTATGAAACTTATATATGCCATAAATTTTTTGTATTTTTAAATGGTGACCGGGTCAAGCTGTTCAACTGGTGACCCACCGGTCCGACCAGTGATCTATTGACTCAGTGCCCTGACCAAGTCTATGATCGGTCTGGGTTTAATAACATTGGGTACTACTACTGACATATACAACTACTAAGCCACAACTTATGTTTGTTTTCGAAGCGAGAAAGGCCGTATATATTCAATGGAAGCCTTTTGTTTATATTTTTTTTATTTATTATATAATGTTAATGTTAATTTTTTTACTCAATTCTATTATGTTTATTCCACCGTTAAAAAAATCGAGGTTAAATATTATTTTTATTTTGATTTTGAAAGAAATTATATTATTATTAATATTATAATAACTACATTATATTTTTCAATGATGATTTTTTTATAACAATCATTGATGAAGTTTTTGAGATTATGAATTTGATTATATTTCATAATTTTTATATTTAAATTGTGATTTATATATATATATATATATATATATATATATATATATATATTCCTTTTGATAAAAAATAATCAATTGATTAAGTCTAATATTACTGGAAAAATATTTAACATTGATCACAAAAACTAAAAAACTGTACAGTATTAAACAAATAATAAGATTAATAATTAAGTTTTATATAAATTAATTTAGTACATTATTAAACTAAAATAATTTCATCAAAAAAATTAATCTAAAATAATTCTGAGTTTTATATAAATATAAATTAATATTTCTCTCGAAATTAATATTAAGTCAATTTTGTACCATATATTAATTGTCGCCAACTATTGTACCATGTTAAAATGCTATTGAACCGAGTACGACTCAGCTGAGCAATTTTGTGCCACGTTAAAACATTAAGTAATTATCCAATATTATGCAAAAAAAACTGTCGCCAACTATTGTACCATGTTTCAAATAGTGCATGAGGTCAAACTATTTGAGTGTATTTAGCAAGAAACAAGACGAAATTGAGCAATAAAGCTTGATATAAGTTTTATCCTTAAGTTTTTTTTTTCATGCAATTTTAGACTTAATCAATTGGTAATTTTCTATCTAAAGATATATAAAACAATCTAAATGTAAAAATTATGAAATATAATCAAATTCATAATTTCAAAAAATTCATCATCGAAAAATATAATGTAGTTATTGTAATACCAGCGATAAAATAATTCATTTAAATAATAATAATAATATAGTTATTTAAATATAACTAAATAAACTAAAAATAAAAATACTAGTAGCAGTCAATAAAAATAAAATGAATATGTTAAGTTTTAGTGTAACAGAGTTAGCAGAGTTAGTTTGTAAAGAAGCTGACATGGCTTCAGTTAGTTACACTGATGCTGACGTGGCATCAGTTGGTTAGGCTTACTGTTGCTTAGTTGTATTGAGCGCTTGTGTATAAATAGGTGAAATGTAACTAACTGTATTCTATGAATCATAATCACAGATTTAGTTCAATGAATTCTCTCATCTCTATCTTCCATTTCTAACTTCATTATGGTATCATTCGCCTCGTTCGTTCCTCAATTGCGCTTCGTTCGTTTTCATTTGGTGATCATCATCGAAGGTCCAACAATGGCGGATATTCAACAAGTTGCTCCTGGAAATGCATCGCAAGTACATAGTACGCTCTTTCAAGCGATCAACAACGCCACTGGAGTCTCTGCGACGCCAAAACTCTCGATAAAATCAGATGATAAGAATTTCTTGTTGTGGAATCAACAAGTAGAAGGAGTCATAACGATGCACAAATTACAACGGCTTCTTGTGAATCCAGTAATTTCGCCTAAGTATGATTCTGAAGCAGATCGAACTCTGGATCGTGTGTCAGATGCTTATGATAAATGGTTAGTGCATGATTAAACTCTGTTTACCTGGTTACTTTCAACTTTTTCTGATTCCGTTCTGCCTAGAGTGTTAGGTTGTCGCCATTCTTGGCAAGTATGGGAGAAGATCCATAAACACTATTATGCACATTTAAAGGCTAAGGTCAGGCACTTAGGTCAGAACTGAAAAATACAAAGAAAAGAAATAGAACAATTTCTGAATATGTTCGAGAATTCATGCTCTTGCTGATTCGTTAACTGCAATTGGAGAAACAATTTCTGATCAAGATCTCATTGACATTGTTCTTGATGCTTTAACCGAGGAGTATAATGGTTTTCTAATGATGATCTATGGTAAATTCGAATCGCCAAATCTTTCTGACATTGAGGCTCTGTTAATGGTTCAAGAAGCTCAATTAGACAAGTTTAAACAAGAATTAGTTGTCTCTAATGTTTTAGCAAATGTAGCACACGCTTCACAGCCTAATTCACAGAACAGTTCTAATCCACACAAACCTGAGTTGCATCAGTCCTTTGTTCCTGCTTATAATAGAGGCAGAGGCAGAAACTATAGAGGAAGAGGTCGTGGCAGAGGCCATGATGGTTCTGGAACAAGGCCTACCTGCCAATTGTGTGGCAAATATGGCCACGCTGTAATCAATTGCTGGTACAGATTTGATGAAGCATTTGTGCCTTCAGTAATTGTGCCAAATGAAGGTGTAGTGTCCAATCAAGTGAACGTGAACACAAGAAGGGGGGTTGAATTGTGTTAAAACTTTTCGCAAACTATACGTAAAAACTTCAACACAGGTTTTTCAAAACTGTTTGTATATATCAGATGCAGATTAAACCGGATGCAGAAATTAAATAGTTTATAAAAACTTGTTTTACTGAGCAAGGTAAAGATAAATATAAAGCAGTAAAGGATGAGACGCAGAGATTTATACTAGTTCACCACCAACTGGTAGCTACGTCTAGTCCCTTCGTTCCTGAAGGATTTTTCACTATAATCACCTGATTACAATTTTCCTCAAGAGTATTCTTCTGTCACAAACTTGACAATACTCTCAACTTCTCAAAACGACTCAGTACAATCGAGCCTTTGAGGAACAGAGCCTTTACAAGGCCAAAACCAGTTTACAAAAGAGATTATACTTTTGATTACAATCAAAATAACTCTCACAGAGAGGATGAAAAGATTAAGCTCAAAACAGAATAGTTTTCTAAAATAAAGTATAAGACGCTGAGTTCAGTTCTATGTAGACCAGAAACTTTGCACTAAACTTGATTGCTCACTTGAGTAATATTGCTTTCAGAATGAAGTTTCTTCGCAGTTTTTCCAACTTGTCTTCAATGAATACCTTGGGGTATTTATAGGAGTCTTCAAGGGTATTACCGTTGCAGTAAAAATGTCTCCTTTCCATTGAGTGAGGTAATTTGAATTGTAGTCCTTTTCTTCCTTTCCAGAGAATATCAGAATAGTACACATTACTGTTTTCGTACTATCTGCTATTTGCCATTACCTTGTACGATTTTTGTCTTATGCTAAAGGTGTCACATTTGCTTCCTCGTACATCAAAATGAGCGCATAAAATCAAATTCGAATTCCGTTCCAGAACAGTCTGAGGCTAAGAGCAAAAATGTGATTATCACGTGCTTCATTAAAGAGATCAGACGCTCGCTCAGAGGACGGACACTCGCAGTAATTGAGTATTCCACGTGTCAATGAGTAACACTGCTGGATGCTTACTATCAACAAGACGCTGAAGTGAGTTCGAATGTTGACACAAGTGGATTGTATTTAATTCTTTTGTAAATTTCTTCTTCTTCCTTGAGTGATTTGTACATATATATGAAGCTTTTGATACTTGTACACTCAAAGATATGTTAGAAGATAAATTGTTCTCTTGAGAATTACTTTGTTATCATCAAAATTAATGAGGGTCTAAACTTCTCAATCGTTTAGGTTCCAACAATCTCCCCCTTTTTGATGATGACAAATATCCAAGGTTGATGAACAATTTAATTTCAAAATAACATCAAGGGTCTCCCCCTGAATTTAACAAATTAAGATATATAAGACAATTCTGGTATTAAGGCGATTGTTGATAGACAAATTCATTTAAGTGATCGCAAAAATACATAGATGAATCAGAACATATTTTTAACAAAGTGAGATCGGATGCTGATTTTCATTTTATAAAAAAGATTTTCATTTTACCAATTTTATTGATCATTGTTAGATTATTGGGTTAATGAATATCAATGCATTAATAGATATTAGAGCAATGAATAATCATACAAATGCTATGTATGAAATGATATGCATGATACTTCAGTTTTAGTGTGTCTATCGGAGCTTGAAACATCGGACGGTGAATTTTGTCAATCAAACTTTCACGTGTTCATCAGACCTTTCTTTTACTCCCCCTTTTGTCATCAGACAAAAAGAGTGTAAATCACATCATAGTCAAAGAATGGCTTAGAAAAATTTGAATATATATAAACAGATAATCAGATATAGATATGTATAGTCAAATAATTAGAAAAACACTGAATATATATATAAAAATATGAGAGTGCCAAAAAAAATTTATATCACACAAAAAAATAAAAAATAAAAATTTTAAGGGTTTGGTGGTGGTGGAGGGATGTTGAGACGTTCATATAACAGCTTTAGTGCATTCTCCAGTTGAGTGACTTTCAAATTAGTGGCCTTCATTTCTTCAAACTTTGCTTTAGGAATGGTGACCATTTCAACTGCAGGAGTAGAAGTAGAAGGTCCAGCATCTGGTGCAGGTTTCATCTTCTGATGCTCTGCTAGCACCCAGTTGGAAAGCTTCACTCTCAAGTCCTTCTTTTGTTGAGCCTTTTGAAAGAACGCATCATTTGGTATAAACCATTTGATGAGACTTCCAAGTTTTCTTTGCTCAGAATCTGCCTGAATTCTTCTCCTTTTCTCCACCTCTTCTGGATACAGCAAATCCATGAAGATAGTTTCCCTATGCAGAAGCACGTCAGCAATGAAAGCATCAAACTTATTTCCCAGCTTCTTCTCCCCATATTCTTCTGATGAAGTCACTCAATGCTTCAGAAGCAAAAGAAAGTCCTTCATTTTCTGCCAGGTATAATCTTCTCAGATTTTCCCTGTCATCTTCTGTAAGCACTAGGGGAACGAGGCATGGTAACATAGCTTTATCTTTCCACGACTTTGACCATTGAATCTAAGTAAATCCAATGTCAAAGTGCTTGGTCACAGCAGCCCATTGGACATATGTCTTCATGCAGTCAAGTGGTGCGACATCGAGCATCCGAACATATCATCAAAGTAGACTGCTCCCAGTTGGTGTCGCACTCGCCGATAATGCCAGCTGTTGGAATTGTGGCTTTCTCTGCATTGCAGCAGTTTGAGGAGCCAGTTCTCCATTCGTCTTCCTTCAGAGAACTAAGGTAGAACCTTCTGGCATGATCCTCAGTGATCTTGGAAATCGGAAGCTTAGAGAATTCCTTAAGATTATACTTCTTGGGAGCCTTCTCATGCTCTGTGAGCCCGATCTTACTGAATGGCTGTTTGCCAGGAGCAGGTTCTTTTCTTTTCCCAGGGATAGACCAAGGTAGCCACCTTTGTCTGTCTGGTACAATCTTCACTGATACAGACGAAGGATCCCTGAACTGTCTGATTACTTCAATCTTCTTCATCTCAAGACAGTGTGCCATGAAGGCAGCTTCTTCATCCGTGATCCACCTTCCGCATTCCTCCAATATAAGAGGTTCAATTTGTGGTAGGGATCTAGGAAGGTCAACAGTGAAGGGAATCGCTCTGCTACCAAGTGCTGGTCTCAATCTTCCTTTGAATGACATCTGAAAGTGGTCTTCTCCATCCTTGAAGGTAGCATTCATTAGAGAGGAAATCTCCAGTCTGGCAGCTCCAGAGGTGAAGGTTTTCAAATGCCATGTAGAGGGACGATTGTAGATGCTGTGATATGACTCATACTTAACAAACCGTGTTTTGTTAATACATGAGACATTCTTCCTTCCACCAAAGTCTGTAGGTTTATGGGTAATGGTGAGTAAAGTGGGAGTGGTTTTGGTGATTTTATAGGTTTTAGGTGTGTAGGGTTTGAAGGGATTAATCGGAGGTACTTTGAATAATAGGTTAAAGGGATGAGACTGAAGTTTAGAAATGTATGTTGTAAGTGAAGTATTTGAAGAATTTTGTGGTAGGTCAAGGTTGAGTGTATAGGATGATGGTTGGGTAGGTTTAGAGAGGGTAGAGGTTTGTCGGAAGCTCATTCTGGTTTTCTTGGTTTGTGGTTGTGTTTGTGGTTGTGAAACAGACAATGGGGGTGCAGAAATAATATTATGAGCATCAAAGACAGATACTGATTCATCAGCAGTAAAGTCGAGTACCTTTGGGTTAACCTCTGAAGACTTAACCAACCTTCTTTTTGATCCTCTCAGGACAACAACGGTAGGAGGAGGAGGAGGGACTTGCTTCCCTTGACCGAACACTGAAGCATCTTTTTCAGCTGTTGGCTTAAACTTTTTCTGCAAGACCTTTCTGATGGGAATTTTATCCTCATCTTCTGGTTCCTCAATAGTAGGTGCAAGAGCCACCTTCTGTTTTGTTCTTCTTGTCTCCCTTGAAGGAGATTCAGCAGGTCTTTTCACACCAGCCATTGAGCTTCTGGTTGTTTTCTTTTCAGCTTCTCCTTCCTGTTGTTCTATTTTCACTTTCTTGATCATAGAGCCAGTAATTAGCTGCATTCTGACTAAACTATTTACTCCAAAAACTTCTGGACGAACAACAGCGCCAACACCAAAGTATTTTTCTTTTTCTTCTGTGTTGATAGAGTCAGTCAGCTTCCTCACAACACCTTCTTTAATCATCATTATGGAGAGAAGAACTCCATAAGGGATAACTTTGATGATATTTTTCTTATCGACACTCTTCCTTGAGAAGACAAGAGCATTTATCAGATTGTTGATAATCAACCTTGGCAGATTGATTTTCTTCCCATCCATGTAGTTCCTCATAATGAACTTTTGCTCGTAGTTCACTATGTCGCTAGAGCCAGCCTTCAGAATCACGCTCTTAGCGATGATTTTGTGCAGTACTCTGTAGTGGCTTTTCAAGTCTTTGACCGTGGGAGCAATGTTCTTCTTCTTCAGTTCACGGTAGTTTTCAAACAGGGCTTCGTTGACGTTTTCCAGTCCTCTGTATGCGTCAGCCCAGTTTGCATGGTAACTGATTCCATCACAAGGGCACTTGATCGTCTGAGCAATAGAGTTGATGGTGAAGCGTAGCTTGAAGCCTCTAATGTGTCCTTCTATGATTTCTCCCGGTAGTAAGTATGTGTTCCCCCAGAACTCCTTAATAGCATAGCTCAGTACGTCGACTGGTTCCCAGATGAAGTAATTTTTCCAGCCTAGTTTCTCCATACCTTTTTCAAAATCAAAACCGTATAGCTTGAAGTTCTCAAAATCAATCTTGTTCTCATTCAGGAGTTTTGCCTCAGAGAAGACGTCGAAGGCAGCAATGTATTGTCCAACCTTTCTGTCGGTCATGGTAGCAGTTGCAGAGAGGGTGATGGAGGTTTTAGGGTTCAAAAACACACACACACACACACACAAAGAACAGTTTTTGCAAGAAAATGCAGAGTGAAGTGATGAAGCGAAAAATGTGGAGTAGTGAGAAAGTTGATAGAAAATGGTACAGTCCTTTTTCAAAAAAAAATCGCTTCGTATTTCCACACAAAAATTAAATCAAAAAGAAAAGAAAATGAAGATTCGCCTTTTCATTAAATGCAGACGCCAAAAGAAAAGTAAGATCAAGTAAAAAAAAATTATCGAAAGACATAAATAATTATGACTCAGTAGATGTGATGAGACGCTTAAGTCCTTAACACATGTGACACGTGTGGGTGCACTCGGACGCACGCAACCAATTCACCAGACGATGAGTTATGATGCACATGACGAATAAGATACTTAATCATATACATGCTTATGTCATACCAGATGCTGAGATTGTGCATATTATCTGACACTGAGATTAATCATTCTTCTATAAGATGAAAATTTAAATTTTTTCTTATGAAATTGAATCTATCTTCAGCAAGGGGTTTTGTAAATATGTCAGCCCACTGATGATCAGTGTCTACAAATTTTATTTCGAGAATACCCTTCTGAACATAGTCTCTTATAAAATGATGCTTAATCTCAATGTGCTTGGCTCGTGAATGCAATATGGGATTTTTAGTAAGACAGATTGCAGAAGTATTATCACAAAAGATAGGAATGTTACTCTCTTTTATCATATAGTCTTCAAGTTGATATTTCATCCACAGAAGTTGAGAGCTACAACTTGCTGCTGAAATATATTCAGCTTCTGCTGCTGAGAGTGCAATCGTGCTTTGCCTTTTGCTTGACCAAGATACAAGATTTTCTCCAAGGAATTGGCAGCTTCCACTTGCGCTTTTTCTTTCAATTCGGTCTCTAGCAAAGTCAGCATCACAGAAACCTACTAACTTGTAATCTTTTGATTTCTTATAAAGCAAACCAAGATTAGTAGATCCTTGCAAATATCTAAAGATTCTTTTAACAGCACTCAAGTGTGATTCTCTAGGATCTGATTGAAAGCTAGCACACAGAAAGACGCCGAACATAATATCAGGTCTTGAAGCTGTAAGATAAATTAGAGATCCAATCATACCTCTGTACATCTTCTGATCTACCTTTTTACCAGTTTCATCTTTACGAAGAATGCATGTGGGATGCATAGGGGTACACATAGGTTTGCAATCCACCATTTTGAATTTCTTTAGCAATTCCTTGATATATTTGCTTTGATGTATATATATACCATCATTGCATTGTTTGATTTGAATTCCAAGGAAAAACTTCAGTTCACCCATCATGCTCATCTAGAATTCAGCCTGCATTAGCTTAGAAAATTCTTTGCAAAAGCTTTCATTAGTAGCTCCAAAAATAATGTCATCAACATATATTTGAACAATTATAAAGTGCTTGTTTGATATTTTTCTAAAAAGAGTAGTGTCTACTAGACCTCTGGTAAAGCCATTTTTC
The DNA here is from genome assembly GCA_037113605.1 of Calophaca sinica. Classification (NCBI taxonomy): domain Eukaryota; kingdom Viridiplantae; phylum Streptophyta; class Magnoliopsida; order Fabales; family Fabaceae; genus Calophaca; species Calophaca sinica. Next base: position 120,025,863 of record CM073731.1, read on the forward strand.
ATCAAAAATGTACTCAGTCTTTCATACCAAGCTCTGGGAGCTTGCTTAAGACCATACAGGGCCTTTTTGAGCTTGAAGACATGTTCTGGAAATTCAATGTCTTCGAATCTAGGAGGTTGTTTTACAAAGACTTCCTCAGTTATAAAACCATTCAAGAAAGTACTTTTCACATCCATTTGAAAGAATTAAATCATGATGTGCAGCAAAAGAAAGCAAAATGCATATAGCTTCTAACCTTGCAACAGGTGCAAATGTTTCGGTAAAATCAATACCTTCTTCCTGTGAGTAACCTTGAGCAACCAATCTTGCCTTGTTTCTCACAACCTTTCCATCTTCATCAAGCTTGTTTCTAAATACCTATTTAGTACCAATAGCTTGCTTATCTTATGGTAAAGTAACCAGCTTCCATACATCGTTTCTTTGGAATTGATTCAACTCTTCTTGCATGGCCAGAATCCAACCTTCATCTTTCAATGCTTGATCAATCGTTTTAGGTTCCATTTCTGAGAGTAGTGACATATCTGCATGCTCTTTAAAAGAGCATCTGGTTCTTACTCTATCTCCAGGTTTTCCTATGATTTGATCTTTAGGATGATTGGCTTTGTACTTCCAGCTCTTTCTGAATTCAGCTTCTGAAGATTCTTGTGTCTGGTCACCACCGGACGATGAAGATGTAGGTTCACTATTTGTAGTATTACCTATATTTAATTCTGAAAATAATTCATCTAGTTCTGACATGGCTGTGTCAGGCTTCTTGTCATCAAATTTGACATGAATGGATTCTTCCACTGTCATATTTTCTATATTGTATATTCTAAAAGCTTTAGATTTTTCAGAATATCCCAAAAAGATTCCTTTGTCAGCTTTTGAATCAAACTTACTAAGCTGATCCTTAGTATTTAAAATGTAACACGTACAACCAAATGAATGAAAATATGATATGTTTGGTTTTCTTCCTTTCCACAGTTCATAAGGAGTCTTCTTCAAATCAGGTCTAATAGAAATTCTATTTTGAATGTAACAAGCGGTGTTTACTGCTTCTGCCCAAAAATATTTTGCAATGGTAGCTTCATTGATCATGGTCCTGACCATTTCTTGGAGGGACCTATTCTTCCTTTCTACAACACCATTTTGTTGAGGTGTTCTAGGAGAGGAGAAATTGTGGGAGATGTCGTTATCATCGCAAAATTTTTGAAAGCTTTCATTTTCAAATTCTCCCCCATGATCACTTCTAATAGAAGAAATGCAAATTCCTTTTTCATTTTGAATTGTTTTGCAGAATACAGTAAATACCATGTATGACTCATCTTTGTGAGCAAGGAATCTAACCCATGTCCATCTAGTAAAATCATCAACAATGACTAACCCATATTTCTTTCCAGTTAAAGAGGCTGTCATTGTTGGACCAAAAAGATCAAGATACAGAAGCTCAAGTGGTCTAGAGGTTGAAACAACATTTTTTGAATGAAAAGAAGTTTTAACTTGTTTTCCTCTTTGACATGCCTCACAGAGAGCATCGAATTGATACTTAAGATTTGGTAAGCCTCTGACAAGACTGTTCTTGTTTAATTTTGAGATTAATCTCAAATTGGCATGACCCAATCTCTTGTGCCAAATCCATTGTTCTTCGTCAACAGACATGAGACACTTGACATCTTGTTTTGCAAGTTCAGAGAGATCAATTTTGTAAATATTTTGTTTCCTCTTAGCAGTAAAGAAAGTAGAATCGTCTTTCTTGCTTTTTACTAGACATCCAGTTTCTGTAAAGATGACTTCATAACCATTGTCACATAATTGACTTATGCTCAATAAGTTATGTTTAAGTCCTTCAACATATAGTACATTATCAATAGAGGGAAGAGAGCCTTTACCAATGCGACCAATTCCAACTATTTTACCTTTTTGGTTTCCTCCGAAACCAACGAATCCAACTTCTTTAGGCCTTAGTTCTTGGAACATATGCTTTTCTCCCGTCATGTGACGCGAGCATCCACTGTCTAAGTACCAAGATAGGTGTGTTGACTTTGTTGCTAAGCATGTCTACAACATAGACTATTTTATCTTTAGGTACTCATATCTTTTTGGGTCCTTTCTTGTTAGTTCTTAAAGGAAGCTTATCCTTCACAGTTTTAAAAACAGTACATGCACTTTTCAAATGACCAGGTTTATTGCAGTAAGTACAATGCAAGCATTTACTATGATTATTGGATTTATCAGATGCTGAATCATTTCCTAAAAGGGGTTCATCTGATATATAACCAAGATCATGAGTTGTCGTTTTACTGACACCCCAAATCATTGAAGCTTGCTTGCTACGAGTTACACTCTCTGCAAGAAACTTTTGAAAAGCATATTCATAATCATTTGATTTGCATTTAGGATTGCCTGTAACTTTAGAGCTTTCAGCTTGAGAGCTCTCAGCTTCTGGTTGCTTGTTAGCGGTCAGACGCTGGTTATCCATCAGATGCTGATTTTCAGTTTTCAGCTTCTGATTCTCTTTATTGAGTACAGATTTTTCTTTGTTTAAAGCTTGAAAGTCTTGTGATAATTTTGAAAATTTCTTTTTCAAATTCTTATACTCAACAGAGAGAGTGGCAGAGTCCTTAAGAAGATCATCAAATGCAAGTTGAAGTTCAGAGTAGGAATCATATACTATTACCTCTTCAACTTCTTCTTCTGAATCAAGGTCAGTGTCTGCCATGAGAGCGAGATTTGCTTCTACTTCATTATCTTCCTCAGATGAGGATAAATCTAGATCTTCCCATGTAGCCATGAGGCTCTTCTTCTTTTTCTTGAGAGAATTTCTTGTGGGCTTCTCCTTAAGATTAGGACATTCGGACTTGAAATGTCCAGGCTTTTTACATTCATAGCAAATGACTTGAGCCTTGTCCTTGCTTTCCTTCTTGTCCTTAGTATCTTTCTTCTGAAACTTCCTCCTGAAGTTTCTCTTCTTCCACATTCTTTGTATCTTTCTGGATATAAACGCGAGCTCATCTTTTGATGTGTCAACATCTCCTTCTGAAGCTTCATCTTCTGATTCTTCTTCTTCAGCCTGAAGGGCTTTGGAAGAACTGATTTTATGTTGAGCGACTTTCAAAGCAATAGACATGCCCTTTTTGACAGGTTCTTCTTCATTTAGCTCAAGTTCATGAGCTTTCAACGAACTCATAAGATCTTCAAGTCGTAAGACATTTAGATCTTTTGCTTCCTGAATAGCAGTGACCTTGGGTCTCCACTGCTTGGTCAAGCTTCTTAAGATCTTTCTAACATGGTCAGGTGTAGTGTAACTTTTTCCAAGGGCCTGTAACCCATAAACAAGTGTTTGAAATCTTCCAAACATGGTTTTAATGCTTTCACCATCTTCCATTTTGAACAACTCGTATTGGCGAACCAACATGCTAGCTTTGGTTTCTCTTACTTGGGCAGAGCCTTCGTAAGATAAAACAAGTGAGTCTCAGATTTCTTTGGCAGTATCAAATTTGCCACATTTATCATATTCTTTTTCTGTCATAGCACAGATAAGAATGAATCTAGCCTTTTGATTGATTTGATATCTCTTTTTCTGCTCATCATTCCAATCTTCTCTGGCTATAGCAACACCACGAGGATTAGTGGGAGGAATGTAACCACTTTGAACTATATCCCACAACTCAAGTTGTTGTGTCTCAAATAATGCTTTTATCTTATCTTTCCAGTAATCAAATTTTTCTCCATCGAATAGAGGAGGACGATTCATATGACCACCTTCAGTAGACATGTTCACAGTATAGGATCTTTTCTCTTAACACTATTAAGTGCTCAACCAAGAGGCCGAGCTCTGGTACCAACTGAACGTGAACACAAGAAGGGGGGTTGAATTGTGTTAAAAATTTTCGCAAACTATACGTAAAAACTTCAACGCAGGTTTTTCAAAACTGTTTGTATATATCAGATGCAGATTAAACCGGATGCAGAAATTAAACAGTTTATAAAAACTTGTTTTACTGAGCAAGGTAAAGATAAATGTAAAGCAGTAAAGGATGAGACGCAAAGATTTATACTAGTTCACCACCAACTGGTAGCTACGTCTAGTCCCTTCGTTCATGAAGGATTTTTCACTACAATCACCTGATTACAATTTTCCTCAAGAGTATTCTTCTGTCACAAACTTGACAATACTCTCAACTTCTCAAAACGACTCAGTACAATCGAGCCTTTGAGGAACAGAGCCTTTACAAGGCCAAAACCAGTTTACAAAAGAGATTATACTTTTGATTACAATCAAAATACCTCTCACAGAGAGGATGAAAAGATTAAGCTCAAAACAGAATAGCTTTCTAAAAGAAAGTATAAGACGCTGAGTTCAGTTCTATGTAGACCAGAAACTTGGCACTAAACTTAATTGCTCACTTGAGTAATATTGCTTTCAGAATGAAGTTTCTTCCCAGTTTTTCCAACTTGTCTTCAATGAATACCTTGGGGTATTTATAGGAGTCTTCAAGGGTATTACCGTTGCAGTAAAAATGTCTCCTTTCCATTGAGTGAGGTAATTTGAATTGTAGTCATTTTCTTCCTTTCCAGAGAATATCAGAATAGTACACATTACCATTTTCGTACTATCTGCTATTTGCAATTGCCTTGTACGATTTTTGTCTTATGCTAAAGGTGTCACATTTGCTTCCTCGTACATCAAAATGGGCGCATAAAATCAAATTCGAATTCCGTTCCAGAACAGTCTGAGGCTAAGAGCAAAAATGTGATTATCATGTGCTTCATTAAAGAGATTAGACGCTCGCTCAGAGGACGGACGGTCGCAGCAATTGAGTATTCCACGTGTCAAGGAGTAACATTGCTGGATGCTTGCTATCAACAAGACGCTGAAGTGAGTTCGGATGTTGACACAAGTGGATTGTATTCAATTCTTTTGTAAATTTCTTCTTCTTCCTTGAGTGATTTGTACATATATATGAAGCTTTTGATACCTGTACACTCAAAGATATGTTAGAAGATAAATTGTTCTCTTGAGAATTACTTTGTTATCATCAAAATTAATGAGGGTCTAAACTTCTCAATCGTTTAGGTTCCAACATCAAGGAATTCCTTCTGCTGTTCCGAGTGCCTCTTCACAAGATCAAGCAAACTCAGTGCAAAGCACTACTCCTCAAGTATGTGTTGCTGCCAAGTATTCTGATCACTTTGGCCATACTACTGATCTCATGATCCCTCCAGACCTGGAATCTCAGGCTTGGTTCATTGATTCAAGTGCATCACATCACCTTACTGCTTTTGCACATAATTTGCATCATAGCACAATCTATAATGGCAATGATAGGGTACATATGGGAAATGGCCAGGGTGTTGTCATTCATTCTATAGGTTCAGCTGTTTTAACTTCTAAACTTGAACCTAATGTCAGGCTAAAACTCAACAACTTACTTCATGTTCCTAGCATCACTAGAAATCTGATTTCTGTGTCTCAATTCTCCAAAGATAATGATGTATTTTTTGAGTTTCATCCTACTGTTGTTTTGTTAAATCTCAGGTATCTAGACAAGTCATTCTTGAAAACCACCTAGCTGCCGATGGCCTTTATTGTCTCAAAGACATTGTCATTCTGCCTCAAGTCAGTATCTCTTAGTCTAGTGGAGCATCAAGATCTTGTTCTTCACCAATAGTTCACACCAGTGTGCATACCACCACTGATTTCAATTCCAATTTCAATTCCAAAAATGTAAAAGTTCTTACATTGTGGCATTTTCGATTAGGACATGCTAATTTTCAAGCTGTCAAATCTGTACTTCAACTGTGTAATATCCCCTTTATAAATAAACATGTTCCTCATTTGTGTAAAGCCTGTTGTTTGGAAAAAACTCATCGAATTCATGCTCCACCTTCACTCACCCAACACACAACACCTTTTGAACTTGTTTACACTAACTCGTGGGGACCTTCCCCTTCACCTTCTAGTTGTGGCTATCAATATTATATAGCTTTTGTTGATGCACATACTAGATATACATGGATTTATTTCCTCAAATTCAAGTCTGATGCAATAACGGCATTCAATCAATTTCAAAAACTCATCAAAACCCAATTTAATACCACTATTAAAGCTGTCAGATTTTGGAGGTGAATTTCAACCATTCACCAAAGTTCTCATAGATTCAGGCATTCTTCATAGATTGACTTGTCCACATACTTCATATCAAAATGGAACCATTGAGAGGAAACATAGACACATTGTAGATATGGGCTTAACCCTTCTAGCTCATGCTAATATGTCAATTGAGTATTGGGATCATAGCTTCACAGCTTCTGTTTATCCTATTAATAGGCTACCCACATCAGGCCTAAAAACCTATACCTCACCCTTTCATGTACTTTATAAGTCCTTACCCGATTATGAAAGTCTAAAACCATTTGGCTGTGCTTGTTATCCCTCATTGAGACCTTATAATAAACACAAACTACAATTTCATAGCACTGAATGTGTTAATTTAGGTCTATCACCACAACATAAGGGATTTAAATGTCTTAGTGCAGATGGTCGAATTTACATTTCCAAGGATGTTACCTTTAATGAATTTCGATATCCTTATTCAAACTTGTTTCCCGCTCATGATACTCATTCTCAGGTTCCATCACCTAATTCCTGTGATTCTTCAGTTTTTGTGTTACCGAACTTGTCACTTGATTCCCTGCCTCTACATGCTAATACTGACCTATTCACTAGTCCAGTTAATCAAGTGCTTGCTGTTACAGCAACAACTCCAAACACCTCAAATTCCAATAATTCTGCAGAATACTTGTCTTCTGAATCTGATGTATCTGCTGGAAATAGATCACCTGCCACAGTTCCTGAGTCTTCTAATTCCTCACCTGTGCCTGTTTCTTCTATTCCAACACCTGAATCCTCTGTGCCTGAACCTGCTGTTGCTGTCAACACACATCCAATGGTCACAAGGTCTAAAACAGGTAATCTAAAGCCAAAGGTTTTCTTGGCTGAAACAGAACCAAACTCTGTCAAACAGGCCCTGGCTAATCCCAAATGGTTTGATGCTATGAAGGCAGAATATTAAGCTTTAATTGCTAATAATACCTAGACTTTGAGCTCATTACCTGCTCACAAGAAAGCCACAGGTTGCAAGTGGGTTTTTCGGGTAAAGGAGAATCCAGATGGCACAATCAACAAATACAAGGCTAGGCTTGTAGCTAAAGGTTATCATCAACAACTTGGAAGTGATTATAATGAGACTTTTTCTCCAGTGGTCAAACCTGCCACCATTCGGGTCTTATTAACTCTAGCCTTAACGCACAAGTGGTGCATTCAGCAAATTGATATTAACAATGCATTCATTAATGGCTTTCTCCAAGAAGAAATATATATGGTGCAACCACCAGGTTTCATCTCAACAGACAAGTCTTTGGTTTGCAAATTGAATAGATCACTTTATGGTCTAAAACATGCACCTCGGGCCTGGTATGAAAGGTTTAAACAAGCTTTACTGCATTTCGGCTTCCATACAAGCAAATGTGATCCCTCATTATTTCTCTACAATGCCAATGGAGTATTTCTTTATGCACTGGTTTATGTTGATGATATATTAATCATGGGCACCTCCTCAACTCTTATTTCTGATCTCATTGCCAAGCTGAATGACACATTTGCTCTCAAACATTTGGGCAAACCTGAGTATTTTTTGGGCATAGAAGTTAAGTATCTTGCAAATGGTTCAGTACTCCTCACTCAATCAAAATACATCAGGGACTTGTTGCAAAAAGCAAATATGATGGATTGTTATGGCATTGCCACTCATATGCTCTCTAATTGCAAACTGACCAAGTTTGGCTCAGATGCTTTACCTGATCCACATCATTATCGATCAGTTGTTGGTGCTTTACAATATGTGACATTGACTCGGCCTGAGATTGCCTATAGTGTCAATAAAGTGTGCCAGTTTTTATCTGCTCCTCTGCAGTCTCATTGGTGTGCTGTCAAGTGCATTCTAAGATATCTCAGTGGCACTCAATAGCATGGTTTGCTACTACAACCTGCATCTATTGATCTCTCAGAGCCTATAGTGACTCTGATTGGGCTAATGATCCAGACGATCGTAGGTCCACTTCAGGTTCTTGTATTTTTCTTCGTCCCAATTTAATCACTTGGAGCTCGAAGAAGCAAACATTAGTGGCTCGTTCTAGTGCTGAACCTGAATACAGGGGTATGGCCAATACAACCTCTGAACTGCTATGGATTCAATCATTGCTAAGGGAACTTCAGGTTCCATTCTTGACACCCACCTTGTTGTGTGACAATTTAAGTGCAGTAATGCTTGCACGTAATCTTGTCCTTCACTCCAGGACTAAGCTTTTGGAATTGGATATACACCTTGTGCGTGAAAAGGTTGCTGCTAAGTCACTAGTTATGCAACATGTTCCAACATCAGCTCAAATTGCTGATGTGTTAACAAAGCCACTTTCCTCCACTGCCTTTCAAGATTTGCATACCAAACTCAAGGTTCTCCTTTATTCAGTACCAACCTTGTGTTTGAAGGGGGAGTAATAGAGTCAGCGGAGTTAGTTTGTGAAGAAGCTGACGTGGCTTCAGTTAGTTACACTGGTGCTAATGTGGCATCAGTTGGTTAGGCTTACTGTAGCTTAGCTGTATTGAGCGCTTATGTATAAATTGGTGAAATGTAACTAATTGTATTCTGTGAATCATAATCACAAATTCAGTTCAATGAATTCTCTCATCTCTATCTTCCATTTCTAACTTCATTACAGTGAAAAATAATGTACAATCTCAATGTTTTTAATGATGGAATAACATAATAGATTTGAGTCAAAAAAAAATAACAAGCAGCAGCGTTTATTGAATATATAATACGTGTCTAATGTCACAAAAAGTGTTGTGTTAGTACCCTTGGGTTTGCTATTCGAATCCCAGCTTTGGAATCTTTAAAATTTTAAAGACAACATTATTTTATCCATGTGTTTGCTGCCACGTCAACCTTCGAATACCATGTCAGCATCGCCGTTAAGTTTTGGATGCCAACTTAGCGGCTAGACCAAAATTGCGAAATTTAGATAATAAGCAGACCAAAATTGCGAAATTACAAAAAGAGGGACCAAAATCGCGGAATGGATAAAATAAGGGGACTAAAACTGCAGTTAACCAAACAACTTATTTTCCATTTTGCACTTATTTTCAGCTTTATGTTCTTACTTTTAGTGTAGATTCTTCTTAGAGTTCACCTAACCTAACACTTTTTGGAGTAGTTAAGGGACCTATAGTTGAGGAACAAAGTTCCTTCTTCAGCGTAATTGACTAAAGAAAATGGAATCATTGTTGTTTGAGCTTAGTCGACTACACGTCTAAAATTCAACCAAGTCAACACACACTTAGTCTAATCGGTTGACCATTGTTGACTAGTCTAATCGATTAGTATTCTTATTCTAATTGGTTAATGCCTCGATTAACAGTCTAACCAGTTAACGAGTCAATCCTAATCGGTTAACACCCTCAGCGTTACATATTCAAGTTATCAGCAGCCGACGCTGGTCTTGTTCCTTCTCCTAATAATCTCAATCGGTTCTAATGCTTAATAACCGAGTTCAATCGAGTTTCATAACCATAAATCACTGTAGTCCATCAAGTATAACATTCTAACCATTTAAAGTACCACAATTCCCATTATCTGTGTCAGTTTAATCGATTAGACTGTCTAATCGGTTAGGCTCTAGAACATCATCTAATCGGTTAGAGTCGTTAGTCTAATCGATTAGAATCATCAGCCTAATTGATGAACTAATATTATATGCAATTTTGGGGGGTAAAATAGGCATTAATCTGAGCATAATTCATTCTTTAAGATATAATTCGTAGTGAAATGAGGATTTGAAGTTGGGATCATTCCAACAAGGCATCAACAACGTTCTTGACGAAGAACATTGAATCCCTTTAATTAAAGGGAAAGACAAGAACTTCGATCAGAAGAAGAAAATACAAGATTAGGGTTTTCAAAGAAGGTTTACACGGCTGTAGGAAGGTCTGGTTCATGAGAAAAGGTTGCTTTTATAGCCACTGAAGTTGGATGAGATGGAATTAATGATTATGCAGAAATCTATGTTCTAATCGATTATAGGAATATGTCTAACCGGTTAGCACTGACTGATTGCTTCTAATCGATTAGAGATATGAGCCTAATCGATTAGGTCATATAAACTTCAAGAAACTGACTTTTAGCATTTCTAACCGATTAAGAACTGAAGGTTCCGGTTAAGGGCATTACTCTAATAGATTAGAGTCGTGTAATACTAAGGAAAATCGTTTCCTAGCTAAGGGTCCTACTAACCCAACGCAATCCTAAAGCATAAACACATAAGCACATAAGGAATGCAGAAAATGGGGTGCTACAGGTGACCTCATTGCTATCAGAGGTTCTAAAGAGGTAATTGCCAAATGCCACTTTGAGCGATTTGTGGGCTTTTAACATGTCCCAATGGCCCAACATAGTTAGAGTCCTTGGGCGAGGGAAGGGTTTTTGAGGTCTTCTGTAAGCACATGTTGCGCGTATTTGTATCCTGGCCTCCCACGAGGCTAGGATTAGGCTATCCTTGTGAGCATAATTCTGAATTTAGCTCGACCTCTGTAGGTAACCTACTCAAGGAACTCTTTGTGCCAATATTGCCTTAATCTTCTCACTAAATCTGGTTCTCTTGGCAGCAAGCCAGCTTCTACTCCTATGGATCCTGGTTCTCATCTTCATCAAGATGATGGACCTTTGTTTCATGATGTTGAATGTTATAAGAGGCTTGTGGGCAAGCTCCTCTACTTGACCACAACGGGACCTGACATTTCTTTTGCGGTTCAGTATCTATCTCGGTTCTTGTCTAAGCCTATAATATGTTATTTCAAGGCCGCTCCACGTGTTTTACATTACCTTAAAGGCTCTCCCGGGTAGGATTTGTTTTTTAGTCGTAGTTCTTTTTTGGAATCGCAAGGATTTAGTGACTCGGATACCAGCCCTGACTCCTGACGCTCTATTGTTGGCTTTCCATTGGTCTTATGAAGATGCTGCCATTACTTTCTGCACATCAGATTGCGTACTAGTTCACGAAAGCTCCCATGCCTTAATTGTTCTTCAATCTTTTTTCCAAGCTTTGGATGTTAAACATTTATCAATCCCACCTTGAGGGTGATTATTACACTAGATAGTTAAACTCTAGCTAGTGAGTGAGTTGGCCACCTAGTTAACAGCTATACGAATTGAGACCCACGCAATGCGCGGGTATAGTATTGTTTTGTAAATTCTTTTATATGCAAAAGTGATGTATTAAGTGTTTTAAATATAATTTAAAATTTTGAACATAGAAGCTTGAAAAATGAAATGATAATATTTTTTAAAGCATAATAAGAATGTCTAGTAAAAAAACATAATTAGAAGATAAGTGTTTTAAAATTGGTTAATTTAAATAAGTATAACACATTTTTTTGTCAATATTATTCAATGAGAGCTTTTGATATTGATACAATATTCTTTTTATTTTGTAACCTCGTTTAAAATTTGTACAAAATAGTCTTCATTATGGTTAATTTTATTTAGGAGGTTTTTCTTAAGATTAAGGAAGGCTTGAGTTTGTGAATAAGTCTAAAATGTGCGTATTTTGGTTTTGTGGTATTATTTGTTTTTGTGTAGATTTTGAAAAAGTTTGTAAAATTGTATTAAAATAAAGGACCCGGCTCCTCTAAAGTGATCAATTCACTTTAGAGAATAAAGTAAGCAATCTCAACTATTGATTAAAAAATCAAGGGTTGATATTAACTACACATGCATAACAAATCACCCTTAATTATCTCATAAACGGTTGGATTAGGTACTTTACTCTCTACTTACTTTAGAGGAACCAAATCCTAAAATAATTGTGTAGATTTTGACATCAAAGTAGAAAAGGCATATTGATAGGAACATAAAAATTGTATTAAAATAATAAAGTGCTCAAAAAATCATGTGCCGAGAAAAATATGATTACCAACATAGAATGGAATTTTTTGTCAAAATGGATTTATGAAAATTTTAATATTTAATAGGAGTTATGATATTTTAATATGGAGGAGTCAAAGTGATAGAGATGCAATTGAAGGAGGTCTAGAAAAGAAATGTATAGATGTGTTTTCTATAATGACACCTCAGTATTTTAATGAGGTGGCAAAAACAGTTATGTGGCATAAGATAAGATTAAATGTCAATCAACTATTCCGAAACTCTGTTTTTATATATACACTCATTGACATATATGAACACAAACACTGTACAGATTCGTTGATTCAATATCTCTCTCTTCTCATTCATGGAGTTCTTGATTATAAGATAAACCGATAATCACTTGTCCCAGCCTCGGACAGAACTGGGGAGAAGTGCCTTGGTTCTAAAGTAAAATTTTCATAGATGCCTTCTAGGTAAAAGAATAAGCTAACATATTTTCTGGTAAGTCCAAACACTTCAATCGGGGGAAAAAAAATATAAATGTGTGTTTGAAAGGCTGTAGATTCGTCCACTTAAAATAGGAAAAGATCATATTCTTATTATATTACATCACAAGTACACATTACATTATATCAGTACGGACTCATACCACATCTCAGTTACAAATATATACCAACTGTTCTCACTTGTAATGGATCAATTTATTTATTCGGAAGATTTTGAAGACATATCCGAAGTTGCTGGTCTAAACCGCTTTGTCTTTATTCTCTTACTCCTCTTACTCCTGGCTAATTTCTTCTCCAAATCTTTCACCCTCCCAGTTAAATTTGATATTACACTTAACTGTTCATTGCCAGCTTCCAGTAACTCCTCCATCAACTTCCTTAACTTCTCATTCTCTTCCAATAATTTCATATCACCATTCTTCTCTGCATCATGCTCAACAACAGCAACATCTGCAGATTGTTCAGTTCCCTCCTTGGCCAAAGTTTGTGTGTCTTTATCATCAGCACTGACTGCTTGTCCAGCAACAATGTCATAGCCATCAACTTGTGCTTCCTGCCGTGTAAGCTTTTCTTCTGGTTCCTTCACAAGCTCCTTTGATTCTGGCAAGATGTTAGCTACATCATTTGTTTCCAAGCATACTTCTTCATTCCCTTGATCATGACAAGTGACTTGTGTAGTAACAGATGGCAACATAATATCATTTCCAATTCCTTCTCCTGAGTCCTCAATATCCAATGGTGCATCCCCTTTGAGTTCTTCTTCTTTCTGGAACTCAATCTTTATCCAGCCATCTGAATCCCCACTAGACTGCACCTCATCCTGTTCTTCCACCAGTGGCTGCTCTAGTTGAGCTTCTTTTGCAGTGTCGTCTGCGGAAGAAACTGTTCTGTCGTTTGCATTACATTCCTTTCCTTCAGCTAGTAGAACTTCAGATTTTTCTGTATCCTCATCAAGCAGTCCCACTGGGAGCTCCTCAATAAATTCCTCATTTGCAGCTTGTAGTTCACCTTTAGGAATATTAGTCACATCAGCCTTTCCAATTTCAAATGTCACTGCGTCTTCATCAAGCACTCCCACTGGCAGCTCGATCATTGCATGGATGTCTGAATTTGACCCATCATGTGCAGAATCGTCCACCATGGCTGGGAGGCTTCCATCCATCATCATAGTGGTATATTCAGAGACTGGGGCCTCATCCATCCCTTTTTCATTTTGTATATTCTTTCCAGAATTAATATCAATAACATCTTCATCAATGACTCCAACAGGCAATTCTTTCAAAGCAGTCATATCCTGTTTATCAACCTCAATGGGAATGTCGATTACCGCTGATTTAGATTCCCTTTCCACGGTTGATTTGTCAGTCTCAGAAGGATTACCTGTAGAATCCAATACATCAACTGCAGCCACGGGACTAATATCTTCATTAACTAAGCCATTTGGTAGCACAGTTGGATTTGTTCCCTCCTTTGATGCAGGATCAAATGGTGACTGAGATTCACTTACACCGTCATTAGGAGGAAGATCGTTGTCGCAATCCTTCGTACTAATGCCTTCAGATGAATCTTCTGGTGCTGCTACTTTTTCTTCTTGTTGCTCTCGCTGATGTTCTCCATTCTGCATATGAAGTGGAGTGACTTCAACTGGATTCTGAACATCAAACTCCTGCATCTGCTGCTGAGGTTTCTTGGCAATTATAGAATCAAGCTTTTCTTGTAAGGTCACAAGCTCCCTTGCCAGGGATTTTCTGATCTCCCTCAAACTTGGATGCAAACCCTGAATATATATGTTGAACATTGTTAAATATAGCATTGAAGAAGGAAGAAAAACTATATTAAACATCATAAATAAGATAAACAACAATTAATAGCTCAGATAAACTATACCCAACAGGTCAAAATGTGTGTGTTAATGTGCTTGTAACATGTAATCGGGCAATAGGCATGTAATGTATGTTGTCCATTACCATAAACAAAGAGTTTTGAAAACCATATTGCTGTTACCATGAGTTATTGATTATTTTCATTAATTGAAGTTAGGTAATAAATACCAAAGAAGAAATCTTAAATGATGATTATGAAAATGCAGCTGGAACATCTTTCATGTAATATATGTTGTCAATGAATTAAGGCTTTTAAAAAATGAGTAAATAGGGTTAGCTATCATGTACCTGTATGGTATCCAACTTCAGCAGGAGTCTCATTATGGTCTCTCCAATTGCAATTCTTTGCTTCTCATCATTTTGCACATTAGAAGAACCCTCAAAAGCTTGAATATGGCTTCTAACATCAGCCACCTCTTTACTGACTTCAGCTATCTGCTTCAATTTCTTCAAAGATTCCCATTTTCTTACTTGATAACCACGATAAGCAGCTTGTATCAAAACAGCAGCATCTGCATCCAACAAAACTCTTCCTTCTTTTTTACCACATTCATCAGTTGGTGTGCTTGTATCCTTTACAGAACGTTCAGCAGCTTCTCCTATCATTTTTTCTGCGCCTTTCTCTTCCTTCTTATCTTCAGCCTTATATCCATCACCATCCGTATAGCTTTCCCTTGTCCCTATTGAAATTCCACTGGGCATGTTTATTTGGCTCTGAGACTCATCACTGCATTCAGCACCCTTGTTTTCATTTTCACTAGCCTTATTCTCGGATACCGGAATATTTTTCACCTTCGGTGTAATTTTCTCACCAATGTTTGGTGTATTCTGAAGATTCGAATTTGAATCTGGTTTGGCCTTGTCATTCATGCCAGACGAAGGAGTCTTGTTTGTTTCACCAGCTGTTGCTTGGGAATGTTCTTTTGAAGCAGGTGGACTTGGAGACCTTGAATTCCCATTGCGATTTTTTCCCCTTGGAAGCGGATCAACTCTCAGACATACAGGAGGTAACTTGGATGCATTACGTGGAGATGTGGATCCTCTTTTGCTGTTGGAGTGAGAGTTTTCTTTTGTCACATTTTCTGGTACATTCATTTCTCTCTTTTCACTTCCTTCCGAGTCATTTATCCCCTGAAGCGAATCCATCTGCTTCACAGGAATGCTTCTTTGGCTAGTCACTTTTTCTGTAACATCCGAAGCACCTGTATTCTTGGACTCAACCTCATTTGATTTAGTCCTGTTTGTAACACCTTCGTCAACATGAGAATTTACTGGAAAAGATTTCAATGTATGAGGTACCTCCTCAGCACATTCTGCTATAGAATTGCTCTTCTGATTGTTCGTCCTTCCACCTTCCTCTTGCTTATTGTAGTAAGGCAACCAGATGATAGGAAATGGGAATTCAGGTCTCTTGTGTTCACTTTGTTGTTTATGGCCCATTCTTCCATCTTCAGTTTCTCTTCTATTGTTATCAGTTTCCCTCCTCTGGCTTCTTATTCCCTCTCCATCACGAACCATATTAGGAGCACCCTTCACATCAAAGGGCAACCATCCATTCCAGATAACTCTAGGCTCCTGTGTTGCTGACTGTGCATCACCATCAAAATTCTCAAGGCTAGTAGGCTTTTTATCATGGAACATCTTGTCTTGCTCGCCCACCTCAGCTGCAGCAGGATTATTTTTCATTTGTTTGTTACCATAGTACTCTGGTGGAATCCAAACCAAGGGGTATGGATAATTCCTCAACTGAACTGGGAGCATAGCATCATTGTCTTTCTTTCCAACATCAGGTTCATGCTCTTCAATCCTCACATTTTTACCTTCAGTTTGGTTGCACGGATGATTAGGACAACCGCAACAATGATGATCCTGTGGCATTTGTTTATCATATTCGTATCTAGGCAGCTCCATAGAATAATGCGATTGTGGAGGATAAGGAGCAAAGAATGGTTCACCATAAGCAGGATAACCTCCAGAATAGTACATTGGTGATGCAGCAGAAGCATGTGGATAAGGTCTGTAGCTATAGTAACCAGGGAAGTTGTTGTGGCCACAGCAGAAATGCGCGGGGATAGGGTGCCCGTAATTGCAAGCATAAGGCCAAGGTTGTTCATAAGGAAAGGGGGATTTGGATGGATCCATTTTTGTTTGAGAGGGAAAAGCCTCAATGCCAGGATGATGATGATGATAATAAGGGAATGGTATTTGGTTTCTCTGAAATGGGTATGAATCCATGCTTCTGTATGCAGGCATCATATTTGTTAAGGTTACCAGGAACAGGCAGGAGGAGGATTTTTTTATGGGATTAACTACCTGCCTTTGGTAACTAGGATAGTTACTAAAGCACAATTTCTGCATTTCACAAAAAAGTATCATTAAGAACAGCATTAATATCAATTTTAACAGTAGTAATAAGGTGAAAAATTAGTAGAATGATTTTCAACAAAGGACCAGATACATTACATGTGGATTTTCTTGTCATTAAAAACAAGAGGGGCAAAAAAAAAAAAAAAAAATCTATGAAAGAACACCATTTGCTTACATCTATGCTAGCAAGGTAGAAAAGAGAAACTACAACACATTATAGAACATGAAACAATAGTTTCTGCTCAAGAAAAGTTACATATAAGAGCCATTCATCTTCAACATAAAAGGCTACATCTCTTAATAATTAATAACTACAACTCTAATGCATATACCACAAGCAAAATCTTCTCCTCAAATCCAAACAATGTCATGCAAAAGCATTTGAAGATCGTTTAAAATGCAGAGGTTTAAACAGAGGAGTTCAGTAAAGCATCAAAACCTAAATTAATACCAAAATCCTTTGATATTCTCCCATCTCAGTATCATAAATAGTCAAAACATTGTAAAACTCATTTGCCTCACTATCACATTAAACTCTGAGAGAAATTCAAGATTCAATACATTCCTAATTCTCAAAAACATACTTATATCAACAAAGAAAATCCATTCATATATTCTACATGTGATCTCTAAATAACCCGGTGTTTTCATTGCACTGATGACACTGATTGTGTTATAATTGCAGCATTTGCTAAATCTTAATAGAAAAGACAATCAATGTTCCCAATAAATAATACAAAACATGGTTGCCGTGGCGATGATGATAACACATAAATATTAGAAGAAGAAAAATTTCATTCTCAACCATAAATCCATAATTTAAGACACACTTCCAAAATTCACAAGTGCAACATTAAACTCACTCTTTCATATTTAAAATAAAATAATGTAGATTCCGTTTCTATCTTAACCTCATCTAGCACCAAAAAAAAAAATGAATCAACCAAGTTTATAGCAGAGGCGAGGAAAAGAATGACTTACATTATAATTCCAAAGGAAACAAAAGAAGAAAAAATTCAGCCAAACGATTCCGCACTATCCAAATGAAGAGTTATCGAAGCAAAATCGAGCCACCAACCCAAGGAGATAGAATAAAAGTGTTGTTGTTGTGTGCTTTAGTTGCAGACGATCGAAATTGTTGTGTCGTGATATGTTTGAGAATGGAATTGTGGGAGAGAATGTGTACATTATAAATACGAGAGAGATATGACTAATTATGGAAAGGTATTTCAGACGAAAACCTTTGTCTTCGAGATGTTTCGCGCGTCGTCCAGTACCGCTGCTCAATCCGTTTCTTTCTGGATTTTTCGTGACAGGTAAGGTATGGCCCACATCTTCTCGCCACGTGTCAAGACAAGTTATAGCGACCATGACGCATATGACGCATATATCTCAGAACCTTCGTGTACTTCTTTGGGTTCCTTTGTTTGGAAAACAAAATACTAATAGCATTTTCTGACATTTTATCTAAAAATCGTATCTTATCTTTATTATATAAAATAAAATTTAATTTTTATGTGCGACGTAAAAATATTTTACACATGAATTCAATTAGGGACTGGTTCAGGAATCTGTCAGCAGCTGAAAAAATTTATAATAAATATTAAATTATAATAATTAAATACAACATTCGATTATAAAGAAGATATAATAATTTCAAATTTTACTCTAATAAAAGACTTAATTATAATGTATTTATAAAATATAAAAGGATTTGTGTGAGGTTTAATTTTATATAGTTAGTTAAAATATACTTTTGGTAATTATACTTTTGTTGTTTCTAAAAGAATAATTAACCATTTACTCAAAGAATTGAATAGTACGCCATTAAAAAGTAGATACATATAGAGTATTTATAAAATAGGAAAATTTTGTAAGAGTTTTAAAAGCGAGCGATATGTTTTTTCAAAGGGAATTGCTAAAGGTATTCTCAAAATTGCGAGGCACCCCTTAACTCGTAAAAACCATTTTTATGAGTACAGCCATGTAACTCGCAAATGTCATCTGCAGCTCGTAAATTTCCACACTACAGAAGTTAGCCTTGGTCAACAAAGTGCAGACTTGCCAATCATTACCAATCAGACGTGCAGCCTTTTCTTGTTTTTTGGCAGCTTGCCAATCATTTACATTTTTTTTTGCAGCGTGAAGGGATTGCAATGTGAATTCTGCAACGCTCTCAAAAATGAAATGATGCACAGTGTAAAACGTTGCTCCTTCGCAAATTATATCAAAAGAAAAAAAAGGTTGTCACTCGCAAAAACTATTTTTACTCGCAAATGTTGGAATCAAGTGGATTCAGAAACAATGACCCTTGATTGTTTTGATGATAACAAATGATTAAGAGAACAATTTATTCTCTGATGTGTTTGTTAGTGTGCAGAAATCACTATTCATCAGAAGAAGATATCTCAGAAGACTTAGTGAAATCTTGAATTTCATACATCTAAGTCTAGCATTGATCCTCTGTTTTAATGCTGACATGATGTGAAAGTCTTGCTCCGAAGTTGGTCAACTCTGTTGGTGCTCAACGCTCACGTGAGACCATACATGACTTAGTCAACTCTATTTGATCAGTCAACTCTGTTGA
Organism: Calophaca sinica; assembly: GCA_037113605.1. Lineage (NCBI taxonomy): Eukaryota > Viridiplantae > Streptophyta > Magnoliopsida > Fabales > Fabaceae > Calophaca > Calophaca sinica. The sequence goes on from CM073731.1 coordinate 120,045,172, forward strand.
TAAACCAAGCTCTGGCAAGACTAGCTCTTGAATTGGTCAACTCTGTTTGGTCAGTCAACGCTCTGGTAGACAACACTCTATTGAGACCACATTCTATTTGGTCAACGCCCTGGTCTTCAGTCAACGCATACAACAGACTATGGTTAGACCACTCTGTAGAAGCCTTTATGCAATTCTACAAGACTCTCTGTTATATGAAAGGCAAATGAATTCTACGCAGAAGAAGTTGCCTCGGTTTCAAGCTCACTCTGTTGAACAGTACTCACTCTGGTGAACAGTATAGCTCTGATAAGAAACAGACTGAAGCTTATTTAAGGCTACTTCACGTATTTAAGAGACCTCATTGATGAAGCATTTTAATGTACGAGGTATCAAAGGCCAAAGGGAATGTCAATGAATATAATCATCAGGAAACTTGCTCTCGAAAGGTCTAATATTCAAAAAGCTCACAAGAGACAAACAATCTAATTTTGTCTGCTATGTCAGTATGCTTTGAGCAGAGTGGAAAATGACGTGACTTGCTAAAGCTACAAAAATGGGATCTGAAGTCTTTTGACCTAGGTGAAAAGAGTTGTTAGGTCACAACGATACTATTCACAACCCTAGCTATATATGTCTTGCTTCATCTACTGAAGTAGGTTAACGCTGTGATACAAAGTGAGCAACCAAGAATCCAAGTATCTGAGATCACATTGAACAAAGCACTTAATCTTTTTATTCTTTCAGTTTGGAAGTTATTCATTGTGCTTAAGTTTTTCATTGTATATCCTCTTTGTGAGAGTTATTTGATATTGCTTCAAAACTTTTTTGAACATTGTATTTAGCCCAGTAGTGGTTGTATTCCTTAGAGGCTTGACTGCACTAAGTCGTTCTAAGAAGTTGTGAGTATAGCCAGGTTGGCAGTATTATACTCTCAAGTGTAATCAGGTTGATTATAGTGGAGAAATCCTTCAAGTGTGTGAAGGGACTAGACGTAGCTATCAAGTGATAGTGAACTAGTATAAATCACTGTGTCACTCTCTTCTCTCTTCTCTTTACTTACGTACTGCCTTATTTTATCAACGAGTTATTTTGAAAAGGTTTTCATAAGCACCCAAGTTTTGCGAAAAGATTTCTAAAACCCAATTCAAACCCCCTTTCTTGTGTTTTTACCACGTTCAACAAAAACCATTTTTGCGAGTGGAGAAATTTTTTTTATTCGCAAAAACCGTTTTTGCGAGTTAAAAAAAATTTTGTTCAACTCACAAATTTTTTTTTTGCGAGGGAACAAAATTTTTAATTTTGTTCGCTCTCAAAAACTATTTTTGCGAGTTGAACAAAAAAAATGAGGGGTATATTGGTCAACACAGTCCAAAATAGGGTGCCCCAAGCAATTTTTTGGGTGCCTTAGCAATTCCCTTTTCAAATTCAACTATCGCAAAGACGCAAACTACCGGCCTAAGTCCAAAAAGTTGAAGTATGAATTTGCAAAAAGTAAGAAAAATAATATAGATACAATTTTTTTTTTCGAAAATATAGATACAAGTTGTACTTTATTGACACACAAGGTAAAAATATAAGTTGGCATACTCAAGGCTTGGTCTACTTGTAAATCCGAGCTTGTGTATATGTTTGGAGGAGGGAGGGCTACGGCCCAGACTTGCCCTCCTCAAGATCTGTCTCTGTATTCAATGATGTGTTGTCATATTATTTAATAAGTATGACAAATTATATGTTTTTAAACTCATTAAATGTGGTGACAACATATTATTGAATGACTGTGTAAAATAGTTTTACATGACAGTGCGTAAAAATAAAACTCATATAAATATTCATGAAACTATAATAGAAAATAGTATAAATATTATGGTGAAAGGAGATAGAACATATGTATAAAACTTTTTTACGCTAATTGTGCATCATCGTTAAATTAAAATTATTTTACGATGAAAACTATTGTTAATGGATTCATTTATTTGGTATGATAGCCAAGGGAAAAAAAACCATGCTTGATTTGGCAAAAAGTTATTGTTCCTAACATTATAATCTGGTCTTTAAATTCTCACAAGATCTTGGGTCAACTGTGAAGTAAGGGAGGGACTTCTGGTGCCTCCCATTTTTTTTAGCAGCATCCCTTTCCCCCAATATTTTCAAAATACACCTACCCACTTTTATCTCCCCTACCTCCAACCCATCCCAAGCCACTAATCTAACAATTACTAATAATTACTAACATTTGCCTATCAAAAAAAAAAAATCTCCCCTACCTCCACCGCTCTATTTACCTTTCAATGTTGGAAGGTAAAAAAAAAAAATTTAAGAAAATTACTTCCAGCAATTCAGTTAGTAGGAGGTAAAAAAAAAATCCTATTTTGCTTCAAGTAACTCAACAGCCAAAAGGTTAAAAAAGGATTTGGGGGTGCTGTTGGTAAAAATGGGAGTGCTGACATGGAGCAAAATGTGTTGTGTCCAATGTTGGGCCATTGAATTGTGCAAACTTTTTTGTATTTTGAGGGTCATACATGCTATTGATAACGGATTCATTTATTTGGTACATTAGCCAAAGGAAAAAAAACTGCTTGATTTGGCAACAAGTTATTGATCCTAACATTAGAATCCGGCCTTTAAATTCTCACAATATCTATTTTGGGTCAACTATGAAGAAAGGAAGGGACTTCCAGTGCCTCCCATTTTTGCCAGCAGCATCCCTTACCCCCCAATATTCTCAAAATACCCCTATCCTCTTTTATCTCCCCTGTCTCCACCGCTCTATTTACCTTTCAATGTCGGGAGGTAAATAAAAATTGAGAAAATTACTTCCAACAATTCAGTTACCAGGTGGTAAAAAAAATTCCTATTTTGCTTTTGGTAACTCAGCAGCCAAAAGGTAAAAAAAAAGGATAGGGGTATTTTGGGAAAAAAAGGATTTCGGGGTACTGTTGGTAAAAATGGGGGGGTGCTGGAAGTCACTCTCCTGGAGCAAACTGTGCTGTGTCCAACGTTGGGCCATTGAATTGTGAAAACTTTTTATTTTGAGGGTCATACATACTTTTTAAGCAACCTACTGATCTTAACAAAAAAAAAAAGAACATGCTGATCTTGACAACAAAAAAAAACCCGCTGATGACAAAAAAGAACAAGCAACCTGCCCATTATATAGTAGCAACTGTAGCAGTAATTGCAGCTAAGGCCGAACTAAAGGCCCACTGAAATATTTCTCAGCCCACACCATAATCTTCAGACGAAATAAGAGTTTGAGAATCCTCCAATCTAAAACCTACGTACGTACCTCCAAAGATAATAATAATAATTAACAACGCTGTTAATTGAACACAGCGTGCGACACAATACGTATTCGTACTGTACGGACACGTGTCCGTATAGTACAGACACCACTTTTTTTTGTACAAAAAAAAATTTTCAAAATTTATTTTATTTGGTTAACGAAGTTCATTTATCTGGTTAATGGTTCTCATTGTCTGGTGAATGCCAACCCTGAAACTTAACACATTTCATTTATTTATCTGGTTAACGAAGTTCACTTATCTAGTTAATAGTTCACATTATCTAGTGAATGTCAAACTCACGTTCCATTTTTTTATCTGGCTAACGAAGTTCACTTATCTGGTTAATTGTTCTCATTATCTGGTGAATGCCAACCCTGAAACTTAACACATTTCATTTATTTATCTGGTTAACGAAATTCACTTATTTGGTTAATGGTTCACATTATTTGGTAAATGTCAAACTCACATTTCATTTATTTATCTGGTTAACGAAGTTTATTTATCTGGTTAATGCAGTTTATTATCTGGTTAATGACAAATATTTTTGTAACCAGTTAAAAAAAATCTATAAAACAAAATTTGAAAAAAAAAACTGTGTTCGTAATGTACGGACCGTATGTCCGTAATACAGTCCGTACAGTACGAATCGTATGCGTATTGTGTCTGTGTCACATTGTGTGTTTAAAAATCATTTCTGAATAATTAAACAGATAGAAAAGGAGGAAAAAAGAGAAAGTGTGAGATGTAATATGTAATACATAGAAAAGGAGAAGAAATGTAAAATGGAATGTCAGAAAATCAGAATTATAATAATAACACTATGCGATTATTTTTTTTTTTTTAAATTTTAACAAAGTGATTTGTCCTGATATTTTATGATAACTGAGTAATCTCTATCACTGTGTTTTATCCAATAATTACTTTTAAATAGAACTATGTTCAAATAATAACAATTCTCTTAGAATTTCATAGGCTAAATTGTAATTTTTGTCCCCTATTTTGCCCAATTTTTATTTTAGTCCCTCTATTTCTAATTTCGGACATTTGGTCCCCTAATTTTTAATATTTCTGAAATTGGGTCCCTATCTCTAATTTTGGTCAAAATTAGGTGATATGGCAAGTCAAACACTGAGGTGACAGTGATGTGGCAACTGACTGGACTGTATAGGTGACCTATTTAATTGCCAAGTCATTTAATCCATTTAAAATAATTAAACTAAATCATTTTATTTTATTTTTCAATTTATTAAATAAATTCCTAAATCCCTAAATCTGATGAACCCAACCCTAAACAGGGCTCGCCCCTTTCTTCTTCCACTCCATGTTATGGAACAAGAGCAAGAACAACAACAACAATATCATCAACAGCGCCAACACCACCATGTTCAACACTCCAGCATCTCCATCATCATCTTCCTCATACACCTCCATCCCAACCTTCTCCTTCACTTCTCTCGCCAAATCCTACAATCCCGCTGACTCTGCCGCTTCCAACATCATCACCCTCTCTTTGCACTCCTCCAACCTCTTCAAACAACAACCCAATTACACTGCTTCTACAAACTCATAACACCCCAATCTCTCCCTAAACTCACTCACTCTAACACACACCTCCCTCGGTGAAATCAAAATCTAGAAAAAACGCAGAGGCTGAAAATGATAAAAATCAAATTCTAGAATTTGTTATGAATCCTAATCCCCAATTTGTTATGAAATTGCTCGCCATTTCTGCTTCTTCTTCTCCTCTTCTTTTGCTGCTCGCGATTTCTGCTTCATCTTCTCCTCTTCTTCTGCTCGCTCGCGATTTCTGCTTCTTCTTCTCCTCTTGCCCAGCTCGTGATTTCTGCTTCGTCTTCTCCTCTTCTTCTGCTGCTCGCGATTTCTGCTTCTTCTTCTCCTCTTGCCCAGATATCAAACCCATATATCTACCTTGGAGATGAAATCGCCACTCACGATGTTCTTGCCCCTTGGGGATTGCGTTTTGGATTGGGTTAGGGTTAGGGTTTGGGTTTGGGGAAGGATGAGGTGGTGCTGAGACGGGAGGGCAGAGGATAGGATGGTGACGATTAGGTTGAGAGAGGCAGGGGACATGGTGAGGAGTGGTGGTGGCTGGTGGTGGGAGGAGGAAGGGAGAATGTCGATCTTCTGCTTATTCTGCACTTGTGACATGGCTTAAAATTTGCAGAAAATTACAATTTCTAATTTTGCAGAAATTATAATTTGTATTTTTAGTTTTTAATTGTTAATGTTTTTTAATTAAAACGAATTTGTGACATGGCAGTTGAGTTGACACTCATTTAATGACTTGACAATTATATGTGTGTCCTAGTCAGTTGTCACTTAGATTAACGAACACCACATCAGATCAACGCCAGCTCCATATCACTAAATTTGGGTGGCAATTTAACTGATGTACCAAATGTTAAAATTTTAAAATATGAGAACTAAATGTCTGAAATTAGAAATAGAAAAACTAAAATAAAAAATTAAGTAAAATAAGAGGACCAAAAATATAATTTAGCTAATTCCATGACATGGCAAGTGGGCAACGATGCTGCTAGCCTTTCAACATGACAAAATGCGTACTCCATGGTCACAACGACACGGCGTTTAAGTTATTCCCAGTTGTACTACCTCGAATTCCACAGGGCATGCATGCTAGCTGTGGCTTATGCTTCATGGAAAGCAAAACATACCCATCTGGGTTTGAAATGCAATTGCAAAGACCAAAACTAAAAACATTTTTGGACACAAGGAATTACGTGCATATTTATGGGGAAGAGTAACTGTTGGCACAGGTAAAAGGTGAAAGGAGACAAAATCCAGAGAATTTATTTTTTTTCTTATTAAATTTAGTAAATGAAAAACATCACCCCTTCTTGAAGAGCACTTCTTTTTTCAAAAAGAGCTTTACTCTCTCATTTAAGAGAACTTTGCAGTCTTAAATGAGTTTAGTCACTTCCACTCAAATTAGTTGAAAATTTATTATTACATTTATGTGTTCCAATTTATTATTACATTTAAATACACATAGTTTAAGGAAAAAATCAAAATAAAAAGAATTTAATTTACATAAACCGTTGGTATAAAAATATTTTACGCATGTATTCAATGATATGTTGATACATCATTTAATGAGTATATTAAGTCATGTATTTTTAAATTCATCAAGTGAAGTGTCTACATATTATTGGTTTTATGAAAAAAATCTCAAATAAAAATACTAGCAAAATATTATCTGGTTTGTTTTTCAATATTTGACTATTAATTTAATTTTATGCAAATGTCGTACAAAATTTATCTTTTTTTATGTAAAAATGTTTATGTGAGTTGGGTCTAGGGGCTCACTAGGGTCAGAAAATGTCATAAGGCTCTTTGAGCGCTTACAAATGTATTTATATATTATTCACAACGAGATTTTTATATCAGTAGCGAGATTTGAACCCCATATTTTTATAAAATAAAATGTGAGCTGAATTCTTATCGAATGAAGTAACCTTGGTTGACTCGTACAAAATTTATCTAGGTATTGAAAATTGCGTAATTGATGAAAATATATAGTGAAGTGGCAAGATTTTTCAAGTTAAATTAAAAATGGCGAGGCAACGACAAAATAAAAATGGAAAGGAGGGAAGGAGGAAAATGGAAATGAATCCAAAAATGGTGAGAGAAGAGAGGGGGGGGGGGGGGAACGAGCGAGCAACAGAGTTTGGATGCTGGCAATGCAGGGTTTGTGTACGAACGACTGGTGAGGGGGTTGATAAAGAAATCAGCTAGCGCAGAGAACGATGTGATTGATTGATTGAAACGAAGAAGTAAATATAAGGAAAATATACTAAAATAGAAGTGTTAGGCCAATGAGAAGGAAACACGAAGACAATGGGTTACGTAACGCATTCATTGGATAACTGCAATGTGATTTCATGTCTGACGCAACGCCGCTGGGACTCTGCGTTGCCTCATCTGTCACGGTGCAATGCAATGCAATACTAGCAAACAACCCCGGCGCGGCCCACCCTTCCGCTTACGTAACAGCTTCTGTTCTGATCTGATTAATTTTTCTCGCTCTCTGCTGCTGCTGCTGCTGCTCTTTTTGGGTTTTAACGTCCAACTAAAATTAATTAAAATTATTATATCGAGCCCCACACCTGTTTTAGTTAATTGGGATTGGTTTGCCGCAGCTGGTATAGCAGCAATGTATTCAAATGTATGTAGCGTAACATATTTGATAATACTTGTATACAAGCAATGATTTGCCCACACACGTAATACTTGCTCCATATTCTACTTGATAAAATATTCTTTCCAATATATGTATTTAATTTAAATTTAAATTAAATTATATAAAATGTTTTTTTTTGTTAACAATATAAAATTTTTTTAGATCTAAGGGAGTATTTTTTATAACGGTATCAATCTTGTTTTTCATATATGCAAGTATCATAAATTAATATAACTTTTGTATAAACATTAAGAGCATCAGAATTTTGCAATTTAGAGCACCGGAACTCCTAAAGTATTCTCTTTGATTTTTGTGGCAACGGCTGTTTTTATACTAAACTACCCCATTAAAAGGACCTTAACTTTTTCACCAAAAAAAAAAAGGACTTCAACTTACTAGTATAATTGGGGCCGCGTCTAGGGTGCACCATTAAAAATTGGTGTACCAATGCACCAAGGATAAAATTGGTAACACAAAAGATAGAAAAAAAAAAAAACCTTTGAACTAGAGCGAGGATGCTTTCTGGATGCTTCTGGATATGTTTCGACTAGAAAAAAAAAAAATTGGGGAGCCTTCGTCGTCTTCTGGATGCTTTCTTTTTACGAATCGTGATATGCATTTGGTAAAACGTGAAGTTCACAAAATTGCAGAATCTGTTGTCAGTGGTGATATAATAGGAGTGATGATAACCAAAATGGAGCACAATTCGCAGAACTGGGAATTGGGTCTCCTTCAGAGAATGAAATGTTAATGGTCCTTCAGATGATTTAAAATTTTTCAGTGATCCGATTTTACAGACGAGAGAGTAAACATGAAAATTTGCAATTTGAGGATGTTGCTGAACATATTCGTGCAAATAGTAGTACAGAGCAAAAAGAGGAGGTGGGGAGGAGGGGAGAGAGAAGGGTGGAGCAGAAGAGAATGATATCACCATTATACACTTAATACAACTTTTAATCTAAACCATTGATTAATAAAAATATCAAAAAACTTAAATCTGACGGTGTTAATAGCACTGGTGCACCAGTACACCAATTTTAAATGGTGCACGCTAGACGCGGCAGCATAATTGGTTGTAAAAAAAAAATTGGCTTTTCGTCTCATAGATTTTTTTTTTTTTTGTAAGTTTTCAATTTCCTACCCTAATTATTTAAGTTTTCATTTATGTCTCTTAAGTTACGAAAGTTAATTTAATTTCGTTTTTTTTTCATTTTTTTATTTTAGACGAATGACCATTTGACACATAAAATAAAAAAATAAAAAATTAAATGAAAACCACCTACTTATTGAATGGTTATTCATCTAAAATAAAAAAAAGATGACATTAAAGTAACTTTCGTAACTTAAATAAAAACTTAAATAATTAGAGAGACGAAATTAAAAACTAAAAAAAATTAAGGGACGAAAAGTATAATTTAACCTAAAAAAAATTACTAGAATTTGGTCGGAAAACGTCACGGATTCTAATTGAAAAAAGAAAAAAAGCGAAAAAGCGTAAAAAGTACTAGTAAATGATTTTCTTCTAGTTTGACTATTAGATGAGAAATTGGGGAGGCAGACTATTCCAGAGATAGAGGAATGCTACAGACACTTTCTCTGACACTCTCTTTTAAATACTCTCTCAATGATTGGGTCACGTCACATCTTTTTTTCCTAAATCAACCATTGGATTGAAAGTTACTATCATATAGATCATATCTGTAAATTTTAACATTAATCTATGATCATTTGCTATGTCATCAAGATGCGTCAAGATTAACGTTATTTGTAACTACACCATTGACGTTAATCTTGACGCATCTTGATGACATAGCAAATTATCATAGATTAATGTTAAAATTTACAGATATGATCTATATGACAGTAACTTTCAATCCAATGATTGATTTTAGAAAAAAAAAAGTGTGATATGGCCTAATCATTAAGAGAGTGTTTAAAAGAGAGTGTCAAAAAAAGTGTCCTTAGCATTTCTCTCCTGAGATAAATCTCAAGGTCCAAAACGCCTTTACAAGAAGGTCGAAACCAGCCAAATCCACTTCCACTTAATTACCACTAGCGCTAGGGCAGAACTGGGATAACCAAGACAAAATGCCACATGTCTCACACGGGGGCTTTTAGAAGCATTTACTATACTGATTTTCTCTCGGCAATCTAACAAACTATCGGGAAAAGGTTTCAAGGTTGTGACACGAATATCCAATAACTATATACTACTATACTACATCACGTCATCATCATTACTTCCAATTAATAACTTGAACGTTAGAGTGTTATGACAGTACTCCCTCCTCACCACTCAACAGTCAACACAACAAGAGGACGGGAGCAATGTCGCAGAGATCATTCATTTGCCATAAGTGCAACGGGTCACAACCAACATCGTCGCCAACAAAATAACGTGTATTGCCTCTGCATACTTTTAATTTGCAAGGAGATGAAAGAAGGAAAAAAAATGATCTTACTAAGATATCCTTATTAAAGGTGGAGGGAATGAAACATCAATAGAAACTTTGTTCGCTATATGCAATAAATTGACATCAATATAATTTTTAAATTGACACTCGTGCACCGTAAAATGTAATACTACCTCAGTTATAATATATATGTCATATTTTGTTAAATCACATAGTTTAAGAAAAAATAATAAACAAAAAAAAGAGAATGTTAATTTTACTAAATTAACTTTATTAACCATTGACGTATTAACTATTATCATAAATACAAAGTGGAGTATTTGAGAATACAATTGACAGAAAACATTTAATATTTTATTAAAACTAGAAAATGACATATATTTTGAGACAACTTTTTTTTAAATGTGACATATATATTGGGACGGAGGGAATAGTAATGAAGAAACTCGGAAAGCTGAAATATATGTTAGTAACAAACATTATTATATTATGAGTTTAATTTTTATGTACCTTTGGTGTAAAAATATCATACACAGTCATCTAATAATATGTTGACAGCTCATTTAATTAGTTTTTTTTACAAAGTAGAAATGCAGAGCATATTGAATGAGAACGATCGAGAGAAAATACTGAATTCTCATTAATGAGCAATGAAGCATTGGTGTGCTTTTATACAATGATTAGCATGTAACCAACTGCCAGCTAAGCACTAACTGTCTAACTGAATCGCTTCACTAGCTAATTACGGCTGTAATGAAAACTAACAACTAACTAATCTGCAGCAACTATACTAACTTCAGTTTTACTATCAGCACCACCCTTTTTACTCTTGACACCTTCTTTACTCTTCACCTCTTTTTCTTCTACTACTTTTACCCCCCACAAGCTGGAGGGGGGGAAGATATCCACCATGCCAAGCTTGAGAATAAGCCCATGAAATAGCTTAGGAATAGTGGCCTTGGTGATTACATTAGCAATTTGAGAACCAGAAGAAATTGGAAGCAAACGCATCAAACCTAGCTGAGCCTTTTCATGCACAATATGACAATCGATATCCAAATGCTTTGTTCGTTCATGAAAAAGGGATTAGCAGCTATGTGAGTGCACTCTGATTGTCGCAATACAAGACAAGGGACCGAGAGAAGGATTGGGACAAATCTTGTAGAAGATACACGATCCATTGGAGCTCTCTAGTTGCCTTTGCAAGTGCCCTGTATTTAGCTTCAGCTGAAGAACAAGACACTGTATTTTGTTTCTTCGATTTCCAGCTCACCAGTGATTTACCAACGAAGAAGCAGTATCCAGTGATAGACTTACGGGTATCTACACGCCCACCCCAATCTGCATCACTAAAGCCAAGCAATTGAAGATCAGATTTGCGAGGAAGTAGTAAGCCACGGCCTACTCTTCAGGTATCGAAGAGCTCTCAATGCTGCTCGATGATGCACCTCAGTAGGATTAGCCATGAATTGACTAAGTTGCTGAGTGGCAAATGTTGTGTCAGGCCGCGTGGTGGTTAGATACAGTAATCTACCAATCAACCTCCTATAATTAAGCAGAAGCATCTGAACAAGGAGGACTTGAGTCAGGATCAATTGGTGTAGAAACTGGTTTACAACCAGTAAACCCAGAATCTTCTAATAACTCCAAACAATATTTTCTTTGGCACAATGAAATTCCTTGAGAAAAGTGAGCTACTTCAAGACCAAGAAAGAATTTCAGTTGTCCAAGGTTTTTAATTCGAAAGGCATGATGCAATGAGGTTTTGATGGAGTCAAATTTAGCAATCGAAGTGCCAGCTAATATGATGTCATCCACATAAATGAGTAGAGCAGTGAAAGAATTTTCAGTGGATTTAATAAACAACATATGATCTGCTTGGGCTTGCTGAAAATCGTGAGATAAAAGAAATGAAGTGAGCTTTTCAAACCATTGTCTACTTGCCTGTTTAAGTCCATACAAAGACTTAAGTAACTTGCAGACTTGGCCTTGCTTAGGAGCTTGCACACCTTGAGGAATCCGCATGTAGACATCTTCATGAAGATCTCCATGTAGAAATGCATTATTTACATCGAGCTGGTGCAAGTGCCAACCATGAATGGATGCCAAAACCAGAAGAATTCTCACAGTAGATAGCTTGGCCACAGGAGATAAAGTCTCAAAATAATCTAAGCCCTCAGTTTGATTAAAACCTTGAGCTATAAGCCTTGCTTTAAACCTCTCTATTGAGCCATCAACATGTCTCTTAATTTTATATACCCACTTACTACCAATTGGACTAGCACCAGTAGGTAAATCAACAAATTCGCAAGTCTTGTTAGCATTTAATGCAGCAATTTCCAACTGCATCGCTTCTACCCAACGATTGTCTTTACTTGCTTCAGAATAGGACTTAGGTTCAATGTCAAATGTGATGGAGTATGTATAGGTTTGATGTGTTGGTGAAAGATTTGAATATGAGATGAATTTGAATAATGGATATGGAGTGGTAATGACTGTGTGATTGCAGATATAATCATTTAGATGAGATGGTTTAGTTTTGGTTCTGCTGGATTTTCTGGTTTCTATTTGGTGGTGTATATTTTGAGATTGAAGAGGTTCCAGTGGACAAGATGAATTTTGATCGGGTAGTGATTCTGCAAAAGGTGATGCAGTATCAGGTAGTGATTCTGCAGAAGGTGATGCAGAAAGTGATGCATTATCCTGGTTTATAGCAATAGGTGGGACTGAAGGTAAAGATGAGGAGTCATTTAGTTGAGTGTTTGATAAGGAAGACTGTGCAGAAGTGTCTTCAAAATATATGTGAGGAGTTGGATTTGAAGTTTGAGCGTGCAGAGTAAATTCCATATCATAGAATTGGACATCCCTAGAGATAAAGATTTCTCTAGTATTGACATCCAGTAACACATAGCACTTCCATGCCTTGTTTGTATCCCAAAAAGGAACACTTTCTAGCTCTAGGTTCAAATTTATTCCTATGAGCTGAAAGAGTAGAAGAGTAGCACAAACAACCAAAAACTCTTAGGAAACTCAAATCTAGAAACTTGCAATAAAGCACCTCATAAGAGGGCTTATCTCCAAGAATTCTAGTAGGAACTCTACTCATTAAAAAAACTGCATGCAATACTGCATAAGACCAGTAAATTTTAGGCACACGAGACTGAAACATAAGGGCTCTACGGATGTTCAATATATGTTAATGTCTCCTTTCTACAATTCCATTTTGTTGAGGAATACCCACACAACTTCTATGATGAACAATCCCTTTTTCTACATAAAACTCATTTAGCAAGAACTCAAGCCCATTATCACTTCTAATTACTTTAATCTTCTTTTCAAATTGAGTGGCAACCATAGCAACAAAACTCTTCACATAATATGTGTTCTGAAAAGAACTTCAGAGGATGACCGGAGGGAAGCAGTGCGGTTGTGCTCGCGACGGATGATGACGGCGTGTTGGGTGGTGTACCTGCAAACACTCCGACGCTCAAGTCAGTGTGTGTCGAGGTGAGTAAGAGGTGGTAGAAAGATCATTCCCTCAACCGTTCGACGCGGTCTTCTTTAAATATGAGTTGAGGGCCAGTTCGTCGATGTGTAACCGTCCCGTGAAACCCGGAAGTCGGCATTAAATTCCTTTAATGCACAAAGCCGTTGGGTCGGCCGCGTTGAGGGAAGGCGGAGAGGCATGCGGACGACGTGGCATCGAGGGAAGGTGGATCGACGAGCGGGAATGGGCCTGTGAATGCTGGATCTCCGGATTGGGCCTCGGCCCAGTCCGAAACAGTTGCCCCCCAAGTCGCTAGCTCGAATGTCGAGGTGGAGACTTGTTGAAGTTCATTGATGTCGTCGTTCGACGTCTTTGTTCGTAAGGAACTGCAAACGTCGTCGGGTCGTGCTTTGTTTATCATTTTGTTTGGGACCTTCGTGTCCCACCTCTGCTGAGGCAGTTATCGACACGAGGCTTGACGTGCTTGTGCAAGGTACAAGGCTTTATCACGAGTTCGTGCACGCGGTCTCGGCGCGAGGTCGATCTCTTCGAGCTCGTGCACGCGGTCTCGGCATGAGGTCGATCTCTTCATCAGGTGCTTGTGCCAACGCATAAGGCTTTATCACGGGCTCGTGCACGCGGTATCGGCACGAGGTCGACAAGGCTTTATCACGAGCTCGTGCACGCGGTCTCGGCACGAGGTCGATCTCTTCATCAGGTGCTTGCGCCAACGCACAAGGTTTTATCACGAGCTCGTGCACGCGGTCTCGGCACGAGGTCGATCTCTTCATCAGGTACTTGCGCCAACGCACAAGGCTTTATCACGAGCTCGTGCACGCGGTCTCGGCACGAGGTCGATCACAGGTGCTTGTGCCAACGCACAAGGCTTTAACACGAGCTCGTGCACGCGGTCTCGGCACGAGGTCGATCTCTTCATCAGGTGCTTGTGCCAACGCACAAGGCTTTATCACGGGCTCGCGCAAGCGGTCTTGGCACGAGGTCGACAAGGGTTTATCACGAGCTCGTGCACGCGGTCTCGGCACGAGGTCGATCTCTTCATCAGGTGCTTGTGCCAACGCACAAGGCTTTATCACGAGCCTGCGCACGCGGTCTCGGCACGAGGTCGATCTCTTCATCAGGTGCTTGTGCCAACGCACAAGGCTTTATCACGGGCTCGTGCACGCGGTCTCGGCACGAGGTCGACAAGGCTTTATCACGAGCTCGTGCACGCGGTCTCGGCACGAGGTCGATCTCTTCATCATGTGCTTGTGCCAACGCACAAGGCTTTATCACGAGCTCGTGCATGCGGTCTCGGCACGAGGTCGATCTCTTCATCAGGTGCTTGTGCCAACGCACAAGGCTTTATCACGCGCTCGTGCACGCGGTCTCGGCACGAGGTCGATCACAGGTGCTTGTGCCAACGCACAAGGCTTTATCACGAGCTCGTGCACGCGGTCTCGACACGATGTCGATCTCTTCATCAGGTTCTTGTGCCAACGCACAAGGCTTTATCACGAGCTCGTGCACGCGGTCTCGGCGCGAGGTCGATCTCTTCATCTGGTGCTTGTGCCAACTCGTGCACGCGGTCTCGGCACGAGGTCGATCACAGGTGCTTGTGCCAACGCACAAGGCTTTAACACGAGCTCGTGCACACGGTCTCGGCACGAGGTCGATCTCTTCATCAGATGCTTGTGCCAATGCACAAGGCTTTGATAATAAATAAATGCTGGTTGTGTATTTCTCCAATCATACTTCATTGCTTCACATTTATGTGTTTAGGATACATTTGTTTCAACTATAATATTTCTTCATCTTTCTTTGCGTTCCAAGTTCTTGGAATTTCTTTGTCCTTGCGATGTCTCGAGGGTGTAGCGCTGTGCACTGTCTTTGCGACAGTGCATGCGGCCTTCCCAGTTGGGTGCAAGTTTCCCTTGTGTGGCGTTCTTCAGGCCAACATCAGCTCGTCGAAGAACTAAGTCCCCAGGCATGAATTCCCTAGGTACAACACTTCGGTTGTATCTTGCTGCGATTTTCTGTTTTACTGCGACCTCGTTGAGTGCTGCAAGCTCTCTGCATTCGTCAAGGAGGTCGAGTTCTTCTCGTATACTCTGACAGTTGTCAATGCTACTCTGGGGATGCGAGGTTCTCCAACTAAGTTCCCCAATCTCGACAGGAATGATGGCTTCTGTCCCATATGTGAGACGAAAAGGAGATTCTCCTGTCGTCGAATGTGGAGTAGTTCGATACGCCCAGAGCACTCGGGGAAGCTCTTCTGCCCAGTTTCCCTTGGCCTCATCCAATCTTCGTTTCAGACCTCGTAAGATAACTCTGTTCGCGGCCTCAGCTTGGCCGTTCGTCTGGGGGTGTTCTACCGAGGTGAAGTGCTGTTTGATGTCGAGATCTTCCAAGGTCTTTCAGAATCCGCGATCTGTGAATTGCGTTAGTTGTCGGTGACGACCACCACGGGAATCCCAAACCTTGTCGAATATATCTTTTGAAGAACTTAATCAAGTTCTTTGCTGTTATCTTCGCCAGGGCTCGCCAACCCATTTGGTGAAGTAATCTACCGCAACGACCA
The DNA here is from genome assembly GCA_037113605.1 of Calophaca sinica. Taxonomy (NCBI): domain Eukaryota; kingdom Viridiplantae; phylum Streptophyta; class Magnoliopsida; order Fabales; family Fabaceae; genus Calophaca; species Calophaca sinica. The sequence goes on from CM073731.1 coordinate 120,061,139, forward strand.
GGTATTTCACCTGTTCGGGAGCCATTGGAAAAGGTCCAAGTATATCAATACCCCACCAAGCAAAGGGCCATGGTGATGTCAGGGATGTTAACTTTGTAGGAGGAGCTAAGTGTAGATCGCCATGTCTCTGGCATTTGTCGCATTTCTTCACGAACGATATCGCGTCTGGCGCTCGTGGTCGGCCAGTAGTACCCTGCGCGGAGGATTTTCTTTGCCAAGGAACGTCCTCCAAGGTGTTGTCCACATATGCCTTCATGCACTTCAGCAAGTGCATATTGCGCTCGGGTATCGTCGACGCATTTCAACAGGGGGGTAGAGAACCCTCTTCGATATAAGATACCATCGATCATAGAGTACGAAGATGCCTTTTTTCGGATTTTTGCGGCTTCCTTCTCATCATCAGGTAGCCGACCGAATTGAATAAATTCTTGAATCGGTGTCATCCAACTGTCGGGCTCATCGGGCGGATCATCGACACTTGCCTGGGAAATTGCAAAGCAGAATTTCGGAAGTTTCCTCAGTACCTCGTCATAAGTGGTATCAACCACGGCAGTAATGCTAGGCTTGGCGGTGTTTCTTGTATTACCGACCGTTGTTTCTCGAGCTTCGTGGCCGGGCGAGTTTGGACGAACGTCGGCTCGACGTTTTGTTCTCTCGAACGTGTCACGATCTCCACGAGGTGAAGTCGCTCATTTTCTTCTTTACCAGGGCGAGGTATTTTTGAAGAAGTGGATCTTTAGCCTGGTATTCTCCACTTATCCGGGACACAACTAGCCGAGAATCGATTGAAGCTTTACCTCTTCGGCCAAGTCTCGAGCGGTGTGAGGCCAGCTAAACACGCCAGACTCTGCCTGGTTGTTGGAGGTGGGAAAGGAGAATCCCAATGAAAATTCGACGACCACCGTCGTCGTTCTCGAGCAACAAACCAGCGCACGCTTTGCCGCGGAATTCGACGATCCGTCGACATGGACCGTCCATTTGGAACAACGCTCGTAGCTCCAGGAGTCATCTCGGCAATGAAATCCGCCAAGCACCGGGCTTTGATAGTTTGTCTCGGCTCAAAGTAACTCCGGTCGGACAACTCAACCGAACCACTTGATCATCGCCTGCCAGGTCAGGCTGTGTAGAATCTGTTTGATTGGTGGTCGATTCGGACCACTATGGGATGTGCTAGAAGTATTGTCTCAGCGTCGAGCCGCGAATTATCAGTCTGGCGCGACTTTCTCGATTTTCTGGTATCTCGACTCACGGGCCCTGAAGTACTTTGCTTATAAAATAGGCCGGTTTACGGTCCTCATCGCCAGCGAATGAGGGCGGCACTCGAAGCTTCGTTCGACCTTTGCCAAGTAGAGATAAAGGACCTCCCCGAGACGGCCTCGTCAACCGTGGCGGTTGGGATAGTATGCGTTTTACCTGTGTTAAGGCTTCTTCGCACTCGGGTGACCATTCGAACTGAATTCCCTTCTTGAGCAAGCGGAAGAAAGGCAATGCATGTTCTGCAGATTTTGAGATAAACCTCGTCAAGGAGGCTAGCATTCCGTGAGTTCTTTGGATGTTTTTCTTTGACGATGGTTCTTTGCATCTCTATTACTGACCGACATTTATCGGGGTTGGCCTCGATTCCCTCTCTGCTAGGTAGAAACCTAGAAATTTTCCAGTTCGAACTCCGAAAGTGCACTTTTCCGGATTGAGCCTCATATTATGTCTTCGTACTTCAGCAAAGACTTCTCTAAGATCGACGACGTGGTCGATTTCTTTCGTTGTTTTTACTATCATGTCATCCATATATACCTCCAGCATTCTACCGATCTGGTTGGCAAAGACTTTATTCATCATGCGCTGATATGTCACTCCAGCGTTCTTAAGGCCAAAAGGCATTACGTTATAGCAGTAATTATCTTTATCCGTCATGAACGCGGTTTTTTCTTGATCAGCATGATGCATCGGAATCTAGTTGTACCCAGAGTATGCGTCCATGAAAGACAACAATTGAAAGCCAGAGGAATTGTCGACGAGTTTGTCGATATTAGGGAGGGGGTAGGCGTCTTTGGGGCACGCCTTGTTAAGATCAGTGTAATCAACACACATTCACCACTTTCCATTAGATTTCTTAACCAATACAACATTTGACAGCCAAGTAGTATATTTGACCTCCCTAATGAATTCAACCTTAATTAAGTCTTCGACAGCTTTGGCAGCGGCTTTGGCTTTTTCAGGAGCTTGCTTACGGCGCCTTTGAGCTACCCAGCGAGCCTTGGGATCGAGAGCGAGTTGGTGGCAGGCAATATCAGGAGAAATGCCTGGCATGTCAGCAGCTGTCCAAGCGAAGAGGTCGGCATTGGACTTCAGGCACTCTGTTATTTGCAATTTGACCTGTTCAGGGAGATCGACACCAAGCTTCACTGTCTTCCCTGGGTCTTCTCCTAGTTGAACTCGGATGAATTCTCCATCAGGTACTGGTCTTTTAATCTTTTGGTGGAGCTCGCGGGCCAGGAGGTCGTCTTCCTGTATCTCGTCCTCGAGCTCAATCCTGGCGTCGAAATCGGTGAGATTGACGTCTGCAGCAGCCTTTGCAGGATCAAGCTTCTTGGTCGATGGGAGTTGTTTCTCTTCCTTTTGCTCTTCGGCCTTCAAAGATAAAATATAACATCTCCTCGCAGCTTCTTGGTCGGCTTCGATGGTGACGACTTTGTCTTCGTCATCATGAAAACGCATTTTCAGGTGAACTGTCGAGGTTACAGCTCCTAACTCACCCAGTGTCGGGCGTCCGACGATGCAGTTGTAAACAGACTTGCATGGTAATACGATGAATTGGACCTTCATAGTTTTGGAGATTGGTTGCTCTCCAAAAGTCACCATTAACTCCACATAGCCCAACGGCTTTGTTTTCGAACCGTTGAAACGGTCAGTCGGACCGGTTACTGCAGACGAGATCTTTTTCTGGTAGTTTCAATGTTTTAAGCGGCTCGTAGAACATGATATCCGCCGAGCTCCCTTGGTCTATCAAGATTCTTGACGTCAAAGTTAGCCATATAGGCTTTCACCAACAGGGAATCAAATAGTTGACCTTCCATTCACCAAGTCTTCGTCGTAAAAGGCAAAGGGTGGTCTTCCCTTATGCCGAGCTTGATGAAGGAAAACAAGAGAAAGCGGTCATCGCTTCTCTCAACTTTCGCTTTCTTTGAATTGATGCTCGCCCCTCCCTTATCGGAGAATCCTCCGGAAATGACCATGGCGACAGGAGGAGGACGAGATCTCTCCTCGGATGCACGAACTGTTCCTTCGTGCTGCGTCCCAGAAGCTGAGTCTCTCCTTTGAGGTCGAGGTGATCTAGATCTAGACCTTCTATCTCCAAACCTCGGTTTTCCTTTCACATATTTGGTCAACCTGCCCTTCTGGATCAGTTGTTCTATGACGTCCTTCAGGTGAAAACATTCATCGGTCTCGTGCCCGACACACTTGTGAAAGTGGCAGTACCTCGACTTATCAAAGATTCGGCTTCTTTTCCCTTCGGGAAATTTAATTCCAAAGATCATGGAATTCGTGTTCGCGCACTCATTCAAGATGCGCTTAGGGGTAGTGTTCAAAGGGGTATATTCATCATATCTCTTTGCGGACCCCGACTTTCCTTCTCCCTACGCGACTTGTCCTCGCGTTGTCCACCGCCTTCCTCCTGGTTTTACCTTTGGCTTTTGATGCCATCAACTTCTCTTCGTAATTCATGAATTTACGAGCTCGCCAGGAACTCTGGTCGAGGACCTCGGTTTGTCGACACCAATGTCGACACCGAATAAACTTCCTTCGACCAGGCCTTGCTCTAGCAAGTATAGTTTCATCTCGTCGAGCATTTTTCACCAAAATGGCTTCTTTGTTGAAACGCCGACATAGTCTCCGATAGACTCACCTTTCCTCTGTTGAATCGCGGCTAGGGTCAGCTTTGTCGACTGGTTGGACTTTAGATGCGGTGAAATGTGCGAGGCGGTCGGCGAACTCAGTCCACGATCCAATGGAATTTCTCTTAAGAGTCCGGAACCAAGACAAGGCCGACTTCTTCAAAGTGAGGAAAGATCACGCACTTTATCGCCTGGGCGCCCGATAGTCCATGGCGGTGTCAAAGCGACCAACATGTTCGTTTGGTCGGTGGTCCCATCGTAGGAGTCCAACGAGGCGGTTTCAAGATGCTTGAATCGGGAATCTCATAATCTTAGACGTAAAGGACCAAAGGCCTTGCATGTGTCATCTGTGTCATCGCCCGAGAAGGGGTTGATGAGGCAGAATGAGCAGCGGCGGTGAGAGAATACGACCAGGAGATTTTACTCACGCCTGCAGTGGCCGAGGCGCTCTTCTTGGGGAGTGTCACCGCTCGTGTTGGTACCTTCGGCGATGAGACGCAGCGTCGAGAAGCGGCGATGGCGCGGTGGAGAGTGTGGCATATCGATTCAGGAGAAAGACTTACGGAAGAAACTCTTGCGGTGTGTTTGCTCATGTCTTCCGTTTTGAGGCAAGCGGACCTCGGATCTGGACGGCGAGGTGGAGTACGATCTACCGAAGTGTTACTGGCGGTTTGCTCTATGCCCAGGCGGTGTTGAGTCGTGCCTCGGTGGTGGTGATGAAACAGACTTGAGATTTTCGAATTCCTTCGATCTCCGAGGAGAACGAAACACGATCTTCTCTGTTGTCGATCTGTGGCAACACGAACGGAATTTCCTTCTGGCGATTCTCCATTCGATCAAGACATTGATTACGAGCTGCATCGGCGGCATGGCTTGAATGAATTCGCGGAACTTCGCGAATGAGAACGGTGGCGATCTCTGTTCGGCATCGGTTTGAGTAACGCGATCGGAACGGCGTCATGCTGATGCGGAGGCGGAAGGTTATTCCTCTGTCCCTCGTACTCACCGATAAAATCAACAGGTTCATGGTGAGGTGGTTCGAGATCTGCGTTCGCAGGAGTGGAACTGCTAGTCGCGACTTGATGCTTCAACCCAGTCATCGTCGAGTGAAGAAGGGAGACTTCGACAAAGAAAATGAAATCAGAAACGATTTCCCACAGACGGCGCCAATGTTCTGAACAGAACTTCAGAGGATGACCGGAGGGAAGCAGTGCGGTTGTGCTCGCGACGGATGACGACGGCGTGTTGGGTGGTGGAGCTGCAACCACTCCGGCGGTCAAGTCAGTGTGTGTCGAGGTGAGTAAAGGGTGGTAGAAAGATCATTCCTCGACCAGCTCGACGCGGTCTTCTTTAAATATGAGTTGAGGGCCAGTTCTTGTCGATGTGTAACCGTCCCGTGAAACCCGGAAGTCGGCATTAAATTCCTTTAATGCACAAAGCCGTTGGGTCGGCCGCGTTGAGGGAAGGCGGAGAGGCATGCGGACGACGTGGCATCGAGGGAAGGTGGATCGACGAGCGGGAATGGGCCTGTGAATGCTGGATCTCCGGATTGGGCCTCGGCCCAGTCCGGAACAATATGCAACTTCAGATTTCTGCTTTAAAAGAACTATCCAAACTTGTCTACTACAATCATCCAAAATGGTCAAAAAATATCTATGACCATGCACTGACTTTGTGGAAAAAGGTCCCCATATATCAAAGTGAACAAGTTCAAATACATTTGAAGCAATGTTATTGCTAATAGGAAATGACAATCTCTTTTGCCTAGACAAATGACAAACATCACAAGCTATATGTGTTGTTATAGGAATGTAAGCATATCTTTTATTCAACCAAACCTTTCTATCATATGAGAGGTGTCCTAACCTCAAGTGCCATAGAACATCAGAAGGCAATACTCGAGTATTATGAGTATGTGCAGAACCAGAAGTAACACCTTGAACTTCCATGTTAACTTGCAAGTAATACAAGCCATCAATTTGTCTAGCTGAACCAATCTTCTTCGTACTGCTGTTTTCCTGTATCACACACGATTCATTTCCAAATAGCAGTGAACAAACTTGTCCCACACACAACTTTGCCACTGATATCAAATTTACATTAAACTGTGGTAGAAATAACACATTGTCTATGATTAGATCATCACTGAATTTAACATTTCCAGCTACTTTAGCTTCAATAGAACTGCCATTAGGTAACTTTACTGCTATTGGATTAATCTTGTTATATGAAGTAAACCATTCTATGGAATAACAAATATGATGTGTAGCCCCTGTGTCTATAATCTAATTAGAATCAGCAAGTACAGGTTTAAAAACATTACCTGCTGCTTGTGCAGTGTGACACTGCCCTTCTCCTCTAACTAAATTCACAGAATTCTTGCTCTCAACACTGCTCTTCTCCAAGAAAGCCATGATATTCTGATATTGCTGCCTTGTCAAAGCAACATGCTCTTCTTCTTCTTCAGTTTTCACTGCTGCTACTGCTCCAATAACATATTTTGTCTCATCTTCTGCATTCACATTGTTGGCAGATGAACCGGATCCACCTCTTCCAAAATTAGGTGGAAATCCATGCATTTTTGTAGCATGTGTCAACTGTATGCCCAAGCTTGCCACAAAAAGTACAAACTTTTCCATTACCTCTTCCTCTTCCTTGACTGTTGCCATAGCCTCTTCCTCTTCCATAAGACTTTGAGCCTTATTGAACAAACCAGTAGGTTCTTCACTTGTTGTGCTCGATTGTCCATATGGTTGCATCTGTCTTTCTTGTTCCAAAACCATAGAGAACACTCTATTTATCAGTGACAAAGGCTCCATAAGAAGTACTTGTGATCTCACTCCTTGGCAGTCATCATTCAAGCCAACCAAAAACTGTATAATTCTGTCCTCCAATCTGAAGGACCTTGCATTCCTCATTGCTAAACAAGTGCATATAATAGGGCAAATGCATTGTGGTAGAGGCCTGTATTGCTCCAATCCTTCACATAGAATCCTCAATTCAGTGAAATAATCTGAAATGCTACGATTTCCTTGCTTTAGATTAGCAAGTTCTTGTTGCAATTGAGATTCTCAAATCCTATCTCCTCTGTTAAACCTTTCTTTCATGTCATTCCATACATCAATTGCATTCTCGATGAAAACCACACTTTCAGCCAACTCAACAGTCATGGAATTAATGATCCAAGAATGCACCAAATTGTTACATTTCTCACATGCAAGAAAATTCAGATCTGTTTCATTTGGCACTAATATCGTTCCATCCACAAACTTGAATTTGTTCTTCACTGCCAGTGCTCTACGCATTTTCCTGGCCCAACTATGATAGTTCTTTCCAGATTGAGCCAACTGTGGTACAACCAACACACTAGTTGCATTATCTGAATGATGAAAAAAATACGGATCTAAACTTTGATCTTGATTTCCATGATTTGAAACAGATTCATTGTTGGAATTAGTTCCATTGCGTCCATTTCTTGCCATTGTTATCAAACCGAAATGCGAAACAAGAATTACATAAACAAATCGAGAATTACAAGAAAGATTCACAAAGAAAATGAATAGAACAAGAACAAGTACGATTCACAAAGGATGAATCAAAACAGAAACAGGAAAGATTCATAGAAAATGAATCAAACAAGAATCAATTGGACAATTTGAACAATCGAATAATTGAACAGAACCGAAACTGAAAGGAATTGAAAAACGGAACTCACAAAATCATGAATCGCTGTGGCAGAGCAGGTTAACCCTGCTTTGATACCATCAAAGTAGAAATGCAGAGCATATTGAATGAGAACGATTGAGAGAAAATATTGAATTCTCATTAATGAACAATGAAGCATTGGTGTGCTTTTATACAATGATTAGCACGTAACCAACTGCCAACTAAGCACTACCTGTCTAACAGAATCGCTTCACTAGCTAATTACAGCTGTAACGAAAACTAACAACTAACTAATCTACAGCAACAAAACTAACTTTAGTTTTACTATCAGCACTGCCTTTTTTACTCTTGACACCTTTTTTACTCTTCACATCTTTTTCTTCTACTACTGTTAGACAATCCATTTAATTAGTTTAGAAATATATAACTTATCATATTCATTAAATGATGTAGCAATATTTCATTAGATGCATGTGTAAAACATTGTAGCACTGATAGTGCGTATAAATTAAATTCTTATAGAGTTTTAAAAAAAATAAAAATAATTTTCTTTGTAGACAAAAATTCTCCCTCTCTCCATACTTCTCTTCTTCCTTCAACCACTGAATAATTTGTTGAATAACTACTATCTTCGTTCCCTTTTAGATATAGTTTAAGGTTGTTTAAAACAAAGGAAACCAATAAATTTTATTGTTTTTGATGAAATTATTGGTTTTTTCCTGTGATACCCTTGATTGTTTATTAACCTCTTTATACTTCTCTCTCTACAATAAATAGTTAAGAGTATAATTGACAAAAAAGTACTCCCTCCGTCCCATAATATATGTCATATTTGCCAAAAAATAATTGTCCTAAAATATATGTCACCTTTAATTTTCAATGCAAAACTAAATGCTTGTTTGTCAATTATACCCTCAAGTACTCCACTTTGTATGTATGACAATAATTAATACACCAATAGTTAATAGGGTTAATTTGGTAAAATTATCACTCTTTTTCTTTCATTTATTACTTTTTCTTAAGCTGTGTGATTTGGTCAATTGTGACATATATTATGGGACAAAATGAGTAATTAATATAATCTTAAACTTTAAGAACGGTAGATAAATAGTGACAAAATTTCTCAAAAAAATAGAAAAATAAAAAAGAACGGATTGAGTATATTAATGCGCAACTCATCAACTTCTCTTTGTCCTTTAAAAAAAAAGGCTTCTCTTTTCAACATCAGAAAATCGCAACTCAGTGCACTATACTTTTTTATTGATTTCTGCTTGTAATGCATTAGTGCACGATGATAAAAACTGTAGTATACTTTTTGGGTTTTATTATGTAACGCAATTACTCCTCTGGAACCATTTATAAGGTAAAAAGTTATTTCCAGATTCGTTAAAAAATGTATGTATCTGATCCAATTTTTGGACCAGATACATACATTTTTTAACGAATCTGAAAATGACTTTTTGGCTTATAAATGGTTCCGGAGTAGTATTTATTAGCGTGTCGCTTTCATGACCCGTCTTTACAGGCCAAAACTGAATATTTGCTGATATGCTTTGATATGCATCTATATATAGTTTATTTTTAATACAATTGATTTCCAATCACATGAAATGGAATTCACACCAATCTGACTATCTCCCACAAAGAAATTTTGTCCCAAACAAAATGCGTCCAAGAATTGATAATTTATATATATGAACCATATTTGTTGTTGTGCAATCACATCTGATCCCACCATATGGTCTGCTCCGTTGGAACTTGCTAACCATGCAACGCAACTTATGAAAACAAGTGGCACTTATTTTGTTTTCCTCTCATGCAAATGGGGTTAATTGGTACAATATCAGAGGCTATAACTAATAATAGAAAGGCCCCAGGTCAGATCAATCTGCAGGCAGAAACTGGGGGTGCAAAACCGTGTAGCCAAACTATCTTCCTGCAAAAGCACAACCATTTGATGGATTCAGCTATGGTATGTGGCCCACAAACATCAATAATATTGTCTATCCCATGCAAAAGCATACCCATTGAAATTAAAACTTTGGTGAGTTCACTTGGATATACTCCCTACAAAATCAATTATAAAGGGGAAAAAAACTAACTTTACACTGATAAAAGAATTTATGCTCATTTAATTTTTTTATTTTATATAAAAATAAACTATATTTACTAAATTACTTTTAACTATATTCGTCCTTACATTTGAATTTGCACTTATATCTTGAGAACATGTCATTATCTTGGAAAATTAACATTGAATTAACTCAAGGGTGTTTTTGGAACAAGAACATTAAATAGAGTTGAGTCCACAAAACTTAGACATTTTTTGCTTATAATTGAATCTGGATGGAGTACCTTCCTAGAAGTATAAAATGGGGATAATTTATATGACAATATTATCTTTTTCCCAATATACTTGGAAATATTATGTTTTTATAATAGATTTCTTGTTTTTTCCTGCTCTTTTTATTTTTGTGTCTAAATCTTATGTATATGTAAGTCGCATTGGATTTCGACTAATTTTAATTGAGCCGAATTTTAGTGTCCGATTTTTTCATTTACAAGACTTGGGAAATTGATTATCTACAGTCACATCGTAGGGGTGATCTTGGCTATCTATGGTCTGAATTCGTCGTGACTGTTGGGAGTCTTGACTGCATGAAATCTGGATCCATACGACTCGTAATACTCCATAAGACTTTATTTAAAAGAAACCAAGCTCTCCCACTTAAACCAATTGGTGAAATTTGAAATTAATCAAAGATTACTAAACGGGTGCATAATTATAGTAGTCCTATCACGAAAAGGAAAGCGGGAGTACTACTTGCACAGTGACCCTTTTTTTTTTGTTTACATTAATTATGGGTCTTGAATTCGACTTAAGTAGGTCTATCCTAAGATCTTTTTAGTAAAATTTCTTGTACTTTTAAGATCTTTTTTAAAGACTATAGTACATTAATTTTTTTTACAAAATTATTCACCGAGATGTATTAATTCTCTTTCTCTTAATAGTCTTGGAAGATGAGAAAGGTAACATAGGAAAAATAGCACATATTTTGTACAAATTTAATGTTAATAATTAACAAAACTCACTTTTTTAAGAAACGTGAAATAGTCAAAAAAAGTCTTATACTGTATTAAGTGACGGAGGGAGTCCATTCTAAAACTATTGATGTTTAAGGTTAATACACACAGATTAAGAAATAATAAATTAATATGTATTTAGACTAAAATATCATCATTTAATCTCTTAGTATTTATCATTAATCACATTACCAATTTCTAAGTTTTCTCTGCAACTAAGGATATAATTGGAAAAAAAAGTATTAGTTAGACATTAAATTTCTAAAATATCAATAATTTTGGAAAAAAACAAAAGGCTAAAATATCACTAGTTTTAGAATAAAGTGATTATATTATAGGGCTTTTCGCCGCTCATGATTTGACGACATGTAGTACTTTTGTAGCCTTATGAGAACAGAAAACAATTAATTGAATTCAACACAACCTTTATTGGACACAGTTGTGAAAAGGTCCTTTAATTAAGGATACGTAACTGTGCACCTATACAACAATTAAGTCCTGGTACAACGCCTAAACCTACCTAACCAATGCGACTTTCATTGAAGCATTTTTTGGACTTTGCCTACCATGCAGCCTCGTCACGACTCTCATCATTATTATTAGTATTTTTTTGTTGTTGCCAAATACTGGTCTTATTATATACCAGATACATCAGTTATTCAATTAACTTAGAAAGTGCATTTGTCTCTTATATATGAAACCAGAGAGAGTACTAACAAGTGCTTGTTTACTGAGAAATTTGGTTTATAGTAAGATTCTACCAAATTTATCAAAGAAACAAATATTTAGATTTTCAAACGATTATGTATTCGACGAGTTACATGGTAATCTCGTTTGCAAACAACGGTTTTTGAATGTTAACGATCATATTTTTGACACAGTGTCAGTTTTTTAACATTATTGGCTTTTAAGCCATTTTGTTACACTTTGCCAATTTTTGAATTGAGAAATACCAACTAACAAATGAACTATTGTTGGAATGACACTTAATATAAACAAGAAAGATTAGCTGTCGAAAGCCAATAATCTTGACTAACAAGTAAGTAAATATAGCGATTGATAGTAAATATGAAATGCAGAATCATGAATAAACATTCATAAACTAGACTTTAAATAATGTTTCTAAAGCATAACAAGTTCAAAAGAAGGTTTGTAAATGGCAATAAGTAAAAGACTGGCGGAATGGTAAAGAAAATAAGTAAAAACATGAAATAGATTGCTGGGAAATAGAAGAAAGCTTTTAAGACATAAGAAAATAAATGAAAGGATTTAAGGAACATGAATTAAAAGAAGACTTGTAAATTTAGGAAGATGGATGACATAAAAGTAAACGAGCATGAAATAAAATACTGGAATTGAAATGGTTGAGAATAATGCAGTAAAAAGGAACTTAAAGAAAATGCAAGAATGAACAAAACAAATAGAAGTTTCGAAATAAAATTTCAAATATAGTAAAGATTAAACGCTGTAAATAAACAAAATGCATAAAATGTAAAAGGATTTTAGGAAATATAAAAATGAAGAACAAGACAAGAATATAAGTAAACTGAATTTATTGCAATTAAGTTAATGAAAAAAGGGTGGAAGGCATACTTAGATCGTTTTTCCTTTAATCTGCTTTGACGGTGAGATGTTGGGAATTTTAGATCATGTATCCAACCTTTGTTACATCGTACGAACTGCTATTTATAGACAAAAAATGTAAAAACTACCTATCATCCGACCTGACACGTATACAGACACAGAGTCGGTAGTTAAATTTACTAAATAACTACTAAACTTCGACAGTAACACTTCTTGTCGAGTTTTACAAATATTTTTTAAAACCTAAGTCTAACTTGACTGCCTCCATGCTGACATCTTCGACGTTTCATTTATCTCGTCGAATAACCGCCAAATCTTTCAATCTTTTAGACTTAGTATACTTTTCGTCATTCATTCTGGTCTCAAGCCCCCTTACCTGTCGAATGCTTGACACTCTGTCGAGAATTCCAAATTTGAAATTTGAGACCCAACAGATACCCCCCAAATTCTGAGTTTTTGACTCACAATTGGAAGAGAACCAGAATTTCCTTCTCCACGCGCGATTGTTGCCTTTTTAATAACGTCCCATCAAGTGTTTGCATTCCCACTTCCCTAAAAAATAGCACCATGATTACATGAAGTAGGCAGTTACTTTTTCCCTTCACACGTCTTGCTCCTAGAACGCATGAATATAAATAGCCCTTACTACCCAAATTGTAACACTTTCACTTCTCTGCACTTCTAAAAAGCTCAGTGGGTCTTCAATGGCGTCCTCATCCAATCTCGTTCAAAGCTCCAATCAACCTCTAAGGAAAGTAATGTGCAACCCCACAGTCGACGAATCAATTCCATGGCAGAAATCTAAAGTAATCTTACCTTATCTAAATGATCCTTCTTTTCTTCTAGACCCTCCTGCGGCCTATTTGGGTCCCGTTATACCTTTATCCAGTTTTCCTAAAAATTTTAAAAATGTTTTCCCAAATAAGGATGGCACCATTGATATTTTAGCTTCTGCCTCTCAAATGCATGTTCATTATTTCCTCAAGAGTGCTAGACTTTTTCGAACTTCTTCAACTAAGATAGATGGATATGTCGCTTGGCTAGCTAGGGTAGAAGCCAAAAGGCTAATTTCTGGAAGAAAATAGGCAGTTACCATCTTGTTTAATTTTCAAAACATGCATTTAAGTTAGAACCTTCTATGTTAGGAGCTGCTGTTTTCTTTTGGAACAAAACCACTAACAACTTCCATTTCCCCTGTGGAATGATGGGGCCAACTCTTTTCGACGTTGCCGCCCTCACTGGCCTTCCACCAAATGGCTATATGATTCACCCTTTTTGTGAACCAAAAAACACTGAAGATGTTTTCACTAGCTTTCCCCCTGCTTTTTCGAAATTTATTCTCCATCACATGACAGATGCTGAAGAGGTTTCCGACAGAGAACACATAGCTTTTCTTTTCCTTTGGCTGTCTGCTTTTGTTCTTTGTAATAAAAATATACAGCTGTCGAAATCACTACTTGGCTTGGCCAATCTTTTCCATGAAGGTAAGAACTGGGCTCTTGGACCTTTTCTTTTGTCGAACCTCTTCGCTAGTATGTCGAATCTGCATGCTATGGTCAAAGAAGGAGGAAAAAAGAGCAGAGCCGGAGGCCCATTGTGGCTTTTGCAACTATGGTTGAATGCCACACTCCCAGGTCATACTGTCTCTAAGGCTCCTGCAGATCTTGAAATCGACACATATGGCACCATTGCCATGTATCGTGTTGCTAAGCCATGACACCTTCAAGTTTTACTTTCAACTCTTCCATTGTCTTTCTCCGAAAACTTAAGGAATTCGTTTCCAACCTTTCGTTAATCGAAGATATGGACCTGAATGGTTCAAAGCCCCTCTGGACCCAACTTCTCAAGGTTGTGATGTCATTTGGACTCACTTCTTGTCCCGTCAAGTATACCCCACAGGATTACCTGGGTCAACCAATAACTCTGCGTTTGTATATTTGCCCAATTCTACCTCCAACAACTTTGGCCTGCTACAATCCATTCCTGGCCCATTTCCTAACAAAAAGGATGACATTCTTTTGGACTGTATTGACCTCAAGGAAGAAACCATTAATGGCATTCAGAAAAAGAATGAGACTTGCAAGGATTCAGTCGATCTTGCTTCTTTTACACCCACTTTAGGTGTATCTCACGACTTTGTGACTTGGTGGGATAAGTACTACAAGAAATTCCACATTTCTTTTGATGAATGCGTGAAAAGATTTGTCTACCCCAATGTGCAGGAACAAGATCCTTTGACCAAGACTAAAGGTGAGCACTTGAAGGATTTACGCAACTTTGAAAAATTCTATAAGGTGAAATGAGATCCTAGATATCCTTTTTATATTGTTTGGCAGGTAAATGAAATGACTGCCAAATCAAGAGAAGCACATGACAACAAATGAGGCTTAAAGGCTTTAAAACATTACAAAACAATAGGGCAATCACTTGTGAAACCCCCTTGTCCTGAACCAGTGCCTTTACCTACTGAAATTTTTGGTTTGGCTGATCCATTTCCGGGTAAACCGACAAGAGCTGGTAACTTCCTTGCGTTAGAAAGATTTCAACATCATTCTAATATCAATACCTATGGTAGCGATGAAGTTACTTTCACTGGTCGGTTTGCTTTACCTTTCGAGCAACATAATGAAGCGATCAAGCTCATTTCCCAATTTCCCCAAGGTAGTTAGTCTACTTTGCTTTCTTTTCTGAAAACTTCTTGCTTCTTGCTTATATTCTATGTTTTGCTTCAGCCATGACTTTGAAGGAACCCTTGAAATGCAAGCAAGTGAGTGGCCAAACTCTGGAGGCCGAAGAAGAAGAGGATAATGAAGATGATGATGAAGATAACGAATCTCCTCTTCAGTCGAAACCAACCAACAAGAAACCTTCAAAATCCTTGGTCCAGAAACCAGGAGCTGGCAAGAAACCAGCCTCGACAAAGAAACAACCTGCAAAGTCGAAGCGTTCGACTAACACTTCTCAATAAGAAACTGCCAAGTGAAAGGTTACACCAGCTACCTCCGTGGCTCAACCCAAAAAGTGGAAGTTGATTTTATCTGATTCTCCTTCACTCTCAGCACCGCGAACGGTAATTAATCTCTCATACTTGTATATTTTATTTTTCATGACCCATCAAATGTTAACTCCTCAAACCTTTATCTATCAGGAGTCCCATTTAGAAGAATCAATTTCCTCAAGTTCAGATACCACTCCGACAGTGGAGCATATAAAGGTACACCATACTTCAACATTTTCCACTTGTTGGTCAGCTCGCATTACATGACTTGTTGCTTATTTTGTCTTTCATGTCTCAGGAAATAAAGACTGCATCTTCAAAAGAAAGGTATTTCTGAAGAGTGCACTTCAAAAGAACCTCCCTCTGTCAAAGACGTTGGGTCGTCGAGCACTGACAAGGTATTCTTCCTATTCACAAAACACTTGTGTTTGTAACTACAAATATCTTCTTATCAAAATTACTCGATAGGGATCTCCTGAATTACCAAATGTGGAAGTTATCGACAAGCCCCTTCAAGCTGATACCTCACCAGTTGTTCCTTCACCCCTTCAGGTATCACATTTTTCTTTCTAACAATTTATCTATTTTGGAACAACAATTTCCAACTTGTTATCTTGATCTTCTTTTTCCATAGGATGTACCAGAAACTCAACCCGAACAAGCAGTTGAAAACCCTTCCGCCATGGATATCAATGTGGTTCAACCAACCATTTCGACTAAAAATCTACCTTTGACTTTCTTTCCAAAAGATGACCCCATACCTCTTGAAGAAACACTCCCTGCCCCCAAGCCATTAAGAAGGTATCTCTTGTGGTGATTAGGGCAAAAAGTCTTGATATGGATCTACTATTCGACAATCTGACTCATCCTACTGCTCAGCCTGCTTCAACGGCTAACCCTGTGTCGCAAGACACCAATATTGAAAAGGGTGATGTCGGAGTAGATGAGGTAATTGACTTTCTTTCAGGATCAAGTAGCAAGACTTCTACTTTGTCGGCTCGCTCTTCCACTTTGCCTGAGGACAACTTCACTGAGAAAGTTAATGAATTACTTGAAGAGCTAAAAGGTTTCTTCAAGTATTTGTTCGATGAACTCTACCTCAATCATGAAGTCAGAGGCAATTTGATATGTGTGGTTAATGAAATCCAAAGGCACCGTTAACGAATGCATCCACTTCGTTGAGGTTCATTCAACGTGGTGTACGAATTCATCGAAGATTTAACTCCCAAACTGTCAGAAATCGACAACAATATTCTACCATATCAGCAAGCTGCCAAGGAAAAAAACAAGACCTCCGCGATAAGTTAATAACTCTTCGACTCAACAAGGCTACATTGGTCAACAGAGATGCCCCCAATCAAGCCAAAATACTTGAACTGGAATAGACCATTGTGCGCCTGGAAACAGAATTGGCCACTGCCAAAACTCAATTGCAAGAAGCAACCAAGGCCTCCTGTTCTGAAGAAACAAAAGCACTCGACCAACAACTGCGTACCAGTACTGTTGAAGCAAAAGCTATCTTGTCGAAGGTTGAAAGTCTTGAAGTCAATTACGTGAATGCCGAAGCTAACAAGGAAGAATTTGCCAAAGTTTGGGAGGAGCTCAAGAAGACCACAAAATTGTACCTACCTTATGAACTGCATTTGATTTCACCGTCCAATCTTGCACATTTCTTCTAGTGTTTTAATTTTCAGTTTCTGCCATAAATGATAATTAAAGTCATTGACTAGTCAAATTGACTGAAAAACTTAATTCTTAATGCCAATTTGCACTATAAATAGAGGCACATATTCTGCTTGCCATCTTCACAACAAAGCTTTTGCTCTCAATTATGCACCACATTTCTCAGAACTCTTTCTTCTCTAACTCCAGAATTTCTGAGAGACTTTTCTTTCTTACTTAAACTCTAAACAAAAGGTCCTAACTCGAATTTGCCTTCAGCCAACCACACATATTGTGAAAACAAAAATGGAGATTACCTTCACCCCCTTTTCCCCCTTCTTACTGGGTTCCGTTCGCTTCATATGGGAACCAGGAGACTTTGTTTACTGCACCTTCCTTGAGAATCTCTGTCTCAACAGTGAAATCCCACCTGGGTTTTGGTAATTTGCGTAATTTCTGCCAATGAGTTTTGGTAAGTTGCCTAATGTAACTTAACAAGCTCATTGGAATATGTGAGAAAGGGAGAAGCTTGAGCCAGTCTAACTTTCTGTAGTTTTGCACTCCTTCACGCCTTGTCTTCAAAGTTTCAACGTGGAGGTTAGCAAAATTTCACGAAACAAGAGAAAGTATGGTATGTCTATTGTCAAGTGGCATTTTGGCACCTACGATTGCCATTCTTTTGACTTCAGCTCCTTCATTTCTCACATAGTGTTCGACACCCCTCACTGACGTCTTCAAGGTCTATAATTTCAAATCTCCATTGATGAGGGTGTCCCAGCTTTGAAGCGTCTCATTCAGCCAGACAAAATCATCACCACGTTTTATCCATGTGTTTTGTCAGGGAGGTTGCTTCTGCTTCCCATGTTTCCTTCAACTTCCATTGCTTCCTTCTCAATAAACTTTGAACCTGACCATGGTGAAGCTTCTAACTACTGTATTCACTTGTACCAGCCTAAAATCAAGAACTTGCTTTATGATTTGTATTTCCAGGCTACAAGCCTATTCGACAATGTATTTGTATATTATTGCCAAATGGCCTATGAATAAAGCAATCAATTTGATCTTTTAAGGTTGAATTTTTACTTCACACATTGTCGGTATATATGACTTTAAATATTTGCCATTGATAGATTTAATTTTAAAATCAGAATTAACTTCGACAAGTGCATAAGCATTTCCTGAGAATACTTTAAAAACCTTAAATGGCCCTTCCCACTTTGGGGACCATTTTCCAAACTCTCGACACTTTTTATCCATTAGCAATATGACTTTCCAAACTAAGTCACCAACCTTGAAACGTTTGTACTTGACTCGACTATCGTAAAACTTAGTTATTCTCTCTTTTTGTCGAATTAAGTGTTCTAATGCAATAACCCTCTCATCATGCACTTCATTCAATTCATCAAACATTAAGTTCCAATACTGATCTACTGGTAACTCCTCTTGTTTCTAAATCCTTAATGAACCAAGGTTTATTTCAACAGGCAAAACAACATCATGCCCATATACCAATTTATAAGGAGTTGTGGCTATCGACTCCTTAGGAGAGTTTCTGCATGCCCAAAGAACTTGCTCCAAAGTTGTATGCTAACTCTTTGGATATCTACCAATGTGTTTCTTTATCAAACCAATGATAATTTTATTCATAGCCTCGGCTTGACCATTTGCTTGAGCATAATATGGTTTCGAGGTAAACATTTTGATCTTTCTTGATTCAACATATTCGACAACCTTTTTTCCAACAAACACAGTCCCTTGGTCTGTTGTTTTTGTTTGTGGGATGCCAAATCGACAAACAATGTATTTTCAATAAAATCTACAATGTCTTGCTGAGTTACTTCTTTCACTGCCTCTACCCACTTGGTAAAATAGTCAACCCCAACTAAAATGTACTTATGACCCTTAGAAGAATTAAGGTAAATTTGGCCTATGAGATCCAACGTCCAACCTCTAAAAGGCCAAGACTTGATGATGGAATGTAACTCACTAGTAGGAACATTTTGTATTTGGCCATGTTTCTGATATTCTTCGTAGGATTATGCAAACATGATGTAATCCCTGACCAAGGTTGGCCAATATACTCTCTGTAAGCATCTTCTTCACTTAGGCAGGTTTCTAAATTTTCATCGACAGACTTTCTATATAAAGCCCCTGCAAGCACAACGAACTTAGTTGCTTTATATTTAATTTTTCTGTCGACGTTTGCGGTTGGATTCTGCAAATACTCAATGATTAGTTTTCGCCAATCATCTCTATTCGATGCGCTGGAAACTAAAACATCCCTTTCATCTAATGGATACAATAACTCGCGAATTTCTATGAGTTTTGACAATACTTTTGAAGACAGTTTATATCCTGATGCTATTTGGGCCAATTCATTAGCATCTTGATTTAGTTCTCTAGGAATATGTTCCATTTTCACGCTTTCGAACTGCTTCATTAACTTGCTAGCCACTTGACAATACTTGACAAAATTATGGCTAACACATTTATATGTTTGAGTTAACTGCCTAATCACTAACTGGGAATCTCCGAAAACCTTGACAATGCGTGCTCGCATTTCTATCAAAATTTTCAGACCCACACAATCAAGGCTTCATATTCAGCCTTGTTGTTAGACCAGACATATTTCAATTCAAATATTAATTTAGTTGGCACCCCTAGGGGTGATAAAATAAAAATACCAACACCATTTTTATGTCTTGAGCCATCAAAATACAGATGCCCGGGCTTTAAATCAACTAGCCCTGTCAGTTCCTTTATTTCTAAACATGGATAGTCCGTCAAGAAATCAGCAAGTGCTTTCCCTTGAAGCCTTCATAGGTACATATTGTAATGAAAACTCAGATAGTGCAAGTGTCCATTTTCCAATTCGACCATTTAAAATTGGCTGGGACAACATGTACTTGATTACATTGGTTTTCGACATAACTAAGACATTACAATGCATCAAGTAATATTTGAGTTTTGTACAAGAAAAATACAATGTTAAACACAACTTCTCTGTGGCACTATATCTTGTTTCTGCATCATTGAGTACTCGATTGAGATAGTAAACAGCTCTTTCAATATTGATCTCATCTTCTTGAGCCAGGAAACTACCTATGGTTTCTTCTGATGCAGAAATATACAACTTCACCGGTCTATGTGGTTCTACAGGCATTATGACCGGTGGGCTTGTCAAATGCTACTTAATTTGGTCGAAGGCCTCTTGGTGTTGCGGTCCCCATACAAAAGCCTCCTCTGCCTTGAGCTTTACTAAAGGAGCAAAAAATCTTGTTCTTCCTGATAGATTTGATATAAACCTTCTAAGGAAATTAACTTTCCCCAAAAAGGATTGCAGTTCCTTCTTATTATTTGGTGGTTTAGCTTCCAACACAGCCTTAGCTTTGTTCTTGTCTACTTCAATGCCCTTTTTATGCACCAAAAAGCCCAAGAATTTAGCAGCAGAAACCTCAAAACCACACTTCTTAGGATTCATCTTCAAACTATGCTTTCTCGTTTCTTGAAAAGCTTGTCTAAGATGATGCAAGTGCTCCTCCTTACTCTTCGACTTGACAATAACGTCGTCGATATACATCTCCATAAACTTGCCTATTATTTCATGAAAAATAGTATTCATTGCCCTTGGATATGTTGCACCAGCATTCTTCAAAGCAAAGGGCATAATTATCCATTCATAAGTCCCCATTGAACCTGGACACCTAAAAGCAGTTTTAGGCACATCTTCTTCAGCTATGAAGATCTGGTTGTAACCAGCATGTCCATCCATGAAACTTAGAAGCTCATGACCAAATACTGCATCTACTGGCATGTTCGCTATGGGCAATGGGTATTCATCCTTAGGAGTAGCATCATTAAGATTTCTAAAATCGACACATACCTTCATCTTGCCATTCTTCTTTATGATAGACACTACATTCTACAACCATTCAACATACCTAGTTGTTCAAATAAACTTAGCCTTCAACAAGCGCTCAACTTCCTCCTTGATTTTCAACACAACTTTAGGAGCAAATCTCCTATTGGCTTGCTTGACAGGCTTGCAATCTGGTTTTAAAGGCAACCTATGCTCCACAAGTTCCCTACTTAAACCTGGCATCTCATGATAGTCTCAAGCAAAACAATCTTTATACTCAGAGACTAACTCCACAATCTGCCTTTTGAAATCATCCGACAGCAGAGCACTAACATATATTGGCTTCCTTCCGTCGGTATCCCATAGATCTATCTCTTCTAAAGGATCTTCCAATTCGAACCCACTCTTATCCTCAAGCCTCTTTTCAAATCCCAAAGGGCCATCGTCGAATATACAATCAACCAATACACCTTCTTATGCATATGGCTATTGGTCGGCTTCACAGGCCAACAATTGAGTTTCGTGATGTTCAAGACTCATCATTGTTGCTTCGCTGATTCTCTTCACCTCCTCTGGCAAATTGACTCCAAACTACTCCATCAAGCAAGTATTTAGAGCCTCTTTGTCAATGACATCACCCTGCACAGAAATAGGCTTCACCTTTGGATCATAAACTTTGAAATCCATATGCATTTGTGGCAAATAGCATGGGCTGTCATCAGCTTCAATTATTTCAATCTCATCATGAGCGTTCCAAAGGATCATTTTCTGGTGTACCGTCGACGGAACTGCTCCGACGACATGAATCAAATTCTTGTCCAACAGGACATTACCTTGAAGAAATCACCACAAACAAGGTTGATCTTTCCATTGATCCTACTTGCACGTCAAGCATCACCACTCCATCTGATGGTGAAGATCTTCCCCCAAAGTCAGTAAATCTATTTCATCTTTGCCCAATTTCTTGAACATGGCTCTGGGGATTAAGTTGGCAGAAGCTCCTCCATCGACCAACACCCTGTTAGCAGGTTTACCTTCAATCATTACTTTGATGTGAAATGGTCGAAGATGATTTCTCTCTTCATGAGTTGGCTTCTCTAGTCGAGCAAAGTTATCAAAAATAGTCACCATATCTTGCTCGACAAATTGCCACCCAATAGGAAAATCCTCGAATTCCTCTTCATTAGGAACATCGATGACAAACTCATAATAAGCTTCATATTCCGCTGGCAAAACTGAAACCGAGTTTACATTGAGCTTAGTAAACTCCTCTTCAGTAGCTGTTTGATCAGCGGTCGTACGCGGGTCAAAATAATTAAACAGTAAATATAGTAACAAGGCAAGAGACCTTGGTCGTCTCACGAAGACCTCTAACACCAAAATTACCAAATTCAGGAAATAAGAAAATTGACAATAACGAAAAAGGGGGGTTTTGTGAAAACAGTTTCTGTTGAGAGAATTATCAGATTATAGAGACAATTGATTCACCGGTTTCCGGGTGCACGTCTTGGATTTATCACAGGTTCTAAATAACAACAATTCAATTAATTCCGAATTCACAGTTGACATAAACTAACTAAACAAGCGTTAATCAGTTTATACGAATTCACACCGTTCCGAGCAAGCGCCGAAACAGCGGGTTCAATCGGTCACGGGAGCGGACAAGCACCGTTAAAACGCAACCAATATCATAACAGAATTCTAATCAACCCTCTATCAATTTCTACTCGAATCAATTAATCTTAAGCAGTCAAGCAATTCGAAATATTAACGCGATTCTAAAGCAGATGCATACAATCAAGCGTTCATACACAACTGAATCGCGTTTTTGCAATGAAGACAGAACAATTAACTAAGCGAAAACGAATCGGATAGATTGCAAACATTTAAACCAAATTCGAAATTGATAGAGATGGAATTGAAGAAATTAAAACGAAATTGTATTAAACATTAAGCACCGAACCTCAAAATCTGTAACGACAACCTTTCACCGATGAATCAACTTAGGAACTTAGGCTTCCCTGGAGGCTAGGGTACGCAAGTGAATAATAAAACGTAAGATAATGAAAGAAAACGGCTGATCCTCTATCTAATAGTCTCAGCTTAACGAAAACCTAATTCCCTAAACGGGTTATAAGATAAAAGCCCGATAACAAACTAAAAATAGGCCCAAAACTCGTAGTGCAGCTCGTCAGCTTTAGTAAAGTGGAATTTAGGCCTTCAAAACGGCAGAACTAGGCTTTGGTCCCAACATAAGAATTGTAGCTCTGCTTCTTAGCTTTCCAACGCTACAAAGAACACTGAAATCGGACAAGTATAGCCCAAGTTATGGCCTGCAGAAGCAACATGGGTCAGGATATAACAAAATCCGAAAATTAGCAAATAATTTCACTAAAGCTCAATCGTGACCCAAAGATATAAAACCATGCTAAAAAGTAATTGTTGGGCAAAATAAACATTTAAGAACACTAAGTGCAATGCTATAAAAGATGCATTAAAATGCATTGATCAAATTCCCCCACACTTAAGCTTTTGCACTCCGGGCAAAACACTC
Organism: Calophaca sinica; assembly: GCA_037113605.1. NCBI lineage: Eukaryota > Viridiplantae > Streptophyta > Magnoliopsida > Fabales > Fabaceae > Calophaca > Calophaca sinica. Next base: position 120,084,439 of record CM073731.1, read on the forward strand.
AAAACAAAGCAAAGATGCATTTCCAATGAATTCCAAGGATACAAAGTGGCAAGCAAAATGCTCATTCAAGGTTTCAAGGACTCATGGCAATCATGAACAACATCTAATTACCTTCAAAGCAACCAAGAGGATAGAATAACCAAAGAGTGCATCAAAAGTGATAGAATCCTCACAAGAAAGCATTTCTCTCAAACTCTCAAGTGTCTAGGCTAGTGTTTACACTCAAAGCACATCATGAAAGCTAGCACTACCATAGGCTTGACAAGACTCTAACATCCACACTTGAAACACATGCACACAAAGATCAAAGGTCTTTGTTAAGGTTATAATGGGGCCAAGGTCAAGGTGGGATAATTGAAAGGGGAACTAGGCTATAAAATCAAAGAGGATAGAGGAGCAATGGAAAACAATTACCAAATAATCATGGGGGAAGGAAATTCAACCACAATTCAATCCATTATTTTTTTTTTGAAATTGATATGCTCCACTACTCTTTTTGTTTTGTTTTGTTTTGTTTTTTTTTGTTTTTTTGTTTTTATTAACAAATTACTCAAAACAAAAAACAAAAACAAAACTACTAAGCTACTAAAAGACACCCCCCCACACTTAGATCATACATTGTCCTCAATGAAAACATCAAGCATAAAACAAGAGTAAGGAGGAGGGACTCCCTGGTCAAACTGCAGTGTAGGTGGGATGTTCCAATGAGAGTTCTTCTATCTATGGGTGCATCTTCAAATGCGGAACTCTCATGGAATACTTTGAGGCGTTGTCCATTGACTTTGAAAATTTTGTTTGTCGCCTCACTTTTAACTTCAACTGCACCATGAGGAAAAACATTAGTAATAACAAACGGGCCAATCCACTTGGATCTAAGTTTCCCGGCCATAATTTTCAGCCGGGAGTTGAACAACAAGACTTTTTGCCCAATGGAGAACTCCTTCCTAGAAATCATCTTGTCATGGAAGTGCTTAGTTTTCTCCTTATAAATTCTGGAATTCTCATAGGCTTCTAGCCTAAGCTCCTCAAGTTGTTGCAATTGAAGCTTTCTCTCTTTACCTGCTTTTTCCAGTTCAAGATTACAACCTTTTACCGCCCAATAAGCACGGTGCTCTATCTCCACCGGAGGTGGCATGCCTTACCAAACACAAGTCTAAAGGGAGACATCCCTATTGGTGTTTTGTAAGTCGTTCTTGCGCCCAAAGAGCCTCTTCTAGCTTTGTGGCTCGATCCCTTCTGCTTGGTTGCACCATCTTTTCTAGAATTTGTTTAATTTCTCTGCTTGAAATCTCACTTGCCCATTAGTTTGGGGGTGGTAAGGTGTAGAAACCCTATGCACCACCCCATACTTTCAAGCAAAGCTTCCATGGTGCGGTCTGAAATGAGAACCTTGGTCACTTATGATGGCTCTTGGAATACCAAACTCGCAAAAATTTGGGACTGACAAAATCCACAACAACTTTAGAATCATTAGTACGAGTGGCTTTTGCCTCCACCCATTTGGAAACATAATCAGCGCAAAGCAGGATATAAGTAAAACCAAAAGAAACAGGAAAGGGGCCCATGAAATCAATCCCCCATACATCAAATACCTCACAAAAAAGCATGGGTTGCTGAGGCATTTCACTCCTGCGAGTGATTGCCGTCCCAGCCCTTTGACAATGTTCACAAGTGCGGAAAGTCTCAAATGCATCTTTAAAAATGGTGGGCCAATAGAAACCCGAGTCTAAGACTTTTCTCGCTGTCCGTTGAGGACCAAAGTGTCCACCTACCTGAGAAGCATGACAGAATTGAAGAATGGATGGAACCTCATGGTAAGGTACACATCGCCTAATCACCTGGTCACTACCAAACTTCCATAAATAGGGATCATCCCACACAAAATATTTTGCATCACTTTTGAGTTTATGTACCTGTGCCTTAGATGCATGTGGGGGTAAGGCTCCACCCACAAGATAATTAACTATATCAGCATACCAAGGAGTTACCTCACGTAGCTGCATGAGCTGCTCATCAGGAAAGTCATCATGGAGTGGGAGGGAATCCTCAGCCCTCTCTATCCTGCTTAAATGGTCAGCCACTAAGTTTTCTGCTCCACTCTTATCTTTAATCTCCAAATCAAATTCTTGGAGGAGCAACATCCACCTTATCAATCTTGGCTTTGCCTCTGGTTTCTTTAAAAGAAATTTCAAAGCTGCATGGTCAGTAAAAACAACCACCTTGGAACTAAGCAAATATGATCGGAACTTATCAAGAGCAAATACAATTGCCAAAAGCTCCTTTTCTGTAGTGGTGTAGTTAATTTGTGTAGCATCTAAAGTCCTAGAAGCATAATAAATAACATGGGCAGCCTTGTCAACTCTTTGTGCTAGAACCGCCCCCAATGCATAATTAGATGCATCACACATGATTTTAAAGGGGAGGGTCCAATCAGGTGGCTGGATGATGGGAGTAGAAGTCAAGGACTTCTTGATACAATCAAAGGCCTGCTTGCATTTATCATCAAATGTAAAGCTAACATCCTTTTGCAGCAGGTTTGTCAATGGAAGAGCGATCTTCTTTGAAATCCTTGATAAAGCGCTCAGAAACCTGCATGACCAAGAAATGAACGAATCTCGCGAATGCAAGATGGGTAAGGTAAACTAGAAATCACTTCAATCTTGGCAGGATCTACTTGCATTCCTTTTTCAGAGATCACATGCCCTAAAACAATACCCTGTCCTACCATAAAGTGGCATTTTTCATAATTTAGAACAAGGCTAGTTTCAATGCATCTCTGCAAAACTCTATCCAAACTACTCAAACATGAATCAAATGAAGAACCATAAACAGTAAAATCATCCATAAACACTTCTATGCAAATTTCTATCAAATCAAGAAAAATACTAATCATGCAAATACCGAAAGTCCCAGTGCATTGCATAGGCCAAAAGGCATCCTCCTATAGGCAAAAGTGCCAAAGGGCAAGTGAATGTGGTCTTTTCTTGGTCCTCTGGTGCAATATGGATCTGAAAGTAACCTGAAAAACCATCAAGAAACAGAATGTGACTTACCACCAACCGCTCGAGCATCCGATCAATGAGCGGCAAAGGAAAGTGATCTTTCTGGTTGCCTGGTTAAGCCTCCGTAATCAATACACACTCTCCAACTATTACGAACCCTTGTGGGGATGAGTTCATTATTTTCATTCCTCACCACCGTGAGACCACTCTTTTTCGGAACCACTTGGACTGGGCTTACCCATTGACTATCAGAAATTGGGTATATGATGCCAGCCTGTAGGAGTTTGGTCACCTCCTTTTTCACAACATCTAAGATTAATGGGTTAAGCGCCTCTGGGGCTGCCTAACAGATTTCACCCCATCCTCAAGTAAAATCCTGTGCATACACATGGATGGGCTAATACCAGGAATATCAGCTAAGGTCCATCCAATGGCCTTTTTGTATTTTTTCAAAGATCTGCAATGCCTTCTCTTCCCGCTCGTAATCAAGGTTAGTGCAATAATAACAGGTAAATCACCACTCCTCTAAATATGCATATTTTAACTCTTTGGGGAGTGGCTTAAGCTCTAGAACCGGTGGTTTTTCAATAGAGGGCGAATCTTAGTAGCGTGGTTACATTCGCAACAAAGCCTATGTCATTGGGGACATTAGGCAAAGTGTCAACACGCAAACAGGCTCAACTTCAAAGACAAGTATGAGTGTTAGTGCAACAATCACAAGTAACACCGACAAAGAAATCGACCAATGAAGGAAAATCTGCAGAATAACATCGAATAAACATCATCAACCAAATCAATGAGCAATTCAATATGAAAAAGGGAATGCTCTTCCATGGGGTGTTTCATAGCATCAAAGATATTAAATTTTACAACGCTATCACCAAATTCCATGGAAAGAGTCCCGGTACCAACATCAATTTTTGCCTCGCGCTTTCAAGAATGGCACGCCCAAAATGATGGGTGACTGGCCGACTTAGTCTCGCCTTCCATATCCGTAATATAAAAATCTGCAGGGAAAATAAGGTTATCAACTTTAACAAGGACATCCTCAACTACCCAAAGAGTCGAGCATTGCTTCTATTTGCAAGCTGAATGGTAACACCTGTTTCCTGCAAAGGTCCAAGAGCAAGAGAGTTAAAAATAGATGTAGGCATTACATTGATTGAAGCTCCTAGATCTAACATGGCATCATCAAACTGATTGTTGCCTATGGTGCATGGAATGGCAAAAGTCCCTGGATCCTTGCACTTTTGGGGCATGGATTGGAAGAGGGCTGAAACATTATGCCCCATGTTTATCTTTTCATTCCCTTTCAGCCTCCTCTTATGTGTACACAACTCTTTCAGAAACTTGGCATATCTTGGAATCTGCTTGATTGCCTCAAGAAGGGGAATGTTCACTTCCACCTTCCTAAAAGTATCCAAGATCTCCTTATCCCTCTCTCCCTCATCTTGTTTTTTGTACTCACTGCTCTATGAGGAAAAGGGAGGGCACTTTGTTCATCGAAATATGCTCAGGTGCCTTATTATTTTTCGAACAACGGTTTCGGCACCTTTGGGGTATCAATGACTTTCCCAGATCTCAATGTAATGGCACTAACGTTGGGGTTTGGTGCATTCGGATTGACCACCGCTGAGCCGGGTAGCGTTGGTTTGCCCAGCTTGCATCTGATTAATTGTGGTAGCCATCTGTCCCATCTGTGTGTGCAAATTCTGAATTGAGGCATCTGTTCTCTGTTGGAACTGGAGGTTTTGGGCAGCCATCTGCTTAACTAGATCCTCTAGTGAAGGTTCAGGCCTGACAGCAGCTTGCGGTGGATTATTTTGCTGCCTGGGCTGTTGTTGTGCAGCTTGATTTCCCCATCTAAGGTTAGGATGATTCTTCCAGTTTGGGTGGTACCTGTTAGAGGACAAATCGACATTGGCTTGAGGGTTAAAGATGTTAGCCGCATATGCTTGAGGGGTGTCAGCATTAGGGTCCTCTTGCAGTGTAGGACATGCATCTGTGGGGTGCTCTGCAGAGGTACAAATACCACAAACCCTTGCTGTCTGACCTGTTGCCAATTTTTTTACCAAAGCTGTGAGTTCTTCCAACCTGTGTTCCAAGTTCTTCTCACTAGTAGCCTTAGCTCAGTATCTCATTCACTCCCTTGTTAGAACTGCATTGCTTCTCGGTTGTGAATTGTTGGGAGTTGATGGACATATTTTCTATTAAAGCTCTTGCATCTGTTGGGGTTTTGTCTACAAGTGCCCTCCACTAGCAAAGATCCATAATATTTACGTCCATGGGCAATAAACCTCGTAGAAATCTTTGGATGAGTATTTGCTCGGAGATTTGATGATGAGGCGACTTGCACACAACTTCTTAAATCTCTCCCAGATTCATGTAAAGACTTCGGTGGGGTTACGCACGATGCCACATATCTCTTTTACGATTGAGGCGACTCGACGCAGGAAAGAACTTCTAGGAACAATTTTTCAAAGCATTCCAATTTTCAACAGAACCTGGTTGAAGGTAATACAACCAATCCTTGGTCGCATCTTGGAGTGAGAAGGGAAGGCCCTCGCTTTAATGTGCTCCTGGAATTCCTTGGGGCTTCATGGTCGAGCACACAATGTGGAACTCCTTAAGATGTTTGTGTGGATCATCACCGCAAGACCACTAAACTTTGGCAACAAGTGTATTAAATCGATTTTAATTCAAAAGGACACCACTTCGGATAATTAATACACAGAGCATTGTAAGTAACATCAAAAAAGAAGTTCCCTAAGTGTTCTATCACCATATTAATGTAATCAAAATCAAAATCGAATCAAGATTAGAATCGGGATCGTAATCAAATAGATTATGGCTAAAAGTGTCATTACTATCACTATCACTATCACTAACCTCTATATGATCCCTAAGTCTATGATGCAATGTTCTCTCAATTTCAGGGTCAAAAGGATGCAAGTTAATAGTATTGGACCTAGTCATGCACTGTATATAGCAAGGAATAGGAAAATGCAACAATTCTAGAAATACCAACTATGTCCCTACGCTAAAATGAATGCAAAAATTGGAAAACGACTAAAATCTAACCTAAAAATTATAAAAATACCATGAAAAATCTAATTAAATCAAAAGAAAGATATGCAAATTTTTTTGGATTTGTTTGGAGATATGAAAAATTAAACAAATTAATTAAAAATAGAAAACAAAGGAATTTGGGATTTTAAGCCTGTTGTCCCATAAGCAGTCTCTGCTAAGGGACTCTTGATCCTGGATTTTTTTCGGATTTTTCAGCTGTGGTTTCGGAGCAATCTGACGAGATTGCCTGAAAACCGATTTTTTTATTATTTTCGCCTACAGAATCTGACGGAGCAATCCTAGAATCACCGGTCTCAGTGCCTACAACCTGTAACAAGGCCTGGAAACACGTCAAGAACAGAGCAAGAAACGTCAGTAATTAGTGGGTCCTGAAGTTGGTAATCTCTAATTAGAGATCCCCGGCAACGGCGCCAATTTGATCAACGGTCGTACGCGGGTCAAAATAATTAAACAGTAAATATAGTAACAAGGCAAGAGACCTTGGTCGTCTCACGAAGACCTCTAACACCAAAATTACCAAATTCAGGAAATAAGAAAATTGACAATAACGAAAAAGGGGGGTTTTGTGAAAGCAGTCATTGAGAGAATTATCGATTATAGAGACAATTGATTCACCGGTTTCGGTGCACGTCTTGGATTTATCACAGGTTCTAAATAACAACAATTCAATTAATTCCGAATTCACGCTTGACATAAACTAACTAAACAAGCATTAATCGCTTTATACGACCACACCGCTCCGAGCAAGCGCCAAACAATGGGTTCAATCGGTCACGGAGCGAACAAGCACCGTTAAAACGCAACCAATATCATAATGTAATTCTAATCAACCTCTATCAATTTCTACTCGAATCAATTAATCTTAAGCGATCAAGCAATTGAAATATTATGATTCTGAAAGCAGATGCACACAATCAGCGTTCATACACAATCAATCGCGTTTTGCAATGAAGACAGAACAATTAACTAAGCGAAACGAATGGATAGATTGCAAACATTTAAACCAAATTCAAATTGATAGAGATGGAATTGAAGAAATTAAAACGAAATTGTATTAAACATTAAGCACCGAACCTCAAAATCTATAACGACAACCTTTCACCGATGAATCAACTTAGGAACTTAGGCTTCCCTGGAGGCTAGGGTACGCAAGTGAATAATAAAACGTAAGATAATGAAAGAAAACGGCTGATCCTCTATCTAATAGTCTCAGCTTAACGAAAACCTAATTCCCTAAACGGGTTATAAGATAAAAGCCCGATAACAAACTAAAAATAGGCCCAAAACTCGTAGTGCAGCTCGTCAGCTTTAGTAAAGTGGAATTTAGGCCTTCAAAACGGCAGAACTAGGCTTCGGTCCCAACATAAGAATTGTAGCTCTGCTTCTTAGCTTTCCAACGCCACAAAGAACACTGAAATCGGACAAGTATAGCCCAAGTTATGGCCTGCAGAAGCAACATGGGTCAGGATATAACAAAATCCGAAAATTAGCAAATAATTTCACTAAAGCCCAATCGTGACCCAAAGATATAAAACCATGCTAAAAAGTAATTGTTGGGCAAAATAAACATTTAAGAACACTAAGTGCAATGCTATAAAAGATGCATTAAAATGCATTGATCACTGTTTCATCATTTTCCAAATGACTTCCTAGCCTATAGTCCTCTTTGTCAATGAAGCAATCTTCAAACCCCAATTTTGATAGAGTCGTCCCCATTGCCATCACCAGTTCATCTAAATCATTGTCTAAACTGATGTCAGGGTAGAACTCTTCCTTGTCATTAAGGCCAATTAGGTCATCTGGATCGTTCAATACTTCAATAACTTCTTCCGTAGACAGGTCTGTTTTGACAGCATTTTCCTCCATAGGCTCCATTAGATCATCTAGCAGGTCAGAATCATTAACTATGATTTTCAATTCCTCCATCGACACATCACTGTCAGTGTCTTTTACTAGAACCGCTCGAACACCTGATTTGGCTCGTTCAGCAACCAATTCTTCAGCTTTAATCAAACCCATTGGCCAAGGCTTTTTTTCTTTTGCAGCCCATGAAGCCTTAGCAGTGTTGTTATTCTGTTTGAAGCTTGTTTGCAATTCTTTAGAAGACTGACCTTTCTCATAGCTGTTATACTTGCCTTTCACTACCACGCTTTTCAGCTTTGGACCTTGTTCCTTGGGCAATGACACCTTCTAAATCCCCACTATGAAACAATTCTCATGTTGAGTCTTTTCAAGTTCAGTAGCCTTCTTCTTTTGTCTCTGAGCTTGCCTTATCCTCTGTCGACGACATTTTTGACTTTTCGACAGTGGTGTTTTCTTCACTTGGTCGCCTCCAGGATAACACACTCTTCCATATTTGTAATCCTCATTCCAAAAAGGTATCTCCTGTCGAGGATTACTCCTTCTAGCCCTCACCCTATTCCTTAATTCAGGGCAACGGGCCTTAGCAGAATTCTCAACCCATTTGTTCACCACAATGTTGGCGTCGGGTTTCCTAGTTCTATTTGCCACTCGAACATGAAAAGCCCCATGGTTGCTTCCTATTGATTCCCTTGAGGACTCAACCAACTATCCACCAACCGCTTGATTGGGCCTATTTACAACAGGCCTTTGAACTTAGTTAGTTGGAACATGCTTTACATTCTTGTTAGTGTAACCAGTCTGCACATGCTGGTGAGCATTTGTTTTGTCAACTTTCTTTGCCTTCTGAGCAGCCTTTTCGTCGAAGTATTTATCACAATGTGGGCACAACTTTAACTGCCCACGATTGTTCTTCCTCCTCAGAAAGTCTTCGACAGTCTCATGAGGCCTAGGGTAAATGTCAAAAGGATCTTCCACATTCACCACGTACTTCTGCTTGGCACTGATATTCAACATGTTGCAATCCCTTGCAATTTGGCCTTCGACAGTTACTATGCCTTGGCCAAATGGATCAGTATCCACTTTCATGCTAGGCTTCTTCTTGTCAGCAAACTTGGGCCTACCTTTTTTGAGGGCTTTGTGAATCAAATCCCTGAAACGAAAACATTCATTAGTAGGATGGCCTAGAGCCCCATGGTATTTACAATAATTTTGACCATTGGAGTCTTCAGGCCCTTTCACCTCTGATCATCTGATAACTTAAGCTGCTTATCTTTTAACAAAATGTCAAATATTTTATCAGCTTTAGTTATGTCAAATGTGTATGTTTTCTTATTCACATAGCTCATTTTCTCCCTCTCCTTGGAAGGTACTAACGCTTGACAAGCATAAGGTGGCCCTTCTTTTAACTCAGCAAGGTTTATCTCTTGTTTAGCAAAATTAGCCTCATCTTCACTATCAGTTTGATCTTGTTCGGCACAATTGACCTTCTCATGCCTAATGAATTTCATGTTGTTTTTCAGGTTCTTTTCGTACTTGAGTTGTTCAATCTGTCGAACCTTTTCTCCTAACTGAGCAAGATCCACTATGTGTTGATTTTCCAATTTCTTTCTAATGTAGTAATCCAACCCACTAGTGGCCATTTTAACAATTTTGGCTTCAGGAACAGGAGTAAAACACCTGCTCTTCATTTGTTTGAACCTTTTGACTCATTGTAGATATGTTTGACATTGAACAAATCAGTCAAGTTAACTCTCAAATCACCCTTGAAGAATTGATCATGGAACAATCCTTCTAATTATGCCCAAGAATGGACTGAGTTAGCCCTCAATGTCGAGAACCAAGAAAATGCGTTCTTTGTCAAGGAACTTGGGAAGAACCTCATTTTCAAACATTCCATAGTGGCTATCTCTCCCATCTCTATTGTATACCTAGCAACATGCTCGACAGTAGATTCTCCACTATCACTAGAAACTTGGACAATTTGGGGATCTTCATTCCTCTTGGCACTTCAACTTGTTATACCCATTCAGGAAACACAGATATGAAATATGGTCTAGTGGCCTGACCAATATTAAAACTAAGCCTATTCAACATTTACTCGACGACTTAATTTACGTTCTACTCTATCTGGTTTTCCATGATATCGTGCTTAAGGTTGGCTAAACCTGGATGCACTGGAATCCCCTGGTCTTGATTTCTTTGCAACAACTGCACTTGGCCGTAAGCTAAGTTATTCAAGTTTTGACCAAGGTTCTGGTTTGGTTGATTTACTTTATTTTGCACCATTATGGGGTTATTCACATCTTGTTGAATGCCCCCCATGTCCTGACCTTGAGGTATCACTCATGGGACTTGTTGAACATTTTCGTTCGTTGGTGCTGCTAAACCTAATGCTTGATTTAGCCTTTCCATTTGTAAAGCTAATGCATTGCATGCTTAGTTCATTGTTTCCATAAGAGGCGTAATCACTGCTCCCATTTGCAGAGTGAACATGTTCACCATCTCATGGTTGCTATCATCAACTTTCGAATACTCGCCAACGAGTTTTGTGTTAATCCACCACTATTTTGGGGAATTTGCCTTAACATGTTCCTTGGTCCTAAACCTTGTCTATTCGTTGTAGTGGTAGTCACACTTGGCATTCCTTAGGCATTGGCAGCATTACCAAACGGCACAAAAGGCTGCTTGGCATATTAATTAAACATAGTTGAACCAATAGCGAGAACTATCGAATTATGGAGATAACCATAAGGCATCCCAAACACAGGCAGTGTTACATTCGTTGTTGGCCTAACACTAGAATTCCTCGCGCTTCCAGGCGATGCTTGTATATCCGACGCAATGTGAGCCACTGGAGGGTCGGATGCTATTACGCCTGGTATAGCTTCATCGTTTTGTGCATTAGCCATTATCACCTCAGCACCTGTGCCAGTGGTAGCATTATTCGTTCTTGGAATAATAACTACCCTAGAGTTCATACTGGTGGTCGACGCTTTTGTATCGCTCGTCGACACATCTGCATTCGTAACACTTGGAATCGTGGCACTAGCATGCGCGCTTCCACTCATATTTCGTTGCCTAGACACGTTAGAAGTAGTAATTTTGCCACTTCTTAGATGCATAAAACCATTGTCTAAAACAAGTTACTCTAAACTCGTCCCACCGGGTGTGCCAATTTGTTTATTGGGAAATTTGGTTTGTAATATGATTCTACCAAATTCATCAAAGAAACAAATAATTAGTGTTGGAACCTAAACAATTGAGAAGTTTAGACCCTCATTAATTTTGATGATAACAAAGTATTTTCAAGAGAACAATTTATCTTCCAACATATCCTTGAGTGTACAGGTATCAAAGCTTCATATATATGTACAAAACACTCAAGAAAGGAGAAAACATTTACAAGAGAATTGAATACACTCCACTAATGTCAGCGTCCGAACTCACTCCAGCGTCTTGCTAACAGCAAGCATCCGGTAGTGTTACTCTTTGACACGTGGAATAATCAATTGTTGCGAGCGTCCGTCCTCTGTTCTGAGCGAGCGTCTGATCTCTTTAATGAAGCACGTGATGATCACGTTTTTGCTCTTAACCTTAGAGTATTCTGGAACGGAATTCGAATTTGATTTTATGCGCTCATTTTGGTGTACGAGGAAACAAAGGTGACACTTTTAGCATAAGACAAAAATCGTATAAGGCAATTGTGAAAAGCAGATAGTACGAAAACGGTAATATATACTATTCTGATATTCTCTGGAAAGGAAGAAAAGGACTACATTTCAAATTACCTCACTCAATGAAAAGGAGCTATGTTTTTACTACAAACGGTAATATCCCTGTAGTCTCCTATATATACCCCAAGGTATTCATTGAAGAAGCTAGCCAAAAACTGTGAAGAAACTTCATTCTGAAAGCAATATTACTCAAGTGAGCAATCAAGTTTCGTGCCAAGTTTCTGGTCTACAAAGAACTGAACTCAGCGTCTTATACTTTCTTTTAGAAAGCTACTCTGTTTTGAGCTTAATCTTTTCATCCTCTCTGTGAGAGTTATTTTGATTGTATTCAAAAGTATATTCTCTTTTGTAAACTATTTTTGGCCTAGTTAAGGCTTTGTTCCTCAAAGGCTCGATCGTACTGAGTCGTTTTGAGAAGTTGAGAGTATTGTCAAGTTTGTGGCAGTAGAATACTCTTGAGGAAATTGTAATCAGTTGATTATAGTTAAAAATCCTTCAGGATCGAAGGGACTAGACGTAGCTACCAGTTGGTGGTGAACTAGTATAAATCTCTGTGTCTCCTCCTTTACTGCTTTACATTTATCTTTACCTTGCTCAGTAAAACATGTTTTCATAAACGGTTTATTTCCTGCATCCGGTTAGTCTCTCGGCGTTCGATAAACAAACAACTTTGAAAAATCTGTATTCTTAGTGCTTTTAACGTATAGTTTGCGAAAAGTTTTTGGACACAATTCAACCCCCCTTCTTGTGTTCACGTTCAGTTGGTACCAGAGATCGGCCTCTTGGTTGAGCACTTAACAGTGTTAAGAGAAAAGATCCTATACTGTGAACATGTCTACTGAAGGTGGTCATATGAACCGTCCTCCTCTATTCGATGGAGAAAAATTTGATTACTGGAAAGATAAGATAAAAGCTTTCTTTGAGATACAACAACTTGAGTTGTGGGATATTGTTCAAAGTGGTTACATTCCTCCCACTAATCCTCGTGGTGTTGCTATATCCAGAGAAGATTGGAATGATGAGCAGAAAAAGAGATATCAAACTAATCAAAATGCTAGATTCATTCTTATCTGTGCTATGACAGAAAAAGAATATGATAAATGTGGCAAATTTGATACTGCCAAAGAAATCCGGGACTCACTTGTTTTATCTAACGAAGGCTCTACCCAAGTAAGAGAAACCAAAGCTAGCATGTTGGTTCACCAATACGAGTTGTTCAAAATGGAAGATGGTGAAAACATTGAAACTATGTTTGGAAAATTCCAAACACTTGTTTATGGGTTACATGCCCTTGGAAAAAGTTACACTACACCTGACCATGTTAGAAAGATCTTAAGAAGCTTGACTAAGCAGTGGAGACCCAAGGTCACTGCTATTCAAGAAGCAAAAGATCTAAATGTCCTACGACTTGAAGATCTTATGAGTTCGTTGAAAGCTCATGAACTTGAGCTAAACGAAGAAGAACCTGTCAAAAAAGGCAAGTCTATTGCTTTGAAAGTCGCTCAACATAAAGCTAGTTCTTCCAAAGCCCTTCAGGCTGAAGAAGAAGAATCAGAAGATGAAGCTTCAGAAGGAGATGTTGATACATCAGAAGATGAGCTCGCGTTTATATCCAGGAAGATACAAAGAATATGGAAGAAGAGAAACTTCAGGAGGAAGTTTCAGAAGAAAGATACTAAGGACAAGAAGGAAAGCAAAGACAAAGACAAAGCTCAAGTCATTTGCTATGAATGTAAAAAGCCTGGACATTTCAAGTCTGAATGTCCTAATCTTAAGGAGACACCCACAAGAAGTTCTTTCAAGAAAAAGAAGAAAAGCCTGATGGCTACATGGGAAGATCTAGACTTATCCTCATCTGAGGAAGATAATGAAGAAGAAGCAAATCTCGCCCTCATGGCAAACACTGATCTTGACTCAGAAGAAGAAGTTGAAGAGGTAATAGTATATGATTCCTACTCTGAACTTCAACTAGCATTCGATGATCTTTTTAAGGACTCTGCCACTCTCTCTGTTGAGTATAAGAATTTGAAAAAGAAATTTTCAAAATTATCACAAGACTTTCAAGCTTTAAAAAAAGAAAAATTTGTACTCAATAAAGAGAACCGTGTTTAAAACTAAAATCAGCATCGATGGATAACCGCCTCGGCCGCTAACAAGCAAGCGTGGTCGAGAACTCTCAAGCTGAAAGCTCTAAAGTTACAGGCAACCTTAAATGCAAATCAAATGATTATGAATATGCATTTCAAAAGTTTCTTGTAGAGAGTGTAACTCGAAGCAAGCAAGCGTCAATGATTTGGGGTGTCAGTAAAATGACAACTCATGGTCTTGGTTATATATTAGATGAACCTCCTTTAGAAAATGATTCAGTCTCTGATAAATCCAATAATCATAGTAAATGCTTGCATTGTACTTACTGCAATAAACCTGGTCATTTGAAAAGTGCATGTACTGTTTTTAAAACTGTGAAGGATAAGCTTCCTTCAAGAACTAACAAGAAAGGACCCAAAAAGATATGGGTACCTAAAGATAAAATAGTCTATGTTGCAGACATGCTTAGCAACAAAGTCAACACACCTATCTTAGTACTTAGACAGTGGATGCTCGCGTCACATGACGGGAGAAAATCATATGTTCCAAGAACTAAGACCTAAGGAAGCTGGATTCGTTGGTTTTGGAGGAAACCAGAAAGGTAAAATAGTTGGAATTGGTCGCATTGGTAAAGGCTCTCTTCCCTCTATTGATAATGTACTTTATGTTGAAGGACTTAAACATAACTTATTGAGCATAAGTCAATTATGTGACAATGGTTATGAAGTCATCTTTACAGAAACTGGATGTCTAGTAAAAAACAAGAAAGACGGCTCTATTTTCTTCACTGCTAAGAGGAAACAAAATATTTACAAAATTGGTCTCTCTGAACTTGCAAAACAAGATGTCAAGTGTCTCATGTCTGTTGACAATAACAATGGATTTGGCACAAGAGATTGGGTCATGCCAATTTGAGATTAATCTCAAAATTAAACAAGCACAGTCTTGTCAGAGGCTTACCAAATCTTAAGTATCAATCTGATGCTCTCTGTGAGGCATGTCAAAGAGGAAAACAAGTTAAAACTTCTTTTCATTCAAAAAATGTTGTTTCAACCTCTAGACCACTTGAGCTTTTGCATCTTGATCTTTTTGGTCCAACAAGGACAACTTCTTTAACTGGAAAGAAATATGGGTTAGTCATTGTTGATGATTTTACTAGATGGACATGGATTAGATTCCTTGCTCACAAAGATGAGCCATACAAGGTATTTACTGTATTCTGTAAAACAGTTCAAAATGAAAAAAGAATTTGTATTTCATCCATTAGAAGTGATCATGGGGGAGAATTTGAAAATGAAAGCTTTCAAAAATTTTGTAATGATAATGGCATCTCCCACAATTTCTCCTCTCCTAGAACACCTCAACAAAATGGTGTTGTAGAAAGGAAAAATAGGTCCCTCCAAGAAATGGCCAGGACCATGATCAATTAAGCTAACATTGCAAAACATTTTTGGACAGAAGCAGTAAACACAGCTTGTTACATTCAAAATAGAATTTTTATTAGATCTATTTTGAAGAAGACTCCATATGAACTGTGGAAAGGAAGACAACCAAACATATCATATTTTCATTCATTTGGTTGTACTTGTTATATTTTGATTACTAAGGATCAGCTTAGTAAGTTTGATTCAAAAGCTGACAAAAGAATCTTTTTGGGATATTCTGAAAGATCCAAAGCTTTTAGAATATACAATAAAGAAACTATGACAGTGGAAGAATCCATTCATGTCAAATTTGATGACAAGAAGCCTGACACAGCCATGTTAGAGCTAGATGAATTATTTTCAGAATTAAATATAGGTGACACTACAAATAGTGAACCTACATCTTCATCGTCCGGTGGTGACCAGACACAAGAATCTTTAGAAGCTGAAGCCAGAAAGAGCTGGAAGTACAAAACTAATCATCCTAAAGATCAAATCATAGGAAAACCTGGAGATAGAGTAAGAACCAGATCCTCTTTTAAAGAGCATGCAGATGTGACACTACTCTTAGAAATGGAACCTAAAACGATTGATCAAGCATTGGAAGATGAAGGTTGGATTCTGGCCATGCAAGAAGAGTTGAATCAGTTCCAAAGAAAAGATGTATGGAAGCTAGTTACTCTACTAGAAGATAAGCAAGCCATTAGTACTAAATGGGTATTTAGAAACAAGCTTGATGAAGATGGAAAGGTTGTGAGAAACAAGGCAAGATTGGTTGCTCAAGGTTACTCACAGGAAGAAGGTATTGATTTTACTGAAACATTTGCACCTGTTGCAAGGTTAGAAGCTATACACATTTTACTATCATTTGCTGCACACCATGATATAATTCTCTATCAAATGGATGTGAAAAGTGCTTTCTTGAATGGTTTTATAACTGAGGAAGTCTTTGTAAAACAACCTCCTGGATTCGAAGACATTGAATTTCCAGAACATGTCTTCAAGCTTAAAAAGGCCATGTACGGTCTTAAGCAAGCTCCCAGAGCTTGGTATGAAAGACTGAGTACATTTTTTATGAAAAATGGTTTTACCAGAGGTCTAGTAGACACTACTCTTTTAGAAAAACATCAAACAAGCACTTTATAATTGTTCAAATATATGTTGATGACATTATTTTTGGAGCTACTAATAAAAGCCTTTGCAAAGAATTTTCTAAGCTAATGCAGGCTGAATTCGAGATGAGCATGATGGGTGAACTAAAGTTCTTCCTTGGAATTCAAATCAAACAATGCAATGATGGTATCTATATACATCAAAGCAAATATATCAAGGAATTGCTAAAGAAATTCAAAATGGTGGATTGCAAACCTATGTGCACTCCTATGCATCCCACGTGCATTCTTGGTAAAGATGAAACTGATAAAAAGGTAGATCAGAAGATGTACAGAGGTATGATTTGATCTCTACTTTATCTTACAGCTTCAAGACCTGATATTATGTTCAGTGTCTGTCTGTGTGCTAGATTTCAATCAGATCCTAGAGAATAACACTTGAGTGCTGTTAAAAGAATTTTTAGATATTTGCAAGGATCTACCAATCTTGGTTTGCTTTATAAGAAATCAAAAGATTACAAGTTAGTAGGTTTCTGTGATGCTGACTTTGCTGGACACCGAATTGAAAGAAAAAGCACAAGTGGAGGCTGCCAATTCCTTGGAGCAAATCTTGTGTCTTGGTCAAGCTAAAGGCAAAGCACGATTGCACTCTCAACAGCAGGTTTGAATATATTTCAAAGACAAGTTGCAGCCTCTCAACTTCGTGGATGAAATATCAACTTGAAGATTATCCGATAAAAAGAGTAACATTCCTATCTTTTGTGATAATACTTACGCAATCTGCCTTACTAAAAATCCCATATTGCATTCACGAGCCAAGCACATTGAGATTAAGCATCATTTTATAAGAGAATATGTTCGAAGGGTATTCTCGAAATAAAATTTGTAGACACCGATCATCGGTGGTGACATATTTACAAAACCCCTTGCTGAAGATAGATTCAATTTTATAAGAAGAAATTTAAATTTTCATCTTATAGAAGAATGATTAATCTCAGCGTCAGATGATATGCATTATCTCAGCATCTGGTATGACATAAGCATGTATACGTGTAAGCATTTTATTCGTCATGTGCATCATAACTCAGCATCTGGTGAATCGGTTGCGTGCATCCGAGCGCGCATACACGTGTCACACGTGTAAAGGACTTAAGTGTCTCATCACATCTCACTGAGTCATGATTATTTATGTTTTTCGATAAAATCTTTTTACTTGATTTTACTTTTCTTTTGGCGTCTTCATTTAATGAAAAGGGGAATCTTCATTTTCTTTTCTTTTTATTTAATTTATTTTGGAAATGCGAAGCGGTTTTTGAAAAAGGACTGTACCATTTTCTATCAACTTTCCCACTACTCCACATTTTTCGCTTCATCACTTCACTCTGTTTCTACTTGCAAAAATTGTTCTCTCTCTCTCTCTCTGTGTGACTTCAAACCCTAAAACCTCCATTACCCTTTCTGCAACTGCTACCATGGCCGATAGAAAGGTTGGACAATATACTGCTGCCTACGATGTCTTCTCAGAAGCAAAACTTATGAATGAAAACAGAATTGATTTTGAGAACTTCAAGCTCTATGGTTTTGATTTTGAAGAAGGTTTGGAGAAACTGGGTTGGAAAAATTACTTTATCTGGGAACCAGTTGATGTGTTGAGCTATGCTATAAAAGAATTCTGGGGGAACGCTTTGTAGGGTTTTCAAGAGGAATAATTTTAATTTTCATTATAGAAAAATCCTCTTGAGCGGAAAAAACCCTTTACCCATGGATCATGCATTGCTCATGAATCACAAATAACATGATAGTTTGTAGTGTTTACCTCTTGAAGCGTAGAGGAGATCGATCACCAACACCACGATCTTGTAGTGTCTCTACTCAGTCCACACGAACGGTAGCTTCGGAATGCGTCTTGCTAGTTGACGAAATGTGAAGGAGGCACGTAGAAGGTCTAAGAAACCTGAGACTAGGGTTGGTGCGTTAAGCTTATATCCTCCATTCCTTTCATTATGTTACCCTAATGGGCCTCATACAATACGAGCCCACTTCCTTCTTATTTAATTATATCATTATTTAATTAAATAACCTGATTTCGATTAGACCGCTCTATCGTGTGACCCTATAGGTTCCCATTAAGTTGGCAATAATATTAAATATTAAAATAATATTAAATATTATAAACAATGAGCGGCATCTAGCAATGCATCATTGCTACCCAATTAACGAGGAAAAATCGGTGATCCGATTTTAACCTTTACCGTGACCAAGATTATCAGAAAGTCGATGTCCCTTCGTCCATGTGTCCTAATTGAACACGCAGGCATAAATGTGTCATCCTCGTTAAGTCCAATCATACGTTCCTCGATACCGTAATGGACGTGTAATCACAAGCGGCCCAATATCATATATTGACCCACTCCGCGTGGCCACGCATATTTCACGCCTCACTCTATCGAGAGGCCCAAGACATTACTCTGTTATGTAGGAGGACGAATCCGCCTACATCACTCGCACCCTCAACATGATTCATTGAAGGCCCAATTACTATCTTTATGATCATCCCATTACGGATGACGTTTGATAGCATTAAAGCCTACAACTCCACATGTAGGAATCGCAGTGACTTCAAGTCAAAGGATTACTTTACTATGGTCGCCATGAGAGCGCCTATGACACTTGCATAACTATTATGAAGCGCCCTCATAGTGGGTCAGTCCAATATAAATATTACTCCTAATATTTATACCGTGTGCCGACTTGATATCACATATCCATGACCCATGAGATGTGGTCATCCCCTACTCACACAATAGTCTCTATGCATTATTGTCGCCCTAATTAACAATAATACTCGACTACGACGCTTTAAGAATAACGCTCTATATGTTCAATGGGGTCTCATGATCAAGTCGCACTTGATGTTCCATGAAACGAACTGTTTATTCTAAGGACTTTATTATGCTATAAAATAAATAACACAATAAATGAAATGCCTCACATATATATATCAAATATATATAATCAAAGTCATGACACAAATGATAATCTACTAAAACTAGATTGGCCACTAGGGCTTACACCAACAATCTCCCACTAGCACTAGATCCAATCGGGCATCAATCTAATACCCATCGATCTAGTGTGAGCATCATGCTTCACGAGCAAGAGGCTTCACGGTGGAGTCCGCAACATTGTCCGTGTAGGTACTGCATATCTTTACATCTCCTCTATCGATGATCTCTCGAATAAGATGGAAACGCCTAAGTATATGTTTAGATCGTTGGTGAGATCTAGGTTCCTTAGCTTGCGCGATTGCTCCATTGTTATCACAAAAGAGGTCAATCGTCCGAAATGCTAGGAACAATGCCAAGTTCACTAATGAACTTCACGATCCAAACGGCCTCTTTGGTGCATTAGAGGCGACTATATACTCACCTCGTAGTAGAATCAAGAATCGCTCTTGCTTTGAACTCTTCCACTAATACCCGCCATTTAGGCAAAACACAAACCCTGATTGCGATCGGGAATCATCCCTGTCGGTTTGGAAGCTAGCATCAGTGTAACCCTTTACAACAAGCTCTTCCTCACCGCCATAAACCAAGAACGAATCCTTAGTCTTTCTCAAATACTTAAGGATGTTCTTGACAGTTGTCCAATGGCCTTCACCAGGGTCAGATTGATATCTACTCGTTACGTTTAAAGCATACGAGATATCTGGTCTAGTACACATCACAGCGTACATGATAGAACCAATTGCCGAAGCATATGGAACTTTTCTCATGCGTTCCCTTTCATCTGATGAGGTAGGGCATTGTCCCTTGGACAAATACACGCCATGTGACATAGGCAAGAGACCTTTCTTGGAATCTTGAATATTAAAGCGCCTAAGCACTTTGTCAACATATGTACTCTGACTAAGGCCGAGTAGCCTCAGTGATCAATCTCTATAGATCCTGATTCCTAGCACATAGGATGCCTCGCCTAAGTCTTTCATCGAGAAACATTTCCCTAACCATGTTTTCACATTTTGCAGTGTAGGGATATCATTTCCGATGAGTAGTATGTCATCCACATATAATACCAGAAAAACAATTATACTCCCACTAACCTTCTTGTAGACACAAGGCTCATCTTCGTTCTTGATGAATCCAAACTGTCTTACAGTTTCATCAAAACGAAGATTCCAACTTCTAGAAGCTTGCTTTAATCCATAAATGGACCTTTGCAACTTGCATACCTTTTCAAAGATTTTTTGATCGACAAAACCATCGGGTTATGTCATGTACACATCCTCGAGAAGATTCCCATTAAGGAATGCAGTCTTGACATCCATCCGCCAGATCTCATAGTCATGGTATGCAAGAATGGCAAGTAGGATCCGGACGGATTTAAGCATTGTGACTGGGGAGAAGGTTTCATCATAGTCTATTCCATGAATTTGCTTGAACCCTTTCGCCACCAATCGTGCCTTGAAGGTATTCACCTTACCATCCATGTCAGTCTTCTTCTTGAAGACCCACTTGCACCCTATGGGTTTTACCCCTTTGGGTGGCTCAACCAAGGTCCATACCTGGTTAGTGTACATGGACTCCATCTCAGATCCCATGGCCTCTAGCCACTTCTCAGATTCTGGGCCAATTATGGCCTCCTGGTAAGTCACAGGCTCATCTTGATCCATGAGCAGCACATCACCTTCTTGAGTTAGGAGAAGTCCATATCTCTTAGGTTGGCGACGTGGCCTGCTAGACCTACGCGGATCTTGTGCTACTTGAACCATTGGTTGAACCACAACACTTTGTGGTACTGGTTCTTGTTCCATTACAGGTGGTTTAGTATTTTGTGGGTCTTGGATTTCTCCAAGTTCTACATTCCTCCCATCGCTCTTTTAGAGATGTATTCCTTCTCAAGGAACACTCCAGTCCTTGCAACAAACACTTTGTCCTCTGAGGTGTCAGAGAAATAGTATCCCTTAGTTTCCTTAGGGTACCCCACAAATATACATTTATCTGATTTAGGTCCAAGTTTATCTCGAAATCATACGTTTCACATAAACATGGCAGCCCCAAATCTTTAGAAAGGACATACTGGGTCTTCTAGGCCCATATCTCATATGGTGTCTTTTTCAACCGCCTTAGATGGAACACTTAAGGGTGAAAGCAATCGTAAGTAAAGCATATCCCCATAAAGAGTCATGGAGGTCCTGATCGACTCATCATAGATCGAACCATGTCTAACAAGGTACGATTCCTCCTTTCGGATACACCATTCCATTGTGGTGTTCCAGGTGGTGTGAGTTGGGATACTATCCCACACTCCTTCAGATAGTCATCAAACTCCTGGCTTAAGTACTCACCACCACGATCTGATCGTATGGCCTTAATACTCTTACCAAGTTGGTTCTCCACTTCATTCTTGAATTCTTTGAACTTTTCAAAGGTTTCAGACTTGTGTTTCATTAGATACACAAACCCATATCTACTGAAATCATCAGTAAATGTAACGAAGTAGGGAAAACCACCTCTAGCAGTTTTGCTTAGTGGACCACATACATCACTATGTATTAAGCCCAAAAGATCACTAGCCCTTTCACCTTGTCCAGTGAACGGGACCTTGGTCATCTTTCCCAATAAGCAAGATTCGCATACCTCAAATGATTCATAATCAAATGAGTCCAAGAGTCCATCTTTATGGAGTTTGGAAATACGCTTCTCACCTATATGGCCTAAACGACACTGCCAAAGGGATGTCGGGTTCAAATCATTTGGTTTGACCTTTTCGCATTTATGTTAAAAATAGGCATATCAAGATCAAGGACATAAAGCCCATTACTCATAGGTGCACTAGCATAGAAAACATCATCCAAATAAAGCGAACAACATTTGTCCTTAATAATAATATTAAAACCTTTCTTGTCCAAACAAGAAATAGAGATAATGTTTCTGCAAATTGCTGGAACAAAATAACAATTATCCAATTCCAAAATAAGCCTGCAGGGCAAAGTCAAAACATAAGACCCTACAAACTAATGCAAAGAACCTTTGCTCCATTTCCAACTCGTAGGTCCACTTCGCCCTTGGTCAAAGTCCTACTCCTTCTTAGTCCCTGCACATTAGTACTAATGTGAGAACCACATCCAGTATCTAATACCCATGATGCTGAAGTAGATAAATTAACCTCAATAACATAAATACCTGAAGTGGAAGTCTCACTTCCTTTCTTCTTCTTGCACTCTTCTAGGTATTTTGGACAGTTCCTCTTCCAATGTCCAGGTTTTCCACAATGGAAGCAAGAAGCATCCTTAGCAACCCCGCCTACTGGTTTCTGGCTAGAAGAACTTTGCTTGAACTGTTTCTTGCAACTTTGTCCTTTGTAGCCCAAGAAGCAGGCCTTTTGCCCTTCCCCTTTCCAGAGTTGACCTTCATAATGGCCTTTCCCTTTCCCTTGTTAATATTTTGCTCAGCAGTTCTCAACATGCCTGCAAGCTCTGGCAACGGTTTAGGAAAATCGTTCATGTTATACTGCATGACGAAATGGCTAAAGTTATCCGGTAACGATTGCAGGATAAGGTCCGTTGCCAACTCTAGGCCCAAAGGAAATCCCAGCCTCTCGAGACTCTCAATGTACCCAATCATCTTAAGTACATGAGGCCCTACTGGGTTTCCTTCAGCCAGCCTGCAATGGAAAAGGGCCCTAGAGGTGTCAAATCTCTCCTGCCTAGCTTGCCCTTGAAAAAGCATCTTGAGGTGTTCGATCATATCGAACGCCTCCATGTTCTCGTGTTGCCTTTGCAACTCCGAAGTCATGGTAGCTAGCATGAGACATCCAACATCTATGGCGTCGTTGAGGTGCTTACGTAAGCATCCCTCTCACCTTAGGGGCGAGTAGCTGGTGCCTCGACCACCGGCTCATCAAGTGCATACAACTTCCTCTCTTGCTTGAGAACAATTCTCAAGTTTCACGCCAATCGAGAAAGTTGCTTCCTGCATACCTTGTCCTTCTCAAGGACAGATCGCAATGACATGGTATTAGCGGTGTTGCGGACATGGTAATCTAAAACAAAATAAACATGCAGAGATAAGTATCATGACAATAACATATTTAATAAGGACTTTTATTAAATACGCTCCCACTATTTTACTCAAACCAATGACCCTCCTCATTGGCTCAGAAAATCCCGTTGGAAGATTTTCTAGTGGGCCAAGATCCATATTTCGCCACGTCCTAAGTCAGCTTTGGCTGATCGCCCAGAACTCGGCTATTTAGGTAGGAAACTATTTCCAATTGCATCTATATGCAACTCTTGGATCAGTTGGGTGAATAACCTTTTATTCTAATTCATCTTATGAATTAAAGCCCAACTCTTGCCTCTAGGCCCATTTCCTTCTTATTGAATTCGCCCGCTTAAGTCAAACCCGATGGTTGGCAGTTGGATATTTCACCTATCGCGCCTCACCAAGATAAAATAAGGTGCTCAGCTTTGGCATGACCCACACTTACTCTATCCTGGCCTTGACGAGTGCCTCACATCGGAAGGCATTTCGTCTTAATATTTTCTTTGAGGGAATTTTATTGTAAATGATCTCACCGGCGTTGTATTAACATACAAGGCGTTTTGCTCTCAAACATGCACAACATACAAGCATACATGCATACACTTCATATAAAACATGCATCTCATACATCCAATCTCATAAAGCATACATGCATGTATCTTATACATTCAAAACATGTTAAACATATATCACATACGCATCATACGATATTTGGTTTTATGATCATGGCCTCCTAATATGCAAGAATTTAAATAACTAAAATATTACAATTCTTCGACACACGAGCATGCTTCTCAAGCTCCCACTGGTGTCTGCATATAGTGTTGTCCTTCTCCTACTCTTGAAGAAAATATATTTACTTAAATAAAATAAATAAATGGCACGACTCACAGGTCGTATTTAAATAAAATAAAATAAAATAAAATAAATCACGACGCGCAGGTCGTATTTACCAAAAATAAATAACACCATAAACTAGGGCCATAACCATAAACCATGTGCTTAAAATATTTTATAACATACAATAATAATAAAACCTTTATTATTATTATTATTATTATTATTATTATTATTATTATTATTATTAAAATATTTTAAACATCCAAAATGCATACCATAAAGTAACACCTTGCACATGGACAAAGCAAAAGGAATGAAAATAGAAACGCACAGATCACTTCCATCGGCCATTAAAATTGTTTCCATTTCATGGTTTTATGAATTCAGAATTCACGAAGTGCAAAACTAATTCGCATTTCCAATATACCGAATTTTAAAATCAATTTGATCAGGCAATGGACCAATGAAAAGCAAACACTGCGCACAACAAACTTCCCTTGAAAGAACAGAGATCACAATCGGCGCTATGAAAAACCTATGCGAACAGAAAACAAAATCGCAGAACCAGGAACAGTGTAAACATGCCTCGGTGCTTATATATATCAACATCAACATATCAATGTCAATATACATATTAAAATCAACGAAGGCAAACAAGCATGGATTCAAGCAATCAAACATCCAACGCTCTGATACCACTGTAGGGTTTTCAAGAGGAATAATTTTAATTTTCATTATAGAAAAATCTTCTTGAGCGGAAAAAACCCTTTACCCATGGATCATGCATTGCTCATGAATCACAAATAACATGATAGTTTGTAGTGTTTACCTCTTGAAGCGTAGAGGAGATCGATCACCAACACCACGATCTTGTAGTGTCTCTACTCAGTCCACACGAACGGTAGCTTCGGAATGCGTCTTGCTAGTTGACGGCAACAGGAAGGAGGCACAGAAAGGTCTAAGAAAACTAAGACTAGGGTTGGAGCGTTAAGCTTATATACTCCATTCCTTTCATTATGTTACCCTAATGGGCCTCATACAATATGAGCCCATTTCCTTCTTATTTAATTAAATCATTATTTAATTAAATAATCTGATTCCGATTAAACCGTTCTATCGTGTGACCCTATAGGTTCCCATTAAGTTGGCAATAATATTAAATATTAAAATAATATTAAATATTATAAACAATGAGCGGCATCTAGCAATGCATCATTGCTACCCAATTAACGGGGAAAAATCGGTGATCCGATTTTAACCTTACCGCGACCAAGATTACTGTAAAGTCGATGTCCCTTCGTCCATGTGTCCTAATTGAACACGAGGCATAAATGTGTCATCCTCGTTAAGTCCAATCATACGTTCCTCGATACTAGAATGGACGTGTAATCACAAGCGGGCCCAATATCATATATTGACCCACTTCCGCGTGGCCACGCATATTTCACGTCTCACTCTATCGAGAGGCCCAAGACATTACTCCTGTTATGTAGGAGGGACGAATCCTGTCTACATCACTCGCACCCCTCAACATGATTCATTGAAGGCCCAATTACTATCTTTATGATCATCCTGTTACGGATGACGTTTGATAGCATTAAAGCCTACAACTCCACATGTAGGAATCGCAGTGACTTCAAGTCAAAGGATTACTTTACTATGGTCGCCATGAGGAGCGCCTATGACACTTGCATAACTATTATGAAGCGTCCTCATAGTGGGTCAGTCCAATATAAATATTACTCCTAATATTTATACCTGTGTGCCGACTTGATATCACATATCCATGACCCATGAGATGTGGTCATCAGTCTACTCACACAATAGTCTCTATGCATTATTGTCGTCCTAATTAACAATAATACTCGACTACGGACGCTTTAAGAATAACGTTCTATATGTTCAATGGGGTCTCATGATCAAGTCGCACTTGATGTTCCATGAAACGAACTGTTTATTCTAAGGACTTTATTATGCTATAAAATAAATAACACAATAAATGAAATGCCTCACATATATATATCAAATATATATAATCAAAGTCATGACACAAATGATAATCTACTAAAACTAGATTGGCCACTAGGGCTTACACCAACAATCTCCCACTAGCACTAGATCCAATCGGGCATCAATCTAATACCCATCGATCTAGTGTGAGCATCATGCTTCTGCTGAGCAAGAGGCTTCGTCAGTGGGTCTGCAACATTGTCCAGTGGGTCTGCAAGAGGCTTGGAACGATAAATGAGGAAGACCCTACTACTATTGGTATGAAACTTGTTGATTTTAATCAAGAGCGGACTCGAATTGCGCTCGCAAAGATGATAATTATTGATGAGCAGCCTTTTAAATATGTTGAAAATGAAGGGTTTAAATTATTCATGGCTGAGGCATGTCCTAGGTTTAAGATTCCTTCTCGTGTCACCGTTGCAAGAGATTGCATACAAATTTTTTATGAAGAGAAAGAGAAGTTGAAATCCCTTTTTTCTGCAAATAAACAAATGGTTTCACTTACCACTGATACATGGACATCAATTCAGAATTTGAATTATATGGTAATAACATCTCATTTTATTGATGAGGGGTGGGAATTGAAGAAGAGAATATTAAGGTTTGGTCCGATTGGCGATCACAAAGGTGAAACCATAGGGATAACCTTGGAGAATTGTTTGAAAGAATGGGGGATTTACAACATTTGTTGTGTAACTGTTGATAATGCTGCTATTAATACTGTGGCTATTGCATATTTAAATAGAAACATGAGTGTTTGGAATGGTCGAAGTTTGTTTAATGGTGAGTACCTTCATATGAGATGTTGTGCACACATATTGAACTTGATTGTTACTGATGGAATAAAGGAAATTGACCCGTCAATTAGTAGAATAAGGGCTGCTTGTAAGTTTGTTAAGGGTTCTCCTAGTAGGTTGGCTACTTTCAAGAGGTGTGCACAAGCTGTGAATATAAGTTGTCAGGCAAAACTAACACTTGATGTTCCAACTAGGTGGAACTCCACTTATATGATGTTGGATGTTCTTTGAAAAATATGAACAGGCATTTTATCGCCTAGAGTATGATGATCTTTGCATATATGATCACTCTTGTTAGTGATCACGGAGGATGTCCTAGTCCAACTGATTTTAATCGTGCCCGAGTGTTTGTGAAGTTTTTGAAGGTTTTCTATGATGCAACCTTGGCTTTTTCTGGTTCATTGCATGTTACATCTAACTCTGTTTTCAAGTAGCTTACTGATATTCAAAAAACATTGAATAAGTGGAAGCATAGTGATGATTCAACTTTGTTGAAGATGACTGCAAATATGCAAGTGAAGTTTAACAAATATTGGGATAGTGGTGAGATAAACTATCTTTTGTTTGTGGCTGTTTTCCTTGATCCCCGTTATAAGCTTTACTATATTCAATTTTGTTTTAAAAAAATGTATGGTGATGAGAAGTGCAAGGAAATGATGTCAAAATTAGTAGACCACATCCATAAATTGTTTGAGCGCTATATGGTTGAATATCCTGTTTATGTTGAAAGTAGTAGTTCTACTACCTTGGCTTCAAACATTGTCTCACACCCATCGCGAGTAATGTTGAGGAGGATGAGGATTGGGATGTCGCTTTACAAAGGATATGATGGAAAAGCAAGGTGAGGTGCAAAGAAATGAGTTGGAAAGGTATTTTGGGGATGGTGTTGAAAAGGACTCTCCTACATTTAACATTTTGAAGTGGTGGAAAGAGAAAACAAATAATTATCATGTTCTTTCCCACATGGCTAGAGATATATTAGCTATTCCTGTCTCTTGTATCATCCGAGTCCGCATTTAGCACAGGAGGCCGAGTCCTTGATTCATTTCGTAGTTCCTTAAATGCTACTACAGTTGAAGCTTTGATTTGTACCCAAAATTGGATCAAGTCTCCTAAGTTGATTAATTTAGAAGTCGAGTTGGTTGAAGTGCAAAAGATTGAGTCGTAAGAAGGCTTTATTTTAACTTTCAAATTTATTTTTATTTGTTTATCATAATTCATATTGTTTGCTAATGAGGTTGTGTATTGTGTTAAAATTTTTAGAGTTGTGCGGATTAGTTTCAATTGATATTGGTGTTGTTCTTCTTTGGGGACACCCCAACCACATCTTACACTCCAGCTACATCTTAAGGTATCTGTTGCTATTGTGTTTATGCAGTTTTATTTTCAAGATATATGTTCAGTTTTCATCTCATATTTTGTTATTGTGTTTTGCTACAAGGTTTGCTGCCGTGTTGTTGCTGATTTGGAGCTGAAATGTTGCTCTGTTATTTCTGTTTTACTACTTTGGCTCAAGTGATACGTTATGTTGTAAGATCAAATGAAGTGATTAATGTTTATGCTAGGAAGTTGTGCTTGTGACACTGTTTGTAATTTGTGGGAGTTGCTTTCAATCTTATTTTTCTTAACATATGCCTTTATAATTGTGATTTAAAGTTTTTTTGGTTGTGACACTGTTGTATGGTTTCATAACAGTCAGGTTTGTAATTTTTTTTGTGCCATGCTATATCTTATTCGTAATTTGTTTGGTTGATTGATATACAAGAAAACTGTTTGAACATAGTGTAAAAAATGTCTCTTATTGACACAAGCTAGAATTTTGAGGAGGATGATTTTTAGAAGCCTCCCTTGGGGGATCATTTTAAAATTAGGGAATGAGAACTCTTAATTTTATTTTTTTTCACTTCACAACCCGCGAGCCCATCCAACCCAACCCGGTCAACACCGGTTCGGTTGATTCGCCATTTAGAAAATCATGGATTTTTTTTGAAATCCAAACCATTCAAAGTGATCGGATCGGGCATCGGATTTGGCCAAAATCCATCCAAACCGGCCCATGTTCCCCCCTAGATGATACGTTCAGGTGTTCAGTAATCAGGCCTCTTGACTGTATGAAGATATATGTCCAATGGGCTGCTGTGACCAAGCACTTTGACATTGGATTTACTTGGAATCAATGGTCTGAGTCTTGGAAAGACAAAGCCATGTTGCCATGCCTTGTCCCCCTAGTGCTTAAAGAAGATGACAGGGAAAATCTGCAAAGAGTATACCTGGCAGAAAATGAAGGACTCTCTTTCGCTTTTGGAGCATTGAGCATCTTTATCAGAAGAGTATGGGGAGAAGATACTGGAAATAGGTTTGACGCTTTCACTGCTGATGTGTTTCTGCACAGAGAAAACTTGGAAATCTCATCAAATGGTTTATACCAGATGATGCATTCTTTCAAAGAGCTCTACAGAAGAAGGAATTGAAACTGAAGCTATCTAACTGGGTGCTAGCAGAGCATCAGAAGATGAAACCTGCACGATGTCGTCGGACCTTCTACTTCTACTTCTACTCCTGCAGTTAAGATGATCACTATTCCCAAAGCAGAGTTTGAAGAAATGAAGGCCACAAACCTGAAAGTTACTCAGCTGGAGAATGCCCTGGAATTACTATATGAACGTCTCAACATTCCTCCACCACCTCCACCAAACCCTTGAATTGTTTTTTGTGTGATATAAAATATTTTTTGGTACTTATATATATATAATTTTGCTCTGATTATCTGTTTATATATATCTCTATCTGACTTATATTCAAATTTTTCTAAGTCTTATTTTGACTATGATGTGCTTTACACTCTTTTTGACGTCTGATGACAAAAGGAGGAGTAAAAGAAAGGTTTGATGAACACGTGAAAGTCTGATTGACTAATTCACCGTCCGATGTTCAAACTCCGATGGATACGCTGAAACTGAAATATCATGCATAGCATTTCATACATAGCATTTGTGTGGTTATTTATTGCTCTAATACCTATAATGCGTTGATATTCATTGATCCAGTACTCTAATAATGATCAATAAATTTGGTACAATGAAAATCTATTTGATAAAATGAAACCAGCATCCGATCTCACTTTATTAAATGAACATATGCTCTGAGACATCTACATATTTTTGCGATCACTTAAATGAATTTGTTTATCAACAATCGCCTTAATACCTGAATTGTTCATATATATATCTAAATGGTTGAATTCAGGGGGAGACCCTTGATATTATTTTGAAATTAAATTGTTCATCAACCTTTGATATTTGTCATCATCAAAAAAAGGGAGATTGTTGGAACCTAAACGATTGAGAAGTTTAGACCCTCATTAATGTTGATGATAACAAAGTATTTTCAAGAGAACAATTTATCTTCTAACATATTCTTGAGTGTACAGGTATCAAAGCTTCATATATATGTACAAAACACTCAAGAAAGGAGAAGAAATTTACAAGAGAATTGAATACACTCCATTAATGTCAGCATCCGAACTCACTCCAGCGTTTTGCTAACAGCAAGCGTCCGGTAGTGTTACTCTTTGACACGTGGAATAATCAATTGCTGCGAGCGTCCGTCCTCTGTTCTGAGCGAGCGTCTGATCTCTTTAATGAAGCACGTGATGATCACGTTTTTGCTCTTAACCTCAGAGTGTTCTGGAACGGAATTCGAATTTGATTTTATGCACTCATTTTGATGTACGAGGAAGCAAAGGTGACACCTTTAGCATAAGACAAAAATCGTACAAGACAATTGTGAAAAGCAGATAGTACGAAAACGGTAATATGTACTATTCTGATATTCTCTGGAAAGGAAGAAAATGACTACATTTCAAATTACCTCACTCAATAAAAAGGAGCTATGTTTTTACTGCAAACGGTAATATCCCTGAAGTCTGCTATATATTCCCCAAGGTATTCATTGAAGAAGCTAGCCAAAAACTGTGAAGAAACTTCATTCTGAAAGCAATATTACTCAAGTGAACAATCAAGTTTCGTGCCAAGTTTCTGGTCTACAAAGAACTAAACTCAGCGTCTTATACTTTCTTTTAGAAAGCTACTCTATTTTGTGCTTAATCTTTTCATCCTCTCTGTGAGAGTTATTTTGATTGTATTCAAAAGTATATTCTCTTTTGTAAACTGTTTTTGGCCTAGTTAAGGCTTTGTTCCTCAAAGACTCGATCGTACTGAGTCGTTTTGAGAAGTTGAGAGTATTGTTAAGTTTGTGACAGTAGAATACTCTTGAGGAAATTGTAATCAGTTGATTATAGTGAAAAATCCTTCAGGATCGAAGGGACTAGACGTAGCTACTAGTTGGTGGTGAACTAGTATAAATCTCTGTGTCTCCTCCTTTACTGCTTTACATTTATCTTTACCTTGCTCAGTAAAACAAGTTTTCATAAACGGTTTATTTCCTGCATTCGGTTAGTCTCTCAGCGTCTAATAAACAAACAGCTTTGAAAAATCTGTATTCTTAGTTCACGTTCAATTAGATTTGCAAACAACAGTTTTTGAATGCTAACGGTCATATTTTCGACACAGTGTCAGTTTTTTAACATTCTTGGCTTTTAAGCCATTTTGTTACTCTTTGTCAATTTTTGAATTGAGAAATACCAACTAACAAATGAACTGTTGTTGGAATGACACTTAATATAAACAAGAAAGATTGGCTGTCGAAAGCCAATAATCTTGACTAACAAGTAAGTAAATATAGCGATTGATAGTAAATATGAAATGCAGAATCATGAACAAACATTCATAAACTAGACTTTAAACAATGTTTCTAAAGCATAACAAGTTCAAAAGAAGGTTTGTAAATGGCAATAAGTAAAAGACTGGCGGAATGGTAAAGAACATAAGTAAAAACATGAAATAGATTGCTTGGAAATAGAAGAAAGCTTTTAAGATATAAGAAAATAAATTAAAGGATTTAAAGAACATGAATTAAAAGAAGACTTGTAAATTTAGGAAGATAGATGACAGAAAAGTAAACGAACATGAAATAAAATACTGAAATTGGAATGGTTGAGAATAATGCAGTAAAAAGGAACTTAAAGAAAATGCAGGAACGAACAAAACAAATAGAAGTTTCGAAATAAAATTCCAAATACAGTAAAGATTAAACGCTGTAAATAAACAACATGCATGAAATGTAAAAGGATTTCAGGAAATATAAAAATGAAGAACAAGACGAGAATATAAGTAAACTGAATTTATTGCAATTAAGTTAATGAGAAAAGGGTGGAAGGCATACTTAGATCGTTTTTTCCTTTAATCTGCTTCAACGGTGAGATGTTGAAAATTTTAGATCAAGTATCCAACCTTTGTTACATCATACGAACTGCTATTTATAGACCAAAAATATAAAAACTACTTATCATCTGACCTGACACGTGTACGGACACAAAGTCGGTAGTTAAATTTACTAAGTAACTACTAAACTTCGATAGTAACACTTCATGTCGAGTTTAACAAATATTTCTTAAAACCTAAGTCTAACTTGAGTGCCTCCATGCTGACATCTTCGAAGCTTCATTCGTCTCGTCGAATAACCGCCAAATCTTTCTATCTTTTAGACTTAGTTTATTTTTCATCATTCATTCTGGTCTCAAGCCCCCTTGCCCGTCGAATGCTTGACACTCTGTCGAGAATTCCAAATTTGAAATTTGGCACCCAACAGTGCTCTAAGGGTACTCTTTAAGGAATCAAATACTCTCTCCATTCCATAACTTTGGTAGTTTTAACAAAAAAAATTTGTCTCAAAACAATGGGTGATTTATAAACCCAACATATAATTCACATTTTTTCCAAGTATATCCTCAATGTATTTATTGTCTTTACATTGAAAATTGACACAATCTCACAAATACTTAATTGATTATTTTGGAACCTATAACAATTAATAAGGCTATTTTGGTAAAAATATACTTCAATTAAATAATTTATTGGTCTGTGAGTAACAACTTTAAACCACCAAAGTTATGGAAGCGGAGGGAGTATAGAAATATTATGTTGGAAGTGGTGAATTTAATTCCTTAAAAATTTAAAATTTATTGTTTCCGATACAAAATTTCTATTTTTTTAATTCATTAACAAGTGTCATAAGGGCACTTGTTAGCAAGATTTTTTTTTATCATACTCTCACCATTACTATGACTTAATTTGTATGTGTTCTTACGCTCTTTTTTTTTCTGGTCGAATTCCTGCACTCTGTTTTATTTGTGAAAGAGAGTGGAAAAAAAGGAGGAGAATAAAAAATGAGACCATTTTTTAGTTGTTTGGTGAGAGATAAAGTGTGAAGAAATAAAAGAAAACACTTTATTTTGCTTTGATTGATTGGATAGAAAGTGTAAAGAAAGAAAAATGTTTATTCGTAAAATAACAAAAATAACTTTAAGTAAAAATTCATACGAGAAAGAGGATAAAAATGTAAACTACTCTCCCATTAATACAAAAATTAAATAAACACTCAATCAACACATAAAATTTGTTGTTAATTTAATATATATTATTATATCACCCAAACACTTTTGAAAATAAAAAAAAATTAAAAGCAAAATTGAGTGCAAAAGCATCATAATAGAAAAGGAGATCCAAACAATGTTGGCACCTCCGATCCTATCAATCTATTAATCATTTGGAACACCCACAAATTTTGTTAGAAAAGAGAAAAAGAAATTAAAAATACAAAATTGAGCATGGAGAACTAGACTAAAACCCATGAAATAGATAGACATCATCTAAATCTAAAGTAAGGAAGACTGAACCTACTGCGATAAAAGTCTTCTAAAATAAAATTGGGGAGCAAGTCCCACCAAGCAAAGCAATGGTTAAAAATGTCATGAGAAACTAATTTATCTGAATAGGAATTCCCTTCCCTATAGATATAGAGTTGAGAAAGTGCATCTGCTTAGTAGAAACCCTGTGATTCTTCCATCTATTCTGAAATTTCCAAGGCATCATACCTTGATTTTTAAGGCTTCAACAACAAGCATTGAGTCACATTCCAACCATAACTTAAACCAACCATTTTGATGAGCAATCTCAATTGCCATCATAGCTGCAACTAATTCTGCATGAAAAGAAGATTTTATGCCCAAAAAATAAAAACCTAGAATGGCACCATTAGAATCTCTATAGATTGCTCCAAAAGTTACAAGGTGTGGTTTATCCCTTGAGGCAAGATCAAAATTACACTTAATCCAACTGCAAAGAGACTTGTACTAATTGACTTGAATGATGGAAGGAGCTCTAGGAGCATGACTATCCACTAATAAGTGCTTAGGAATCGTAAATTCCTCAATTGAATTTGAAGCACACTCTTTGGACATTTTGCTCGATAATGAAACATCAACAACAACCAGGCCATAACTTAAAATCATCACAAGAAGCTACCAATCGAATACCACCACCTCTGTTCATGAGCACCAAGTATAGCATTATAGTCACCAAGAAAATGCCAAGGAGTAGAGTTGTTCTGAATAAAAGCAAGCAACTCACTCTGTAGGTCCCTTCTTACGATGTGATTTGTAGAAGCATATACTACAGCTATGTGTCTACGGATGAGTTCGGCTCAAAAGAATCGTGAACAGTTCGAACCACCATTGAACCGTTCGAACCAGATTGAATAGTGAAACCAAACCGGATTGAACCGTTCGAACTGTATTATTTTGTTACTAATGAGTTCAGCTCAAAAGAATCGTGAACAGTTCGAACCACCATTGAACCGTTCGAATCGGGTTTAACAGTGAAACCAAACCGGATTGAACCGTTCGAACTGTATTATTTTGTTTTGTATTTTACATTTTTCCCCAATTTTACTTATCAATTATGACTTGCATGTATTACCTATGAAGTTTAGTACTTTATTTATTTATTAGTCATTCGGTTCAATCGTGTGTTGAACCTGATGAACCAATTGAACCATGGTCTGGAGGTCACGCCAGCTCGATCTGCGGTTCAGTTTTTAAAATATTGAATCCATGGAATTTTTATAATTATAGTTCGTATAATTAAAGATATTGACAAAATTTCTTTTGAATTCTTTAACTTTTTTTTTTAACAAAAAATTGGGTCACCCATCAAGGAAATTTCGCCCAAAAATTAGGGCCACAAGTTAGCCATCGGCAATTTAAAGTATTAATTCTTGCTAGAGAAGGAGAAATCATTGACTACATACAATGTTTCTCTTATTTCTTTTGTTTTTTTTTTTTTGAAAAAGATTTCTTTTGTTTTATTAAGATTAAAGAATCATACTTTAACAAATTTGGAACTTTTGGAAATTGGCAGCAGCCCCAGACGCCCCAGTGTTAGAGCATCTACAATGTTAGTAGTGTCTTATTCACTTTTTGTTTATTAAGCATCGATATGTACAAGCATTCTGCATTGGAGCAAGATGCTTCTCAAGCAATAGTATCTTAACTAAGCATTGGCTGTTTACCACTACGTGGCCATGGTGTCAATATTCATATTAACCACAAAAAAAAAATGGAAAGAGTCATGTACCCAAAAAACTAAAAATGGAAAGAGTCTTTGAGATAGCCATTTAAGTAAACTATTGATGAAATGTAAGGATTTGAGCTTATTGGTAGAACCCGTTTAGGAAATTTTTTGGAGGTGCTGGGCTGGAGAGATAGAGTGTTAATGGCAATGTGATTAAAATCGGACTGGATATTGAATCGGAGAGGGCCAAGGTTCAGGTTTTTGGGTCGGACTGAAGTCGAACCGGGGTCGAACCGAGTTTAATAAAATATTATTTTTTAAATATATATATATACCAAATATATAATATATATAATATATATTATATATTTGGTATATATATATATTAAAAAATAGAAAATATATAGATACTATTTCAATTTATACACAAAATAACATGTAACCTAGGCCTTGAAGACAAGGGTTCAAGCCCTGTTGAGACTAAAAACTGATTTTTTTAATTAATAAAGACAATTAAAAATTTTCAAAAAAAAAAAGAGACGAACCGGTTCGACCCTGAACCGGCCGGTTTTAGACGGTTCAGGCCGGTTCAGGCACCGAACCGGCCGGTTCTCTACCAGCCGGTCCAAGAGGGTCACCCGGACCGGACTATGGCCCGGTTCCCGGTCGGACCGACATGTCCGATCCGGTTTTTGTTACCATGGTTAATAGGATGCTTTTGTTTAAAAAAGTAAAAATGAGTGACAATGAAAATATGGGACTCACTTAAAAACCCCAATGTGAGGTGCTACGATGCTCTTGGAATCCACTTATTATTAGGCATATGCTAATGCTCAGATGATACAAGCCCAAAGTCTCTCTACCAAGGCCGAAAAAAGAAATGCAATATATTCCCAAAGAAAGACGTGGATTGCGATGTGTGGTGGAGTTTAGTCCCCATGGCTAACAAATTACCGATTGCCCTAGCCATCATACAACAAAATAATATTCCGATTCAATATATTATTAAAAATTTGATTGGACATGGAAATAAAAAAAATGGATATAAAACGAGTATAAAAACAAATGAAGAGAAGTGAACAACAAAACTAAACTCAAGTTTTATTCCACTAGATGAGTTCGACTATATGGACGATGTCATGGTTTTCTGTTATGAATTTATATCTAAATATCTTTTAACGGTTTGACTTATAATTTTTGTAGTCTCTCTACATTTCTAACTATTGAACTATTCTTTATATAGTTAATTCTTTGAGAACATTACAATCCCCTCCCCTAAAAGATACTTAAATTACACACTCTTTTTCTCTTACACCAAAATATACGTTCTCCTTCCTTATTGTATAATACATTTTAGAGAAAATTACATTTTTTGATGTTTAAATTACATTCCCCTCTCTTCTTATGTTAAACTCTATACTTAAATTTTTCCCTTTCCTGCAATAGTGCTTCCATCACTTAAGAAGTAAATTTGTATTATGCTTGAATCTATTATAATATAATCAAACTTCTTATGCATATTTTATTTGCTATTTTTAATTCACAATATCTTTAGCATATAGTTTTAAATCCTATTATCAACTATGGAGCAATAAAAGATAAAATAAAAATCTTGGGCAAATTACTAATTAAAGCTGATAAAAAGAATATTTTGATTTTTGGCCTGTTTGGATAAACAGCTTATTTAAGTATTTATGTCATAAGAGTTTATCGCATGAGAACTTATGTCATAAGCACTTAAACTGGATAAACTATTTGCGTTTGGATGTGTACATTGATAAGTGCTTATACAAAAACTGAATTGTTTGGGTGCTTAATTTCATAAGCACTTATAAAATGTTATAGTTCTTAAAAAATTTTAAAAAAAATTAAGAATCAAACAATAATTAAAAATTTATAAAAACTTCATGATATATCACAAAATGACCATTAGAAATTAAAAATACACCAATCACCAATAACATATACTCCTATATTATAAAATCATGATTAAAATAAAATATTTCATCATTAATAATTTTTGTTTTTAAAAAAATTAATAATCAAAACATGACTGAAAAATTTAAGGTATTAAAATTAAAACTAATAACCACAGTTATTATTACTTAAAAATTGATACATGAAACCATGTTTCTCAGCACCCCTTAATGTAAATTGCATTCAAATCATATCAATAAAACATAATTCCTAGCTAGAATACAGTTCACATAATCTTTTGAAAATGCTATGCAAAATGCCAACCAATATTCAATAATAGAATATACTATACGCGCCCTTGAATGTAAATTTGTTTGTTTTTTGACAGGCCTGACTGTAATTTATTGAGAAACGCGAATAAAAAAAACTCAATGCAAAAGAAACAGATGGGTATGGAAGACGAATGAAACCGTTCCATATTTCGTCAATTTTTCATTATCATTGAAAAAAACAAATGAAATAGAAGACGGTATGGGTACTTGAAGATTAACCGGTGAGGTGGCAGACAGATCCAGAAATTTTCTTCTGTGGGGACATGAAATAGTTATAATATTTTCATATAAAAAATATTATAAGTTTTTACAAAATACATAATTTTTATGACTAAAAAAAACCTAAAATACCCAATTTTCTACAAATTACAACTGTGTTCTACCCATTTTTATATTTTGAAAATGTTATATAATTTTTTCAATATTAATACTATAAAAATATACCTCTATGTTTGTAACAAACAATCGTTTAAACATTAAAAAAAACAATCGTTTAATCATTTATCTCTCATATGTTCTTCACTGGTATCATTTTTAGTATATTAGTCTAACGATATTGATAGAAAATCATAAAAAATTTGTCTCTGCTCTTTAAGTATTTTTATCTCTTTCTCTATCTTGAACAATGTTTTTTTTTGAAATCTAATGTGTTTTGTCACTGTATGAGTTTAGTGTTTGAGAAGTGATAAAAATTAGAAGGATTGAGAAATAAAATTAGAACCAATTTAGTCTCTCTTTTATCTCTTATAACTTTCTTCACATATTTAAAACTCTTATATGGGGGCAATACCTAATTTTTTATGGAGGTAAAATGAAAATTATTAAGTATATTCAACTAAAAAGTAAGGATGTCATAGGGCAATTGCCCCCAACTCTCTAAACGTGGATCCGCCATTGGGTGGCACCGAAGATGAGATCCAAGCTGGATGTATAGGGTTGGGCGCTTAGATGGTGAGCATAAAATGAAAATAAAATGTCAGGGAAAAAGGGAATACATGGATTCGAACGCCGGTCATAAAAAGGTTCTGCGCTAGCAATGTCAAAAGCTCCGCATAAGCCCAGGCAATGAGCTTCAAGTTAGAGCTTATGATATTTAACCATAAACAGCTTATAGGAGGGTTATAAGCTCTTTTTATAAGTCTTCCCAAACACTTTTATAAGTACTTATTTCAGTAGATAAGCCTAAATAAGCTGTTCATAAACCAATCCAAACGGGGTCTTTATTTTCTAAAGTCATAAAATTAACAATAAAGTGTTCAAAATTAATTATTATTGACATTGAAAGTTATCAAAAAATGGAAAAAAAATTCTAATTGATGGTTTAAAGTTATTTGCTACCAACTCAAGTTTCAGTAGGGGAGAGAAGTATAGTTTACTTTACATATTTACTTCTCAATGAAAGAGAATGTAGATTTTGAGATAAGAGAAGAGATGGTGTAATTCAAGTTTCTCTCTCAAGAAGGGAGTGTAATTTACGCTGATTCTTTTGACACGTGCTTCTATGAGTCTTGATCACAAATGGTCAAACCACTTAGGATAAGACTCTAGTACTCCGCCATATTGGGAGCTATCCCAATTTTTTCCTAATAATTATATTCCCAATAGATCTTTTCCTATCGTGACATTCTCATTACTACGACATTTAGTTTTTTTGTAAAATCTTTACCGCCCAATATTGGCTCATATATACTACTCCGGCCTTTATTATAAGCAAAAAAGTACATGTATCTCGTCCAAATTGGACCAGATACATGTACTTTTTTGCTTATAATAAAGGCCGGAGGGTGTATCATTGCATGTCTTATATTTGTACAATTAAGTTTCTCTTTTTAAGCTTGAATGGTACTTCTCTATCATAGATCCTTCGAGGTATTCTTCTATTTTATTCACCTTTTTTGTATTATATGATAACATCTCTTTTTTTTATAAGCAAAAAATTTTATTAACAGGAAGTATAATGAGTACTTCAACCCGATACAAAGGTATCTTTACATTAAATGTCTAGCTACAGCATCAAAGTGAGCAATCTCTACCCACCTTCTATGAAGGGTTGCAGAGGGTCCACATTATCATGTGCTAGAGTGCTAGACTAGATCACCATACAAAGACCTTACATGCTAGTTGAACAAGACCGATAAAAGAACCAAAGAAACAGAATACAGTCACAATTATTCACCACTCAAGCGCTGGATTTTTGCACCCCTCCAATAACTTCCATCATCAGACTATTGTGTGTAGCAGCCACTGTATGTGTGCCTCACCTTCAATTTGGCCGAGAGCCGCACAACCTCACCAAGTATTTTGCAACAACAAGCTCCAATTGCCCTGCTACCAACCTCCTAGAACTTGGCACCCAAAAAACATAATTCATTCACAATTATTCACCACTCAAACTCTGCATTATTGCACCCCTACTATATTCAGCATTGGGACCCTCCTCTTGCAACAACTAAATTGTGCAGAATTTCCTGGGACAATCAATAAGGAGACAAACAAGCTGCACCACTTCAGCAGAAAAAATTACTTGAGGGACTTTAGACTCCCAACAGGATTTATGCACCAGTCAGAATAAATCAAATCTAAATTCCTGCCCACCTTATAAATGAACCACCCCCAGGAGATTATCTTCACCTGTGACACAACGTCAGTATGCTCTGCTACAACTCCTTGAAAAAACAATTCGATTGCGTAGCGACCAAAGACACCATACTACTGCACTCCATATAAGATATCTAACCTTTCTCAACCGCTTCCCTTTGATCAAAGAACTGTACTGCATGAAATTGGGTACACTGTTGCTATGCCAACCACCCTCCAAACCAATCCAAGCATAAATGGATTGTCATACATTACATGAGAATGGATAGGAAAACAGTAAATGGCTTATAGTTTCAGCATGACCAAAACAAAACACATAGCTATCACTTTGTGCTGCAGATAATATACCACGCTGTGACAGTGCCCATCTAGTTGGAAGACGCTCCAGTATAATGTATGCCAAATGAGAATGGCGACCTTTGAAGGAATGGTTATCCTCCAAAGACCCCTAAGTGCCTTAGACAAATTTTGATCTTAGACAAATTTTGATCGACCTCCACATTGTAATCTTGTGATAGTAAATACAAATAAGTTGACTTAACTGAAAACATATGTGATGAGTGAAGATTCCATACCCATTTATCCTGCTCATCCTTTGTAGGTGCTACCTTAGATAACAACAATTGAAGTTCGATCAAGTCTTCCACTTCCCAATCGAAGAGCTCCCTATTCCACATCCAATTCCAATGCCATTGGCCTTCCTCCCACAATCCGAATTCCTCCACTGTTGCATCCTTCACAGCGTCTATGTCATATAGTCTAGGAAAAAGCGCCTTAAAAGCAAACGAGCCAACCCATTTATCCTCCCAGAATCTAGCTTTGTCACCTTTACCCAGCTGAATACTAATTACATCATTAAACCATGTGGTATTAGAGGAAATGATATCCCTCTACCGTATTGAACTGTGTCTCCCTGTAGAAAATCCCTCCACCAGTCCATTAGACAAAGAGCCATATTTATGGGGAGAAGTTTGTACCAGATTGCACCAGTATCATTAAGGATTTGCCATTTCCATTTAGATAAAAGGCTACAATTGAATACCTCAAGGTTTTTTTACACCCAAGCCACCCAACTCTTTTGGTTGGCATACCTTATCCTAACTCACCCAGCTTATTTTCTAGTTCTCGCTAAAACCGCCCCACAAGAACTCCTTTGAACACTAATGATAGAGCGCAATACCTTCTTAGGTGCCTTGAAAAATGAGAAAAAGTATACCAACAGACTATTTAAGACAGAGTGGATCAAAGTAACCTGACTGCCAATAGATAACTGTGACCTTTTCCACGAACATAGCCTTTTTTGTATTAGTTTCTCCACTGGCATCCAAGTATCACTTTTCCTTGGATTAGCCCCTATGGGAACTCCAAGAAATTTGAATGGTAAATTACCCACAGAGCACGCAAGAAAATGAGCAGCAGCTTTCATGAAGTATGCACCTGTGTTAATGCCAAAGAGATTGCTGTTAGCAAAGTTCACATGAAGACCTGACACAAGTTCGAATCCTCTAAGGATAGCTTTAAGGCTCCATAAATTTTTCCAATGCGGTTCACACATAAGAATTGTGTCATTGGCGTACTGTAGAATTGGAAATGCTATATCTGGGAAGACCTTGTATTCTTTAAGCCACCCCAAATCCACTGCCTCATTAACCAAGCCGTCAAACCTTCAGCCGCAATTAAGAACAAAAAGGCGCCAAAGGATCGCCTTGTCTTAACCCTCTAGACACCTGAAAGTCCTCTGTGGGGCTCCCATTCACCAGTACAGACATCGAACTGAATCCAAAACAAGCTTTTATCCATCTCTGCCAATTATAGCAAAATCCCATCCGAGTTAACAAGTACTATAGATATGACCAGTCCACTGAGTCATACGCCTTCTCAAAGTCCACCTTAAGGAGAAGGCACTTCTCTTTTCTTCTTTTTACCACATCTAAAATTTCATTTGCAACCATCATTTTGTATAATTGATTCAAGATATTTAAAATATGATATTTGTGTCATTGTATGTTTTTCAGTTTTGATCTTTAAGTTAGATCCTAAAAAAAAATCATTAAGTTAGGGTATCTGTGTGTGTTTTTTTTTATAAGTAAAAAATATATTGATAGGGAGTATAAGAGATACTCCAACCCATTACACCATTTTCAGCTTACAAAGATGCAAGGCACCAGTGGGTTTAAGCACCAATCTGAAAAAGACAGTCCAGAATTTCTCCCTTCTCTAAAAATAAACCACCCCCAAGATAGTAATTTAACTTAACAAACAATTGCTTCACAATTTGCTATGCTACCCACAAATAAAATTTTGTTCCTCAACAACCACAATGCTCATACTACTGCTAACCAAATAATATGTCTCACCCTCTTAGCCCTCTTACCCTTCACTCCAGCCCTATGGTGCAAGAAGTGGCTGACACCTTCAACACGATGTGCCCCATTTATGCCCATCCATGCATTTACTAAAGACCATACAGTGTATGAAAAATTGCAAGAAAAAAGTAGGTGACTACAATTTTCTATGTATGAGAAGCAGAAAACACATGATGTACCTTGATTTGAGGTGATGACTCCTCTTAGATGCAATTCCTCCCTAGTTGCTAACTGGTTTTTAAGCAATCTCCAAGCAAAAATCAGAATTTTCGATGGCACCGCGCTCAGGGGCGGCTCCTCTTGTATTAGTGGGGAAGCCATGGCTACCCCAAAAATAAAAATAAAATAAAAAGTGGGTTTATTATATACATCGAATGTTGATATATATACATAAATTGTTTCATATCTTTTAATTGTTAGCATTGGTGTGTTGGTAATACTAGTTTTTGCAAGTGCTAAAACCCGAGATTGAATCTTGTATTGGCATTTTTTAGTTTTTTGCATATCTATTTTAGATATGCGATAAAAAATTACCACAAAAATAAGACCAATGTAAGATTCAAACCACCATTAGTTATTTTACCAATGGTTAAATATTAATAAATATATTTCTTAACAATTAGCCCCCTTCAAAGATTTTAGTCTAGTTCTGCCACTGACCGCGCTCCTCCATAACCACTTATATGCTTTGGACATATTCGGTTCAATACTCAATATAGACCGCCTATTTAACAGTAATAAGTACCCAGATTTTGCTGAATATCCCTTTATCCTAACTTGAGTCCACACCCACGAATCTGGGACGTTTTTGAGAGGTGTGACCACAGCTAGGATATTGTTTAGTTCCTTCAAAAGATCCTCCTCCCAAGCAAATAGTGAACGTCGTCACTGCCACTTCCATTCCC
This sequence comes from Calophaca sinica, assembly GCA_037113605.1. Taxonomy (NCBI): domain Eukaryota; kingdom Viridiplantae; phylum Streptophyta; class Magnoliopsida; order Fabales; family Fabaceae; genus Calophaca; species Calophaca sinica. Next base: position 120,128,034 of record CM073731.1, read on the forward strand.
AATTACCTTGATTCTATCTCCTCATCTCTATAACTAAAACAGATTTATTTGCTACCGCTTGAAATAACCAGGGAAACATTTCTTTATGGGGTATTTGACTGCACCATGAGTCATTCCAAAATCTCACACTATCACCTGACCCAAGCTTGATGCGGATCGCCTCCGAAAGCCAAGTGGCCATTGCATCTATCAAAATCAATTAACAATAAATCCCTCCACCAACACTATAACATAAAATGACATAAACAACGCTTAATTTTGGTCTTCGTTAGCACTTAAAACCGCTGCCTAATCGCCCGCTGGTGATTGTGATTCGAAAAGATAGCGTTTGACGAGCGCTGGAAATTTTGAAAATAGACAGCGCTTCTTTGAAAAAGCGTTGTCTATATTAGATAATAGACATTGCTTTTTCAAAGAAGCACTGTCTATTATCACAAATAGACAATGCTTCTTTGAAAAAGCGTTATCTATTATCTAATATAGACAACGCTTTTTCAAAAAAGCGCTGTCTATTTTGCATTTTTTTATAGCTGTTTCAGTATGCCACATTCCATACATGTGGTCCAATTCCTGCATCAAAGATTCACAACAAAGAAAACAATCACACATACAGAAAATACCATCACACACACACATATAGAATACCAACAAACATCACACACACACATACAAAAAATACCATCACGCACATACAGAAAATATCAACCAATTAATCATTGACTTGTATATTTTTATACTTCAATTTGAATTTCTAACAAAATTTTGACAGAGTCTCCTCTAAAATATGGACATTCCAAAGTTTATCTAATACTTGTAACAACAAAAAATACCATATACCAGCCAGCACAAGTTACTATACAAGTCTACGTATGCAATTTACAAATACTAAATCTACCAAACAAGTCTTTGAAGTAACCAATTCACAAATACTTAATCTACCAAACAAGACTTTGAAGTAATTTGATTTATTACCTTTATGACTTAAGAGTGCAACTATCTCTGGCGCTATCTCTGGCTCGGAAGATATTCTTCATACGTGTAAAACACACTTTCTTGCCACTCTTCATTTAATTCATGAATTTGAGAATCAGAGTATGACTGGTAATAACAGTCGGGAAAGTACTGCAAAATGAAAAATAACTCATATTAGAATTAAATTGGAAGAATGGGGAAATGTAAAAGTAATTAAAGTAGAATAAATTGCATATCTCCTATGGGACTTCCATTTGGTTGTGAACAATAATATTTTTAATATACTTCAGAACATAGTACCCACAATCATTGCTGTTTGGTTGTTTGGGGCACTATAAAATTAAAAATATTAAATCAATATAGATTTAATTTTTAAAATTAAATAACTGTATAAGTATTTTGATAAATACCTTTACAATTATTCAGTTAAATGCGGTGGGTGATTTGGAAAATTGATAAGCACGATTTAATACTAGAATATTAGATTCTTACTGGTCGTACGTATCCTTCATTTTTTTACGGCAGCTCAAATTCCTTTGCAATGGATCTAAATAGTACATCGTGTTTGTATTGAGATTGATTGCTAACAATACCCAATGTTGCCTACAAAAAAGTTGATTAAGGAAATCCTAATTAGCAAGTCATCACATTTCACAAAAATTAATATATATATATATGATTAAATTAAATGACTAACCCTACGTTACACGATGACAAAAACAATGTCTCAGACTCAGGGTTTGCTAGTGCCAAGCGTTTAGATACATATGTTTTAGCCTCGACAATTTTGTCAAATGACAAATCTGTGCTCTCTGGGCACAAGAACACAAACATCTGAGCCCGTCCTTCTGGGATCAGTATCTCATAATACAAGTACCTTAAATTGAACGTATACAAATTAATGAATTAATAATAGCTTCAATATTAATTTAGGTGAAACAATGAAAAAACACGTATAGTTTAAATATAAATGTAGTACCTCATATATATAATAATAGTAACCTGACTGATCCAAGCGCCATAAGTAAAAATTTTAGATAGTTCTTTCTTGGCACCGAGATACAAGGGGTAATCTTCTGTATGCCGCAAAACTTCTGGAGGAATATTAACAATCAGGGTTGCTCCATCAACCAGAGTAGCATTAGCATGAACTTGAAGAAACATAAAAAAAGGTTGTAGCAGGAGATGTGGAAGGGGAAGGTTGAGAGTTGTCTTGATTCTTTGCCGGGGATTTAATTGACCCAACTGTTTGCTGCTTCCCCTTGCCCTTAACCTTGTCCTTGGGTTTGGATTATATGGGTACCTAAATATTTTGCATTAATTTCAATAAAGATACATAGTTAATGACCACTTAATTTAATAAATATATGATTATGAATCATGTTTATTAAAAAATAACACGTCACTTACTCTTACGAGTTGCTGCGGCCATGCCACAAAAGTACATATTGCTTCTCCCACGTTGTTGATACCTATGTCCTCAAGTGGAATTGGCAACGATGCTTCCGCCTTGTAAGCAATGTCAACTTTGACTTTCACACAACCGATAGGTAATGGACAATTGTGCAACTTAACACTTAAATCGGTGTAATAAATGCCCTTACCAACCGGTCGAGACGAGCCAAGCAAAAAAAAGGAACACTCTACGATTCCCTAAACCATGAATTAATAAACAAAATATTAGGCATGATAAATCAATGATGCAATACGAACAAGTAACGAGAACAATTTCTAATGCTCAATTAACTCAGATGACTTAAGAGTGCATCTATTCATGGGTAAAGTAGGTTCGTGTTCCTCCACCGATTTCGGTTCCATTACCTCCACCGGTTCCTTAAGTAATCAAGATCCACAATAATATTAAATTAGATGCAATTCACAAATACTTAATCTACCAAACAAGTCTTTGAAGTAATTTGATTTACCATGTGAGACCTAAAAGTGCAACTGTCTCTGGCGCTAAAGTGCTGATCCATCTCTACCGATCCCTTGTTCTGAGGCATTTTACTTTTCAAATCCTGGACCTCCCAAAAGAGATGGGCTACCATCTTTTTCAAATTTTCATTTTCATCTTTTCTAGCGCGCTTTGGTTTACCAAAAATAGCCTTTTGAGAAACATCAAATCCGACGCCCCTTACACGACCATAATACTCTCTGATCAGTATGGCTTCGGTAAGGATTTTGTTACCCCCTGTGTCATAGACTGTTGTGATAGGCTATCCTGAGACACACAAATATTATTAACAAAGATTGTTAAATATTATCACTATCATAAGAAAATTGCAAAAAAAAATGTTAATTAATCTATCATATACTTACAATTTAATCAGCAATTTCCGTAGTGGGGGGTCCACAATCAGACCATCCATATGGCGACGGGCTTCTATCCACAAGAAATGATTAGCAATTGATGTTGATGATACATTTTCTCCAATCATCTTCAACTATACAAATTAACAAAGAAATTGAAATTAATCAGTGTTAATTAGGTTTAGGGTTTAGGGTTACATATAATTTAGGATTACTCTGCATACCAAATCTTTCTCAATACGGGGATACCCTTTAGCCCCTCCTCTGTATGGGTAAGGAGGATTTGATCTTCTCTGCCGATTCGCGTTACTTGTTCTCTATATAGACATATAAATGTGCTTAGGAACAAACATATAAGTATAAAAGTATACACATATACAAGTATACAAGTAGGGACATATATAAGTATACCAGAAATTCAAGGTCTCCGGTGTGTTTTGCTACAAATTCTCTCCAGGTATCCACTCCTATGACTGATTCATAATCAGGTGGAGGCCCATATCTAACATTGCCATATTCATCTCTCAGCCAATTATTGGACAACCATGTTCGAAAATTCTGAAGAGATCTTCCCCCAATATTAAGTATAATGTCCTTATGTGTGTCACCAACATCAAATGTTTTCTGCAAATACATTAACAAGTACAAAATGGTAGGTTAAGTATATTTACATAGTCATTTAAAAAATACAACTGATTGTATATACCTGTATCTCGCACCAAAGCTCCTTTTTCAATCGATCCAAGACTGGACTATTTCTCTCCCTCCAATTATTAAAAGTAATTGGAAAAGTCTGCCGCACTTAAGATCCAATGAAACTAACCAACTCTATGCCACTTATGCCTACGAGTTGACCTTTAAGATTCCATTTAACCTATACAAATTAAGTGTACAACATTAGATAATAAATAAAAAACAACTAATTATATTAATTAATTAGTAAGTAACTTACCACTGGCCTCTGTCCTCTACTCTTACCTCGAATGAGATTCTTCTTGACAGTCTTACCACGGGGACGACGCTTCACAGTTTGGGCCGCCGCAACATCACTATGATCATGAGCATCAGTTTCATGTCCGGGAGAAGCCATCTAGCTATCTGCAATCTACAAACATGTTAATAGCCAATCCAATCCAATCAACCATAAGACACTTCAAAGTTTCAACTTTTAACAAAATTTTGGCAGAGCTTCCCCTAAAATATGGACATTCCAAAATATATCCAATCCAATAAAATTCCACAAATTATAAAGCCTACTAATTAGAAGTTCTGTTTAGCATTGACATTCGTATTTTCAACTAGTCAGCTACATGAATTAAATGACACCATAATGTCATATCATGGATCATGCCTAATGACAAAGCATTTAACTCCAAATCCTTTCTAATGGTTTGGTTTATATTCTCATCTCATTCATTTGTTTACAAATCGAGCAACAGAAAAACCACAACATCAAACAAGCTGCATTTCCAAAAACCAATGAGAGATTGTACGCTAAACCCTAAACAAAAAATCAAATCTTTGGGGTTTTTAATTCAGTTCAAACCGCACCTTTCTCTGCAACACGGATTTCATATGATAATACGCAAATACATAAATTATCATGTGTTTTGTTTCTTTGGGAATCAAAAGAGATAGAGAAAACAAAAATAGATTCAAACAGCAGCATCACATAAAGCAAAATTATAGTATAACATAATCAACCACAAATGATAATAAGAGTGTAATTGTGTTGCATACCTGCTTGTAACGGTGTTCCTGAGAACTAAGCAGAGATGTAATGAGTAACGAGGCACCGCGAGCTAGGGTTTTAAGGTACCGGTGGTTTCAGAACTTCACAACCGGAAGAGGAAGCACAAGGAAGAGGGGCTAGGCGGCGGAGGTCATCTTCGCGCGCGAGGGACAATGAGAGTCGTGGTTTCAGAGAGGGACAACAAGGGAGAGAGAGATGTTGAGACGGCGTGGTACCGTGGTTGAAGATGAAGATGTGACGTAGAGAAATCGAAGAGAGGTAGCTGAGACGGCGGTGGTACTATGGTTGAAGACGACGAGGAAGAGGGAATGAAAGCGAGGGAGTGGTGGTGGTACTGTGGTTTGCATGCAAGAGAACGAGGGAATGAAAGCTAGCTGTTATGTTTGGGTAGATTAAAATTTTAGAAAACCATTAGACAACGTTTTTTTGAACAAGGGCTGTTTATATCACTAAAACAAACATCGCTTTCTTGAATAAGCGCTGGTTATGTAACACAAATAAACAGCGTTTTCCCGAAAAAGCGCTGTTTATGTCCCGCGTATCTTTTTTACAGCGTTTTCTCAAATAAATGTTGTCTATTAAAAGTTTTAATCATCACTTTCTCTAAGAAGCGATGTTTAAGGCCTTCAATAAATTTTGAACAACGCTTTTATTATGTAACATTGTTTAAGGAGGCACTTTTTTTTAACAATCTGTTGTAGTGCAAGTTGTTGATTTCATGCCATTATTCATGTGTGGCTCCTGCCAAAATTTCTCAGACAACACCCCATATTTAAAGGACAACAGTCTATACCATAAAGCATTAGGGTCCGTCAAACACCTCCATTTCCATTTAAACAACAAAGCGATGTTAAATAATTCAATATTTTTCACTCCTAACTCCCCAAACTTCTTTGCTAAGCTAGCGAATTATATCCCAAGATACCCATTTTATTTTTTGAGTCTCACCAACACCTCCCCACAAAAAGTTCCTATGAATTTATACAAGTGTTTATATAATCTTTTTGGGAGCTTTATAAAAGGAAAAAAATACAGTGGCATGCTTGTGAAAACTGAATTAATCAACGTAACTCTGTCTCCCATAAATAAATGGCGCCCTTTCCATCAAGTTAACAACCTCTTCAAATTCTCTACCACCGGATACCAAGTGGAACACCGTCTTGGATTGGCTCCGACCGGTATTCCCAATAATTTGAACGGGATGGCTCCTATGCCACAAGACAGAAAATTTGAGACTACCTTTATGAAATAAGCATCAGTATTGATTCCAAACAAATTACTTTTAAAAAAATTCACTTTCAAACCCGATACTAGTTTAAAACTCCCCAGAATAGTTTTTATACTCCAGAGAATCCCCCGAGAGCTTTCACACAGCTAGCACTCTATATACTTTGTTTTTCTCTAATTAGATAGAAGTGACGTGTTTCCAAAATTTGTTTTCATAATTTTAACTCTTCATTTATTTATTTCTTTTCTTAACTAAGATTATATAATCTAAAAAAGCATGTATTATGGTAGGTTCAATACACTAGTGCAAATTTGAGATTTAAAATAGGTTATTTAGGGTTTTAAAATCGGTTGGAGAACCGATTTAGAAGCTCTGGATTTAGTATGTCTGGGGATTTTAAATCGGTTATTTAACCGATTTAAATTATACTTTTAAAATCGGTTATTTATAACAACCGACGTAAAATAACTGTAATTCGAGTCAAATGTGGTCATATTAGACTTTTTAAATCGGTTGTTTATAAAGAACCGATTTAAAAATACCTTTTAAATCGGTTTTTTATAACAACCGATTTAAAAGGTCTATCTTTTAAATCGGTTGTTTATAAAAAACCGATTTAAAAGTTTGTTTTTTTTTAAATTTTTTTTTGTTTTTATATCAACCACACATATAAACCTGTAAAAACAACCAAAACAGCCACAACAATAGTTTTTCCAGCAATCCAATACAACCAGAACAATCTCAGCAATATATTTTTTCCTGCAAAAAAATACAAACTAAAACTAAACCAAATCAAAATACAAACTAAAACTAAAACTAATAGTCAAATACAACTTAACTAAATCTAAAACTTAAACTGAAACTAAATCAAATACAACTCTGACTTCCAATTTGTTAAAACACAAGTCAAAACCAAGTCAAATACAAACTAATATTCAAATATAAACCTAACTACATCAAAAACACAAGCTGAAACTTCACTATTTGTTTTTTCCACCATTTTTTCTATTCTTTTTCCTCTTTGGCTCGTATTTCAACTCGGCATGGAATTTGCAAAAAAATTCTGCCCAAAGTTGTCTTATGCTCAAAAGCTCATCATTTGACATTGGTGATGTGTCATTGAATACCTGTAAAAAATAATATAAACACTAGTTAATATAACCAAAATAATGCTTAATTAAGTACAAAATCAATTAAGCTTATTGAGTTTTTAAATATTACCTCCATCCAATTTTCGATTATCCCCGCCGAGATAATGGTCATCATATTCCTCATGACATATATCCCACATGCCCACCCGTCGGTTTGACGAGCCATCTCCAAATAAATATAAAAGATATGCACTCGGTTAATATTAAATATCCTAATATTTGTAAATGAATATTTTTAATTTAAACCACTTACTTTGGGCAACAACCATTCAGGCGGATTACTTCTCCTAACTCCTTTAAGCCTGTTATAGCCATCGATTGCACTGATAAAAGAATATTCATGATAAGTGTCATACCCTAATTTTGTCCGGTAAAAAATAACATTCAAAAAGAACAAAAATAATAGTAGAGAAGAAAGAAGGAGAAAGAAATCTTGAAGAGAAAAGAGGTTGGAAAAATTTGTACTTTGGTATAGCTTATGTATTATGGGTGTAATTAATGTTGTGGAGATGGTATTAAAGTGATTTTTACCTTGTTAGAAAGCTAAAACAAAACTCTACAACTTTGATGAGGAACCCAAGAGTCAAATCTGAAGTTTACTAAGTCCAAATTGACTTGGAAGTAAGAACAAGTATGCTGAAAAATTGTTTTGAACAGTATGTAAAGATTAGGTCATATCTTGAGTTGTAGAAGTTTTTTTTTAATGAAACCAACGCCATTTGAAAGCTAACATCCTTGGCTACAAATGTTATGAAGGATTTGGGACTTGATTCTAACGATTTACTGCCCTAAAATAGCATGAAAGTTATAAAACTGCACAAAAACGGACAACACATTATGTTGAATAACGTTCAAAGAAAATGTCATATCTTGAGCTATACTTGTCCAAATGAGGTGTTCTTTATACTGTTGGAAAGATAAGAAAAATATCTACAACTATTATTTTGGATTACAAACCCAGATCGACCTCTATCATAGACCAAATCGAGCATGAAGTTTGAGACGTGATGTTACATGTATTGTTCGGGACAGCCACTTGTGCTGACAATATCTTGAGTTGTAGATATCCTTTTGAGATGAAACTTGTGCCATTTGAAAGCTGGAAACAATGTCTATAATTCTTATGATGGTCATGAAGCACAATAAAGTTGTTTTAAGTGTTGTATTAGTGCTCAAAGTTGGCTATTTAGTTTTGTTGAACATTTAAAATATCAAACTTAAGAAGCCAACTCCCAACTTTACTATTGAAGTCCCACATTGAAAAATCCACACTCTTTCAACCTCTCATTCTCCTATATAAGGAGTGCATCACCAAGCACTAAGATCATCCAAGAAAAAATGGATCAATGGGCCTAGTGTAAAGCATAGGGCATTTGCTTTAGTCAAAATTTTTAATGGGAGGGTTATTATCCCCTTCAACTTTCAAGATTTGAGGAGTACGTGGGGTTTGACGCATTGTGCCCAACAAAAATTTTTCTCTTGAGGTAAGTACATCAATTCCTTCTCTCTTTTTCTTTCTTCGTATTTTTTTAAGTATGTTTATGTTTGTCTTTTATTTATAATGTTAGATGTCGTTTTATGTTTGTCTTTTATTTATAATGTTAGATGTCGTTTTATGTTTGTCTTTTATTTATAATGTTAGATGTCGTTTTTCGCTTTTTTTAATTCATCTGTTTTTATTATTATATATTTCTTATTTATTTATTTTCTTAATCATTAATTAGTATTAGTCAAATTAGGACAATAAATCTGACCCCATTTCACTCTATGGGGACAATTTTTACTCAACTAAATTTCAATTTATCATACAAATTTTGAGACCATGTTTGTTGAAAAACACATAATAAAATCATGAAAATTAATTTATAAGTAATGATTACTCGAGATTGTTTCCCGTTTAATCATTGCGAACATCTTAATTTTCTAAACAAAAATGGGTTATTAGTGAGGACCACTCTTGATTGCTTCTTGTTTGGTCCCCATGAAAATCTATCTTCTTTATAAATATAAAGTCAAGTTATTTTTACTAGTAATGATCACTCGAGATTGCTTCCCGTTTGATCATTACGAACACCGTTAATTTTCTAAACAAAATAGGTTGTTAGTGAGGACCACTCTTGATTGCTTCTTGTTTGGTCCCTACAAAACCTACCTTTTTTCCATCAAAAAATATACAATTAAAATCAACCAACACACAACCATTTTCTACCCAAGAACTACGTAGCCTTTGATTTCTCCACTGCACTCGGAGATACGTAGGAGTAGGAGTCCACTCCTGTCAAGCGCAAAAATAAACGACTTTTATTAAGTCCTCCTTTTTTTTTTATATCTTGGTTTTTTTTTCTTTAAATAAAAGGGAAATAAATATTTTTTCAGAAGTTAATAAATTTTGCACAATTAGTTAGAGGTAACCTTTTTCGAAAGGATGTCGTGGGGTGCTAATACCTTCCCTACACATAATCGACTCCCGAACCCAAATCTGGTCTCAAGGACCTTACTTTTCTTCAAAAAGGTTTTTTCCAATATTTTCCCTATGAAATAAATTATTGGTGGCGGCTCCATTAAACTCGAATAAATCCCTCCGGATTTTTCGGTCGCTACAATAAGTCAAAGTTCTAAAATTATATCATAATGTATGTTAAGAATTAAATTGAATCGTACTTATTAATTCTTTCTACAATGGTTTGATTAGGCCGATAACCCAGGGAGCACAACCAGACGACAACGTGGTCTTCAGGACAAATGATGGCCAACTGCCAATGGTCACTACAATATTGGACAACAATAATGGTATGAAGAAACAGACAAACAAAAGAACACAATATAAACACACGTAAATGAACTTACCTATAGCAGTATGGTGCTAAATAACATTGCCTCTTCTCTTCCCACATCTTGTTCTGGATGTATGCTTGAATTTCCTCTAATTTTTTGGGAGCAGACTTAGGACATAAAGAACCAATCTGGTAAGGCGAAAAAATTTCGTACCTATCATCATAGCCTCTATCCTTACATAGGCGCCAACAATACCTAATATATTGAAAAACATGTTAATTAATATTACAAATGATTTAAGCATGCTTACAATATAAACTTAGATTGCCATATACTTACGAGCCCCATAATGCCAAGTGGCATAATTCAAGCCAACGTCCACCCATAGTAATGTCGGTTATCTCTTTCTCACCAATCCAATAATGTTCGACAGACACGGGGTCATAATCCATCAGTAGCCCCTGTGACTTGCCCCCAAAGTCATATAACATGGCAAATAACTCTCTCAACCAATTAGTGGGAGTTGGCATCCACGGTTGGGACGGTGAGCAACTGTCCTTAGCGCTTTCGCGCATAGGAGTCTTCATAGAGTTGGGCTGGCCAGATGAGGGTTGACTTGCACAAGCCATATTTGCAAGTCTCTGCAAAATGAAATTTTATAAATGAAAACCATGTTGAAAGTTTACAAACCATGTTGAAAGTTTACTTAAACTACATAATTTATATTGTAGCATTTTATACATACCTCAGCTACTGTCTTTTCTATCCTCTGACTAATTGTCTCCTGTAACTCTTGCATGTTGATGGCTGCGGGTTGACTTACGCAACCCTGAGATGCAAGTCTCTGTAAATGAAATTTTATAAATTAATTTCTTCCTAATTCTAGTTAAATAAACTGCTTATTTTATATTGTAACATATTATACATACCTCGGTTACCGCCTTATCTACCCTCTGATTGAAGGTCTCCTCAAACTGCTGCATCAGCATTGTCTTGAAGGACTCCATCTCCGCATGGGCTTTTGCTTTGGCTGTGGAGCTAATTTCTGTCTTATACCCATTGCAACCATATCTAGACGAGCATTCACACTATCCTTTGTCTTGCCCTGAATGTTGAGAAGAGTACCAATTACACTATCACACATGTTTTTCTCCACATGCATGACATCAATACAATGTCTTACATCAAGACTGGACCAGTATGGAAGATCGAAGAACACAGACCTCTTCTTCCATATATTTTTATCAGTGGACTGCTTTTGTTTCTGTTTCTTGCCAAATATGACTTTGATGTCCTTCACTCGTTGATACACTTCTTCCCCTGTTAAGGCATTCAGAGCTACACCATTTTCCTGACATCCATTGAAAGCCTTTTTTAACCTACGATACGGGTGATCACGTCGAAGAAATCTACGATGCCCAAGGTAAACAGTTTTTCTTCCATGTTTCAATTGATTGTAGCAAGTGCCCTTTTCACATACAGGGCATGCATTATGCCCCTTAACACTATATCCGGACAAGTTCTCATATGCTGGAAAGTCATTGATGGTGCAAAATAACATGGCACGCAACTTGAAATTTTCATTGGAATATGCATCGAACACATCAACGCCCTCATCCCACAATTTCCTCAAGTCTTCAATCAGGGGACTTAGGAAAACATCTATGTCATTTCCAGGTTGTTGCGGGCCCGAAATCATCATGGATAACATCATGTATTTGCGTTTCATGCACAACCAAGGAGAAAGGTTGTAGACTACCAAGACAACAGGCCATGAACTGTGGTTGCTACTTAAGCTACCATACGGATTCATTCCATCAGAAGCAAGCCCAAGCCTAATGTTTCTTGGCTCATTGCCGAAATCTGGAAACAGAGTGTCAATTTTCTTCCATTGCAAAGAATCGGCAGGATGGCGAAGTTGTCCGTCACACTTCCTCTCATCCACATGCCATCTAATACTCTTTGCGTCTTTTTCATTGGCAAACAATCGCTTCAATCTTGGAATTATTGGAAGATACCATAAAACTTTTGCAGGCACACCCTTAGTGCTCTCATCGTCGCAACTGTCAACACCATCCTTCACCTTGTAGCGTGATAGCCCACACGTGGGGCACTTGTGAACATTTTCAAACTCTTTTCGGTACAATATGCAGTCTTTGGGGCATGCGTGTATTTTCTTATACTCCACACCCATCGGACACAAGATTTTCTTCGCATCATACGCACGGTTCGGCAATGTGTTGCCCTCTGGAAGCATATCTTTCAACAACTCAAGCAAGTCGGTGAAGCTCTTGTCAGTCCACCCATTTATTGCCTTCAGATTAAACAATCTCAACACGGCAGACAACCGTGTGAATTTTGTGCACCCCTTATACAAAGCCTCTTCATTGTCTTTTGTCAAGGATTCATAAACATGGGCTCCTTTAAAAGACTCATGTCCAATATCACGGATCATGTCTTCTAACCGATCGTCTATTTCTACTTCAGCTTTCTTTCCTTCAGACACACTTGACATTTCCTTCTTCTCACCATGCCATGTCCATGTTGTATAACTGCTGCAAATCCCATAGACAATTAGATGATCCCGTATTTTGTCGACTATTTGTGGTGTCTGGTTCACACAAATAACACACGGACAAGAAAATGTTCCGCCACTTTTAGGAAGCTTCGTTTGAGCAAAATTCAGAAACTCTTCTACTCCCTTCTCATACTCTTCACTCAATCGATTTTGTTGCATCCAACTACGATCCATAACTACGTTTTGAAAAAAAAATACACACTTCAGGGAACGTCAGCCATAACTTGTTATCGTCTACCTAGTTGAAATTCACAACTATTTCTAACAAAATTTCAATGGGTGCCAAGAATAAAAAATAAACAGTCTTGCTCCATACACCCATAGGAGCAAGAAAACATGCAATTCAGTATTGCTAATGCGTTATCAATATATACCACCAGTTAACAGTGCAATTCAACAAGACAAAATATTTCCACATTGTATATTGACAACTTTTACTCAAGTGAGGAATATGTAGAAAACCAAAGCAATCAGTGTGCATTGCACAATGCCTTCATTAAAAACCTATTTAGGCGTTTTAACTTCATGCTCAAATTTTAGTCAACAAAAAAAAAAATAAGCTTCATGCTCAAATGAAAATTTTAGAGGCTTAGTGATGTACTGACATCATTTGATCAGACTCCAGAAGAATATGCTTCCTAAAAACTTCATTTGAAGAATATGAACCCTAAAAACTTCTAAGTTATAGGAATAAATAACTTTCCGGAAGATATAAAGATCTAGATTCCAGTATATATGAACCAAGTATTACCCAATAAGAACCTTTCATAATTTATACTGCATGCCTTGCCTATCTCTCAGTACTATCAACCAATGATGCTTATTCATTAATTTTGGAACAAATACGAGATGAAATGAAGAAATCATTGAAGAGAAAGAAACCTGGAAACAATATTATTTATTTTTTGAAAAAAAAAAGAGAAAGGAAACCTGGAAGGAGAACGGCGAACGAAGCAGAGCGGCGGCTTCTTGAAGAAACCTAAGGAGGACGAACGCGGCGGCGGCGGCGGCTTCTTGAAGCAGAACGAACGGCGAACGGCGTCGGCGTCGTCTTGAAGGAGAACGGCGAACGAACGGACGGAGGCACCTTTCCTTCGAGCGTTCGAGCAGAGACGAAGCAGAACGAGACGCACGAAGCAGAACGAGACGCGAGCTTGAAGATGGAGGCCTACGCGAGCAGAGGCCTAAGCGAGCTTGAAGATGGAGGCACGGCGGCAATGGTGGAGGCACGGCGGCGAGCGGAGAGGAAGCAGGTATTCGCACAAGGTGACGGTGAAAAGAAAAATGATACGAACGAGTTCACTGTCGTATCGTATGAGAGAGGGAAAAGCAAAATTAAACCGCTATTCTAAATCGGTCATCTTAAATAACCGATTTAAAAGACCTTTTCACATCGGTTCTTTAAGATAACCGATTTAAATTGTTTTTTCAAGAAACTTTTTAAATCGGTTGTTTTAAACAACCGATTTTAAATGTGACGCCCAATATTAAAATTTCAACTTAATTTCAAAAATGCCACCGTATTTCATTTTAAATCGGTTGTTTAAAACAACCGATTTAAAATCCCTGTTTCGAAAGTCAATTTTGTACTAGTGATAAACACATCTAAAATTAAAATAAAAAGATAGGGACTCAATCATATGAACTAATTTTATTATATTATTTTTATTTTTATATGATTTTGATGGTACATGGATAGAAGGATAAGTTTTTCATTCCATCAAAAAAATTTCTTTCTACCTATTTTTTCTCATTTGAGAAGAAAAAATTATTTAAGTCATTTTTTTATCCTTTCCATCCTATTTGTTTTTCACAACTAAAAGAGGAACAATTATATAAAGGACAAAACTTAAGTAAGGTTCCTTAGGTGCTGTTGGTGTGGTTTCTCACACAAAATACATAAAAATTGTCTCTTCTTATCCACACCTAGAATCTCTAACCTCTCATAACTACCACTATTTAATCTATTTTGTGTGAAGAATCATACCAACAGCACCTAAGGAACCTTACCTAAGTTTTATCTTTATATAATTGCTTTTTTTTTCTCCTCTCGGTTTTTCTCTTTCTAAAAGTGGCCGGGTTTGTCCATCCCTCGCCCCGGGAAAATAAAAAGGGTTCTTGATTGTTTTATTTTATATGAAAAATAAGTAATTGAATACACTAATAAACACTTAAAATGAACATTTATGTTAGAAAATTCTTTAGTGGACTCTAGAATCTCATTAATTTTCCATTTCACTTAAAAAATGTTAATCTCGCCACTTTCCTGCGTACCTATAATATTTCTTGAAGGAATCATCAGCCTCATTCCATTAGGGCAAGGCTGGTTGATTTGGTTTCCATTGGAGCATCGTGTAGTACGTGGCTAGCACTCCTTTTGCTTGGACCTTGGACCTCTTAGGCCAGTTTATAATGGGTTATAACCTTTAAGATATTGAACAGTACTACTGTTGAATTGTCTCTTTTTTATGACTTTTCACTTCCACTAACACCGCTCTTCAAGATGGTATCAATTCCTGTCATTCATGAGCTGTTTTAGAAGGTGAACTGAAAAGCTTAAATAAAGTCCACTCAGTAAATCTTCAAGTACCCGTAATAATAAAAAGCCCGAATCGGCTTAATTTATGCCAGAGGTGTATTTTAACCACCAAATTACCGATTTGGTATAGTTAAAAAAAAATATCTCTGTCTGGTGACAGTCTCGACTTTTTTTTTTTTTAAATAAGTCGTGGTTGGCATCCACAATTTATGTTTTTTTTTTGGTGTAAGTCGTCATTGTTGTTCACGACCCACCCTTTTTTATTTTTTTTAATTAAGAAAAACATTATTTTTCATGAATTAAACTTTTTTTTTATTTTTTTAAAAAAATTAGGACAAACTCATGGATGAACAATAGATCTAAAATATAAATTTTGAGAATTTTTTGATAAAATTTGGGTCTAAAAGACAGTCCAATTAATACTGTCAGGTGCAGAACGCTATCCGAAATTCGGTGAAATTTTAAATCAAAATTCTAGTCGTAGCCAATTATGATATAATATGTTTGATCTATTAATTTACTTTTATGAAATTCACTCACTTGATCAATTCAATCAACCATTTTTAAACTATGATCAAGTGAGTGAATTTTGCATAAGTAAATTAATAGATCAAACTTATTATATCATAATAAGCTACGATTAAAATTTGGATTTAAAATTTCACAGAATTCCGGATAGCGTTCTGCACCCAACAATACTAATTAGACTGTATTTTGGACCCAAATTTTATCAAAAAATTCTCAAAATTTATATTTTTTATCCTTTGTTCATCCATGACTTTGTCCTAATTTTTTTAAAAAATAAAAAACCTAATTCATAAAAATAAAGTTTTTCTTAATTAAAAAAATTTAAAAAAATAAAAAAGGGTGGGTCGTGAACAACAATCACGACTTACAAAAAAAAAACTTAAGTCGTGGATGCCAACTACAACTTATTTAAAAAAAAAAAGTAACTAGATAATTACATTTTTTCTGAATTATACCAAATTAATAATTTGGTGGTCAAAATACATCTTTGAGATAAATTAACCCCCGAATCAAGATATATCCTGTTGTTTTCACCTGGCTTTTGATGCGTGTCACCTTTTGAAGAGACCAATTTAACAAATCAACAAAGACAACAAATTAAAACCGAGAAAGTGAGAAGAAATGAATACCATGTTCTCTGCAAACAAACAACTTTTTTATGTATTATAAAATGTTTTTTTAATATAATACTTTATGTCTTAAATTTTTTATGACTTTAAGCTAAATGTGACTTTTTTAGCTATATATCTTTTTCAAACTCGTCTAATTTAGAATAAAATCTGCTCTTACTTGAGACTGATTTAGGTTAGGTCACAGTTCTTATTACTGACCTATTTTCACCCTACTAGTAATATAGATCTATCCAAACTCTCATGACGAAAAAAAATCACGATTTGGTTAATTTAATTTGGATCACGAAAATTAGGTTGAAATTTCATCAAACAATATGATTTACATATAACACATTTGGTATTCTGTTGAGACGGTCCTCAAACTAAGTTAGGCAAAAATTACTCTCTTGTAAGTAGCTTTTGCCCAAACATTTCTCAACCAAAAACCAAGTATGTTAATATATATTTGTTTGTGAATACACAGAAATATTTATTCAACTATGAATATGCTAGTAAGAAATATCGTTCTCAGGGAAAATCTAAACATGCGATTATATAGTGTAAGAATATACAGGATATTTTACTACAAACGTGCTATTTAAAACATCATTTTCAAATTTTTGTCTCATTAATTAATCCCCATCGCGTTTACCTTTTCGTTCTTCCAAATCTAATATTTGGTGGTGCCCTTTCTTCAACAAATTCAACAGAGAAAACAAGACAAATCGATCACAGCGTTGAAACTGATACATGGGGAAGAGATTTTCAATAAACTATTACTAGAAGTGACTAGTGAAGTGAGGCCTGAGTTATTGTGCGCAAGGTGGCTGCAAAAGAGTCTCATGCTAGTGGTGCTGCCACTACTAACTCCTTTTTACATCAATCTGGAGGCACAACTGTGTGCACACCTCCCTTGTGCCCAAGGCCAGTACACTGCACGTAAGGTGTGGTTATGCTTAGTATATCCAACATTTGATTCTTGGCATGACTTTTGAGCCCTCTTTTCTTTAAAAAATTTCCCTTTTCATTAACATTTTTCTATGAGAATTTCTATAACTTTTTTATAAATAAAAGTTTATCTGAGTTAAGTCTCGAGAGGTTACTAGGGTCAACGAAAATCACAAGACTCAAAAAACGCTTGCAAAGACACTTACATATCACCCACCAACAGTTACTAAACGTGTGCTGAAATTAACCATGGTAGTATGTGCTATTCAATCTTGACCTAATTAAAATATATTACCCACCAATAAGATCCTCAATCGACAACATAATTTGAACTCACCTTTTTGTGTGATATGAGCCAAATCCTCAACTATAGACGACTGACCATTGTTTACATGAGAATTTCAATAGTAAGAATTTGTGTTATAGAAGATGTTGATTAATGTGAGAGTATTTAATTATATAAGGGGAGCAAAATTCTTTTCTTTTTTTTATTCTATAAATTGTCCACCTGAATCAACATATATATTTTCTTTTTATTAACACATTTTGGCCCAGACAAAGGGTTCACAAGTTGCTGATGTGGCTCCACATAATACCCATTAGTGATTAACCGGCGTTTTCTTTATTGTCAAGACACAGAGACACAGTCACAAATGAGTTTGTCTTCCTTGAATCTCCATGGCGCAGACGCGAAGAAGGACTTGCGAGGAAGAGGGAACGTGAGATTGAGAGAAGGAGAACGACAGAGAGGGAAAGAGAGAGAGAGAGAGAGAGAGAATGACACCGGGATTTTCTTTGCAAAGCATGAAATGACAAATGGCAAAATAGGTTTGATTTGGTAACCGCCAGTCTCTCATTCTCAAGTCTCTCAAAACAACGTTACAAAACGAAAAGAGGGAAACTAACACTAAAAGATAATGGCATCGGGATTTTCTTTGCAAAGCATGAAATGACAAATGGCAAAATAGGTTTGATTTGATAACCCCCAATCTCTCATTCTAAAGCCTCTCAAAACAACTTCACAAAACAAAAAAAAAGGAAACTAACTCTAAAAGTTGGGTATGAGTTTTGGCGGTCTTTTTTTACCCAACCCGAACCCACCCGAAACAAACCATGCTCATCTGATGCAAGCACCCAATGACCCGCGAACCCATTTCAATCCATTCGTTCACTTGCTTTCTCTAGCGATTTGTTCGGTTTTCGGGCGGGTCAAATATTGTTTTCGAGCCTTAACACCCACTTAGGGAAAAAAATAAATAAAATAAAAAATAATAAGCTCACGCCCTTCCCTCTTCCCCACACAGAAAGCACCATCCATCCGAAAGCCAAATAAAACCGCACTTCATTTCCTGTCGTTTTTGTCGTCTTCTCAACCAAAAAAAAAAGCGCTTTCTCTGTCTCTCTCTCTCTATTTAGTGTGTTGCTTGGCCTTGTTTATCAACCAAATCTAGAGCAACCCATTTCGTTGTTCTTCCATTTGAAGGAAAATTTCATACGTCCCCTATTCTGTTTTCACCATAAAGTTCAATGCTTTTGTGGCTCCTCTTAATTCCCATTCAGTAACAATTTCATCCCCTTCCAATACCGAAGTTATTCTTCTGTTTCTCCCCCTTTCCCTTTCTTTCTTCTTTCTTCCTATTTTGGCTATAAACCGAGAAACCCGCTGAATGAGTTCACACCCTTTTCCATAGTGACTCTGGTGGTGTCAGTCTTTCAAACAAGGTATCTATGTGTAATGGGTTTCATCTTTCAATCCTCAAAATGTTTCTTTTTTCCTTCATTTTTTGAGGGTGATTGGGTTTAATATTTGTGGGTGTTCTTCTGTGTTCATTGATATGTATGTATTTTTGGGATTTGATAAACATCTGTTGGGGATTGCTTCTTCTGCTCATCTTAGGATCAAGGAGGTTTGATGTTTGCTTTGTGGGTATTTGATTCCTCTTACCCTCTTCTTTGTTTTTCTAATAGTTTGAATCATGCCAACCCTCTTATGGATGAACTTTGCTATTCTTCTAAAGACTATATGTTTGGGAAAAATGTTATTTTTTCCCTTTAAAATGTTGGCTTTAAATACCATTTTATATGCTTGCAAGGAATCAGAGACTTGCAGTGTTTGTCCCCCTTTGTGAGGTTTTTTATTTTATTTTAATCATTTTTACATAAAAAAAATTGTACTTCTGTTTGATAAAAATCAAAATCTCCCCCCTTTGGGTTATGTGTGGATTTCATTCATGCCTTCTTTGTTGTTTTACTCTGACATCAAATTTGTGAGCTAATAATCTCAAAGCGTGTAGTTTGAATTTTTTGGGTATTATTTACTGGTGTGGTGAGGTAAACATAGTATTGTATATAATCTGGATTTGTGAGAAATGTCTTCTGTTTTCTAAGTTTATCATATTATGTATGTGAGATGTGTGGTTCTTTTTTTTTGTCATTTAATATTGTGAGATGTGTGCTTTCTGCTAGTGCTACAAACCTCTGTTGGTTGATACTAACGTGATATTGAATCTATTAGTAATAATGTTTGTGTTCAAAATATCAAACCTTTTATAGTATCTTTCCTTCTGTGGGATTTGGCTTTGATTGCTAATAATAATACCAAATCACTTCATGATCTTACCTAGTAACAAAGGGACTAGTCTAGGTTTTCTAAATTAGTAAGCGCTATAGATCTTTCCCTTAACATTTGGACTTCTAAAATGCCTAAAAGGAAGATAGGTGATGGCTATAAGTTCTCTTTATCCATTTTATTGCTCCTCTTGTCAGGTTAATATCTTGTATGAAATATTTTCTTTTTAAAAGGACTGAATGGTGAATTTTTTCTGTATGAATCTTCTTATATGGGTAAAATCTGATGAGTGTGCCCTTACTGTATTTTGTCCAATTCATCCTTTGTATATTTACCATGTGCAGGAAAGTTTTCTGTTGTGTGTGCGCATTTGATCTTGTTTATGTCCTTCCAATGATACTCCCTCTGGAACCATTTATAAGGAAAAAAGTCATTTTCAGATTCGTTAAAAAATGTATGTATCTGGTCCAAAAAATGGACTAGATACATATATTTTTTAACGAATCTGGAAATGACTCTTTTCCTTATAAATGGTTCCAGAGTAGTACTAAATTGTCTGTTTCATTTTGTCTTGTGGTCCTTCACTTTGTATAAATGAATTTCCATTATCTACTGTATCCCCAAGTGATAAAAATCTTTGGTTTTCTTTATTAATTTGTTGGTTTATTTTAATAATTAGCTGAGTACTTTTAAATATATTCATTAGGTCTTTATGTTCAACAACTTCATTATGGCGGGAGAAACATCATGGATCAGCCACTATGACGATGACACACGAAGGGAGACTAAAGACTTCGATTCATTTTTGGAACTTGGTGAGGAAGTTGATAAAGAAGGGACTGCTGTTTCTGTGGACTTAATTTTGCCCGATGAATTGTTGGAGCGTATACTAGCCTATCTCCCCATTGCAAGCATTTTCAGAGCAGGCTGTGTGTGTAAAAGATGGCACGAGATTGTTACTTCGGAAAGGTTTGTGTGGAACCTTTCCCATTTGCTACCACAGAAACCTTGGTACTTTATGTTTACTAGCTCTGATGAACCAACTGGTTATGCATATGATCCGAACCTTCGGAAATGGTATCGCATTGAACTTCCCTTCATTCAAACTTCTAATTGGTTCATTTCTTCATCATATGGCTTAGTTTGCTTCATGGACAATGACAGCAGAAGTGAATTATGCATGTGCAACCCTATTACCAAAAGCTGTAGGAAGCTTCAGGAGCCTCCGGGGTTGAGATTTTCTGATTACAGTGCATTGGCAATCTCAGTGGACAGGGAAATGCACGGTTATACCGTGGCAATTGTGAAATCAAACCAAGTCCCTGAAAACTTTTTCCAGTGGGATATCTCAATTCACATATACAATTCAGAGGAGACCTGGGTGACGCCTCTATCGGAGGTTTTGATGGGGTGGAGAAGTGGTGAGGAGAGTGTGATATGCAATGGTGTGCTATACTTTCTAGTTTACTCTACTGGGGGTGGTCCACCAGAAAGCCGTCATGCGTTAGTTGCATATGATATCTCCAACCGTTCTTCTCAAGCTAGCTTGAGAAGAAGCTTTATTCCTGTGCCCTGTTCTCTAACATGTGGTCGCCTTATGAATATGAAGGAGAAGCTTGTAATGGTGGGAGGAATTGGCAAACCGGATCGACCGGACATAATAAAAGGAATTGGTATCTGGGTTCTTCATGATAGGAAGTGGGAAGAGATCGTCCGAATGCCACACAAATACTTCCAAGGCTTTGGAGAGTTTGACGATGTTTTTGCCAGCAGTGGTACAGATGATATAATATATATTCAAAGTTATGGATCTCCAGCGCTGCTCACATTTGACATGAACATTAAACAGTGGAAATGGTCACAGAAATGCCCGGTAACAAAGAGGTTCCCTCTACAGCTTTTCACCGGTTTTTGCTTCGATCCTAGGCTTGAAATTGCTCCATAGTTTGTTCTCCATAGAATCAACAGCTGCTATTATTGACAATTGTGTCAAGATTCTGCCTATTTACTCCATTGTTCTTAAGTTGAATTTTAACATGAATTGTGTTTCAACAGTTTATACAAAGTGTGTACTTGCTGATTAAAGATGGTGATTCATGGATACTGGAATATTATTATAACATTTGAAAAATACAACAGAGCTATATATTTTTCACAGTTTCTCATTCTATGTATTTTTTGATGCTTTACAATGAGATGTACAATATATCTATATGTATTTATGTGCTACATTTTACTGCCTCTTAATCAAAGCAGAACATTTCAAAGTCACAGAGCTATATATTTCTCATCGTTTTTCCTGAAAACTTGTTATGGTGCACCTAAATTTATTTGATTGATTTGAGAATAATAATAAAATAAAAAAAATGCTTTTCCAAAGTTTGGTTTAAAAAGTTTATTTGACATGCTTCTATTTCTTTTATCCCATTTTTCTAAGGTTTGGTTTAAAAAGTTTATTTGACATTCCAAAAGTTTATTTGACATGCTTCTATTTCTTTTATCACATTTTTCTAAAGTTTGGTTTAAAAAGTTTATTTGACATGCTTCTATTTCTTTTATCGCCATCTTAATTTGGACATGATACAAGTGGACCAATTTCCTATTGCTTTGCAGTGGCAATTTCCTTTAGAAAGTGTTTCATTCAGGCTGTCCTGCACTGCTTTAAGAACTTGTATTAAGATTCAGAATGATTAAGGCATGTGCTATATTATCTAATTGCTGAGAATCTGTTGCATGGTTAGGGAAGTTTTTTCAGTATTCAACAGTTTTTATCACTTTCCAGTTTCCACAACCATTTATCTTGTGGAGATTTGAGCGAAAGCTAAAAAAAATACTATTCTTTCATGGGTATATTTTTATTAGCTGCACGGCTTCTTAATTATATTGGATGGACTTTATATACTCCACGCTTTTATGGGGTGCTTTTTTTTTTTTTTTCCTTTTTCTCTTTTTGATTGGAAACCCACTATAATTAGGGCTTTTAGGTTCCTAGTGGGTCTATTGGGATATCTCCACTATTTCGGCCCTATAGACTGACTTTGAGATTAATTTCCGATTTTGCCGATTGAGCGAGGGAATTAACCTTTTATTTTTCAACCTCTCAAATTGGTTACTCTTAGGATTCAAACTTTGTTTTACTCACAAGGGGTTGAGTCTAGGCGAGGCCGCTAACCACCTCATTCGTCCCAATGTCAATTATTGACCCTTTTCCTAGTTGCCAAACACATGCAATTTCATCGATTTATTGATGAGCCAATTAGCATGTTATGCTCAGATCACAATCTATGTTGTGCATGTGTCATGTGTGATTGAGTGTGGTTCGTGTGTCGTCCGTACAACACATTATTTTAATTATTTTAACTTTTTTTGCCAACTTTGAAATATGAAACCCGCTCTGTGATGGTTGGTGGAGAAGTGAGGTCCACGCCTGCTGCTATCCTAGCAATGGTGGGTTTTCCTTGGTGGAGATGTGACAAATAAAGGTTAAAAAAACTTTCCTTTTTCAAAATAGCACCAATTTTAGAATATTCATACGGCTTCTCAAAGGGTCCTGGGGATTGGGATGGGAGTTGTTATTGTTGTCCTAATTGTGTGATTGATCCAGTTCACTCCAAAACAAATGAGTCACATTCTATTAGAATTTTAGTAATGCCTTAAAATTATGTGTATTTTACTGTAATGAACAAAAATATTCATTCATCAATGCTTTATAATTAACGGCTATGGTCAGCCATCGATTAAGTTTATTATTGGAGCAATTTTTTTAGTGACTAGTGATTAATTAATGGTAACACTATTCGACATTGATTCTAGCGACATCGACACAAATCATGGGATAAAATAAAAACCAAACATGCGGCATCAAATACTATATTATTTACATTTTTATATTCTTATCTTTTACTTTGAACTAGTCTCTTCATCGACAATTGTAAACCTGTAATTGTTTATTTTATGTTAATGTAAATTTTACGGGCATGGATTCTCTCCCGTCAAAAGTGGTTGTGGGAGTCAACTTAACCATTGAAACGTTGATAAAAATTGGATGATCGAGATTGATCTTCTAAATTCACGATGTGAGTCCTAATTTTAGGACTCTATTATAAATTGTAAGAAAACATAGAATTTTCTTATATAATATAAGATCTAAGAGTAAATTTTATATGCTAATCGGTTGTTATAAAGGGATGTAAATGTTGGAAGTAATTCAAACAAATAAAGTTAGTTAATTAGTGTAATTAATAGTGTGTCAGTTAAGTGTTTGTTAAGAATAGTTAGAAGGTAGTTAGCATTTATGTTGATGTACTGGGCCTAGTGAATGAGTCGTGGGCCATTAATGTGATCCTATAAATGTGTAGTAAATCAGTGTAATAGTAGCTAATTCAATTCATTCAATTTTCACTTCTGTTTTCCTATTTTATCTTCTCTGTGTGTGTGTGTGTGAGTGCAGAAATACATTTTTTTGCTCCAACAAATGGTATCTAGAGCTATAACTGTAACGCCCCAGATTTCCTAAGCTTAGTTTGATTATAAGTTGTGAGAAGTTGTGTGATTGTGTTTAACCTTAATTTGATTCCAAATTGAGTAAATATGATTACATAAAGCTTTAATGTGTAAGTTGTTGATCTTGAGTTGAGAAATAAGTTGGATTTGATCTGCAGATGATTAAAAGTGTTGGTTAGGAGTTAATTGAAGTTGGCGTAGGGAGGAAATCCAAGCTTATGCTGTAAAAATCCAGTTTTTATGCATTTAGCATTCCATGAATCGATTCATGAAGACTTGAATCGATTCAGACAAGCTCCCAGGCCATTCTGCGTATTCTGTGAATCGAAGTGGCTAGTGGTGAATCGATTCACCAAATCAATTCACCAAAGGCGCTAGGATCATTTTGTGAGGATGAATCGATTCACAGACCTGAAATTTCTTAAAATCACCGCAGAATCAAGCAGAACCGAAAAAGGGAAGGAAAGGAGAAGAAGAGGAGGAGAGAAGGGGAGCTAGGGTTCATGGAAATGAGAGGGATTTGAGAGATTCATGTGAGATATCTTCAATTACTTACTAAAAGAGGAAGATTGAAGGTTGTACATCAAGATTTGGGAGAAATTTGGAATTCCAAGTTGAAGGAAAGAGGGAAAATGTGGAGAAGAGCGAGGAGGCAAAGCTCCACCATTTTAGCTCAAGATCTTGAAGAATATATGTGAGTTCTTTATCCCTTAGCTCCAATAGGGTTTTCTATTTCCTTTCCTTTTGTTTGATTCCTTGGTTTCTATTTGAGATTTCTTTGGGATATCATGAGAAGGGAAAAACAGTTAGTTTGAGATGATGATAATCTACTCAGTTGTTCAATCAATGGTTCATGTTTTTTATGCTTGATTGAGTTCCATAATATGTAAAATAGGTTATTCATGATTACTCATGATTAAATAACTTGATGTTTCAATAACTTGATGCTTCAATGTTATTATGTTTAATGTTTGAGTTGGAATCCAAGTTTCAATGAGAATGATGCTAGTTTAGTGATTGAGTGAGAATTAGTTTGTATTGAATATAAGTAATGATCTTTTGTTGGGATGGTAAAGGGTTGGATTGTTGTCCCCAACCCCCCAACAAGTATATCTATAATGTGCCCCTTTGTGTGCCTCACAGAGCTCTAATTGGGATGGGGTTTGCTTCATGAGTAGCTAAACCCAAAGTGCATCAAAATGAGCACAAGAAAAAGTATGTTTAGTTATGAGTGTTAAAACTGATCTATGCTCTAAGTGTTATTCTTGAATGAGGTGACAACTTGATTGTGTATCTTCATCCATTAGATGTTCTATTTGGGAAAAGCTAGAACGTGCTTAGTAGCGAGGAAAGATGACTATGAGTTTAGTGATGTTTAAGTTGATGATTTCCTTGTAAATATCATTGGAATTAGTTTAGTTAGTTAAATGGTGTTACAGATTATAAATCCTTAAGCTGCTAAATTACTTAATTGTAATAATGCATAGAAGATATAAGAGTGGTGATCTAAATCACTTAAAAGACAAGTAAGTTATGTTTAATGGGGTCTATGGATCAAAGCATAGGATAAAATCCAATAACATAGAAGTAAAGAAGAACTATATGTTCTTAGTTAATAAATTGCATTGCATTTTATGAATTCTGGATTAGCACATTTCGGATCGGTAAACACGCTTAGCACAAAGGAAGCTAAGGTGTAAGTCAGTATATTCAACACAAAGGAAGCTGAGGTATTAGCAAGCACACTCAGCATAAAGGAAGCTAAGGTGTAAGTCAGATACTCAGCACAAAGGAAGCTGAGGTTCTAGTAAACACACTAAGCACAGAGGAAGTTGAGGTGTCAGTAAACACGCTTAGCACAAAGGAAGCTAAGGTGTAAGTCAGTATACTCAGCACAAATAAAGCTGAGGTTCTAGTAAGCATACTCAGCACAGATGAAGTTGATGTGTCAGTAAACACGCTTAGCACAAAGGAAGCTAAGGTGTAAGTCAGTATATTCAAACAAAGGAAGCTGAAGTATAGGTAACCACGCTTAACACAAAGAAAGTTGAGGTGTTACACCCGAGTATAAGTTAATGATTAAGTTTAGCACAATATAGAAAATTAGTTTCAGGTTAGTACACCCTAGGGTATTCAGGCTTAGGGTGTCTAACGTACAGTGTGTTTTCAAGATAAGTTCTTATGTATTAAATGAAAAGTATGCTTTGACATTCAATGTCACAGTTAGTCTTAGTAAATAAGGATTCGATGAGAGATAGTGAGGAGTCCGAGAAGGACTCACTGAGATTTTTATCTCACTTTTTCCATATTGTTTTTCAAATAAGCAAGTACCGAAGGCAGATGAGGCGAAGCTCCAGGCTTGGCACTCACAAATTATTATTTTATGTTGGAATTGAGTTTTGATATTCCAAGTATTATATAAGTTGTAATCTATTAATTAGATTTTATGACTTAGGTTTGAAATTTATTACTTGGATTACTGTAAGCCAGTTTTAAATTTTTATTAACCCCTGTACTTTAATGTAATTTATCGTGCTTTCAATTTACGTTGAGGTGCGGGTGTTACAATAAGGATCTTGGGAGAGTTCATGGAGGTGGAGAGTGTGTGTGGGGATCTTTCAATCCCTCTACCCGTTCTTGATGGCAAGAACTTCCATCATTGGGTTGTGAAGATGAGTCTGATCTTTAATTTCCATGAGGCGCTGGAAATTGTGCAAGAGGGTATTCTAGTGTGGAAGGGAGTGCTTCCAAGAAAAAAGATTGCTTAGCTCTCTCCATCATCCATCAATGTGTGGACTGTGAGAATCTTGAGAAAATTGCTGCTGCCATAAATGCTAAATAAGCATGGGATATTTTGCAGCAAACCTATCAAGGTACTGCAAAAATGAGATTGCACAGAGAAGAAACAGAAGAAATAGATTGCATAGAGAAGAAGAGAACGATAATCAAAACAAAGAAAGAGGGGAAAAAGAATGGTGCGGCTATGGAAGGTGTTAGGGACTCGTTGGGTGAGCATAGTCCCTCTGCTCTCCCTATTCATAATTTGCTCAATAAAGAAGCAGAAGAGAAATTTGACAGTGAAGCTAATAAAGGAAAGGGTGATCAGAATCATAATGCTGGAAAAGGGTCAATCTGATAAAGAAAAGAACAACACAGAATCAAGATCAGAAAATCAAACAGAAGCTTCACAGAATGATGAATCAAGATTGTTCACAGAGGATGGCAAAGGCAAATTTGGGAAGACAACAAATGGAGTACCAAGAGCAAATTTTTCCGTCCAGTTGTCGAGGAATGAGGTGGAGGAAGATTTCATGGCGATATTGGGTCGAAGGCCGCAATCAAAGCTGCTAACCACAAGTTCATGTGCGGTACCAATCAGAGAACACTTTGGAGCAGGGTTCATTGTGCCTGTGGCTGCTAAGGTTTCGAATTTGGGAGAACTTTCGAAAATTAAGGTTTTGGGGAAATAGAGTTCGCAAGAGGTGGAAGTGGAGAAGGTTGGGGATCAGAGAGAAGAGCGCAAGCCAAACTGTGACGGCATGGTGGCCGCTTTTGATGTGTCGGAGAAGATAAAAGATCGACCTCTACCGGAGCCGCCGGACTCCGGCCTACTCGCGACAGCTCTTCCCGAGCCTGAATCACCGGAACCTGCTTCAATTCACTGGGTCGCAGTGGAGAAAAGGTCTCGAATGAAGTGGAATCGAAGGACATCGAGGGAAGGTTGGCCGGATTTCTTGAACGCAGAATCGGAGGGAGCAAAGACAGTGGCGGAAGGTGACTGTTCGAGAAGGGTTTCCACCACGAGTTTGAGCGCGAGGGCCATGGACACTAAGCCTGAATCGGTGGGAACATCTGTGGCGTCGAGTATGGCTTTGTGGGGAAAAGCAACGGAGAGAGAGAAGAAGAAGAGTGCTCGTGGAATCCAAAGATTTGGTCAAGATTTTGACCTAATGGGCAAAGCCCAATTCCAGGAACATCTGGGTTCAAGAGGTAGGGCTGGAGTGAAATTTGTTGGCTCAACCGAGAAGCATATGAGAGTGAACGTGTTTAAGCCCAACATAGTCTATGTTGTGCTCAATTTGGGTTTCACTGAGTATTGGGTCAATTTTAATTTTCTTGTTGGCCCATTGAGTCAAGTCCAATTCTGGAAAAAATTGAAGTGGGACCTAGGAGGTGAAAATGAGGTAGAAATGTGTTGTGTACTAGTAACTGAATATGTGTTGTATGTGTTAATAATATCTGCATTATAAAAATACAATTTAGTGTAATAAAAGGTGTAATTAGGGTGTTTGATTTATAGAGAAGTGTTGAAAGTAATTCAAACAAATAAAGTTAGTTAATTGATGTAACTAATAGTGTGTCAGTTAAGTGTTTGTTAAGAATAATTAGATAGTAGTTAGCATTTATGTTGATGTACTGGGCCTAGTGAATGGGCCATATGCCATTAATGTGATCCTATAAATGTGTAGTAAATCAGTGTAATAGTAGTTAATATAATTCATTCAATTTTCACTTCTATTTTCCTATTTTATTTTTTCTATTAGTTTGTGTGCGAGTGCAGAAATACATTTTCAACTACAACAGTAAACTCCTTCCAAAGGGCAGGAGACAACTATAATATTCTTGATCATAAAAACAAAAAAACTATAATATTTTCATCTCGATAAAATTGGTAGGTCCCGAGCTTTTCTTCTTTTCGATTTATTTTTTAACGTTGCTTTTCTTTTAGTTTTGCCGGGTCTAACTATTTCCAACTTTGCTTTTAACATTTTATAAAAAGGAAAATGTGCTTTTCAGGATCTGATGGTGAATTGGCAACGTGGGCCTGTGGGGCCAAATTTCCTATTAAAATTAAGAGATACAATCGCAGTTACCAATATATAGTATTATAATCCCCTTAGTAAAAAAAATCAGATCTAGAAAAAGAGAACCACGATGTACATTATTATAGGCCGTAAAGTGACTGTTTATAACCGGTGACACGGAGCTTCAATAATTTATATTTGAATTAGGCAAACTTAGAGCATCTATATCGCTGGTGAACTAAATTGTTCAAGCTCGTGGCCCAACGTATAAATCACACACTCCAATATTAAATCACGCTCTCTCTCCGTAAGCGGTAGCAACAACGCTGCCTAATATTTAGTTGCCGAATCAACCGTGTTTGGTGCCAACTCATATTAGTCAACAGCCACGTCAGATTTCTATTTTAGTTGCCGCGGTAGTTCATCTGCGCTAAAGATGGCCTTAGTTGACATGCAATTTTCTAATTATTAATTCGGATTTTTTAACATGTATAACCTTATGTAGGTTAAGAAATATTAAATATCTATTTTTTTTCTTTATTAATCATAAATTTTCTTATTTAATGGAAACAGAGAGATTACAAAAACATAATAAATTGGTGATTAATAAAAAAAAGATATTTAATAATCTTTAACCTGTACAATATTGTACATGTTAAAAAAAACCGTTATTAATTTCACAGCCTTCCCATGATAACAGATGACAACAGAAGAATTTCACATAACAACATTGATTATACAATTATTAATTATTCGGTATGGGAGAATTTTTAATATATTTATTTTAAGGAAATCCAATCAAGCAAGTCATGAGATCACAATGTTTCATGCAATGTTTTAAAAATTGGATTGGAGATCGAACCGGCGTGACGTCTGGGTCATGGTTTAATTGGTTCATTCGGTTGAACCGTCGGTTAAACCGAGTGATTAATAAATAAATAAATAAACTAGTACTACTTTTGAGAAAAAAGTAAATAAAAATAATAAAAAAATAAGTTTAAACGGTCCAACCTGGTTCTTTTGGCAGTTCAACCCGATTCTGGACTGTTTAACCAGATCCTGCGGTTCAATTAAGGTTAAACCGATCGCTAACACTACCAGGTGACGGTCGAACCGTCCGGTCCGTTCCAGTTTTTAAATCATTGGTTTCATGATCACTTTTGCTCAATGGAGAGCTGTAACTTAAAAATCTTAACAATAGATACGTATAGGGAAGGTGTTAGCACCCCTAACATGCCCATAAAAATGGTAACTTTGATAGTTTGTAAACGGTTTGTTTGCCTTTATGAATTAATTCCCAAAAAAAAGAAACTATTTACTATACTTATTTCTCTATACCTTTTTAACTATATTAAAATAAATGACACAATTAGCACCAAAAAAATAAAAATAAATGACACTAATATTTTTTTAACCATGGCAGCGGCTAGGACCTCAGTCCGGCCATTGCCTGTACAGGCCAAAGGGAAAATCTTGAGCTCTCTAACCCGAAGACAGTAAGTGAACGCAAAAAGAATAAGAACAAAAACAAAAGGATACTGTAGTACCCTAATTTTGTCCGGCCTTTTTATTTTATTAATAGTAATAGTTGTAGTAGTAATAAATAATAATAATATTTTTTGGTCTTGCAATGAAAAAGAAAAGAGGAAAAGAAATGAATAAAAGAAAATGAGAAAGGGTTGCAAATAGTAATAAAGGGTGGTGCAATTAACGGTTTGCTAATGAGCAACATGTCAGCCTGGCCCAGCGCGTCCTGCACCTGTAGCCCAATCCCTGCTACGCGCACCCCCATTTCATCCACATGCCCCCTTGCGCACCTCTCGCCCTCTGTTACTCAGCCGCACCTCCCCCTCTCTCTACCCTATCTCCACTTCTCTCTCCAATTCCCTTCTATCTCTCCACCTCTCTCTTCCTCATCTTATCTTCTCAAAACCCTAAACCTAAAATCTCTTCCAAGCTTTCTCCTTTCTCTCCCAGTCGCGGCGCAAGTCTCCCCCTTTTTCCTCCATTTTTGCACCTTATCTTATAACCAACATCCAAACCCTAACCTTGATCCCACCAAATCTGAATCTCAACCCTTCAAAAAGACTCCATTTTTTCGGTTCATCTTTTCAAATACGAAGATGGAGCAGAGCAAAGAAGGGTCATGAATTTATGCCCAAGAAAATCGGCCTCAGAAATAGGAGGGAGTATCCTAATCTCTATCTCTTATCCTTATCTTTTCCTACTAACTTGTGTTTTCGATTCGTTTTTTCAGGGATTAAAATGAGAAGATCGGGTGTGAAGGGGCTCCCTCTTGAAGGCTATAAATACCCACCTTCGGGGCTACGAAAAGGCACGCAGGGAGGAGAGAGAGCAATTTTTGAAGAAAAGACTGAAGAATAGAGAAAAAAAGAAAAAGAGAGATCTGAAAATATAAACACTTTTTTTTTCTTTTCTAGAGTTTCAGTTTCTTTTCTGTGTAATTCCGATCTGGTTGCTGAGATAACTATAACCAGGTTTTTATCTTTCTTTTTTTTCCTTCGCTCCAAGTTGCTACCATTCCTATTTCTGTACGATTGTGTATGTAAAAGATTGAATCTTGAGATCTAATACATCATTATCTTCATTATCTGTGCTTCTTTCTGATTTTGTATTTTATTTTTAATTTTTTTATTGCTGATGTATGATAGGGTTAATTTTGTTTTTTTTACATAGTTTTATTCAAAATCTATATATTCCTCTAAATTCTACGCCAATATTTTCTGTTCAGTAAAAGGGGTAAATAAAAAAAGGTTATTTCTTTTGATTCTTGTAAACTTGTTTTTTACCTATTATTGTTATTGTTATTAAATTTAGTGGCAAAAATGCTTCCTTTTATTTCTTAATGAATTATAGGAGAAAGAGTATTTAACATGAGTATTTAAATTAATTACTATCATTACTATAACTAATAAAGAAAGTTCGATTTTTTTTCTTATAAAGGAGACATTTTTAAATCTGATTCAAATTAACAATTTTGGCATTAGATCGATTATTTAGCTTTAAGGTAAAATAAAGGTTAATCTTTCTCATTTACGATCTGTTTGTAAAAACCTTAGACTCATGCTTTTCTTTATAAAATAATTCTTGATAAGGCAAACATGTTTTTTTAAACAATTAAAGGTACCATTTTTATGGACGTTTTAGGGGTGCTAATATCTTCCCTATGCGTAACCAACTCCCGAGCTCAAAACCTGGTTCAAAGACCTTTTTTTTTTCATTAAATTCAAAAATATTCAAAAAATAGGTTTTCCAATGTTTCCTATAAAAATAAAATATTGGTGGCGGCTCCATTTAAATTTTGGTGTGGTTGCCACAGCTGGCGACTCCACTAGGGACTTTAGAGAGTTAGGCCTTTTGATTGTTTGAATTGTTTGTTTGCCTTACAATGTGAATTGTTTCCTTTTCTTTTATTTTTATTTATTTATTTATTACTATTATTTTTTTTCAATTTATTTGTTTTTATCTTATCTTATTTGTTTTTATCTTTGTTTAGTTTATTTATTTTTATTGTGATTATATGTATATTGAACATTAGGATAGTTACCATGTATATATTGTTTTCTTTATTTTGCAGCGGGTTGTTTTAAGTTTGCTCCTTCACACACTTCACTTTATACACTTTATTTACACACACTTTGAGTGGGTGCCCTATACCCGAGCCCGAGTGAATCTTAAGTTAGGAGAGGCTATGTAGTGGGTGCTCTGCTGGACGTACGGCCAGTGGGTTCCTATGAAAGCCTCACCTAGAGTTTGGCTCTATTTGAGAAAAAACCACCTTTAATAATATACTTATTATTGGTGGTAACATTTTCAAATGGGACCCTTGGCTCTAGGGACCTTTTAGATTAGTATCTTAAATCCACTAAATGGAAAGGCACTTAATATAAACCCTAGGTCCTTTTAAGAAGCTACCGGCCCATATCACAAAAGGAGCATACCTTATCCCATTTTCCACGTGACAAAAGTTGTATGACCTAAGATCTTAGGAAATACTGGCCTACATTACAAGGGGCACACTCTGCCCGTTTTTTCTTTATCCATTTATTTTCCATTCACATTTCAAAATTGTGAAAGATAATAAATGATATGTTTCTCCAAAAAATATTATTTGTTATTCTTCTTTGCAAAAAAAAAAACACAGTTTCAAAAAAATATTTTCCCTTCTCATTCTTTTTCCCTCTAAAAAATAAATTTTCGGAAAAAAAGCATTTTCTCTTTTTTAGTGACATTTCTCATTATCCTTGCATTCATTTTATTTTTATAAAAATAAATAAATAAATAAAATGTTTCTCCATTATCCATCATATTATTTTGCATAATGTACATAAAAAAAATTTCATGACATGCATAATCATGGCATCCTCATAACGTAACTCATTTTCCCCCCTTCACAGAAAATAGATACACATAAGCTTTCCCTGCATCCCTACCGGACTCGAGCCCAATCTAGACTCATGGACTTGTTGGAACAGAATCAGCAAGCGATGAGAGAAGAACTCGACCAAATCAATGGTAAGATAGACAAATTATTTGACCTTCTGCAGAACTTGGATCCAAAATTGACCACTGATAAGAACAATTCCATCAGCACTAATGAGTATTGAGAGGCTTCCAATGGCCCATTAGGAGGCCCCCTAGATCAGAAAAGACTCCAAATTATGGAAAATAAGTTGAAAGCCATTGAAGGGGCAAATCATATTGGGTTCAAAGCTTCAGAAGTATGTTTGGTCCTGGACGTGGTGATTCCTCCAAAATTCAGAGTTCCTGAGTTTGTCAAGTATGAAGGCTTAACTTGTCCAAAAAGCCACCTCATCATGTACTGCCGGAAGATGCCCCCTGCTCCAGTAATGATAAGCTCTTAATCCACTTCTTCCAAGAGAGTCTTACAGGGGCATCCCTACGCTGGTATATGCAGTTAGAGCAGGGTAAAATCAACTCCTGGAATGATTTGGCCAAAGCTTTCATCAATCAGTATAAGTACAATATGGACATGGCTCCTGGCCGCTCTCAGTTGCAAACCCTGGTAAAAGGGGGCAATGAAAGCTTCAAAGAGTATGCCCAAAGATGGAGAGGGATTGCAGCCCAAGTGGAACCTCCGCTATCTGAGAAAGAGATGGTTACCACGTTCATTGACACACTTCAACAACCCTTCTATGATCTGATGATGAGAAATGTCTCTTCAAGCTTCTCAGACCTTGTTGTTGTCGGAGAAAGAGTGGAAGCCGGGATAACAAGCGGAAGGATTGGCAACCTCAAAGCTCAACAACCATTGCGAAGTGCAGGTCAAGAGATGGAAGAAGATACTAATGATGCTCATCACGACATACACTGAGGCAATGGGCCACTCCATTAAGAACTGTTGGGCTCTGATCAACACGAAATGGTGAAACTTCAAGGAATAGCCCTGTTTAAGCAACCTTCATTTGTTTTTGCGCTTTGCCCAAAGCCCTGAGGCATATCTTGTAAAGGGCCCACTTTGTTCCCATCTTTTCAATACATCAATGGAAATGCAATTTGAATTTTTCAACTTCCCTTCTTGATACATGGTCAATCCGGGATAAAAAAAAAGTAGTTAAGAAAAATATAAAATAAAATGGTAAAGCAAATGCATAATAATCAAAAATTAATTTTTGTGAAAATTTGAGCAATAAGGTTTTGAGATGAAGTTTGACCATTTTTCTCTATCCAAAAAATATAAAAAAATATTTATCCCTTGCTACCCCTTTTGAGCAAAAAAAAATTTCTTTCAAGTACCCTAAACGAGGATCACCTATACATTGAAGGCTAGCACAATAGTTCATTAAATTTTTGTCTGTTAAAAAAAAGCAAGCAAGCAAGCAAATATCAAATGCAACGTATCAAAACACTTGCAAAAAAAAAATGAATAAAAAATGCAAAAGCAAAACAAGACAATGGTGCTAGCAACCATCCAAGTGCATCTTGGCACTAAAGTCCTTGTTTTCATGAACCCTTATATACTTTTTGAGCCTGAAATATCCTTTCTTTCATAGCCCTTAACCCTTGGCCACGTTACAACCCTAATAAAGTCCATTCTGATCAAAGTCCAATTGCTCATATTTTCTCAAAACTTGATTTTTGGACGAGGAAATCCATATAAACTTCTCGGTGTAGTTGCTTTACCAAAAAAAAGAGAAAAAAAGAATATAAAATAAAATGCTCGCTAGGCTGAAAACCCGAAAGGGCAGTCTAGGCAAAAATTAGAGCGACCCGCTAGGTTGAAAACTCGCAAAGAGCAGCCTAGGCAGAAGTTAGGGTCAAATTCACATACTTGTTAACCCAGACTGTACCTCACAGATCTAAACATAAACCAAGAAGCTAGGGGCAAAAGCTGTGCCTATCATCTACAAGCTTCGCATTCAAGATTTCATTCCAGTTTCAGAACTACACAAGGTGATTCGTGTCCCCTACATAGGTCCTTTCTCACATGGCTAAACGAAAGCCAAAGGGATATTGAAAAGTCTCTATGGATCAAAGTCGTCAATCTAATCCTCCCAAAGGCATTCAAAGCACGAAGCTGAAAATTTGAGGATCCATAAAATGATTTATCAAGGGGCAAATATGCAAACCTAGTGCAGTACAAAGTCAACCATTTGGACAAGCAATCCGACATAAAGTTATCATCCCACGAGTCTAGGGGCGGCATCCTCAAAAGGGATTCAGGGGAATCGGAAAAAAAAGGGTCTTCCAAAGCAAAATAATTCTCATGCATAGCATACCATTCATTGTATCTTGCATAACAATCAATACTTTTGGGTCCCCGACCCACCTTCAAAATCATTTCTCTAAAAAACAAAACAACATTCATGCATACCATTCATTGCATCCTGCATGATCATAATACTTTTGGGTACGACCCACCTTAAAAAAACATTTCTCTAAAAAATAAAAAATTTCATTTCATGCATGGCATACCAGTCATTGTATCTTGCATGATCATCAAAGTTTTTGGGTCCATTGACCCACCCTCTCAAATATCACATACAGTTGGTCTGTTGTTACTCAGTAAGAGCTAGTACTCAACATATTCAATCTATTAGCATGAGTTAGGAACCTGTCCTACACCTTGCTGGGAATCTGACCCAAGCCTTTAGTCGGGAACCTGACCCGCGCCTCGGATCTTCCTCAATAATGGAAATCGATCCACACCTTTTAACAAGAGTTAGGAATCTGACCTACACCTTGTCGGGAATCTGACCCGAATTGTTTCGAGTGACGGAGAAACTCGTACACTGGACGTTCCCCTGCAATAGGAAAACCAGTCCATACTTTAGTAAGAGTTAGGAATCTGACCTATACCTTGCCAGGAATCTGACCCGAACCTATATTGAGTGACAGAGAAACTCATATCGCGGACCTTGCCTAAAATAGGGTAGCCAATCCGTACCTTTTAGCAAGAGTTAGGAACCTGTCCTATACCTTGTTGGGAATCTGACCCACCACCTTGGGAATCTGACCCAAACTTGTGTCGAGTGACGAAGAAGCTCGCACCCCAGACTTACCCTAAGTAGTGAAGTAATCAATACCAAAGATGTGAGGGTTAGGAACCAGACCTATGCCTTACTAGGAATTCACTAGGACGCCAAACCTAGAATCTCCCGCCAATTTTTGTAAGAATCATAGTCAAGCCTATGCCTTACCAGGAATTCACTAGGAATCGAACCTAGAATCTCTCACCAATTTTGTAAGAGTTAGGAACCAGACCTATGTCTTACCGAAAATTCCCTAGGAATCAAACCTAGAATCTCAAAGCAAAGTCGGGAGCCAATCCCGCATCCACCAACAACTTGTTTCGGACAAAATTAGAGTCCTCTATCCTTAATTACCTTTTACAACGAATGCATGAAGACCTTCGAGTAAAATGTAATTAAGGAGGGGCAGCTGTAGTACCCTAATTTTGTCCAGCCTTTTTATTTAATTAATAGTAATAGTTGTTGTAGTAATAAATAATAATAATATTTTTTGGTCTTGCAATGACAAAGAAAAGAGGAAAAGAAATGAATAAAAGAAAATGAGAAAGGGTTGCAAATAGTAATACAGGGTGGTGCAATTAACGGTTTGCTAATGAGCAACATGTCACCGCCCAAAGGCCCCGCACTGTAGAGCCCAATCCCTGCTACGCACACCCCCATTTCATCCACATGCCCCCTTGCGCACCTCTCACCCTCTGTTACTCAGCCGCGCCTTCCCTTCTCTCTACCCTATCTCCACTTCTCTCTCCAATTCCCTTCTATCTCTCCACCTCTCTCTTCCTCATCTTATCTTCTCAAAACCCTAAACCTAAAAACTCTTCCAAGCTCTCTCCTTTCTCTCCCAGTCGCGGCGCAAGTCTCCCCCTTTTTCCCCCATTTTCGCACCTTATCTTATAACCAACATCCAAACCCCAACCTTGATCCCACCAAATCCGAATCTCAACCCTTCAAAAAGACTCCATTTTTCCGGTTCATCTTTTCAAATACGAAGATGGAGCAGAGCAAAGAAGGGTCATGAATTTATGCCCAAGAAAATCGGCCTCAGAAATAGGAGGGAGTATCCTAATCTCTATCTCTTATCCTTATCTTTTCCTACTAACTTGTGTTTTCGATTCGTTTTTTCAGGGATTAAAATGAGAAGATCGGGTGTGAAGGGGCTCCCTCTTGAAGGCTATAAATACCCACCTTCGGGGCTACGAAAAGGCACGCAGGGAGGAGAGAGAGCAATTTTTGAAGAAAAGACTGAAGAATAGAGAAAAAAAGAAAAAGAGAGATCTAAAAATATAAACACTTTTTTTCTTTTCTAGAGTTTCAGTTTCTTTTCTGTAATTCGATCAGTTCTTTGAGATAACTATAACTGTGTTTTTATCTTTCTTTTTTCCTTCGCTCCAAGTTGCTACCATTCCTATTTCTGTACGATTGTGTATGTAAAAGATTGAATCTTGAGATCTAATACATCATTATCTTCATTATCTGTGCTTCTTTCTGATTTTGTATTTTATTTTTAATTTTTATTCTTTGATGTATGATAGGGTTAATTTTGTTTTTTTACATAGTTTTATTCAAAATCTATATATTCCTCTAAATTCTACGCCAATATTTTCTGTTCAGTAAAAGGGGTAAATAAAAAAAGGTTATTTCTTTTGATTCTTGTAAACTTGTTTTTTACCTATTATTGTTATTGTTATTAAATTTAGTGGCAAAAATGCTTCCTTTTATTTCTTAATGAATTATAGGAGAAATAGTATTTAACATGAGTATTTAAATTAATTACTATCATTACTATAACTAATAAAGAAAGTTCTATTTTTTTCTTATAAAGGAGACATTTTTAAATCTGATTCAAATTAACAATTTTGGCATTAGATCGATTATTTAGCTTTAAGGTAAAATAAAGGTTAATATTTCTCATTTACGATCTGTTTGTAGAAATCTTAGACTCATGCTTTTCTTTATAAAATAATTCTTGATAAGGCAAACATGTTTTTTTAAACAATTAAAGGTACCATTTTTATGGACGTTTTAGGGGTGCTAATACCTTCCCTATGCGTAACCAACTCCCGAGCTCAAAACCTGGTTCAAAGACCTTTTTTTTTCATTAAATTCAAAAATATTCAAAAAATAGGTTTTCTAATGTTTCCTATAAAAATAAAATATTGGTGGCGGCTCCATTTAAATTTTGGTGTGGTTGCCACAGATACAAAGAAAAGAAAAAGCAAGAAGCTACGTCATATATTTCTGTCCAGAATCAGTCCCTTACAATTTCATGAAATAAAACTGAAATAGCAAATTCAACAATGGAAAAGAAGAAGACTGAACCTGATTATTGATCTCCTATAGGAAAGACACCGAATAGAAAATTATAGGGAAAAAGAAGAAAAAAAGGAACCTAAAAAAAACTAGAGTGTTTATTTTCTACTCTCTCTCACTCCTCCATGCTTCGGCCGATTCCTCTTCTTGCTCCTCTAGCCTCTCTTTGTTCTTCTTTTGATCCGAATCGCTCTCCTCTTCTGTTTGGATCCCGAAAACTCTCTCCTTTTTCTAGTCAGCTTGCATCTCCTTTTATAAGCTTCAATCGTCGTTATCATCTGCGAAATAGAAGGGGCATCAAGTCAGTTAAATGAAACAAATAATAATAATAATAATAATAATAATAATAATAATAATAAAAAGAGATAAATCTTCCCTTGTAATCCAAAATCAAGTTTGAATAATGAGGGAAGGCTTGCATCTTTCCTTCTTCTTCTGTAAGATAAGGTTAGGGTTTGGTTTGTTGGAAGGGAAGGAGATAAGGAAGGGGCAGAGGCGAGATTAATGGATGATAGGATGGAGGCCGTAAATGGGGGAGAGATAGGGGAGGTAACCGCGGCTGAGAGAAGTTGAATGGGAAGAAGAAATTAGGGTTAGGGTTGGAGATAAGATGAGGATGACGAGAGAGAGAGAGAGAATGAGGGAGAAAGGGCAAAAATGAAGGGGGAGGGAATCTGTGTGTGTGCTATGACCGAGTAGTGAGGGAGAATGAGGGAAGAATTAGGTTTCTTAGGGTTAGAGGGAATTGGGCTTAAGTGGAGGTATGATGGGCTTGGGGGCGTGTGAAGGGAAAATGAGAGGTGCGGGTAGCAAGAGGGAGACCTGAGGCACGTAGGGAGTGCATGCGTGGGCTGCTAGGTGAGGAGTATTAGGCTGGGTTGGGTTGCTGTTAGCACCCGCAGTGTTTGCTGTTTTTACCCCTTTAACCTTTTTTTCCTCCTTCCTTTTTCTTTTTTTTTTCCAAAACCAAAAATATCATAATTATTTATTATTATTTATTTAACATTATTATTACTAAATTAATAAGCAAAAATAAAGTTTAAGAAAAAAAAGCTGGACAAAATTAGGGTACGACATTAGTTAAGTAGTGTAGGCTGCACAAGTTGATTAAAGTAGCGGTGCATCAATCAATGAATAAAAAAACATCGTTCGATTGGACAAACATAAAATGAACGGTTTAGATATGTTATTGGCAACGGATAAAGAACTTCTAAACCATTATGGTTGATTATTGCCCTGAGGTCCCCTATAAGTACAATAGTCAACAAGCTGGGGGAATTTACAGAAGTAGAAAAACCAATCCACAACCGATGTGAAGTTACGAAATCAAGATTAGGGAAATGAGATTTTGTAGATCTAGAAGTAAGACAAGTTCAAAAAAGGGGGAAAAATTAGAGAGATCAAGGAATTGAAAGGAAGTTCACGAGAAAATGTAGAACTAGTAGAGGAAAACAGCAGAGAAGTGAAGGAGACGAATTCGACGCGTGTGGTTGGCGAGGGTCAATGAAATTCCATAAACATGAATTGAGGTGCTATGTAAAAGAACAATCAAATCCAAAAACCCTAGATCGAAAAAAGGTTATCTGAGGCACAAATTTTGGAAAACAGGGATTAAAGCAGAGTTTGCCGGAGCCATGAGTGAGAGAGAGAGAGATAGCTTCTCCACCTCCGATGTGTTCGAGATCGAGAGCTTCCCCACCGCGACACAATCAACACATCCTACATCCACCTCCCATCCCCGCCTTGACTCCCCACAATCTTCGGGCTTTTGCTGTCAACGACGATTCCCTGCACCAAATCCGTAGCTGCACACTCATAGTTCTCGAACACACACACATCCGTCGTCATTTGCATAGGAAAACCTAGTTGGGAGCTGCTATGAGACAATTATAAAAATGGAAAAATTGGTGAGAGGTAGAGAGTGAGTCGAAAGATGTCGCTTGTGGAAGCAAGAAGCGCTGATATTGTTGATGTTGGAACTGCCATCTTTGTGTTGATGGTGCTGGGAATGAGACAATGGAGATGATAAAGAGCAACTTGCGATTGGGAAAAAACATAGATGCCCTCATATTTCATTTTTATTTTTATTTTTTTATTACGTTTTTACTATTTGGATCTGCCCCATATTGGGCATGTTTGACAAGTAACTAATAAAACAAAGGACTCCACTTTTATTTACTATAACCTGGACTGACTTACATTTACAGGTATTTTTATCTTGTGTAGCTTACACAACTTAGTCATGTTGTGTGTGGTAGACTGCGCCACATGACAAAAACTGGTTCACTTATTCAAAATTATTTTTCCGCCAAAAACTGTTTTTCCCCTACAAAAGGCCAATTTCTTTATATTTTCATGCCACATGTTTTTTTCCTCGAGACTCGTGCTTTTGTACGGATTCACTACTGCTACTTGGTTTTGGTTAGGGTGGGCAAATCTACTAATTTTTCCATGCAAGACAACTCCTCTTATAGCCTTAGATATAATGGTTTTTTGTTGAGTGGCTGTGATTTTTGAAGGGCTACTCTTTAGACCCACCCTTCTAAATGCTTAGGTAAATTATTATAAGGTCCTTGTACTAAAGTAAAATTTGTGCTCCTTAATTTTTGTTATTTATACATAGACCCTATTTTTTTATCATCATTTTTCTAGCCGAACGTTTTTTATGCTATAATTTTGTCCCTGTCGATTTAAATACATATATTTATTTATTTTCTAGTTATGTTTATGTATCAATCGTTGTCCTGTTTTTGATATATTATTTTAAATTTATATTTTATATTTGATTAGCCTGTGATTTAATTTGTTAATAAAGCAAATTCCTTATGTTGTTATTTTTATTATGTTTGTCTATTGATTAATTATAACTAAAAGTTTTATATTTTAAATTGTTTCCATTTTAGGTCATTTTGTAATATAGAAATATTTTTTAATCATTACCCATAACAATTAATTAATAATGCGGGAATATAATGTCAAAATGTTAAACCATAATTAGCTACATCAATTACAATGTTACGGGATTGAATTTCGTAATAGTTGAAATATTATAAAGTTTAATTTTTCTAATGTGTTAACCATTTATCTTGTTAGTTGATTGAATTGATTGTGCTGACCAATTAATTAATGAAATTTAAAAATTTTAATATGTTATAGGTTACTATTTAAGTTATTTGATAATTTTTTTTTGTCCATCTGATTAGCTAATGGGTCATCTAACATTCGCATTGTGGGCTTATGA
This sequence comes from Calophaca sinica, assembly GCA_037113605.1. Taxonomy (NCBI): domain Eukaryota; kingdom Viridiplantae; phylum Streptophyta; class Magnoliopsida; order Fabales; family Fabaceae; genus Calophaca; species Calophaca sinica. The sequence continues at coordinate 120,170,369 of CM073731.1, forward strand.
TGTTCATTTTGACCCAATGAGAAGCACCTCCCCGGCGTGCTGCTTTGTCCCGTTGCCGCAACGTTGAATATGGAAATTTTTTGGGAGAATGAATATGATGACTCAGCAGCAACGTAGGGCATACTATACTTAGGGGTGGGCAGATATCCGAAACCCGACCTGAACCTGGCCTAACTAAACAGAAATGGAAGATCGCGGGCGGGTCGAAATGGGTACGCCGGTGGGGCGAACGGGTCTAAGTGGGTTGAAGTGGGTTGGTTCAGTTCGTCTAATGATAACCAGCGGAACCCGAACCCGACCGGCCCATTCTTATGCGAATTTTTTTTTTCACCGCGAATATGCCTGCTTAGTGAGACTGAGAGGTGACGAAGCCCACTCTCACTTCACTCGCTCTCATTTTCTAACCCTAGCACAGCAGAGCCAAAGCGCAGCTCTCCCCCTCACCTCAATAATCGAAACCCTAGCAGTGGCGCCATTCGCTTCCCTTCCTCGTTCATTCTTCTATTATCTTCCTCCTTCCTTCTTCCATTCCCTTCCTTGATTTTCACTACATCTTCGTCTTGAAACACAATAGGTCGCTTATGATTTCTGTAACTAACATCTTCAGCGACGTTTGGGAATGGCAATGGCGTTTGGGACAGCCTTAAAGGTTAGGTTTTTTTTTTGCAAGAAGGTTTATGTTTTATTTCTTGTTTTCTATGGTTTTTTTATTTTCATTTTCACTAACTGTGGTTGATTGTGGATATATTACAAAACGAGCTTAGGGTTTGTTGATTGGGATAGCTCCAAAGGTTTAGGATTTTTTTTTCCTCGTTGTGTGTCCTTTTCAATTTCTTTTTTTGTCTGTTTTTTTAATTTTCATTTTCACTAAATATTGTTGGTTGTCAATATTACAGAACGAGGTTAGGGTTTGTTCATTGGGACAACCTTGAAGGTTAGGGTTTTTATTTTCATTTTCTAGCTTTGTTCATTTTATAGTTTATTTTTGTTTGATTTTGATTATTTTCACTAACATCATGATTTTGTTGTAGGCATTTTGATTTTGTTGGAGCAAGCAAGTGGTAAGGAAGGAGAAACTGGACTTGTGAGTTGGAGGCTTAGAGGAACATTTGAGTTGGAGGTTTGTGTGATTATTGTGTCCTTATGTGATTATTGATTGTGTGTTTCTGGATAAATGACTGAAATTGTATGCTTTTGGTTCTGAGTTTTTGATGTGTTTATGCTTTAAAAGGTTTTGTATTATAAGGCTATGTATGCTGAGTTGTATTCTGAGTTGTATGCTGAGTTATATTATAGGGTTTATTGTATGCTGAGTTTTATTCTGAGTTGCTGAATGTGTTTAAGGTCTATGCATGATTAGTCAATTTGTTAATTACATTGTATGCTTTTGGTTCTGAGTTGTTGATGTGTTTATGCTTTTAAAGGTTTTGTATTATAAGGCTATGTATGCTGAGTTGTATTCTGAGTTGTATACTGAGTTGTATTCTGAACTTGTATTATAGGGTTTGTTGTATGCTGAGTTGTATTTTGAGTTACTGAATGTGTTTAAGGTCTGTGCATGCTTAGTCAATCTGTTAATTAAATTGTATGCTTACTTGCTCATGTGTATGCTTATATGCTCACTTGATAATATGCTTACTGTTCTTGTATGCTTACTGCGAGTTGTGGTCTTGTATGCTTCTATGATCACTGTTCTTGTATGCTTACTGCCAGTTCTGCTCATATGTATGCTTATATGATCACTTGATGGTATGCTTACTTATCTGATCATGCTTATATGTATGATTATTGTTACAATTAATTGGTTTAAACTTACACTTAGTTAAAATTAGTTTAAACTTGTAACAGAACTTAAACTTTAAAAATTTAAACTTAGATTAAAACTAAAACTTAAATATTAAATGTTATACATAAATGTTAAACTTGAAATGTTAAATGTTAAACTTAAATGTTATAATTGGTTCAGCCCTGCAAGTTGAGAACATGGTTTAAGGACTTAATAATGTAGTTGGCAGTTTTTGACTGCGACTTCTTCATTGTTTAAGTGATGGAACTGTCTCGTCAAAAACTGCCTTCTATGTTAACATCACAAACCGTGAGTCAATCTACAGAAGCTGCCCATACCATTCCAAATTCTGCACCAAATGTAGGAGTTGGAAGTGGAGCACAACATAATGAACAGGCAGCGGCTGCAATAGTCGCAGCTGGTGCTGAAGCTAATGCTCCTCTTCCTCCTCTTGCAAAGAGAAGAAAACCAAATGCAAATGGTTCCCGGAGAACTTCTGTTGTCTGGGACCACTTCAATAAACTACCTGATGAAAGAAAACCAACGGCAGCTTGTAAACACTACCATAAAAGGTATTTGTGTGACACAAATAAACATGGAATATCGAACATGCTAGCTCACTTGAAAGTCTGTGCCAAGTATCCATATGCTTTGATCAGTGACCCTAATCAAATAACCATTGTGTTTCCCAGTGGAGAGAACACTGGTCTAGCTTCTGCAAGCACTAGATTCAATGTTCAAGCCCTGAGAAAAGCATTGGTTGTTTTTATCATCGTAGATGAACAACCTTTTAGGGTTGTGGAAGGTGAGGGTTTTAATTATTTTTGTAAAGCAATGCAGCCACAATTCACAATCCCATCACGGCGTACAGTTGCCAGGGATTGTTTTCAAATATACCTTGATGAAAAATTGAGGTTGAAAGCCTTCTTTAAGTCTGATTGCATTAGAGTGGCACTAAACTGCTGAATCTCTGTCCAGAATCTAAATTATTTGACCCTCACAGTACATTTTGTAGATAATGAATGAAAATACTAGAAACAGATTATTAACTTTGCTGTAGTCCCCAACCATAGAGGGGATACTGTTGGTAAGAAAGTAGAGGAGGTTGTAAGAGACTGGGGACTTAGGAATGTGTCTACAATCACGGTTGACAATGCTTCATCAAATGATGTGGCTGTATCATATTTAAAGAGGAAATTTAAAAATATGAATGGGCTGATGTTGGACGGGGATTTTTTCCATGTTAGGTGTTGTGCACATATACTAAAATTAGTGGTAAATGATGGATTAAAAGACTTGCACAGTTCTATTTTCACCATTCGGACTGCTGTTAGATTTGTAAGGTCTTCACCACCTAGGGCTGCTAAATTTAAGGGTTGCATAAAGTTTGCTGGAATTACATGTTAGAAACTTTGTGTCTTGATGTTCCTACAAGGTGGAACTCCACTTATTTGATGTTAGATGATGCCGAGAAGTTTCAGGCAGCATTTGAAAAGCTTGACGAAGAAGATTCAAACTACAAAGATTTCTTTGGGTTAATGGTCCTCCTAGTAAGACTAATTGGGAGAATGTTCGTGTTTTTGTGTCCTTTTTGAGGATTTTCTATGAGGCTACTAAGGTTTTTTCAACATCACAAGAAATGAGCTTATATGTTGCATTTCATCAATTGTCTTCAATATATTGTGAGCTGAAAAATTCTTCTATGAACCTGAACACTATTTTGGTCACCATGGGGTTTGAAATGAAGAAGAAGTATGACAAATATTGGGGTAGTGTTGCGAACATAAATCAATTTCTTTATTTTGGTGTTATTTTTGATCCCCGGTATAAGTTGAGATTTGTGGAATGGTATTTTAAGGACATGTATGGTAAAGAGTCTGACTTTACAAAAGAGCTGTCCACCTCTTTATAAAAGGGAATGTATATTTCCTTAATTTCAACAAGTACAATTGTGCAGTATTTATAATATACTGACAGCAACATATTTGTGCTGATTTGATCGAGATTGAGAGATGAAATCTCCCTCATTAAATGCAAATAATTGACAGTATAGGACAGCTAATTACAGAGGTGTAAGCATAAGAAACACATGCTATAATTCTACTTATGGAAGCTATTAATGACAACATCAATATGAATCAATGTTGAATCAATTTCTGTCAATGCTCGGCTGATCTTGCTTATGCTCGGCTGATCTTGCTTTTGGTCTTTGACTATCTATTACGCCCCCTCAAAATTGGGTCACCATCTATGACTCCAATTTTGTCTCTTAGAAGATTGAATCTTGCTCTTTGGAGTGGTTTGGTAAGCACATCAGCAAATTGGTCCTTGGTAGAGATGTGAGCTACCCTTAGCTTGCCCATTTGAACCATTTGTCTCACAAAGTGATAATCAAGGGCAATGTGTTTCATTCTAGAATGGAATACTGGATTTGAACAAAGATAAGTGGTGCCAATATTGTCACAAAAAAGGGAAGGAATCTGAGGCTGCAGGCCGAGCTCACCAAGCAAGTTAGTTAACCACATAACTTCAGTAGTATTTGCCACGCACCGGTATTCCGCGGTGGAGGATCCGCAATCGTTCTTTGCCTCTTTGAAAGCCATGATACAGGATTTCCACCAAGGTAAATGATAAAAGCTGAGGTGGATGTCCGGTCATCTAGATTGCCCCCCCAATCCGCATCACTATATGCTTGAAGTTGGAGATGAGCGGGTTTCTTCAAGTGCAGGCCATGGTTCATAGTGAACTTGAGGTACCTTAGTACACGCTTGAGCTGCTGAAAATGGATTTGGGACGGTTGATGCATGAATTGAGTCAGCTTATTGATTGGAAATGATAGGTCTGGTCTTGTTAAGGTGAGATATTGTAGAGCACCTGTAATGCTGCGAAACAACTTTGATTCTGCAGCAGCCGAGCCATCATGGAGCTTGAGTGGTGTAGTTGGACAGAGGGGGGTAGTGGTAGGCTTTGCTCTAGCCATGTTGAACTTCTCTAACAGTTCCCGGATGTATCCATGCTGTGAGAGGAAAAGACCATCTTTTGTAGGTATGAGTTCAATGCCAAGGAAATAGTGTGGAAAGCCAAGGTGTTTAATTGAGAATTTTGTTGAAAGTTCTGCCATAAAGAGGTTAAGGAACTGAATTTTGTTCCCTGTTAGCAGAAGGTCGTCAACATAGACTAGGAGATATGCTTGGACACCTGGCTTATCATAGATGAACAAAGAAGGGTCAGTGAGACTAGTCTTGAAACCATAGTGTAGAACAAATGCCTTGAGGGATTGATGCCATGCCCGTGGTGCTTGCTTTAAACCATAGATGGCTTTCTTAAGTTTGCATACATGATGTGGATATTCAGGGTGAACAAAGCCAGGGGGTTGTTGCATGTATACATCTTCAGATAGGCTACCTTGTAGGAAGGCATTGTTGACATCCATTTGATGTAATGACCAGCCACGAGCTAAAGCAATTGTGAGAACCACTTTAATTGTTTGTGGTTTAACAACAGGTGCAAATGTCTCCTTGAAGTCAAGTAGGGCAATCGAGTGTACCCTTTGCTACAAGCCTTGCCTTGTATCTTGCAATGCTTCCATCTGGATTTCTTTTGATCCTGAATAACCACTTGCAGCCTACTAAATTAGTAGTGGATGATCTAGGCACCAAGGTCCAAGTGCCATTGCTCATTAAGGCATCAAATTGAACAAGCTTTGCTCGTGAGGCATTTTGAGAGCCTTTGTGTGATGGTGGAAGGCTCAAGATTCTCGGGAGAGAATGATGTGTAGTGGTGAAGGCTCTCTTAGGCTTGAAAATATTATTTTGAGACCTGGTTGTCATGTTATGGCTGGGTTTGATTATTAGAGATTGAAACAGGAAGAATTATGCGAGTTGAATTGTTACACGATTGTGGAAGTGGAAGAACACCTGGAATTACGGTCAATCTGCTAGGAACCACTTCAGTCTTTGCGAGGTGGGTTTTACGTGGTAGGTTGTAGAGTAGTTCTTTGCGAGTGTCTTGTTGTATAGGATTTTGTGTGGCGAGGCCTGGTTGTGGAGGATTCTGATTGAATGAGGTGGGGATGAGGGTGTGAGGTGAGGTGTCAATGATCTGAATAAAGTTTGGAGGGTTGGAAGAGGGAACTAAGGTTTGAAATGGAAAAGAATCCTCTATGAAATTGACATGCCTAGATACATAAACCCGATTTGAGGTAGGCTCAAGGCATAGGTATGCATGTTGTGAGTTTGAATAGCCAAGAAAAATGCAAGGAAGAGACCTTGGTTGGAGTTTGTTTTTAGTATATGGTCTCAACCATGGAAAGCACAAACAACCAAAGGAGTGCAACTTGGTGTAATTGGGCTGCTTGTGGAACAAGATCTCAAATGGAGTTTTCATGTTAATTGTGGGAGTGGGCATCCTATTTATGAGAAATGTGGCTGTGGTAAATGCAAATGACCATAAATGGGAGGGTAATTTGGCATGAAGTAAGAGAGCTCTACCAGTTTCAACAATGTGTCTATGTCTTCTTTCAGCTATGCCATTGATTTCAGGGGTATGGGGAGGTGTGGTAAAGTGAGAGATACCATGAGTTGCTAGGAATGTTTTTAGTTTAATGAACTCCCCACCATTATCAGAAAAGAAGGAGACAATAGGCAGACCAAAAAATTTCTCAACAATAGACTTGAATTGGATAAAGATAGTGAATACATCTGACTTATTTTTCATTGGGTACAGCCATACATATTTGGAAAAGTGATCAACAAAGACTACATAGTATAGGTAGCCATCTAATGATCTAATTGGTGCTGGTCCCCAAACATCAGAGTAAATGAGCTCCAAGGGTCTACTACTAGTCATATGTTGATTTGAGAAAGGAAGTTTGTGACTCTTGGCACACTGACAGGAGCTACATTCATGAGATGTTGGCAACTTTATTGGAACATGAAGACTGTTGGCCAGATGTTTCATAATTTTGAAAGAAGGATGTCCTAGTTTATGGTGCCATGTGGTGGTGGATTGGATGCTTGTGGTAAGTGCTTGAGGTGATTGGTGGCTGATGGATGGATTGTGGAGGTGATAAAGGTCTTGTTTAAGTGGTCCTTGCATCAGTGCCTGGCCCGACTTCAAATCCTTCACAACAAAACAATTAGGAAAAAATTCAACTGAGCAATTATTAGTTTGACAAAGTTTGGAAACTGATAGTAAGTTGGATTGAATATTCGGTACACACAAAACTTGGTTAAGGTAAAGTGGTTTATTGTGTATGAAAAGAAGTGTGACCGGTGTGGGTGATTGTCAAACTGAGCCATCACCAGCGGTTACTTTGTCCGAACCTGGTAAGGATTAGCCAAGGTCATTTGAAGATCCTGTGCAATATGATGAGATGCACCAGTATCCATGATCCAGCTTGAGTTATGAGTTGCTGGTTGATGAGAGGCAATGTTGGCTGCTGGCCTGTTGCCATTCCTCCTTGAGTATCCTCTGATTTTGTAGCGATTGGCGGGCTATATGGCCAGGCTTGTTGCGAAATTGACATATGACTTTGTTCTCCATATGCGATCTTGGTGCGTGATCGATGGTTCTGAAATGGTGCCTCTGTGACTGATTTTTATTGCGTGCTGCAGTATTTGCAGTAGCAACAAGTGGATATGTGGCTTGTGGTTGATCACGTTGCAAAACTGACTCATGATCCATGAGTTTTTCATGAAGCTCAGCAAAATAGATTGGATTTTCCCTGCTGCGAAGAACAGCTGCAATGTCATGGTACTCATTGTTGAGACCATTGAGAGTATGTATGACCAAATCGGTTTCATCAAGAGGATGGTCAATGATGGCTAACTCATCTGAAATAGCTTTAATACCTTGAAGATATGTGGCCATTGGTGAGTGCCTTTGATAAAAGTGGAGATTTTGTGTTTGAGTGTCATTACTCGAACTCTAGACTGTTGGCATACATGGTCTTGAGGGTATCCCATGCTTCTTTGGCTGTTTGTGATGGCAAGATGTGTAACATGAAAGAGCGATTCTTGATGAGACAATTGCATGAATAATGAGCTGATCTTGCCTCACCCAGTGTGTAAATTCTGGGTTGGCAGTGGGTGGTTCAGTGGCCAAGGTTTTGGCAGGGCAGGTTTTGGTGCCGTCAATGTAGCCAAGAAGATCATAGCCGGTTAAGAGAGCTAGGAACTGAATTCTCCAAGCTGAGAAATTATCGCCATCAAGCTTGATGTGCAATTGAGAACTGGCATTGAGAACAACCAGTTTGCTGTCTATGGCTGCAGGCATGGAAGACATGGTGTTTTAGGATCGAGAAAAAAAATAGCCGCTGGGCTTCAATAGCTCTTTGATACCATAAAAGGGAATGTATATTTCCTTAATTTCAACAAGTACAATTGTGCAGTATTTATAATATACTGACAGCAACATATTTGTGCTGATTTGATCGAGATTGAGAGATGAAATCTCCCTTATTAAATGCAAATAATTGTCAGTATAGGACAGCTAATTACAGAGGTGTAAGCATAAGAAACACATGCTATAATTCTACTTATGGAAGCTATTAATGACAGCATCAATATGAATCAATGTTGAATCAATTTCTGTCAATGCTCGGCTGATCTTGCTTTTGGTCTTTGACTATCTATTACTTTAAAGGCCAATTTGTTTAAGATATATGGCAGTTATAAGAAATTCTATGATCTAAAAAATAGTTCTGGGTAGTCCTCTTCTAGCTCAACAATAGGAGTTTCCCAAGCTCAAACACCTTTAGTTGCTGAAATTTCAGCATCACAAGCAAGGGCTAATGCTTTTATGCAGCACTTGAAGGAAAATGATTCCATTGACAAACAAAATGAGCTTGAGAGACACTTAGTGAGGCAAACATAAATCAAACTGAAAAATTTGATATTCTTATTTGGTGGAAACATAACTCATCAAGGTACACCATATTATCCACTAAAGTAAGATATCTTACGACCACACCAGTATCTATAATGGCATTAGAGAGTGCTTTCAGTGCAGGATGGAGGGTTGTAGACACATTTAGAAGCTCTCTTAAGCCAGAGATGGCTGAGGCTTTGATTTTTACTCAAAATTGGTTGAGGCCTTCCATCTTCCAATTCAAAGATCTCCAACTCAATGATGATTATGAAGTGGCTGAGAGTATTGTGACAGGTAATATTTTCATGCATTATTTGCCTATGAAATTCTTTAGAATTTGTGTCTTTGTATGATGATTAACTTGATTCTATTTTTTTTTTGAATATGCACTAGATTTTGAAGGAGCTAGAACTGGAACAATAGCTGGAGCTGGCCCATTATCTTAATCACAGCCATCGGGCTGTGATTGATAAAATAATAAGTCTGTGTTCCTTAAATTACTGTAGTTTATATTAATAAATACTACAATATGTTTTTAGACGTGTTCTGATATATTTTGTTCAATTTTCTGCAGTTTAAACACTTTTTGCTTTTTTTGGATCATGCGTGTCTCATGACTGAAATTAGGATTCAAATCCTAGTGGCTTTTTGCTTTTTTGACTACTAAAGAAACTTGTTAACACACCTACTGGACTAGATGAATTTGTATTACGTGAAACAGTTAAGTCCTTTAAACTATTGAATCCGTTGCTCTTTTATAACATGCCAGTTTTGTCGTAATTTCATCAAATTTGTTGCTTATGTCTCTTGGTTTATTTGTAGGGGGTTGAGAAGTGTTGTTGCTGTTGTATCTTTGTGATGGACTTGGTTAGGGGGAAATTATGCTTCAGTTTGACAGCTTGTATATGTAACATAATTTGTGTTTTTTTTTTTAAACTTCTATAGCATATGTCATCTTTTCTCATTTGGTAACATGTTTTATTTTCTCGAGTCTCTGATGTGAAAATGAGATTGCTAATGTGAAAATGAGATTGCTCAACATCATTCCAAGTTCAAAGATAAAGAAGATAAACCTCCTTTAGTGGTAATATATCACAAATTGTTAACAAACCAGATCTGTTAAGGACCTTAGAAATATACTGTTAATATATCACAAATTCTAATGTCCTTTAGTGATGAAGAAGATAATCTACATATCATAAATCTGTTGCTCATGTCTCTTGGTTTATTTGTAGGGGGTTAATTTAATGAAGTGTTGTTGTTGCTGTTGTATCTTTATGCTGGACTTGGATAGAGGGGAAATTATGCTTCTGTTTGACAGCTTGTGAGTGGTAACATAATTTGTTGTTTTACTTCTATAGTAAATGTCATCTTTTCTCATTTGGTAACATGTTTTATTTTCTTTGTAGTCTGATGTGAATGTGAGATTGCAAATGGCTTAGTCCAAGTTCAAAGATAAAGAAGATAAACCTCCTTTAGTGGTATATACATGCCTCCCTTTCACAACTCTGTCTCCCTCTTTGTTTATGTTTGTATTTGTTTTATGCATAATAGCGGCAAGACGAGCTCTCCCATGCTTGTCTTTTTGCATTTCTATTGCGCTATAATATGTATTATTTATCGTGCTTTGTTGTTTAACTAACCAAAAAAACATATATGTTTAGTGTGTGAAATCGCCAAAATAAGACATACATGCACAATCGCCAATTCCAATCTATCTTGCTTGTTGGGTCTAGAAACGATGGAGAAGCTTTATAAATTTCTCTGTTTTTTGGTACAAATTTTTATAAATTTCTATAGCAAGTTAAATACAAAACAAAGCAAAATACTATCAGAGGATATATGAAGCAACACATGTACATATGAAATGGTGTGTTATTTAACCTTTCAATTCTTCACCTCTAAGTTTACTGCTTAGTGGTCACCTTTGAATGGCAAATAAAAGTAACACACCAATTTGTTCAATGCATCACATTGCTCCCTTAAAGATGTTCCACCACCTCACAGAAACATCAACTGCTACCATCGCTTACACATTTTGTCACCCAATCATTCTTTTATTTCTCGACCCTTTTGTGCTTGCTCTCTATAATTTAGAAGCCTTCAATTAGCACGGAAAAAAATATGAATATTTGTCAACAGTTTTATAACTAAGAAAATACATTTCTTCAACATAAAACATTATCAAAACAAAGAAAATTATGCATAAAAAATTCATGGAAGCATGTTCTAATAACCTCAGAAAAACTAAACTTGGATAGAATCCACCCTGCCACCACACGCAACATAGCCTGCAAGTTATGCAATCACTCGGATTCTTAGAGTCCTTCAAGCTCGGTGACTTTCGGGAGTCCCAATCTCCAACTTCGCCCAAGTATATTCATACCCCAGTAACCTCCTCCAGATAATTCTTCACTTGGCAAAACCATCAAATCAGGGAACTTGTTGAACATATCATTGGAGGCCTTGTTGGTAAAATGTTCTACTTCAATTTCATGTCGTACATATGGAACTAAACTGCAACTCATTCTCTAGCATGTATGTTTCATATGTCTAGGAAGATGCTCAAAATACCAAAAATAAAAAGTTCATAAAGCTTTGTGTAAATAATTTTATTACTTCCCACATCAACAAGTAAACCTACCAACATTTTCAAGTACAATATCAGTTTATATACCTTACCAACATCAACAGGCATACCAGTGGATGAAATAGTAACAAAATTGGATACTTTCATAGGTCCCACACCAGCTCCTAGAAATCATTAAATATAAAAAAACAACACTATCATCCAAATAGGAACCAACCTTTAAAAAAAAACGGAGACAATGTAACTATTGCTGAAAAATAAGATTTGCAAAGTGCTTAATTGTTATCAAAGCATGGGAAACTTGGTGGAATGTTGCTTTTATTACATTGGGAATCACTTCATTCCACCCTTTATTTTATGTATCAATGACATCCTTTGGCACATTTTAAGGGTTCTGGAAAACCAGTTGACTATGGTCAACCAATTTTACTTGAGGCTTACTTGGATATATCAGGTATTTAACTTTTATATAATTGAATACTCCAACATAAATTTTTGTTTTAGTCCTTTTTTGAAAAAAAGACTTACGTAGGATTTTTCAATAATCCTGCCTGCCAACGAAGGGGAAAGCAAAATAGAAACTAAAAAAGATTTCATGCTAAAAGATGAAGAAACAATTGAGGAAGAAGGATAATATACAAACCTGGGGTGCTCCATCGTTCTGCTTTGTGGAAATATAATACGATAATAAGATCACCAAAACTTTTAAAGCCCATCGATATGTTCAACCAAAAAGCCCAAGATATATACTCACCGATTCCCCTGGCCTTCCCCTTCTCCCTCCATACCAGCCACCAACATATCCACAACCCCTCATCTTTTTTCTCCCTTTTCCTCTCGCCCTCCTGGTCTCTCATCTCTCACCCTCTCTTATATTTCTGTGTTTCGTTTTTTCCCCTTTTCTTTGATGATGGAGCGGTCCTATCCCCACTCCCATAAATTACAATTACTTATTTCTTTGGAGCTTTGGAGGCAAGGGCAAAAATAGATAAAAAATTAGGACACCAAAAAACAGTTATCAATATGTGTTCTCTTCATATATTGTTATAGATTATTGTGAAGGTTTACATAAGTTGTAACTGTGAATAAAGGATTTTAATTTATTCTCTTAACATGTTCACAGGTGCAAGTAGAAGTGTATCAAATTGGAAGGACCGTACTTAATGTAATTTGTATATTTATTCACATGTCAAGTAGAAGTGTAACAAGAAGTTGTGTTGTTGGTTTATTGTTGAAGCTGTTAAAGTATACTTATTCACATTAAGCTGTTGTGATTGTAGTTTATTGTTTAAGTTGTTAAGTACTAATCTATTATTAAATTATTGTGTTGGTAGTTTATTAAATGATTTGACCAGCTTAAACAATTAGTTTGAACAGAAGATTTGTGTATGTTTTTTAATTGAATGATTTGAGTTTGTTGAATTTTTATTGAATGATTTGAACAACACAGTTAGTATGCTGAATATTTGATTTTGAACATTGGCCCAATCCTAGAAAATTAACTTTTGTCAAAATAAAAATATAACAAGAAAAAGGCTAAGAAACCTTATTGGGCTGAAATTTAAACCCGGCTCCAACATAGGCCCAAACCGCTTGAACCCAACCAACCCAACTGAAAACCGACCAATTTGAAAACCGACCAATCCATAGACTGTCTTGGAAGGAATTGGGCCTCTTATATGCAACCGCGTGTTCGGCCAGATTGGGATTTTTGGGCCCGAAGCCACCCGCCGTCCAGCCCTAGGGCATAGTATAATGTAGAAACTAATTTAACCTATCATTTATTTTTGTCCTTTGTTTATGAGTTAAAGTATTGTTGTTTTTTCTATGGGACAATGTTTTTAAGAACAATAATTGTACTTGTCTGACGTTATTTGTCTGAGCACTGCATTAAACATACGGTTCAGTTTTTTTGGGGGTGGGGGGAATAAACTATGATATGGAGTACAACTCATATATATGGAAAAATGTTGGGGAGAAAATTAAAAATAATGGAAAACTGATGGTATGGGCTATCATAGGTTACAAGTACATTTCCCTTGTGTGGGAAAATTGAGCCATTCCCCCCCCCCCCCCTAAAAGACACCTTACTACTTTACCGGAAAACTTCAAACCCCAACCATGTGAATTGACAAACAACGAAAAGGACCATTATTTTACAACTGTATATTCGATTTCCTTTTATGAGGGTCCTGCCTGCAACTTTAAGGGACAGCTCCTTGCCGGACCTTCTATTGAATTCTTTTCAATTGTGCGAATCGATGAACTTATAATTAGAAGCAAAAAACCCAAAACTTATATAGGTAGGTACATGACTCATTCATGCCACGACAAAAATAGCAATAATAAAGTTTTTCTAGATGGAGTTGGCTAAATGTACTTAGCGATACTATAAAGCCCTGTCATCTATTTAAGTCCACAGACAGAGATCATTTACCTCTATAGATAGATTATTTACCTCTAAATGGTCTATATTTTATATGTACATTTTTTTTTGGTAGGATATTTTATATGTACATTATTACACATCTTTATTGATGTTTTGACCTATAATTTTTCTTGGTATATCTCTATATTTCTAATTATTGGGTTATGCTCCATCTAGTCAATTCTCTTTGTTGGTGCTTGTATGGTCTTTTCCACACACGTACTCCAATTTTTTCTGTAATGAGTATACTTTTAGTCTTATATTGTCTTATGTAACTATTCATCCATTGTAACATTATCATCAATACAAATGTACATGTGGCTCGTGCAGTTTTTATAAAACTTATTTGATGTGAAAAATATCAAATGTAAAACTGTAAAGTGTATTTTTTTTTATATTATCTTTTAATACTATATTTTTTTTGAGGGAATCTTTTAATGCTATATAATCACTTAAACTGCTGGCATTCAAGATTTTCTTTCTTCCTGGCTTGGTAAGTAAGTGAGTTAAATTTAAAATAAAAAACATGATAAATAATTTTTTTTTAAATTGAATATATGATTGTTTGTTTGGTCAAAAATAAAAGTCCAAAGTTTTAATATATGTTTGGACAATAATGGCTAACTTAAAAATTTTCAGCCCAAGATTTTTTGGCAAAAGCCCAAGTTTTGATGGATGTTAGAGTCAACTAAAAAGACCAAGAATAGCCCATTTGGAGCTGAAGAAGAAAATCTAAATACCCTGGTTTCCTTACATTTAACTCCAGAAATGATTTTTCGAAAACATAATATACAGTTTTTTGCTTTTTTTATTTTATTTTTCTTTTCGGCACGTTTTACGAAAACTGTGTATTTTTATACGGTGTCGACATAAAGTTGTCGATTTTCGTTGTCGACATAACACAACTGATTTAACTCCGCTGCTTAATTAAGTCTATCACATTCAATTACACGCACCTTCACTTAAACGTTATCTTAAATAAACTGAAATTCAGTCTTTAAAGGGTTTGACTCCTCTAAAGTGGGTAGAAAGTAAAGTAAGTAATCCAACTGTTTATAAGAAAATCAATGGTGATTTGTTTTTCATGTGCAGTTAATACCAACCATTGATTTTCTCATCAATGGTTGAGATTACTTACTTTACTCTATAAAATGAATTGCTCACTTTAGAGAACATCTTAGGCTGAAATTCAACTTTTTATCAAAAAATATCAAAACGGAAAAGATTGAATAGTAGACTGCTTAGATCAAACTTTGGCGACAAAAATTGAACTACATAATTCAACTCTAATCCCATATAATGAATCATCTATCTTAATATATAATGTTAACCATTAAGTAAAGATATTTAGATACATTCTATATTATATATTTAAATATCTTTTACGTCCCTACAAATGTATCAGTTTTTGCTTTTAGTCTCTATAAAAAATTTTGTTTGTTTTCAATCCCTAAAACATAGAAAATTTTGCTTTAGGATCTTGTTTTTTGTTTTAGTTCCCATAATATTTTTTTCCAATTAATTCTTATATGATTCATATTTTAAGGACTAAAATCAGTATGGTCCACATATTTATATGAATTAAAACCAACATAAACAAATATTACAAGGACTAAAACTAAAACAACATGGAACAAAAGCAAACAAAATTTTTTACAGGGACTAAAAGCAAAAAGCGAAAATTGACATATTTGCCTAGACAAAAGATATATTTAAACCTTTTGTATTTTTTAAGAAGTTCATGGAGAGTACCAAGGTAAGAAAATGGTGTTTAGATGATAATAAGTTTAACGCCATATCTTAACCCAAAATTTTAAGCTAGCATGTATACAAGTTTTTACACTTATGTTATCCTTACTCAATCTATTATTAACTAGATTTGTAGCATTGTTTTGTGAATTCTTTTATATGCAAAAATGGAGTATTTAGTGTTTTAAATTTAATTTAAAATTTTGAACATAAAAGCATGAAAAATGAAATGATAATATTTTTAAAGCATAATTAAAATGTCCAGTAAAAAAAATATAATTAGAAGATGAGTGTTTTAAAATTGGTAAATTTAAATAAGTATAATACATTTTTTGTCAATATATTATTCAACGAGAGCTTTTGATATTGATACAATATTTTTTTATCTCATTTAAAATTTGTTCAAAATAGTCTTCATTATGATGAATTTTATTTAGGAGGTTTTTCTTAAGAATAAGGAAGGTTGGATTTGTGAATGTGTTTAAAATGTGTGTATTTTGGTTTGGTGGTGGTGTTTGTTTTTGTGTAGATTTTGAAAAAGTTTGTAAAATTGTGTTAAAATAATTGTGTAGATTTTGACATCAAAGTAAAAAAGACATACCAATAGGAACAAAAAAATTGTATTAAAATAATAAGGTGCTTAAAATAATCATGTACCCAAAAAAAAAAATATGCTTATCAACATAGAATAGAATTTTTGTCAAAAAGGGATTTATGAAAAATTTCAATGTTTAATAGGAGTTATGATATTTTAATGTTACTGTTTTAGGTGAAAATAGGAGGAGTCAAAATGAGAGAGGAACAATTAAATGAGGTCTAAAGAAGAAATGGATGGATGTGTTTTTCATGACAGCACCTCAGCATTTTAATGACATGACAAAAACAGAATTTTGTGGCGTAAGAGGAGATTATGTGTCAATCAACTGTTCCATGATTATGTTTTTATAGATTATAATAGAATAGATAACAGATTGATTAACTAATATGCCACACTTGAATATTGGATATCTGATAAGCTTGAAAGTGGACTTTGAGGAAGCCCAGAAGGGTCTTTTGGTTCTGTGAATATTGATTATGTATTGATGTATTTATTTTTCTTCTTGATAACATGTCAAGAAGGGAATCTCGTGAATTTTCATAGGATGAACAGGTTATAGCCAATAGGCCGGTCTATTCTCAATTCTGATATATGTGATGTTTGAGAATCGGTTATGACTATCCTTTTGGATTCCAGCGCACAGTTTGCCTTTTTAAGATTCTGAAAGGTTAAGAGGTTCCTTTCATTTTCTGTTGCACGATTCTCATCACTGTTTTGCTTTCAATTTTCTTAATTGGTCCCTATTCTCCAAACACTGCACATGTTACTTGTAGGCCAAACCTAGTGCTGTCTGTGACAAAGAGAACAACCTTTTGTTAAGTAGTTTTGCTGTCCTTGTCGAGATATTTAATTATGCTTTGCATGTTTGCTGTGATTTGATCAAATCTTCCCCTTTGAAAGTTTGATTTATTGTGATGTTTGTTTGGCAAATTCTACATTACGATAAATCGGTATTTGAAAATCATTCGAAATTCTAGTAATGACAGATGCCGTCTTAGGAAGCAGAAGCTCACACGGTCCTCCTTGTCCTCATACATCGGTAGTCGTTAGAGTTTTAAACGATTTTCAAGTATCGATCCACTGTGATCATCTGTCAAGGTGGTCCACCTTACAAATCCCCTATTTTGGATTGTGAAACTGAATGTTAAATAGTGAATGGGATTGACAGTGACTGCATAGGTTTAAAACTTGGAACATGTCTCATTCTGGCTCAATATTTCTTTAATAGGTACTGTGTCTTTTGGGACAAAACGCATTTAAACTTATAGATTTGCTCCCTTCTTGCTCACTGGATGTTCCAAACACTTTGAAAGATGGGTCAAGCTATAGTTGATTGATGTTACGGTATGTGCTTATTTTAACTTTATGGCCTTGTGAGTTATTATCATCTTTTTTCTTTTGATCTTGCTTGATGCCTGTTTTGATCTTTTATATCAACAATGATGCACGTGAAAAGCGGCAGCTAACTATTTCTAACTATGGTGTTTTTCATTATATGATTTAGCGTGGAGAGACTAATCAAATAATATAAGGCATTTGTAATGAACTAAATATCTCAAATGGATATGATGAACGTGAACACAAGAAGGGAGTTGAATTGTGTTGAAAACTCTTCACAAATTTTAAGTTAAAAACACTTTGTTATGAAAACTGTTTATTACCAGATGCTGGAAATGAACCGGACGCTGAAATGAAGTATATGAAAACTTGTTTTTCTTTGCAAGACAAAAGTAAATGTAAAGCAGTAAAGCAAGAGACACAGAGGTTTATACTAGTTTACCACCAAACTGGTAGCTACGTCTAGTTCCTTTGTTCCCGAAAGATTTTCACTATAATCAATTTGATTACAAATTCCTTACGAGTATTCTACTGTCACAAACTTGACAATACACTTAACTTCTCAAAACGACTCAGTACGTTCGACCCTTTGAGGAATCAAGCAACTAGGCAATATAACTTTCACAAAATGGTTTTAAATACAATCAAATAACTCTCACAGAGAGGATAAAAAATTTAAGCTCAAAACAATAGTTTTCTAAAAGAAAGAATATAAGACGCTAAAGTTCAGTGTTAGTTCTCAGAAACTTAGCAAGAAACTTGGTCGTTCACTTGAGAATAGCTTTCGCAGTATGTAGTTTCTAGCAACCTTTTTCAATGAAGAGCTTGAGGTATTTATAGAGAACCTTGAGAATAATACTGTTGCAGATATTTTCAGCTCCAAATCATTGGGTGAGGTAATTTGAAATTACGTCATTTTCTTCTTTTTCAGAGAATATCAGAATAGTACACTTTACCGTTTCTGTATTATCTGTTTTTCACACAATTGCCTTGTACGAATTTGTCTTATTCTAAATGTGTCACCTTTGATATCTCGTACATCAAATTGAGTGCACAAAATCAAATTCGAATTTCGTTCCTGAAAGCTGAGAGTAGAGAGAATAAACGTGACCATCACGTGATTCATTAAAAAACTGGATGCTCGCTTAGAAATCAATAGGACGCTCGCAACAATTGAGTATACCACGTGTCTTAAGATTACATAACCGGACGCTCGCTAAGAGTGCATATAGCAAGATGCTCGAGTGAACCGGATGCAAACACAAAAGAATGTATTCAATTTCTTGTGAATTTCTTCTTCTTGCTTGAGTGAGTCATAAAATATGAATGACTTTAATACCTACATACTTCAAGACTTATTAGAAGTAAAAATTGTTCTCTTATAAATACTTTATTATCATCAAAATTAATGAGAGTCTAAACTTCTCAATCGTTTAGGTTCCAACATACGATTTTTATGTTATACTAGCTAATGTGACTCATGCTCATCACGAGTGCAAGAAAATCAGCAGAAAATAAAAATTCTATATAAAAATGGAGATGTTGGCACGTGACGCAACGTGGATAACCAAACTTAGTTACTTTTTTTAAATAGGTGATAGATTTCTCATATACATGCACCTCAAATTAGAGCTTTTCAAGACTGAAGGCATGGATAGACCCAGAGGTGGACCCACATGGATTCAGGGTGTGCACTTGCACCCCCTGAACTTCAAAATTTTTCACTTACCACCCTATAAAATTTTAATTTTGACCCCTCTGAATTTTATTTTTTTTTGCACCCTGACCCTTGATCCTAACCCTACCTAGACCCACCTTGACCACGCACCCTGACCCCTGAGTGGAAAATGAGAGAGAAAGAGGAGGAAGAAGTAAAACATCCATGATCAGCGAATCCTTTGAGATCTTGACCGAATCATAATGATTTGATTCGGTTTTGAGATATTTGGGTGAAATTGAGGGAGAAAGGGAGAGATGGTCGCGACTTTGGTTGATAGAGTGAGGTAGAAATTAGGGTTTTGGAGAAGAAAGAGGGATGAAGATGGAATGAAGAGAGGGGAGGGCGAGAATGGTGCAGAGGCGATGGTGGATCGGGCAGGGTTTTTTTGTGGGAGAGAAAGAATAGGAGAAAGAGAGAGGAGAAGAACATGGGGAGGGGGCGTCACATCTGAGTATAGGGAGGGTGAAGAATGGATGTTAGGGTTTTTAGTTTATGTTAGGGTTAGGTGTTTTATTGGGCTGGACCGCGTCTAAGTGGGTGAGGCGCCTGGGCTCAAAGACTTGGGAGGGTGCGTGAAGAGGAAACACAGGGTGTAGGTAGCGAATGAGAAGGGAGTGGGGCGCTGGGGATGTGAGAAACAAGAATAGGGGGTGTGCATGGTAAAAGGGGGTGGAGTGCGCTGGGCCGCTGGATTGTGGCTAACTCTTGGGCCACTGCTATTAGCACCCCTCCATTTTGCTATATGCAGCCCCTATTTCCAAATTTCTTCATTTTCTCTTTCTTTTTTCTTTTCCTTTCTTTCCATTGTCCTTCACTTTTATTTCTTTTTTCTCTTTGTTCATTTTTGCCTTCTTTTTATTCCAAGTCCAAAAAATATTTTATTTTTATTTTTTATCATTAATATATATATATATATATGGGGAGGGATCAAGTTACTGCAGGAGTATTTAAGCAAAAATTTCTTCATATTTAAGCAAAAATTTAAAAGAAAAGCTGCCGAACAAAATTAGGGTATGACAATGACGTATAGTTTTAAAAATTTTTGCACCCCCTGGCCTTAGGTCTTAGGTCCGCCACTGGATAGACCCACCTACCTTGTTCTTGATCACTCCAGATCATTTGGTTATAGAGACTTTCATGTTATGTCAAAAACCAAGTATCTCATGCTTAAGCCGTTAGGCGATGATATTTGAATGGTTTTTATATCATATTTCTAACAATATGAAATGGTGGTTCACGAGTTACCAAGTTTGTAAACCCCTAAATTAGCATGTGAAGCTGTCTTGAGATTACAATTCCTTATCATCCATGTTCCATTCTCAATGTTTCTTATAAACGTTGTAATGGACATTCTAAGTTTTCAATAGTGCTTGCTCTCTGACTAGTGATTTGCTTGCTGGATTAGTATATTAAGTTATTGCTGCTGGACTTCAAAAAATTGTGTCTAATGCTTGTTTGGAGAATCTTCAAGTTTTTCACCATTGGCATTTCTAAAAAGTGGCATTTGAAGAGACTGTTGGCCTGGCTATAATGCTTGCGTAAAGATACAATCCTTTAAAATTTCCATATCAACAAGCACAATCAGAAACTTTCTTGTAAATGTTTTACACTTTTAATGTTTACCACCTTTTGATATGCTTCAAACTGTTCAAGACATCCATCATTTTTTTGATGATGCGTAACACATAAGCTGCAATTGTGCAAATCAATCTGCTATTTTCACCGTAGGTATTTTGATTTGTGCTCTTAGCTAGGATATTACCTGTTGCATTTGCTAGCTCAGCTCAACTAGGTTCTCGTTAATTATTTACTAAATAACATGTGGTGTACTACTGTACTTTCACTGTAATGAAATATACTCCTATTGTTAAAAGAGAAAAATGATACTTCCTCATAAAGTTTAACAATTAGGAGGAAAGGGGAAATTGAAGGATATAGAAAATGGTAAATGTATTCACACCACAACGCACAATCATTACCTATGTTGGGTATATAAAGAGGCATGTTGTTGATGTCAGTTAAAAGCAAGGTTTTGGACCACAATCAATTCAAGAAGGAAAATGATTTTTCTACTACAAAAGTGGTCCAATAACGATAATTGTGGTCCTCTGGCTCTCGTGAAATTAACTTGGGAGCAACAAGTTATGAGTTTGTACTAAATGCAATTACCCAATTAGATAAACTGTAGGGTTGGTGGCAATGCTGCTGTTCAATGAACCATCTTTATATATTGCCATTGATGTTGATTGGAAGACATAAAAGGGCTAAGTTTGTACAAGGTCTACCCACAAGGGCACAAAACCCCTTCATGAATAGGACTCTTGTGCATCGGCTTTTCATGATTAAAATAAGGACATCTTTACTGTATACAAAATGTGTCTTTGTGTACCGGTACACCATCGGTGATTATGGAGGCTACGGCGGCAGGATGAGTCAGAAAAGAGGTCTAACAGGTCAGCCTCAGGGTGAGACACTGTGGTGCTAATCGGGACGTTGGCTGGGCGGAAGACGGTGGTCAGAGAAAATTTAAAAAACAGGGGAGGAGAGTTTCAAAATATGGGAGAGGTAACGATGTCGGAATCGCGTCGTGGTGGCAAGAATCAACCCATTTACATACTAGTATTAAAAAAAAAAAACTGATTGTGCAACTTTAGTGACCCCTCAAAATAATAAGTTAAAGAACCCCTTGGCAAGGGAGTAAATTCCATGGTATGACATATTCAGGGAATGTGGACCACAAGTTCCTTTTGGTTCATGTCTTCTTGATCATGAGGATCACAATGGACCATCTTCAAAGTTGTGGGCCCAACTTGTGGACCCTTTATCCCTAGCTTGAGCCCAAAATCGGTGCATTGACCAAGACAACACAACATGAATCCGAAGACTCCACAACCGTCCCATGACTCCAAAAGCCACACCGTTCTCATAATTGCATATAAAAATATTAGTCTTGAACCAATTCAAGACTCCTATGATTTTATAGATTCCATAGTGTAGCTTAGATTAGCTTAGCATGAAAGAAAGCAAAATGACAAATTCAAAATTGCATCTCAGTAACTTTTGGCTTTTTTTTATATTTCTTCTTTCTCTTTCCACTCCTTGTTGGACTCGTGACATTTTTTTTTTGTTTGCCTGCAACTGTAAGAAGCTAGGAAGGACAAAGAATTAAAAAAGTTCATAATCATATAAAATCGCAAACAAACGAGGAATTTCTCCATCATTGTAATTGTAGGTAAAATGTTAACTGTAAGTCAACTTCATTTTTATCAAGAATCCAATGAGATACATTAATTATGAGTCAGTAATTACACACACATACAAGCGGTGGCGATGGAAAAATAAATAAGGTAAAATCAGTTATTTTTTACATTATACTGTAAAATAATAATTTTATATATTCCAAATTACTTTGAAAAATGAGCTTTTTAAATTTTAAAATACTTAATACTTAATATTCTTATTTGAAAAAATTAAGAATATTTCATTGAACGATTTAGCATCAAGTGGGTGAGTAAGTAGGGAATTTAGAAATAACATGATGATGCAGGTTTATAACTTTTATGAACCTATTATTTTTTTCCCCAAGATATCTTCCGCGTGCAATTGTGAAGATTAATCCTTTTGAGAATTTGGGACACACTTAAGATTGTCTCTCCCAAATAGGGATGAGAATAAGTCAGACCGCTCGATAGGGGCCTATGGCCTAGTCTAAATTAGGCTAAGGTCAGACCAGACTTTTTTTTAAAATAGATAAGGGTAATGCTTTTTGAGAAGCCTACTTAGTTAAAAAGTCAGGCTTGAGGCCATTCAAAAAGCCTTTTAGACCTAACAGGCCGGCCTATTTAAGTAAATAATAATAATAATAATAATAATAATTATTATTATTATATTAGATTTTGTACATTGTGTTAAAAAATATATTTGTTGGCCTTTTTAATAATTTAAACATATTGTCATACATAATTTTTTGACATATTTAAAGGTCTTATTGCCAAAATAGAATTTAAATAAGTTGTTCTATAATGTCAGGTTCTCTAAAAGTTCAGGTTAGATCTTGAAAAATATTTATTCATTTGGATAAATCAGAATCAGACCTTATAAAACTCAGTTCATCCTATCTATTTCCGCGCTTATGTCTCATGTCTCTTAATAGTAGTGATTTTATTTTTATTTTTAAATTAGTTTATTATAAATATAATTTAGCCTCATTGGCCTAGTTAGTCTATTTAAAGATAGGTCAGATGAATTATTCAAAGACGTTAATATGAAGTAGGCCATTAAGTAGGCTAACAGGTCATACCAGACTTTCAAAAAAGTCAGGTCAGACCATAAAAAAAAACGTATGACAGGTAATAAGTCAGACTTGGGCCTTAAGTCTTTTAACCAGGCTAGACTTGGGTGTTATAAAGCCTAGCTCGGTCTAGTCTATTTTCACCCCTACTCCCGAATAATGAATTTTCATACACATTATTCATCATTTAAACGCCTGACCTAATCCTTAAAAAATTCAAACTGCTCGCCAATCTGACAACACTAGTTTGATGAACCTATTAAGTAGTGCTAGTATATCTTATCAGATTAATTTTTTAAGAATTTTCGGTCCTCTGCCCCTCCAAAAGACCAAAACGTTGAATCAATGAAGAAAGATTTATAAAAATCCATTTCCTTCCATTCTCTCCCGTTTCTTCAACCAAATGCTATGTAATGGTTAGATGTAGTCAAAGGACTCACCCGCCTCTGTCCAAAGTATTAATATATTCCATTTTATCTGAAATATAAAAATAAAAAAATCTATGTATTTAGTCCAAATATATATATATAAGAAAAAAAAAATCTGAAATATAAGTAAAAAGTCTATGTATTTAGTCCAAATATATATATATCCAAATATATATATATAAAAAAAATAAAGTCTCTAAAATATAAGCAAACAGTCTATATATTTAGTCCAAATATATATATATATATATATATACATAGACTTTTTGCTTATATATATATATATATATATATATATATATATATATATGTATTTAGTCCAAATATATATATGTATTTAGTCCAAATATATATATATATATATATATATATATATATATATGTATTTAGTCCAAATATATATATGTATTTAGTCCAAATATATATATATATATATATATATATATTTGGACTAAATACATAGACTTTTTGCTTATATTTCAGAGACTTTTTTTTTGTTTATATTTAAGATCAAAAGGAGTATTAAAGCTTTGAATTTTTTTATATCAAATTAGTTCATCAAAGATATGCAATTTTCGCTAAATTTGTTGTTTGGATCAACATTTTTAGTATTATGTATGGATGAATTTATGATAATTGTTTATTTCTAATCTTTATAAAACTAATTTAATATCCCGGGAGCACAATCTATGCAAGTGAAGTGATATGTGGACACTGAAAGTACGAGTTCAAACACGCAATGTTTCACTTCCCTTTTTTTACCATCTGTACTAGACAAAAAAAAGTAACTTAATCATAAAAAAAATTTAAAAGATAAATATAACAATAATTTTTAAACAACAAAATCAAAAGTTTATTAGAAAAAGAGAGCATCCATTACCTAGAAAACAGAGTATCCATCACATAGAATTAATTTCATAACAACCATGAAGTAGGGGTGTTCAATGGATCCGTTAGGATGAGTTATGCTTGTCTCTCACCCGACATTAATTTTTTCAGAGGGCCAAAACTTTAACCCGAACCCAATTCTAGACCCAAAGAAATCTGATGATATACAAATTTAATTAAGACCAGGTCTATATAGGATGTGACTGAGTTGACTCAAATGACAAACATGATAAAACTTTAAAATGAAATAATACAATTAGTAAATATATCATGTACATTAGAATTTCTTCTAATACAAGTATCTTTTTACTCAGTTATAATTTTCGGACATTGTTATAAAAGAAAAAGAATATATTACGTTAATAAGTATATTTTCAAATAACTAAAAATATGTGCCGGTTCAAAAATAAAAATGTTTGTATATATAAAAGGGATGCCAAGTTTTGAATGCTAATTCGAGAATATGTGTATATATAGAACGAGTTGAGTAACCCGAAAGTTAACTCAAACATGTCCCTAACCCAATACTAGGTCAAATAAGAAACAAATATTTGTTGTCTCAGAAAACAGTGTCTCTCTGTCTCCCACAAATCAAAAGTTAGAGATATGCATATGTGTTAATAAGTTATGATTTTATTTTATTATGTGGTAAATTATTATCGGTAGGAAATAGAAAATATAAAAAAAAAATGAGATAAAAGATTTTTATCGTCAACTAGTTTATCTCTAATTTTTTATTTATAATAAGGCAAACCCAGCCCACCAAAATAGTTTGGGACGGGGGGACCGGGTCATCAACACCCCCACTGCCAGAGCAAAATAGTAACCAATTTCATTGAGAGGCGACAAAGAAGCCAAAATCTTGATTTTGGCTGAGGACATAATGATAGTGGACCCAGCTTTGAAGGAACTGCTGAGGTGGCTATAAGTTTGGCAAAGCTTGTGTAACTGAACTAACTTGTGTTCATGGAAAAGTAACCTGCGGAAAAAAAGAGAAGACACAGAAACATTGTCAAGTCTGAAAAATCTAAAGAGGAAAAAAACAGTTCAATCAAAGTGTCAAAAGGAACAACGGAAAGAGAGAAGGAGAAAATGAATTTTGAAATTTAAAACATTTTGAGAGAGAGAGAGAGAGGGGGGGGGGGGGACACAAAAAGGAGAGGAAATGGCTGAAAAATGGAAGCAAGGTGTTTTTTTGGTGGGGAAAAAGGGAGGTCCCTGTACTCCTCCACCCACATGGAGACTTGAGCTTCCATCTCAGCAAAATGGAACCGACAACAAAAACCCTGTTCAAGAATTCCTCAACTTTCACACTTCAGACATTTCTGCTAGAAAACTTTGCGCTAACCTCTGGGAAATTCAGCCCCACCAACATACCCCACTTGCCAAAATGAACAAACCTCGCACCACACTCCGCCGCCGCCGCCGCCGTATCCACCACCGTAATAAGGACACTGTTTCTGAGGTCCACAACCAATTGGATGAGCCTCCAGACACCCCTTCTGACCAGGTTTAATCTCGGTTTATGTTCTGTTTTATGTTATTTTCCCTTTGAATAAAGTAAGTTATTTTTTTTTTCCTCCCCATTAACTATATATATATATATATATTTTTTTTTTTTCCTTTCTTTGGAAGCCCATGTTGTTTTTCCTCATATATGGTTTGCTTCTCTGCTATTTCAGAAGAAGTGTCTGTGGGAATATTCACCCCTTGTCTTCTGTTACTTGTGGTGTAGCAAGATTTTGTTCCCTTGGGAATGGGATCTAATTTAGTGGGTACTGGGTAGGGTGTTCCAGCAGTTCCACTTAGTTCCATCACACACGTATAACGTTGAAAATTTTCTTTAAATTATTGCTTTGCTAAATTTCTCCCCATTTTGTTGTTGTTTTCTTTTCTCATGCCTTACAAATGAAAATTTCAGTTTCAGTTTAAATGTTGGTAAATGGTAATGGATTTGGTTTGTGTGTAATAATTAAGCAGGTGGGTTAGATGTGTAACAAAAAACATTTGAATAGCACCTGGCCTATTTTAGCATTATGCAGTAACTTGCAGTTGACTGTCCATTGTAGAGGAATTTTGCTTATACTTTAACATGCTTCATTATCCACTTGTTTCATTTTCCCCTTAGCTGTTTTTCCTATTTTGTCTTTGTTACTATTAGAATATGTAAATAATCTTTTATTTTTAGAATTTGTATTGGAGATACTCTCTTAATTTGTATATGAGATACTCTCTTGATTTACTTAGCAAAATTATAGCCAAGAGATTATGTAGAATTTTGTATATATTATTTGGAAAATCAATGCAACGATCATGCAAACAATTCTATCATGGTATCAGAGATAGTGCCGTAGATCCATTGTAGAACAACGGCGTCAACACGTAACCAGAAGTCAGGATTCGTGTCTGTAGTAGAGGAACCCGACGTCGCCTTTTCCTTTGGGGAAGGAAAGATATGATCTAGAACTTGATAAGCTCTAACATGGATTTTGAAGAGCTCCGACCACGTAACATATTGACCCTTTTCAATGTCTAAGGTGACTTTGATAAAGCTGTTGATGTTTTGTACCGCAAGAGCGGGATGAGGGAGATTAGGAGGAAGAGAAGTGGTAGGAGAGGGAGGAGTCATGGTGGTGGAGGACGCAAAAAAGAAGAAGAGGGAACGGCGGGTGTTTCAGCTAGGGTTAGATGGAGGAGAGAAACGTGTGCCTAGTCTGATACCATGATAACATAAGCACCCAAAAACCCGAAGGTGAGAGTAGGACGGGTCTTTTTGGTAGAGAATTTTGGTGGGTGTTTGGAGAGCAAGCTTTTTGTTAGGGAGTATGTTGAGGAGATAAGTGGCCATTTGTAGTGCATGATGCCAAAAAGAGGATGGTAGAGAGGCATGAGCAAGGAGGGTTCGGATGATGTTATTTATGGTACGAATTTTTCTTTCGGCTTTTCCATTTTGAGGAGATGTATGAGGGCAAGAAAATCGAAAAGTCATTCCATTTAATTCACAAAATTTATGAAAAGGCCCATTGTCGTACTCCCTTCCATTGTCGCATTGAAAACATTTAATCTCCTTTTCAAATTGTGTTTTAATATGAGTACGAAAAGAAAGAAAAATGGAATGCACTTGAGATTTATTGGCAATGGGAAAAGTCCATAGAAAATTCGTGAAATCATCAATAAATAAAACATATTAACGATGTCCACCCGAACTAAGAATGGGCGATGACCAGAGATCGCTATGCACAATATCAAATGGCAAAGAAGTATATGATAAAGAGTCAGAAAATGGTAATTTAACATGTTTCCCAATAGGACATGAATGACAAAAAAAATTATCCCGAAATTTATTGCAAATAATGAAATTGTTTTGGCGAAGGGAGCTTAAAACAGGGGCTCCCGGGTGTCCTAAACGACTATGCCAGATTTCAGGAGACAAAGCGGCAAAGGTAGATGGTGGCGAAGTTCCAATGTGTGGTCTTGTGGTGATTGGATATAGGTCACCCAAGCTGTTACATCTCATTAAATGCATCCCCGTCTGAAAATCCTTCACAGAAAAACCGAAAGGATCAAATTCAACAGAAACATCATTGTTAATGGTAAATTTCCTCACAGAGACAAGATTTTTAATCAATTTAGGGGCATGCAGGACATTATTCAAGGTTAAAGGGGGATGTGGATTGGGTAATAATGCATTTCCACAGCCAATAATTGGAATAGTATGGCCATTACTAACAGTAATATTACGATTATTGTTCATATTTAGATAAGACGTAAGAGTACCTCCGTTTACAGTCATGTGAGAAGTGGCTCCGGTGTCCATGTACCATTGATCATCAGGAGGAGCAATTGAGAGAGTGTGCATAGCAGCTTGAATATCTGTTGAAGCATAAGAAGTTTTGGCATGCTGAGTGGTTGCTGCCATGTGGGCCTGTTGAGGTCTCGGCCCAAGTAGACTTTGCCCACGGTTAGAAGTGGGCTGCATCTGCCAATTTGCTGCAGTGGGATATGGGCATGGGGGGGTTGCCCAGGGTTGCCATGGCCCAGCCCAAGGTGGAAAGGCCCACTGCTGCTGCTGTGTAGAGTTCGGCTTCCACGCCGAGGGGTGCTGCTGATGCTGCGGTTGGGCCCCACGGCCACCGCCTCTCCCCTTTCCCTTGCCACCGCGGCCGCTGGCTCCACGTCCTCTGCCACCGCGGTTGGTGTAGTTTCTGCTGATGCTGCGGTTGTTACGGTTGGATGAATTTCCAGCCGTGTTGCCATTCGAGTTCTCAGCTTGAGAGGTAAAGAATGCAGAATTATCAGTGGAGTTTGCCTCCTTTTTCGCCCTTGCCGTTTCCTCCAAGACGAGCATAGATCGAGCTTTGTAAAAAGGGGAAAGAGAATCTCCATGACGAATCTGTGATCCAACACTAGCATAAGCATCAGTTAAACCCGAAACGAGTTGGAGTACCAACCTTTCATTCGACACAGGAGCGCCGACATTGGATAGTTGATCCGAGAGCGACTTCAGATGTTGACAGTACGACAAGGCATCAACAAAATGCTCCATTTGAACCTGTGAAAATTCTTGTTCTAAGTAGAGAGCCCTAGAATTTTTGTTGTCAGAGAAAATATCCCTTAACCTATTCCATGCAAGTTCGGCAATGGAATTACGTTCAAGGATGTTGTTGAGAAGGTCTTCAGAGGAATCACACAAACAATTCTATCAGTTACTTGTTTTCTTTACATCACTTTAAAATTTTATTGTCTAAAACTACTGCAACTGCACTACTGCTTTGGTGATTGAGTTTTTTCCCCCCCCTTCTGTTTACTCATGTATGATTGATTCTGTATATTTCCACTTTCTTTAGCAGCTTGCTAGTTGCTTCTCATTAGGGGCATTCTAGCACTTTTTTTTTTCTTCCTAAAATTATTCTTTTTCTAAACCTTTTTCCGATAAATTATCAACCTACATTGTCTTGTATGTGCAATTTTAAAGTGAAGCTAGGAAAGGTTACAAAAATGCTAGGAGCTTCTTTGAAGAGAGGTTATTTATAGTGTGTATAATCGCATCCCTCTGTCGTTTTAAATTGGCTAAAATATGATTAGCCGAATTGCTTTTATTGTGATCCTTTCCACATCTGTAAATGATGGTGTTCCTATTGGTTGTTAATATAACTCATAAGTCATAACTCATATATTGCACTTGGTTTTGATCTGTTGGAAGCACCTTTAGTTGCACAGTAATTCTTACCTATTTGTCATCACTACGATGGCTAGCATTGACGCAGCTGCATAAATGAGAAAATGGAGACTGTTAAATACTTATTTCCCTAAGTCGAATTTTTGTCGTCAGCGTCTTGGGTACTGTTGTTGAATGGAGAAATATATGTATAATGTGTCTTATTCATTGTCTTGACTCTTGATGTTTTGTTATGTTTTTTCTATTGAAATGCTTACTGTTACGCTGTGCCTTATTTCAGTCAGCATCTGCTAGTAGCATGAGAAGGCATGTTGCCACATCACTTGTTCAGTGCCATAGGTCAGTTGAAAGAAATGGCTGTGGTTTACAGCATATTTCCCCTGCTTGTTACAGCAGCTCAGTGGAAGTAAGCATATTTTTGTCCAGTTAAATTTTTAGCATTTCTATATCATATTTTCATTGTTCAAAATTTAAAATAAATATTTAATTACACGGCAAGGTATGATAATGAACGCATGATATGAGTCAGACAAGACAGTGTTATAGCCTTTAACAAATTACCATAAATATGAATTTTGAATGGACTAGGAAGCAGACTTTAACATTTTAGAATTTTTCATTTTTGCTTTTTATGGGGAAATTTTCCTAATTCATAGTGCACATTTTGCCTAACATGTATTGTAAAATCCAGTAGTACCAGAGCAGGAGACAGATAAATGACACTTCATGTATCGAGAAACATAATCTTGTTGCAGTTATATAGTCATTACTCTATTATGGATTAATCAAGGCAAATGCTACATGATTGAAATGCTTTTCATAATCCATTATGATAGGGAAAAAAGTCAAGAATTGGAGCAGTCAGTTTATGAATATTTTCCATTGTCTGTTTTAGTCCTTTTTAGGTCATTATACCATTGAACATGTATACCTTGAGTTTACATTTACAATAGCATTCTTCCATGATCTTGTTTAGCATTACAATCTTTTATTAGTCATCATGCATTTATTATGTTCAATGATCCTTCTAGACAATTTTTATGTTTAAACCGTCTTTTCATCCTTTGATGCATATGTTATTTGCTTTAAACAGGTGGCACCATATAAATGTGCAGTAACTCCCACAAGTTCCTTAGACTTCAAAGATATGGCTGGAGAGTCAAGATACAGCATTACAACATCAACAGAGTTACTTAAGGTACTCAACCGAATGTGGAGTCTTGAAGAACAACATGCATCAAATACATCAGTAGTGAAAGCCTTAAAAATGGAACTTAATCACTCCAAGACACAGATTAAGGAGTTATTACGAGATAAGCAAATGAACAAGCATGAAATGGAGAACTTAATGAAGCATATGACAGTGGACAAATTTGTTAGGAAGAATAAAGAACATGACCGAATTAAAGCTACTGTAGAATCACTTAAGGAAGAGCTAGAAGATGAGAGAAGGTTACGAAAGCACTCAGAAAGCTTGCACCGGAAGCTGGCTAGGGAGCTTTCCGAAGTAAAGTCTTCATTCTCTGGTTGTTTGAGAAACCTTGAAAGAGAGAGAAAAGCGCGAATCCTTTTGGAGAATTTGTGCGACGAGTTTGCCAAAGGTATCAGGGATTACGAACAAGAAGTACATTCTCTTAGGCGGAATTCTGAGAAGGGTCAGGGTAAGGTTAAAGGGAATAATAGCCTTGATAGGCTAATACTTCATATTTCAGAAGCTTGGCTTGATGAGCGCATGCAAATGAAGCTACCCCAATCTGACAGTGATCTCATGGATAGAATCTCAATTGTTGACAAGTTAGGTTTCGACATAGAAACATTTCTTCACGCAAAACGTTCTGTTGATTCGAAAACATATGGTTACACCTCCCCAAAGGAGCTCAAGGAAATTTACCCTTGTTGGCATTCATTGGATTCCTTTCCACTACAGGATGCTGCAAGTGCACCTCAAAATATGGCTCAGGAAGATTCCAATGATAAAGACTTTTCCGAACCAAAAGTGGCCGGTGGTGGAGGACTCCGAAAACTCAGCTCCAGACTGCAAAGAAACAATACTGAGCTCCGTCAAGAAAATAAAGGAAGCCAAAATTCAGTTAGGAAAGAGGTTCTGTCAAAGGAAATCACTGAGGACTGTCAGTTGCAAGCAAACATGGACAGGAACATGTCATGTAATGATACTGAGAGTTGTTTTGTTCGTGAAATGGGAGAAGATGGCACGGCTCTATCAAAAGAAGAGGCCAAACAAGATCTACAGGGACCCTGGACCAAGAGAATGAACTCAAGTCACAGGCCAGATGTGAACCTAATTGGAAACAGTTCCTTGTCATCAGAAGGGGATAAGGTTTACCCTGAGAGTATCTGCAGGGAAGATTCAAGTGATCAGCCTGCAGTTACAGCAAATGGCAGTCCTGTAAAACTGTGGAAATCAAAGTTGACTGCTTCAGATTTTGACAGGACTGAGTCTTCTAGATTACCAAAGGGAGTAAAGGAAAACACATTGATGGCAAAATTGCTTGAGGCAAGACTAGAGGGACAGAAATCTCGCTCCAGAGCTAGCAAAAGCACTTCTTGAAATAGTTGCAATTCTAGTAACCATCTTGTACACAAGAATCTTTTGCTATTTGTTGCATAGTTGGATGGATGTAGATCAGAGTTGTTGTATCCATTATGTGTAAAAGATGTCTAATCTCACTATGCTTACCCTGCTAAGGGAAATAACTCTGATGTGTTCCTACTAATCTCACATTCTCTTACTGCTCTCATCCTTGTAACATGTTTCACCATAGGGATTGGCCTCACCCTCACACTCACCTTGCTGTTAATAATGATAAAAATGGCAGGGATTCAACTCCGCTCAACCTCCACTATTCCCTCTATAGGTCAACATTCACATCACATGGAATCATTACCATTTACCATTACTATCGCCAACTTCCATTTATTTCTGTTTCAAAAGAAATTTTAGTCTTTTTTAGACAGTTATCTACATACAAATGATTGAGGTTATGACTTCTTCAAGGACCTGGATTCCCTGAAGTCGAGGACCGTCTGATAAAAAATGGGCGGATTAGATTTCAAGTTTAGTAAGTCAATGTCAGCCGTTGATCGAAATAGGATGGTCGAGATTTTCCTGCAGGAAATCCATTTCCCTTCTTTAAGCACACTAGAATTTGATGTATTTCATGGTGTCACGGATCTTCGTATATTAAATCTGTTTTATAAAGTTGAAATACGAGTCGTCCGATTAAGATAAGACGATTGAGATTGTGTGACTATGCAAATGTGTAGTGTACTATGGGTAAGTTGTAGATTCTAAGTACAGTTCCCCAATTTTTTTTTTTTGAAAAAAAAAAGGGTAAATTGTAGACTCCTTGTATGACTTGCCCTCTGTTAAAAAAAAGTATGACTTGCCATAGAATTAAAGTACTGATTTTCTTAATTTTTTTTTTAAAATAAATTCCGTAATGTGTGGTCGAAATCTACGACTTTTCCTTTTGGAAGTCTTTAATTTAGTATAAGACATGTATATTGTATGTGAATTTTTCAACTTATACTATTTTAGTAAATTATACATGTTACTATATTACCTCGGATGCTATTCAAAGAATAGTTACAGTTATAAGCATTCTAACTTTATAATTACAAAGACACCGATCAAGCCTTCAACTTAAGTTCATTTTTCCTTATATGTTTTCATTAAGTCTACTATGTCAACAATCCACATTTGCTTGGCGAAAATAGCCAACCACCATTAGCAGATTTAACTCGGTACTTATAGAAGATGAAGAGTCATGTCATGTCTTTTTCTGAAACAAATTAACACTAAAATTGGTCAGATACATATATAAGACTTGTTTTAATCACGAGTAAGGCTTATTTTGAGAACTACTAATCTTTGTGTTGACATTTGTTTTTGACCACATTGTTAGAGTTATGTTTTGGACTAGTAAGGCTTTTTTTAATCATTAGTATATGGTGACCTTTTTTAACTTGTAAGTGTTGTTTAAAATCAATGTATCCTTTTCAGGCCGCATCTAATTTGCAGCACCAAAATAGGTGTGGCAATGTGCAGTAGGCTATTTTTGGCAATTTTTAAAAGTTTTTTATTTTGAAAAATTATAAATTACTCTGTAAACATCTCACCCTATCCTCACCTTATCAAAACCCATTTCCCCCTCCATTGCCATACCTCAACAGAGACTTCAGCTACGACACCTTCCAACTCGTCGCCATCTCTGTCAAAATCTCCTTCAACTCCCTCACGATGGCAAAATCCTGCCTACTCTCTTCACCCTCGTCTCTCTTCTAAAACAAAACCAAACCCCCGTTTTTCTCACCTCCCTCCAAATCCCTCGATTCTTGATGCAAACCAAAACCCACTCGTTCTATCTTACCCTTTGGACACCATCACGACTCCGGAAGAGCAGGTGGTTTCCGGTGGAGCGGTTGAGGCATGGTAGTTGTGGAAAAGGGGTTTTCTAGTGGTGAATGGTTGGGTTCGATGACGGCACATCAAAAGAACGCGAGGGCAGAGGAGCAGTGACGAACCGTCGTCGATTCGCGGCCATAAGATGGCGAAGTGTACGATCTCCGCAGCGGCTATGAGGGAGGGCACGCAAGTGGATGCTGTCAGTGGGTTTTGGCAATTCAAGGGAATAGTTAGGCTGAGCATGAGCCGCACATTTTAGCAGTAAGACGGAGCAGTCGTCGCATTGCGACAGAGGGAGACCAGACCCACACAGTGTGGCGCTCCGATGGCCAGGAGAACGGCTCTGTGCCTCTTTCTCCCTCTCTCTCGTATCGTTCTCCCTCAATTTCTCTAACATTCTATTTTTTTTTTTATCTTTTGATTTTCGTTGTCGTGCTGGAATACTGTAACGTTGACTTCTGGTTTGATGATGAGGGAGGTTTTGCATCAGCGCCTAAAAGGCTACCGCAGTGGGTATGGTTGCTGTGATGATGGGGCACCAAAGATTGAGGGAGAAAGAGTGGGCTAGGAGAGAAAGAAGGAAGTTTTGATTGAGTGAGAGCAGGTGTTTGTAGTTAGGGGCTAATTAATAATTTGTAAACATTGAAAAATCTTTTAAAATTGCTAAATGTGACTGAGGCACCGTGCAGCACCTATAAATTGGTGCACAGTAGCAGGCATGGCAATGGGCCGGGTCGGGGGCGAGTTTTGCCTCGTCCCATCCGTTCCAGCGGGTTCGGGTTTTCCATCCCTCGTCCGACAGATGAGTCGGGTTTCACATGCCTGACTCCACTCCAAATATGTAGAAAATTTGAAAAATTATATTTATGATAATTAATAAAATAAAATCATAATTATTATACAATGATAAAATAAAATTATAAAATATCAGAATAAAATTTTCTATTGAAAAGAGATTAAAGTAAAAATAAACAAAATATATGAAACAAAATCAATGAATATACATGCATAAAACAAAATAAAAATTAACAATTTATATTTAGCCAGAGACGAGTTGAATTGAGGCGGGTTGATCTTGACATGCCCAACCCATCGATCAGCGGGTTTCACGCGTCAAAATCGGTAGAGATCGGATGGATATCCATGGGTTTGGGTTCTATTGCCATGCCTATACTGTAGAAGCCGCCTCCTTTTCAACCTTTTGGGTTTTGGAACGTTACTCTTTCTTTTAGTTGCCTTCTCACTCGCCATATACTTCTCTCTAATATTAGCATATGCATTAACGCACATTAACAAAATAAAAGTGATAGATCACAAACATTCATGACTCAGAAAGGAATCGTGACAAAGAAGTGATATAAATTATAAATATATATAAACACATCATAACGATAAAGTAGTATAAAAATGTGACCAAATTAGTTGTTTAATGGAGGCAATTGCCTTTATTAAAGCAGAATAAAAAATTAAAATTAGTTCAGTAGACATTAACAAGATTGAATTGCATCAACATTATGACCACACTTTTGATTTTAACAACATTATAAAAAAAATTAGGTGATGACCACACTTGGGGTACCGGAGCATGTATGCATGACCATAATGGAGCTTTCATCCTAGCTAGAACCGTACGTTTCTCTTCTCATTGCTCAGTCCTTGAAGGTGAGGCCTCAGACATCCTCTTTGTATTGAATCAGATAGCAAGCTGACAGTGGAAGACATCCTTAATAAGCTAGACTATATCTCTGAACTAGGAGACATATTCAACAAGTGTAGAGAGTTTTTAACTATTCAATCTAATTACAAGATAGAACATATTAGGAGACAATCTAATAGAGTTGCCCATAGCTTAGCTAGGATATCTATATGTAACGCTAGCCCCCA
Organism: Calophaca sinica; assembly: GCA_037113605.1. NCBI lineage: Eukaryota > Viridiplantae > Streptophyta > Magnoliopsida > Fabales > Fabaceae > Calophaca > Calophaca sinica. The sequence continues at coordinate 120,206,544 of CM073731.1, forward strand.
CATTTATCGTGATATTCCCGATTTTCTTGTAAACACTTTGCTCAATGAAATGAAATAAGTTATCTTCTTCTCAAGAAAAAAATTGCATCAACATTAAGTATATGTTGTGTTTAACATGGGTAGCCTATCTGATACAATAAAATTGAGTTGTTATTATTGAGACTGAGATTTTTATTAGTCTTATTTTTCAAGATACGTGATTTCATCGGAGTGAACCACATCTTTTCACACTTTTTCAAAATGTTTAATTCCTAGGCATTGTTAGTGTAAAGTTTTTTATACTCTCAACCAATCATTTTTTAACAAGAACACTCGAAAAATCATATATCACGGTATATTTGACTTTTAAAATGGTTACCACAAAAGTCAAACATTGTTAATGAATTAATGTGTCAATTTTTAATTTGTTGACAATGTAAAAATCTCTACTAGTGCATAGCAATTAAATTCTTTTTTAAAATATCGAATGATTTATTACTTTTAATTTTTTTGCTAATTATTTAAAAAAAAATTGACTGCCACAACAATCACTATTAGATTTTTTATATTGACATTTTCGTTTTACCTTAAATTTCAATTGCTTATATACACTTAATTCCAAATTAATTCCTTTCGAATTTATTTGTTTATATTAGAATTTATTCTTTTTCCCTAAATCCCAACTACAAAAAAAAAAGCCTTGTATATAATATTAGAGTATAATATCCTTAGAGTGACTTGATTTTTGGTTTACTCTTCCTTAAAGAATCCTATTTCAACTCTTTTTATATAATTTCTGAAATACTTTTAAATTTGTTAAATATTTTTTTATAATTTGAAAATTTTCCCCTTTAACTATATTATTTAGCTTCAGTTTAAATTATTTATTCATACGTCCCTTATAATTTTATTAAATACTTTTCAATTTTTTTTTTATAAAAATTTAAGATACTCATGCAATACAGATCACCATACTTGCTTGTTGATAGACATGGCTGTGCGCCTGTGCCTCTTGTATTGTACCCCTTGATAATTTATATAAAAGATAAAATAAATATCCACTCGCTTTGTTCACAATTCGCCAATGTTTTTGCAAGCCCCAAATCCCCACCAGTAATGTAGGATTAGGTCAGAGAAAGGTACTTCAAGCAAATAGAAATTGGTATTTGTGACAATTATGCAACAAAAGATTATCTGTTTTTTATTTTGATGCAATAAGGAATCAAGATGATCGATATTCTCCTCATTGTCATCATTAGAATAACGATACTGCAAATAAAATTCGAATCAACTCATTCAATTAGTTGTGAGATAGGAACATACATTTTGCCAAAAAAAAAAAAGAAAGAAGAGATGGGAGCATAAATTTAATCTTCCTTACTTTCAACGGAAAAAGAAAAGGAAGAGAGATTAATTGCTTAAGAAACAACGGTAAAACTTACATCAATTTTATCCAATAAAGAAAGTTGGAATATCTTTCTATTATGAAAACTAGTAAAAAGACAGACACGATCGTGTCAGTTTTTTTTTCCACATTTTTTAATTTGTAGTTGTGTGTATTTTTTTATATTTATATTGTTAGATAAAATTTTTAAATATAAAAATTTTTATTTGGTAGTTAAATAAACTATTATATAATTTATTCTTTCAAAAATTAAAATTGGGTATTGCTTTTATTAATAGATAATTGCTTTTATTAATACATAACGACCTTTATTAAAATAAGGGTAAAAATAAAAAGAAAATTGGAAAAAAAGTTAGTTATTAAAGGTAATTACCTTTGTATTAATTGCTCATATTTTTTTCTTATTAATTATTCACTTTCTTATTTCTTTTATAATATCACATTTATGTATCTTTCTCCACTCACAAAATAGGAAACTAGGTAGTTAATATAGAAAAAATCTGGGCAGCTAATAATTCTTATCGTGTGCAACGTTTCACATTAGAAAAAATATATTTTAAAAAATAGTTAATGTCCTTGACCAAGGGACAAAGTTGATCTGTTAAAAAAAAAGGGACTAATTTGATAACACCTCTTATAATTGATGAGTGAATTGATGTCATTTTTTATGATAAAGGAATTAAACTATTTTTCTTTGAAGGGTATATTTAATGTCACTATCTTTAATTATTAAGAGGCCAATTCAAATTTTTTTTGTCTGATGGCCCAACGACCTATTGCACACTCCTAAGAGCGCTGAAAGAGAGCGTAGCGGGTTCGAACTCGCGCCCAAGCGTTCAAGCGACAAATACTTTGCCAGTTGTGTTAAGCACTACGGACAGAGGCCAATTCAAATTGATATCGCATGTAACTATATGTGAACTAAATATATTCTATTTAAATGTACCAATCTGATTAATTTTTTTTTTCTTTTTTTCCAGATTTCATGAAAAAATTGAAGGGGAAAAAACTGTGGGTTTGTTTCCATTGAGATTCATTTTTTATATAAGAAAAAAAAATACCTTCTAAAATAAATAGAGGATAATTTTGTGGTCTTAAATTAATATAAACTTTCGGCATTGAGAAGTCATATTTGGTCGTTGCCAAATTTAATCTATTTACCTACCAATAAAAAATCTATTTGAAATAGTAAAACTCTCCTAAGGGTTATTTTTTTCTTTGGATTTACAAAACTCAAATCTAAATACCTTTCTTCAAAAAAAAAAATGTAAATACCTTAAAAATATCAAGCTCCTCACGACTTAGATCAATAAGTGTTGGTAAATTAAAATTAATTAAAAAAAATTATATAACTTATATTTCTATCTTTTATTTCAAAACATTCTCAAAAAGGAAATATTTTCTTTAAAAAAAAAATCTCAAAATAACTCCATCCAACATACCCTAACTAACCATGAAAAATAAATGAAATTTAGAAAAATATTCTCTGAAAAAAAGACTAATAGTTGAATAAAAGTATGCAAGTAAATTCAATACCTTAAAGTTGACTTTAATTGGGTGACTCACACTAATAGCACGAAATATTTTTGAAATACGAAAATGATTAATACACACAGATTTTTTTTATAAAAAAATGCTAACAAGTGTCCTTAATGTATTGGTTAAGGAATCAAAAGAGGTAAATTTGTATTGAAAAATAATGTATTTATTATATCGAAAAGTGTTTAACTTATATTCTCAAGACAAACTTTTCTTTTATGAATTCCTTAATCAATGTCCTTAGGACACTCGTTAGCAAGACCCCTTTTTTATATCACAAAGCAGGCGAAGTCAATTCGGGTTGTGGATGGTTTAAAGATAAGATTTTTCTATCATATGCAATGATTAAGTCTGATTACTTACCCCTTTTTTCTTACATTAATTACTACTTTTCTTATTTGTTAGGGAAATTACAGAATGTGAATTCATAAAATAAAGAGAAAAATTAGTAATTAATATGAAAAGATCGGTAATTAATAGGTTTTAACATGCACAATCTTGAATAGGATAGAAAAATCGTTAAAGAGAAAGGGGAGAAAATTTATTGAAAAACACAATATTATGTGAGTTTTCAGTGTAAAAAAATTCATATTTTTTGATCCAGAGGTCTTTGACCTGCTCCGATGTTCAGGGAAAAGGGGTCTGACTAATTCGGAGTTCGGCCGGGAGGTAAGTAAAGCTTGGCCTCAAGTTGTTTCATCGTCAGAGATCGAACCAGGGTAAAAAAAAATCCATATAGGTAACAGAACTTTTAAATATTTAAAAATAATTAATGGAAAATCTTCTAATTAATCATTTGCCAATTTTTACTTTAAAAAATAATCAAATCATCTTAATCATATCCAACAGTACCGTTGGAAAAAAGTTTAATTATACTTGAAACACTCATTGTTCTGAAACAAAAATAAAATTCTAAAACTGACGAAGATTTGGAATAGAGGGAGTATTATATGCATAATGTTTGTAGGTATAAAAATAATGGGTAACTTCTATACAATATTTATTCATAGGTAAATATGCCTTTTATTTTTTTATCTCTTGTACATATTCGTGAGATTCTTCTCGTGCCAAATAAAAACAATTCTTTTAGTACATATATTATTATTATTATTATTATTATTATTATTATTATTTGTTTTTCTAATGTGTGCAACCATGCACAAGTTAAGAGATATTAATTACCTAATTTTTCTCTTATTAATTGATCACTTTTCTAATTGGTAAGAAGACAGAGATTACCTACATAAAATAAATAAGAAAGTAAGTGATTAATAAGAAAAAAAATTATATAATTAATAACCCTTAACATGTGTAAGGTTGCACACGTTAGAAAAACCGATATATTATATGCCACACAAGCTACCAAGGATCATCTAAAGTGAGCAATTCACTTTAGAGTGTAAAGCAAGTAATTCTAACAATTGGTGAGAAAATCAAGAGTTGATATTACATGTACATGAATAATAAATCAATACTTGATTTTCTCATTAATGTTAAGATTACTCACTTTACACTTTATTCACTTTACATGATCAAAATCCCCATTAATTAACTAATAAAGTTATGCATCACTGCACACTATCAACTATGGCTCCCAATCAGGGGTGATTAAAGTGAAAGATCCTCAATTAGGAATAATGTTAAAATTTATATCACCAATCCTCAAACATCAAGATCATATTTTGAGATTTTCTAATAAATAAATATATTCGACGAGATTAGACATCAAGCCAAGGTCTTGGTCTATATAAACCAAAGTTTCTTAAGTTTCCGAGCATCGCAATCCCTTCGATATCTCTAACTTTTCCTTGGGAATTAGGAATCACATAGCTGCGTAGTTTCTTTTAATTTGTTTAGACGAATTTGGGGCTCTCAGCACTCCAAGTCTAAAAGGAGGTGATTGTTGACCCTAGCTGCTAGTTCATGGTCACCTTTGACTTTGCAAAAAATATACTTGGGGTCATTCAAAAGTCATGGGTTTGCATGAAATTGGAGATGGGGTTGCCTTGATCTTTTTGTATTGGAGTGAAGGGAGCTCCAAAATAGGGTTTTCTTAACTAAAACCTCATTTTATGTTATAATCTCTCATAGTTGAATAGATAACACTCCCCTCTTATGTGTCACACACTTCTATTATTTTTCAATTATGCCACCTTATTTTATCTTGGATTTAATGATTTTATATTGTTCGCACATACTCTCTCTCTTATTTGTTTTTATGTGTGTGTAGAAAATCACATGTAGCATATTGCTGAAGGAAATCAAAGTGGCGCACAAGGATAGTTGCTTCCCAATTGTTTGAAGGGAGACTATGACTATGACAACATGGGCTGGCCCAATAGATGTGTAGGCCCAAAGCTAATTTCAAACTGAGACTTTTTTGTTGATAAAAAAAATTTAGCATTTTTTTAGTACGAGTTTTACGGTATATATTTATATTTGGCACAAAGATATCAAATATTTAACATGGAACAATGGCTGGGCTTCTGTTTTTTAAGGTGCATAACTAGGTTTGATTCTGCTTAAAGAACCGTGACACCTTTTGTAAGTTTTTTTAGGTCTTTTTTGGTCTCAAATTAGGGCTTTAGTGGCCTCTCCATTGGGCCGACCCCGTGACAACAACAATCTCAGTCCGAAGTAAAGCAAAGAAGAAGAAGAATCGTTGTGTTAGCATAGTTGTAGATTGAAACTTTGAAAGTTTTAGAGCTACATAATTTTAACACTAGTTTCACTTTTTATTTTATTTCGATATATTTTAAAGTTTTAATTAATTGTATTTATAAATACGATACTCAAATCATTAAATAATCAATTCCAGCAAATGAAACGAGAAATAAAACCAGATTAGGACAAAAATCTATTTGAAAGTTCTTGCGTCAATATGATATTCGTAGAGAACTATTTTTGGCGGAATCTTCTTGTATGGTACTTTATTTTAGCCAATCGATCATATGATGCTTTCTTTTAGCCAATTAATAAGAATTTTAATGTTAAAGTTTGTTATAGCTCAAAATTAATTATTAAATAATAAGAATTCTTCCTATATATATATATATATGTTATCCGGAATTTGTTTGCTGATTAATTATTAAATAATAAGAATTCTTCCTCCAATATTCATTCTTGTTTAGTGACTGCAGCTGAGTTGTGGGCTATATATATGGTCTTGAAACTGATTGTTCTCAGACGCTTTGATAAAGTTGTCATTAAATCTAACTCTTTGACTGCAGTAAAATTTATTAAGTTGGGGTGCTCTTCGCAGCATCCTTATTACAGTTTGATGAGTGATATCTTGGTGTCGATGCGATCAATTGCAGAGATCAGTAATTTGTATACCCCTCGTGAGGCCAACCAAGTCAAGGATGGAGATAGGGGTGGGCAACCATAGGCTGAAGCCCCCTCCCTTCAATTTTTTTTAAATACAAGTATACCTATCCTATGTCTAAGCTGATCAGGTAGAGATGAGCCCCTGGCTGGCTCAGTGTTTATTTATGCGAGAATTTTGCAAAGCCAGTGTCGAATTAAAAACGCAACTGAATTATGCACATACCGAGAATCACGCATGGTGGTGCTGCTAACATCACATTGCAATCACATGCGTGGCTTTTATCTTGAAGATTAGGGACCCACGTGTGTGGCTTTTATCGTTTTGGCCTTTGGGCCCAATTTAACAAGAAAAGGCCCAATTTAACGAGATTTAGTTAGTAATTCCTCCGTCTCGTAATATATGTCATATTTGCAAAAAATAATTATTTCAAAATATATGTCACATTTAATTTTTAATGCAAAATTAAATGTTTATTTGTTAATTATACCCTCAAGTACTTCACTTTGTATTTATGACAATAGTTAATACACCAATAGTTAGTGAGGTTACTTTGGTAAAATTATCATTATCTCTCTTTTATTTATTACTTTTTTTTAAACTGTGTGATTTGCCCAACTATAATATATATTATGGGACGGAGAGAGTACTATTAGTATTTAGGTGTGCAGAGGAAATTGAACACGCAAGCAAATATAATTATTTTAGGATTGGGAAAAAACAAAACTTTGAAAGCTTAAAAACGCAAAGAGGTTAAACAGCACCGCCGTCACTCATCGTTGGCAATAATTCACCATGAACTTCATTATAAAAAACATCTTATTATAACACATATTAGGTAATTATATTAATTATATTTTTTTACAAGATTACTAGTGTATTAACCCGTGCGATGTACGGGTAATGCTTGAGGGTTACCGAGTCACGCAAAAGAATAAGTAGTTAAAACTATTTTTAAAAAAAAGTAGAAAAAAGAGCATAATTGAGTTTCTAATATAATAACAAATAGTTTAGTAAAAAAATATAATAACAAGTAGTAATATGATTTTAAGATAAATTCATAGTAGGAATTAATGATAAAAATTAAATAGCCGAATTTATGTCAGCAAACAAACTTTTATTATTAAAAATTAGACAAAATACGGAAAGTATTCAAAAGAGAATGAAAAAATTAGAAGCTTATAGCAGAATTTGTGTTGTTGTATTTAATCCTACATCAAAATTGAATAAAAAATAAAAAAAACGAAAGAAAAATGGCAGCATTTGACTATTTTAAAAGAAGAAAATAAAAAATAAAAAATAACAATAGTGACACAGGAATTCATTTTTGTTTCATGAATATGTTAATATTTTTTTTTTGCTGAATGAATATGTTAGTATTTATAGATTAAGTGATATTTTTAGGATGATATTTTAGTTAATTAATTTCAATTTGATTTTATTTAATTCAAATTTGAAATTTGAAATTTGAATTTAAATTTATTATGAATTATATAATTGATAATGAATGTCAAATTGAAAGTTGACAAATTTATATGATGAAAAAATATTAAATGCTTATTGATTACAATAATTTAAAATCGGTAAGTAATTTAAGAGAAGATAATTATGATTTTGATAATATTTATTAAAAATAATAATAATAATAATAATAATAACAACAACAACAACAACAATAATAATAATAATAATAATTAAAATTCTTTTAGGTGGGAAAAAATGTATGTGGTTTTGACATGTGACATAGTCTTACGTGACAAAACTCTATTTTATATAATATAATAGATTTTAGCTTATGTTTATTTTATAACATGTGCTAATATTAAATAAAGATAGTGGAAGTATTATATTTACTCAATTTTTCTTCATATTCTATATATGCCAACTCATTAAGTAATACAGTAAAAAGTAAGATTAATTTGAATGAGTCTATACTTTAAATATATGATTGTTCAGAATCAGATTATCAAGATGTCATTATTCCTGGTAAAAAAAAAGAGATGTCATTAGTTGTTATATTTGCTTAATAATGCTCAACCAAAACAATCTCTCAAATTTTAAGTTTCATTTTTTTTTCTCAAGGCAAGCTTATATTTATCTTATAAAAGTATTTTTTTATTTTTTTAATATATATGATATTAGAAGTTTTTTTTTTGCAGGTTATATGTTTTTAGATAGTGAAAAAGACTTAAAAAAGAAATTTCTGGAAAGGAAAAAATGAATTGAACTATAAAGAAAATAATAAAGTAATCTAAGATATTATCAATCATACCTCCATAGTTGAATAACATCATATTGAATTGGAATTCCAACCGAAAAGAGAGAAGACGTACACTTGAGAGAAGAAAATTTGGACAATAAAAGAAGGGAGGGAGAGGGACAGAGTAGTTAAAATTCATTAATAATATAATAAAAGGTATTAAAAGTATTAATTCAAATTTAAAATTAAAAGATTTGAAATAATATCGACACCATTATTGAAATTATTCATTTCTTACCGTATCAATTGAAATGAATAATTAATAACTCAAAATCATGATTGATATGTTTTAATAATGGCTGATTAAAATAATAAAAACTAAAATAAAAATAAATTGTTTTAGGTGGGAAAAGAATGTCTGTGGTTTTGACACGTGGCATAGTCCCACGTGACAAAGCTCAATTTTATATAATATAGTAGATTTGTTTACCAACAAGGGTTGGTCCGAGTGGTAACTGGGCTCGGATCCCATCCCAAGGTCTCGAGTTCGAGTCTTGGGTGTGGCAAAAACTCTGTTGGGAGGGGAGAACCACACGGACCGGCAAAGCCAGGAAAAAAAACACGTGGCCAGCCAGGTTCCCCGGCGTAGACTAGTCACCGGCGAAGCCGGTGGAAACTGCGCACCAATGACATGGTAACCAAAAAAAAAATATAGTAGATTTGTTTTTAGTGTCTGTAATGGCGTCAAAAGTGGCAGACATGTTTTGCATTGTTATTGTGTATTTGTGCAATGAAGAAACATATCATGATATTGAAATGCCTTGGATTTACCGTTGAAATAGTGATGATGCTAAAATAGTAATGTATCAGATTAGATATTTTAATTCCAACCAAAATATTTTGAAATCTGTGTCTCATCTATCAGAATGCGTATGTCTTATATTTGGTGTATATCAATTTTGAATAAGAATGAAAATCTTACCTTTGACCAATTTAAATCTAGGTAATTAATTTGATCTGTTTACAATTAATTCTATATTTGGTTGAAATCTTGTCAAAAAAATTATTTGGTTGAAATTGTCACAAAATATTATAATAAGCTGATTTTTTTTTCTATTTTATTTTGGCTTCAGGTTCAAGAGAAGTTTAGAGGAGGAGAATCAAATATGTTTTCTGTTTTTTTTTGGATTACATTTGTAGGCTTTTATATAATTGTTTTTTATGAACAATTAGTAATAGGGTATTTGTGAATCAAATATGTTTTCTATTTTTTTGGATTATATTTGTAGGCTTTTATATTATTGTTTTTTTTGAATAATTTGTAATAGATGGAATATATCTAGTCAAAAGAAAAATCGATGGAATATATAATATGTGATCAATGAAATTAATGAATCAATCCAGTCAAAAAAATCGATGGAAGATATAAATTAAATCAAAAAATCGATGAAATTAATTGATGTATCAAATCTAAATAGGATCACAAATCTGATTTATTGGTGTATTCTAATTAGTAATTAATGAATCAATCAAAAAATATAAATTAAATTAAAATAAAATAATTGTTGCATTTTGGTTGGAATTTGAAAGATGAGGTTTTGATACATGGCATGGACCCACGTGGCAAAACTCCTCTTTATATAATATAGTTGATGTTAATTATGTTATATATTTGATATTTTTTATCTTTCTTCCTCTCCTTGTATATGTAAAATGCACATTTTATTTGCTTTTTTTTATCTCCCTCTCGATATTTTGCATCCTTTTTTTACAAGGATATTTTGCATCTTTTGAAATCAAATTTTTATTTTTTAATTAAAATTAAAAACTGAATATAAAAAAACCGTGAGAATAGATTTATGTTATTTATCATTTTTTATAATTGTGTCTGATTTTTAATTTGTATATGTTTGTCTTTTAATTTTAACTTTAGTTTTTTATCACTAATAATATTGTAGACAGAGTACTATGGGAAAACCGATTACCATCGATGCACTTTTTAAAAGAAAAGCTAATGAGGTCCCTCAATCTAATATTTCATTAACTCTTCTATTAGCCACAAAAATAACAGATACTGAACAACAAACTAAAGTTTTTAGAGTAGAAGAAGAAGTCGATATATCTATATTAAAGAAAGATTCAGAAAAACGTTCTCACAAACAAAAAATTTCGATACGATATATTTAGTAAATTTATTAGTCCCCCGTTTAACATGTTACTGGATCCATCCCTGGCTGGGACCTTTTTTCCAAGGGGTTTCTAGTTTGTGCTGTTTTTCGGGGTGTTGATTCCCCCTGTTGACTACCCAAAAAAAAAACTGGAATTTTAGAATTAATTCCATTAGTTTTCAAGTTTCATCCGGACACAAAAGATTTTGGTTAGCGCTTGACCTCGTGTAGCTAGTTTGATTCAAACCTAAGTGGCTCACCTGATCGTATTTGAATCCCAAAGACAATATATAATGCATGTGACCATAGTTTGGAATTTAAAAAATTCTGCTCAATTTATTTGTATAAATTTATAATCATTTTGTATATTTTTTCCTAAATCAACAATAGTAAATGGGTATTAATTTGATCTAATTAATTTACTTAAAATCAATTTTTTATGGATAAAATTATTTCTAATAACAGTAAAAAAATTAAAATTAAGTTAAAATAGAAATACGTACCTATAGCTATTGTCCTCACTCCCGTGTCGAGTTGGGACCACGATTCACTGCAGTCGACTAAGCACACAGTCACTACAGTGACAACTCCAGCAGCCATTGGAATTGTTAGTGGTGAAATCCTGACTGTCCATTTATTTTAGCCAAAAAAATAAAGAAGAATTGAAGTGGATAGAGATAGAAAAAAACGATTGCAACAAATCGTGTTCCATCTAGTAGTCCACAATAAGAGGAATGCTAAAGAAATTCATCTAATGTTGTCAAGTTACAATTTGAAAGTACGCTTTGAGTACAAATTTGACTATATGCAGGTTATCAGTTTTGAGAAGTACCTTATAAAAGTCACTAATGCATATATATAATTGTAAATGTTATTTTATATTAAGTGTGACAACTTTAGATGCACAGCTGATGTCAGTAACGTGGGAGATTATATTATGTCTGCAGAACTTTTAGAAGCAACATAAATTGATGTCTATGTATGTATACGAAATTAATTAACTTTTGATTTGTCGTGGTCTCTAAACTCTACAAAGACAAATACTATCCAAAAGGGGAATTTATTGATCCTTTGATTGGGCACAACCCTAACTATATAAGAAGCATATGGAGTTCATGGGTGTTGCTAAGAGAGCGCTATAGATGGTGGATTGGGAGCGGGGGAAAGGTTCAAATGTGTCAGGACTTGTGGTTATCTGATGGAGAGGCGGTCATGCCTCGGGCGCAACTTGAGCCCCATCAAGTAGAAATGCAGGTGAGCGAACTGATGGTATCGGGTAGTAAGAGGTGGAATGTAGCACTATTGCGGGAGATAACGGAACCAGAGAGTATGACGAAAGTTGAGAGAATTTTGCTTTTAAACTCCGTGATAGATGATAAGGTCATATGGAGGCTACCAAAACTGGATAATACACGAAAATAACTGCTTACCTTCTCTGCATGGAGAGGCACATCGATATTGAACATTTAAGAGTGGAAGGTGATTGGAAAATGATATGGAAGTTACGATTACCACCAAGGGTTAAAAACTTTAGAGGGCCTGTAGGGACTGTGTCCCTGTCCGCACAAGGATCCAAACAAAGGGGGTGCAATGCCCGAGTGTATGCCTCTTCAGTGACAATGGGTTGGAGAATTGCTGGAAACTTTCATTGACTGCACCTTAAGCATCCAATGTTGGGAGGAAGTGGTGTTATGCGAATATATTGAGCCTCTGGTGCAATCTGTAGAGAGGTTTAGGGAGATGTTATTCCAAGTCACAAGCGACTTAGATGAGACGAGGAGAGCTTATTGGCGACGATGCTTTGGAGCCCTTTGGCGAAGATGCAATCAAAAATTTTGGGAGGCAATGTAAAAGTGGCTATCTTAGGTCATTTTCCGGGCCACATCTCTTCTATAGGATCGGACTCAAGCCAATGCACAAAGGCAAAAAGGGAATCATAGTTTTACCATCACCGATCAGGTAACTTGGAGCAAACCCCACGCGGGGTCACAAAATGTAACATTAATGCCCCATTCTCGAAACAACATAACTAAGTGGGGATATGAATTAGTCTAAGAGATGATCAAGGAAGATTCGTACAACCTAAAACTCTTTTCTTCAAGCTCGAAATGCAGGTCCGTGAGGGAAAAGAACTGGGCCTCCTCAATTCAGGCATTTGGATGCATGAACTTTGTTTTGTGCATGTTATTTTTTAGATGGACTTACATCTAGTGGTTGAAAGTGTGTTGAACCCTTGGGAGGACATTTCAAAATTTGGGGTAATAATTAAGGAGTTTAGGTGTTTTCTTTTCTTTGAATCATAAGACTTTTTTGTTACGTTTGCTCGAAGGCAAGCAATTGTGGTTGCTCAGACCTTAGCTAGGGTGGCTACATGTTGTTGCTTACGGTTGGATGTTGAGGCTTATGAGGATGTCGCACCGGTGGATGATATGGAGGAGGATGTAGATGTAGATGTTGGAGGAAATACTGAGGATTGAGTTTAGATTTTATTTTTGTTTTGTTTTATTCAAGACTTGGTTTTGTAATTTTTATTTGGATGTTTCAGACTTTTAGTTTGGATTTTATTTTGTTATGATTACTTATGAGGATGTCGCACCGGTGGATGATATGGACGAGGATGTAGATGTAGATGTTGGAGGAAATACTGAGGATTGAGTTTAGATTTTATTTTTGTTTTGTTTTATTCAAGACTTGGTTTTGTAATTTTTATTTAGATGTTTCAGACTTTTAGTTTGGATTTTATTTTGTTATGATTAATTACCTATCTATGTGATGTTGCTTAATGGTTGTTGATTACAAGATTGTTTAAACCAGACTAGCATTGAACTAGACAAGGCATTGGTTTAAGGTTCAAAGATTCTATCGGGGTTAAACCGGAGTCGAACTGAAAATGAATTAAATAATATTTTTAATATAATATCTTGAGCAATAATAAACAAAAAGTAACATAATATTCATAACTTCACAGTATTAAAAATTAAAGTTCACTTGAAATGTTATAGGCCAACATGTGGCATGCAAAATTACATATTAAACCAACGTAAATTTGTCATAATAACATTCTAATAATAAATAATCGCAAATGGTACAACGTAGGTACTCTGATAATAATATTAATGTACAAATTTATTTTAAATTTTTTTATAGTATTTGATTTAATCCATCAATGTACAAAAAAATGGATAAAAAATATCTCATGTGCTAAGAACATGGTCATTTACCATTTTTTTTTAAAATTGGATTTTGATCGAACCGACGGTTCCTGGTTTTTACCCGGTTTTTGACCAGTTTTCCGGACCGATCCCTGGTTTCATGCATGTGTTAATGCTTCAGAGTCTATAAGTTGAATTCATTTACCTCCTATAAAGCCTTTAATGTGCCTCTTTTGAACATCCCGATTCTCACTTGCACATCGTAAATTTTTAAATGATATTCTATGAGCATGACATGTTTCTTGTTGGACCTTTCACACACATTGGGTTTTTGGCGTTATAACATTTGGGAAGTGTAGCGACCGAAAAATCCGGAGGCATTTATTCGAGTTTAATGGAGCCGCCACCAATAATTTATTTTCGAAGGAAAAATATTGGAAAAAACCTTTTTTGAAGAAAAGTGGTCCTTAAGACCGGATTTGGGTTCGGGAGTCGATTATGCGTAGGGAAGGTATTAGCACCCCACGACATCCTTTCGAAAAAGGTTACCTCTAACTAATTGTGCAAAATTTATTAACTTCTAAAAAAATATTTATTTCCCTTTTATTTAAAAAAGTTTAACCAAGATAAAAAAAGAGGACTTAATAAAAGTCGTTTATTTTTGCGCTTGACAGGAGTGGGCTCCTGCTCCTACGTATCTCCGGGTGCAGTGGAGAAATCAAAGGTTACGTAGTTCTTGGGTAGAAAATGGTTGCGTGTTGGTTGATTTTAATTGTATATTTTTTGATGGAAAAAAAGTAGGTTTTGTAGGGACCAAACAAGAAGCAATCAAGAGTGGCACTCATTAATAACCTTTTTTGTTTATAAAATTAACGGTGTTCGTAATGATCAAACGGGAAGCAATCTCGAGTGATCATTACTAGTAAAAAAACTTAATTTTATTTTTATGAAGAGGATAGGTTTCATGGGGACCAAACAAGAAGCAATCAAGAGTGGTCCTCACTAATAACCCATTTTTATTTAGAAAATTAAGATATTTGTAATGACTAAACGGGAAGCAATCTCGAGTAATCATTACTAGTAAATTAATTTTCATGATTTTTATCAAATGATTTTTAAGAAAAAATAGGGTTTCGAAATTTGTATGTGAAATTTAGTTGAATGAGATTGTACTAATTTGACTAGAAATAAATAAAAAAAAGACCAGAATAGAATAAAAAGAAAGGAAAAGAAAAGAAACACAAAAACAAAAAAAGGGAGGGGGCGTAAATGAAAAGACACTGGGTGTGAAAAGAAAAAAATAAAAAAAATAACAGAAGATGAAATAAAGGGGAGGGGGTGAAAATAAAAAGAATCTGGGTGTGAAAAGAAAAAAAAAATAAAAATACAAAAAGAAATAACAGAACATGAAATAAAGGGGGGAGGAACTAAACCTAAGCACACACACACACCAACACAAAATCAGAGGAAAGAAAAGCAGCAGTGCTGCTGAAGAAGAAGGGGAATGGGGAGGGAGAGAGAGAGAGAGAGAAAGAGAGAGAAGGAGGGCGAGAAGAAGAAAGGGAGGGGGTGACGTGGCGGCCACCGCGCGCCAGCCCTTGGCCGCGCGCGGCCGCCGTCAAGAAGGAAAGGCGAGGGGAGAGGGAGGAAGGAGGGAGAGGGTGAGGGAGGAAAACCTTCTTGTCTTCTCTCTTCTTCTTCTTCTTCTTTTTTCCCTGCTTCTTCTTTGTTTTTTTTGCTTCTGCTTCTTTTTTTTTATGCTTCTTGTTCTTCTCTTTTTCTTTTTTTTTGCTTCGCTTGTTTCTTTTGCTTCGCTTTCACTTTTTTTGTCTCTATTTCTTCTCCTCTTTGCTTTTTCGACTTGGTGAGTTAGGGTTTGGTGTGGAGCCTCTAATTTTTGATTGGTGGTAAAACGCCCAGAATTTTTCCTCTAAAAATCTCCTCCTCTCTGCTTTTTCCGCCTTGACATTTATAGAGCTAATGAGCCCTAATAGGACAATCTTTGGTTTGTTGGTTGCGAGGTGGTTGTGGGAGAATTTGAAGGATACAGGGGTGCAGAGTAGTGCCTCGCAGTCGCTTGGTTGGAGCAAGAATGGAAAAAACAAAGGAACAGGAAGAAAGCACCTTGGACTTATTTGCTAAAATTATTCTATCGGCCGCTTGTTGTTGGTGTTGGTTGTTGGTCGTGGTGGGAGTGGCGGGGCCAGACTCCACCTTTGCTCGCTTCTTTGCTTTTTGCTTTTTTTTCTTTGTCTTTTTGTTTCATTCTGATCATGTAATTATTGGGCTTGGTTTGGACTGTAATGGACTATATTGGGCTGTATTGTATTTTTCTGTAATGGACATGGTTATCATGGTTTTTTTTTGGGACTTATGCTAGAATTTCTTTTGTATGGACTATGGGTTTATATCTCTACCATTGGCCTAAACTAGTCCTAAAGGACTAAGACCAAACCTTAAAAAAAAAGGCCCAAGCAACTATTTATTTTATCATTTCAATCTAACAGTAAAATAATAGATAAAAACAAATCAAGATGTGTGGACAAAATTTGGGTATAACAGGTGCCCCTCTTTAGTTATATTTTATTAGAAAATGTGAACAACAAAAGTTTTCATATTTTCGTCGTAAAATAGAAGTAAAGATAAAGACACTAATTTTGTCCCAAACTAGGATAGACAAAGGATGGGGTGAGGAAAGACAGAGAAGGATTAACACTTGGTGCGTTTATCGGAAAGCAATAAATAAGGGCCACCGCCAGGTCGGGTACTGACGCGGTGATCGAAAAAGCAGTAATGAGTGATTAACGCTTGACGCATTTATCAGAAAACTATAAAGAAGGGTCACCGCCAGGTCGGGTACTGACGCGGTGATTGGAAAGTATAACACCTTACTTTCATTAACTTGAAAATAGGATAATTATCATTAGGTACATTAATCCCAACATTAATGCAAACTTAAGTTCAACATTAAGTCCAGAAATCACAAAAGACTAAAACTTCAAATACATAAGTTACACGACGGTACAACACCAATACATAATTCTAGAAATTACATCTCCAAGGTGTTACTTAAAACTACTACGATAACTAAGGTTCCGAGAGCAAGCCGCCGTCAGCCTTCCTTGGGTACCTGTGCATCTGTAAAATAATTAAATAAAGGAGTGGGGTGAGATAATAATCTCAGTGAATCCTCCCTTCGACTCCTCACCATCAACTCATACCATTAACTATCACCACGACTTTATATCACACATTTATGCAATGCATATTTTTACTATGAATTTCTAATTCATCTTTGGCTCGGATTCATGGGTAGCGTTGTATGCATACGTCCATACAACCCCGTAAATACGCTTTCGATATGGTGGTTAGACGTCTTAACCGTCCGAGGGCGTCCCACACGGCTAACCATATCGATCACCTCCTTTTTGAGGCATCTTAGTGTCTTTTAGGGAATTTAATTCACAAACTATATCCTTAAATGCATGCCTTGTTCAATAATAAGAATACAATTAGGTGCCACTCTAACTTCATGCAATCGAACATATTCATGTCAAGGTACATTTCATATTCAACAGAAACATATATCATGCTCAATCAAGGAAAATATATTGAGACAAGACTCACTTCCATGAGAGCTCCATGGAGCTCCCAATGGTCAAAACATCAATTTCACAATTTATGGGGGGTTTTGGGTACAACATTAACCCCCTTAATCCGTCCCCAATAGTACATGCATAGCTATTTAACACTAAAAACGGTAGAAATAAGAGGGATTTGGGAAATCCTAAATCTTGAACCCTTTAGGGTTCAAGGGTTTTCTTCAAGGGAACCCTAATGTGGGACTTATGGGTGCCCATCACCTAGGAAAAGGAAGAACTCACCACAACTCCTAAGATTCAAGCTCAAGGGTTGATGTTCAGCTCCTTCTTCTTCCTCCTTCACGTTCTTCTTCTTCTCCTTCAAGCTTGCCTTCTAGGGATTTCTTCCAACTTTCCAAACCAAGAATAAATACTCCCCCAACTTGGATTCAAGCTAAGATTGATGATGAATCTAGCATGAATCCATGTTTTCCCCTTAAAAATATGAGCCCTAGTGTTTAATCCCCTCTCCTCCTTCTCTCTATCGCATCCTCTCTCTAACCCTCTCTCAAAATCGTGTTACGCTCGCTTTTACTGAGTTTTTACGTTATCAGCGGTGTGAATCGATTCACCTAGGTGAATCGATTCACTTAGTGTAAAAATGACAGAATCGCGGCTTTAAGTGAATGAATCGATTCTCGCAGCCTCCTGATTCGATTCACAGGAATCGACTTTTGTGAATCGATTGAAGCTTCGATTCACAGAGAGTCAACTTTCGTGAATCGATTCACTCTTCGATTCATCGCAAGCCTAATCGAGTCCCAAAGAAACGCGACCTGAATCGATTCACGGGGCCTGGGAATCGATTCACACCGGGCAAAAATCATCAAACACAATATTCACATATTCAATTTTGACAATCAACGAAGGAAATCACTTAAGGTTCATCATTAAGCCATACTAAGCTTATGCACACACAACAAACCAAGCTTGAGAAATTGGGGTGTTACACTACTACCCACCTTTAAAAATTTTGTCCTCAAAATTGAATAAACTTACATACCTATTGAAAAAGTTGCGGATATTGGCTTCAGATCTCATCTTCAAGTTCCCAAGTGGCTTCTTCTGAGTGGATCCTTCCTGCATCACCTTGACCAAAGGGATAGTCTTATTCTGAGTGCCTTGGAAGCTCGGTCCACTATTTGGGCAGTTCTGCCTGGGCTGGTACGTGCAATCTGATCTCAGTTGTATAGACTCATGGTCTATAGAGTGGAATGGATCTAGAATGTATTTCTTAAGCTGAGACACATGAAAAACATTGTGGAGATTTGACAAAGAAGGAGGTAAGGCAATTTGGTATGCTACCGGACCAACTCGACTGAGGATTTGGAAAGGACCTACATACCGAGGGGTCAACTTTTTGGCCCTAAGGGCTCTACCAACACCTACAGTGGGAGTGACTTTCAGGAATACATGTTCTCCTTCGTCAAATTCAAGGGGTTTGAGCCTACGGTCTGCATAACTTTTCTGCCTACTCTGAGCAGTCTTTATCTTCTCCCTAATCGTACGAATCTTATCAGTGGTTTCTTGAACAAGGTCGGGACCTAACAATTGTTTCTCCCTCACTTCAAACCAACATAGAGGAGTCCTACACTTGCGACCGTAGAGAGCCTCGTACGGTGACATTCCAATGCTAGAGTGATAGCTGTTGTTGTATGAAAATTCAATTAATGACAAGTACTTGCTCCAACTACCGCCATCCTCTAAAACACAGGCTCTGAGCATATCCTCTAAAGTTTGAATGGTTCTCTCCGACTGGCCATCTGTCTGGGGATGGTAGGCTGTGCTAAGACTCAACCTTGTCCCTAAGGCTTGGTGAAGTGCCTTCCAAAACCGAGAGGTAAACTTTGGATCCCTGTCAGAGACAATGTTAGTTGGAACTCCGTGGAGTCTAACAATCTCTCTGATGTAGATCTCAGCTAACCGGACAGTTTTGTAAGTGGACTTTATGGGAAGAAAATGAGCAGGTTTGGTTAATCTATCCACTATGACCCATATAGAGTCATATCCTAACTGAGTGTAGGGTAATCCTCCCACGAAGCCCATTGCTATACTATCCCACTTCCACTCGGGAATTTCTAAGGGTTGGAGAAAACCTGAAGGCTTTTGGTGTTCGATCTTGGTTTTCTGACAAACCAAGCATTGAGCTACAAATTCTGCCACATCATTCCTCATGCCTGGCCACCAATACCTCTGTCTAAGGTCCTGATACATCTTGGTGGAGCCAGGGTGTACCGAGAATCCACTCTTGTGGGCTTCTCCTAGAACCTGCTGCTTAATGGAATTATCTTTTGGTATGCAGATTCTCTGATGGAACAATAAAGTGCCATCCTCAGCTTCAGAAAAACCGGGGCGGTGTTTGCTAGACTGCAACTCTACATCTAAACTCTGGGTAAGTATAATTTGTTCCCTAAAATTGCAGGAAATTTCTAGATGGTAAAGCATGAGACTGTTCACTGATGGGAAAATTCCAAGATTAAGGTCCCTAAAGGACTCCAACAACTCCATTTCTTTTATCATCAGTGAAGACACATGCAAGGATTTCCTACTCAAGGCATCAGCGACCACATTCGCTTGGCCCGGATGGTACTTCAACTCAAAGTCATAATCTTTTAGGAACTCAACCCATCTTCTTTGTCTCATGTTAAGTTCCTTTTGATAAAAAAGGTATTTCAAGCTCTTATAATCACTAAACACTTCAAACTGAGCACCATACAGATAATGTCGCCAAATCTTTAGAGCAAAGACAATGGCTGCGAGCTCTAAGTCATGAGTAGGGTAGTTCTCCTCATGGGGCCTTAACTGCCTAGATGAGGCTGCTACAACTTGTCGATTCTGCATGAGAACACATCCTAACCCTCTCTTAGAGGCATCACTATAAACTTCAAATCCCAATGCTGGGTCAGGGATAATCAAGACTGGGGTGGAAGTCAACCTAATCTTAAGCTCTAGGAAACTACTCTCACAGCTCTTAGTCCACACAAAAGGCTCCCCCTTTCGGGTTAACCTTGTTAGGGGAAGTACCATCTGCGAAAATCCTTGAATGAACCTTCGGTAGTAACCGGCTAACCCTAGAAAGCTCCTAACTTCCGTGACCGTGGTTAGTCGTTCCCAACTAAGGATTGCTTCTACTTTACTAGGATCAACCGACACTCCCGCTTTAGAAATCACATGACCAAGAAACTTAACTTCATTGAGCCAAAACTCACATTTCTCAGGTTTAGCAAAAAGGCTCTTTTCCCTAAGGGTACTTAGAACAATCCTAAGGTGTTCCTCATGCTCTCGAGGATCCTTAGAATAAACTAGGATATCATCTATGAAGACTACTACAAACTTGTCAAGGAAAGGCCTAAAAAATTCGGTTCATGTAGTCCATAAATACGGCTGGAGCATTGGTCAGACCAAAAGGCATAACCAAATATTCATAGTGCCCGTATCTAGTCCTAAATGCCGTCTTTGGAACATCCTCTACCTTAACTCTAATCTGGTGATAACCAGATCTTAGATCAATCTTAGAGAAAACCGAAGCTCCCCTAAGTTGATCTAACAAGTCATCTATTCTGGGCAAGGGGTATTTATTCTTCACTGTGATTTTATTGATTTTTCGGTAATCAATGCATAACCTCATACTCCCATCTTTCTTCTTTACCAAAAGGACAGGTGCGCCCCATGGTGACACACTAGGTCTAATAAACTGCTTAGCAATCAAATCTTCCAACTGTGCTTTTAGTTCCCTCAACTCCAAGGGTGACATCCTATAAGGTGCTATGGAGATTGGTCCCGTTCCGGGAACCAGTTCTATTGAGAACTCCACTTCTCTCTCAGGGGGTAAGGTTGCTACCTCGTTAGGAAACACATCTAAGAATTCGTTCACTATAGGGATAGTGGCCAGATCTAGGCTAACCTCTACAGTTGAAGAAAGTAGGATCATATATCCTGCAAGACCTTCCACTAGACAGCGACTCAATAAAAGATCATTACTCTGTGTAACATAACTTGACTCTTCAATAATGGAATGCACATTTGGAAACTCAATCGTTTTACAGAAACAGTTCAAAACAACTTGATTGGCGGAAAGCCAATCCATACCCAGGATAATGTCCATTCCCTTGAGAGGTAGACACACAAGGCTTACTAAAAACATTCTCCCTTGAATTAGGAGAGGGCAATTCTCACATATCAAGGAAGTAGAAATGCTATCTTCGGTGGGTGTATACACATGCAACGGGAATTGTAAAGAGGTAAGACACAACCCTAACCTTTGAACACCTGTACAAGAGATAAAGGAATGTGTTGCTCCCGAATCAAACAAAACAACTAGAGGTTCATCCTGCAGGAAACAAGTACCTTTCATCAGAATTTCCACTCCCTTTGCTTTCAAGGCCCAGAGTAAAGACTCTCCCTTGGTTAGGATCACGGACTTGGCTCCTTTTCCCTTAGTGTATTGGGGCACTCCTGGCCATGTGCCCTGGTTGGTGACAAACAAAGCAAACATTCTTGCCCTTCATACACTCTCCTCGATGCACCTTTCCACGATTCGAGCATGCATGATAAGCACTTCGGAGGTTTGAGCCTGCTTTCCCTTGAAAAGATTTCCTTTCGGTCTCACGCGTTGAGCGCTCTTATCCTCCTCCTTCTTTTTGTTCTTATCTTGCCACCTCGTTTGCCTATCCTCATACATCCTCTTCAAGCTTGCTTCGGCCACGTAGCTCTGATGGACGACCTTGGCGAATTCGGTGAATTCAGTTTGTGAGATGCTGTTCTGAATGTCTGGTCTCAGTCCCCACTTGAACTGCTTGATTTTCCAATTATCATTCGGAGCAAATTGAGTGACAGATGAGTACCTTACCAATTCCTCAAACTTGTTCACATACTCTGAAACCGTAGATTTTCCCTACTGAAGTTGGACTAACTCTCTATCCATCATATCTTTCATAGTCTGTGGAAAGTACTTCTCCAAGAAGACCTTCTGAAAGTTCACCTAAGTTAGTGGTGTCCCTTGAGCCACCATATAGGCTCGGGCCCCCTTCCACCAGTTTTCAGCATCCTCTATGAGCACATGAGTAGCTAGCTCGACCTTTTGCTCCTCGGTACAATGAACAACCTTAAAACTCTTCTCCACGGCTTCCAGCCAGTGTTGGGATGCCATGGCTTCTGTTTTTCCATTGAAGGTTGGTGGCTTCGTCTTGAGGAACTTAAGGAATTTTCGGTCTAAATCCTCCTCTTGCGGGGGAGGTTGGGCTTGGTGCTGCTGTTGTTGGGCTAACTGAGCCGCAAGATTGTTGGTTACAATACTCTGATCCTGAATAGCCTGCAAGATCCCTTGTAGCCAAGCATTCTCTTGTCCTGGTGGATTCGGAGGTATCGCATCATTCCTCCTAGGTCTCCCGCGCCTTCCAGAACCTGAAGCCATAATTCTGCATTGAATGCACCAAGCATTGAGTTGATCAAGCTCAATATCTCTTAGCATAATAAGTAGAAAAACAACAGCAGACTCAAGAAATTCACGAGACTACTCCTAGCAACCCCTACAGTCCGATTAGAATCGAACTGCTCTGATACCATAATATAACACCTTACTTTCATTAACTTGAAAATAGGATAATTATCATTAGGTACATTAATCCCAACATTAATGCAAACTTAAGTTCAACATTAAGTCCAGAAAACACAAAAGACTAAAACTTCAAATACATAAGTTACACGACGGTACAACACCAATACATAATTCTAGAAATTACATCTCCAAGGTGTTACTTAAAACTACTACGATAACTAAGGTTCCGAGAGCAAGCCGCCACCTTCCTCGGGTACTGTGCATCCAGAAATAATTAAATAAAGGAGTGGGGTGAGATAATAATCTCAGTGAATCCTCCCTTCGACTCCTCACCATCAACTCATACCATTAACTATCAATCAAGACTTTATATCACACATTTATGGAACGCATATTTTTTCTATGAATTTCTAATTCATCTTTGGCTCAGATTCATGGGTAGCGTTGTATGCATACGCCCATACAACCAGTAAATACGCTTCGATATGGTGGTTCGACGTCTTAACCGTCCGAGGGCGTCCCACACGGCTAACCATATCGATCACCTCCTTTTTGAGGCATCTTAGTGTCTTTTAGGGAATTTAATTCACAAACTATATCCTTAAATGCATGCCTTGTTCAATAATAAGAATACAATTAGGTGCCACTCTAACTTCATGCAATCGAACATATTCATGTCAAGGTACATTTCATATTCAACAGAAACATATATCATGCTCAATCAAGGAAAATATATTGAGACAAGACTCACTTCCATGAGAGCTCCATGGAGCTCCCAATGGTCAAAACATCAATTTCACAATTTATGGGGGGTTTTGGGTACAACATTAACCCCCTTAATCCGTCCCCAATAGTACATGCATAGCTATTTAACACTAAAAACGGTAGAAATAAGAGGGATTTGGGAAATCCTAAATCTTGAACCCTTTAGGGTTCAAGGGTTTTCTTCAAGGGAACCCTAATGTGGAACTTATGGGTGCCCATCACCTAGGAAAAGGAAGAACTCACCACAACTCCTAAGATTCAAGCTCAAGGGTTGATGTTCAGCTCCTTCTTCTTCCTCCTTCACGTTCTTCTTCTTCTCCTTCAAGCTTGCCTTCTAGGGATTTCTTCCAACTTTCCAAACCAAGAATAAATACTCCCCCAACTTGGATTCAAGCTAAGATTGATGATGAATCTAGCATGAATCCATGTTTTCCCCTTAAAAATATGAGCCCTAGTGTTTAATCCCCTCTCCTCCTTCTCTCTATCGCATCCTCTCTCTAACCCTCTCTCAAAATCGTGTTCTGTTCTGTTTCTGCTGAGTTTTTTTCTGTTATACTGCAGCTGTGAATCGATTCACAGCCTAGGTGAATCGATTCACTTAGTGTAAAAATGACAGGAATCGCAGCTTTAAGTGAATGAATCGATTCCTGCAGCTCCCGGATTCGATTCACAGGGAACTGACTTTTGTGAATCGATTGAAGCTTCGATTCACAGAGAGTCAACTTTCGTGAATCGATTCACTCTTCGATTCACTGCAAGCCTAATCGAGTCCCAGCAAACCCGCAGCCCTGAATCGATTCACAGGGCCTGGGAATCGATTCACACTGGGCAAAAATCATCAAACACAATATTCACATATTCAATTTTGACAATCAACGAAGGAAATCACTTAAGGTTCATCATTAAGCCATACTAAGCTTATGCACACACAACAAACCAAGCTTGAGAAATTGGGGTGTTACACTACTACCCACCTTTAAAAAATTTTGTCCTCAAAATTGAATAAACTTACATACCTATTGAAAAAGTTGCGGATATTGGCTTCGCATCTCATCTTCAAGTTCCCAAGTGGCTTCTTCGGGAGTGGATCCTTCCCAGATCACCTTGACCAAAGGGATAGTCTTATTCCTGAGTGCCTTGGAAGCTCGGTCCACTATTTGGGCCGGTTCGGGCTGGTACGTGCAATCTGATCTCAGTTGTATAGACTCATGGTCTATAGAGTGGAATGGATCTGGAATGTATTTCTTAAGCTGAGACACATGAAAAACATTGTGGAGATTTGACAAAGAAGGAGGTAAGGCAATTTGGTATGCTCTGGGACCAACTCGACCGAGGATTTGGAAAGGACCTACATGCAGGGGTCAACTTTTTGGCCCTAAGGGCTCTACCAACACCTACAGTGGGAGTGACTTTCAGGAATACATGTTCTCCTTCGTCAAATTCAAGGGGTTTGAGCCTACGGTCTGCATAACTTTTCTCGCCTACTCGAAAGGCCTTTATCTTCTCCCTAATCGTACGAATCTTATCAGTGGTTTCTTGAACAAGGTCGGGACCTAACAATTGTTTCTCCCTCACTTCAAACCAACATAGAGGAGTCCTACACTTGCGACCGTAGAGAGCCTCGTACGGTGACATTCCAATGCTAGAGTGATAGCTGTTGTTGTATGAAAATTCAATTAATGACAAGTACTTGCTCCAACTACCGCCATCCTCTAAAACACAGGCTCTGAGCATATCCTCTAAAGTTTGAATGGTTCTCTCCGACCGCCATCCGTCTGGGATGGTAGGTGTGCTAAGACTCAACCTTGTCCCTAAGGCTTGGTGAAGTGCCTTCCAAAACCGAGAGGTAAACTTTGGATCCCTGTCAGAGACAATGTTAGTTGGAACTCCGTGGAGTCTAACAATCTCTCTGATGTAGATCTCAGCCTAGGACAGTTTGTAAGTGGACTTTATGGGAAGAAAATGAGCGAGTTTGGTTAATCTATCCACTATGACCCATATAGAGTCATATCCTAACTGAGTGTAGGGTAATCCTCCCACGAAGCCCATTGCTATACTATCCCACTTCCACTCGGGAATTTCTAAGGGTTGGAGAAAACCTGAAGGCTTTTGGTGTTCGATCTTGGTTTTCTGACAAACCAAGCATTGAGCTACAAATTCTGCCACATCATTCCTCATGCCTGGCCACCAATACCTTTGTCTAAGGTCCTGATACATCTTGGTGGAGCCAGGGTGTACCGAGAATCCACTCTTGTGGGCTTCTCCTAGAACCTGCTGCTTAATGGAATTATCTTTTGGCATGCAGATTCTCTGATGGAACAATAAAGTGCCATCCTCGACTTGAAAAACCAGGCGGTGTTTGCTGATCGCAACTCTACATCTAAACTCTGGGTAAGTATAATTTGTTCCCTAAAATTGCAGGAAATTTCTAGATGGTAAAGCATGAGACTGTTCACTGATGGGAAAATTCCAAGATTAAGGTCCCTAAAGGACTCCAACAACTCCATTTCTTTTATCATCAGTGAAGACACATGCAAGGATTTCCTACTCAAGGCATCAGCGACCACATTCGCTTGGCCCGAATGGTACTTCAACTCAAAGTCATAATTTTTTAGGAACTCAACCCATCTTCTTTGTCTCATGTTAAGTTCCTTTTGATAAAAAAGGTATTTCAAGCTCTTATGATCACTAAACACTTCAAACTGAGCACCATACAGATAATGTCGCCAAATCTTTAGAGCAAAGACAATGGCTGCGAGCTCTAAGTCATGAGTAGGGTAGTTCTCCTCATGGGGCCTTAACTGCCTAGATGCGTAGGCTACAACTTGTCGATTCTGCATGAGAACACATCCTAACCCTCTCTTAGAGGCATCACTATAAACTTCAAATCCCAATGCTGGGTCAGGGATAATCAAGACCGGGGTGGAAGTCAACCTGATCTTAAGCTCTAGGAAACTACTCTCACAGCTCTTAGTCCACACAAAAGGCTCCCCCTTTCGGGTTAACCTTGTTAGGGGAAGTACCATCTGCGAAATCCTTGAATGAACCTTCGGTAGTAACCGGCTAACCCTAGAAAGCTCCTAACTTCCGTGACCGTGGTTGGTCGTTCCCAACTAAGGATTGCTTCTACTTTACTAGGATCAACCGACACTCCCGCTTTAGAAATCACATGACTAAGAAACTTAACTTCATTGAGCCAAAACTCACATTTCTCAGGTTTAGCAAAAAGGCTCTTTTCCCTAAGGGTACTTAGAACAATCCTAAGGTGTTCCTCATGCTCTCGAGGATCCTTAGAATAAACTAGGATATCATCTATGAAGACTACTACAAACTTGTCAAGGAAAGGCCTAAAAATTCGGTTCATGTAGTCCATAAATACGGCTGGAGCATTGGTCAGACCAAAAGGCATAACCAAATATTCATAGTGCCCGTATCTAGTCCTAAATGCCGTCTTTGGAACATCCTCTACCTTAACTCTAATCTGGTGATAACCAGATCTTAGATCAATCTTAGAGAAAACCGAAGCTCCCCTAAGTTGATCTAACAAGTCATCTATTCTGGGCAAGGGGTATTTATTCTTCACTGTGATCTTATTGATTTTTCGGTAATCAATGCATAACCTCATACTCCCATCTTTCTTCTTTACCAAAAGGACAGGTGCGCCCCAAGGTGACACACTAGGTCTAATAAACTGCTTAGCAATCAAATCTTCCAACTGTGCTTTTAGTTCCCTCAACTCCAAGGGTGACATCCTATAAGGTGCTATGGAGATTGGTCCCGTTCCGGGAACCAGTTCTATTGAGAACTCCACTTCTCTCTCAGGGGGTAAGGTTGCTACCTCGTTAGGAAACACATCTAAGAATTCGTTCACTATAGGGATAGTGGCCAGATCTAGGCTAACCTCTACAGTTGAAGAAAGTAGGATCATATATCCTGCAAGACCTTCCACTAGACAGCGACTCAATAAAAGATCATTACTCTGTGTAACATAACTTGACTCTTCAATAATGGAATGCACATTTGGAAACTCAATCGCTTTCTGTAAACAGTTCAAAACAACTTGATTGGCGGAAAGCCAATCCATACCCAGGATAATGTCCATTCCCTTGAGAGGTAGACACACAAGGCTTACTAAAAACATTCTCCCTTGAATTAGGAGAGGGCAATTCTCACATATCAAGGAAGTAGAAATGCTATCTTCGGTGGGTGTATACACATGCAACGGGAATTGTAAAGAGGTAAGACACAACCCTAACCTTTGAACACATGTACAAGAGATAAAGGAATGTGTTGCTCCCAAATCAAACAAAACAACTAGAGGTTCATCCTGAAGGAAACAAGTACCTTTCATCAGATTTTCCACTCCCTTTGCTTTCTGGGCGTCCAGAGTAAAGACTCTCCCTTGGTTAGGATCACCAGACTTGGCTCCTTTTCCCTTAGTGTATTGGGGGCACTCCCTGGCCATGTGCCCTGGTTGGTGACAAACAAAGCAAACATTCTTGCCCTTCATACACTCTCCCTGATGCACCTTTCCACAGTTCGAGCATGCATGATAAGCAGACTCGGAGGTTTGAGCATGCTTTCCTTTGAAAAGATTTCCTTTTGGTCTCACGCGTTGAGCGCTCTTATCCTCCTCCTTCTTTTTGTTCTTATCTTGCCACCTCGTTTGCCTATCCTCATACATCCTCTTCAAGCTTGCTTCGGCCACGTAGCTCTGATGGACGACCTTGGCGAATTCGGTGAATTCAGTTTGTGAGATGCTATTCTGAATGTCTGGTCTCAGTCCCCACTTGAACTGCTTGATTTTCCAATTATCATTCGGAGCAAATTGAGTGACAGATGAGTACCTTACCAATTCCTCAAACTCGTTCACATACTCTGAAACCGTAGATTTTCCCTACTGAAGTTGGACTAACTCTCTATCCATCATATCTTTCATAGTCTGTGGAAAGTACTTCTCCAAGAAGACCCTCTGAAAGTTCACCCAAGTTAGTGGTGTCCCTTGAGCCACCATATAGGCTCGGGCCCCCTTCCACCAGTTTTCAGCATCCTCTATGAGTACATGAGTAGCTAGCTCGACCTTTTGCTCCTCGGTACAATGAACAACCTTAAAACTCTTCTCCACGGCTTCCAGCCAGTGTTGGGATGCCATGGCTTCTGTTTTTCCATTGAAGGTTGGTGGCTTCGTCTTGAGGAACTTCAGGAATTTTCGGTCTAACTCCTCCTCTTGCGGGGGAGGTTGGGCTTGGTGCTGCTGTTGTTGGGCTAACTGAGCCGCAAGATTGTTGGTTACAATACTCTGATCCTGAATAGCCTGCAAGATCCCTTGTAGCCAAGCATTCTCTTGTCCTGGTGGATTCGGAGGTATCGCATCATTCCTCCTGGGTCTCCCGCGCCTTCCAGAACCTGAAGCCATAATTCTGCATAGAATGCACCAAGCATTGAGTTGATCAAGCTCAATATCTCTTAGCATAATAAGTAGAAAAACAACAGCAGACTCAAGAAATTCACGAGACTACTCCTAGCAACCCCTACAGTCCGATTAGAATCGAACTGCTCTGATACCATAATATAACACCTTACTTTCATTAACTTGAAAATAGGATAATTATCATTCGGTACATTAATCCCAACATTAATGCAAACTTAAGTTCAACATTAAGTCCAGAAATCACAAAAGACTAAAACTTCAAATACATAAGTTACATGACGGTACAACACCAATACATAATTCTAGAAATTACATCTCCAAGGTGTTACTTAAAACTACTACGATAACTAAGGTTCCGAGAGCAAGCCGCCGTCAGCCTTCCTTGGGTACCTGTGCATCTGTAAAATAATTAAATAAAGGAGTGGGGTGAGATAATAATCTCAGTGAATCCTCCCTTCGACTCCTCACCATCAACTCATACCATTAACTATCAGTCACGACTTTATATCACACATTTATGCAATGCATATTTTTACTATGAATTTCTAATTCATCTTTGGCTCGTATTCATGGGTAGCGTTGTATGCATACGTCCATACAACCCCGTAAATACGCTTTCGATATGGTGGTTAGACGTCTTAACCGTCCGAGGGCGTCCCACACGGCTAACCATATCGATCACCTCCTTTTTGAGGCATCTTAGTGTCTTTTAGGGAATTTAATTCACAAACTATATCCTTAAATGCATGCCTTGTTCAATAATAAGAATACAATTAGGTGCCACTCTAACTTCGCATGCAACTGAACATATTCATGTCAAGGTACATTTCATATTCAACAGGAAACATATATCATGCTCAATCAAGGAAAATATATTGAGACAAGACTCACTTCCATGAGAGCTCCATGGAGCTCCCAATGGTCAAAACATCAATTTCACAATTTATGGGGGGTTTTGGGTACAACATTAACCCCCTTAATCCGTCCCCAATAGTACATGCATAGCTATTTAACACTAAAAACGGTAGAAATAAGAGGGATTTGGGAAATCCTAAATCTTGAACCCTTTAGGGTTCAAGGGTTTTCTTCAAGGGAACCCTAATGTGGGACTTATGGGTGCCCATCACCTAGGAGAAGGAAGAACTCACCACAACTCCTAAGATTCAAGCTCAAGGGTTGATGTTCAGCTCCTTCTTCTTCCTCCTTCACGTTCTTCTTCTTCTCCTTCAAGCTTGCCTTCTAGGGATTTCTTCCAACTTTCCAAACCAAGAATAAATACTCCCCAACTTGGATTCAAGCTAAGATTGATGATGAATCCAGCATGAATCCATGTTTTCCCCTTAAAAATATGAACCCTAGTGTTTAATCCCCTTTCCTCCTTCTCTCTATCGCCTCCTCTCTCTAACCCTCTCTCAAAATCGTGTTCTCGCTCGTTTCACTGAGTTTTTTTCTCGTTATACTACGGTGTGAATCGATTCACGGCCTAGGTGAATCGATTCACTCGGTGTAAAAATGACAGAATTGCGACTTTAAGTGAATGAATCGATTCTCGCAGCTCCCAGATTCGATTCACAGGAATCGACTTTTGTGAATCGATTCACGCTCGATTCACAGAGAGTCAACTTTCGTGAATCGATTCACTCTTCGATTCACTGCAAGCCTAATCGAGTCCCAAAGAAACTCGCGACCTCAATCGATTCACGTGGCCTGTGAATCGATTCACACTGGGCAAAAATCATCAAACACAATATTCACATATTCAATTTTGACAATCAACGAAGGAAATCACTTAAGGTTCATCATTAAGCCATACTAAGCTTATGCGCACACAACAAACCAAGCTTGAGAAATTGGGGTGTTACAGAAAGCAATAATGAGGGTTCAACGCCAAATAAGGTATTGACGCGTCGATAGGAAACAATAAAGAAGGATCACCGCCAGGTCGGGTACTGACGTGGTGATCGGAAGGTTCGACGCCAAGTAGGGTATTGACGCGTCAATGGAAAGCAATAAAGAAGGATCAACATCAGGTCCGAAACTGATATGTTGGTCAAAAAAGCAATAATGAGGGACTACCGCCAGGTCGGGTACTGACGCGGTAATCTTAAAGAAATAAAAGGGGTGATGCTCGGCGCATTTATCAGAAAACTATAAAGAAGGATCTCCGCCAGGTCGGGTACTAACGCGGTGATCGGAAAGCAATAAAGAGTGAGCGATACTTGGCGTGTCGCTCAGAAAGCAAAATAAAGGATCAATGCTAGGCGCATTGTCTGTGAACGAGAATGAAGGATCAAAATTTGGTGCACGGACCAGGTGTAACAAAACGGCTAAAAGGTGATGATATGAGGATGATGCACGAATATATGGTATGTGATGCATGTATGCAATGCGATTATTGTTTTTACTGATTCCTCGTCCCGTATGATCTCTAATGCTTAAAGATATGGGACAGACTGAGGTTCATCGAGTTTATTCATACTATGCTTTTGACTGGGAGGGAACGCGAGTTATTAATGCAGCGCTAGTCATTTTTTAAAGGTAATCCCTTTGCCCTTTTTGAAACTTATTTGTTGAGATTTGGCGTTTCCTCGTGATTCTTAACATGTATATAATAACCGTAATGCTTTCCCATATCATCACATGCTTCACAATTCAGTGCCTATCATAAAACAACATTTTGAAATACAAGAACGGAGGTGTTTGGTATTCAAAAGAAGAGTTATGTGTACAAGGACAGAAGTTACACAGACTTGAAGATACATCGAGAAAAATGCAGGAAGAAGAAAAAACAAAGAAAGACAATAACTAAGCAGATATTTTATAGCTTGTGTCTTCGTAGGAACAAATGCCAGCTTCCCATATCCATAACTTGATTACTCATTACTCTACTTCTGAAAATATATAAAACTGCCCCAGTTGGGTAAGAGCCCCTTGATGCATCAGCCTTCTTCAATGACCGATTTCAGACCCTAACTTTTGCTTGGATTGCTCTTTCAAGTTTTCAATCCAACGGGTCGCTCTAATTTTTGCCTAGGTCTCCTTTCTAGGTTTTCAACCTAACGAGCTCACTTTTGCTTGGTTTTTATATGTTTTTCCTTTTTTAGGCATAATATTTTTTGACTGCATCAGAGTTTACTGGGAGCGGGAGATCTTCACCGTCCATCCTTGTGAGGATTAAGGCTCCTCCAGAAAAAGCTTTTTTCACAACATACGGGCCTTCATAATTCGGAGTCCATTTTCCACGAGAATCCTTTTGGATGGGCAAAATCTTCTTGAGTACTAGGTCTCCTTCTTGAAATTCCCGAGGGCGAACTTTCTTTTCGTAAGCCCTCTTCATCCTGTGTTGATATAGTTGTCCATGACATAAGGCCATCACTCTCTTTTCTTCAATGAGATTCAATTGATCCAGCCAAGCCTGAATCCATTCTGTCTCTTCTAGTTTTGTCTCCATCAATACCCTTAACGAGGGAATCTCGACTTCAATGGGAAGCACTGCTTCCATTCCATACACCAGTGAGAAAGGGGTTGCCCCTGTTGAGGTGCGAACCGAAGTTCGATAACCGTGCAAGGCGAAAGGGAGCATTTCGTGCCAGTCTCTAAATGTTACAACCATCTTCTGGACAATCTTCTTGATGTTCTTATTTGCAGCTTCAACTGCCCCATTCATCTTTGGGCGGTACGGTGAGGAATTATGATGTCGGATCTTGAAGTCATTACACAGCTCCTTCATCATCTTGTTATTCAAATTAGTCCCATTATCAGTGATGATCTTATTTGGCAAACCATAGCGGCAGATCAAATCTCTCTTGATGAATTTGACAACCACGTTTTTTGTCACACTCACATATGAAGCCGCTTCAACCCATTTAGTGAAATAGTCGATTGCGACGAGAATGAAGCGATGTCCATTTAATGCCTTTGGTTCAATGGGTCCAATGACATCCAATCCCCACATTGAGAAAGGCCATGGTGCCGTTAAGATGTTCAAAGAGACTGGTGGCACATGGATGTTATCGGCGTAAATCTGACATTTGTGGCATTTCTTCACATAACCGAAACAATCAGTCTCCACAGACAACCAATAGTAGCCAGCCCTCAAGATTTTTCTTGCCATTGCATGCCCATTTGCGTGAGTCCCAAAGGAACCTTCATGAACCTCTCGCATAATCTTTTCCGCCTCAGTCTTATCAACACACCTGAGAAGTACCATGTCATGGTTTCTCTTATAAAGCACTTCGCCATTTAGAAAGAATCCCATTGCCAACCGCCTTAATGCCCTTTTATCATTCTCAGAAATATTAGGAGGATATTCTCTACTTGTGATGTATCGTTTGATGTCGTAATACCAGGGTTTGCCATCAGGCTCTCCTTTTATTGCTAGGCAGTGCGCTGGCCGGTCATGATTCTGTATTTTTATGAGCGGTAGGTTCTCCCTGTTACTGATTTTGAACATTGATGATAGAGTAGCTAAGGCGTCAGCTAGCTGATTATCTTCACGGGGAATGTGGTGGAAGGTGACTTCATCAAACTGCTCCGTCAATTCTTTGATGTGAGCATGGTAAGGAACTAATTTGGAATCCCTCGCTTTCCATTCGTCTTTTAACTGATGGATAACCAAAGCCGAGTCTCCATATACTTCGAGAATTTTGACCTTCGATTCAATGGCCGCCTGAATGCCCATGGCACATGCCTCGTACTCTGCCATATTGTTTTACAATCGAAACACAATCTCGCAGTAAATGGAATAAAATGACCTTCTGGGGAAATCAGCACAGCTCCAATCCCATGTCCCAATGCATTAGAAGCACCATCAAACAACAAGATCCATTTTTCATCGTCAGGGGTTTCTTTTCCTTCAAATAGAGCCATTATGTCTTCGTCTGGGAAATCACACTGCATTGACTGATAGTCTTCCATAGGTTGATGAGCCAAGTATTCAGCTAAGGTACTGCCTTTAATTGCCTTTTGGGTGACATACGCAATATCATACTCAGATAACAACATTTGCCAACGAGCAATTCTTCCTGTGAGAGCAGGCTTTTCAAAAATATATTTGATCGGATCCATTTTGGACACCAAACAAGTTGTATGGGATAACATATATTGTCTCAAACGATGTACGGCCCAGGCTAACGCGCAACATGTTCGTTCTAACAATGAATACCTCGTCTCACAGCTAGTGAATTTCTTGCTCAAGTAGTAAATGGCATGTTCCTTCTTACCAGATTCATCATGTTGTCCTAGCACACAGCCCATTGATTCGTCCAATACTGTTAAGTACATGATGAGGGGTCTCCTTGGCACAGGGGGCACCAAAACTGGTGGATCTTGTAAGTACTGTTTGATTTTCTCAAAAGCTTTTTGGCAGTTGTCGTTCCATTTGGTTTCCTGATTCTTACATAACAACTTGAAAATTGGCTCACAAGTAGCAGTTAGCTGAGATATAAACCTGGCGATGTAGTTCAATCTTCCCAGGAATCCACGAACTTCTTTTTCGGTGCGAGGAGTCGGCATATCCAGGATTGCTTTTACTTTGGCCGGATCAACTTCTATTCCTTTCTGGCTGACGATAAAGCCCAGGAGCTTGCCTGACCTTACACCAAAGCTACATTTAGCCGGGTTTAACCGGAGTTTATACTTCCTCAGTCGCTCAAAAAGTTTTTGTAAGTTAATAGCATGACCTTCCTCTGTTTTGGACTTTACAATCATGTCATCCACATAGACCTCTATCTCTTTGTGCATCATGTCGTGGAACAAAGCCACCATTGCTATTTGGTATGTTGCCCCAGCATTTCTTAATCCAAACGGCATTACTTTGTAACAGAAAGTTCCCCATAAAGTGATAAATGTGGTTTTCTCCATATCCTCGGGAGCCATCTTGATTTGATTATAGCCAGAATATCCATCCATGAAAGAAAAGACAGAGTGTTGAGCAGTGCTATCTACCAAGACGTCAATATGTGGCAAAGGGAAGTCATCCTTAGGGCTGGCCCTGTTTAGATCTCTATAGTCAACACACATTCGGACCTTTCCATCTTTCTTTGGGACTGGAACAATATTAGCCACCCATTGAGGGTATTTTGCTCTGACGTAAAAACCGGGCCGAGCTTTTTTTCACCTCATCTCTAATCTTGAGTGACATCTCCTGCTTCATTCTTCTCAACTTCTGTTTGACCGGTGGGCACTCGGGTTTTAATGGCAATTTGTGCTCGACTATGCTATTATCTAATCTAGGCATATCTCGGTATGTCCACGCGAAAATATCCGCATATTCAAATAGGAGTTTAACCAATTTTTCTCGCTCACTGCTTTTCATTGTGGTGCCAATCTTAACTTCTTTCTTGTCGTTTTCGGTGCCCAGATTGATTGTTTCCGTTTCTTCCTCGTGGGGTTGAATCACTTTAGCTTCTTGTTCCACCAACTTCATTAATTCAGGGGGGTATCCCAATTGTCCTCATTATCTTCCTCAGTATGATTAATGGGGTATTCAAAATTATAGTATGAGTTACTGGCATCGTTATTTTCAAAGACAATGTTTTTGGATCTGCATTAGTTAAAAAAATGACGAAATGAAAAGCGGAAAAAGATGAAGAGAGATGGAAAAGATGGAAAAGGAAAGAAAAAGAGAAATGATTGGAAAATTCAAAGTGCATTTTATTGATAATGGTACTGAAATGAAACATGTGCGCCCTTTTGACAATAAATTATTCTAAAGCCTTGGGCAGAGCAATAGAATTTGCATTACATAATTACTTTGAATCAAAGATCACGGGAAACTCAACGATCTCCCAATTTCCAAGTTCTTCATTCGGCGAGCAAAGGTGGACAAGGTTGACATTGTCGTTTTCTGCACTGCGATCGTCCTTGATAGCTGCTATCAGATCCGGATTCAACATTCCTACACTCCAAAGGCTTTGCCTGATGTCACAGATGGGGATACTCTCATCTTTTGGCTCCCTGCCTTCCAATCTAGCTATCAGGGGTTGGTTCCCAAACTCCTCAGTAATGACATTGACTGCTGGACCTCCATGACCTGGAAGGGGATTATTACCCAAATTAGGCCCATCCTCCTTAAAACTCAACCATTTGGCATTGATCAGATCTTGAACCACGTACTTCAAAGCCTTGCAATTTTCAGTTGTGTGACTCCATCGCCGCATGAAATTCACACTTGGCATTTGGGTCATATCCTCTTGGGAAGGGAGGTTGAAGTGGTTTCATTGAGCGTGGAGAGACCAAGGAGTTGCTGATGAGGTATTGGAACAGATCCGTATAGGTCATGGGAATAGGATCAAATTGGACTGCTTTCTTTTCTTGGTCATTTGGT
Organism: Calophaca sinica; assembly: GCA_037113605.1. Classification (NCBI taxonomy): domain Eukaryota; kingdom Viridiplantae; phylum Streptophyta; class Magnoliopsida; order Fabales; family Fabaceae; genus Calophaca; species Calophaca sinica. The sequence continues at coordinate 120,243,033 of CM073731.1, forward strand.
TGTTTCTGGTTTTGGTTTGGTTGGGTGGGAGCAACTGGTTGTGCTTGTGTTTGGATGGGGGAAGGTGGTCGAAAGGGCATCATTGGTTGGTTTGGCCGGGGGCTAGGATTATGAGAGGCGGCGGCGATGTATGGAGGTGGGTAGTAGGGGTATGGAAAAGGATGTGGGAAATTGGTAAAGAATTGGGGTGGTTTTCCTTGTGCTTGTTCTCCCGGGCTCGTCGTCACAGCATTGGTTTCCCATTCTTTCTTCTTTACGAAGTTTGTTGGGGGTCTCTTGATATTACTGGTTTCAGCAAAACTTTGGGCAATCTTTCCATTCCTCATTCCTCCTTAAACTCTTTCCCCTACGATGACCATATCTGAAAAGTTTGATGATACACTTCCGATCATTTTGTCATAGAAGGGTGATTGAAGAGTATCCATGAACATGGCCACCATTTCTTTTTCAATCAGAGGCGATTCCACTTGGGCTGCCAGTCCTCTCCATCGTTGGGCATATTCCTTAAAGGTCTCATTGTCTCTTTTTGCCATGTTTTGCAACTGCATTCTATCAGGAGCCATATCAATGTTATACTTATACTGCTTCAAAAAGGCATCCGCCAAATCTTTCCAAAGAATAATATGAGATCGCTCAAGGTGTGTATACCAACTCGACGCTGCCCCTGTTAAACTATCCTGGAAGAAGTGAATCAGAAGTTTGTCATCATGTGCATAGGACGCCATATTCCTACAGTACATGGTCAAGTGGTTTTTCGGGCAAGTTGTCCCTTTATACTTATCAAAGTCTGGCACCTTGAACTTCGGTGGTACAACCACATCCGGTACGAGACAAAGATCTGAAGCGATACTTGAACCGAGATAACTTACTCCTTCTACAGCTCGTAGCCTATCTTCGAGGATTTGCAACTTCGTATCAGACCACTGATTCCCAACTGGGACGCTCAGATTGGGTCCCCCTATAGCTGGAGACCAGGCAATGTGGTTAGTCTGGGGATTCAATGGATTTCCTTGAATATAATAGGGGTAACCAAATGGTCGGGGATTCACCACGGGGGGCACTACGGGCGTACTGACTCCTTGAGTATCCCCGAGATGGGACGATGCATAACCAGGATCCTTGAGCTACATCTTGCACAACAAGTGCTTGGGAATCAGTTTCTGCAGAGTTATTGTTAGCACCTGGCGGTGTGTAACCGGGCGGGAGACCAAATAGTGGGAACTGTTGTGCCTGTGGGCCTTGGGGGTTATGGTTTGCAGTATCATCATTGGCCATAGGTGGCGTGTAACCAGGCGGGAGTCCGTAAAGTGGGAACTGTGGTACTTGATTCTGAGGGTTGCTAACTGGTGAATTGTGGTACTTGATTCTGAGGGAACTGTGGTACTTGATTATGAGTGTGTAGGACCCTGCGGGTAAATTGCAAAAGGTACCATCATCCCTTGAGTATTAAGACCATATTGCAACTGCATAGGACCGAAGCCAGGTGGGTGGGAAGGTGTAGCTTGACCTTCATCATTCACTACTGGAGATGCCCCATCTGCAGCCTTGTCTTTATTTAGGGACTGCAGAAGCTCCAAAACTTTGCTCATCTGTTCCTTCAACTGGTTGACGTCCTCTTTCATCTCTTGGTCATCCATGATCCTTGATTGAGAGCGAGTTCGATAAGGGTGTCGAGGAACCAGTTTGTTTGATTATTTTCTGGTGATTTAAAAAAATGATATAAGTATGTAAGAAAAGAAAAATGAATGAATGTGGATGCATAAATCTATTTATTTGTGGCAAGGAACCGTAGGCCTCCTTGTTTTGACATGTATGAGCTTCTTTGAAACTGTTTCACAATTTGATCCCATATTATTTCGCAAAATACTTGCAGCCAAGCTCTTGTGTTCCTACGATTCTCTGGCGACCTAAAATGAAATGAGAATGAATGATATTATTTCTTTATTTTCAACATGTGTTTTTTTTGTTTTTTTTTTTGAAGTATGAATGCATGATGATATAATGTTGAGTGATGATGATGACTATTCCTGTAGCATGCACAACAATATGTGATTTAGTAGACCCTTTTTATGCATAGATGTGATATAACAGATTTTTGGTGGAAGAATAAAAATGATATGATGCCCCTTGTGTTTTAAATGGGTAAACCTAAAATTAGAGATTTTTTAACCTAAGGGGTCTATAGTCTTGTATTGAGTGATAGATCTCATGGTGGCTCTAATCACACTCTCACCAAAGGCCTCTAGAGCTAAAGTCTCCTCCTGAATATTAACCACAACGATAGATAACTATCCGGTGCGGAATACTCAGAGGGAGCACACTCTAGATGAAGTTCTCGCAATAGCCAGAAGGAAAGCAAATTCCAATTGACCATCACCGAACCTCCACTCAACTTAAGCTTTGCTCTGACCCGGGTATAGGGCCTTACTCACATGTGTGTGCGAACGTGTAGGTGCGGTGTGTGAGAGGGGCAACACCCTAACACTACCCAAGCTGCAAAACAAACAAAGCATACAAATATAGTCGTCTATCCTAATGTTCAATATTCACAACAAATTAAAATTAAACAAATAAATAATAAATAAATATTTACAAAAGAAAATAAATAAATAAAGATAAAAATAAAAAGAAGGGGAATTAAAGAAGAATAACAAAAAAAAATGAAGTTAATTATTTGGCACAATTAATCATGTTAGGCTTGACTCTCTAAAGTCCCCAGTGGAGTCGCCAGCTGTAGCGACCGAAAAATCCGGAGGGATTTATTCGAGTTTAATGGAGCCGCCACCAATAATTTATTTTCGAAGGAAAAATATTGGAAAAAACCTTTTTTTGAAGAAAAGTGGTCCTTAAGACCGGATTTGGGTTCGGGAGTCGATTATGCGTAGGGAAGGTATTAGCACCCCACGACATCCTTTCGAAAAAGGTTACCTCTAACTAATTGTGCAAAATTTATTAACTTCTAAAAAAATATTTATTTCCCTTTTATTTAAAAAAGTTTAACCAAGATAAAAAAAAGAGGACTTAATAAAAGTCGTTTATTTTTGCGCTTGACAGGAGTGGGCTCCTGCTCCTACGTATCTCCGGGTGCAGTGGAGAAATCAAAGGCTACGTAGTTCTTGGGTAGAAAATGGTTGCGTGTTGGTTGATTTTAATTGTATATTTTTTGATGGAAAAAAAAGTAGGTTTTGTAGGGACCAAACAAGAAGCAATCAAGAGTGGCCCTCATTAATAACCCTTTTTGTTTATAAAATTAACGGTCTTCGTAATGATCAAACGGGAAGCAATCTCGAGTGATCATTACTAGTAAAAAAACTTAATTTTATTTTTATGAAGAGGATATGTTTTCATGGGGACCAAACAAGAAGCAATCAAGAGTGGTCCTCACTAATGACCCATTTTTATTTAGAAAATTAAGATATTTGTAATGACTAAACGGGAAGCAATCTCGAGTAATCATTACTAGTAAATTAATTTTCGTGATTTTTATCAAATGATTTTTAAGAAAAAATAGGGTTTCGAAATTTGTATGTGAAATTTAGTTGAATGAGATTGTACTAATTTGACTATAAATAAATAAAAAAAAGACCAGAATAGAATAAAAGAAAGGAAAAGAAAAGAAACACAAAAACAAAAAAAGGGAGGGGGGCGTAATAAATGAAAAGAAACTGGGTGTGAAAAGAAAAAAATAAAAAAATAACAGAACATGAAATAAAGGGGAGGTGGCGTTAGTAAAAAGAATGTGGGTGTGGAATGAAAAAAAAAATAAACATACCAAAAGAAATAACAGCACATGAAATAAAGGGGGGAGGAACTAAACCTAAGAACACACACACACCAACACAAAATCAGACGAAAGAAAAGCAGCAGCGCTGCTGAAGAAGAAGGGAATGGGGAAGGACAGAGAGAGGGAGAAAGAGAAAGAGAGAGAAGGAGGGCGAGAAGAGGAAAGGGAGGGGTGACGCTTTGCTGGCGCCACTGACACATGTGTGGCCAAGAAGGAAAGGCGAGGGGAGAGGGAGGAAGGAGGGAGAGAGAGATCGTGGGAGAGGGTGAGGGAGGAAAACCTTCTTGTCTTCTCTCTTCTTCTTCTTCTTTTTTCCCTGCTTCTTCTTTGTTTTTTTTGCTTCTGCTTCTTTTTTTTTATGCTTTTGGTTCTTCTCTTTTTTTTTTGCTTCTGTTTCACGTTTTTTTTGTCTCTATTTCTTCTCCTCTTTGCTTTTTTCTGACTTGGTGAATTAGGGCTTCAGTGTGGAGCCTCTAATTTTTTGATTGGTGGTAAAAACGCCCAGAATTTTTCCTCTAAAAATCTCCTCCCTCTCTGTTTTTCTGGCCTTGACATTTATAGAGCTAATGAGCCCTAATAGGACAATCTTTGGTTTGTTGGTCAGGGTGGTTGTGGGAGAATTTGAAGGATACAGGGGGTGCAGAGTAGTGCCTGTAAAGCTGCTTGGTTGGAGTAAGAATGGAAAAAAACAAAGGAACAGGAAGAAAGCACCTTGGACTTATTTGCTAAAATTGTTACTGCTGCTGTTTGTTGTTGGCTGTTGGTTGTTGGCTGTGGCTGGGAGTGGCAGGGGCGCTGCATTCCAGCCTTGCCCTGCTTCTTTTTGCTTTTTTTTCTTTGTCTTTTTGTTTCATTCTGATCTTGTAATTATTGGGCTTGGTTTGGACTGTAATGGACTATATTGGGCTGTATTGTATTTTTCTGTAATGGACATAGTTATCATGGTTTTTTTTTGGGACTTATGCTAGAATTTCTTTTGTATGGACTATGGGTTTATATCTCAACCATTGGCCTAAACTAGTCCTAAAGGACTAAGACCAAACCTTAAAAAAAAAGGCCCAAGCAACAATTTATTTTATCATTTCAATCTAACAGTAAAATAATAGATAAAAACAAATCAAGATGCGTGGACAAAATTTAGGTATAACAGGAAGGACTATTAAAATATCTAATAAAATTTAAATAGGTCCCTTGGTGACACTCACCACACTTGATTACCGGAGAAATGCCTGTGTTGGAGCAATAAAATAATTATTTATGTGAAAAAGAAGGGAAATAAGAAAAATCCCTGGTTTCATGCATGTGTTAATGCTTCAGAGTCTATAAGTTGAATTCATTTACCTCCTATGAAGCCTTTAATGTGCCTCTTTTGAACATCCCGATTCTTACTTGCACATCTTAAATTTTTAAATGATATTCTACGAGCATGACATGTTTCTTGTTGGACCTTTCACACACATTGGGTTTTTGGCGTTATAACATTTGTGAAGGACTATTAAAATACCTAATAAAATTTAAATAGGTCCCTTGGTGACACTCACCACACTTGATTACTGGAAAAATGCCTGTGTTGGAGCAATAAAATAATTATTTATGTGAAAAGGAAGGGAAGCAAGAAAAAGTACTTAAAAATGGGAAAATGAGGGGAAAAAAATAAGTTTATAAGATTGCTCAACATCTCTTTGAGGTCATAGGTTACTAGGGAAATACTTATAGTACCCTTTTGAAACTAATTGACTACTGGAAAATTTAAGAACTCCTTTGTGATCAAGTGTGACAAGTGTAAAAATGCATTTGAGTGGAAGACCCATGTGAAATTAGTTCTATGTTGGGTACATAAGCTTTGAAGTGGAAAGAAAATAATTCTAATAAGTGTTTGACCCAGTGTTTGATGCCTTAACCCATTTTGAAAAAAATTGCGCATGGCACCAACAGGCAAGTCAATTAATTTGTGAAAAATGTGTCATTGGATATCATTGTGCAACTTTATGGATTGTGTAGTTGAGGTGATGAATTTTCATTTAAGGCCGTTAGTTTTGTCATATTTTCTTGTATGGTTTACTCGATGACAAACAAACACTTAAGTATGACGGTGTGATGAATCTTGATTTGTATATAACTCTAGATTCTAGATTAGTTTTTACTTTGTTTATCCAGTTTATTTTTATAGTTTAATTAGTAATTTTATAGGATTAGTTTTATTTTATTTTTTTAGAAATATTTTTATTTTATTTAAAATAGGAATTTTTACCCTTTAATTTTTTGCCATTTTCTGGTTTCAGGGAGAAAGCTCAGACGTTGGCTTCCTAGAGTTTGAATGTTCTAGCGATTGATCATGGGAAAATCAATTGCGATACGAATTCTGAAAAGAATAATAAAAGCAACATTTACGTTTTGGTGGGGACAGAACGGTTCATTTGGAGATTTTGGAGCAGGAGCACACAAAGAGCCAATGGTAGAAGCTGGGAAGCAGATCCTCAAGCTGGAGCTTTCATCTTTATCTTCTTTAATTGGTATTCACTATTTTACCATGTTAGCTTAATTTTCCTTTGTTAAAGGTGGGTGTCAGTTACCTATATGACTGGTTCTGATATCTAGTTTTGATATGAATTTTCTGGTTCAATTGTTATTCAAGAGTTTGTTATATGATTTCTTGTTTGTTTATAGTCTAAAATTCGCAATTCGAAAATTGGAATTTTTGATTTCTATTGGGAACAAATTGTTTATATAGTGTCTCCTTAGGAATAAGAGCATTATTGAACAAACGTGATTGAGTTGTCTCATTCTTATTGCTTTCGTTGGATCGTTATATCTCAAGGAATTGAAATATAATTTTTAACTAGAAGCATTATCAACCTGGAGAATCAAGGGGTAATTATAAAAACTCAGTTTCTTGATTTCATATGAACTTGTGAGATTAATATTCAATATAAGGAACCAATAGAAAAGGCTCTAAAATCGAATCTCCAATAATTTGTCTTTGATTATTAAATACCAGTTTTCGAATGCTTGTTTTATTCCTCTAAAAATTATAAAAATATATTTTGCTCTATTTTCTATCTTGAACATTAACGATAAATACAAAGCACTCAAATTTCCTATTGTTTGAATGTAATTAAATTAGTAAGATAATAGTTAACAATCCAATCCTATGGACGATGATTTTTGTATTACAGTAGCGATTTAGTATACTTGCCAAAGTGTTCATCACATCGCGCCATCATGGAGACACTGACTCCTCCTCCCTTGTTCGTCCCTAACATGGGCACCATGATATGCATCGCATGTCTTCGAGGAGGCCACCTGTCCACCCTTTTTCAAGAGGCCCCTAGCTACTAGGAGGTTCGTCTCGTGCCAAATATCGTTCAGATACCGAACGATGACGAGGAGACACCTGAGTACACTCCCATGACTAACGAAGAGTGAGAGGAGTTACTGCGTACTAACAAGGAATGTATTGTCCAATAGGCAGTAACTCATCACACTCCTCGTCAGTCATCGGAGTGTACTCCAGTGTCTCCTCATCACGCTCGATATCTGAACAATGTCCAACACAGGATGAACCTCCTAATGTCTCTTGAAAGAAGGTGGATAGGGTGACCTCCTCGAAGCCATGCACACACGATAGCCCTGGTGCCCATGATAAGAACGAACAGGCGGAGGCATCGGTATCTCCATGATGGCGCGATCCTCCCTGGTAGATAGGGGCTTAAGGGTGGATAGAGTGGTCTCTTCGAAGCCATGCGCATACGACAACCTTGGCACCCACATATCTCTCTACCGACATCATCTGGCCCCACGTCAAAGAACACTAAGAGAATAAAGCAAGAAGCAAACACGTAATATCAGCGCATAACCAACCAAATCAGAATAAGGAATTCAAATTTTTTTGACAAAAACAACAATCACAAATAAGGAAATGCTAGGTTCTGATATAAACACGAAATATCAATTACAAATAAGGAAAAGCTAACCTCTGATATAAATAAAAGAGCAATAAACAAGGAAATCGAAAGAAAAAAACATAGGAAATTGGAATATGCTCAATATGGTGTTTTGGCAATTTTAAATTCTTCTCTTTCTGGATTTGGAAAAGCCCATAAGATCTTAAACAAAAACTAGTGAAACCACGTCAAAAGCAACATTAATCATGTCAAATATATTTCATTAATCACCTTCAGCTTAGTGTAACAAATAAGATGAGGTTTTCTTTGGTAATTAATAACTAATTGGTTACATATATTCATGTCCAAAATTTAGTAGGTGCGTCTGAAAAAATATCCATATTGTTGTTCAAATACAAATTTCGATCCTGAACATCATTTTTGTCAAAGAGAACCCAAAACAAGTCTCAAAAGCTTAAAGATACCTACTTTTATCAGATTAAAACAAAATTTAAACATCACTCAAAAGTTGAATCAACAAGCCTCGCAAATTACAGAGGGTACTCATTCCCATATTACTCCAACCATCCTTTAACCATGAAGAACTAAAAACCGTAAATTTTAGTGACGTAGAGATGACGAAAATGCAAGAAAGAAAAGCATGCAAAAAAAAAAAAAACGAATGAGTGGCTTGCACAGGAGCTTGTGGCAGACAAGGGTTCTGCTTCTATTTCTTTGGGCAAGCGCGTAATGAGGAATGAGTGAGCCGCTTTTTCCAAAAAAAAAAAAAAAAAAAAACGAATTGAAACTTCTTAAATTGGTTGAAGATGCAACCCATGCAAAGAGTGAGTCGTGTTCTAAAAACATGAATTTGTGAAACTTTTTAAATTTTCTACATCGGTTATAATTTTAACTGATGTAAAAAAAAGACTTTTTAAATCGGTTAAAATACAACTAATCTAAAAAGTTACTATTTACTTGCAAAAATACCACAGCCTTCTTTTTATAATTGGTTGTATAATGAATTGATGTAAAAACCTACTGTAGAATCCTTATTTCAGTACTAGTGATACATTGAGACATCATATGAAAACTAACCTCAACATGTTCGAAAACATTACAACTACCATCTTCTTGAAGTTTTAGTACGTGTTGGCTTGAAATAATAATTCCCCGCCATTTCTAGAATATAAATATGAACATAAAGACAATCAATCTACCAGTTCGATCCATCAAAAGAATATATATCCAAACGTTACTATCTTCCAGATCATTAATAATCAAATAATCACACAAAAATTGATAATCTTATTGTCAACATTTGGGCCCGTTTGTTACAACTATGTAGAAGTAATAATCAAATAAGAAAATGACTTTTAAGTTGTTTGGATACAACTATGTAGAAGTGCTTATTTTAATTACAAAATTACCATGAAGGACACAAAAAAATAGCATGATACCTTCAGCATAACTACATGATAACCATAAAAAAAGATTTTTGCACTTCACCAAAATAACAGTTGGCATACTTCATAATATATCTATAACCATCATGACTTAAAAACAATAATCCACCTAAATGTTGCAATTTATAAGAACAAAAGAATGGACTTTAACTTGATTCAAACCGGGTAACAGTTGGAAAAGAAGAAACATTTGAGCTATTTTCTCATGAGCCAAACAGTTGCTGGAAATCTCTAAGACCCATTTTTCCTTCAAGGAATTGAAATAAAAAGCCAATAGCTACATAACATTTTGCATCACATTTACTGAACTAAAGCAGTATATAAATTCAATGAGACTTTACAATTTACTGAACTAAAACAACATATACATGTAGGCTTTGTTTGGGAGTTAGGAGGGGAAGAGAGAGGAGGGCTTTGGGGAAAAGGGAGGAGGAAAGGGAATTGAGGGAAGGGAGGATAGTCCCTCACCTTGCATAAGGGGGTTTATTTTTCTTCATAAGACTAAAACCTCCTAATATGAAGAACTCAAAATATGTATTAGAGGAGGACTTTGGCAAAGGATTAATAATAATAATTTTTCTTCATAGCAAAATTCTCCAAATCCTTTCAATCTTTTAATAATACTCTCAAAACAAAAAATATATTAGTCACAAGCATTTCTCTTTCCTTCGCCCTCTCCCTTTTTCTCCTAACTCCCAAACAATGCCTTAGTGAACTAAAGCAGCATATGATGACCATTACAATTTTTTATATTAGCCCTAAAACAATTCATGTTAACAAATAAGCACACTCGAGCAAAATCATAATCTGAAATTTCCCCATTTTTTAACTTAATTCCTGAATAATTAAACAAAAAGAGAGCCCATCAGCAATAATACCCATGACATGATCAAAATTTGAATCAAGTACCCAGTTTTATTTTTAGTGTCTAACTTTTTTTTTTCCATACGTGAAATAGGTTGATTCCTATAAAGTAACGATATTTTCAGAGAATAAACTCACTTCTTGTTCGGAGCAAAAACAGGTAAACATCAAAGAAACAGACAGCAAAAAGAAAAAAATCAGACAAAAACAAAGGAACAATGAATCAACAAACGAAAGGTAAACTTACTTGATAGGAGCAAGAAGAAGGAGAATATAGTTGATGTGGAGGAGATGAAAAACACTGGAGACTCAAATATTTAAAGAGAGAACGCACAGAAACCTAACCTATCCTAACGGGGGCAAAGCTGGTAATATTTTTTAAAAATTATAAGGTCAATTTTGTAGAGAAAAATTATGCATAAGTTCCGCATTTGTTTACCGTTGAATATTATTATAGGGCTATGAAGACTTACATCATCAGAATCCCTTGTAAGTGGATGGATCAGTCAAATCTTCAGCACCGAAATTTTTTCTTAACAGCTTATCATGTTATAGTAAGAAGAAAAATATCACCATGTGGAATCAAATTAATTAATTTATCTTTTTTTATAAGGCAAATAATTTTATTAAGAGAGAAAAATACAATATAAAGTAGCATAAGGATGCTGAAAGGGATGCACCACGGGAAAGCTCGGTGCTCAACTAAATAAGAGGTAGGACAACTTTGCCTTTCTCAAGTACCAAGAATTAATGAATTTATCTAATTAATACTATATCTGTTTCTTTTTAAGTGTCCATGTTTTAGAAAAAAAATTGCTACTACCCCCGCCTCATTTTGTTTGAGGTTTAAGATTTTGATACATGAATTAAGAAATATAATTAATATACCCTTTAACTCTTATATTAATTGCAAGAATTGAAAGGAAAAAAATACAAGTTGATCAAAAAACACATTAATAATGATCAAGGGTATAATAGGGAAAAAAGTATTTAATGCTTCATTAATATTTTAAAATGACAATCAAAATGAGACAAAAATATTTTTCTAAAACGTCAAACAAAACGTGATGGAGGGAGTACTATTTATCTGTCATTTTCAAAGTTCAATGTCATATTAACTACTTTTTTGTCAATTATACACTGAAATATTTATTTTAGAAAGAGAAATATGTACAAGTTATTGTTCAACACTTCACAATAAAAAAACAAAAAATGAAATGAAAAGGAAAAATGAAAAATGAAAAAAATAATAAAAAGAAATTGGTTATACTTCACAATGAAACCCCATATTTCAACAGACTATTGTTCAGTGCCCATTTGTTGTTTGACTTAGTTGTTTCCTAAGGAGATGCACATTTGTTATGGTCGCTTGGCGTTTTGGACGGTGACACACGTGCATGTTTGACTGTATTAATTATATTTGGACACTTGTCCAATAGAATCGCGCGCCATAAATGCTTATTCATTCAATCGTTGCTCCTCCATTTGCTATAAATAGGCCATTGACGAAATGGAACTGTCATTCTCATTCAACCCTTTTGTTCTTTTTTTGCAAGTTATTACTTCTATGTCGTGGTGGTGCTTGATATCCTCGTTAGCTGTTCAAAACGATCTAAGGTTCCTCGTATGGGGACAACCTAGATCGTTTGGACAGTTAACGAAGTAGAAACTTCACATTGGTTTCATTGGTCTCCCTTTGGATCGTTTCAAACAGCTAAACTCTCACCGGTCCAATTCAAGTTTGGCTTCTATGCAGGTTGTAACACCCCGATTTTCGCAGGGGTATGTATGTGCTGCTCTAACAATAGATGATATTATTATTATTATTATTATTATTATTATTATTATTATTACCGTTATTATTATTAATATTATACTTGTTGTTATTATTAATTCATAATTAATAACATGCTTGTTTACATTGTTACTGTATTTTATAAGTATCTATGCATATATATATATTTAAATGTGTACATATTTAAGTGACAATGTACTTGTCTATATTTTAGTATTATTATGTTATGTTAAAAGGTGATTATACATATATATTATATATATGTATGTAAATTATTTAATATTAATTGTCCTTATAATAATAATATGTAATTAATTGTATTAATATGTATTTTCTCATAATTATATTTATATTAATACCTGATCATTTACATTAATGAATGACTGAGTTATATTGATATATGATTATTGGCATTTGTATTATATCGTGTTCTGTGTGATAAGAGAATATTAATATTCAATTGTGATTGTATTTGTATTAATATCATATGGTATTTGTATCATATAAGATCAATAATGTTATTATGTAGTTTATATAGTAATCTGTATTATATGTGCTCATTCAAAATTTGATCATGTGTAATAATTGTGTGGTCATATATTTATTTATATGTGATCCATTATATGTGTCTACATAAAATAAGAAATTTATATTCATTGTGATTGTGTTTATATTAATATAAGATTTTACATTTTAATAGGTGATTTTGTGTGTGAATGATTTTGTATATAACTTTTTTGATAGGAATACACACACACACACCACACTATATATATATATATAAAGCATAAAAATAAAATTAAAGCATATAAAATTTGTGTTGTGACAACCAAAGATTGCTTTGAATGAGTTTTATTGGTTAAATGTATAACTACTTTTAAAGGAAGGTTATGTGGGTATATATATATTGGTAATTTTCTTTGTCCATTACTAGGTTAATTTGTAACTAGAATTTAATTAGTAGTCTCAGAATAAAAGAATTAGATTTATTTTTAATTAGTATATATCTTCGGTTGCTTTTTATTGCCATAAACAATAAAAATGAAATGTTTGTGGTATTTTGGGAATTTCCCTATCATGGGAGTGACATTGGTAATTTATTTGTATATTTTTATTTGCAATGATGGGGTGAGTTAGTTGGCTGAGTTATTACCTTTTTATTTGCTATGATGGGGTGGGTTAGCGGGCAGAGTTATTGCTCTTCGTATATTAACACATTTTTTTTTGATAAGTGGGAAAACAAAAAACATTTTGTATATTAACACATGTATATAAAGATGCTATAATATGTAGAAATAAAGTGATTTAATATGTAGATGTTATGAAATAGTCACTACTTAGTGAGTAGTTTCACTTTTCAGTTTCTTCACTTGCATGACCTTTTATTTTCTTGCAAAAACTTATAATTGATTTTAGTTTAACTACAGTCACCTAGCTGTATATAAGGCCAATATGATTATCTCAAACTCATCACAAAATCTCTACATCTCTACATATATTTAAAATTGCTTCTAGGGTTGTTGTGACCATTTTTCTTCTTACTCTCAAAATAATGGCTTATGCATCTAAAGACGGTGGATGTTCAATGTGGCTGCAAAGCTGAAACTATAAGGCGAGTCTACAAACTATAGGGACTCATTGTTTTAGTTGCAAGCATGCACGGGTGAGGTTATAATGTTGTTCCTAAATGGTTTACTCGTGTTTGGATCCAAGTTGTAGCATAGCCATAAGGGTTGGGGCCTATTGTTGGCCCAACATGCTTGCCTCCCCCATGAAGAAGGTGATAATATGTAGGATTGCTATGAGGTGAAACAACATCATTGCCATCCAACTTCTCTATCACCGACAACTATTCTTGCCCAAGTTGCAACCACGCTTCTTTTTTAATGAATAAAAAAGATAGATGTATGTATTATGTTTGACTATGAAAAAAAGAATGAGATTTTATGCTTTGTTTGCCAAATTTTGATATAAAAATTCTATAGCCTTTATGTATTCTCACCTCATTCTCATTGTATGAAAATAAAATAATAAAATTCAGCCATGAAAGCTTCTTTTTTTCTTCTGTCTCTATATTTTAGCTTTTTGTGGAATTATTATTATTATTATTATTATTATTATTATTATTATTATTATTTGTAAATCCTAATGTTATTTTTGTTGTTAAAGCATTTGTCTTGAATGAAAACCACTTCGATAACTCTGTTTATGCGTCTTAGTAGACAATCATTTTTAAATTTATTAACGCAATTAAAGAAATTACATGGCATTGTTTTACCTATATTTTCAACTTGTGTTATAGAAAAAATATTATTATTTTTTTAAATTATATTATTATTTCAGTTTCAAAATATATTATTCGATCTCATAAGTTTATTTAAAAATACAAATATTTTTTTTACAATAGTATATCAAATTAAATTAATCAAATATTTATTCAATTAGAATTACATAAATAAATAAACTTTTAAATAACATTAAACAATAAATTTAGTAAATAATTATCTATTTAAAAGTAATACTTTTAAAATTATAAAAAAAAGTTTATAAGTGATAGGAATGAATTGCAAAATATTTATTCTTTTTGTTCATTTACAATTGACGTTTTAGAATTATTTATTATTAACTTCAAATGAATATTTATTATTATTTTAAGAATATATTTTCTTCCTTAATTAAAAATTAATTATAGAAATATAATATATTACACAGATAAAAATATTTCAAAATTTAATTTACATAAAAATTTTTATTATATTTCTTGATTTATGTGAGATTTTGAAACAACAAATGAGTTGTAGAAAATATTTCAAGTTTTGAAAATAATATATATTGAATAATCCTTTAAATCTCAAAATTTTCAAAGGTGAATTAAATTGAAAATAGAAATAAATATGATAAGATACAAGAGATATGGAAAAATATAAATTGCCTCACTAACTGTTGACAAATTTATAAATACGTGAATAATTTCAAAACATCTATTTTTTAATTGTTCATATAATATATTGACCTTGACCTTGACATTGATGATATGTTACTAATATATCGAAAGTCTAATTTTTAATCCCATAATAAATAATTCATATATTATTGACTTTTAAAAATATTGTTTATGTTAATGTGTACTTCTATTACAAAATGGGACACAGTAAATCATTGTACATGCAAGCATTTATGTGTTATATCTTTAGAAATTTTGTGTTTTATCACTCTAGCTAAAAATTTGTGGCTTCTATCTGACTATTCAAGTACAAATATTGAATAAGTAAAATAATTCTCAAAGTGGATACTAAAAATTAGTGGTGAAATATTGCTATGAAAGCGTGTTGCAATGTTACGAATAACTTTCTTTAGCTATTTGTAAATCCTTATTTGTGTAAATGATAGTCACATCTACGACACATTTTCAAATGTGATTTATAAAGAAGTGTCTAAAAAATGTAGATGGATAACCCTAAAAAAAATCCTTCTATTTGTTTTATTTCGCCACATATGTAATACTTATTGATTTCTTATTGCCTTTCCATAACTTTAAGAATCATTTATTAACAATTCATTTCCAATACTCTCTAATCTATGTGGTAGAACTCAAAGAAAGGTTCCAGTCGATTAACATGAAAATATTGTTTCAATCTACTTTTATATCGTATGCATTATAATATTCTATTCCAATCTACCACTACAAAAAACAAGCTATTTTGCGGCGGTTTTTTTTGCAATTTGAGGGGGTTTTCAACCTCCGCTAAATGATTTGCGGGGGTTTTGAAAACCGCCCCAGTTACGTTCGCCGCAATCTATTTGCGGAGGTTTTTGAAAACCGCTGGTATGCGCATTATATTGCGGCGGATTTATTGCGGAGGTTGAAAACCTCCACAATCTGCGACGCTGATTCCACACTTTCTGTAGTTATTTTGTGGGGGTTTTTAACCTCCTCTAATTGTCAGTCATAGGTTCTAAAACTTCCATTCTATATTTTTATTTGTAATCAAATTTTTGAGTTGATTGATAATTTTATTATTACCTTTCCTATATTATATATCCTGCTATTTGAATAATTTTGTTACAAATTATATCTATTTTCTAATACTTTATTCCAACAAAAAAAGAAATAATTTGTTGCAACTGTAAAACATGAAATAAATTTTATAATAGTACTCAAAAAATCCATTCAAAATATAATCATAGTAACATAAATGTACTCCAACTATTTGTAGGCTGAACATCAAATGTATTAATACAACCCAAAAATAGTACTAAAAGAACTTAAAAGAAGTCTTATATAGATCTCCAAAAGAAGTCTAATACTAAAAGAACTTAAAGATCTTCAAACATTGCTAGCACCAGATGATCCTCTTACATCCAAAGACGAATTAGGCTCACTTGCAGCATCTGTTGGCTGAAATAACAACAAAAAGAATACTTAGTTAAAATATTTAAAATCACAATTAAAATATTCAAAATGAACAAACTTTGTGCACAATATGACAGTCATTGGACCTAGATTCTTTCCAGATTCTCCAACAATAAGTTGAACATATAATTGTTAACCATTAGGCCTTTAAAAATCAGGACGATGCAAAAATCTAAAGATCTTTGAAAGATGCTCTCAAGAGGCATGCTGCTAGGAAGGTATGCACTTTTTTTGGGGGAAGGGCAGTGCAAGCAATAGCAAATGTTTTATAAAACTAGTAATAAAATCTCAGTGTCAACAACAGTTCTAATAGAAACAAAGCAAAAGGAAGTTATAAAAAGGACCCAATTAAACTATCACCTTCAAGAGCAGAATTGCAGGGGATATATAAACCAGTAACAAGTGACAAAAGAAAGTTACCCAAAAACCATGACCATCGAAAGTAATATAGCTCTGTCACTTATACAACTGTTTACAACATCTTTAGCTGAAACACTAAAAGGAAAGGTAACCTAATGAAATACAACATCTTTACAACATCATTCACATAGTACTGTGGATCAAATATTAACTAATGTATTTTTAACATGCAAGTTTTGACTACTTTGAGCGATGGACAAGTGTACCTTCTAGACCACTCCATCAAAAACACGTTGTCCTTGTGGTGGTCAAACTCGTGATTCATTCCAATCAATAGGGTTTGCTTTGGACACAACATCTTTACAGTTTTAAGAGACTGTAAAATTACAGAACAACATTTCACCATCAGAAAGAAAATAGGTCTAAACATCATTTAGTAAAATGCATAACTAACCTGGGGAAGACAAAAGTGAACATATGTGATCCAGCCTGTGGTAACATAAAGAAAAGAGGAATATCAATAAGGAAACAACTATCTCTTAGAAAGTAAAGAAACAACATCACATAAAGAATGAATGTGATGCAGAATCACATTCATTCTCTGATGCACAACTCCATGCTTAGGAACCAATTCCCTGTCAAATAAAATCTTTATCAGACCACTAGAAACTTGAAACATAGACACCCTGACAGAATTTCAACTCTTTATGTCAGCATCCCCTTGTTACAGAAACCATCCGCATTCCCTGGAATCTGTAAGTCATTATAGCAATGATTATGCATCTTGCAAGAAACAAGCGCATAAACTATCAAATAGGTTGTTTGTTGAAGATTGAGAGCACAACAATCATAACAAGCACAATTGTGATTTGAGAAACTGATGAAAGAAAGTTTCAAGTTCAACTCCAAATGCTGATAAAAACTTACGTGACTCCAATACTTGACATGTGTTTTCTGCTGAAATTATCTTTATATGACTTGAATGAAGAAAAGTGAATTCATCTGAATGAAGCCGCCCTCAACGAGAATTGTTGAAAACCTAAACTGCACTAAAACATGTTATTATCAACAAATTCAAAATTCATGGGGTAAAATGACAGAATACGAAATAAACTGCTCCAAATTTGTTATTGTTCTTCAAAATTTTTTTCCTAGAAGCCAATCAATCTAACATCTCAGAATAACATAATATGTGAAAGAATCAGAAGGAAATCTGAATCCTAAATACAACAAGATGAAAAACAAGAAGAGGAGAGATCTGTGAATGAAGTGACCTTGAATGCGAGCATTGAATGCTCATCGCGAACTCATTGCGTGCATCATCGAAAACCAGAAATTAGGGTTTGAATGCGATGCATCTTCATATTCAACCGCTTCCCAATCTATGTTCTTCTCAGGCTTGAGCGCGAAACGGTCTGACAAATGAAATGGATGATCTAGAAAACAAATAATTGCCACTAAATAGTTGCCGCTAAATTTAGATTTTGCGGGAGTGAGTGTTGACAGACTTGAGGGATGACGGCGCGGTGGTCCGAAGAGCGAAACCGGCGAGCTTGGACGGTGAGGGAAAGGGTGTTTCGACGGCTTGGTTGGAAAGACGAGTGAGAGAGAGACAAGTTGAGTGTTGACATGCCTGAGGGATGACGGCGCGGTGGTCCGGAGAGCGAAACCGGCGAGCTTGGACGGTGCGGGTTTTGGTTGGAGTTTCGACGGCTTGGTTGGAGATGAGAGAGGTGATTATAAATCGTAAAAGGGGGAAGGGTTTTGGGGAGGGGATGCGTGCGACACTGAAAAGAAGAGGAGGGAGTTATCAAAAAATAGGGAACCTAAATGTACAATTAGTGGCGGTTTTTAACCTCTTCAATTTAAACTAAATTTTTACACTCCAAACCTGTAAGTGCCATTTTTAAAATTAAATTGGGGAGGTTTTACAAAACCTCTGCAAAAAAACAGCCCCTATTTAACCCTTTTTTTGTAGTGTACCACCTTCAAATTTCTCTTTTACAAAAGGTATTCACTTCTAGGCAATGCTCTTACAAACCACCTACCAAGTTTATCCCCAAATAGAATGATTTTAATGTACAAATATTTCTAAATTAAGTATGGCACATGTCTAAAATCCAACCTCCTATATAGAAATCATCACTTTTGTCAAAACTAAACTAACCGATAATTGTCAAAATATATATTAAAACTCTTTAAATTAGGTCAGTAATATCAACTACAAAAGGATATCTAAAAAAATACATAACACCTGTGCATCACACGAGTCATGTTCTAGTTAATATATATATTTATGTTATATGAATACGTTAATATTTATGATTATTTATGATGTAGCTATATTGCACGTGTTAATGTGTGATCTTATCTAAATGAATATAAGATTGATTATATAATATATTAGTATATAAGTGTGTGATCTCGTAACTATAACATTCAATTTATTTCTCAAAATTTCGTAATAGTTGTATCAAGCACTAGTTAAGCTAATGAACCCATGCAGTTTTTCTCCCTAGTGGAAGGCGCATGTTTTCTCTTAATCTGAGAAGATCATTTCGATTTCATTGGAGTGCAGAGATGTTAGGCATGACAGAGTTAAACATCGCTGACTTGTCTTTAGTTGAGAGCGAATAGAAGTGTGAGAGGCAGTAGAGATGATGGCTCAAATTCGAATTGAAATTCAAAATCTGATTCAATCCCCATTGATGGATCAAGACAAGTGTACTAGATTGTTGCAAGTAATAATATCAGTTAAGTACTGAATATCGTTAGGGATTGTGTGTCAAATATCAACTCGGTAATTTGGTTACTATTTGAATAGGAAACAAGATATTTTGGGGTTTTGAATTGATTGAAACAAAATAACAATAATGCAAATACAATATTTTTGTGTTTTTCTCATGCAAGCAAATTAACAAACACTTGGTGTGCACAAAAAAATGGATAGAAATGGTTAGAATTTGAATCCCCTTTGTTTTACTCTTCTTATACAATCAGACCTAATCTCAATACAAATCAAATTCATGCCATGGAAGTTCAAATTCACTTAATTAGACTAATACCAATTTCTTGAGCAAAAGCCCTTTTAGATTAAATCAGGAACCCAAATTCCTTAGGTCCTCCTAATTTAACTAAGTATTAAGTGTAAAAATTTATATGAACACACAAGCATGAAGTTCTATCCCTAGGATCATCATAAATATGGCAATCAACTTCATATTCCAACTCAATAACCAGTTTTCCAATTGCTAATACCCCGTCTCATTTGTTTGACGTTTATGGTTTTGGTATAAGTATTAAGAAATACAATTAATATGTTAAATTCAATAAAAAAAATATTATGTAATTTACTAATATAGAAAAAAAACACGTTGATCAAAAAACACATTAATAATGGTCAAGGGTATAATAGGACAAAAATATTTAATGCTTCATTAATATTGTAAAATGTCAATCAAAATAAGACAAAAATATTTTGTTAAAACATCAAACAAAATGGGGAGGAGGGAGTACTATTTATCTACCATTTTCAAAGTTCAAAGTCACATGCTGTTTTATCAATTATACTCTTAACTATTCATTTTAGAGAGATAAATATGTGTAATGAAGTAATGAAAAGTAAAAGATATCACAGAAAAAAGACTAATAATTTCATCAAAAACATCAACATTTAATGATTTCTTTGGTTATTATAAAACAACTTTAAACGCAATATCAAACACAATTATGTATCAATATTATAATTTCTGCACAATGATATCAGACACACAATTATTCTCAATTTATGATAGGCATTTTGTGTACTGTTAGACACATGACTCTATCAAGCATTTTATGTTTAAAGTTGTTGTGAATCCAAACAAGATAATGGAACAAATAACAACGGAAACCAAAACTAAACATCCCAGCAATCAAAGAGTCAATCAAGAACAGAATCTAAATTCTATGTGCAATTAAAAGGCCCTAATCCAATCAAACAAATCAAAGATAAGAGAGTAGAGGAATGACACCGCAATTGTTGACGCAGTTCGGTCCAAAAATTGACCTACATCTGCGGGAGAGAGCAGCCCTCCATATCCACTATCATCATGAGTATTTACAATGAGAATTACAATTGTTCTATACAACCCCTTCCAATTGTTCAAGATGAACAATCCCTAGGTCTAACAATCACAACCTCTCAATCCCTTAATGATTCACTCAAGATTACAATAGAGAAAGATTGAATCATCCCCTCTATGAAACCCTAAGTCCCAAGGTGTTTACAATGTATTTCCCAAACCCTAAAATCGCCTCACAATCGCTCAAGATCGCTCCCAAAATCGTGCTCTACATTCTGTTTCGATTCTGAACGTTTCTGGTTTATATCCTGTGAAAATTACACAGGTGAATCGATTCACATTAGTGAGTGAATCGATTCACTCACTTGTAAAATAGCTCCTACGTGTTTTAAACCATGTGAATCGATTCCTGCTTCAGCTCCCAGAGACACCATTCATTTCACACTCGTGAATTGAAGTGTGAATCGATTCACACCTGAAGAAATTCGATTCCCAGAGCCTTGAACTTGCCTGAATCAATTCCTGAAGCCCATGAATCGATTCCCAACTGCAGAAGAGCACTCCTATGCATTCCAATAATCTTCTAAATTGATTTTAAGGCACACATACTCCACAATTCTCCACCTTGACTTCAAATCAGTGGTGATGCTCAACATTTACCCATCATCCACTTGCTACTCTCTCCATTACCAAAATTACGCTTCAACGAAATTGATCAAGTCCAAGCAATGCTTGAACCTTGATCTAGGTAGTGACTTGGTGAACACATCCGTCGGGTTGTCTTCCGATGCAACCGTCTCAACCATAACTTCCTTACACTCAACAACATCTCTAATGAAGTGCAAGCAAATGTCGATGTGCTTTGTCCTTTCATGATACACTTGGTGATTAGCCAAATGGATTGCACTTTGGCTATCACAATGTACCTTCACACATCCTTGAGTAATTCCTAACTCCCCAATCATACCCTTCAACCATGTGGCCTCCTTCACCCCTTCAACTAGGGCGATGTACTCCGCCTGAGTAGTAGATAACGCCACAACGGACTGCTGATTAGCCTTCGAACTTATTGCCGTTCCAAACAATGTAAACACTAAACCGGACAATGATTTCCTTGTATCCGCATTTCCTGCATAATCCACATCTACATAACCCTCCAAAGCATCTTCTCTTTGAGCTTCCCTTGTGTATTTCAAACCATTTTTCAGTGACCCGTTCAAGTATCCCATAACCCACTTCAAAGCTTCCCAATGTGCTTGGCCCGGATTTGCCATAAACTAACTCACTATGCTAACCGCATATGCTAAGTCTGGTCTACTACAATCCATGTCGTACATGATGCTTCCTACCCCACTAGCATATGGAGTAGTGTCCATCTTCCTCCTCTACTCTTCGGAATTAGGAGCTTGTGTAACCGAGAGCTTCGTGTGATGACCAAAAGGAGTGCTTACTGGCTTAGCTTCATGCATCCTAAACCGCTCCATCACTCTCTTCAAGTACCCATGCTGAGATAAGAACAACTCGCCCTTATTCCGATCCCTCACGATATCCATCCCAAGTATCCTTTTCGCAACAACCAAGATCCTTCATCTCAAATTCAGAATTTAGCTTCTCCTTGAGCATACCGATCTCCTTCTTGCTAGAACTTGCCGTTAAGATATCATCTACACAGAGAAGTAAGTAGAGAACAACTTTCTCTTCCTTCTTCAATATGTAAACACAACTGTCGTACTCTCTTCTCACAAAATCCGTCTTCAAAAGAAACTCATCAAACCGATGATACCATTGCCTAGGGCTCTGTTTCAACCCATACAAAGATTTCCTCAAAAGACACACCTTCGACTTGTCCTCTACAAACACTTCCAGTTGTTGCATGTAGATTGTCTCTTCTAGGTCTCCATGTAAGAATGCGGTCTTCATGTCCATTTGCTCCAACTCAAGATTGTACTGATTAACGATTGCCATAAGGACCCTTATGGAACAATGCTTCACAACAGGTTAAAAAATCTCGTTGTAATCAATTCTTTCAACCTGTGTGAAACCCTTGGCCACAAGTCTTGCTTTATACCTTGGTTCTTCAATTCCCGGAATGCCTTCCTTCTTCTTGAAGATCCACTTGCATCCAACCACCCTTTGCATCTTAGGTAGTTTCACAAGTTTCCAAGTCTGGTTCTTCTGCAATAAATTCATTTCCTCATTCACTGTCTCTAACCACTTCTGACCCTCTTTGCTTTCAACTGCTTCCCTGAATGTCTTCGGTTCTGAGTCTTGCATCTCTTCAACTAGCATTTAGAGCATAACAAAGAAGATCTGCATAGCCGTATCTTTTAGGTGCCACAGTTTCCCTCCTTTCCCTATCTCTCGCCAACAGATAGCCAGGATCCACTATTTGTTGTCTTCCTCCAGAACTGATGGTGGAGGACTATCCTCCCTGTCATCCCCGGTCTCATTAGTGGTAGACTCCACGTCAAATTGAGTTTTCTCCACCTTCGCTTCTGAGCTACTATCCTCCAGGTCTATGCACTTCATCCCTATGCGGGTCTCAGTAAAAGTAACACCCCTGCTTATTATGAATTTTGATCCTCCAGGCTCCATTTTTCACAACTTATATCCCTTCACATCCTCCGGGTAACCAATAAAGACACATTTCACAGCCCTAGCATCAAGTTTGTCTTGCTAGATATGCGCAAAAGCCAAAGCCCCGAAAACCTTCAGATTTGAGTAGTCTGTCGGTTTCGCACTCCAAACCTCCATAGGTGTCTTGAAGTCTAACGCCGTTGATGGACATCTGTTGATCAAATATGCTACCATACTCACAGCTTCACCCCAGAAACTTTTAGGCAACCCAGTTCCCAAAAGCATACATCTAACCCGCTCCAAGATGGTCCTGTTCATGCGTTCCGCTAGGCCATTTTGTTGCGATGTTCCTACCACGGTCTTATGCCTCTTCCCTGTTTCTTGCAAAACTCATTAAACTGCTCTGAAACAAACTCCAGGCCATTGTCAGTCCTTAAAACTTTCAGTTTAGTTCTTATTTGATTTCTTATAAGAGTGTGCCATTACTTGAACTTTTCAAAGGTGTCACGTTTGCTTTTCAAAATACAGACCCACACTCTTCTAGAGAAATCATCAATCATGGTGAGAAAATAGGAACCCCCTCAATGAGTTATCACTCTTGAAGGACCCCAAAGGTCCGAGTGAACATACTCAAAGGGTTTACTAGAATGATGCATGCCACTTCCAAACTTAACCCTATGTTGTTTTCCTAGTATGCAATTATCACAAAATTCTAGCTTATCCAATTTATCACTACCTAACAAACCTTGCTTTGCTAGTTCAACTAAACCTTTCTCACTAACATGCCCTAACCTTAAATGCCATAGTTTGGTTTTATCATGCGGAGTTTGACTAGCTATAGATGCATGTGCAATAATAGTAGAACCATCAAGTATGTACAAACCACACATTTTAGTTCCTTTAGCAATTATCAATGCACCATTAGAAATCTTAATCATGCCATGATTAATTCTAGTGCTATAGCCTAATCCATCAAACATGCTTATAGATAAAAGATTTCATTTGAGTTCGGGAACATACGTCACATCCTGTAATAGGAATTCGCGGTTGTCAAACATCTTAAAATGAATTGAACCCATACCTTGAACCTTGCACGCTTTGTTGTTACCAAGGCGAACAACTCCACTTTCTTTAAGCTCCAAAGTCTCAAAGTATTCCATCCTAGGACACATGTGATAAGAACATCCTGAGTTCAAGGCCCAATTCTTTTCCGTTTCCAAACTCGTCACCACTAGCACCCCCACACTCTCATAACCATCCTCCGAAGGAATAGCTACCTCCACGGAATCACCCTTGCCCCCTCCTCGGGACAATCCTTCTTAAAGTGACAGGTCTTGTGACAATTAAAGCATTTGTACTTTGCCTTATTGTTCCCCTTTGACTTGGATTTAGACCTAGATTTCTTCCCTTTACCATTTTCCCTACTCTCACTTCTTCCCCTTGACACATTTAAGCTTTCCCCACTATCTTCTACCTTCAAGTCTTGAAGCTTAATTAGCTCCTTGGTCCGAATGGATGATTGGACTTCCTTTAAGGTAATAGTAGACTCCTTCCCATAAAGGAGTGCATCCTTAAAGTGTTCAAAGGATCTAGGCAATGAATTCAATAAGAGTAGAGCCTTATCCTCGTCATCAAGATTCACATCAATATTTTGTAGGTCATCAATAATTTTGTTGAATTCCGTCAATTGCTCCACAATAGGTTTTGTCTCTACCATTTTGAATGAATAGAGATGTTGTTCCAAGCATAACCGATGAGCCAACGATTTGGTCATATACAACGATTCCAATTTAGCCCACATCTCCGCAGCCGTTTTCTCCCTTGCAACTTCCCTCAACGCCTTATCACCAAGGCACAATATAATGACACTTCTTGCCTTATCTATCATCTCTGTATTCTCCGCTTGAGATAGGGTCGCCGGCATTCTTGCCTCACCCTTTAAGGCATCCACACATTTCTGTTGAATCAAGATTGCTTCCATCTTCATTCTCCATAGCCCAAATCATTATTTCGAGAGAATTTCTCAATATCCCATTTAGTACCCATGGTGCACACTTGAAAGATTTGTTTTGTCCCCACAGACGGTGCCACTTGTTATGAATCCAAACAAGATAATGGAACAAATAACAATGGAAACTAAAACTAAACAGCCCATCAATCAAAGAATCAACCAAGAACATAATCTAAATTCTATGTGCAATTAAAAGGCCCTAATCAAATCAAACAAATCAAAGATAAGAGAGTAGAGGAATGACACCGCAATTGTTGACACACTTCGGCCCAAAAATTTACCTACATCTGCGAGAGAGAGCAGCCCTCCATATCCACTATCATCATGAGTCTTTACAATGAGAATTACAATTGTTCTGTACAACCCCTTCCAATTGTTCAAGATGAATAATCCGTAGGTCTCACAATCACAACTTCTCAATCCCTCAATGATTCACTCAAGATTACAATAGAGAAAGATTGAATCCTCCCTCTATGAAACCCTAAGCCCTAAGGTGTTTACAATGTGTTTTCCAAACCCTAAAATTTCCTCACAATCGCTCAAGATCGCTCCCAAAATCGTGCTCTGCATTCTGTTTCAATTATGAACATTTCTGGTTCATATCCTGCGAAAATTACATAGGTGAATCGATTCACATTAGTGAGCGAATCGATTCACTCACTTGAAAAAAGCTCCTGCACGTTTTAAACCATGTGAATCGATTCCTGCTTCAGCTCCTAGAGACACCATTCGATTCACACTCGTGAATGGAAGTGTGAATCAATTCACACCTAAAGCAATTCGATTCCCAGAGCCTTGAACTTTCCTGAATCGATTCCCGAAGCCCATGAATCGATTCCCAACTGCTGAAAACCACTTCTATGCATTCCAATGATCTTCCAAACTGATTTTAAAGCACACATACTCCACAAAAATAATACAAAGTTAATCTAGTGACAAACACTTCTTTGCTAGAACGTCAGCGACCCAATTTGCTTCCTTAATAATATGTCTCCACCTGATATCAGCTTCACCCACAAACATACTAGTGATTCCTGAAATGAGATGGAATAAAGGATATCGTAAACTGACAACAGTTGAAGAGTTTGACTCAATAAGCAACTTACGAAATCCTTTCCCACACGAAATACTCAAGCCATGATAGATTGCCCACAGCTCAGCCTCAAGGGCAGGGCAGGGATCCAATTTGTGGGAGAAGGCCATGACAAAATGACCACTACTATCTCTTAAGATTTCGCCACACCCAGCACGATCCCTGACTTCAGAATCTGACCTGTCGCAATTTAAGGTAGTACATATTATAAAGTCAAATCTTTGATACTCTCTAAAGTTTTGATGATAACAAAATATTCTTTTAACCGAACAATTAAAAACTCACTTGAAATATTTATATGTCATATTTGAAATTAAATTGATATTATCAGGACAGAAATGAACACTGCAATTTAAACTCTTTAAAATTCTAATGACACGATGTTCTCTTGGTCAAACAAATTCGAATATCAAATTCCTTCAAATGACAGGAATGGGAAATCGAAAGTAGAACAATTGTTTGAATATACTGTCTACAAAGCACTAGAATTTCCATTGCATCCAGCCGAAAGACATCAATGACATATATTACAAAATTAACTATTCTGCTCTTGCTGCAAAAGAAATCTTTCTTGTAAGTTTTACACGTCAATTTTTTCCTCAATCTTTGATTATCTATATTCCTGATAAGGAATTTGTAGAACTTTAAGTAAATATTAACATTAACATACAAGTACATTTATAATTAATGTTAAGTACCTAAATATTCAAACCCGACAACAAATTGTAATCCAATTCTTCAAAATTCTATTATTCTCATTCTCATGGGAATTATCTGACAAACTACATGCATGTAAGTGGGCCTTACAGTTGAGGGCTAGAGCTCTTAGGAATAATTTTCTTATAAATTATAATATAAGTTCCTCTCTTTGGTCTGGCTTGAAAGAGCATGTTAATTCGGTGTTGGAGAACTCTACATGGCATCTTGGTGATGGCACTACCATTAATTTTTGGCGGGATAAATGGCTTTCCAAACCCATTGTCGAGTTGATTAGCATTCCGAATAATTACCATTCTCAATTGTCTGCATCAGTTAGTGACTTTTTCCAAGGAGGTCAGTGGCAAATTCCGGATGAGTTGTGTAGGCATTTCCCTACCATGGTTGCTGAAATTAAGAGGGTGGTCATTCCTGTTGTAGCTTATTCTGATAGTCTTGTTTGGAAAACCTTTGACTCGAGTGATCTTTCTTTGAAAGAAGCTTATCTGTTTCATAGGCAATCTCAACCTACTTGTTCTTGGGGTAAACTTCTCTGGAGGAATTCCATCCCCCCTTCTAAATCCTTCTTGATTTGGCGGCTTCTTCATGACAGATTTCAAACTGATGATCAGCTTTGGAAACGTGGTTGCAATATAGTTTCCGTCTGCAGTCTTTGTGGGGCTCATTATGAAACTACAAGCCATTTGTTTTTCTCTTGCTCTTTTGCATCTCGGCTTTGGAATTGGTTAGGAAACTGTTTAAAACTATTGATTGACACCACCTCCATTCATACTGTCTTGGAGATTTGTAAACAGCCTTGGAGTACTCAAACTGCTGATGTGGTTTTAACTGGTATTTGCAATATTATTTGGGGAATTTGGCTCACCAGGAATAAGAGTCGATTTGAAAAGATAGCCATTCCCATTAGTAGTCTAATAAGGATGATTTCTGCTAACATCTCCATGACAGGGAAATTATCTAACAACCATATGAATTCCAGTTGTGCAGAGTTGATCATCCTACAAAAAATTCAATATTGATATCAAGCCGCCAAAAGCCCCGGTGATCAAAGAGGTAATTTGGAATCCCCGTATCTGTTATTGGACAAAGGTAAACATTGTTGGCGCAGTTAGAGGTGCACCAGGATTAGCTTCTTGTGGTGGAATATTTCGTGACAGAAGTGCAGTAGTCGTAGGTTGCTTTGCTTTTTGCATTGGTAAGGCTATGGCGTTGCATGCTGAGCTAATTGGCGCCATGTTGGCAATTAAGCGTACTCACCAAAAAGGTTGGCATAAGCTCTGGTTGGAGTGTGACTCCAAATTGGTCATAAACACATTTACAAATCTGAAGATTGTTCCTTGGTATCTTAAAAATAGGTGGTTAAATTGTTTGAAACTCACTAGGAGTATGACCTTTGTTTATTCCCATGTCTACAGAGAGGGTAATGCCTGTGCTGATAGGCTAGCTAAATTTGGTTCTTCAATTTTGTGAGTTATGTGGTGGGATTTAGTTCCAGATTTTATAAAGGAAGACTTTATCCGTAATAGGTTGGGTCTTCTGTCATACAGGTTCTGTTGATCTCATGTTAGTTTTTTACTGTCTCCTTTTAGTTTCTGATTTTGGTGTGCTGCAAATGATTGATAATATCTTTAGTGCCAACATAGTTGGGATGAATATCATTATAGTGATGCTTTTGCATGTCATCATTGCTTTTCCTAGATCTAGTTTCTTCATTATAGGTTGGGTTTTCCTTCCTATTGGTCTGGCTTATATTTTCGTCCATATGGGTTTTGGCCTAGTCCCCCCATGTTTCTTTGTACTTCTTTTTTCATTTTATTAATAAAATTAAAGGGGGAGTACTCTTTTTCGTTCTAGATGTTTTTTTTCCTAATGAGAGTTTTGCATCAAAAGGTTTTAACGAATTTACTCTAAAAAAAAATATACACAAATAGAATTTGAATCGGTCGGAATCATTTACTCTTGGAGGAAGTATG
Organism: Calophaca sinica; assembly: GCA_037113605.1. NCBI lineage: Eukaryota > Viridiplantae > Streptophyta > Magnoliopsida > Fabales > Fabaceae > Calophaca > Calophaca sinica. The sequence goes on from CM073731.1 coordinate 120,272,035, forward strand.
TTCCATTCCCTATAAATGAATTAAGTGGCATCAGAAGATAAATGTAATGGAAAATTTTCAAACTCAAAACAAAGACAACGACAATCCAACCCATTAATTAGTAAATGCCCAGTAATTGCTTAGATTCAATAAGGGAAAATGGGGTTTTTGTTTTGAGAAATGAACTCCAGGACACATTGCAGATATTTCAAGCATAATAAAAAAAATTCAATCCATAATCCCTTTACCCTCTCCTCTTTTTGTATCATTCCCTCCGGGACTCACCCTATTGCTCACCCTCTTTTTTTTTTTTTTTTCAGCCTTTTCAATACCCAATTCCCAGAGTGGATTTTTCTCTTTTTCTTTATTATCTTCGTATACGGCTATATCACCTCACTCAAAAAGACACTCCAATGCAAAAAATGTGGTTTTGTTCTGATGAAGAGGATGGAAGTAGACGAGGAACTTGGAATGATGAACACAAAGGTGCAAAAAAAGTAAAAAGAGAGGGGTAAAAAGAGACTCTAGGTTTTCAAGGGTCTCTATGAAAAGAAAAAAAAAACTGCACTTAAGCTCTAAAAATGCTACTAATAGTAAGAAAGCTTTTTTTTTTTTTAGTTTCTTTGTGAACAAATAAGCTCCTCAATAATTTAAGAGCTATCTCTAAGAATTATTTGCCCAGCTTCTCATCGTGAGGAAAAAAGAAATTTATAAAAAGATGAACTAACACACACTTGCTTCTTTCATGGGGTCAAAACCATTCATAGGAGGAGGAATCATGTCACCTCACTCCAAGATGTCCAAGGAACGTGGCTCTCGCCACCAACTACTTCAAAGATCTCTTTAAAACTAACAGTTTTTTTTTTGTAGGTTCTTTTCCAAAATTGGAGGTTGATATTCTCCATAGTTTAGATTTGGAGGTGACTGAGGAGGAAACTCTCAGAATTATTAAGAGCATTGGTCCTTTTAAAGCACCAGGCCCTGATGGCTTCCAAGCTATTTTCTTCCATAGTCAGTGGGCAACAGTTAAAGCATCCTCTTGCAAGTTGATCAAAGGAGTGTTTTCGGAGACTTGGAGGATTAAAGAATTAAATGATACATCTATTACCCTCATTCCAAAGATGGAGAAAGTGACAAACATGAAGCACTTTAGGCCGATAGGTCTTTGTAATGTTTCTTACAAGACTATCACAAAGCTACTAGCCCACCGCATTTGAGGTTTTTTGGGAAGGTTAGTGGGTCCTACCCAATGCTCTTTTGTTCCAAAACATCATAGCCATGATAATATTATTGTTACCTAAGAAATCTTCCACCCGATGAGGAAGAAAACTAGGAGGAAAGGTTGGATGACTATCAAGATAGATTTAGAAAAGGCCTATGATAGATTGAGGTGGGAATTTGTTCGAGAGACTCATGAAGATGTTGGTTTCCTTGATAGAATTGTTCATCTTATTTGGTATTGCATTTCTACCCCGAAAATGCAACTCATGTGGAATGGCGAAGCTCTGGAAGAGTTCCATCCTTTTATAGGAATAAGGCAAGTGGATCATATTTATCCCTACCTCTTTTTTTTATATATTGAAAGACTTTTCCGTCTCATTGAGGTAGCAGTGGGTGATGACTTATGGAGGCCGATCTAGATAACTCGAAGATGTCCAAAGATCTCTCACCTGACTTTCTCTGATGATCTTATTCTCTTTGTTGAGGAACATGGATCAAGCAAGGATCATTCAATAGATTCTTCATGTTTTCTGCTCCAGTTCTAGCCAGAAGGTAAGCCAAGAAAAAACTAGAGTCTTCTTTTATAAAAATGTTGTTCTCAGGATGAAAGAAGATATTTGTGATGTGTTGGGGTATCAAATGATGGATGACCTTGACAAAAATTTAAGTGTTCCTATTTTCCATAAAAGAGTTAATAGGGGCACCTTTAAGTTTGTCATTGATAAAGTCAACCAACGTTTGAGTTCGTGGAAGGCTAAAACTCTTTCATTTGTAGGAAAAGTAACGTTAGCTAAATCGGTCATTTAAGCTATGCCCACCCATGTGATGCAATCTAGTGTTATTCCAAAAGGAGTATGTGATGATATTGATAAGTCTTTTCGCTCTTTCATTTGGGGGGATGATGAGAATCATAGAAGAATCCACCATCTTAATTGGGGAAAAGTATGTCAACCAAAGAAGGAAAGTGGATTGGCCTTAAGATCATCTAGAGAAGTAAATTATACTTTTATGATGAAGGCGGCTTGGAATATTTGTACTTTTCCAAATTCCCTTTGGGTGTTTACCATTAGGGGAAAGTATTATTGCGGTTTGGAGGGATTTCTAAAGGTGGACACGAGAAAAAAAGGGTCAAATTTTTGGAACAGTATATGTCAACATTGGGATGATGGGATCTCTTTAGGAGTCATTTAAGATGGAAATTGGGAAATGGGGAGTCCATTAAATTTCGGACTGATAACTGGATTCCCAATTGTGGGCCTTTGCAAGACTACAAGGCTAATATTTTCCTTGTATTATTTTTCCTTTTTTCAATTAATATCAGGGGGAGTACTATTTTTTCTTCTAAGTGTTTTTTCCCTAAGGAGGGTTTTGATCAAAAGGTTTTAACGAGACTCCTTTCTTTTTACGTTAAAAAAAAGACTACAAGGCCAACCTTCCTCCCAATATCTGGATGAACCGGCACTACAACAAGTTTTGGCACAAATAGCTTATTTTTACTTAAAACAAAAAGCGTATTAAAAATTAAGCCGGGCCTGATTGTATTTCAAAACAATAAGCGTTATGAAGTTTGAAAATGGACACAAATACGCTCAATGTAAGGTTATTGTTCGACAATAACAATGGCTTCAATAATGGTTGCTTATCAGATAGATTAATAAACAACGCTTTATTGAAGTATTGCTTATGTGTATAGAGACAAATGGGCCGCTTCCATATCTTGAAGGCTGCATTTTATTTTAATCAGCCGCCTTTAAGTCGTTTTTATACATAGCGTCATTATTGAAGCGCTGTTTATTCTCCTTTTTTATTAAATTAAATTCTCTTACATTTACATTATATCATTCGATAATAAATGATAACACAAATTAATCAAAATTGTCATCAACATTCCCCAACATCAAAATTTAACATTATAATGTAATTTTTCATAAATTCCTACATATCCTTACATTAACATAAATAAAGATAATATATTTCATAGTCAAATTTACAATTATACTGCATAGATCACTAAAATATCGCGACATGTCATGCTACAAATCCTACCTAAATAGTAATATCTTTTTCCTCGTCTCAAGAACTAAACATGCATACAAAGTCAAAATTCTAACAAAATTTTGGCAGAGTTTTCCTTAAAATATGGACATTCCAAAATATAAAAATACCTCAGAAACATAACATATCATACCAACACCAACATAAAATATATAAAATATTAGCCAACATAAAAGGAATTTTATTCCTAATTTCATGTGAACCTTTCCAATTCAAGTATGCTAAAACTAAAAAAACCAAATTTAACAAAAACTCACGTAAACATTAATATTAATCTTCTTCTATCTCGCTTATAAATGATAAAATTTGTAGTAAAATATCGACACCACTCTTCTTTGAGTTCTGTATGATCGTGTATGTGTTTAATTGACAATCAGATAAGATCAAGCAAATAAAAATTAAATGAAGTTAGAATTGAACATAAGCATTCAAATGGTATGCGTAAAAGAAAAAATTATATAAACTTTGAAATTGTTACAAACATACCTCATGGAATTTCTGCTTGATTATGAACGACAATATCCTTTGAGAAACTTTAAAACATATCGGCCACAATCATCGAGTTCTAAGTTATGAGAGACACTATAAAACCAAAAATATGAAATTAATTGTTTTTATTTTTGGTAATTTGAATAATTGCATAAAAATTTGATATAAATACCTTTATCGGTATCCATTTAGGTGGAGTAAATTTAGAAAATCGAGACTTGTTTCTCCGATAAAGTAGGATTGCCCTAAGTGCAAAATCAAACAAAATCATTCAATATGGACACATAGGCTATATATATCAAATTTCTAACAAAATGTTGGCAGAGTCTCCCTAAAATATGGACATTCCAAAATTTATAAAACACTCAGAATTTAAACAAATACCACACCATTTGTACAATGCAGTTGTTATTATCAACCCACTTGCATTGGAACACCAGGCACTCGAAACATCTTGTAATCCAACTCCCATATGCTCAATGACCCCGCCAAGTATGACATATTCGCATATGAGATTTCTATCTTTAGCACTTGATATATGCATAGCTTCACTACAAGAGTCACTCTACTATTTTGTATTCTCCTCGATCATCATGTTCTTTGTATAAAAGTGTACCCATCCATTAATGAGATAACCTGGTGTAAGAACTAACATGTATACCGACCTTTAGCTAACCATCTCAATCTTCTTCAAACCGAGCTAGGATTTACAAGAACTCGCAGTAAATGTATTCTTTCAACCATTTTATAAAACTCCGATTTGTGGTTCTCACATTTGTTAACCAATTTGACTCTTATTTGGGTACAAGCTCTTCGAGTATGTCCTGTGTTTTACAACATATGACTCAACTTCATCTTAAGCTAAAAACATATAAGTGTGCTTGTTCCCATTCTTTCCTTGATATAGTCAATATTTCAAGTCCAAGAATCCTCCCTGGCACTTCTTCCCGTGTGACGACCGCTGGCGACCTATAGAATGTTCAATATCGACATACTAAGTCAACAAATTTTCTTCGACTATATACCGCTCAACAATACAACCCTCTGGTCGTGATCGGTTTTTCACATACCCTTTTAATATCTTCATGTAACGCTTCAAACGGGTACATCCATCTCATATAAGTCGGCCCACACAATTGTGTGTCTCCACTAACCGCATGAAATGTCGATGAATCATTATGTCAAAGAATGAAGGCGGAAATACATCTCAAGCTCACACAAAGTCAATAATTTCTTTTTGCAAGGTCAGCAACTTTCAGGGTCAATCACTTTACTACAAATTGCCTTAAAGAAGAAACAAAGTTTACTTAAGGTATTCGCACTTTGTCGTGCAAAATAGATCAGATAGCTACGGGTAGCAAATTCTCCATGAGAACATGACAATCATGAGACTTTAGACCCTTTAACTTGAGATCTTTCATCGATACGAGGTTCTTAATGTTTGAAGAGTACCCTCCGGAACCTTAACTCCATCAAGAAACTTACAAAAATCTCTTTTCTCTTTTTAGATAGAGTATGAGCGGTCGAGGTAGATATGTACGACGCTTCTCTTTCTTTACCTGGCCCCAACTCGCCTCAATCCCATACTAACCAAGTCCACCTTTTGCATCGATGCCATCTTTAGTCTTCCCGGGCACATTAAGTAAGGTACCACCGAGACTATCAAAAATATTTTTTCAACATGCATCACATCAACGAAATGTCTTACGTGATAATGATTTCCAATATGGCAACTTCAAAGAAAATCGACCTTTTCTTCCACCTCGTGGCAAGGTCTCTGCAAAGGTTTAGCAATTTAATATTCAAATCTTTTACTTTTTCTAACAGCTTGTGTACCGCTGTCGAGGCAAAGGAGCTCTCCGTTCTTCGTATTCCCATTGAATGCCTTTCTCCATGGCCGATAATGATGATTTGGATGCAAAAATCATGCGATGCCCAAGAAAGACATTCTTCCTACCATGTTCCAACCAATCCAATCAGTACTATCTTCACATATAGGGCATGCACACCGACCTTTGGTACTATATCCCAAACAGTTACCATATGCCGGAAAATCATTAATTGTGAAAAAATCATAGCCTTTCAAGGTGAAACTTTCTTCTCTATACCTATCATACACCACCACACTGCCTCCCACATTTGCTTCAAATCTTCAATTAAAGGAGCCAAATATACATCGATATCATTTCCTGGTTGTTTCGCCCGTAAATTAACAAAGACAACATCATATATTTTCGCTTCATGCATAGCCATGGAGGTAGGTTATAAATCACCAAAATCACAGGCCATGTAATCAGGAGAGCTACTTTGAACACCATGTGGTTAAATCCATCGAGACAATGCAAGTCGTAAGTTTCTTGGTTCATTCCCAAAATCGTGGATAATCAATATCAATTTTTTCCATTGAGGAGAATCACGGTGCCGTAGCTTGCCATCTTGAATCCTTTCATCCTCATGCCATGTCGTTTTTGCATCTTCAACTACTGGTACATACGCCAACTGGGAATTATGGGAAAATACCACAATACCTTCTCGGGAGCCAATTTTCCTTCTTATACCGTGAGGCTTCACATTTTGGACACGACTTTAACGATGCATATTCATTACTGAAATAAAATGCAAATCGTTACAAAGCATGTATCTTCTCATAGCTCATGCCAATAGAGCGTAACATTTGTTTAGCCTCATATGTCCTACTAGGAAGCACATTATCATTAGGCAACATATCTTTCAACAAGGTGAGTAAGTCCGTAGAAACTCTTATCACCCATCCATTGCCCGACTTAAGTTAAACAACTTTAACATTGCCGATCTTGTGAATTTAGTACAACCCCTCATATAACGGCTTCTCCGCATCACTCATCAACTTCTCAAACATTTGAGGACAATCACGAAGATCTTCTTCAACCGCATTTAACATATCTTCAAAACGCGGTCACCATCATATGTATTTGTAGCGGTGTCCTCCGACGCGATATCACCCACTATTCCCATATTAGAAGATTCACCTCTTGTCTCACCGTGTTTGTCCAACAGTATAAGTTTGATCAATCCCATTGCTCACTAAATGCCATTCCAATTCCCTAACACTAATTTTGTTTGTATAACAACAACTTAAACAAGGACATATGATTCTACTACGGTTCTGCTGTACGCCCAACTACAAACCCACAAAATCTTTCACTCCATCCTTATATTCCCTTCGACAAACGACATGGACATCCACTTTCGATCCATATTTTACCTATGGATTGAGAGGTAAACAACAGTAAAAACCCCATTTAAATAAAGCAAGACTAAAACTATCAACGCTCTTAAAATCAACACACAGACTAGATCAAAATTCTAACAAAATTTTGGCGTAGTTCCCCTAAAATATGGACATTCCAAAATATATACAATACCAGAACATTCCAAAATTCATTGTTCAAACCAAAAAACCAAAATCAGGTTCCACAACAAAATTCATTAGTCATTTTTCCATTGATTCCCATCCGATATGCATATATATTTACTAATGTACATTTTAACAAAGCTGATTCCAAGCATCTTTAACACTTCTAATTTATCTCTGGACAACAAAGTGAACAAAATCAAACAAAATCAAACCCTTCGATTCCAAACTGGTCATCAAAGGAACAAAATCAAACAAAATCTAACGAGACAAAAACCAACGAACCACCAACAATGTAAACCAACGTGGAATCGAGATACAAAATGGAGACAGTGGCACATACCGGAAATGGACGCAAAAAGGAGTTTGGAGATGGAGCGGGAGGCCGAGGCCCGCCAAGCAGCTTTTGCCTACGGATGGACTACTGACGAGTTTTGGACGAGCTCGGATTTCAGGTTTGAGGACGACTCGACGAGCTCGGATGGAGGACTACTGACGAGTTTTGGACGAGCTCGGATTTCAGGTTTTGAGGACGTCGACAGCCTCGGTTTTGCCGCTGGGCGACCCCTGATTTCACTGGAGGACGACCGATTTGTGCCTTCGGCTTCCCGCTTTGGACGAGCTTCCTGGTTCAGGCTTTGGGCGAGCTCACGATCTCGGCTTTTGAAGCACACGATCTCGCTTGAGGGGGACGATTTATGGTAGAGATGGAGGCGGCGACTTTTGTGGAGTTTGCGAAGAGAGAGGATGCATTGGCAGAGAAACAAAGGCTTCTCGGGATGCACGAAAATGAAGAGAGGAAATACATATATTTAATAAACCGACCAAAAACAATGGCTAGTAAGAAAGCCGCTATTAGTAAGAAAACGGCGCTTTAAGTCTAAAAGCGCTGTTATTCTAACTGGCGCTCCTACTATGAAGCCCATTGCTTATCGTTCCTATGATCAAAAGCAGCCGCTTCATGTTTTTGAAGCTGCTTAATGTGCCACTGCTTTTTATTATTTAAAGACAAAACAAATACTTAAAGGACTAAGTTACTGCTTATTATATGTATTAAATAAGAGCGCTTTTAGTTAGTGTATTGCTTATTGTTTACGTATGACATAAAGTAGCGTTTTTTATTTTAAGCGCTGCTTAAAGGAGCGCCATTTTTTTAGAATTTGTTGTAGTGCGGCCTTTGAGTACCTTTGTTGATGCGAATGGAACTTGGAATTGTAATTTGTTTGATCAATTGATGCCTAACATTTGGGTCACAAGTATTCAGAGTTTGGTCCCTTTGTGTGTCCAATAGCCTGAGGATAAGTATGTGTGGCAGCCCAGCTCATATGGTCTTTTTTCTCTTCGATCCGCCTATAAAGCTATCACTAAAGCCCAGCCCAATCCCCATAAAGGCCTTTTCTCTTGTTTGTGGCGATGATTTGGGCCATAAAGGGTTCGACTATTTCTCTAGAAAGTGGCTCATGAGATGTTAATGACAAATGTTGAGAGAGTGCGACTTCACACGTCAAATTCTGACACTTGTGCTATCTGTGGACTTCAAGACGAATCCCTTTTTCATGCCTTCAGGGATTGTAACAGTGTTTTATTGGTGTGGAGCTGTTTTAAGATTCCGGGCCAAGTGAACTTTTTCTCTAAAACAAATTGGAAGCATTGGTTAACCACAAATCTTAGAACTCGTCGTTCTGAGGATGATAATGGTCCTTGGCACGTGGTCTTTGGGACGGCTCTTGATATTTTATAGTAGGCTAGGAACGACATAATGTTTTCTCAGAAGATGTTCTCCAGCTATTCTATGTATTCGAATATAAAAAGTCAAGTGGAAGCCATTGTGTTGGCTAAGGCTAGGAGCATTACTCTTAGACTACTGAGGGCTGGTGTCTCCTCTGAGCCTTTATCTGTGTGGCGCCTCCCCCTCCAGGGTCGAAAGCTAGTGATCATGCTGGGTGTGGCAAAATTTTGCGAGATAGCAGTGGTTGTTTTGTCATGGCCTTCTCTCACAAATTGGATCCTTGCTCTGTGCTTGAAGCAGTGTTGTGGGCGATTTACCATAGTTTGAGCAATGCCTAGGGGAAACGTTTTCGTACCTTGTTTAATTTGTTGAGTCGGATTCTATAGTTGTTATCAATCTGCTTGAAGACGGTCGCGATCAAGATCAACCTCTATTCCAACTCGTTTTGGGAATTTCTAACATTATCATAGGCAATGCTGATATCAGATGGAGACATATTATTAGGGATGCTAATTAGGCTACTGATACTATTGCAAAGGAGTGTTTGTCTCTTAATTCAATTTTTAACATTGATGACTCCATTTCCGCCTTCCTCTTTTCCCTATTGTAGGCGAAGGGAGGTGGTTTTGCTGGCCCTATTCGGCTTTAGTTTTGCGTTTTTGGAGCTTTGCTCCCTTTTTCTCACCAAAAAAAAGAAGCTGATTAGGTCCTCTTTATATGTTTTCTTAACAACTTATCATGTTATAGTAGGAAGATAAATATCAGCATGTGTAATCAAATTAATTAATTTATCTTTTTTTATAAGGCAAATAATTTTATTAAGAGAGAAAATTACAACATGAAGCAGCACAAGGAGTGCTGAAAGGGATGCACCACGGGAAAGCTCGGTGCACAACTAAATAAGAGGTAGGACAACTCTACTTTTCTGAAGTACTGAGAAATAATTAATTTATCTAATTATCACTATCTCCATTTCTTTTTAAGTGTCCATGTTTTAGAAAAAAAATGCTACTACCCCCGTCTCATTTTGTTTGAGGTTTAAGGTTTCAGTATATGAATTAAGAAATACAATTAATATTACAAATTTAATAAAAAAACATTATGTAATTTTTATAATATACCCTTTATCTCTTACATAAACTGTGAGAATTGAAAAAAAAAACAAGTTGATCAAAAAACACATTAATAATGATCAAGGGTATAATAGGAAAAAAAGTATTTAATGCTTCCTTAATATTGTAAGATGACAATCAAAATGAGAAAAATATTTTTCTAAAACGTCAAACAAAACGAGACGGAGGGAGTACTATTTATCTGTCATTTTCAAAGTTCAATGTCACATTAACTACTTTTTTTGTCAATTATACTTTTAACTATATATTTTAGAGAAAGAAATTTGTACAAGTTATTGTTCGGCACTTCAAAATAAAAAACAAAAACTGAAATGAAAATGAAAATGAAAAAAGAAAAATGAAAAAAATAATAAAAAGAATGGGGTTGTACTTCACAATGAAACCTCAGATTTCCACATACCATTGTTCGGTGCCCATTTGTTTTTTGACTTAGTTTGTTTTCTAGGAGATACCCATTTGTTGTGGTCATTTGGCGTTTTGGACGGTGACACACATGTAGATTTGACTGTATTAATTATATTTGGATAGTTGTCCAATAGAATCGCGCGCCATAAATGCTTATTCATTAAAGCGTTGCTCCTCCGTTTGCTATAAATAAGCCATTGACGAAATGGAACTGCTATTCTCATTCAACCTTTTCGTTCTTTTTTTCGCAAGTTATTACTTCTATGTCGTCGTGGTGCTTAGTTTCCTCGTTAGCTGTTCAAAACGATCTAAGGTTCCTCGTAAGGGGACAACTTAGATCGTTTGGACAGTTAACGAAGGAGAAGCTTCACATTGGTTTCATCGGTCTCCCTTTGGATCGTTTTAAACAACTAAACTCTCACTGGTCCAATTCAAGTTTGGCCTTCTATGAAGGTTGTAATTCCCCAATTTTCACAGAGGTATGTATGTGCCGCTGTAACTATAGATGATATGATTGTTGTTATTATTATCATCATCATCTTATTATTATTATCATCATCATCATCATCATCATACTTGTTGTTATTATTAATTCATAATTGATAACATGCTTGTTTACATTGTTAATAAGTATATGTGTGTGTGTCTATAGACACACACACATATACATGTGTACATATTTAAGTGACAATGTACTTGTCTATATTTTAGTATTATTATGTTATATTAAAAGGTGATTATACATATATATTATATATGCATGTAAATTATTTTTCTTAACTATTCTTATAATAATGTGTAATTAATTGTATTAACATGTTCTTTCTCATAATTATACTTATATTATATTAATACTTGATCATCTACATTAATGAATGACTGAGTTATATTGTTATATGATTTTTGGCATTTGTAATTATATCATGTTCTGTGTGATAAGAAAATATTAAATTTCAATTGTGATTGTATTTGTATCAATATCATGTGGTATTTTTATCATATAAGATCAATCATGTTATTATATAGTTATATAGTAATCTTTGATTATATGTGTTCATTCAAATATGACCATGTGTAATAAATGTGTGATTGTCTATTTATGTATATGTGATCCATTATATGTTCTATATTAAATAAGAAATTTATATCATTGTGAATATATTTATATCAATATAAGATATTACATTTTAATAGGTGATTTTGTGTGTGAATGATTTTGCATATTAACTTTTTTGACAGGAGAATTTGTATATTAATACGTTTATGTTATATGAATACGAGAATATTTATGATTATTTATATTGTAACTATATTGAATGCGTTAATCTGTGATCTTATATGAATACGAGAATATTTATGATTATTTATATTGTAACTATATTGCATGCGTTAATCTGTGATCTTATCTAAATGAATATAGGATTGATTATATTAGTATATAAGTGTGTGATCTCATAACAACAACATACAATTTAGGCTTAAATATGATTTTCGTCCCTGCAGATATAGGGGTTTTTGTTTTTCGTCCCTGCAAAAATATTTTTGTTTTTCATCCCTGCAATTTTCTTAACTTTGTTTTCGGTTCCTACAAAAATTTATTTTTGCTTTTCCTCCCTATAATATATATATATATAATTTTGGAATTAATCCTTATATTCTTCATATTTCAGGGACTAAAATCACATTGATCTCTAATTTCAGGGACTGAAACCAAACATGAAAAAATATTACGAGGACTAAAACAAAACAACAAGAATCAAAAGCAAAAAATTCTTGTATTGCAGCGATGAAAAACAAAAAAAAAATAAAATTTATAGGGACGAAAAACAAAAGTCCCTATAATTGCAGGGACGAAAAACATATTTAAGCCTATAATTTATTTCTCGAAATTTCAAAATAGTTATATCAAGCATTGATTAACTTAATGAACCCACACAATTTTTCTCCCTAGGGGAAGGCCCATGTTTTCTCTCAATCTGAGAAGATCATTTTGATTTCATTAGAGTGCAAAGATGTTAGGCGTGGCAGAGTTAAACATCGATGACTTGTCTTTTGTTGAGAAAGAAGAGAAGTAATTGTTGGGGGGGGGGGCGATAGACATGATGAGAGGCAGATATGATGGCTCAAGTTCGAATTCTAATTCAAAATCTGATCCAATTCCCGCTGATGGGATTACGACAAGTGTATCAGATCGTTGCACATAATAAAATCGGTTAATTACCGGATAGCGTTCTCAAGGGAAAATGGAGGTTTTTTTTTATAGAAATGAACTCCAGGACACATTGCAGATAATTCAAGCATAATCCAAAAGAATTCAATCCGTAATCCCCTTATATTCTCCTCTCTTTGTATCATTCCCTCCTGGACTGACCTTATTGCTCACCCTATCTTAGTGTTTTCTTTTTTGTTTAAGCTTTTTCAATACCCACTTCCTTAAGTGATTTCTCTCTTTTTCTTTATTATCTCCGTATGCGGCTAAATGACCTCACTCAAAAAGGCATTCCAACGCTGAAAATGTGGTTCTTGTTCTGATGAAGAGGATGGAAGAAGATGGGGCACCTGGAAATATGATCACAAAGATGCAAAAAAAAACAAAAAACAAAAAACAAAAAACAAAAAAGTATAAAAAGAGGGGAAAAAAGAGACTCTAGGTTCAACCAGGGTCTGTGTAAAAAGCCGCACCTAAGCTCTAAAAAAGCTAGTAATAATAAGAAAGCTATTTTTTTAGTTTCTTTGTGAACAAATAAGCTCCTCAATAATTTAAGAGCTTTCTTTATAAGAATTATTTGCCCAGCTTCTCCTGAAGAGGAAAAGAGAAATTTATAAAAAACTGAACTAAACACAAACTTGATTTGTTTTTCGATAAGCCAAAACAATATATTGATAAAACTATAACAAGATGTGCAAAACAGAATGCTCCAGACCACGACAGTATTACTCAAAATACCCACAGCATCGAGAGAAAAAATAAACCAACAAGATTTTCACATCCAAAAATTAAAGCAACACACTTTCCAAAACAGAAGAATTCAGCAGGCGATACTTGAATGTTGAAATTGAAGACTAAACAGCAGGCTAATGAATCAGGACTAAACATACTAGTTATCCACATGAGGTAGACATTTTGGTTCATTGCTAACAAACTCCAATGTTATGAGATGCTGGTTCACTTTCTCCTACTGCTGTTTGGACTTGATGATATTTCTACGTTTTGAGTGGTTATTATGGAGGTTCACGATCATCCCATGATGGTTTTGAACATCTCTCTCTGCCTAATACCTATGAAGTTGTGGTCAATAGTCCCCTTATCCCTGCATCCTTTTTTTTTTTTTTTTTGATTTTCAATCTCTCGTTGATTCTTGTAAAAATTCCCATTTTTTATACTCTCCTCTCTCAAATATAAACAAAAAGAAAATTACAATTTTGATGGTCCAAAATATAAGTAAACCTCAATTAATTATACCATATTTAATGATATCATTCCTAAAATACCTTTCAATTAATTTAGATTTTATTTTTTAATAACCCCATGTATTCATATAAATTAGATTAACTACTTTTCTTAGTTAGCGTGATTTTTGTTGTTGCCTATATTCGAGACCAGATAAAGTGTTCAACTAGTTATATAACTTGTGTCTTGCACGAGCTATTATATACTACCTCCTTTCCTTAATATAAGAAAAAATTATAAAAATAAGGTTATAAAATTGAATTCTCATTCCAAATATATCCCTAATAATTGGGTGCATAGGAAAAATGTGAATTTCTAGTAAATATACATGTCTTATTAAAATAGGGGTATAAAAGATATTTTAGCAATTAATACATCTTGAAATATGTCCATTTTTTTATAATTAGGACACAAAAACTCCAAAAATTCTCTTATAATAGCGACCGGAGGTAGTATATGTATTTAATAATACAAATATTTTATATTTTAAATTAATTTTTTTAATTTTAAAATAGATATTATTAGAGGTTATCAAACATATCTTCATGGTTGAATAACATCATATTGGATTGAAAATATAATTAAAAAGAGAGAAGACGTATGATTGAGAGAAGGAGTTTGGACAATAAAAGGAGGGAAAGAGATGCGGGAAACTTAAAATTTATTGATAATAAAGGCATCAAAAGTATTAATTCAAATTCAAAATTTTAAAACTTTAGATAATTTCGGCACCATTATGGAAATCTTTAATTTCTTGCCATATCAATTTAAATAAATAATTAGTAATGACTCAATATCATAATTGATATGTTTTAATAATAATTGATTAAAATGATAAAAATAAAAATAAAACAAGTAGCTTTAGGTGGAAAGAGAATATATGTGGTTTTGACATAATCTCATATGGCAATACTCTATTTTATATAATATAATGAATAATAAATACTGGCAGGAAAATTAAAACCATGAAAATGCCATTACCATCTATTTGTTATTTGAACAGATAGCAACAATCATCTCGTCCTGGAAAAGTCATCGTTTTCTTAATAATGCGTTTGTCATTTGATCCAATAGCATTTCATTAAATAGGAATTATTTGATAAATATTAATAACTCTTGGATAGAGTATTTCTTTTTTTGGTGCAACGGATATATAAAGTATTAGAAGAAAAAAATCCATTCAATAATGAACTATGGGTTCTAAGCCATCTTTGGTCCAAAATGGATTTAAAAAAAAATCATAAATATTAACATGATGTACTGATGGTAAAAATAGTGTAATGTATGTGAGAGTGATAAACTCAAGCTCTTATTTTACCCTTGCTTGGTCTCTCAACTTTTGAAAGTGATTAATTTTAGCATGCACAAGGTAAAATTATTATTCCTGTATGCATGTCGTATTCCCAAAAATATTTCAAATGGATATAGCTGAGTCCTAATTTTAATTCCTCCCCCAAGAATTCTCGTTCCATGTACTCTTCGATGATAAAGCAACACAATACCGGCTTACTATTATAGAATAGAATGCAAAAACAACACAATTAGAATCTACTTATGATGTAAAATAGAGTTTTACCTGCACGTAGACTCATGCAAAGTTATTCATTTTTTTCTCGCCAAAATAAAAAATAATTTATTTTATTTCATTAATTAAGACATATCCATCAATTAATGCTCATATCCAGACTTTTACCATTTAATAAAATTTGAATTAAGTCAAATTCAAATTCAAAATGTAAATGTTAATAAATTAAAGCATATCAATCAATTAATTCTCATATCTGGATATTTGTCATTCAATCAAAATATTATTTAAGTCATGTGACAATAAAAGAATCATTAAATTTTTTACCTTTTTTTAAAGCAAAAGAAAGGAAATGAGCCTTGTTAAAAACCTTCTGATGCAAAACCCTCCTTAGAGAAAAAATATCGAGAAGGAAAAAGAGTACCCCCTAAATTTTATTGATAAAAAAAGAGAAAAAGACGTACAAAAAATGGGGGGACTAGGCCAAAACCCATGAGCAAAGAAAATAATGAAACCAATAGGAAGGAAGAACCAGCCAATAAAAAAGAAACTAGCACTCAGAAAAGCATTAAAGGTGTGCAAAGGCATCACATTAAATGACTTTCATCCCAACTATGTTGGCAACAAAGACATTAAAAATCATTTACAGCACACCAAAATCAGAGAGAAAGATACTACATTAGGGAACAAAAGCCAAACCCATGAAGCAACAAAGAGGACTGTTTAAATCTAAAATTTGGAAGACCAAATCTATTCCGGAAAAAATCTATCCTGGTAAAGCTAGGAATTAAATTCCACAAGGTTAGCACTTAGAAGAGACTCCGAAAGAAGCCAGCTTGTCTGCACAATGATTACCTTCCCTAAAAATATGAGAAATCTTGAAAGTCAAGGACGAAGCTATGTGGATGCAATTCTTCCACTTGTTTCTTAAGTGCCACGGAGCCAAGTCTGGGTAGTTGAAAGCTTGGACAACCAGAGAAGAGTCACACTCCAACCAGAAACGAACCCAACCTTTACGCCTAGCCTCCTCAATCGCTAGATTGGCTGCCAAGAGCTCTGCTTCCAAATAGAAAGCAATACCAAAATAATTTGCAAAACAGCCAATAACAGCACCACTCTTATCTCTAAAAATACCCCTGCCCCCCGCATGACCTGGAGATCCCCTAGCAGCCCCATCTGTATTGACTTTAACCCAACCACAAGGGGGATGGATCTAATCAACTTGGTTAATAGCTGGCGCCTTGGGAGCATGAATCTAAATATCAAATTCCTTAAGAATCAAAATCTCCTGCAGAGAGGAAGACATACAACAATTAGTCATATTTCCTGACAGAGAAGTGGAGATGACAACTAAGTTTTTAGCTGTTCGGAAAGACACTCTCTTGCTATCAAACTTTATTTTATTTCTACTGAACCAGATCACCCACACAATGTTGATTATAGCAGCTGAAACGACGACCTTTGTTTGTGGGCTCCAATTCAGATTGCAGACTTTCAAAATATCACTAATGGAGGAAATGTCAACGTTAGTCTTAGTCATCAAGGAAAAACAGTCCCAAAGAGTCTTAGCAAATCTGCAGTTAAGAAATAAATGACCGAAAGACTCTTCAGCTGCATTACACAAGCTGCAAATGAAAACACAAACGCAGCCCCTAGACTTTAAGTGTTCCTCAGTGGGCATTCGATTATGCATCAGGTGCCAAGTGACAAAGGATTTGGAAAGGGGAATAAAAGCGTTCCAGATGGTCTTGCTCCAAGAAACAGCGGCTTAGAACACTTGATATGTAAATAAGCATCCTTAAGACAGAAGACCGGAGCTGGAATCAGTCGAAACTAACCTGTCAGCATCCTGAAACTGAGGAATAATTACATTGGCAATATTAAAAGCAACATGTGGAAAAGAATCTAAAATACGTCTGGGAATATGCCAAGAGCTGTTATGAAGAAAATCCGCAGTAGAGGCAATGAGCTGGTCATGGTAATTCTCAGGAATTTGCAGCAGCTGAACGAGAGGAGTTGAAAGCCAATTATCCAACCAAAAGTTAATATGATTGCCATCTCCAATTTGCCAGATTGAATGAGACAAGGCTGTAGAAATGTGAGTCTTGATACCCGACCAAATGGATGATTCTGATGTACCTGACAATGGGTTTATTATTTTTGAATAATCTAGAATGATAGAAAATAGCCTACTCCTTATTAGAAGACAACATGTCCCAACTGAGCTTCAAAATAGAAGCCTCATTAAGAGCTCTAAGCGACTTGAACCCAAGGCCACCGTCAAGAGTTGGAGAGCACAGCGTGTCCAAAGCTATAGTCACAATTTTTTTGGTATTGATATCACCAGCCCAAATGAAGTTTCGGATAGAATGATCCAGGGAATTTAGCAGAGAAACTGGCCAAGCATAGATGTGAACGATGTACAGTAACATATTTTGAATGACCTATTTAACTAGCTCAACTCTACCCATAATGGATAGCATAGAACCTTTCCAAGTAGCTACTTATTGACAATTCTATCTGCAATAGGCTGAAGGTGCACTCTCCTAGTCTTGCCCTTGAAGGGAGGGACACCCAAGTAATAGAAAGGAAGATGACCAACTCCAAACCCCAGCAAAGTGGCAAGCTGAGCATTTTTGGAAGGGGAGGCATTACTATAATAGAACCTGCATTTACTCAGATTAAGCTGCTGACCAGAAGCTTAGCCATAAGACTGAACCAAGGCCATTAAATTCTCCAAATTCCTCTTTGTACCATTGCAAAACACTAGCACATCATATGCATAGAGGACATGACTAGGGACTGCAAAATTATTAGGGCCTATAAAAGGTTTAAGTGAACCAGAGGACATCAAATGAGAGATCCCCCAGCTAAGAACATCCTCAGCAATACAGAAAAGAATGGGAGATAAAGGATCACCATGTCTCACTCCCCTCTTATAGGAGAAGAAGCCAACTGGGTGACCATTAATAGCAAAGGAAAGCTTGGCTGAGTGAAGGATAACTTCAACCCACTGGCAGAATTTGTCATCAAAACCAAAAGCACGCAACATGGACAATAAGAATTCCCAATCCAGAGTGTCGAAGGCTTTTTTGATGTCCATCTTGAGAGCCACATTTCCTCCAAAGGTTTTATAATCCAACAAATTAACAGCTTCAGAGGCAATGCAGATACATTCATGAATGTGCCTATCTCTGATGAACCCCGTTGCTAAGGAGATATAATCTTAGAAGCTACAAGAGTAAGTATATCAGCAAGTACCTTAGTGATAATCTTGAATTGGAAATTGGCCAGAGCAATAGGTCTGAAATCTTCAATTCTGTCTGCAGCAATGAATTTAGGAATTAGGACTACCAAATTTGAGTTCATATTAGGCATAAGCCACCCCTGAGAAAAGAATTGTTAGACTGAGTTGCACACATCAACCCCAATAATATCCCAAAAAGCCTGATAAAAGCAACCACCAAAACCATCTGGACCCAGAGCACCATCCGCATTAAGGGCAAAAACAGTAGCTTTTACATCATCAGAGGAGGGAATAGCAGTCAAAGAAGCATTATCTAAAGAAGAGACAATAGAAGGCACTACTTGGCTAATCAAATCATTGGAAATGCAAGCATTAAGACTAGCATAAAGAGAAGTATAATAAATAAGAACATGAGCAGCAATATCATCCTGATCATCTAGAAGGTCATCACCATTTTTCAACACTGTCATAGCTTTAGATGCAAACCTGATTTTGGCAACTTTGTGAAAGAAACTGGTGTTCCAATCACCCTGACAATGCCAATTAATTCTTGATTTTTCTCTCCAAAATTCCTCTTCAAAACTAAGAGCTTGACGAAGCTCCATTTGGGCTAGCTGCTCTTGCTCCAATAGAGATGCAGAAGCACCAACCGAAGTAATGAGTTGCTGGACAGAATCCACAGCAGCCAAGGCAGTGTCTACACTGAAATGAACATCACCAAAATCCAGCTTGTTCCATGATTTGAATTCTTTCTTTAATGCTTTGAGCTTTTGAGAGAGAATATACATGGGACACCCCACCACATTCCTACTCCAAACTTCTTTAACAAGTATGCTGTAATCATTATGCTGCAGCCACATTTTATGGAATTTAAAAGCAGCTTGCATCCTTAAATTACCTTTTTTCATAACCAAAAGCAAAGGGAAATGATCGGAAGTGCTCCTGACCAGAGTTGAGCAGGTTGTGGAGGACCAAAAATCAAGCCAAGCATCATTACACATACTTCTATTAAGCATTTTTTTAGTGTGAGCATGACCCCTCCTACCATTGCTCCAAGTAAACTCAGCTCCTCTAGTGAGAATGTGAGTAAGATTGCTACAATCAGTAAAAGAATGGAAGTCATCACAGGCAATTTTGAGAGGAAGACTAGATCCTTTTACTTCATGGGCTCCCAAAACTGAATTGAAATCAGCAATGTAGCTCCAAGGACCAGGATTTGATGCTTGGAGGTTAATTAAATCTGACCAAAGTCTTCTTCTAACCAAATAAGAAGTGCTTGCATACACTGTACAAACATAAATGAGCTGCCCATCAATGTTAAGAGAGAGGGAAACTTGCTGTGAAGTGTTCCTGATGATTGTTGGAGCCACCTGATTTGAGTAGAGACACCAAAGGTTAGGCAAAGCAGAATTTCTGTTATTATTCACAAGAGGCTGCAGCTGCAATTGTCTCCAAAAAGAAGGGTTAACATTAGAAAATGATATCCATGGCTCATCAATAAAAACCAATTCCGGTGTATGAAGATTGCAGAATTTTTTAAGCATCAATTTGGTATCGGGGTTAGCAAGCCCCCTACAATTCCAATAAAGGATTTTCATTAAGCAAAGTTTCTAGGTCCACCCCTAGATCGGGTTTCACAAGCAGCAGCTTTAGCAGCTTGTTTTGATTTCATCTTCAACTTTTTCTTCTTGGACTTGGACATAACAGGGGTGAATTCAGGGTGAATTTCACCACTTGAAGGTTGTTCCAAGTATTTAGCAGCACTTGTGCATATCAATTTTTGCTTAAAAAAAAGTATTTAGCAGCTGAACCAACCAAATGAGTGTTAGGTGTTTCCACTTCAATGTCCTCATCTACTTCCTCATTCTCAGGATCCTCATCACTCCAAAGCCTACCAATTAATCTCATGTCGTGTGCCATATTTTGGTTAGTGTAATTAGCCACGGGGATTATTATTTCATTGAAATTAGGTGGCTGCATTACTTCAGGCCCTGCTATGGTGACTAAATTAGCACCAGCCATAGTGTCAATACCGCTAGAATTAACAATCTCATCATCTGAGCCAACACCAGAGTCGGTTTCCACAAAAGAATCCTGCACTATAGTGTCATTGGCAGAAGCAAGCATAGTCTTATTCAATTCACCAGTGTCCTGCATGTCAACTACAAGATCTGTGGCATCAGGACCCGTGCTATTAAGGATAAATCCTAATAAAGGTTTGGTTCTTTTTGCTGCTCTGAAATAAAAAAGGGAGCATTATTAATTCCAACTAAATCAGCATGATTAACATTTACCTTGATAACTGAAATATTGTTTGATGAGCCAATGTGCTCAATGTGAGCCGGTACTGTTCAATTGGAAATCTGCACCATATCAGTAGCAACTCCTTTGCCTCTATCTTGATTAGCAATTAATTGTTTGTTTGGAACTTCAAGAGCATCACTCCTAGGGGCTTTGGGAACATATTTAGGATTCTGTTTTCTTGTTTCTTGTGAGACAGCATCTTGAGCAACTAGAGCTTTCACGATCCTATTGGCATTGTTTTTGCAATGATCAAAGGAATGACTAATAGTCCTGCAAGAAGCGCAAAAGTGAGGCAATCTTTTAAATTCCACATCCACAAAGAAAGCATGATCAGCGCTTTCCACTAGAATCTGATTGTGAAGCTTAGCAGACAAGTCAACTTCAATAAGAATACGTGCAAAATGACCAAAGGTCCTTCTCATGGTTGCCTCATCTAAAGCAATAGGAATACCAATCCCACCAGTAATCTCAAATAGAATTTTTGGTCTCCAATATTCTCTTGAAAGACCATGAATTCGAACCCAGTGTTCGGTTGTGTTATGCCGAATCAAATTGGGGTTGAAATCCGACGTCCAAGTGGATAAACGAATAACACCAGGGCTGAGATTCCAAGAGCCATTGGATCGGACCTTTCTAAGGTCATCAACATTGTTAAAACTGAATTCATAATAAGCCTTGCCTAGAGAAACCATTGTCCATGATCCGGTAGTCTTTCAAATGTTCAATAACTTGGATCGCAAGTCATGCATCTTGATGGGGGCGTCCCCCTTCGATAGCAAGAGATGGCCATAGAGGATGTTCTTACACTCGGCCACGCCTGCTAGGTATTCCTCTTTTGAGATCTTAATAGTGAGAGCATCCCCTTTCAGGCAATACTTAGGAAGTTGACTTAAGTGAATGTCAAAAGAGGTGTTAACAGCTTGAGCAAAGGTCTTCTTGGAGGCTGGAGGTGGGACGCTGGTTTGCCGTTTAGGTGAAGGAGGTGGCGCGGTAGGGGCTAGAAAACCCCAAGGGCAAACTACGACGTCGGCCATGGAAGGCATGCAAAGTTACGTACAAAACCCTAGCAGTTTTTACCTAAATCAATTTAATGTTTTAAGTTATTGTTTTAATTATAGCAACAATTTTTACCTCATATCAAACAATAATTTCATAGTGTAAAACCTTTAAATGACTTACATATTTTTATTTATTAATTATATCAATCGTCAATCACTGTTCGTCATTATTTTACTATACAAATTTAGTTACTTTTAATTTTATAACTTTTCATAAATGATTTATTTTTCTGTCAAAAAATAAATAAATGACTTATTTTACTTTGCACATGATAAAATTTAGATAACTCATACGAGCACGGGTAAATACACTAGTATATATAAATTTACACCAAATTAACCTATATTTCATTAACGAGGATGTAAGGGTACCCAGGGCTTTAGGACATTCCCCAAAAGGTCTCATATCATTGTGGACATTTTCTTGCTTTTAAACTCACGCTCTTCCTCTTGTTTAGCTTATGTGAGACTTTGTTTGGACCTCAACAGAGGAAACTTAAGAAAAAAAAGTGAGAAGAAATAAATTAGTAAAGGACTCAAAAGCTATCACAACACATGTAAACAGGCTTTTTATCCATAGCGAAGCCCCAACAAATTACTCATTATGCCTTAATTTCCTTTGCCTTTTGTGATCCATGTGCAGCAAGACATTAAATATTGTAACAGCAATTTCGATTGAATAAAAAAAAATAGATACATCACAACCAAGGTTTGAATCATTTTGAACCAACAGTAGCAAGTTGAATCCATAATAAACAAAATTTAGAAGATTAATTTGCATTCCACCAGCACTTGTAACCTTCAATTTGATACCAAATGTAGCGACCGAAAAATCCGGAGGGATTTTATTCGAGTTTAATGGAGCCGCCACCAATAATTTATTTTCGAAGGAAAAATATTGGAAAAAACCTTTTTTGAAGAAAAGTGGTCCTTAAGACCTGATTTGGGTTAGGGAGTCGATTATGTGTAGGAAGGTATTAGCACTCCTACAACATCCTTTCGAAAAAAGGTTACCTCTAATTAATTGTGCAAATCTTATTAACTTCTAAAAAATATTTATTTCCCTTTTATTTTAAAAAAAAAAAATTAACCAAGATAAAAAAAAAAGAGGACTTAATAAAAGTCGCTTTATTTTGGCGCTGACAGAGTGGGCCTCGCCCTACGTATCTGGGTGCAAAGGAGAAATCAAAGGCTACATTAGTTCTTGGGTAGAAAATGGTTGTGTGTTGGTTGATTTTAATTGTATATTTTGATGGAAAAGGTAGGTTTTGTAGGGACCAAACAAGAAGCAATCAAGAGTGATCCTCACTAACAACCTATTTTGTTTAGAAAATTAACGGTGTTCGTAATGATCAAACGGGAAGCAATCTCGAGTGATCGTTACTAGTAAAAAAAAGATTGATTTTATTTTTATAAAGATGATGGGTTTTCATGGGGACCAAACAAGAAGCAATCAAGAGTGGTCCTCACTAACGACTCATTTTTATTTAGAAAATTAAGATATTTGTAATGACTAAACGGGAAACAATCTCGAGTAATCATTACTAGTAAATTAATTTTCGTGCTTTTATCAAACGTTTTTTAAAAAAAAATAGGGTTTCGATATTTGTATGTGAAATTTGGTTGAATGAAATCGTATTAGTTTGACTAGTAAAAAAAAAAGGTGTTCATATTTATTGAATAAATGATAGAGGAAAAGGGTTTGACAAATAAAAAAAAAAGGGGAAGTTAAGTGGGCTAAAGCCCAAAGAGTAAAAAGGAGAATGGGCTGAGCCAAAAAAAAAATAAAATAATAAAAGAAACAAATAAAACCCACTAAAAAAACAACAAAAGAAACAAATAAAATAAAAAAAAGAAATAAAATAAAAAAAAAAGGTGAAAGGATGGGCTGCAGCCCACTTTAAATAACAAAAAATAAAAATAAAATAGGAAATAAAAGAAGCAATGCATGAAAAGAAAGGGAGAGGATTGGAAAATTAAAAAAAAAGAAAGGGGGATGCTAAACCTAATAAGCTGAGAATACATACACACATAAAAACACAATCAAAAAAAAGTGGCTACGCCACAAGAAAGAAAAGAGAAACGGGAGGAAGGAGGGGAAAGAGAGAGAGAGAGAGAGAGAGAAGAAGTTTGGGAGGAGCGGTCGCCAAGGCCCTACCCTTGATACATGCACATGAACGTAACTGGCGAGGGACGTCAAGAGGGAGAGAGAGGCGTGGGGGTGAGATCGTGAAGAGGAGAGGAGAGTGAGGAGGCCGAGGGGTGGAGATCGTGGCTGGGGAGCAGAAGAGAACGTGAGAGAGAAAGGAAAGGAGAGGAGGAGAAGAAGAAACCTTTTTCTTCCGCTTCTTCTTTCTTCTGCTTGCTCCTTCTGTTTTTTCTTTCTAGTTCTTCTCTTTTTCTCTCAATTTTCTCTCAAATTATTGTGTATAATTGGTACCAAGAATGAGATATCCAATTCTGAAACTAAGTGCAATTTTTCCATCGTCCCCCCTATTCTCTACAAGCTATTTATAGAAAAATAGGGGGCTGGGCTTTGTCCACTTAAGGTTGCAACTTGTATGCTAAGTGTGTACTAAAATGATGCTGAGGAGATGGTAACATGTGCAAAGTCACGAGATGATATCAATGGTTTGAAAAAATTGCAATCAGTAACTTTAACAACTGTTCCTCCTTTTTGATTAAATTGCATTGTTTGTCAAACTTGGTTGTAGAGGATGAAGAAAAAGCAAGAGGCATGTGGGGGACATATAAATTGTAAGACATAGTTTGTAGAGTGGTGAGGAGATATGCAGAGGACTTTGGTGAAGATATCAGATGACTTTGTGAAGCGGTGAAGTGTGGAAATCGACTTTGATTTTAGTTTTGAATTTTAGGTTTTTGTTAATAACGCTTGTAATGAATGAATTGGGCTAAAATGGCCCACTAAGATCTGATCTCTGAAATTTCTGGCACGACGACTTCTCCACAATGCAAGACGCGACCATCCGACTCGACGCGACCTCTCCACACCGTCACGCGACTACTCCACAAATTTCTGGCGTTTACCTCCCCATGCCTGCGACCCGATCTCAACTTCGAACGCGACCTCTCCACAAATGGCTCAAGACGCGATCTCCCATAGCTCTGGGCTGCAGACGACTCCTCCACTGACTTCGGCACCCCACCTAATTTCGGCATCGACCTCTCCACGGCCTCGGCATACGACCTCAGCTCGATCACGCGACCTCCCGGCTTTTCGGCGCCATTAAAACAAAAAAAATGAAAATATGTTTTAATAAAATTGGGGTATAATACTGCCCCTCTTTAGTTATATTTTATTAGAAAATGCAAACAACAATGGTTGTTATATTTTGTCATAAAATAGAGCTAAAGATAAATACACTAATTTTGTCTTGAACTGACGTGAGGAATGACAATGAGGATCAACGCTGATCGCTTAACTCGGAAAGTGATAAGGAAGGAATACGCCAGGTCGAGATCGAGGTAATCTAAAAGTGATAAAGAGGGATTAACGCCATGCCGCTTTATCGTAAAACTATAAGAAGGATCTCCGCAGCCCGCATCGACGGTGATCTGAAAGCAATAATGAGGATTAACGCATGCCGCTTATCAAAAAAAACTATAACAAGGATCTCCGCCAGTACCGCAATCTTGACACGGTGATCGGAAAGCAATAATGAGGATTAACGCTTGCGCGTTTATCAAAAACTATAAAGAAGGATCTCGCCAGGTCACCGACGCGGTGATCGAAAGCAATAATGAGGATTAACGCGGCGCTTATCAAACTATAAAGAAGGATCTCCGCCAGGATCGCATCGACGCTGATCGAAAAGCAATAATGAGGATTAACGCCGCGTTTATCAAAAAACTATAAGAAGGATCTCCGCGGTCGGGTAATCGACCTGGTGATCTGAAGGTTCGACGCCAAAGTAGGTATCGACGTCCGATGGAAAACAATAAAGAAGGATCGCCGCTGTTAAAGTCGCAATCGACACGGTGATCGGAAGGATTCGACGCAAGGTATTGTGACGCGTGATGGAAAGCACAAAGAAGGATCAACATCAGGTCCTGATATGTTGGTCAAAAAGCAATAATGAGTGGACTACCGCCACGTGCTCGTACGACGCGGATCGGTGATCGAAAAAGCACACGAGGATTAACGCCATGGCGCGCTTATCAAACTATAAAGAAGGATCTCCGCCAGCCAGGCTCAAAATGACACGCGTGATCGGAAGGTTCGACGCCAAGTAGGGTATCGACGTCGATGGAAAGCAATAAAGAAGGATCGCCGCCGCTCAAAGTACACCCGGTGATCGGAAGGTTCGACGCCAAGTAGGGTATTGACGCTGGCCGATGGAAAGCAATAAAGAAGGATCAACATCAGGTGGAATCGATATGTTGGTCAAAAAAGCAATAATGAGGATTTACCGCCAGGTCGCACCGATGCGCACGGTGATCTAAAGCAATAAAAGCGGGCGATGCTCGCGCATTTATCGAAAATTATAGCATGATCTCCGCCAGGTCGCATCGACGCTGGTGATCGAAAAAAGCAATAAAGAGCGATACTGGCGTGGTCGTGTAGAAAGCAAAATAAAGGACCAATGCCAGGCGATTGTTTAAACGAGAATGAAGGATCAAAATTTGGTGCACGGACCAGGTGTAACAAACGGCTAAAAGGTGGTGATATGAAGATGATGCGGATATATGGTATGTGATGCATATGCAATGCTGTAACGATTATTATTTTTATCGATTCCTCGTCCGTGATGATTCTCTAGTGCTTAAAGATATGGGACTGACCGAGATTCATCGGATTTAGTCATGCTATGCCTTCGATCGGGAGGGAGCGCGAGTTATCGATGCAACTAATTATTTTTTAAAGGTAATCCTTTTGCCCTTTTTGAAACTTATTTGTTGAGATTTGGCGTTTCCTCGTGATTCTTAAGATGTATATAATAACTTTAATGCTTTCTCATATCATCACATGCTTCACAATTCAGTGTCTATTATCATAAAATAACATTTTGAAATACGAGAACGGAGGTGTTTGGTATTCAAAAAAAAGAGTCATGTGTACAAGGACTGAAGTTACACAGACTAAAAAATACATCAAGAAAAATGCAGGAAGAAGAAAAAAACAAAGAAAGACAATAACTAAGCAGATATTTTATAGCTTGTGTCTTTGTAGGAACAAATGTCAGCTTCCCATATCCATAACTTTGATTACCCATTACTCTACTTCTGAAAATATGTAGAACTGCCCTAGTGGATAAGAGCCCTTGATCGTCGGCCTTCTTCAATGTCCATTTAGTGACACTAACTTTTTGCTTGGATTGCTCTTTCAAGTTTTCAATCCAATAGCCGCTCTAATTTTTGCCTAGGTCGCCTTTCAGGTTTTCCTCCTAGCGAGCTCACTTTTGCTTGGTTTTTATATTTTTTTTTTAGGCATAATATTTTTTGACCGCATCAGAGTTCTTGGGGCGGGAGATCTTCACCGCCCCATCCTTGTGAGGATTAAGGCTCCTCCGAGAAAAGCTTTTTCACAACATACGGACCTTCATAATTTGGAGTCCATTTTCCACGAGAATCCTTTTGGATGAGCAAAATCTTCTTGAGTACAAGGTCTCCTTCTTGGAATTCCAGGGCTTAACTTTCTTTTCAGAAGCCCTCTTCATCCTGGCGATATAGTTGCCCATGACATAAGGCCATCACCTCTTTTCTCTTCGATGAGGTTTAGCCGATCCAATGAGCTGGACCCATTCTCGCCTCTTTTAGTTTCATTTCCATCAATACCCTTAGCGAGGGGATTTTGGCTTCAATGGGAAGTGCTGTCGATTCCATATACCATTGAGAATGGGGTTGCCCTCGCTGAGGTGCTAATCGAAGTTTGATAACCGTGCAAAGTAACAGTGGAACATTTCATGCCAATCTCTAATTTTTACCACCATCTTTGGACAATCTTTTTCGTTATGACCTTTCATTGCCCCATCCATCTTTGGTGCGGCATCGATTCCACATTTTTGGTAAAGCAACTGCAACAAGGAGTTTATTTGGATTTCCTCTTCCAAAATCAAGTTTTGAGAAAATATGAGCAATTTGATTTTGATCGGAATGGACTTTATTAGGGTGTAACGTGGCCAGGGGTTGAAGGGTCACAAAAGAAAGGATATTTCGTGCTCAAAAAGTGTTTGAGGTTTTTTTTTTTTCAACAAGGATTTTTAGTGCAAAGATGCACTTTGATGGTTGCTAGCACAATTGTCTTTTCTTGCTTTGGCATTTTATTGATTTTTTCAAGCGTCTTTTGTTTTGCCCTTTTTTTTTAAATTGAATAGATTATTGTGCTAGTCTCCATTGGATGAGTGATCCTTGTTCAGGTATTTAAAAGAAAAATTTTTGTTTTTAGGCTCAAAAGGGGTAGTAAGGGATGTATATATTTTTATTTTGGGATAGAAAAAATGGCCAAACTTCATCTCAAAATCTTATTGCTCAAATTTTCACAAAATAATTTTGGCAAATGCGAATTTGCTTTACCTTTTTCTTTCTATTTTTATTAACTACTTTTGTCACTTTCGATGAGTCGGCTTTGATTATTTCGCATTCTTCCTCGTGGGGTTGTATCACTTTTACCTCTTGTTCCATCAATCTTACCTGCCTCGTAAGGGGTTTCAATTGTCCTCATGGGGTAGTCAAAGTTATAGTATGAGTCAATACGACATCGCTATTTTCAAAGACAATATTTTTGAATCTGCATTAGTTAAAATCGATTTAAAAGAAAATGAAAAAGAAGAAAGGGAATGGAAAAGATGAAAAAAGAAAAGGGGAAATGATTAGAAAATTCAAAAGCATTTTATTGATAAAGATACTGAAATGAAACATGTGCGCTTCTTTTGACAATAAATCATCCTAAAGCCTCAGCAGAGCAATAGGATTTGTATTTCAAAATTATTATGAACCAAACATCACGGAAACTCAACAATTTCCAAATTCCAAGTTTTTCACTCGACGGGCAAGGGTGGACAAGGTTGACGATGTTGTCTTCAAAGATCGCGATCATCTTGACAGCTTGCTATTCCGCTTTGGGTTCAACATTCTTGGCGCTCGAAAGCTTTACTGATGTCGAAATAGAGACATTCTTATCATTTGGTTCTCTCGCCTTCCGACTTAGCTATTAGAGGTTGGTCCCGAGAAACTCTCGCTGATGGCATTGATCTGGACCTCCATGACCGGTAGGGAATTATTACCCACATTAGGTCATCCTCTTTAAAACTCAATAATTTGGCATTGATCGATCTGAACCACGTACTTTCAAGTCTTTGCAGCTGGTTGTGTGACCTATCGCTCGCATGATACTCACATTTGGCGTTTGGGTCATACCTTCGGGAAGGGGGTTGAGCGGTTTACTGAGCGGGGAGACCAAGGAATGC
This sequence comes from Calophaca sinica, assembly GCA_037113605.1. NCBI lineage: Eukaryota > Viridiplantae > Streptophyta > Magnoliopsida > Fabales > Fabaceae > Calophaca > Calophaca sinica. The sequence continues at coordinate 120,301,452 of CM073731.1, forward strand.
GATGAGGTGATGGAATAAATTAGTATAGGTCATGGGAATAGGTCAAATTGATCGCTTCTCTCTTGGTCGCTTTGGTTGTTTCGGCTTTGGTTTGGGCCGAGTGGGTGAATTATGAGAGGCAATGCAATGTATGGAGGTGGAAAATAAGGGTATGGGAAAAGGATGTGGGAAATTGGTAAAGAATTGGGGTGATTTTCCTTGTGCTTGTCCTCCCGAGCTCGCCATCACAAAGATTGGTTTCCTTCTTTCTTCTTTACGAAGTTTGTTGGGGTCTCTTGATATTAATGGTTTCAAGAAACTTTGGGCAATTTTTTCCATTCCTCATTCCTCCTCCAACACATTCCACTACGCTGACCATATCTCAAAAAAAGTTTGCCGCTACACTTCCCATCATTTTGTCATAGAAGGGTGATTGAAGAGTATCCATGAACATGGCCACCATTTCTTTTTCAATCGAGGCGGTTCCACTTGGGCCGCTACCTCTCCATCGTTGGGCATATTCCTTGAAGGTCTCATTGTCTCTTTTTGCCATATTTTGTAATCGCATTCTATCAGAGCCATATCAATGTTATACTTATATCGCTTCAAAAAGGCATCCGCGAAATCTTTCCGAATAATATGAAATCGCCAAGGTGTGTATACCAACTTCGACGCCCTCGTTAAACTATCTTGGAAAAAGTGAATCAAGTTTATCATCATGTGCATAGGACGCCATCTTCCTACAAGCATGGTCAAGTGGCTTTTGGGCAAGTTGTCCTTTATACTTGTCAAAGTCCGCACCTTGAACTTTGGCAGTCTGACCACATCCTGCAGAGACAAAGATCTGAAGCGATACTTGAACTGAGATAACTCACTCCTTCTACAGCTCTTAGCCTATCTTCGAGGATTTACAACTTCGTATCGGACGACCGATTCTCTAACCGGGATGCTTAGATTAGGTCCTCCAGTGGAGACCAGGCAATGCGATTAGTCTGGGATTCAATGGATTTCCTTGAATATAATAGGTAACTAAATGATCGGTGATTCACCACGGGGTCACTACGGGCGTCTTGACTCCTTGAGTATTCGAGATGGGATGGTGCATAACCAGGTGGAAAGGTGTATGTCATGAAGCCGTGGAGTTGAGCTTTAACTGGTATGGTTTCAAGACGAGCCGATCCTCGAGCCACATCTTGCACAACAAGTGCTTGGGAATCAGCTTTCTATAGAGTTATTGTTGCTTTGGCGGTGTATAACCGTGGGCGGGATACCAAATAGTGGGAATCACAGCCCAGTGGGCCTTGGGGGTCATGGTTTGCAGTATCATCATTGGCCATAGGTGGCGTGTAACCAGGTGGGAGTCCGTAAAGTGGGAATTGTGGTACTTGATTTTGAGGGTTGCTAACTGGTGAGTGTGTAGGACCTGCGGGTAAAATTGCAAAGGTACCATCATCCTCGAGTATCGAGACCATATTGCAACCGCACAGGACCAAAGCCAGGTGGGTGGGAAGGTGTAGCTTGACTTTCATCATTCACCGGGAGATACCCCATCCGTAGCCTTGTCTTTGTTTAGGATTGCGAAACTCCAAAACTTTGCTCATCCGCTCCTTCACCTGTCGACGCCCTCTTTCATCTCTTGGTCATCCATGATCCTTGATTGAGAGCGAGTTCGATAAGGGTGTCGAGGAACCAGTTGTTTGATTATTTTCTGATGATTTTTAAAAAAATGATATGAGTATGTAAGAAAAGAAAATGAATGAATGTGGATGCATGAATCTATTTATTTGTGCCAAGGAATCGTAGGCCTCATTGTTTTGACATGTATGAGCTTCTTTGAAACTGTTTCACAATTTGATCTCATATTATTTCACAAAATACTTGCAGCCAAGCTCTTGAGTTCCTATGATTCTCTGGCGACCTAAAATGAAATGAGAATGAATGATATTATTTCTTTATTTTCAACATGTGTTTTTTTGTTTTTTTTTGTTTTTGGCGTATGAATGCATGAAGATATGTGTTTTTGTAGACCCTTTTATGCATGGACGTGATATAACATATTTTTGGTGGAAGAACAAAAGTGACATGATGCCCCTTGTGTCTTAAATGGGTCAAACCTAAAATTAAAGATTTTCTAACCTAAGGGGTCTATAGTCTTGTATTAAGTGATAGATCTCATGGTGGCTCTAATCACATTCTCACCAAAGGCCTCTAGAGCTAAAGTCTCCTCCTAAATATTAACCACAACGATAGATAACTATCAGGTGCGGAATACTCAGAGGGAGCACACTCTAGATGAAGTTCTCGCAATAGCCAGAAGGAAAGCAAATTCCAATTGACCATCACCGAACCTCCACTCAACTTAAGCTTTGCTCGACCTCGGCATAGGCCTTACTCACATGTGTGTGTAACGTGTAGGTGTGTGTGAGAGGGCAACACCCTAACACTACCCAAGTCAAAACAAACAAAGCATACTGAGATATAGTCGTCTATCCTAATGTTCAATATTCACAACAAATAAAAATTAAACAAATAAATAATAAATAAATATTTACAAAAGAAAATAAATAAATAAATAAATAAATAAATAAAGATAAAAATAAAAAGAAGGGGAATTAAAAAAAGAATAACAAAAAAAATGAAGTTAATTATTTGTCACAATTAATCATGTTAGCGTTGACTCTCTAAAGGTCCCTGAGTCGCCATCAGAGCGACCAGAAAAATCCGAGGATTTTATTCGAGTTTAATGGAGCGCCACCAATAATTTATTTTCAAGGAAAATATTGGAAAAAACCTTTTTGAAGAAAAGTGGTCCCAAGACCTGATTTGGGTTCGAGTCGATTATGTGTAGGGAAGGTATTAGCACCCTACAACATCCTTTCAAAGGTTACCTCTAATTAATTGTGCAAATCTTATTAACTTCTAAAAATATTTATTTCCTTTATTTTAAAAAAAAATTAACCAAGATAAAAAAAAAGAGGACTTAATAAAAGTCGTTTTATTTTTGCGCTGACGAGTGGCCTCGCTCCTACGATTCTCGGTGCAATGGAGAAATCAAAGGCTACATCTAGTTCTTGGGTAGAAAATGGTTGGTGTTGGTTGATTTTAATTGTATATTTTTTGATGGAAAAAAGGTAGGTTTTGTAGGGACCAAACAAGAAGCAATCAAGAGTGATCCTCACTAACAACCTATTTTGTTTAGAAAATTAACGGTGTTCGTAATGATCAAACGGGAAGCAATCTCGAGTGATCGTTACTAGTAAAAAAAAGATTGATTTTATTTTTATAAAGATGATGGGTTTTCATGGGGACCAAACAAGAAGCAATCAAGAGTGGTCCTCACTAACGACTCATTTTTATTTAGAAAATTAAGATATTTGTAATGACTAAACGGGAAGCAATCTCGAGTAATCATTACTAGTAAATTAATTTTCGTGATTTTTATCAAACGTTTTTTAAAAAAAAATAGGGTTTCGATATTTGTATGTGAAATTTGGTTGAATGAAATCGTATTAGTTTGACTAGTAAAAAAAAAAGGTGTTCATATTTATTGAATAAATGATAGAGGAAAAGGGTTTGACAAATAAAAAAAAAAGGGGAAGTTAAGTGGGCTAAAGCCCAAAGAGTAAAGGAGAATGAGCCAAAAAAAAAAAATAATAAAAGAAACAAATAAAACCCACTAAAAAAACAACAAAGAAACAAATAAAATAAAAAGAAATAAATAAAATAAAAAAAGGTGAAAGGATGGGCTGCAGCCCACTTTAAATAACAAAAATAAAAAAAAATAAAATAGGAAATAAAAAGAAGCAATGATGAAAAGAAAGGAGAGGATTGGAAAATTAAAAAAAAGAAAGGGGATGCTAAACCTAATAAGTCGAGAATACATACACACATAAAAACACAATAAAAAAAGTGAGAAGCGGCCACAAGAAAGAAAAAGAGAAACGGGAGGGAAGGAGGGAAAGAGAGAGAGAGAGAGAGAGAGAGAGAGAAGTTTGGGAGGAGAGTGCGGCCGCTGCTTCTGCACTGGCTGATTACATGTGAGCGAAAACGGCGAGGGACGTCTGCGAGAGAGGAGAGGGAAGCGGTGGGGAGATCGTGAAGAGGAGAGGGAGAGGAGGGGAGGCCGAGAGGTGGAGATCGTGGGCTGGGGAGAGAAGAGAACGTGAGAGAGAGAAAGGAAAGGAGAGGGAGGAAGAAGAAACCTTTTTTCTTCTCGCTTCTTTCTTCTCTTTGCTCATGCGTTTTTTTTTCTAGTTCTTCTTTTTTCTCAATTTTCTCTCAAATTATTGTGTATAATTGGTACCAAGAATGAGATATCCACCTCAAAACTAAGTGCAATTTTTTTCCATCGTCCCCCTCATTCTCACTGCTATTTATAGAAAAATAGAGGGCTCGGGCTTTGTCCACTTAAGGTTGCAACTTGTATGCTAAGTGTGTACTAAAATGATGCTTTGAGAGATGGTAACATGTGCAAAGTCCGAGATGATATCAATGGTTTGAAAAAATTGCAATCACCAGTAACTTTAACAAGCGGTGCTCCTCCTTTTTTGATTAAATTGCATTGTTTGTCAAACTTGGTCAAGTGGCAGATGAAGAAAAAGCAAGAGGCATGGGGACATATAGCTGTAAGACATAGTTTGTAGAGTGGTGAGGAGATACGCAGGAGGACTTTGGTGAAGATATGCGATGACTTTGTGAAGGGGTGAAGTGTGGAAACTGACTTTGATTTTTAGTTTTGAATTTTAGGTTTTTTTGTTAATAACGCCAGAATGAACTCGCAATTGGGCTAAAATGGCCCACTGGCATACGATCTCCCTCAAATTTCGGCGTCGACCTCTCCACATTTCTTGACGCGACACCGACTCGATGCGCGACTCTCTCTCCACACCGTCACGCGACTACTCCGCAGCTCTGCAAGCGACCTCCCCACATTTCAAGACCGATCTCAACTCTAACGACCTCTCCACCGGACGCGATCTCCCACGCGGCTCGGCGTCACGACCTCTCCACAGACTCATTTGAGCCTCAGCTCGGCAGACGACCTTCCACATGATATCGACCTCACTCTGAGACGCGACTCCGAGCTTTACTACGCTACAAAACAAAAAAAAAATGAAAATATAAGCGGACAAAATTGGGGTATAACACCAAAATCAGTAATTGCCAACATTGAGGACAAGTTTTGAAATGCCTTCAAATCCATCCTTGCTTATAGTCTAAACACGAGACTACAAAACTGTCATTATACAACTCAATTAGCAAGGGGAATTTTGCGCACTTGATTTTTCAATATTGGTACAGGATTTATAAAATCAAAAGATCAGATGATCCTATGGTTTTCAATATATATAGCTTAACAAAATATTTGCAAATAATAAGACAACATGTGTGCAATACGGTGGTGGCCCTGAGCATAGTCGTGAGGGGCAACCGCCCATGACCCCATTTTTTTGGGGCACAAAAAAAAATTAGTAATATATGTGTATATATATATATATATAGGTATTAAAATAAATATTTTATATATTTAAAATTACATAATATTTTTCTTATAAAAAATTAAAGCAGTAATTAAACGAGGTGTTTCTTGAAACTAAGTCAACTAATGGGTGACTATCTAACACGTAATATTCCATTTCTCCTTGTATCAACAAGAATACACCTATGGTTTTGGGCACTAAAACAATGATAGTCATTTAGGCACAAAATTTGTGGTCTCAATAGAAAAAAAGGACATGGTATAAGTGTCTAGTGATGGTCCATTTCTCCCAGTCTTTCTGTATCGCGCTTGTTCCCTCGTTCTATTTCTCTCTAATCTCTGATTTTGTTGATCTTGCTCACTCTATGTGTCTCAACTCTCTCTATATCTCTATCTTATCTCTATGTGCCACCAAAAACGCGGTTTCTCCATCATCTTTCCCCCTTCTCCTCGTACACCAGTCACCATCATGGACCTACCCGCAAGCCGCCACAACCATTTAGAGTCACCCGCTTCCCTGCCACCATAAGCATCCATCATTTTGTTCAAAAACGTCAAATTCATAGAAAAAAACACTGATGAAAATTACTTTGAATGCAAACAACCAATACTTGAGCTTGCTGGATTCATTAGTTTTTATATATTGGAGATCAAGCAACTGACTCACTTAATAGAAAATTTAAGCAGTGTAGCACATCTGAGGAGATTTCTGGATTTTTGTTTAGTATTGAAATGTTTAGATCATTCTCTGATAATGACTTGAAATTATGTTGCAAACAAGTTGAAACTTACCTAAAACATGATATGAGAAAGAAAATTGGACACCAAAGCAGCGTTTTAAGAAATTATTATGTACTTTAAACAAGGAATGGAATGGTCAGTAGGGTTCTGATCATCATTCATCACCACTTTCCCTTGTTCACTGTGTAAGTGTGTATTCTTTTGTTGTTGTTCTCTTCTCTCTTTTTTTTTCTGTTATGAATAAGCTCTCTTGTGTGCCCTTTTGTGTGAGTCCTTGCTTTTGTGTATGGTGCGCGTGATGCGCGTTGTTTTTATTGTACCGTCGTGTCCCCTAATATAATGCAAAACAAATCACCCTCTTTTGTTTACTTTTCATGATCTTTTTTCTTATAAACTAATTGTCAAATGTCACTGATTGCAACAGTATTAATTGGCAAATGCCTAAAAAAAGATTGGCAAAATTTCTCGCGAGGTCCCTTAACTTAATTTAAAGTTTTGGATTCGTCATTTTTCCCCCTCAAGTTGATCCTTTAAGTTTTAAAACGTTAACATTGTTGACCTTTTTTTAGTTTCCATCTAACTCCGTTAAAAAAAGCCTATGTGCCCATTACGCTGTTCATGTGGCTATTAATTTCCTACTTCTCTTTCCTCATCATAATTAGAGTAATAATTATTATTTAATATTTTATTAAAATAAAAATCAATTTTTGGTTGTTGAGAAGTCAAACAAGCTTCATCTCCTTCCTCTTTCTCTGTATCTTCTCTCGCTGAAGCCGCCATCACATTTTCCTTCCTTTGTTCAAACTTCTGATCACGTGTCTCCCTGTGGCGTCTCCTTTTGCGACCTGCCAACATCGTCTCCTTGCCTTCGTTTGCGACCTTCTCACCATCGCACCTACCGATGTCGTCTCTTGCTGTGCCACCACCAGATATGTTTGCCTCGGCATCTTAAACTCACCAGTTTTGTGTTCATGTCCCCACAACATTCCATGTAATGCTCATACTTCAATCATAATTGAAATCAAGACAATTTACATTAAAGCACAGAAATTACTAAAAATTTTACAAACTTGCTTAAATAAATACAAGTATTCAAATTCAGAGTGTAGTCATAAATCTAAGAATTAGATTACAACTTCCCAAATTGTACATAACTTGGAATTCTAAATATAAATAATGTTTTCCAAGTACAAAAGATAGTAGAATAACTACATATCCAACAAAACCCTAAAATATAAGCTTCAGGCCTCTAACAATGCTTAATCATTCTTCGGTACCTGCTTGTCTGAAAAACAACAAGGAAATAATGAGATAAAAATCTCAGTGAGCCCTTCACGGACCCCTCACCAACACTAACCACAATTACAATGATATACAATTAAAAACAAGGATAACAATTAAATCTATTCCTATCTTAGGGACTAAATCTACTCTATTTAATCATAACCTGGATGTATCCTCTTAGGGGTCAATGCTAATTGAACCGGATCCATGCCACCGTGTCTTATTATTCACCAGACCGATGCACTTGCCGCCGACTCTTATCGTTCGCCGGACCGACAAACACCATGATATTCCATTTCTAATAAGATCTAACTACTATAGATGGATTCCCGTAAAATATAAACTAACTTTCTTAGGAATCCACGCCCCTGGGTCTTATCGATCACCGGACCGACAAACATTATGCTGTAAAGGTTTAGACAACCTTTAATGTCATTACAGGTCGGTATTAGGTCGATTTAGAGTGGATAACACCAAAAGAAATGAGTAAAAATTGAAAATAGAACTGTCATAACCGATTACGGATAGGCCATAATCGATTATGGTAAAAATTGAATCACAGGAAGAGAAGCGAAGTGATCATAATCGATTACCTAATCAGTTATGCGTGTGTCATAATCGATTATGACATTAACATAGTCAATTATGCCAAACTTTTAATTCGCAGAAGAGAGACAGAACAATCATAATCGATTATGGGGGTGCCACAATCGATTATGGTTGTGCAGAATGCAGTTTTCTCTGCATTTTTTTGCAGAATTTTGCCTCTCAACCCAAACATGCCACCATCAACTCATACTCATCTCTTTCAAATTCAAAAATCAAGGATGAAACATGATACATTGAAGGATCAACTCGTTTAACATATCAAATCATGAGTAAAAACATACTTCAAGTATCATAAAATTCATCAAAATCATGAGCAACCCATACCAACCCATTCCCATCATATGATTCTCATAATTCGCCAAATTCAAATCATGAAATCAAACAACATTAAGGGAAAGGAAAACCCTAATGGGGATCTTATGTTTGCCCGCCACCTAAAAGTAGAAGAACTCACCAACAATACTTCAAAAACTTGAACCAAGTGTTATGAATTTTATGGTTTCCTTCTTCTTCCTTCTCCAACTTGTTTTCCTCTTCCTTCTCCACTTAGGGCACTTCAAATCTTTATTAAAATGCCAAGACCTCAGCTCAACTCTTTTCCTCTAAGCAAAGAATGAATAACTCTTGCCAATTTCTCCCTTTTTCTCCTAAATCCCATGATTGCCGTAGGCTTCTTCTTCTTTCTCCTTTTCTTTTGAGCAGAACGAAAATGAGGGGGAGGGAGGAGAGTGAGGTGAGCGTGGGAGAGGGAAAGGAATAAGGGAAAGTGGGTCTTACAAATTTAGGGCCATTTTACCCTTATCTTTCTAAGGTAACTTACCATAATGCCCTTCCTTCATCATGAAACTCTCACAATGCTATTTCTTTTCACACCCCTTTACTTAATAGTTACACCACAAAATAATTAACTCATAAATCAATTATGTTACATAACAGTGTCTAAATTAATGAAGCTAAATTTTTAGATTAGGCAAGGTGTTGCATTCCATATGTGTTCGCATTACTACCAGATCTAAAAATCTTAACCCATCAATTCTATATGGTTTTTTTGTTTGGATTTTGTTTTGATTTCGAAACGATATAGAAAGTTGCAGGGAGTGTTTGGATTTTGCTGCAGGGAGTATTTGAATTTTGTTGCAGGGAGTTTGTTTTCATTGTGAATTGATCGGTTGAAAAGCATAGAGTTTCATTGCTATTAAAATAAATTTTTGTTGCTATTTTCTTGGGTTTAAAGAAGTTTTTTGAAGGGTTTTCATTTTTTTGGGATCTAGGTTGGAAGTTCGATTTTTGGGGAGTGTAAGGTGATTGACGGTTGTTGAAGAATGTGAAATTTTAATAGAATTTGTCAAGCTCTATTCTTGATTGCCCAGTTCTTGCTCTTGATTGAGTTCATAGGATTGAACTTGGAGAATTGTTGGTTCTTGGGTTTTTTGAAGAACCCTAATGTTTGTGAAAGAGATATTCCATGTCAATTGTTTTTTTTTGGTACAATGTTTTTTTTGTTTTTAGTAAAAAGAAATAAAAATAACGACTCACTTTATGATTCAGTGTCCACGTCAACAGTGTAACAGACAAGTAGACACTGTGACAATCATATAGGCTTTTTTAAACGTGGTTAATGGGAACTCAAAAGAAGGTCGAAGGTGTTAATGTTTTGAAACTTAAAGGATCAATTTGGGAAAAATTTAAAATATGAATCCAAAACTTTAAATTAAGGGACCTCTAGATTAATTTTGCGAAAAAGATTCTACTTTGAATTTGAAATTCTAATGTAGTGTTTGGTTAGAAAAGAATGAAGGGGGTTGGAAGGGAATGAATGGGATGGGAGGAGAGGAGAGGAGAAGGGAAGAATTATTTTAAATTTGTTTTTTTGAATCAAATTTTTTTTTTTTGGAATGGAGGAAAATCACTCCTAACTCAATTTTGGCTCCGCTCCAATTTTGGGGTTTTTTGGATGGGAGAAGGGATTAAATCATTTAAAATAAAATTACCTAAATATCTTTATATAAAATATAGTATAAAAGATTATGAGGATATAAAAGTAAATTAATCTATTCTCTCAATTAAAATCCCTCTCCTCCCCCTCGTGAACCAAATAAGTAAAGCTCCCCTCTCCTCCTCTCTCCTCCTACTCCCAACCAAACACAATTTCAAATTAAATCATTCCTCTCCCTTTCCCTCTTATCCATTCCTTTCTTTTCCTTTTTCTCATTTGAACCAAATAAACCCTAGGGTGCGTTTGATAGCCAGGATAGCATAGGAAACAAGGATAGGATAAAGACGTGATAAACTCTTATCTTATCTTGTGTTTGATGCGCATTTGATAAAAAAATAGATAGCATTATGTTATCATATCACGTATTTGAGATAAACTAAATAATAATATAATATGGTATAAATTATATAAAATGTCAAAATTATCCATCTGACAAAGTTAAATATAATTTTTTAAATTAGTTCGTAGATTTTTTTATCAATTTTACAATTTTTAATATGAATATCTAAATTTTAGTATTTATTTGAAATATTCTTATATTTTGTTAGATTTTTGATAACTTCTAATTTTTATATTTTTAAATTTTTTAAATCATGTGATGACAAAATTAGCCCTGTGACAATATTACATATAATATTTTTAAATAATTTTTAACTTAAATTAATTTGTATTTTAGGTTTTAATATTAATTTTTATATTAAATATTTTCAATTTTATTAGATTTTTGTATTTGTTAGTTTTTTAGAAATAATATAAAATGACAAAGTTACCCTTGTGAAAATGTGTACATATTTTTTAAAATTAATTATTAATTTAAATTTATTTATACTTATAATTTTTAGGCTTTATTTTAAATATTTTTTAAAATTAAAATTTATTTTTATTTTATAATTTATAATATTGATGTTTTATCATTTTTTATTTTAATATTTTTATGTTTTATTAGATTTAAAATTATGTTTCCAGGGGTAAACTAGGAAATGTTTTTCTTATCCTATCCTGTTAGTTTCTAATCCAGCCCTCACTAGGTTGATAGGATTGATAGGATTGACTTATCCTATCCTGTTGGCTTATCAAACATTGGATTATGACAGGATATTATAGCTTATTATATATCCTATCCTACAGCTACTTATCCTAGCCGTCAAATGGGCCCGAATTTTTTTTTTGTTCCAAAATAGAATTTATTTGCTTCTATTGAAATATTTTTATTATTTCACAAAATTAAAAAAAAATACCAATTGCTTGAAGCGGACTAAAATTGTGATTTCAAAACCAAAACTTTCAACTTTTAAAAAATTGATTGGACATTAAAATGGTATGTTTTGCATTAATTGATTGGAGTCAATTTATTTTTTGATAATAATTGATTGGGGTAAATTATAACTATAATTATTATCTCTATTATTATATTAAAATATAGTAATTGTGATTATCCTTATTAGTAGTAGTTGTATCGGGTTACAATCATTTCAATTAAATCGTTCAACGTTTAAAATTTAGAGTTAGATAATTTTGAATATTAGTTATTTTTTTAAACAATTTTGAATATTAGTCTTTATATAGTTGGTATTGGCTCCGGTGATTCTAATCTTTGGTTTTCTAACTCGTTGAAGTGTGGTTGCCCGTGTAAATTGGTGGATTATGTGCATATCTCATATTCCAATCTGAGGATCAAAGACATTTGGGTTAGGGGAACTCTTCCTACAAACTGTTTATCAACCCCTATCCCTCCTTGTCTAGTTACTGCTATCGAGAGCCATATGTGTCCCACTTATTTGATTGATTCGGTCCCTGATACTTGGGTTTGGAATGGAGGCAAGAATGGGAAGTATAGTTGTGGCTATGCTTATTTGTGGCTTCTATAGAGACATCGCACTTCGGATAGAATGTCCAACTGGGGTTGGATTTGGAAGTATAAAGTCTCTGTTAAGATTCAATACTTGGTTTGACAATGTTTACATTGTGCTCTCCCTGCCGACGAGTTGTGCTTCCACCACTGCATGGCTGGGAATGCAGCTTGTCTGAGATGCTCAGCTAGTGAAGAGGACATCCTTCATTGTTTAAGGGATTGTCCCTACTCCAGAGAATTTTGACTTAGGTTGGGTTTCTTCAATTACCCTGGTTTCTAGTCTACTTCTGATGCTTCATTGTGGTCGGAGGTTATCGCTGGCAGACTGATGTCCATTCTGTTTTTATCTGGGATTTGGTGGGCTTGGCGTTGGCGAAACCATGTGATTTTTTGTGACAATCAGTGGGAGGTCAACTTCGTTGTCCGAAGCGCCAAACTTTCTCATGATGATTTCATCTTAGCTTTCTCTCCTCGCATGAATGCTTTGCATCAAAACTGGCTCATTGCAAATTGGATTCCTCCTCCAGAAGGATGGGTTAAGATCAACACCGATGGTACTTGTTCCATTGACTTGAGTATTATGGGTACATGGGTGTCATTAGATTAGTTCATGGCGAGTTTATAACTGGTTTTTCTAGCTGCGAGACTGCTGGGGAAGCTCTTTTGGCAGAGCTGCTTGCCATCCTCCATGGTCTCTCTCTATCCTACGATCTTGATTACCAGAAAGTTATCTGCGAATCTGACTCACTTGATGCTATTTCGCTCATTGGTGATAGAGATCACATGTTTCATGCTTTTGTGGATGTTCTCTTCAAGATTACCCATTTAATTGATAATGATTGGAGTATCCAGCTGACCCATGGCTTCCGTGAAGTGAATGTGTGTGCAGATTTCATGGCAAAAGTTGGAGCCCAATCATGTTGTGCTTTGAAAATTTGGTCTAACCCCCCTCTCGGGTTGGGTTCTCTATTGTTAAAAGATGTTCTGGTTTCAGGCCTAGCTAGCTTTTTCTTTCTTTTATGTCAAACGCCAAAAAAAATTTTTGAATATTAGTTGAAGCTAAAGTATCATAACTAATTTGTGTCTTAATAATTCTAAGTTATTATCATTATTTTATTAGACCAGTAAAAAAATCACTATTTTATTATATATTGGGAAATGATGAATAATAAGAAAGATGGTTGAACGAAAATATAAGAATAAATCTCAATTGTAAAGATTTGTCATATTTTCTTTTTGTTTAAAATTGCATTTATCTTAAAAAAACTAAAATCAATCATGTCACCAATTCGTACATTAAGATGGTTTCCTTTTGTATTATCGATTTTTCTAACATTGTAACGTTGCCCACGATGAGGGTCATTAATTATTCACTTTTTTTCCTTCTTAATCACTCAATTTCCTTTTTATTTTATAGATTCACCTTCATGTAATCTCTTTACTCACAAAATAGGAAATTAGGTAATTAATATGAAAAAAAAAAAATGGACAATTAATGATTCTTATCCTGTGCATGGTTGTACATATTAGAAAAATCCGTATACGGCCTAAGTTTAATTTATATTTATATATAAATCAAACTTAAGTCTTATATGACTTGCTTAAATTTTTTTAAACGAAAGCCAGCTAACCTATTTTCACCCTGTTTGTTTCGAATTTGGACCCTCTCCAGTACTATATGTTTCCGTTAGGAGAGAGAAAGACTCAAAATAAAATAATTCTATTCTATGAGTCTTTCTCTCTCCTATCAGAAATCCTCCAATACTGGAGAGGAAATGAAATGTTTGTGTCCATCGTTTTCTTTCACTGCTCACACTCACTCACTCCATGGCCGAAGAATCCCAACAGCCTCCCGCCAAGGGCATTGAGCCTGAGCCCGGATAAGAGACATACCTACGACAAACTAGACTCGCTTTTATGCTGAGTTGGTTATCAAATTTCTTTATGAGAATCCTAAAGAAAGATGCCCTCATGCTTAGCCTCATCATAGTCCTGAAATAGTTTCCATGCTTTCGCGACTCTTGCAAGTCTCCTTCGTCTTCTCGAGGATCGTCATGCCGTGGATATTTTTTTACTTAAATGCAGATAATGTGATCTCAATCGCAGTCACGTTGCAGACTTGCAGTTTCTGAGATATAAAAACCTTGATGTCGCAGACTTTTTTTATAACCTTCGTCAATTTTACTGGAGAATGAGAGGGTTGAGTTTCTTGATATATTTAATTCGAAAAAGTGGGAAGGAGGAAATATGATTTGAGTCGTAGTACTAGTGCCCCTGAGTGGAATTGGGATTCCCTGCGTTTAGTGATTCCACGCAGTCTGCAGCTCGGAGCAATTGGATTAAGATTAGGTGACTCTGATTTAAAGCTCGATAAATGGGATTTAAAAGCAAACTTGAAATCAAAGCCTTTTGATATTTGATCCAATCACTACAAGCGTGAATGCGTGTAATTTCTGACTGTAGGTAGTTCAAAGTGTTGCTAGGATATTTTTTTTTCTTTTTCCTTTTTTTTTTCTGTTGAGAGGCAATTGTATGTATTTATATCTGAATTTGATGTTGAGATTAATGTGACTTTTGCAATACAAGTGGTATTGGATATGCTTCTTTTTCATTGTTGTTTATTTTTGTAAAGGAAAATGATTATAATGAGTCTTCAGTAGTCATTTCCATGGCAGTGTTACTGGTTTCAAAGATGGTGATGTAGATTTGAAGTGGGCTCCTTGTTTCACAACCAAGGTATGACATCATTTTCTATAAATATATATACTGCAATTAATGAGGTTGCTATCTGTACAAGTTGATGGTGCACTTATGAAGTTTATGCTTCCTATATCTCATTCTCAAGATGAATGGATAATTACTGATCCTGTTAGCTTACAAATCCTCAATCCTCCTCGTACCTAGAAGTGTTGTTTGTAAAATGTGTGACCATGTGCATAGGTATTAGATCTTTTTTAACTTAAACCAAGGTTGATTTTTAGATGCAAACTTATGTTACTCTTTTGAATTCTTTCCTTTCATTAAATTTCTCATATTTGCTTTATATATAAATTAATTCAGGTAATACTCGGATAATCCAACGTGATATTAAAGCTTAAAATGTCCTAATTGATGATACCTTCGAAGCTAAGGTTTCACAAATTTACACATTCTAACTACTCTGTTGATATCACACATATTACTAACCTCTCAAGTTCCGATCTTTGCATGGTCAAGTACATATCCTCCCCCCATCAATTGTTAATAAAAATTCATTATTTTTCTTTTTCATCAGAATTGCAAATATTTAAGGCAATACAAATTTTAATATTTGAGCTTTGAGGTTGTAGAGGGAACTTAGAACCAAAAGAGCAAACAAGCAGGTCAGTGATCTCTTTTGAACATGAAGATCCATGTTTGATTGCTAGCCTTTTGATTTTGGGTGTGTCTTTTTTATCATTGTTTTCCATCTCTCTTCAATTGCAACTTCCAGAGGCAAAACTTTCATTTTCGTTGCTAACATTTAGATTCTAGGTATGTTCATTTTCCTTTTTGTCAATGATAATTGTTTAGCGATATAGAAATGTGATTTTTTGTTTTCATTTTTTTATCTATAAATTGATTTCATTGTAACAATTTTTTGTCTATTTTAAATTATCGAAACAGATATCATGTCAATTTGAGGTTGCTGCAATTGAGTTTCTTGACAAATCAATCTCTAAGGACATACTCCGCTACTAGACAATGCAAATCATAAAATTATTGAGGTGTGTATTAAAAAAAAGGATCATTTATAATCAACGTTTGGAATGAATTTATCATCCGATAGTTTCATTGTTATAGGAGATTAAAAAAATTCAATGTAAGCAACACATCAACTTATTGTAGGAGAGGGCCAAATTCCACAAGAGAGAGCAAATGTGACTAATACTTCTAGCCCATATAAGCTTCTTATTGTCATTTCATTGTTTTTCACTTCCTTTGATAATGTTTCTTTCGAATTGGAATTTAGCTACATTTGAAAAGGACAGTATTTACAAATTTCCTGTAATATGGAAGCCATAAAATGCAATGTTCAATGGTTGTTGCACTTGGGAAGTGTACACCCACATTTATTGTTGCCTAAGTGACAAGGAATGCTTGATGAAGATGAAAATAAGAATGGAAATAACGAATGGGGTTTTTTTTTTCAATAACAAAGTATATGAACATTGGGAAGAATAAGATTAGAAAAGGCGGGAAATGCCGTCTGTGGGGATCGAACCCACAACCACGTGGTTAGAAGGAAATAAGGAATGAGTATCAATATGTTACATGTTTGGTAAGGAAATATGCATTAGTCAAGAATAAAAATAAAGTGGCCACCATTTCATCTTTTTTAATCACAATTATGAAAATGATAACCAAAAAGATAAAATTGTAAAAGAAAATTCCCAAACAATATAAGATCGATATGAAAAAAATATTAAGATTAATCAGAAAGAGTATATTTTTTACCATTTTAAAGTTCTACTTCACGATGGACAAAAATATTTCAATGATAAATCAAGAACTTTAGTTTAAGTGATACTAACCTTTCAAGTTGCTTGAACTTGGGAATGGATAGTTTTTCTACATGCACTTCAGCTTACATTTGCCTCACAACACAAGGTCTTAGACCTCCTATGCAAACTCCCAACCTGCCCCCTAAATAAAAAAAATAAATCAGTTGTGCTATATTTCCATTGTCTGATAATTCCCTCTTTTTAACTGTGAAGAACTCGATTGCGCACCACAAGAAAATACTATCATTCTTCTTTTACATGAATAGAACAGAGCAGTAAACTACATTAATGTTTAATGGTGTGGGATTTTTTAAAAGTATATCTTAAAAGATCTTTTATAATGTTTTATATTATAACTTATTATTGTTAGTATAAATATTCTATAATACTTTGAAATTTGTTATTATTATTATTATTATTATCATGTATACATACTACGTTCAAATATTTTAATATATCTTTTTTGAATTTATTGTATATCCTGCGGAGCACCGGGTGTCACTATTTTATAATGAATTTTCTTCAATATTTTTTAAGAAAAAATTACATGTGTATGGCAACCATTTTCAACTTTTTAGTGCATATGTATGTAGCAACTATTATCTACTTATCAAATGTTGTTTATTTCATATAAATATTTCTCATAAATTAAAATAAGCAACAACTTTGTTTTGTTATTATTATTCTTTACTGAATTTTTCTTTAATTACGGGAAATTTCAGATATTCTAATATATGATTTTTGTGTATTTATGGTAACATCTCAATTTTCTAAGCCTTGATTAAACATTTGATTGTGTGTGTGATTGTATGCTTAATTAGGTCGCTTAGGATAGGACTAAACTAAGATAAGGGTTTTGGAAAAAGAACATAAGAATGTAGCATATCAATATCAATATCTATGCAAAAACTTATTTTCTATAGAAGAAGATATATATTATATGAAAGCATATAGATATCAATATCTATGCAAAAACTTATTTAATATTTAAATTTAGTACAAATATATCCCACACGTGAATAAATATTTTATGTACTACAAAAATATTTTACATGAAACTTATTAACTAATTGTTAGGTAAATTAAATTTAGTAATATTTGATTTTATATACAAAAAGTTGGCCCACTTAATAATATCTAAATTCAAATCAATTTATTTTAATGTAAAAATATTCTATTAAATAAATATACATAATAGTCCCGTCCAAGGAACGAGATATAAAACTAGTAGATGAGTAAGACTCAGTGACAATAGCAAGTTTCATTAAAACAGATTAAATTAAACTATGACATTTCTAGTCATACCTACTGGGGAAGGTATGAAAAACTCCTCCTTTTTCTCAATCACATTCAAATACCTAAAATTCGTGTATTGATAATTTATGAAATATATCACAGACTTTCCATGCTTCTGAGAATAATTGTTCCAACTCAAACTTTCTTAACGAGGTTATCCTTCCTCTTGTCATTGTAGAAGATAATAACGCACTCACATCTCTCCCCTCTATTGAGGAGGTGAAAGCCGCTGTCTTTGCTATGAATGGATCTGGGGCGCCTGGTCCTGATGGTTTTGGGGGTTGTTTCTTTCAAACGTATTGGGATATTGTCAAATGTTGATGTTTTCCATGTTATTACTCAATTATTCTTTCAAGGTTGGTTGCTCCCGAAGCTAAACTCAAATTCCTAAATTTACTGGTGTAGATAGAATTGAGGATTATCGGCCTATTTCTTTAGCCAATTAATGAGGACATGTTAGCTTTGATCGCCCCTAAGATCATCTCTGAGCAACAAAGGGGTTTTATTCAGGGCAGGCATATTTATGATTGCATTTGTACTGCATCTGAGGCTGCCAACATGCTGGACTATAAAATTTATGGAGGCAATTTTGCCTTAAAATTTGACATAAGAAAGGCTTTTGACACCCTTGATTGATCTTTCTTACTCAAGGTTCTTCATGCTTTTGGTTTTCATCCCACTTTCTGTAACTGGGTTCAAACCATTCTTGAATCTGCTAAGCTCTCTATCTAGTGGATGGGCATCCTACTAGTTTCTTTGCTTATAAAAGAGGGGTACATCAAGGGGACTCTCTCTCTCCCCTTCTTTTCTGCATCGCTGAGGTTGCTTTAAACAGAGGTCTTTCCTTATTGGTCAACATTGGAAAACTCCAGCCTATGTCTGGGCCTAGAGCTTGTTCGCTGCCTACTCACGTTCTCTACACCGATAACATCATGGTCTTTTGCAAAGGAACAAAAAATAATCTGTCGGCTCTTATATCTCTTGTTCAGATGTATGGGGCGGCTTTTGGCCAATATCTTAGTGTAGGCAAATGCAAATTTTATACAGGGTCTATGTCTTTAGCCAGGATTGCGGAGATTAGTAACTTTTTGGGATTCTCTACCAGTGAACTCCTTTTTACTTACCTAGGTGTTCCCCTCTTCCAGGGAAAACCAAAAACTGTCTACTTGCAGCCGATTACGGATAAAATTAAAAGTAAGCTTGCCTCCTGAAAGGGTTTTATGTTGTCTATTATGGGGCATGTCCAATTAGTGAAATCTATCATTCATGGTATGCTGGTTTATAGCTTCCATGTTTCTTGGCCCACAACTTTGTTAAATACCTTGGATTCTTGGATTCGAAATTTTATACGGTCTGATGATATTTATAACAGGAAGCTAGTCACCGTTGCTTGGCATATGGTGTGTTCTCCTGTGGAAGAAGGTGGTCTTAGGATCAGATCTCTTAAGGCTATTAATCAGGCTGCTATGCTTAAGCTCAGTTGGGAGCTCATTGCTTCTTCTCATCACTAGACGGCCCCTTTAAAGGCCAGGTTCGTTAGACATAATATGTAGCTTATTACGCTAAATCATCTATTTGGCTTGGGGTGCGTCCTTTTCTTCAAAGAGTTCTTGATCGTAGTATTTGGTGCATTGGAGATGGCACTAATATTCAGTTATAGTCAGACAACAGGCTCGGCTACTCTATTATTGAACATTTGAAGATCTCTCTCTCTCTCTATTAGCAAGAATCTTAAAGCTCACACTTCAGATTTCATTGTTGATATTTTGATATGTTTTTTTTATTGAAATGCTGACCGTTACCTTGTGCCTTTTTTCAGCCAGCATCTGCTAGTTGCATGATAAGGCATGTTTCCACATTATTTGTTCAGTGCCATAGATCTTTTGAAAGAAATGGATGTGTTTTACAGCCTATTTCCCCTGCTTTTTACAGTAGCTCAGTGGAAGTAAGCATATTTTTGTCCAATTAAATTTTTAGAATTTCCATGTCATATTTTCATTGTCCAAAATGTAAAATAAATATTTAATTACACGAGAAGGTATGAATGCATGATATGAGTCAGATAATGTTATAGCCTTTGACAAATTACGATAAGTATGAATTCTGAATGGACTAGGATGCAGACTTAGGGCTTGTTTGATTACACTTTTTAAAAACAGTTTTTTGTTTTCAAAAATTAAAAAGAAAAACAAAATTTGATCTTCGTTAAGTTTTTCAAAACAGAATAGTTTTTAAAAAGCAAATTTAGATTTTTTTTTCATTTTTGCTTTTTAACCATTTTCGTCTTTGGCTTATCTTTTATGGGGAACAATTTTCTAATTCATAGTGCACATTTTGCCTAATATGTATTGCAAAAAATAGTATTGTAAAATCCAGTAGCATCAAAGCAAAAGATAGATAAATGTTGCTTCATGTAACGAGAAACATGTTAGAACCTAAACGATTGAGAAGTTTAGACCCTCATTAATTTTGATGATAACAAAGTATTTACAAGAGATCAATTTAACAACTCATTCAAGCAAGAAGAAGTATTTCACAAGAAATTGAATACATTTCATGTGTGTATGCATCCGTTCACTCCAGCGTCTTGTTTATCGTGAGCGTCCGACAGTGCTATCTTATGACACGTGGTTACTCAATTGCAATGAGCATTCGTTGTATTTTATGAGCAAGCATCTGGTCTATTAATGAAGCACTTGATGGTCACGTTTATGCCCTTTTACCTCAGCTATTCTGGAACGAAATTCGAATTTTATTTTGTGCACTATTTTCTATGTATAAGGTATTAAAGGTGACACCTTTAGAATAAGACAAATTAGTACAAGGCAATTGTCTGAAAAGTAGATAGTACAATATCGGAAATATGTACTATTCTGATATTCTCTGGAAAGGAAGAAAATGACAGAATTTCAAATTACCTCACCCAAAGATTTGAAACTGAAATATCTGCAACGGTAATATCCTCAAGGTATTCTATAAATACTTCAAGCCTCTCATTGAAGAATAAGGGTACAAACTCATTCTGAATGAGCTATTACTCAAGTGAGCAATCAAGTTTCGTGCCAAGTTTCTGAAAATCAAGAACTGAACTTCAGCGTCTTATATTCTTTCTTTTAGAAAGTTATTGTTTTGAGCTTAATCTTTTCATCCTCTCTGTGAGAGTTATTGATTGTATTCAAAAGAAAATACTTTGTGAAAGTTGTATTGCCTAGTTACAGGCTTAGTTCCTCAAAGGCTCGAATGTACTGAGTCGTTTTGAGAAATTAAGAGTATTGTCAAGTTTGTGACAGAATAATACTCTTAAGGAAATTTGTAATCAGTTGATTATAGTGGAAAATCCTTCAGGAAAGAAGGGACTAGACGTAGCTACCAGTTTGGTGGTAAACTAGTATAAATCTCTGTGTCTCTTGCTTTACTGCTTTACATTTACTTTTATCTTGGAAAGAAAAACAAGTTTTCATAAAATTATTTCTAGCGTCCGGTCTTACTTCAGCTTCCGATAACAAACAGTTTTCTTAGAAAAGTGATTTTAACGTCAAGTTTAGAAAAAGCTGTCAACACAATTCAATCCCCTTCTTGTGTTCACATTCAAAACATATTCTTGTTGCAGTTATATAATCACTACTGTAATGGATTAATCAACGCAAATGCTACATGATTGAAATGTTTTTCATAATGCATTATGATAGGAAAAAAGTCAAGAATTGGAGCAGTCAGATTATGAATATTTTCCATTGTCTGTTTTAGTACTTTTTAAGTCATTATACCATTGAACATGTATACCTTTACAATCTTGTTTAGCATTACAATCTTTTATTAGTCGTCATGCATTTATTATAGACAATTTTTATGTTTAAAGCATCTTTTCACCGTTTAAGGCTAGTACAGAACGATGCATATGTTATAAACTATAGGGAGTGAACTACCTCTCTGCTAGGGTTTACGATGCCTGCTACCACGTAAATGCCGTCGTGACTGCTTAATCTTCATGGGCGACCTTTCGGCATAAACTTGGTCGTGCCTCAGACTTGCCTTCCCTTCTTCAGTCGCAACGCACTACTTCTCTACTCCGGCGTACTCTCCTTCTTCTCCAGCGCAAAGCTTCTACATAGGGAGAGTGTTGACCCGAGTCTGCGATCTTCATGGTCGGCCTTCCAGCGTAAACTTGGTCGTGCTTCAGACTTGCCTCCCCCTCTTCTGTCGTGGTGCACTACTCCTCTACTCCGGCGCACTCATTTTTTGCTCCGGTGAGTTGACTCGGATCTGCTTGGGTTTGCGCTGCCTGCTAACACGTGAACGCCGTCGTGCCTGCTGATCTTCATGGCCGGCCTTCTGGCATAAACTTGGTTGTGCTTCAAACTTGCCTCTGTAACGGCCCAAACTACTTTCAGGATGCCGACTGTCCCCACAAACCAACACGAGTCTTTTCAGCATGCTTTGTCCTCACTCACACGCTTTCTGGAAAACTTCTCAGAAGGTCACCCATCCCAAGAGTGCTCCAAGTCAAGCACGTTTAACTATGAAGTTCTTATGTTTTGGGCTCCCAAAAAGAAGATGTATCTTGTTAGTATAGGTAGTACCAATCAATTCTTTTAAGTCATCCTTCAACCATGCAGTCCCATACCTGCATAGCCTCAGGATCCCTCTCATTTCGGTGCAAATTTGGTTCATTCACGTGTCCCTTATTCTAGAAGCATACCAGGAGCCGCTTCTTTGTCCGTGCTTAATGCACCGACAATCACTCCCCACCCTCGTCAGCCTTAGGCGTCACAGCGTCACAGCCTCCCCTTCATTTGTCGCAGGGCACTCCTTCTCTACTCCGGCGAACTCTTTTTCTGTTTCGGCGCATGGTTGCTTGTTTCTTCCATGGAAAATATGAGTGTGAGTGGCTGAAGCGATGAGAGAGAGAGAGAGAGGGCTGAGAGTGGGGCGTGAACGTGGTGGATGGACAGTGGTTAGGAATAGAAAACGGCCAACGGGGTGGAACAAAGGGGATTAGGGCGAGCTAAGGGACACCATTTACAACTCAGTGACATTCTTTGTCACCTACTTCCCAGAGGAGGCTACTTGCCAAGATCCTTGGCAAGTATTTCAGAGATATGGGAGGCTCGGAGATGTGTTCATACCATCAAAGAGGGACAAATTTAGGCACAGGTTCGGATTTGTTCGGTTCCAGGAAGTGAGAAATGCTCACAAGCTAAGTAAGGAAATGGAGGATGTATGGATGGGGTGACACCGACACAGGGTTAATCCTCCAAGGTTTTAGCGTGACTGTTCAACTAAGGAACATAAGGCTCCTAAGATGGTGATGGGAAGAGAAGTGGCTCGAAACCAGGTGAGTGGTGATCGTTCATTTCTGGAGGCAGTGACTCGGCAGAAAACCAACACAAACAGAGCTTGGGGAGAGCAGGTGGGGAAATCATGGACTACAACACCTCTGAAACATCTCAGCATTAGTTAGCTAGAAACTTTGTTGGTACACTTCATGATAGGTCAGCTGCATTCAACATACAAGATAAGTTAATCCTAGAAGGATTCCATTCTATTCAGAAAATCCCTATGGGTGGCCTATTGGTTCTGCTGGTGGGCTCTATTGAAAAGGAGGTCAGGGAGATGGTTGAAGGTAGCAACAAGTGGTTCCATTCTTGGTTCACTGACATCAAAAGTTAGCAACTAACTGATATTGCCAAGGAACGGTATATCTGGGTCAATTGTATAGGGGTTCCACTACAAGCTTGGGAAGAGACCTTCTTCCACAGAATCGCTTTGGGTCTCGGGAACTTTATTACCATGGACGACCAAACAAGGAACAGGAAGAGACTGGATGTAGCTAGGATCTTAATCTCCACTTCCACTCGAACTCTGGTGGACACTACTATTCGGGTGAGGATCCAGGACCTTCTATTTGATGTGCGTATGGTGGAAGAAAGGATGGAGTTCTGCAACTCGGGCCCCTTGCGTGCGTCGGCGGCATCGTACCATAAGTTGGTAGTGTCTTCTTCGGATTCCGGTGGCGATTCTGGTTATGGTGGTGGAGGGTTCATCGGTGGTGGTGTCTCCGACGAGGATAGTATCATAAATCTTGGGTAAAGGGCCAATGACCTATGCCCTATCTCTGATATGGTTCTTGGTGCCTATGCGTCCTCTGTCAGATGGCAAAAGTAGAATAGGGAGGGTTGAAAAGGGATCGATGTACAACTCGATGGAGATGGCTCAGCAATGTAGGTTCGGTTTGGTGATTTGGCAGAACTCTCACTCCAAGTGTGCCAGGAAGAAGAAAACCATTTTGGTGATAAAATGGGAGGGGTTGACATTGGCAAAGCAAGTGACACAGGGGTGCTTCAACGGATCCCCAATGGTCAAATACACTTTGGAGACAAGTTAGAAGTGGGGAACCCATCGGGGCTGTATGGGTCGGCCAAGACTCGGGTTAAGTTTAGGCCACATTCAACTGGTCTCAGCATTGGCCCAAGTAATGTATTCGTGCCGGATGTATCTCGTTTTGGTGATGTAGGCCACGCAGTCAACTGTTACAACCCAAATGGGCTCAAAATTGGTATTTAATTGGGCTGCTTAGAGAATGATGTGGTGCCACAGATCCATCACAAGGAAGTTGGGCTTGTGTCTCGAGCATCTTCTGCACCCTCACCCCAGGGGTCTCAGGCGGTTGTGGGCCTCCTAGGCGATACGCCCGGTGTGGTGCCTCCCTTCCTCAGACGTTCGCACCGCTGCAGAGGCTCGACTAAGATCAACCGTACCAAAGGTGTGAAGAAATCACTCAAGCAAAAGGCCAACCGAGGCTTACAATCGAAGATACATAGATTCCTCCTTATGGCTTACCCCCAAAGGGCCAACAATTGTGGGCCATGAGGTAGCTCCATCAGAGTGCCTTGTAAAGTCAGGGATTAAAAATTTCTTGGATGTGCCATCTACTCCCGATAGTATTCCTGACCACGTTATGGGGTTTCCTTGTAAACTTTTACGGTTACTCCGGTAAGGAGGAACGGTAACATATCATCGGCAAGAAAGGTTCTTGATATGACCAAGAGAATAGGACTAACTGAATTGGGGGATGAAGACATGGTAGTCCACCGAATCGTTGATTATGAAGGTCGAGACTGGATGGTCAAGGAGGTTGTGGAAAGTAACGATGTGGATCTATTATTGTGGGGTCAATTAATATTAAAGGACTAGGTGTTGGGGTAAAGAGGAGGTATATAAGGTCAATTATTCGCGATAATCACTTGGATTTTATTGCTATATAAGAGACTAAGCTTAAGAGGGTCGATGATTCTATAGGCTAACGGCTGTGGGGTAATGAGGATTATGAGTGGTGTTGTCTCCTTTCGGTTGGTCGTAATGGCGGTGTCTTGTCTATTTGGTACAAAACTAAAGGCAAGTTTATTTTTTCTTTTAAGGGGGTAGGGTTTGCAGGTGTTTGTCTGGAGTGGCAGGTAGAGGCGAAAAGATGTTTTGTTGTTAATGTGTACTCTAAATGTGGTATGGCAGACAAACAGAAAATGTGGAGCGATATTGCCATGTCCAAAAGAGGCTTTGGAAACGGTCTATGGTGTGTAATGGGGGATTTCAATTAGATATTGTCCCCTATAGAAAGACGGGGTATCTCGAGATCAGAACAGATGTCTAGACAAGCGGAGTGTCAGGAGTTTGTGGATTTTATTGAAGTTATGCACCTTTTGGACCTACCGTTACTTGGCCGTCGGTTCACATGGTTCCAGCCAAATGGCCTTGCTATGAGTCGGCTGGACACGTTCCTACTTTTCCAGGAATGGGTAGACACATGGAGAGACCCTACTCAATGGGCTCTAGAGAGGGAGGTGTCTGACCATTGCCCAGTCATTCTTCGGTATTCATCCCAGAGCTGGAGGCCTAAACCATTTCGGTTCAATAACCACTTGTTACAACATAAGGGTTTCTGAGAGGTGGTCTTGCAAACATGGGCATCCTCCTCCTTCTCAGGTTAGATGGGGTTCATACTCAAAGAGAAACTCAAAGTGTTAAAAGGTGAACTGAAGAGATGGAACACATAAGTGTTTGGGGACATATGTGTGAAGATAAAGATTCTGGTGGAGGAGATTAAGGTAGCAAATCTGAAATGTGATAGTGTGGGGTCTTCCCAAGAGGAGATACAGAGAAGGAAGGAGTGTTTTTCGGATCTCTGGGTGTTACTAAAAAGTAAGGATAGTTTGATAGTTCAGAGATCCAGGTGTAGGTGGCTTAAGGAGGGGGATTCAAACTCTGGATATTTTCACTCCTGCCTCAAAGCTAGGGGGAAACGTAATAGAATTTCTATGCTGCTAGTGGGATCTGGATGGGTAGAGGGTACATCGGCTATTCGTGTGGAGGTATGTCGATATTTCACAAATCACTTTTTAGAGGAGGAGTTTCATAGACCACGTCTGGGAGGGATTACCTTCCCTGTCATCTCAGAGGGGGAAAACACAGCCTTGACTGCTCCATTCTCCTTGGCTGAGATTGAGGAGGTAGTGCTTGCGTCAGGTGGAAATAAAAGCCCGGGGCCAGATGGGTTCAACTTCTCCTTTTTTAAGTCCTTCTGGGACTTGCTAAAGCATGATTTCCAGGTCTTATTGCAACAGTTCCATGGGAACACTAAGCTGCCTAGAAGCTTCTCATCGTACTTCTTGGCGCCAATTTCGAAAGTTGATAGTCCTTTCTCTCTAGGTGATTACCGACATATTTCACTTCTAGGATCCCTATACAAGCTGATTTCGAAGATCCTAGCTGGTAGGCTGGGGAAGGTAATGGATTCTTTTATCTCCCCCTCCTAGTCGGCTTTCATCAAGGGTCGTCAACTGATGGATGGGGTTGTGGCCATAAATGAGGTGGTGGGCTTTGCCAAGAAGAATAAGAAGGAATGCCTCATCTTTAGGGTGGACTTTGACAAGGCATATGATTCAGTCAGTTGGGCTTTCTTGGAGTATATGTTGAAGCGCTTTGGGTTTTGTGACAGGTGGCAGGCGTGGATACGAGCTTGTGTGTTCTCAAGTAGCCTCTCAGTTCTAGTAAATGGTTGTCCTACGGAGGAGATCAGTATTCAAAGGGAGCTGAAGCAAGGTGACCCTCTTGCTCCGTTCCTATTCCTAATCGTGGCTGAGGGATTCAATGGGATAGTTAGGAGTGCGGTGTCCCAAGGGATATTTACGGGATTTAAAGTGGGTGATTCTGGGTGGAAGTTAACATGTTACAGTATGCGAACGACACCCTCTTTGTTAGGGAGGCTTCGATAGCGAATTTGTGGGGAATAAAGGTAATCTTGAGAAGCTTTGAGTTAGTATCAGGGCTCAAGGTGAATTTTCACAAGTGTAGTCTCATTAGGGTGAATGTAGCGGATTCTTTTATGCAAACCGCTGAATCATTCCTCCATTGTAAAGTAGGATCCTTGCCTTTTAAATATCTTGGGTTGCCAGTAGGGGCAAATCCCAGGAAGATGAGTACTTGGGAGCTTATGCTGAAGGTTATCCGCTCAAGGTTGGGAGCATGGCTCAATAGGTTCGTCAGCCTTGAAGGTAGGATATTACTCATCAAATCAGCTCTCAATAGTATCCCTATCTTTTTCTTCTCCTATATCAAGATGCCTACAAGGGTCTGGCGAGAGGTGGTCCAGCTCCAAAGGGATTTCCTGTGGGGTGGATCCAAAAGGGGAAGAAAATTCCTTGGGTCAAATGGTCAGATTTGTATAAAACTAAGGCGGGGGGAGGCTTGGGAGTGAAAGATCTGTGAGCATTTAAAATCAGCTTGCTAGGAAAGTGGCGATGGAGGTTGCTGGATGGCAAGCCTGCCTTTTGGAAACTAGTGGTTGCTGCTCGATATGGTAATGATGTAACTAGGGAGCAGGATTTGAATTCGAGTTCGATATATCGTTATGCCTCGAGGTGGTGGAAAGATTTATGCTCGATGGGGTTGCAGGGGGGCTACCGCACAACTGGTTCTCTGACAGCTTAGCTAGAAAGGTGGGGAATGGGGCATCTACTAGATTCTGGCAAGATATCTGGGTGGGGGAGACTGGGTTGGAGACGACTGGGTTTGGGACCTAACATGGCAAAGGGGGATGTTTGTCTGGGAGGAGGAGCTGCTCGGCCAGCTTATGGTTCGTCTAAGCTTGGCTTGGCTGACTCAGGAGGATGATCGCTGGATATGGCTACATCGGTAGAGGGTGTCTATTTTTTCCATTCAGCCTACCGGTTCCTTACTGCTGATACCTCACAAATCTCAAGACGGTCGGATAAAGAGGTTGAGGTACTCTCTAGTCAGTGGTCGAGTCTTGCCCCATCTAAGGTGATTGCCTTTTCCTGGCAACTAATCTTAGATAGGATTCCTACACAGGATAATTTACTCCGAAGGCGAGTGATTTCTGAGGTTGGTGGGGCTACAAGCGCCATGTGTGGGGCCCCCATGGAGACAAGTGTACATTTATTTCTGACCTGCTATCTGGTCTGCTCCATCTAGTATGATATCTTTAAGTGGTTGGGGCGGATTTAGTATTACCACATGACTTAACTCAATTGTACCTCATACTGACTTCATTGGGCGGCAGGCGCAAGACGCCTGGGCTTTCCTTGATCTCGCATGCGGTGATCTGGGTAATTTGGGAGGCCTGTAATTTGAGAATCTTCTCTAACAAGTAGGTGGAACGAGCAGCCCTTCTTGAGAAAATTCAGGTTATTTCTTGGAGGTGGTTGCTGGCAAGGGGGAGACCGCATATCTGTCTTTTCTAAGAGTGGTTCACTGACCCACTACATTGTCTGTCTAGGTAGTGGGGAACTAGGTGTGACTTAGGGTGGAGTCTCAATTAGGACTCTTGTCCATGAGGTATTGGGTTGGAGACCCCTTTGTACTCAGTTGAATGGGTTTGAGTGCCCCTAATTATTAATATATCCTTTTTTGATGTTCAAGAAAAAAAAGAACGATGCTTATGTTATTTGCTTTAAATAGGTGGCACCGTATATATAGATGTGCAGCAACTCCCACAAGTTCCTTAGACTTCAAAGGTATGGTTGGAGAGTCAAGATACAGCCTTACAACATCAAGAGAGTTACTTAAGGTACTCAACCGAATCTGGAGTCTTGAAGAACAGTGTGCATCAAATATATCAGTAGTGAAAGCCTTAAAAATGGAACTAGATCACTCCAAGACACAGATTAAGGAGTTACTACGAGATAAGCAAATGTGAAATGAACAGGCATGAAATGGAGAACTTAATGAAGCAAATGACGGTGGACAAATTTGTGAGGAAGAATAAAGAACATGACAGAAGATGAGAGAAGGTTACGAAAGCACTCAGAAAGCATGCATCGGAAGCTGGCTAGGGAGATTTCTGAAGTAAAGTCTTCATTCTCTGGTTGTTTGAGAAACCTTCAAAGAGGGAGAAAAGCACGAATCCTTTTGGAGAATTTGTGTGACGAGTTTGCCAAAGGAATCGGAGATTATGAACAAGAAGTACATTCTCTTAGGAGGAATTCTGATAAGGGTCAGGTTAAAGGGAATAATAGCCTTGAACTTGATAGGCTAATACTACATATTTCAGAAGCTTGGCTCGATGAGCGCATGCAAATGAAGCTACCCAATCTGATAGTGATCTCATGGATAGAATCTCAATTGTTGACAAGTTAGATTTCGACATAGAAACATTTCTTCACGCAAAACGTTCTGTTGATTTGAAAACATATGGTTACTCCTCCCCAAAGGAGCTCAAGGAAATTTACCCTTGTCGGCATTCATTGGATTCCTTTCCATTACAAGATGCTGCAAATGCACCTCAAAATATGGCTCACGAAGATTCCAATGATAACGACTTTTCCGAACCAAAAGTGGCCCGTGGTGGAGGACTGCGAAAACTCAGCTCCAGACTACAAAGAAACAACACTCAGCTCCATCAAGAAAATAAAGGAAGCCAAAATTCAATTAGGAAAGAGGTTCTGTCAAAGGAAATCACTGAGGACTGTCAGTTGCAAGCATACATGGACAGGAACATGTCATGTAATGATAATGAGTGTTGCTTTGTTCGTGAAACAGGAGAAGACAGCACAACTCTATCAAAAGAAGAGGCCAAACAAGATCTACAAGGACCCTGGACCAAGAGGATGAACTCAAGTCACAGGCCAGATATGGACCTAATTGGAAACAGTTCCTTGTCATCAGAAGGGGATAAGGTTTACCCTGAGCATATCTGCAGGGAAGATTCAAGTGATCAACCTGCAGTTATAGCAAATGGCAGTCCTGTAAAACTGTGGAAATCAAAGTTGACTGCTTCAGATTTTGACAGGACTGAGTCTTCTAGATTACCAAAACACATTGATGGCAAAATTGCTTGAAGCAAGACTAGAGGGACAGAAATTTCGCTCCAAAGCTAGCAAAAGCACTTCTTGAAATAGTTGCAATTCTAGTAACCATCTTGTACACAAGAATCTTTTGCTATTTGTTGCATAGTTGGATGGATGTAGATCAGAGTTGTTGTATCCATTATGTGTAAAAGATGTCTAATCTCACTATGCTTACCCTGCTAAGGGAAATAGCTCTGATATGTGTTCATACTAATCTCACATTCTCTTACTGCTCTCATCCTTGTAACATGTTTCACCATAGCGATTGGCCATTTGGCCTTACCCTCACACTCACCTTGCTCTTAATGATAATAAATGACATGGATTTGATAGTATTTGAAGTAGAAAAGTAGTAGAGGTAAGTTGTGGAATGTAGTCAAATAGTATTAGAAGATGGGAGGCTTTACAATTTGGAGCTAGAATGTAGTTTGTATTGCTCTCAAATTGATTGATTACAAATGCACCCAAACTTGCCTATTTATAGGTGCTTGAAGATGGTTCTAGCAATAGATGGTTCTAGGCTTTTCTTGACTTATTTTTACATTTGATTATTCTAGAGGCATTTGATTATGGTAGATATTTCTAGGAATTCTCTAGTCTTTCTACATTGTTTTGTATTAGATACTTTTAGGCTTATATGGCTATTTCTAGGCATAAGCTATCCTGAGCTTTGTAGAAAATTCTAGAAAAATTGCGGCATCTTTAACACTCCTCCTTGATGCAATTTTCGGAGCTTTCAGGGCTTTGTCCTCGATTCCTCAGGCTTGACTGCTGGGCAATGCCTTTGTAAATATGTCGCATATTTGGTCTTGATCGTGCGATTACTTGAGCTCGATTTCTTTAGTTGCCTCTGCTTCCCTGATGAAGTGATATTTGATTGCTATATGCTTTGTTACATTGTGATGCCTTTGGATTCTTTGCCATTTGCTATTGTCGATTTGTTATCGCATGATTAGATTATGGTAGGGTCATCCCTCTGTTCACCCATGTCTCAGAAGTATTCTCGAAGCCATATGGCTTGATTTGTAAACCGGCAATCTGCTACGATACTCGACCTCTGTAGTTGATTGTAGCGATCGCTTGCTTTTTGATGCCCGTGAGAAAAAACGACGATCCTAGTAAGAAGGCATAGATGTGCTCTTCATGTCATCAGCCAACTTTGCCCGATCCTATCGGTATAGGCCGATCAACTTTGAGTTGGTCATGGTTTTATACCATATACCAAACTCGCCGTGCCTTGTAAATATCTTAGAACTCTTTTAGCTACTCATAGTGAACGACTTGGTTTACTGCATGAACCTTGATAGAAGACTTGTAGCATACATGATG
Source organism: Calophaca sinica (assembly GCA_037113605.1). Taxonomy (NCBI): domain Eukaryota; kingdom Viridiplantae; phylum Streptophyta; class Magnoliopsida; order Fabales; family Fabaceae; genus Calophaca; species Calophaca sinica. The sequence continues at coordinate 120,332,902 of CM073731.1, forward strand.
TGATGTCGGCGTGGTTAAGATATAATAGGCTCCCGAATTAAGCTTCTATAGGTCGCGATGCATCGACCACGGTGCTCCATCTTCCTTATGACTTCTCATTCTGTTACCAGATGGCGGTGGCTGCAGTCATTCATCTGAATTTCTTTAATAATGTCATTGTATTTCTTCGACATATGAATATCCCTTCTTTTTGTTGTTTTTACCTCTATCACAGAAATAATTCATCAAGCCAGTCGGTCATCTCGAATGTCTTCATCATGTCTTCTTTGAACTTAGTTATCATTTCTATATTGTTTCAGGTGTAGATAAGATCATCTCATATGGGAGACAATGAAGAATATCTTCTTGACTTTGGGTCTTGGCGTATAGTGTTGGCTCACTTTTGCTCCTCACAGATCCTTGATCGTGAAGTATCGATCGATTGCTCTCTACATGCTCGAGGAGCTTGTTTTAGACCATATAAAGCTTTTCTTAGTCTTAGCACTTTACCATTTGCCTTTCTTGACAAAGCCTTGTCGTTGCTCCACATAAATCTCTTCTTGTAGTACCCCATTGAGAAGGTGACTTGACATCTAAGCGGAAAATATTCCGGCCTTTTTGGCTGCTAGAGCTATTAAAGCTCTTATTGTATCCATTCGAGCAAGCTTTGGAGCAAATGTCTCATTGTGATCGACTCCAGGTTCTTTGTGGTAACCTTTGCTACCCGGCTAGCCTTGTGTTTTTGTATTGAGCCATTAGGGTTAAGCTTTGTCTTATAAACCCATTTGACTCAATAATATCTTTATTTTTAGATGATCTACTAGCTCCACGTGTTATTTTTCTCTATCATTTTTATTTCTTCCTCCATTGCCTTGACCATTTGCCCTTGAAGCTACTTGTAAGCTTTGGGCTCAAGTATAATCCAAGTTACAAGATTGATATATATCCACCAGCGATTTTCTTTTATTGGAGTAGATTCACGGTGAAGAATCTTGTTGTTGTCGTGGAGATGGAAGGGGCGTACTGAACCTCTGATTACTTAATCGACTTCTTCTTGAGGTTGTTATCTTGGTAGCAGCCTTCTCTCAATTTTCTTTATCCCGGTTCAAGAAGCACCTTCATACTTCAACATCTCGGTGACGGTGAAGCTTCTTTGTTTGTAAGTTGTAGACTCGATTAGCCTTTTAATTGCGTCTTTGTGCCCAAAGAAGATTCCTCATCTTGTCTTGTCTAAACTTATGTCTCTTTTGATCGCGCATGAATATAGCATATGGATCAAGACCGCTTAGATGTTTAGCTTGATGGTTTTGCCCACTCCAGGCTTCAATAGGAGTTTTGTCTTGAGCGCCTTAGTTGGACATCTGTTGAGTATGTGAAGCTGCAGTGTAGGCCTTGACCCAAAGGTGTTTGGTAATTCTTTTTCCTTGACATTGATATACCGTCTCCATGGTATGCGATTTCTTCTTTGAGACACTCCATTTTGTTGTGGAGAATATCATTTATGGTAATCGCTCAATGCCTTCATCTTCGCGAATTTATCAAATTAAATCGTGGGAGTTGTACTCTTTTCATGCGATCACTTCTAAGCCTCATTGTTATATGTTTCTGAAACTTTGCTTTTAAATGAGGCCTTAAACTTCTTGAATGTTCCAAAGACTTGATTTTCCTTGATGAAGTAGACCCAAGTCATTCTAGAAAAGTCATCAATAAAGAGGATGAAATACTGTTGTTGTCAAGTGATGGTGTCATTGTTGGTCATAAGCGTCGGTATGGATGAGCTCAACAAGTCTTTTGCTCTCGTCTTTGGGTGGTTAAACTTGATGTCTGTGTTGCTTCGAAGACATCCTTCACAAACTCCATTATTTTCTTCCAAGCGTGGAGATCTCTCATCATATTCTTACGATATAACAACTGAAGGCTTGAGTGTTGAAGTGGCCAAATCTCGTGCATGGCAGGGAATCATCAACTTGCACCTTCATGGCAATGTTAGGTGGTATATTTAAAGTTTATCGGGAAACCACATTTCCTCTTCTCCATTTTTACTTGGGCTATCTCAACCCTTTTATTATTGTTATCATAGATTGTGCATTTATCTCCTTAGTGAAGGGCATATCCTTTCTCCATCATTTGGCCAATGCTCAAGAGGTTTTCTTTAAGATTGAGAACTAGTAAGACATCTTTAATGAATCTCGTACCTTTCTTTGTCTCACCATGGCCAGTGCCTTTTCCTTTTGACTCCACATTACGTTTCCTAGTCGAACCTTTACTTTGTGAGTCATCAATATCCTTGAAAATGCTCTCATCTTTAGCCATGTGATTCTGCAACCGCTATCCAAGTACCGGTTCCACACATTTAGTCACTAGAATCTTGGGTAGCATAGAATAGATGTTGCTCACGGTCATGTGGATTTTGCTCCACTCGTGCTCTTCAGCGAAATTGGCACGATGTTTATTTTTCTTGAAGCAGTTCTTCTCCGTGCCCAAATCTCTTGCAATGTCGACACCGTGTTTTCCACGATAGCGGCAGTCTTTCTCGGCATGATTTGTCCTCTTTACCGGATGCCACATGGAGGATACTCATCTTGATTTTTCTTTGAGAAATTTTTAGAATTCTCTTTGTTTCTTAAATTTTCTCCACCATTTTTGTTTCCTTCATATCCTTTATTTTGAGGCCGTAATTTGAGCTTTGATTGAAAGGCATTTTCTATTGAGTCATCTTCATGCCTACTCAATCTTTGCTCATAAGCTTCAAGAAGGCCCATTAGCTACATCACGATAAAGTAGGCAGGTCTTTTGTTTGCTCAATCGTAGTCACGATTGAATCATACTACGAGGGAATAGAAATTAATATTTTCTCAACAATTCTTTTATCGAGAATATTTTCCCCATAGGCTCTCATTTGAGAAACTATTTCTTTTATTTTAGAATAGTAATCTTTTCGGTCTCGGACTCCTTCATTTTTATTAACTCAAACTCACGTCTTAGAGTTTGAAGTTTGACTGCGTGCGTACCTTGCTTCACTTGAAACTCCTCACATGTAGTGTGCTCATGCTTCTTTGGCACTTGTAGCTCCCATTATTCTCGGAAAAATGCGTTGACTCTTTGCTTGTTGTAGAAAAATACGCTGCGTCTTTTTGTTTATTTGCCTTCAACTCTTTTCTTTTGGGCTCTTTTGAGAGTTGAAGTGTCTGCGATGTGATAAATCCTTCTTCTATAGCGTCCTGAAATCTTGGGAGCAAAAAATGTCTTCATTTTAATGCTCCAAAAATCATAATTTTACCTTTGTAAAAGCGAGGAGCGGTAATAGATGGAGATTGAATGGTATTAGCCATGAGTTAAGAAAATTTTGGGACTAGTATAAAATGTAAGGAGGAATTTTTTGGAAAATAGTTGGGTAATTTTCGCCAGTATATGACCAAAGAACAGACTCGATACATGATAGTATTTGAAGGTAGAAAAGTAGTAGAGGTAAGTTGTGGAATGTAGTCAAATAGTATTAGAAGATGGGAGGCTTTACAATTTGGAGCTAGAATGTAGTTTGTATTGCTCTCAAATTGATTGATTACAAATGCACCCAAACTTGCCTATTTATAGGTGCTTGAAGATGGTTCTAGCAATAGATGGTTCTAGGCTTTTCTTGACTTATTTTTACATTTGATTATTCTAGAGGCATTTGATTATGGTAGATATTTCTAGGAATTCTCTAGTCTTTCTACATTGTTTTGTATTAGATACTTCTAGGCTTATATGGCTATTTCTAGGCATAAGCTATCCTAGGCTTTTGTAGAAAATTCTAGAAAATTGCAGCATCTTTAACAGGATTCAACTCCGCTCAATTCGACTATTCTCTCTATAGGTCACCATTCATATCACATGGAACCACTACCATTACTATCACTAATTTCCATTTATTTATGTTTTTCAAAGAAACTTTAGTTTTCTAGTTTTTTTGTTTTTGTTTTTTACAATTATCTACATACAGTTGATTCAAGTTATAGCTTTTTCTGGGATCTGGATTCCCTGTGCTCAAGGATCGTTTGAATGAAAATGGGCGGTTTAGATTTCAAGTTTGGTAAATCAATGCCAGCCGTTGATCGAAATTGGATGGCTAAGATTTTCCAGCAGTCAAATAGTGATTGCAGGGAAATCCATTTCCCTTCTTCAAGAAAACTGTAGAATTTGACGTATTCATGATGTCGAGGATCTTCATGTCTTGAATATGTATTGCAAAGTTGAATACGAGTCATCTGATCAAGATCAGAAGATTGAGATTGTGTGACTGCGCAAATGCGTGGTTATCTAGATCCGTTTGCTAATGTATATCGTAGATTCTAAGTATAGTTACCCTATAATTATCTACTATATTATATAAAATAAAGTTTTGCCACGTAGACTCATGCCACGTAACAACTCCATATTCATTCTTTTCTCGCCAAAACGAAAAATAATTTATTTTTTATTTTTTAATTCATGATATTTTATTAATTAAGACATATCAATCAATTAATGCTCATATCTAAACTTTTACAATTTAATCAAATTTGAATAAAATCAAAATCAAATTCAAAATCAAATTCAAAATGTAAATAAATTAAAACATATCAATCAATTAATTTTCATATCTGGATATTTGTCATTCAACCAAAATATTATCTAAGTCATGTGATAACATAAGAATCATTAAATTTGTTTACCTAAATCAATTTAATGTTTAAGTTATTGTTTTAATTATAGCAACCATTATTACCTCATGTCATACAATAATTTCACATTGCAAAACCTTTTAATGACTTACACATTTTTATTTATTAATCATATCAATCATCAATCACTCTTCATCATTATTTTACTATACAAATTTAGTTACTTTTAATTTTATAAATTTTTTTAAATGATTTATTTTTCCTTCAAAAAATTAATAAATGACTTATTTTACTTTACACATCATAAAATTTAAATAACATGTGCGAGCACGTGTAAATACACTAGTTTTTGAAGAAAAAATGGGTAAATTGTAGACTCCATGCATGACTTGCCCTCGGTCAAAAAAAAGTATGACTTTCCCTAGAATTAAAGTATTGATTTTCTTTATTTTTTAAAAATAAATTTCATAATGTGTCGTAGAAATCTACGACTTTTCCTTTGGGAAGTCTTTAATTTAGTATACAACGTTATTAATTGAAGAAAGCGTGCGACACAATACACAACACAATACGCATTCGTACCATACGGACACGTGTCCGTACAGTACAGATACCACTTTTTTTTAACAAAAAAAAAATTTCAATTTTTTTTTATCTGGTTAACGAAGTTCATTTATCTGGTTAATGGTTCTCATTATCTGGTGAATGCCAACCCTGAAACTTAACACATTCCATTTATTTATCTGGTTAACGAAGTTCGCTTATCTGGTTAATGGTTTACATTATCTGGTGAATGCCAAAGTCACGTTCTATTTTTTTTTATCTGGTTAACGAAGTTCACTTATCTGGTTAATGGTTCTTATTATCTGATGAATGTCAACTCTGAAACTTAACACATTCCATTTATTTATCTGGTTAACGAAGTTCACTTATTTGATTAATGGTTCACATTATCTGGTGAATGTCAAACTCACATTCCATTTATTTATCTGGTTAACGAAGTTCATTTATCTGGTTAATGCAGTTCATTACACTACTAGAAAAATCAATTTTAGAGAGGGATTTTAGAGAGGGATACTTATCCGTCGCTAATAGCGACGGATTTAGTGACGGATATCAAAGTTTTAGGAAAACTTAATTTGGGTCACGTTTGTGACGGATTTAGCGACGGAAAAATTCCGTCGCTAATTTTTTCGTCACTAAATCCGTCACAAATTGACTAAAATACGTTTGGTGAAATCCTCCTCTTAAATTTTCGTCACTAAATCCGTCACAATTAGTGACGGATTTAGAAATCCTTCTCTGATCTTTTAATTTAGAAATCCTTCCCCTCGGTCTATCCCAAAACTTGGCAACTCTGCAACGCTGTGTCTGCAACTTAGAAATCCCTCTGTCTCTGCAACTTTCATCTCTCTCACTCGCAACTCCAAACGAAGGAACATGGCATTTCCAAACGAAGGAGCTTGAAAGAGAGGAACATGGAAGATCCTTCGTGAATGGCAGTCTCTCTGCACGCTGATCTCTGTCTCACTCGCAACTCTCGTCTCCTCTCAGTCTCTCAGATCTGCCTGAGCCTCGTCCTCTCTGCCTGAGCCTCGTCTCCACCGGACCGCTCCTCTCTGCCTGAGCCTCGTCTCCACCGGACCGCTCCTCTCCTCTCTCTGCTCCGACCGGTGACCGCAAATCAGGAATTGGTGAGCCTAGATCCCCTTTCCCCTTTTATCGAAACCCTTATAGCTTTGCTATTTGTTGTGCTGCATCAATGCTTTGCTTCTTTGCTGTTGTTTTTTTTTTTTTGCTGCTTTGCTGCATCTTTGCTTCTGTGAGACTGTGATCTCTGATTCGATTATACCTTCGCTTTCTTCTTGCTAATTTTTTTTAAAATTGATTTGCTTCGTTGGTGCAACAATTTTTCAGTATCCCCTTCTGGTTTTCTTTGTCTTATTTATAAATATTCTGATTACCCTATTGTTCTTGAAGTTATCTTTCTTTCAACACTTCTATTTTATATATCAAATGCATTGATTGTTTTTTCAATCTGTTTGTAAATTGAGGACTGCTTTTATTCTAAACTTACCTATAAAATTTATGTACTTAAATACCTAATTTAATAATTGAATTGGAAGATAAGGTTGTGATGAATTTAAAACTGAAATCATGTGATTAGAAATGCAAGAGTCGGCTTTGATTTGGCTGGGGAAATATGCACAAAGAAAGTAGTGCATGTTTTATTGAGTTAATCTAATTAGTTTTCCAAAAGCATTATTTGATCAGTTGAGATGATTTAAATCAAATTGGGATTGTTTACAGTTGATGAACAAATTTATGTGGCTAATACAGAGTTGGAGTGTTATAGGGCATTGACTAACATTAACCCTATTCTTAAGCCGATACTAATAGTACACTATACTTGAAGCTCCTATTCATCTGTACTAACTTCCGTAATTTAAGCTTTCTGACTTCCGATTGTTTTGTATTGGTTAGTTTGGTATTCAATGTCTTTCATTGGTCATCATGCAATGCTGTCTAGTTTATTGCCTCTGTCTAGTTCATCCAATGTCTTTGGTGCAATGCTCTTAAGTGGGGTTTTCTGCACTGTTATTTTAATCCGGACACTTATGATGCCTCTAGGCTTGTAACTGAAGTCATGCATGTATATAGATATTTTGTGTGTGTGTGTGTATGAAGCCTTTCTGTGATTTTAGGCTGTTTGGGATGTGTTTTGGTTGTATAAACATGATTTGGTTTGTAATTTAAATTTTGCATTTAAAGTAAGGTTTAGGTCCACTTAGATTTCCTAATCTTGCTTATAATTCCATTTAGATTTGTCAAGTGATGGCTGCTTTTGATGCTGTGAGATCAATGGGGGCTTGTTGCATTTTTTTTATTTTTTATTTTTGCAAAAAAGAGATATATCTATAATGATAATAAGAAGAGTACATTGAGTATTCCAACCCGTAATACAATAGGTTTGCCTACAAGGAAATAAAGATTCAAGAGGTTGAACACTCAATCAAACCATTCCCACCAAAGGAAACACTACACCCTCCTTACACATTCAAGGGGAGCTACACACCATTCATAGCACAAAAAATAACCACCCTTCACCTATCCAAGAACCACTTCCAAGATATTACCTCAACCCTCTCAACAAGACTAGGAATGTCGCGCACAAAACCAGAGAAGATATATTCATTCCTGAGTTCCCAAATCACAGAATGACATATCAACAACATGTCCTTTCTCCCCTTTCGCCATTCGTAGGGAAGCAAGCCATAGATATAGATGGGAATTATCTCCCAGCATAACCAAAGCAACCCCTAGCCACCTACAAACTTCATAGCAAACTGCAGAAGAGAAACAAACAGATGGAGTTCGGATTCTGGTCCTCCGGTACATAAAATACAATTGGCCTCAGAGATGTCCTGATAGAAACTGGTTAACCTAAATGCTTTAATGAATAGAAATACTGACTTTTATTGAATAAATTCTGGATAACTGATTCCAGAATTGAGTACAACAAAGAAATACATAAATTACAAGTAGAATACTAGGATTCGAGAGCCTAGTCCTCTCCCAGACCAATCCACCACAAACTGACCGAATGCCCTCTCTAATCTCTCCTATTTTCTCTTTATCAGTTACATCTAATTAACTGCATAATAGCAGTTACATACAGTTACTAAAATTATAACAGTTACTAATAATTAATAAAAACTGCCCACTAATATTACAAGTCTTCTGCACCAAGCTTGACTGTATTTTTAGGCTTCTTCCTAATTACTAATAATACTCCCCTCCTAAACTTTCACCTTGTCCTCAAGGTGAATTAGAAAGTGACCTCTTACAAACGATTTTGCTGGGTCCCACAGTTTGAAGTGTGACGGCCTAGTTGCCGAAGACGTATCCAATTGTCCTCTGGGATCCCATTGTTGCCCTTTTCCAATTCCCACTAAAAAATTCAACATATGAAAATCCCCTTCTTGCAGCTTGGGTGGTGGTTTTTTGATGGAACCACTTGCTACCGCCCCGAGCTTCATAGTCATGGCGGACCAATTCTTTTCTGCCCCATCTTGCTCCGAAGACTTGGTTTCTTCTACTGCAGCAGTATGGTTACGCACTGATGATGGCATTTGCCGGTTTTTGCAAAACTGCTCTTCCTTTGCAAGATTTCTCTTCTCTGAAAGTGAATATTCTAGATTTGCAGATTTGTCATCTTGAATCTCTTTTTCTCCCTCTGTTAATTCTGTTTTTGATCCTTTTCTCGCTCCCTCCAACAATTTTGACTCTTCTTTGTTGTTATGATTCTTGATCTCTATAGCTTTATATCCACTTCTGTTTTCTTGCTCTTCTAACTCTGAATCTTAAATATAAATCCCAAACTCCGGTTTGAAATGTATAAGCAGAGCCTTCTCAAAGGTGATGAACTCAACATTCCGATGGGTTTCTCTCCATGAACGCCACCAACTGTAAGCGTCTCTGTCAAAACCATATTGAACCCATGATAGCCAAGTTTCCTCACAAATCTTGAGCGTTTCAAGGTATTAATGACAGAATCAACCACCGATGAGCATCGCCATTGCCGTCAAATCTTGGCATGCCCATTTTCCTCCTTACCGTGAATTTCTCCTGGATCGAATTTGCTCGATACCAGTTGATAGAAAGCGGTTAACCTAAATGCTTTAATGAATAGAAATACTGACTTTTATTGAATAAATTACGGATAATCGATTCCAAAATTGAGTACAACACGTAAATACATAAATTACAAGTAGAATACTAGGATTCGAGAGCCTAGTCCTCTCCTGCACTAATCCACCACAAACTGACCGAATGCCCTCTCTAATCTCTCCTATTTTCTCTTTATCAGTTACATCTAATTAATCGCATAATAGCGATTACATCTGATTACTAAAATTATACTTGATTACTAATAATTAATAAAAACTGCCCACTAATATTACAAGTCTTCTGCACCAAGCTTGACTGTATTTTTAGGCTTCTTCCTAATTACTAACATGTCCCTCCCCGATCCAACCCCTCCGGTAAAGATTCAGGCTAGTGGGGACTCTATGTAAGAAGACCTGTCATGAGGCAATAAACTAGACAGTTATATGAAGGAACACTCAAGTTATGGTGCAAGGAAACACAAAAGGAATTCTCTTTATTATATGTTCTATTATGTTTCATTTTTAACCTCTTTTTTTTTAGCTCTTTTGTCTTTAGTTGCCTAAGGGAAGGGACTCTTAATGAGAAATTTATCTTTTTAGCTCATTTGGCTTTTTTTTTGTTTGTGATACCTTATTGGTTGTATTTACTTCAATTAAACAAGTTAGAGTAGATATTTCTATTCTACTGTATGAGAATTTGGATGGTAATGGTAAGTGGCATAGTATGAGAATTGATCATAGAAAGTTTAAATGAAATGATAGCATAGGGCACCATCTTTTTATGCAAGTGTTCCATTTCAAGTTATTGGAAGTTGTATTGTATTGTAGTAGGAACTGGGAATTGGCTTCTTTCAATGCTATGCAAGTGTTCTTCTCGTTGATGTATTCTTATTTTAGTTTGTCATTTAATTATGTTTTAAATTATGTTCAATTGCTAGTAGTTCGTAGGGTGAAAAAAGACACAAATATGAATGCCACTGTTTATTGATATAGGATATTTGAAGAGGTTGCCTCTGGTACTAGTCGTGTTCTATTTTTAATTCGATTTCAGGTGTGCAAAGTGATGATTCCACTAGAGATTTTCTCAATCGCTTCCCTCTCCAACTCATGGGATTGTTAGCTACTTTTTCTCATTTTCTTCTACCCGTTTCCATGTTTCTGTATTGTCGCTTAATGGAAAGCTTCCTTGTTCTGTCGCTGTGAAACTTGACTTTGATTTCATGTACTAGATTGCATTTTCCAGATTGGGTTTCTGAAAATAATTTTTCCTCTTGTAATGGAGACATAGCAATTTGCCTGGCTTAAAAAGAAGGCCCATTTGTGAGAGACTGTGTGTGTATAAAGCTATTCTGCAAACAAATTGTTGATGTCAGTAAAAAAATTGAAATTTTATTTATTTGTGTTGAGTTTTTCCGGAGTTTTAGGTATGGCATGGTCCAGTGCGTTCTGAGCAAAATGGCAGCATTGCTTAAAATTATTGAACTCATTGTTCTATTGGCTAAATTATGCTTTGATCTAACCAGTCCTTTTCACCTAATTGGAAAAAGTATGATTGTTTTAGAATTTTGTTTCTTGCACAACCCATAAATGGTTCCCTGTCTCAATCAGTGGAGGACTATTTTCCTTATATCAATATGGAATTGTTCAGAGTTATGAATATGTTTTGTTAAGAATTATAAATTGCTCAAACTGGAGGGGATGTAACAGTGATTTGTGTGGATGAAAAGACAAATAAATTTGAAGAATGTCAACTTCAAAACTAATAGGCAGTGTCCTACAGTGGACTTTTTTTTAACTATTTAGTGCAATTTAATTTAATCATCATACAAATGAAGGCTTCTGCAATTTAAAGCAGGTTCGCTTCGTTTTGTCTCAGAGTGTGTAGAGGTGGTTCGGTTCGGAAGCTTCTGGTAGTAGAGGCGAAAGTGTTTGGCGTGGGTTGCCAAGTATTGCGCGAAGTTGCTTTTCACAGGGAAGCTAGTCAGCAAGGTTTTGCTCTAAACCTTCATTTTCTACATTTTTTCTGATTAACAATTTTTTTTGTGTACTGTAAGAATCATTGCTATTTTTAGTTTTGGTTGGGATATAATGATTATCTGTGATGTTCATTTGTCATGGACAATTGCTATAATTGTTCGTTTCTATGCGTTTTATAAGTTCTTTTAACACATGGTCTTATCAGTTGAAAAATAACCAAATAATCAACATATTGAATGCTTCAGTGGCCATTTTATTTTCATCTTAAAATGCAGAAAGTAGAATATTGTTGATTCCTGAAATTTGAATCATTTGTTTCTTACTGTTCCCAATGCATGAGTTTTGTTATAATGGTTCCTTTTCATGAACCCAATACATATGTCTTACCTATTTCTTATTTTTCTTATTTGTAGACTATCTACTGAGTAAGCCTTTTCTTATTTGACATGACTTTGGAGGAGGATTCTCTTGTTATTCATTGGTTGTGGAAGTTGGAGCTGCTCATGATATTTATTTTGGTGATTGTTTTGGTGATTATGAGAATCATTCTTTCCTGTTGACCTCCTAAAACGGTGGGCTTTTGGAGGATTTTTAGGTGATTATTTTAGTTATTTTGCTTTCAATTCTTGTATTGTTGAAGATAATCTTCTTGATGATTATTTAGTAGTAAAAGTTTGAAGGTTCTACTTCATTTTTGTATATAAAAAAAATGATTTCAAGGTTTCTTATTGAATATGGCTATGACGAACTTGGATGCCGATGATTATGTTTTGTGTTTTGTTTGAACTTTTGGAATTGGACGTGAACTTTTGAATTACTATTTGGACTTGTTTGTTTGGCCTTGTGGAAATGAACTTTCTGTTGCATGATATATATTTTTGCTAGTGACATAAATTGATATGCATGAGTGACATTAACTTGATAGCCCATTTATTTGTTGGGATAAATGACAACTGCACATGCTAATATTGTTGTAAGATACTTGGTATATGTATTCTTTAAATTGCAATTCTCAATGATGATTTTCTCTTATTTTGGTTATTTCTTCATGTACTGTCAATGATTAATGCTATATTGTGTAAACAATGCATCAGCAATGGAAGTACCTGAAAATAAAAAGTGGATGGATAACAGAGTGGATTGTCACAAGAATATCACGGCTGAATTTCAACTTGGGATTTATGAATTTGTTAAATTTGCCTTGGAACAAGATATAGATAAAATTGGAAGAGGGAAGATCAGATGTCCTTGTAAGAAATGCAAGTGTTTGTCTCATGAAACACCAGCCACAGTGAAGGTGCATCTATGTAGGAAGGGATTCATGAGTGATTATTATCGTTGGACAAATCATGGTGAACCTAGTCTCCCGATTCCCCCAGTGGTTGTTGATCAATCATATTATGGTAGAAGTGGCCAAAGGGAAATGTTCGATAATTCTGAGCAGTTAGTAATGGATGCTGCGGGACCATCAATTGGTAACTATCTTGAGCGAGAGGGTGACGATGAAGAAGACACAATGACAGAAGATCCTAACCCAGAAGCACAATAATTCTTTGAAATATTGAATGCTGCACAATCTCCTTTATGGAATGGTTGTGACAAACATTCTGTGTTGTCAGCTTCTTTAACGGCATTAAGTTTGAAAACAGAATATAATTTATCAGAGGGTTGCTTTAATGGATGGATGCAGTTATTGGGAGATGTAATGCCAGATGGTAATAAGACGCCTAAAAATCTTTACCAAGCAAAAAAATCAATTTCTGAACTAGGATTAGGAAGTGTGAAGATTGACTGTTGCCCGAAAGGATGTATGTTGTATTATAAGGAATTTGAGATGCTCCAAAACTGTATTTTTTGTGGAGAAGAGCGGTATAGACGTGTTACGAGACGGGGTAAAATGAAATTAGTGCCACTAAAAAGTATGTGGTACTTCCCGCTTGTTCCAAGACTACGCCGATTGTATTCCTCAATACAAACAACTCGTGAAATGAGATGGCATCGTGAAAATCAAAGGGAGGCGGGTTCTTTATCTCATCCATCAGATGCAGAAGCTTGGAAACACTTTGATGAAGTATGGCCTGCATTTTCTCAAGATCCTCGAAATGTTAGATTAGGCCTGTGTTCTGATGGCTTTGCTCCATTTGATAAAACTGGTAGGAAATATTCTTTCTGGCCCGTGATTATCACTCCTTACAATTTGCCACCATGGATGTGTATGAGAAGGGAGTTTATGTTCTTAACTGTTTTAATTCCTAGCCCTTCCAATCCTAAGAGGAAAATTGATGTGTATTTGCGCCCCTTAATAGATGAATTAAAACAGTTGTGGGAGGAGGGATATATGACTTATGATGTGTCCTTAAAGTAAATTTTTTTGATGAAGGCCGCTTTAATGTGGACCATCAATGACTTTCCGGCCTACGGGATGTTAAGTGGGTGGATTGTTACCAAGTGACTTCAAACACAAGAGGGGGGTGAATTGTGATAGCGGTGCTTATATAAAAAATTACAGATAAATTACTAAATTAAAAAAAAAACTTGAAAGAAATAAATAAAGTGCTTGAATGATAAAGAGACACAGAGCAAAGAAGAGCACGCAGCAAATTATACAGGTTCGGCCACCAAACACCCCTGTGGCCTACGTCCTGTCCCCAAAGCAAAGCACTATGGGATTTTCACTAAATCACTAGCTTTTAAATCAGGTTCAGCTAGAAACCTTTACAACTCTATACCAGAGCAATACGTTCAAGAGATATCACCTCTCTATGAACACCTTGGGATTCCTACCCAAAAAGAAATGTTTTTTTCAAATAAAATGAGATGAGAAAGATACACTCAATAGTGCAGATATAACAAATTGAAGCTCAAATAATACAACTTAAATTATGTAGAATAAAAAAGCTCTCAAAAAATTGTGCTCAAATAAGTGTGAGTGATGGAGAATATTTGACAGAGTTTTAGCACAAAAATTAAGCACTTGTGTTATGTTAAAAACAATGCTCATGGTGCAGTGCTTTTATAGGCACTGAGAGGAGCGTCACTTTAAGAGAAATGTCCGTTGCAGGATTTGTCCGTTGCAGCATTTAAAGGGATTTGTCCGTTGCGTTTTGAATATGAAGAATTGAAAACACGGGGACGGAAAAGATTCTCGGACACCACTTGGTGTTCGACATCGTATTTCCATACGACCTTTCCCCAGCTCGGCATATGACCTCCTCAGCTCGGCATACGACCTCTTCACAGCTCGGCACAGACACGACCTCCTCACAGCTCGGCACGCGACCTCCTCACAGCTCGGCACGCGACCTCCTCAGCTCGACCGCGCGACCTCCTCACGGCTCGACGCGACCTCCTCACGGCTCGGCACCACGACCTCCTCGGCTCGACGCGACCTCCTCACAGCCAAGACGCGACCTCCTCACGGCTCGACGCGCGACCTCCTCACACGGCTCGACATACGACCTCTCCACACACTCGACATACGACCTCTCCACACGGCTTTCTAAGACGAGACCTCATTTCGACACCACGACTTGCATGTCAAAATATCACCTGCCGACACGGAGAATATTTTCCAAAGAAAACTTGAAATATTTTCCAAACAATATTTTGAACACAACTTAAGAATTTTTCAAAATACTTTGTGCCTAAAAATAATTTAAGAAAAATTATCATAAAATCAATTTTAGAATAAAAATCATTTTGTGAGTGTGTGATTTTATTTTAATTGAGAGCTTTTTATTACTACTTACAAATAGTCTTAATAAAAATAAATAAATACCCAAAACCCAAAGACTTGAGAAACTATCATTCTTGATACGCGTCTTGGTATTCTTTTCCACTTTTTGCACGGTTGACTATTTGCAAAGCTCCCTTTTGTCAATCATCAAAACCATCCTGTCAAGGCATGTATTCACAGACTCCCCCTTTTTGATGATGACAAACATCTCATGGAGGGAATTTAGTAAAATATAATCATGATATAGCAATGAGATATAAGCATTGTTTTTCAATAAAAGATATCAGAGTTTAAACACAATATTTAGAAAAACTCCCCTTCACAATATGCATAATATAATTTACTCACTTTGAATCATAAAACTCTCCCCTTTTGTCAACATCAAAAAGCGGAAAAGATTAGAGGAAAGGCATGTAAAGCGTATGCATATACGTGTAACTAGATGGCGAAAAATAATAGAGTATCAAGGGTTCAATGAAGCATAAGAAATCCTTGGTAAAAAAATTATTCAGGAGATAGCAAAAATAAAGCACTAGGATAAGAGTTACTAGTCCTCGCTCAACTCATTCTCATCATCAATTATTTCCTCATCTTCACCGATATTAAGCGCATAATTGTTTGCGATTAACATAACCTCGCACAAACTTTTATTTTAACGATTATAGGAAGGGCGGTTGCATTTCTCCACTTTTAGTCTTGGTAACGGAACTTGCATAAAAATGTTAGCACACTCCAACGCCCAAGTTAGAACTTATTCATAATAAAATGCACTCACACGCAGTCATTCAATGCATGATTGATCTAAAATTCCTAACTCGGTTCTTATAAAAAAGAAGTTTTCTTTAGGCAAAGGTTTAGTAAAAATATCTGCGAGTTGTTTAGATGTTTCCACAAACTCAATCACACAATCTCCTTTTTGAACATGATCTCTAGTAAAATGGTGCCTAATTTCTATGTGTTTGGTCCAGGAGTGATAAACCGGATTTTTCGTGAGGTTTATGGCACTAGTATTGTCGCACTTAATTGGAACAGTTTTCAGATTGATTCCATAATCATTCAACTGTTGTTTCATCCAAATGATCTGTGCACAACAACTACCTGCTGCAACGTATTCCGCTTCAGCAGTGGACAAAGCCACACTGGCTTGTTTCTTACTATGCTATGAAACCAAGGCATTCCCAAGTAAGTGACATGTCCCACTAGTGCTTTTTCGGTCCATTTTGCAACCCGCAAAATCCGAATCCGAGTACCCAATAAGTGTGCGACCAGCACCTTTGGGGTACCATAAACCCATAGTTTGTGTGCGGTGAGATATCTCATGATGCGTTTACCGCTAAGAGATGTGATTCCTTAGGATTTGCTTGAAAACGTGCACACATACAAACACTAGACATAATATCAGGACGACTTGCAGTGAGATAGAGAAGAGATCCTATCATACCTCGATACTTACTTACTTCGACCGACTTACCACCTTCATCTTTGTCAAGATAGCATGATGTGCTCATTGGAGTTGAGATTTCTTTGGCGTTGCTCATTCCAAATCTTTTAAGCAACTCCTTGCAATATTTGGATTGATTTATAAAAATTCCTTCTGTTGTTTGTTTGATTTGAAGACCAAGGAAGTAGTTGAGCTCTCCCATCATGGACATTTCAAACTCACTTTGCATGATTTTGGAAAAATCTTCACACAAGGACTCATTAGTAGCACCAAAGATGATATCGTCAACATAAATTTGAACAAGTAAAATGTCATGATTTTTGTGTTTAATGAAAAGAGTGGTATCAACTTTTCCTCTTTCAAAACCTTTTTCAAGTAAATATTTGCTCAACCTCTCGTACCAAGCTCTCGGAGCTTGTTTTAAACCATATAAAGCCTTTTTCAATTTGAAAACATGATTTGGAAATTCAAAATTTTCAAAACCGGGAGGTTGATCAACATATACTTCTTCTTGAATAAAGTCATTAAGAAATTCACTTTTAACATCCATTTGAAAAAGTTTGAAATCCATGATGCATGCAAATGCGAGAAGCATGCGAATAGCTTCTAATCTAGCCACGGGTGCATAGGTTTCATCAAAATATATGCCCTCTTGTTGGTTATAGCCTTTTGCAACAAGTCTAGCTTTATTTCAAACAATGATACCGTTTTCATCAAGCTTATTGCGAAAGACCCATTTGGTCCCAATGACTAGGTGATCTTTAGGCCTAGGGACAAGTTCCCAAACATCATTTCTCTCAAATTGATTTAATTCCTCTTGCATAGCAAGGGTCCAATGCTCATCAAAGATGGCTTCATTGACGTCATTTGGTTCAACTTGAGAGACAAAGGCCATATGATGACATGCATGATTAAGAGAGTTTCGAGTCGTTACCCCTTTTGAGATATCACCTATTATGTTGTCAAGAGGATGGTTCTTTGAGACTCTCCATTCCTTTGGAAGATTTGAGTGAGAGAGTTCTTGAGAGGGTTGAGGCAAGGACTCTTGATCCTCCTTTTGAACTTTTGATCTCTCTTGTTCCTCTAAATAGGTATCTCCTAACACTTCTGCAAGATCATCAACACTTTCTTCTACTGAAAATTTGGGGTTAGATTCATCAAAAGAAACATGCACAGATTCTTCAACAGTTAAAGTACGTTTATTAAAAATCAAAAGGCTTTACTAGAAGTGGAATATCCAAGAAATAAACCTTCATCAGCTTTAGCATCAAATTTACCAAGGTTATCTTTACCGTTATTTAGAACAAAGCACTTACATCCAAATACGTGAAGGTGGGAAATGTTGGGCTTCCTTCCCTTGTAAATTTCATAGGGCGTTTGTTTTAGAATAGGTCTTATGAGGACCCTATTCATTACATAACATGCGGTGCTTACCGCGTCTGCCCAGAAATACTTAGGAAGGTTGGTCTCATTGAGCATCGTCCTCGCAAGCTCTTCAAGAGACCGATTTTTCCTTTCCACCACTCCATATTGCTGTGGTGTTCTAGGTGCGGAAAAATTATGCTCAATTCCATTTTCAGTACAAAAGGCCTCAAATGCCTCATTTTGGAATTCCCCACCGTGATCACTTCGGATGGATACTATGTTCATTCCTTTTTCATTTTGGATAACTTTAACAAGTTTTCGAAAGGCAGCAAAAGTGCCATTTTTATGAGAAATAAATAAGGTCCATGTATAGCGAGAATAGTCGTCCACAATAACAAGAGCATAGTAATTGCCACCAAAGCTTTTAGTTCTAGAAGGGCCAAATAAATCCATATGTAAAAGTTGTAAAGGCCGATTTGTTGAAACAATATTTTTAGATTTGAAAGAAGCCTTTACTTGTTTTCCCTTTTGACATGCATCGCAAAGTTTATCTTTTTCAAAGCGGAGCTTTGGTAAGCCAATTACTAAGTCCTTTCGAACCAATTTATTAAGATGATCCATGTGAATATAAGCCATTCTTCTATGCCATAGCCAAGATTCATCCTCTTTACTAATAAGACAACATGCATCATTTGAAGGTATTTTATCTAAATCAAGCATATAGATATTTCCAATTCTAGGTCCAATAACAATAACATTTTCATTTATAGAATCCATGACCATGCATTTTGAAGAATCGAAAACCACTTTGTTTCCTTTATCACAAAGTTGACTAATGCTTAGCAAATTATGCTTCAAACCATCCACATACAAAACATTTTCAATAGTGGGATTAGGCCTCTTACCAATAGAACCAATCCCAAGAATTTTACCTTTGTTGTTGTCACCATACCGGACATAACCACTATTTTTAGGTACCAATGAGGAGAACTTGCTTTTGTCTCCTGTCATGTGCTTTGAACAGCCGCTATCAAGATACCAATTTAAGTCCTTGGCTTTCAAGCACACCTACAACAACAGATTAATTTTTAACCTTTGGTACCCAAACTAAGTTGGGTCCAGATGAGTTAGTTTTTGGCAAAGTACCCTTTGGAATCCATATCTTTTTGCTAACCACATTCTTGTTCTTTCTAATATTGCAAATGGAGGCAGTGTGACTATTTCTACCACAGTGAAAGCATTTAATGAAAGGGCTGCTTGAAGTGTTGTTGTGATTGACAAATTTAAAGGATTTTTCATGCGTTTGTGGATTATAACCCAAACCGGCTTTTCCAAAAGTACCCTTTTGTTTTCCCAATAGAATGTTTAAGTTATCCCTTCCCATGGTAAATTTGGCAAGGGTGTTTTCCAAATCTTCAATCTTGTTTTTCAAAACATTGCATTCATCACACTTGAAAGTATCAATCTTTTGGTTTTCACAAAAGGTGCAAGTAGAAACTTCAATCACAACAACTTGTTTTTCCTTAAAAACTTCCATCTCTTGGTTTAAGAAAATAATTTTAGATTCAAGAGAAGAGATGGTTTTCTTAGAAGAAGAAATAATTTTTCGAAGTCTAGTCGTTTCATTATTTAATTCTTCACAAGCAATAAGCAGCTCATCATAAGTTAAAGGAGATTGGAGTTCAAGAGCATTTACCTCATCCTCCTCGTGTTTTGCCATGAGACATAAGTTGGCCTCCTCATTTTCTGATTCATCAGACGAGTCCATATCATTGTCGTCAGATTCCTCTTTTTCATTTACGATTGCTTTGAGAGCAATTCCTTTTTTTTTCTTATCACTTTCTTCACTCTCAGTGAGTCGATTTAGTTCAAGTTCATGTTCCTGCAATTTTCCAAACAAGGTTGCCAATGATATAGTAGATAAATCTCTAGATTCAGATATAGCAGTAACCTTGGGTTGCCAGTTTCTATTTAAACATCTAAGAACTTTATTAATTAAATCTTCATTCTTGAAGACTTTCCCAAGAGCTACTGAGATGGTTTATTATATGGATGAACCTTTTTGCATATCTTGTATGTTTTCACTTGGTTTCATCCTAAATAACTCATACTCATGGGTTAATGTGTTCATTCGAGCCTCTTGACCTCGGTAGTACCTTCATGGGTCAATAGAAGGGTGTCCCACATTTCTTTAGCTTGATCTTGCAATTTGAGACCCTATAGAACTCATCGTAGCTTAAAGCAGAAGTGATGATGTTCTTAGCTTTCAAATTGTATTGGATCTTTTTCTTATCATCTTCGGTCCAAAGTGATCTTGGTTTGTCTACCACTGCATCATTAATTGATTGAGTGGGGACAAATGGACCATTTTCCACAGCATCCCAAATATCAAGATCAACACCCTCAAGAAAGATTTGCATTCTATCCTTCCAATAACCATACCCCTCACCATTGAAAAATGGGGGTCTGTTCATGGAAGTTCCCTCGTTATTGTTTGAAGTCATTCTCTTGAGACGGTTAAGTCCTTTATACAAGAGTCTAGCTCTGATGCCACTTGTTACCAAGTGACTTCAAACACAAGAGGGGGGTGAATTGTGATAGCGGTGCTTATATAAAAAATTACAGATAAATTACTGAATTAAAAAAAAACTTGAAAGAAATAAATAAAGTGCTTGAATGATAAAGAGACAGAGAGCAAAGAAGAGCACGCAGCAAATTATACAGGTTCGGCCACCAAACACCCCTGTGGCCTACGTCCTGTCCCCAAAGCAAAGCACTATGGGATTTTCACTAAATCACTAGCTTTTAAATCAGGTTCAGCTAGAAACCTTTACAACTCTATACCAGAGCAATACGTTCAAGAGATATCACCTCTCTATGAACACCTTGGGATTCCTACCCAAAAAGAAATGTTTTTTCAAATAAAATGAGATGAGAAAGATACACTCAATAGTGCAGATATAACAAATTGAAGCTCAAATAATACAACTTAAATTATGTAGAATAAAAAAGCTCTCAAAAAATTGTGCTCAAATAAGTGTGAGTGATGGAGAATATTTGACAGAGTTTTAGCACAAAAATTAAGCACTTGTGTTATGTTAAAAATAATGCTCATGGTGCGGTGCTTTTATAGGCACCGAGAGGAGCGTCACTTTAAGAGAAATGTCCGCTGAGGATTTGTCCGCTGCACATTTAAAGGGATTTGTCCGCTATGCTTTGAATATGAAGAATTGAAAACACGGGGACGGAAAAGATTCTCGGACACCACTTGGTGTTCGACATCGTATTTCCATACGACCTTTCCCCAGCTCGGCATACGACCTCCTCAGCTCGGCATACGACCTCTTCACAGCTCGACACAGACACGACCTCCTCACAGCTCGGCACGCGACCTCTTCACAGCTCGGCACAGACACGACCTCCTCAGCTCGGCACGCGACCTCCTCACAGCTCGGCACACGACCTCCTCAGCTCGGCACGCGACCTCCTCACAGCTCGGCACGCGACCTCCTCACAGCTCGGCACGTGACCTCCTCAGCTCGGCACGCGACCTCCTCACAGCTCGGCATACGACCTCTCCACACAGCTCGACATACGACCTCTCCACACAGCTCGGCACGAGACCTCAGCTCGGCACACGACTTGCATGTCAAAATATCACTGCTCGACACGGAGAATATTTTCCAAAGAAAACTTGAAATATTTTCCAAACAATATTTTGAACACAACTTAAGAATTTTTCAAAATACTTTGTGCCTAAAAATAATTTAAGAAAAATTATCATAAAATCAATTTTAGAATAAAAATCATTTTGTGAGTGTGTGATTTTATTTTAATTGAGAGCTTTTTATTACTACTTACAAATAGTCTTAATAAAAATAAATAAATACCCAAAACCCAAAGACTTGAGAAACTATCATTCTTAATACGCGTCTTGGTATTCTTTTCCACTTTTTGCACGGTTGACTATTTGCAAAGCTCCCTTTTGTCAATCATCAAAACCATCCTGTCAAGGCATGTATTCACATGGATGACAATGGGTAAACTAGCTTGTCCAATTTGTATGGAGCGTTCCAAGGCATTTAGCCTCGCATATAGCTGAAAGACCTCATGGTTTGATTGTCACCGCAAATTCTTACCACAAAATCACCCATATAGGAAGAATAAGATTGCATTTACAAAAGGCAGGGTTGAAACCTCTACTCCTCCACAAAGGTTGAGTGGTCAAGAAGTCTGGGAAAGGGTAAAACATTTACAAAGTGTGGAGGAATCCCCAGAACAAGATAATACACCAGGCTATGGGGTAGAGCACCATTGGACAAAGCGAAGTATATTTTGGGAATTGCCATATTGGAAAACTCATCTTCTCCCGCATAATCTTGACCTGATGCACATTGAAAGAAATGTGTTTCTCAATATTTTGTTCACAGTGATGGACACCAAAGGGCTGACAAAGGATACTTGCAAATCTAGAAATAACTTGGAAATAAATTGTAAGCGGAGTGGATTGGAACTACAACCTAGCAGGGGTGGAAACTTTGTAAAACCAAAGGCAAACTATACATTAACTAAACAACAAAGACCTGCTGTTTGCTAATGGGTTAAAAATCTCAAACTTCCAGATGGTTATGTTTCCAATTTGAGCAGATGTGTTGACTTGAGGGAAGCGAACACTACTAGAATGTTGGATATTAGCTTCGAAGTCGTAGTGTAGGCCACGACCCCGACGCTAATAGCGTCAGAATAGCGTCGGATTTTCCGATGCTAAAAGCCAATTCTATTTCTAATTATTCTATAATAGGTTGCGTCGGGATAGCGTCGGCCTAGCCGATGCTATTTGGAGTACTTTTTTTTTTACCGTCAGTTGGCCGAAGCTAAAACTTTTCACCGTTTTTTAACCATTCTCCCCTCCCTATTTTTTACGCGTACGCTCCCCCTCCAACTCGTGTTTGTTTTATTTATTTATTTTTTAATTAAAAAAACTTGTAAAAATCTGGCCTGAGACTCAAATTCGATCTTCTCCCAAATTGAAAAAAACCTAGCAGCGGTTTCTTCTTCTCTGCGACAGCACTGCCGCGGCCTCTGCAACATCACCACTGCCACTGCAACATCAGCACCACCGCACCGCTCTTTCATCCTCCCGAAACTCAGGCGCTAGTGTTCGTCCGCCTGAATCGGTCTCAGCTGCTCCTTCCTTCGCTCGAAACTCAGCGTTGGATTTAATGGAATTTTTGTGTTTGTTCCCAAGTAAAGTATCTTATCCCCTCTGTTTCTTTTTATTTTGCTTTGTCCCATAATCCATGAAAGTCTGAATAAGGAGGAGAAAAAAATTAAAAAAAGAGAAAGTTTTGATTTATTCTGACCAGGAGATTGTTAAACAAGCCTGTTCTTACACCAAAAGCCGTAAATCTGCTTTTTTGTATATATTGTTGTTTGTGAATTGAGATTAAACAACAAGCATTTAGAAATACTATTTACATGGTATATTACTTTCCCTGCATGTTATTTCAGCATTCTTGATTGTCACCGTTGTATTCATTCCTATCGGTGTTGCTTCGCTTATTGCTTCGCGAGATGTATGCTTGAGTGCAATACTGTTCTGGATTTTTGCTCACAGCTCTATATAATATGTCTAATATTGAGTGCTGACTTTTATTTTTGGTATATCTATCTATCTATCAGGTTGTTGAAATTGTTGATAGGTACGAGGCAGATTGCATACCATCAAATTGAACAGACAAAGTAGCATACATTCAGAGTGATGCAGATAAAACTTGCAAAAGGGAGCTGCGTGTATGGTTCCTTGACACCAACTTTTCTTTTTACTTGTTTGACCATTATCTTTGCATTAACTCTGTTCCTGTAATTGATGAATTATGGATTTCAAATTTTGATGATCGTTTGTTTTAAAAATTGCTCTTATGAATAGGTGGAGAAGCTTATGAAGTCTCCTATCTATGTTTACTATCAGCTTGACAACTTCTACCAGAATCATCGCCGGTATATACCCGTTTATTTCTCATGAATCATGCTTTCCTTTTATCTGTTTGAATTTTGCATTTACCAAGCGGAGAGAAAATTGGTTTGAAGTGACAAGGATCTCATGTTCTTCAATGGGTCTTAACAATTTTAGCTTTTGTTCCTTATTTCCCTCATTGTTTGGATTTGGATTTCTTTTCCAGTTACAAGTTGCATCTTCTCCTTGTGATTTGGATTTCGTTTCTGTTCATGTATGAATAATTAATTGGAACACATAAACAAACTTACTGCTTTGGAGCTTCCAAACTTACATGCTTTATTCTGATTCAAGTGAAACCCCATTTTTTACGGGTTCTTGTAAATTTCACTGAGTTTGGGTTGTATCCCATCATTGCTGGCCATGCGTGTGTGTGTGTTATCTTGTGGGTTTCTTACTGTTACTATGATTTGTGATTGATGCTAAGTTCATCATACCTAGTGGAAGATTATGATTGGTTGTTTGATCTTGTTACTCTGTTATCTGTTCAGAAAAAAAGCAAGCTACTTTGCAAAGAATTGTAAGAAGACAAGTGATCGTCTTGAAGAGGGCTTTGATCGATTTTGTTGCAAGTTGCATTTTTGGTTTAAGTAAATCCTTTGGCAACTGTTCAACCACTCTCTGAGGTACATCTTTAAATGACGTATATTTTGTGTGTGTTTCATTTTTCGCAACGATAAAGTAACTGTAAATTCAATAGTATATTTATTTGTGAATAGAATTATTATCTAAGTCAAACAACTTTAGGAGTGGATTGGATAGCAGATTGTGGTTAGAGGAGAAAACTGCACAGAAAGATAAAGATAGATCAATTGAATTCTCCTTGTTGATCTATGGCTGTAAGACCTCATAAGGATACTTTGTTGGTTCATCTTTGTTTCTTTAATTTTATTTTTGACTTGTTATTCTTTCTTTTCTTCTCTTTGCTTTTGCTCTTCTTTTGCTTTTGTCTTGAAAGGATACATACTAATTCTTTTTTTATTTTTTTATTTTTTATGTTTAAGAGAGACAATAATTTAGAGTTTCAGAAATTTGAGTCATAGCAGAAAATGTTTCTCTGCGTTTTTTCTCCTTAGGAGCTGTGTGCAACTGATTCATTTAATTAATGTAGTGTCCACTGTCCAATACTACTGCGTTTCTGCCAAACATGATGTTAGTAAAGTGAAAAAACTTGTGTGGATTTAAAGAAATCTGAGCTACTTTAGTAGAGTGAAAACACTATTGTGGACTCAAAAGAATTTAAGTGTTAAAGAATTTAATTGTCAAAATAATATCATTATAAAATATAGATGAATTTGTTTGCACACTAATGGCGATATGTAGAAAATGTTGAATTTCTGTGATTATGTATGACTTGGGTACAAATTTTCTGTCACATATATGTGATCTGAAAATTGTGGGGAAAAAGCAACAAATACATAGGTGCTTATGTTGTTTGTGACTACTTGCTTGGCCAAAGCTACTGTCACACCGATCATCTCCACCACCTTCCCAACCGATAACATCACCCATACAGACCTCTACCCCTGAGGCCTTCACATTTGTTCTAACTCCAGGTAGAGGCCTTCCACACATGGGTGCACAGGCTCAGGCAGATGAAGAGGTTCAGGCAGAGGAGGAGGTCCATAGAGACCACCACCACCAGGAGGTGGAGGGGGACGAGGACCACCACCACGAGGAGGACGGGGAAGGGGAGGGGAACCCTCCTCCTTACGTGCTAGAGAGAGACTCTGATGGCAAGATCATCATAAGACCTCATGGTCGAGGGTAAATTATAATTAGTAATCAGCTTCTTTTATTTTCAAGTGATTAACTACTCCATAATTGTTTTATATGCTTTTTTATTTTATGCTTTATGAATCTCTTGAAGGGTAATTGTGCACCACTTGGTGTTGGTAAGCAATGCAGTTGCGATGCAAGCAAAGTTATTTGTATTTTGTTCTTAGTATTTGTATAGATCCAGTAACATGGTTGTTCAAGTTTCTATTGAAACATGTTACAAGTTGAGAATATTGCTATTAATATTGCTATTAATCTCCAAAGTGCTGGCTGATAGGCTTGCCAGGGTGGTCCCCAAAATTGTCTCTCACAATCAACGTGGTTTTGTCAAGGATAGAAACATCTCTGACTGTGTCTGTTTAGCTTCTGAGGTGGTTAATTTGCTTGATAAAAGATCTTTTGGGGGTCATCTGGCCATGAAGATTGATATTAAGAAAGCCTTTGACACCCTGGATTGGGAATTCCTTTACAATGTTCTCAATGCTTTTGGTTTCAGCTCTCAATTTTGCAGGTGGATCAATTGCATCCTTCGCTCTGCCAGACTCTCCCTTTCTATCAATGGACATTCGGTGGGCTATTTTTCTTGTAATAGAGGTGTTCGTCAAGGGGATCCTCTTTCTCCTTTACTATTTTGCATTGCTGAAGAGGTTCTTAGTAGGGGGATTACTAAGCTGGTTCATGATGGGAAGCTTCAATTAATGACTGGCCCCAGAGGTTACACCATGCCAAGCCACATTCTTTATGCTGATGACATCTTTGTTTTTTGCAGGGCTTCTTGTAGGGGCTTGAAGAACTTGGTGGATTTTTTCAACACTTATGCTTCTTGTTCTGGCCAATCTATTAGCCTAGACAAGTCCAAGTACTATGCTGGATCTATTCCTGTTTGTCGTCAGCAGGTTATTACTGACATTCTTGGTTTCCGTGCTGGCACCATTCCTTTCAGGTACCTTGGTGTGCCGATCTTCAAAGGCCATCCCAAGAAGACCCATTTACAAATTTATCACGATCGTCTCAAGTGCAAGTTTAGCCTTTGGAAAGGATCTATGCTTTCTTTCATGGGCGGCCCAGCTCATCAAATCGGTCTTTCAAAGCAGCCTTATGTATAGCTTCCACTTCTACACTTGGCCTGCCTCTCTTCTCAAAAAGGTGGACAGTTGGCTCCGCAATTTCCTGTGGTCTGGTGATATCCACTCTAGCAAACCTGTCACGGTTGCCTGGTCCAAGGTTTGCAGGCCTCTCAAGGAAGGTGGTTTAGGCATCCGCTCTCTTATTTCTATAAATAAAGCTGGTATTCTTAAGCTTGGCTGGGATTTCATCTCCTCTTCCCTTGAGTGGTGTCAGCTCATGAAGGCTAGAGCCTACCGCAAAAACCAGGTCATCTCTTACCATATCAGCTCCTCTATTTGGTCCGGTATTAAAAATGTTGTCCCTGTTATCCTCGATAATTCTTCTTGGCAGATTGGCAATGGCTCGGCGGTGAGATTCTGGTTAGACAATTGGCTACCCTTCTCTATTGCTAAACGGATTGGCATTCCTCCTACGCTTCATTGCAAGCTCACTGCTCAAGTGTGCGATTTTATCCATGATGGAGATTGGTGCATCCCACATTCTATTTTGGCTAATGTTCCGGGCCTTCATTCGGCTATTGAGCGGATTATCATTCCTTCTGGGGGTCTTCCTGACAGGCTGGTCTGGTGTGCTTCTAACTCTGGTTTTCTTACCTTCAAGTATGCTTATAAGTTCTATAAACCGGATGCTTTGCCCATCTCTTGGTACAAGCTTATTTGGAGGCGTTGCATTCCTTCCTCTAAGTCTTTTTGTACTTGGCGGTTGCTTCATAACAGGTTTCCCACTGACGAACACCTAATCGGGGTTGGCTCCGTTCACCCCTCTATGTGCTCACTTTGTAACCAGGCGGCAGAAACTTCTTCCCATCTGTTTCTGAGTTGCTCCTATGCCCAGTGCCTCTGGTCTTGGATGTCTGATGTTTTTGGCCACAACATCAACACCATCTCGGTCCCCTCCATTCTTGACTATTGCAATTGCAGCTGGAGTTCTCAAGTTTTGGATTTAGTTGTTGCTTGTATCACCACTATCATCTGGGGTATTTGGCAGAGCCGCAACATGGCCATATTTGAGAATTCTTTCACTCCCGCTCGGGTTACCATCCGCACCGTTATCAACCACGTTGCTTTGGTGGGACACAATAGTAAGGGCACTGCTTTTGATTCTGATTTGAAAATCCTCAGCTACTTTGGTGTGCAGCGTCGCCTGCCTTGTGCTCCAGTCATCAAGACTGTTTCGTGGTCTCCTCCTCTAGGTGGTTGGGTAAAGTGTAATACTGATGGCTCTGCTTTTGGCTCTTCTGGCTTATCTGCCTGTGGGGGCATCTTTCGTGATAGTAGCGCAGCTGTGTTGGGTTGCTTCGCTAAGCCTCTTGGATCCCTTGATGCTCTACAGGCGGAATTCATCGGTGCTATGGTAGCTATTGAGATTGCTTATTCCAAGGGTTGGCATAGGTTATGGCTTGAATGTGACTCCTTAATTGTTCTTAAAGCCTTCAACAATTCTACTGTCATCCCCTGGTTCCTTCGTAACAGATGGCATAATTGTATGGCCCTCACCTCTTCCATGCAGTTCGTTTTCGCATATCTGAGGGGAGGAATGCTTGTGCGGATAAGCTGGCCAAATTCGGGGCCTCTCAGACGGACTTTATTTGGTGGAATAACATCCCTTCTTTTATTGCTGTTGAGTTTTTTAATAATAGGTTTGGCTTTTCTGCCTATAGATTTGCTTAGTTATTTGTTTGGTTCTTTCTCCCTTGTATTTGGGGTTGTTTCTGTTGCTATCTTTTTCTTTGCATGGGGTTTTGGTGTAGTCCCCCCCATGTTCGTTCTGTATTCTGTTTGCCATTTTTTTTCTATAATAACAAGGAGGAGCACTCTTTTTCCTTCTAGATGCTTTTTTCCCTAAGGAGGGTTTTGCATCAGAAGGTTTTAACGAGGCTCCTTTCCTTCATTTAAAAAAAAACTGCTATGTCCTATAATTAATGTAGATGTAAGGATTGATTATGATGCAAAATGGATATGTATCATCCATTATGTGGTGCTCATACGATGCGCAGAGAATTCTGATTAAGATGTAATTCAAAAATAGAACTTTTAGGTTATTCAAGCAATCTGTCAAGATATTGGTTCTCCATTTTGTTACTTTCTGAAATTTACTTTATTTATACTGCTTTTCCTAATGTTATGTTATCTAGTTATATGTTGGTTTTTCTTTACACATTTCATTTGATTTTTTTAATTGTACTTCTGATATTTTGTAGGTTAGCTCCTTGCAAGGAGGTTGCTGATGCCATTAGGAGAGCAATACGCATACGCTTCGAGGTGCTTACTATTCTTTGGAGTGAGACACCTCAGGAGGTTAAAGACCATTGGTGGAAATTATTTCTGGCAAGTATAATATTTTGTGTGTTGGCAGTAACTTGTTTTCTAATTTATATCAACATAATGAAAGATTACTTTCATCATCATCATCATCATCATCATTATTAGTACATATTATCATTTTTTTTTTGCAGAAGAATGTGTCGTTTCAACCTTATCCCGAGAATCAAATTCGTCACCTGTTTAACCAGAGAGGCGCAAAGCGTCTTGCGGATATGCTCACGAAGGTGAGGAAGAAGGGGACCAGACCCAGCTGGATGGGTGAAGAAGCTTATGCCGGTATTGTTTCCCACTGGAGAGGTACAACCTTCAAAAACCTCTCCGCCCAAAACAAGACCAACCGGGCTTCGACTAGAGGCAGAGCAGTCCACACCTCAGGCCGCAAGGCTCATCTTGACATGGCACTTGAGATCGTAAGTATTAATTTTACATTTATTGTTTGGTTCATCATAATAGGTCATATATATCTTTAAATTCTTGTTCACTTTATTTCAGGCTAGGAAGCTTGGACGAGATTTGCATCCTGATGAGCTCTTCATAAAAACTCATAAGAGGAAGAAGACTGATGAGTGGGTTGATCACAGGGCTGGGACAACTTATGTATGATATTGGTTGTATACATTTTTGGTCATTAATTTTTTGTCATTAATTTTAATGTGTTTTTCCTATTAATTAGGAACATTATCATCGAAGTTTGAGCCAGATACAGACGCAGATTGATGAGATCAGCGGCGATGGGGTGCAAGAGGTGGATGCGGCGACAAGGCTCCAATTGTGGCAAGAGTCCGCCGGGGGTCGTTCTCGGGGACGAGTTTACGGCACAGTGGATTTGTCCGCCAACCTCCGACGTGGGGCAACATCATTTACTCATGAGTTCCAAACATCTACTGCGATCGAGATAGAAAGGGCAGCGAGACTTAGAGCTGAGGAGGTAGCAGCTAGAGCCATGGAGGTTGCTAAAGAGGCTCAAGAGCGCGTGAAGACTCTGGAGAATGATATGCAGACTATTTTGGCGCAATTTTAGGAGCGCATGCAGGCTCTGGAGCGGCAATCAGCCGGTGTGTCCAGCTCTGCGAGTCGTCCGAGTCCGCATCCTCACTATGATGATGATTTGGATGATCAATCGCTATAGTGGGAGATTATGATTAGTTTCATATTTTTCATCCTATTTTGTGTAGTTGGTAGTATTTTGGATGAAAAATCAGTATATGGTAGTATTTTTCATCCTATTTTGTGTAGTTGGTAGTGTTTTGGATGAAAAATCAGGCAATGGTAGTATTTTTCATCCTATTTTGTGTAGTTTGCAGATGAAAAATCAGTATTTGGTAGTATTTTCAATTGCCAGTATTTTTCATCCTATTTTGTGCAGTATTTCTCAGTTTGTTTTAGGTTTTTTATCCTATGTTGTACTACATTTTGGATGATTTTCAGTACTTAAGTTTGTTTATAATCTATAATTTTACTATAATACATTTTGTAATTGACCGAGTTTCATTGTGGTTTTGATTCATATTGCGTTGTTGGTCGAGTTGATAGTTTGATATTGGATTGTTTGTTTTCAATAGCAGGTTGAAGATTATTAGTTGTTAATTGGTTGATCCCAAAAACAGGCAGTAGCAGCAAATACTGCACAACGTAGTGTAGGCCCAGCCGACGCTAAATATAGCACGGTTTAGCAACAAATGTCACAGTTTTAGCGTCGGCCAAACCGACGCTAATGTTAGCTTCGGTCCTTTACATCACTGAATTTAGCGTCCACTTAGCGTAGGCCTGGCCGACGCTAATTAGTGTCGGATAAGAGAAAGCCGACGCTAACGGTTAGCTTCGACAGTTAAAGTGTCGACCTCGACACCGACGCTAATCCGACGCTAATCGTCATTTAGCTTCGGTTTTTTTCAATTAGCGTCGGCTTTTAGCCTACGCTAACGAGCAACATTCTGGTAGTGGAAGTTGAGTGGCATGAAGAGTCATGATTGCCATGTGTTCATGCAACTATTGCTTCCAACGGCATTCAAAGCCTTGCCCAAACCTATATTGAACACGCTTACTGAATTTAGTCATTTCTTCAGAGAAATTACTTCATCATTGTTAAGAGAAGATAAGTTGCGTATGTTGGAGGAAAACATCCCCGTCATTATGTACATATTGGAACAAATATTTCCACCAAGTTTTTTTTGATTCAATGGAACATCTTCCAATTCATTTAGCATATGAAGCTAGATCCTCATAATATTACTTTATATCTTGTTCATGTGTCCTTATTTATTTTCTTTTCCTTTAAGCTTAATGTTGATTTACTCAATAGGTTTATACGATATTTAAAACAAAAGGTGACAAACCCGGCTTTTGTGGAAGGCTCAATTTGTAAAGCATATTTACTGGAGGAGATGTCTACATTTGCTTCGTATTATTATCCTCCTGATGTTCTATCAAGGAGAAAAAGAGTGCCACGAAACGATGACGGAGGAGAAGGTTCTTCTGTGAATCCTCCATTGTCAATCTTTAATTATCCGGGCCATTCTATTGGAAAATGTGCCAATTCTACCTTGGATGATAGGGAAATGAAAGCTGCACATTTGTATATTCTTTTAAATTGTTCTGAGGTGGTGCTTTACTTGAAGTAAGTACTTCCAATAGACAATATGATACATTTATCTTATGTAGGGCCATGTTTAACTGTTATCTTGTGTGTATAGTATGTACTCAGATTTGTTACGAGAACTAAATCCTGAAACAAATGAAGCAGACCTGGACAAAGAAATTTCTGCAAAGTTTACCTCATGGTTTAAAACATATGTATGTGATTTTAATCAATTTAAAAATTAGAGTACTGTAATTTGTTAGGTTGAAATTAAAAATTGTTGTCTAATGTAGGTGCTTGACTCAACAAATGCGATTGATGATGTGCTTTTAACGAGTTTGGCATGGGGTCCTATTAGGAAAGTTACCAAGTGGCCAAATTATGTTATCAATGGCTACAAGTTTATGACAAAATCTCAAAATGAAGGGATGAGTACGACAAATCATGGTGTATGTGTTCGAGGTGGGCAAGGTGATACAATGGAAAATGATTACTTTGGGGTATTGATTGATATTGTTGAATTGGAGTACACTGGTCACCCTACCAAGAAGGTGGTTTTATTCAAATGTGAGTGGTTTGATCCTAGTCCTCAGGGGACAAGGATAGATAATTATGGCAATGTTGAAACAAAAAAATCACGGAGATATCAAAATTATGATCCTTTCATATTAGCTCAACAAGCAGAGCAAGTCTATTTCACATCCTTTCCTGAAGGGCAACAAGGTTGGTTGAGTGTCATAAGAACAAAGGCACGCAATATAATTCAAACTTTGGAAAATAATATACTTGAAACAAATGATGCATACCAAGATGATGATGTAGAACAAGTACCTATAATTGTTTCAAATGAAGATTTTCTGCAAAGTCTTGTTGACACTGATGGTGTAGCAGAGGAAGTACCAAGCTCCATGTTGAACCTTGATTTAGAAGAAGAAGAAGAAGAAGAAGATATAGAGCTCATATCAGATAGTGAAGAAGAGGGAGATGATTATGATTATGAATAAGCTTATGAAGAGACAGATGCAAACTAAGTTATTGAGTCAACAAGTGTTATTCTTGTGTATTACTTTTGAGCATTTTGTGTGTTACTCCAATGTATATTAAATAAAAATGTTTAATTTTATGTGACTTTTTAGATTTTTTTTATGTGCCTTTTTGAGTTTTTTATCTATAATAGTTGGTTGTTACTTTTGAATATTTTTTATCCATAATATTTGCTTTTTTTTTATAGATGGCAGACAATGATAATACAAGGGGCAGAGGAAGAGGTACTGGTAGAGGTATCAGTAGAGGCAGGGGAAGAGTGAGAGGTAGGGGTACAACCACTTTGCCACAACCTTCTGTTGTGCAACCCACCCATCATTCTACCGGGAAATCCACACATCCTTCCACTTCTCACACACATGTGGCTCTCCAACCTCCCCAATCTACACCTAGCCCTCATCCTTCCTTCTCAGAGATGTTGCTCCTCTGGATCTTTCTTCCATGACAGGGGCATTACACTTGGCAGCCTCATTCGTATTTCTAGCTTCCTAGAACTCTGAAGGAGATCAAGCAGGGAAAGAATGATGGATCCCTCAAAGGAAAATAAGAAGAATCACAAGATGAAGCCTTGGTTGTTTTCACTTTGTTCAAAGCTAAGTACTGATGCAGTGTGTGGGAATGATGCTCACTCTCTTGGTCACTACTTTGAAGCTGAGAGAAGAGCTGCAAGTACTTACAGAAGGAATCAATTTCCTATAACTTATAGACCAAATGGTTCTTCCCCTATTCAAGACACAAACTCACTATTTGTTGGGAGCCAAGTTGGTCACCAATCATCTGCTTTAGGCAAAGATGGCGAACAAGATCAACAGAGAATTGGAACATAGAGATGGAAATGGAACACCAATAGTTTTCTCTTGTTAGTGTGGATAAGTGATGATCCCTTGTTACTCATTTAAGTATCTTTCATTCACATGTGATGGAGATTTTTCTGTTTGGTTGTTAACTTTGTAGTCCATTCTGTCCCACATTGTCTTCAGTTCTTTATGATAGTAATAAAAATATAGCTTCCAAAAAAAAATCGGAATCCATTTATTTAAATAGATAACTAGATGCCACCTTCGAATATTTTCATTGAATTAATATATCATTCATTTGAATTAATATTTCCTGCTGCAGGTTAAGCATGCCGGAGAACTCAATGTCAAAGGAAGCTGCGTACCAGAACATACACGATGAGTTGCAGCTCGATGCGATTCCAAAGCTGAACTTGGCTTCTTTTGTGACCACATCCATGGAGGAAGAATGCAACAAGCTCATCATGGAATCCATCAACAAGAACTACGTCGACATGGATGAATATCCTGCCACCACCGATCTTCACGTACTTTAATTTTCTCCTTTTCATCTCCTTCTCATAGCTAAAATGAAGAAGAATTTTCCTTTTGGAATATTGAAAGTGATCAATCATATATCTAACCTTGCTTTTGTTTTTGCTGGTTTGCAAATTAACAGAATCGGTGCGTGAACATGATAGCGCGTTTGTTTCATGCTGAAATTGGAGAAAATGAGAGCGCAATTGGTGCAGGAACCGTTGGATCATCTGAGGCCATAATGCTGGCAGGACTTGCATTCAAGAAGAAGTGGCAGAACAAGCGCAAAGCTGAGGGAAAGCCTTATGATAAGCCTAACATGGTCACTGGTGCCAATGTGTAGGTATTAATTTGATTATAGTTCCCATTAACAAATTAATAGTTCAGATGGATTGCCTAAAAATGATTCCTTGACTTTGTGATTGTAGTTGATGCTCAAAATTAATTATGTCAGTGGATTGAATTAAAGATATAGAATTACTGATATGAGTTTTGCATGCGTGTATTATAAATTTATAGGTATGTTGGGAGAAATTCGCGAGGTATTTTGAGGTGGAGTTAAGGGAAGTGAAGGTGAGAGAAGGCTACTATGTGATGGACCCTGCCAAGGCAGTTGAGATGGTGGATGAGAACACAATTTGTGTGGCTGCAATCTTGGGTTCAACTTATAATGGAGAATTTGAAGATGTCAAACTCTTAAATGACTTGCTGCTAGAAAAAAACAAGCAAACTGGGTAAGTAATAATAAGCCAGTAATCATTAGTTTTTTCACCTATTCAAACATTTATACATATGTACTTCACATACTTTTTTTGATACCTTTGCAAACCTCTTAATGTATTCCTTTTTCTGTGAGTTAATTGATCAGATCAACACTTGGTTTTTAAGTGCTTAGCTAGAATGAAATTCTTCTTTTGTCAAGGCTCTATCTTATGCTCAGTTTGATCAAGTCCAACTTGTGAGTGGCAGAGTTTAGCATTTGCTATCCTTTTGTTTTGTTCATTCTTATTTGATTGAAACATTATACCTACTGAGTATTTATAAGTTCTTGCTACTGCCATTGAAGGAAAAAAAGATCAAAATATGGCTCTGCTTTTACATTTCCTTTTTTTTTTATTTCAAGTTGTTGCTGATATTTGGTATGATGATGATAGACAAAAGCTAAAGGTTAAAGGGAATCAAATGAGTCATGGCTGAGTATCTATGCACAACAACCAAGTATAGTGGGATGGGGAAAAACTTGCATAGGATTGTATCAGCAAATGTGTTTACCTCAAATATGATTGACTTGATTTACGGTCTCTCTAGGGGGTAAAATATATATGTTTCCACTTTGGTTTCAGTAAGCTCTGCAGCAATTAGTGTCTTGATTTTATCCACCGTCACAACTGGTGCTGACTAAAATGATAGAAACAATCAGAGATTTAAAATAACAAAAGATTTCATTACTCTTGATTTGGTCCTCTTTCACTTTCTACATGTATCTTGATTTTAGTGAATGTTTTGTTGCTTTATAGTTTGCTGAAAATCTTTTTCACAATCTCACGGTAAAATGCTTTTGAACAATCTTACAACTTTCATTTGTTGTTTTATTGTTTGTTACCTTTACACATATTCACAACATGCTACTGTTAGTAAATGGATGGATGTGATAGAAGTGCATGCTAGTGTTAAAAATTCAGGGATTTGGTGTTGGAATTGTGTTGATTGAAATTAAGTGGTTGTTCTGTTTAGTTCATTAGTAAAGTTGTGGATTGCTTAAAGTTGGATCAACTAGGAAACAACTAGGAGTGTTATGAATAAGTCAAAGTGGTTCCTCTTTGCATCTATTGATTTGGTAGGTTGTAATAATATTTTACATCTTGTTTAGTTCATTTATCTAATTAACTTGTGTGTCTTCTATATAAACTGCAAAGAAGAATCTCAAGAAAAATTAGAGAACTCATGCAGGTTGATGGCCTGACCAATGATGAAGTGAAGAGCCATTTGCAAGTGAGTTCTTTGTATTCTTTTTTTTTCCCCCCTCTCTTCATTGCATACTTGGTTGTGTGGTGTCTGGTGATGAGGCATTTAGGACTCATGAGATTTGTATGTCTTATCAAGTTTGGATTGTAAATTTGATGTATGGTTCTTTATTATTGCAGAAATACCGACTTCATACACGAGAGTTGTTGGAGGCATTCTTTGCTGAAGTGGAGCTTGAGTTGTCAGAAACGTGATGGAGATGATAAGGTTTAACTCTTATCAATAAGAAAATATAAGTTGCTATGTATATTAATTGCCACACGCCCAATAAGGCTGTTAGGATCCCATATGAGAGTGTGGGCCCAAGTGGGCTTAGGTAATGATAGGGCCTTAGGTGAGGAAATGGGCTGTGATGACTTACCTAGTTATCAGCTGAATAGGCTCAAGAATTGGAGGGTGTATGTGAGGAGTAGGAAAGCGGGAGAGAATGATGAGGTGGCAGAGAGAGAGGATGCAGTGAGTGAAGCTTGGCTCTGTGGGCATTAGGGATATTATCTCTTTTGTATTTACTTTCAATTTCATCAACAAAAGTTTTATCTTCATTGCCCCATTCTTTCTCTATTTTTGCTATTCTGTGATTTATATCTCAATGTTTAATTGCACTTTTTATCTTCTTTCCTAACCATTCAGTCAAGCCTATAGGGACTAAATTCGTTAAATGCCTAATGGAATATGAAAGCACCTTTTGAAATGCCTAATTTTTATTTGGAAAACACTCTTGAAATTCCTTATGAATCCTACAATAGAATTAATGTTAGTCTTATGCATGTTGGTTATGCATATGACAAGTTGCAAATTGCAAATAGCTAGGTTAATGAATTATTAATTGTTCCTGCTCCTTTAGTATCTGATATACCAAATCAAGTTGCTACTGTTGTTTTTTCCTCGATTAGCTTAATAATTGAGTTCTTTTCATAAGTCTCTGCCTTTGATTTTGAATATAAAAGGATCATTGCTCAAATATTTGCTTTTCCGAAAAACAAAACAATTAATATTCATTTTTAGTTTTAGAAATATTCGTAGTAACCAACCTGACGCGTCCCTTGCGTATGCACGCCCATGGGATTAGTTTATTTTTAAAGATTTTGTAGTAGGTATTTTATTTTAAAAAATAAATTATTTAATTAGAAAAAGAATGTAAAAAAAAATGGTAATTTTGAACCCAAAAAAAAAAGAATAAATTGGTAATTTAGAGAAGGAATTTGTCCCTCACAAATTAGGAAATGTTTATTTTAACAAATCCCTCACTAATAGCTAGGGAAAATACTCCTCACAAATCCCTCACAATTAGCGACGGAAAACATCCCTCATAAAGGGGAAAATCCCTTGCAAATAGTGACGAAAAAATTCCCTCACAAATAGTGAGGGAAACAATCCCTCACAAATAGCTAGGGAAAATACGAATTTTTTTCTAATCTGTTCCTATTTTTAGCGACGGAAAATATATATCCCTCATAAATAGTGACGGAAAAAATCCCTCGCAAATAGCGAGGGAAAAAATCCCTCACAAATAGCGACGGAAACATATTTTTTGCTCTAATCTGTTCCTATTTTTTGCGACGAATACAATAAATTTGTGAGGAACAAATTCCGTCGCAATTTGCGACGAATTTAACTTTCCCTCTCTATTAGAACTATCAATGTAATTAATATCTTGTATTTAATTAGTTGATTAGTTATTTTAATTAATTGTTTAATTAATTAGTTAGATGCCAGCTGTGAAGAAGTTAGTTAGAGTTAGTTAGTTAGCATAAATAGTCAATTCTCTCTTCTTTGTATTCATTCTGTCAAGATCAATGAAAATGAGTTCGTTCTCAACATTCTTCCTCTCTCTGAATTGATATGGTATCAGCAGAAATTTTCTCTTTCCGCGTTCGATCCTCAATCGCATTCCTCTCTGATCGCGTTCATGCGATTTGTTCCTCTCTGATCTTCGATCATTCTTTCTGGTGATTCGCTGTTCCCGCATTCACCATCTATCTCGCTGTTTCTTGATTTCTTGACTTTCATCAATGGCGAATCAAGTGCAGAATCATGATGATGCATTCTACCTGCATCCCTCTGATAATCCTGGTCTTGTCCTTGTTTCTCAGCATTTGACTGAGGACAATTTCAGTTCATGGCGCAGAGCTATGCTTATGGCTCTTGATGGGAAGAACAAAGTAGGTTTTGTCGATGGTTCAATTCCAAAACCTAATGAAGGTCATCCTCAGTATCGCGCATGGATCCGCAACAACAGCACGGTCTCTTCTTGGCTCTTGAATTCGATCACCAAGGAGATTGCTGCAAGTGTGATTTACTCTGCCAATGCTGCTGCAATTTGGCAAGACTTGCATGTGCGATTTCAACAAAAAAATGGTCCGCGTGTGTTTCAACTGAAGAAAGAAGTTCTCAATTGCACACAGGGCTCCTCTTCAATTGGTTCATATTACACCAAATTCAAGGCTATGTGGGAGCAACTTGGTGAATATCGCCCGGTTCACACATGCAATTGTGGTGGAGTTCAACCTCTGTTGGATCATCTCCAAAGTGAATGTGTCTTCACATTCTTGATGGGACTTAATGAGAATTTTGTAAATGTGAGAGGCCAAATTCTGTTAATGGATCCTCTACCATCGATTGATCAAGTGTTTGCCCTTGTGTCCCAGGATGAGAAGCACAGACAGGTAGGAGTCTCTTCAATAACCAGTGATTCTCAAATGGCTTGTGCTGTCCAAGCTGCTAAAGGGAAATTCACAAAGAGAGAAAGACCTACTTGCTCTCATTGTGGTGTCTTAGGCCATCTTAAGGAGAAATGCTTCAAGATTCATGGTTATCCACCATCTTACAACAAGAAAGATCCCAGAACTAAACCTTCTGCTTCAATCAATCATGTTGCTGATCAAGATGCTGATGCAGGCAGCTCCTCTTCACTGTCTTCTCAGCAATACCAGATGATGCTGGACTTCATTCAGGCTCAAATGGCCAAGGCTGCCTCCCCTGTATCTGATCAGTCAGGTAATTCTTGCCTAGGTATGGTTCTTTCCACTTTTGAGTCCTCTAATCTTAGTACTTAGATATTTGATTCGGGTGCTTCCTCACACATTTGTTGTGATCTATCCATGTTCAGTTCCTTTACATATTTACATGATAAACGTGTCACATTGCCAAATAAAACACAAGTGCCTGTTAGTGCTATTGGTTCAATTGTTCTTTCACCAACACTTAAGTTGCACAATGTGTTATACATACCTACTTTTAGTGTTAATCTAGTTTCTGTGAGTCAACTGTTGCACAACACTAAAATGTCCCTAACTTTCTTTGCCAATGATTTTGTCATCCAGGGAACCCCACAATCGAAGGAGATTGGCAAGGGTGACCTACACAATGGTCTCTACACCATAAATACTCATATTGCATCAAATAAGGCATTTCAATTTCCTTGTAAAAACTCTCTCACTACACAAGTTTGCAACTCTGTCTGTAATTCTGTTTTTCCTGCAAATTCGAATCAAAATGCCACACTTTGGCATACTAGGCTAGGTCACTTGTCTGATCATGTGTTGAAAATTGTTAGTACTAAAATTCCATTCAATGTATCTTCAAATTTCAACTCTCATGAATGCCAAATTTGTCCATTAGCCAAATTCAAAAGGTTATCTTTTCCATCTTTAAATAACATGTCAAAAAGTCCTTTTGACTTAGTTCATTGTGACATATGGGGTCCCTATAGTTAATCTGCCTATGATGGCAAGACTTATTTTTTAACAATTGTAGATGATTGTAGTAGGTTCACATGGATCTACATGTTAAATAACAAATCAGAGGCACCTACAAGGATTAAGCAGTTTTTTATTTTTGTTCAAAAACAGTTTGACAAAACTATTAAATGCTTAAGATCTGACAATGCCAAAGAGTTGGCCTTGACTGGATTTTTACAGGATAGTGGTGTTAAACATCAGTTCTCTTGCCCTTATAGACCACAACAAAATTCTGTGGTGGAGAGGAAACACCAACACTTGCTCAACATAGCTCGAGCACTTATGTTTCAAGCTCAATTGCCTATCAAATTTTGGGGTGACAGTGTGTGTACTGCAGCCCACCTCATCAATAGAACTCCATCTCCCCTATTGAAAGATCAATCACCTTATGAGGTACTTCACCATAAACTGCCAGCCTATGACAGATTGAGGGTTTTCGGTTGCTTGGCTTATGCTGCCACCATTCCACAACTTAGAAACAAATTCTCACCTAGAGCTACACCTTGTATTTTACTTGGTTATCCAGCTGGTTATAAAGGTTACAAGCTTTATGATTTAACCTCTAGAAAGTTCATTATATCTAGAGATGTTATTTTTCATGAAAATACATTCCCTTTCCAATCTTTCTTACCAACCAATTCCCCTCCCAGTCAGTTTCCTAACTTGGTTTTACCTAAGCCTTTACAGTCTCATATCATTCCTTTTTTTGATGATTCTGCACCTGCACAAAACCTGGAAACAGAACCAGCACCTGATCTGGAAACAGAACCAGCACCAGATACAGCACCTGATCATCTATCAGATCCTGTAATTCAGCCTCAAACAGAACCTATGGCCTTACTACCACAAGCACCAGACCTGAGGAGATCTTCCAGGACACATAAAAGTCCTGCATACCTCAATGATTTTGTCTGCAACACCTCTTATCCAATAAATTCTCATCTTACCTACAATAAGTTGTCCCCTGCCTATCACAATTACATACTTCAGGTTTCCTCCATCTATGAACCTCAATACTATCATCAAGCTTGTAAATCTGTTGAATGGTGTCAAGCTATGCAAGAGGAAATCAATGCCCTTGAAGCCAACAACACTTGGTCTTTACAACCTTTGCCATCAGGAAAGAAAAGCATTGGATGTAGATGGATTTTCAAGGTTAAATACAAAGCTGATGGAAGTTTAGATAGGTATAAAGCTAGGCTTGTAGCTAAGGGTTACACTCAACAACTTGGCCTAGACTTTGTGGACACTTTCTCTCCAGTGGCAACCCTCACCACTGTTCGGGTATTGTTAGCTTTGGCAGCTCAAAACAAATGGAAGTTGGCTCAACTAGACATCAATAATGCTTTCCTTAATGGTGAACTATTTGAGGAAGTATATATGCAATTGCCTCTTGGCTATCCCAGCAAACAAAAAAACATGGTATGCAAGCTTAACAAATCATTATATGGTCTGAAGCAAGCTTCTAGGCAGTGGTTTCACAAATTCTCAACCACCATTATGCAGAATGGATTTAATCAGTCTTCTGCAGATCCTTCCCTTTTCACAAAAGGCACTGGTCAAAATCTGGTTGTACTATTGCTATATGTGGATGATATTATCCTTGCAAGTCCAAGTGATCAATCAATTCTGAACACACAGCACCTTCTTCAAAGCTTGTTCAAGTTAAAGCTGCTGGGAGACTTAAAGTATTTCCTAGGTTTGGAAATTGCAACCTCTCCCAAAGGAATCCATCTATGTCAAAGAAAGTATGCAACTCAATTGCTTACTGATACTGGTTTTCTGAATTGCAAACCCCTTCCCACACCAATGGATTCCAATATAAAGCTTAGTGATACTGAAGGAGAACTAGTTGATGATCCTTCTCAATATAGACGATTAATAGGAAGGTTGATGTACCTTACTATCTCTCGGCCAGACATAGCATTTGCTGTGAACAAACTCTCTCAATTCATGACTAGGCCTCGAGTTCATCACTTACAAGCAGTAAATCACATACTGCAGTACATTAAATCATCACCTGGACAGGGTCTTCTTTTTTCTTCCAAGCCATCTCTGGACATCTCAGCATATGCAGATGCTGATTGGGGAAGCTGCACAACATCCCGCAAGTCAACCACTGGTTTTTGTGTGTTCATTGGTGATTCTTTAATCACATGGAAGTCTAAGAAACAGCCTACAATATCTAGATCCTCTGCAGAGGCAGAGTATAGAGCCTTAGCTCTACTAACTTCTGAATTGCTATGGTTGAAGCAATTACTGCGAGCATTTCAAGTCAGCCTACCTTCCTGCAAAGTGTTTTGTGACAGCAAATCGGCAATCCAATTGGCAAGCAATCCTTCTTTGAATGAAAGGTCAAAACATATTGATATTGATGTACACTTCATCAGAGAACATGTCAGCAACAAGTTCATCAATCTCTTCCATGTTCCCTCCAAGCATCAACTTGCAGACCCATTGACAAAAGCTCTGCCTCGACCCCTTTTTGTATCTCTCATCTCCAAGTTGGGAATATATGACATATATCTTCCAACTTGAGGGGGGTATTAGAACTATCAATGTAATTAATATCTTGTATTTAATTAGTTGATTAGTTATTTTAATTAATTGTTTAATTAATTAGTTAGATGCCAGCTGTGAAGAAGTTAGTTAGAGTTAGTTAGTTAGCATAAATAGTCAATTCTCTCTTCTTTGTATTCATTCTGTCAAGATCAATGAAAATGAGTTCGTTCTCAACATTCTTCCTCTCTCTGAATTGATACTCTCTAATTTTTTTGCGACACCAAAATCAGATACGAATCTGTCTCCGTCACAAAATTCCGTCACTAACAGTTTTGTGACGGATTTTTAATAATTTAGTGAGGGATTTATTCCCTCGCTAAAACTGATTTTTCTAGTAGTGTTATCTGATTAATGATAAATATTTTTGTAACCAGTTAAAAAAAATCTAAAAAAAATTGAAAAAAAAACTGTGTCCGTACTGTACGGACCGTATATCCGTACAATACAGACCGTATGCGTATTGTGTCTGTGTCATATTGTGTGTTCAAAAATCATTTCTTTTTAGTATATATGTAAAATTTTCAACTTAATACTATTTTAGTAAATTATAGATGAGATTACGCCACTGAAACCACACTTGGGAGGTGATTTGATTTAATCCAAATTCCAAAACACCAAGCGCCTCCCTCTCTTTTATTCTTCTCTCTACTCCTCTCTCTTTTCTTCCTCATCCATCAGAGGAGGTGATTTTTTGCCCATTTTTTGGCCTGAAATTATCCCTCTACATCATTTTTTTCTCCCTTTTATCTAAATAAGTAGTCTTTCCACATAGATCTAGTTTTTCTTTCATGTTTTTTCGTGTTTTCGTCGTCTGAGTGCGGCGTTGTTTTGTTCGTCGTCTTAGTGCGGCATTGTTTGGTTTTCCATCCTGTTACGGGGTTCGTTTGGTTCAGATTGACAGATCAGCTTCGATCCATTACAAAGTCAATTAAGATGTGAGCGTCAACATTACAAATCCGGAGTGCTGATGGTGGTCACCGCCAACCTCAGCATCCTTTCCCCTACAAATAGCTCCTGAGCATGTGGTTCGATTGGTCATATCCGAGATCACCTATATCTGATTTGAGTATGCACAGAGTAAAATAATGACCCGTAACTGGATGAGATTAAAGACTGTAGCTTGTAACACCCCCACCTTTGTGCTAGAACTTTTTAATTCCTTGTGTGTTTGACTAAGCTTTTCATGTATGTGAATGTGTTTAATATGCTAATGACTGGTTAGAAGATCAATTAAATTGGCACGGTGCGCGTATAGGCGAGTCGGGACACAAAAACTAGCATCGGATGCAGTTCCAGGGGGCGCAGGGCGCAGGGCGCCCAGGCCTCACCGAGAGCAGGCGCAGGGCGCCCAAGAGATGCTGGCGCCAGGCGCCCACTGCTGCGAAGTGGTCAGGCGCCAAGCTGCATTTTAACTCGTTTTGGGCCGGTTCGGTGACCCAGTATGACCCATTCTCGACCTGTAAGAGTGACCACGACCCCTAGACTTAACCTAGCCCCTAAACATCAGTCTAAAACCATAAACATGATTAGAAGTTGCTCATAAGATCAACCAAGATAGAGAAAAACCCTTCTTCCCCTTTTTCCCCAATTTTGTGCTGTCAAGGGCTCTGACTCAAGACTACGCTACGGAACGCGACCCGGAAGCATAGTTACTGTAATTCTTACCGCCTCATTGGGAGGAATAGGAAGAGCTTCACTAGGAAAGGAAAAGCTTGGTGTTACCTTATCCCTCTCCTAGGAGCACGAATTTCACTTGAGGTAAGGGATAGTTGTTCTCTTCTAGTGAGTGTATGGAACCTGTGTGAACAATAGGGGTGTCCCAAGACCCCTATGCCTCGCGCGGTAACGAAAAACGGGCACTATCACCACCGTGATAGAGAGACCTTCGAATTCCTCTAAATTATTATTCTCGACTTGTGATAATTTTATTGGTTGT
Source organism: Calophaca sinica (assembly GCA_037113605.1). NCBI lineage: Eukaryota > Viridiplantae > Streptophyta > Magnoliopsida > Fabales > Fabaceae > Calophaca > Calophaca sinica. The sequence continues at coordinate 120,377,158 of CM073731.1, forward strand.
TGAAATTGGCGTGATGATTGAGCTTTGGTTGTTTATATGCTTGATGTCTGAGAAATTGGTTGTTATCAAACGACAATGTAAGGAAATTAAATAACTAAATAGTAGGCTTTAGACCCTATGAAAGTGTAGCCACTAAGTATGAATCAAAGAACTCGAGTCCCCGCAATTATGTTGATATTGTAAAGCTTAAGTAGAATGTCTAAGGTTCATTTATGATGCCTATTGATTTCTTAGTATGATAATCTGAGAGAACTAGTCCTTCTAATGCCAAAGTTCCACTTGGATGTATGTGCTTAATCAAAGTTTCTAAGAATATTAAATGTTCATGTTATTGGTAGAAGGCACTAGCTAACTTATGAATTTGTGTTCTGCTGTTGTTGTTGTTGTTACTCTGTCGAAAATATTGCGATAGAGGATGTTATGGTTAGACACCGCGTTTGGTCATGTTCATGCATCTTGGTGTCGTCATTGTTGTTGTTGTTGTTATTGTTGTTATTGTTAGTAGGGCGTATCGGGCAAGGTATCCCGTGACGGGCAAGGTTTCCCGGTCCTACGGTTAAAAAGAAAAAAAAAAACAAAGGGCGAATCGGGCAAGGTATCCCGTGACGGGCGAGGTTTCCCGGTCCTTTGGTTAGTAGGGCGAATCGGGCAAGGTATCCCGTGACGGGCAAGGTTTCCCGGTCCTACGGTTAAAAAGAAAAAAAAACAAAGGGCGAATCGGGCAAGATATCCCATGACGAGGTTTCCGATCCTTTGGTTAGTAGGCGAATCGGGCAAGGTATCCGTGGCGGGCAAGGTTTCCGGTCCCTACGGTTAATGGGCGAATCGGGCAAGGTATCCCTTGACGGGTGAGGTTCGATCTGTTGTTATTGGTGCACTCTCGACATGGTATTCGAGCGGGCAAGGTCTCCGGCCGTTAGAAGTGGATCCACATGCATATAATTATGTTCTTAGAATCACACCACTTGTCTTGATAACATGCTTGGTTGTTCGGTTGTTAGTGGTATATCATAATGTTGTGATTGATGCGGCGGCATGTGATATTTGAATGTAATGGTAATGTCTTTTAGCGTTGCGTTTGATGTTGTGACATGTGGTATTTGACGGTTGTGGTGATATGTTATGCCTTGGTGCTGGTGTGTAGACGTTTTGTTGGAATTACTGTATATGCGCATTGTTCACTGATTTCCTACACTGGTTGCACTATTTGAGGTTATGACGACTAACCCTTTTGTGGCTATGCATATCCCACCGGGTATGTGTAGATGTTGAAGCTGCGCGTGGTGAGGAGGCGAATGCCAATGAGTAATCTCGGTAGTTAAATCGGGATGGATAGAAGATTTGCATGTGTTTACTTATTAAAGTTTTTGTATTCTTCCGATGTAATAATTAGGGAAAAGGGCTCTGAATTATTGTGACATCGGGAACCTGGGTTTTTAATTTCTTCGATTGTTATTTTCCGCAAATGAGCATGATGACTCTATTCCACAATAACTGAAATTATGATTTGGCTTAAATAAAAAGGATTTTGTTTCTCCGTGTTTTTATTTTACATTATTACATTGTTATAATGACTTGTTGGGGTAGAGGGTGTCACATTTAGTGGTATCAGAGCTCGGCTTGATTCTCAGGCCGTGGTGTGTGTCTATTATGTTTTTGTCTGTGTGCTCGGTGTGATTGTTTATGCTAAAATAGATAGGAGTATGAATGGTAAGACTCATTTTATAGGCTAACCATTTTCTCGTTTGCCTCAGTGAGGAATGGCGGCGGTGGCCGTCTTTGTGATTGAGGCCTTAGGCGGGTTCTTTGAACCTTTGGAGCGCAACCGTAACTGCATTGATAGGCTCGCTAACTTCAGGAGCATTGCCGATTTTGAGAAAAACAACCCTCCAACCTTTAAGGGGGATTTGACCGATGGAGCCCAACACTGGATCGTGAAATGGAGAAGATTTTTAGAGTGATGGGCCTTGACCGAATAACGAAGGTGGCTTTTCTTTGCTTTCGTGGCCAAGCGAGGTTGAGTATTGGTGGGAGAACACTATTCGGAGGTTGGAGAATACCGCAATGGCCAGAATTTGGGAGATATTCAGGGCGAGTTCTTGGAAAAATATTTTCCCGCCGAGATTCGTGGCCGGAAGGAGGTGAGTTCCTAGCTTTAACACAGGGAATATGTGCGTAGATGAGTATGCGGTGAAGTTTGAGGAATTATCCCGCTACTACCCTGCTTATCAACTAGCAATTGCGACCGCTCGAAGTGTGTTAAGTTTAAGAACGACTACGACTGAACTCAGCGGGCGTGGCTGTCTTACCACTTACCGACCGGGAACTTTGTCCGAAGACGAGACTTTGAAGAGGCTTATAATGAGAGGGTATTTGCTTTGAAACAACAGTGGGAAACCCAAACCCACCCAAGGAAGAGGGAGACAACCTTTAGCACCTACTGCCAAGGCATTTAAGAATACCGGCTTTAGAGGGGCTAATCCTGTCGCGGGAAAGACAGTTGGGGGAAGCTCTTGGCACTACAATCAGAATAGATGTGGCAAGTGTGGCAAGGACCACTATACTCATTTATGCAAGGAAACATCCGTCATCTGCTTCAAGTGCAACAAGCCCGATCATATCAGCCGCGACTGTGATGAATTGAAGAACGAACCAACAAATAATAACAGGACTCCGAGACCTCAGGCTAACAGGATGAAGTCGACTGGCAAGGTGTTTGCTCTCACCGCACAGGCGGTGAATCGGAAGATCTCATCCAAGGTACTTGCTTTATTCGAGGAATTTCTTTAGTGGTGTTGTATGATTCTGGTGCGACCCACTCTTTCATCTCTGCCGAATGTGTGAAAAAATTGCAACTTCCTACATCTCGTTTAACCTTTGATTTGTCTGTGGATATTCCTTCTCATGAACCCGTTGTTACGTCTCTTGTGTGCAAGGAGTGCACTCTCGTGATTGGAAGTAGGAATTTCGTAGTGGACCTAGTGTGTTTACCTCTTCGGGGAATAGACATTATTTTAGGTATGGATTGGTTGTTGCTAATCATGTCCTTTTGACCTGCTTTGGTAAAGCTGTGGTGTTTGGGGCACCTGAGCCTAGTGATCCACGGGTGGTTACCGCCAAGGAAATTCGGTCGTCCTTGAAGGAAGGTGCACAGGTTTATGTGATGTTGTGTTCTATGGCTATAGAAACGAAGGTAGAAGCTAAAGATGCACCCACCGTTTGTGAGTTTCCGGAAGTATTTGCAGAAGTTAACTCTTTACCACCGGAACGAGATGTGGACTTTGCTATCGACCTTGTTCCGGGAACGGGACCGATCTCTATGGCACCTTACAGGATGTCCCCGTTAGAGCTAGAAGAATTAAAGAGGCAATTGGGAGGCATCTTTGGAGAAAAACTTTATTAGACCAAGTGTATCCCGTTGGGGAGCGCCGGTTTTATTGGTAAAGAAGAAAGACGGTTCGATGAGGTTGTGTGTTGACTATCGGCAACTTAACAAGGTTACTGTCAAGAACCGCTACCCTTTACCGAGGATAGATGATCTCATGGACCAACTAGTAGGAGCATGTGTTTTCTCTAAAATTGATCTGAGGTCTGGGTACCACCAGATTCGGGTGAAGAAGGAGGACATTCAAGACCGGCGTTCAAGCGCGTTACGGTCACTATGAGTACCAAGTTATGCCATTCGGTGTGACTAACGCGCAGCAGATTTATGGAATACATGAACACGATATTTTGCCCATATTTGGATAAGTTTGTGGTTGTTTTTATAGGCGACATCTTGATTTACTCCAAGACCCGAAAGGAGCATGAAGGGAACTTGAGAAGCTGTACTACAAGTGTTGAAGGAAAAACAATTGTATGCCAAGATGTCAAAGTGTGAGTTTTGGTTGGATGAAGTGGGATTTCTAGGCCACGTAATTTCTAAAGCGGTATATTGTGGACCCGATGAAGGTGGAGGTGTATTGCATTGGGAAGCTCCTAAATCGGCCACCGAGATAAGGAGCTTGGGCCTAACCGGTTACTATCGAAGGTTCATCGAAGGTTTTTCAAAGATAGCACTACCGATGACCCGACTTACCAGGAAGGGCAAGTTTTCTTGTGGGATGCTAAGTGTGAGGAAAGCTTTGGATACTAAAGAAGAAGTTGACTACGGCACGGTGTTAATCTTTGCCGACCCGCTTAAACCTTTCGTGGTCTCTTGTGATGCTTCAAAGCAAGGACTAGGTGGTGTGCTAATGCGGCATGGTAAGGTCGTGGCGTATGCTTCTCGTCAACTAAAGTTACAGCGAAATTATCCTACCCATGACTTGGAATTAGGTGCGATTGTCTTTGCCTTGAAGATCCGGAGGCACTATCTTTATGGGGCTCGGTTTGAGGTTTTTAGCGACCATAAGAGCCTCAAGTATTTGTTTGACGAGAAGGAGTTAAACATGAGGCAACGTCGGTGGATGGAATTCCTAAAGACTACGAGTTTGAGTTGAACTACCATCCAGGCAAGGCAAGCGTCGTGGCGGATGCGCTAAGCGAGAAAGGCGTTGCATTGCTCGACTATGATGATTAGGAAATGAAGTTAATAGAAGAGTTCGAGAGATCCGAGTCTAGTGTGTGAAAGGACCCCGTGAGCGTGAAGCTTGGCATGTTGAAAGTGACTAATGATCTAATGGGTCAAATCAGGGATGAATGAAGACCGACCTTTTCTTAGTTGGCGAGAAGATCTCGATTGCTCAAGGGAAGCCAAGTGAATTCTTGAGGACGGATGGGATTTTAAGGCTCGAGGTCGAATTTGTGTTCGGACATTCCCGAATTGAAAAAGATGATTCTAGAAGAAGGTCACGAGTAGCTGAGCATACATCCCGGCTACTAAGATGTATCAAGACTTAAAGAGATTATTACGGTGGCCTAGTATGAAGAAGCGGATAGCCGAATTTGTGTACGCATGCGACTTGCCAAAAGGCCAAGATTGAACATCGAAACCTTACAGTGCGTTGCAGCCGCTATTCATCCGGAATGGAAGTGGGACGATATCGCTTATGGATTTTGTGTCCGGACTTCCCAGGACTTCAGCCGGTTACGATGCAGTGTGGGTGATTGTTGACCGGTTAACCAAGACGGCTCACTTTTTACCGGTAAACATGGAGTTCCCTCTAGAGAAGTTAACGAAGTTGTACATTAAGGAGATCGTTAGACTGCATGGTGTTCCCTCTAGTATCATATCTGACCGAGATCCTAGGTTCACATCTGGGTTTTGGAATAGCTTGCATGAGGCGTTGGGAACCAAACTTAGACTGAGCTCAGCCTATCACCCCCAAACGGATGGTCAGTCGGAGCGGACTATTCAATCATTAGAGGACCTGTTGCGGGCCTGTGTGTTGGAAGAATCCGGAAGTTGGGATAAGTTCTTACCCTTGGTGGAGTTTACCTATAACAATAGCTATCACTCTAGTATTGGTATGGCTCCATATGAGGCGCTTTATGGGAGGAGGTGTCGTACTCCCCTTTCTTTGTCTTGAGTCCGGTGAAAGCCTAGTGTTGGGACCAGAAGTGGTGAGGGAGACAACTGAGAAGGTGAAGTTGATTCAAGAGAAGATGAGGATTGCTCAAAGCAGACAGAAGAGTTATTACGACAACCGGACCAAGGAACTGACCTTTAAGGAAGGAGAACACGTTTTCCTACGTGTTACCCCAACCAAGGGAGTTGGTAGAGTTTTAAAGGCTAGGAAGCTTACTCCTAGGTTCATTGGACCCTACCAAATTTTGAAACGAATTGGTGAAGTAGCTTATCAGGTGGCGCTGCCACCGTTGTTTGGAAACCTCCACAATGTATTTCACGTATCTCAACTCGTAAGTACATACATGATCCCGGTCATGTGATAGCACAGACGCGATTCAACTCAAGGACAATCTCACATTTGAGACGTCGCGGTAGAATTGAAGACCGGAAGAAGAAGCGACTACGCGGAAGGAGATTCCCTGGTGAAGGTAATTTGGAGTGAGCAAACGATGAAAGTACAACGTGGGAGTTGGAGAGTAAGATGCGGAACCGTATCCGCAACTTTTCACCACAGTCGATAATAATTCCGAGGACGGAATTTTTCTAAGGGGAAGGATTGTAACACCCCACCTTCGTGCTAGAACTTTTAATTCCTTGTGTGTTTGACTAAGCTTTTCATGTATGTGAATGTGTTTAATATGCTAATGGTGGTTAGAAGATCAATTAAATTGGCACGGTGCTTGGCGTATAGGCGAGTCGGGACACAAAAACTAGCATCGGATGCACGATTCAGCGCAGGCGCCAGCCTCACCGAGAGCGGCAGGCGCCTAAGAGATCTTGGCGCCAGCGCCCACTGCCGAAGTGGGTGCGGCTGTTCGCGTTTTAACTCGTTTTGGGCGGTTCGGTGACCCAGTATGACCCATTCTCGACCTGTAAGAGTGACCACGACCCCTAGACTTAACCTAGCCCCTAAACATCAGTCTAAAACCATAAACATGATTAGAAGTTGCTCATAAGATCAACCAAGATAGAGAAGAACCCTTCTTCCCCTTTTCCCCAATTTTGTCTTTGTCAAGGGCTCTGACTCAAGACTACGCTACGGAACGCGACCCGGAAGCATAGTTACTATAATTCTTACCGCCTCATTGGGAGGAATAGGAAGAGCTTCACTAGGAAAGGAAAAGCTTGGTGTTACCTTATCCCTCTCCTAGGAGCACGAATTTCACTTGAGGTAAGGGATAGTTGTTCTCTTCTAGTGAGTGTATGGAACCTGTGTGAACAATAGGGGTGTCCCAAGACCCACATGCCTCATGTGATAGCAGCAGGCACTATCACCACCGTGATAGAGACCTTCAATTCCTCTAAATTATTATTCTCGACTTGTGATAATTTTATTGGTTATTGAAATTGGCGTGATGATTGAGCTTTGGTTGTTTATATGCTTGATGTCTGAGAAATTGGTTGTTATCAAACGACAATGTAAGGAAATTAAATAACTAAATAGTAGGCTTTAGACCCTATGAAAGTGTAGCCACTAAGTATGAATCAAAGAACTCGAGTCCCCGCAATTATGTTGATATTGTAAAGCTTAAGTAGAATGTCTAAGGTTCATTTATGATGCCTATTGATTTCTTAGTATGATAATCTGAGAGAACTAGTCCTTCTAATGCCAAAGTTCCACTTGGATGTATGTGCTTAATCAAAGTTGCTAAGAATATTAAATGTTCATGTTATTGGTAGAAGGCACTAGCTAACTTATGAATTTGTGTTCTGCTGTTGTTGTTGTTGTTACTCTGTCGAAAATATTGCGATAGAGGATGTTATGGTTAGACACCGCGTTTGGTCATGTTCATGCATCTTGGTGTCGTCATTGTTGTTGTTGTTGTTATTGTTGTTATTGTTAGTAGGGCGTATCGGGCAAGGTATCCCGTGACGGGCAAGGTTTCCCGGTCCTACGGTTAAAAAGAAAAAAAAAACAAAGGGCGAATCGGGCAAGGTATCCCGTGACGGGCGAGGTTTCCCGGTCCTTTGATTAGTAGGGCGAATCGGGCAAGGTATCCCGTGACGGGCAAGGTTTCCCGGTCCTACGGTTAAAAAGAAAAAAAAAACAAAGGGCGAATCGGGCAAGATATCCCATGACGGGCGAGGTTTCCCGGTCCTTTGGTTAGTAGGGCGAATCGGGCAAGGTATCCCGTGACGGGCAAGGTTTCCCAGTCCTACGGTTAATGGGGCGAATCGGGCAAGGTATCCCGTGTGGGTGAGGTTCGATCTGTTGTTATTGGTGCACTCTCGACATGGTATTCGAACGGGCAAGGTCTCCCGGCTTCGTTAGAAGTGGATCCACATGCATATAATTATGTTCTTAGAATCACACCACTTGTCTTGATAACATGCTTGGTTGTTCGGTTGTTAGTGGTATATCATAATGTTGTGATTGATGCGGCGGCATGTGATATTTGAATGTAATGGTAATGTCTTTTAGCGTTGCGTTTGATGTTGTGACATGTGGTATTTGTGATTGTGGTGATATGTTATGCCTTGGTCTTTGGTGTGTAGACGTTTTGTTGGAATTCTTGTATATGCGCATTGTTCACTGATTTCCTACACTGGTTGCACTATTTAAGGTTATGACGACTAACCCTTTTGTGGCTATGCATATCCCACCGGGTATGTGTAGATGTTGAGACTGCAGGTGTTGAGGATGCGAATGCCAATGAGTAATCTCGGTAGTTCGTCGGGATGGATAGAAGATTTGCATGTGTTTACTTATTAAAGTTTTTGTATTCTTCCGATGTAATAATTAGGGAAAAAGGCTCTGAATTATTGTGACATCGGGAACCTGGGTTTTTAATTTCTTCGATTGTTATTTTCCGCAAATGAGCGTGATGACTCTATTCCACAATAACTGAAATTATGATTTGGCTTAAATAAAAAGGATTTGGTTTCTCCGTGTTTTTATTTTACATTATTACGTTGTTATAATGACTTGTTGGGGTAGAGGGTGTCACATAGCTTCTCACTTCTCTTTAGCCATTGACCGTACTTGGAAGCTTTTGTTTTGGCTATTAGAATTTAGATGGTTTAGTAATGTCATATTAGCATATGTTCTGATTAAGTGTTTCATTACTGTGTACTTGGGTGACTTAGATATTCTTGTTGATTTTCAATTGTGGATGAGGAATGCCCCAATACGTTTTATTCAATCTGGGTGTATAGATTCTTTTTCTAATTTTAGAATAATGTTTGGTTACCGGGAAAAAAAAAACAAAGACTCAGGAGAGAGAAAGCCATGAAATAACGTGTTACTATATTACCTCGGGTGCTGTTCAAAGTAAAATTACTGTTATAAGCATTCTAACTTTAGAAATTACAAAGACACCGATCAAGCCTTCAACTTAAGTTCATTTTTCCTTAAAGCTGTGATTGGCAGGTGTGAAAATGTGAAGAGAATGAGGCGAGAGAAAAGATTGGGGAGAGAATGAGTTGAAAAAAAAATTATAAGGTACCTCAATTTGAGATCTTCCATTGATTCTAATCTCTAGTCTCCATAGTGAAATGGACCAATGGAAACAATGCTAGGAGTGTAGGCTTCTTCATTCACTTTGCGGATTTTCTGAGGTACTTTGTATATACAACAACGTGACACTAAATGTGTGATTGGTAAACGAGAGAAATTGTAAAGAGATAGTATGAAAAGAGAGAAAAATGTAAGAAAGAGGTGAGAAATATGGTAGATTTAAGTATTGATTAGAATAAGTGAAAAAGAAGAGAAAAATAGAAGAGAGAAGTGTTAATTATTTTTGAAAAGATATCAATATCTTTGAGTTAAAAAGAGAAGAAATAAGTATTAATTATTTTTGAAAGGTGAGAAGTGTTGATTATTTGATTTGGAAAATAGGGGTAGAATTGGAAAGAAGGGGTGATTTATCTTTCCACCCATTTTCACGCTACCATCGAGCAGGAAAAAAAGGCCGCAGGAACCATCACTATTTTTTCTTTCGCCCCATTTTCTTCTCTGTCCAATCACACTCTTAGGGTGTGATTGGTAGACGAGAGAAAATGTGAAGAGAGAAATTGTAAAGAGAGAGTATGAAAAGAGAGAAAGATGTGAGAAATAGAGTAGATTTAAGTATTGATTGGAATAAGTGAAAAAGAAGGAAAAGATAGAAGAGAAAAGTATTAATTATTTTTGAAAAGACATCAATGTCCTTGAGTTAAAAAGAGAAGAAATAAGTATTGATTATTTTTAAAAGGAGAGAAGTGTTGATTATTTGATTTGGAAAATAGGGGTAGAATTGGAAAGAGGGGTAATTTATCTTTTCCACCAATTTTTCACGCTACCATCGAGCAGAAAAAAAAAAGCCGCGGGACCCATCACTATTTTTTCTTTCGCCCAATTTTCTTCTCTGTCCAATCATGATCAAATTTTTTTTTTCAGCTCTCTCGCCTCATTCTCTTCACATTTTCACACCTGCCAATCACAGCGTAAAAGTTTTCATTAAGTCTACTAAATCAACAATCCACTTTTGCTTGGCCAAAATAGCAATCCACCATTAGCAGATTTAACTCGGTATTTATAGAAGATGATGAGTCATGTCATGTCTTTTTATAACGTAGTATTAATATTATTTTTTATATTGCTTTGTTACAAGAATAAATTCCATTCTTCAGAAAGATAATAATAAATTCCACTAACAGGTGAGAAAATTCCCAATACAATCTTTAAAAGTACAAAATAACAAGCTAATACATATGCTCTAAATTAAAAAAAAAATAGAATAACAAGAAAAATACACAACAAAATCTAATATAATTTGAAATTTAAATGCATGACTAATGAAGATGCATATGCTTAATAACTTGATCTCTGATTGAATTCAAGACAAAATTCATCTCTCTTGAAGAGATTGTATTTATATTCAAATGTATGTTTGATAAAATGAAATTTGTTCAAAAGTACTTTTGAATTTGTCATTACCAAAACTATATGTTTTATAATATCGATTTTAATTTTACATTTTTTATATCACTAATAAAATAACTCTCTCTTCTTACACTTTGAAGCAGCTCAAATTTTGCAGATCCCTTTGGTGGATCTTAACCAAATTCTAAGTCTGGAACAAGTCAAGAGTCTAACTGGTGTGTGGTCTAAACATTGGAAACTGCCTATTCCTCCTAAGCAAACAGTGCTCCTATGGAAGATTTTAAATAAAGCTGTACTGGTGAGAAAGCAACTCAGAGAAAGAGTGGTTGAGTGCTCCTTATTCTGCCCTAGATGCAATAATTCGACAGAAACTATTGACCATACATTTAGAGATTGTATAAAAGCAACTCAGATTTGGTTCGCCTCTAATTTGGGAGTCAATTTTGGTAGGAACAGTCAGATCCCTTTCAATAATTGGTTAGAAAACCAAATTCTGAATGAAATAATAGAGATTGTAGAACACATAGTATCTGTTATTTACAACATTTGGTGGGCTCGCAATTTAAGTTGTTTTGAGGAAAAAGATATACATGTGGTGGTGTCAGCTAGGAAGGCGTACTCCATCCTTGAGGAGTACTATCATGCCGATGGTGCTGATGTGATGCAGCGGGTGGAACCGATTCGTCCAAATCACTGGATGGCTCCTTATCGCGACGAGCTGAAGGTTAATATGGATGCGACCTTAACCTTTGATGGTCGTTGGGGTTGCAGTGTGGTTATTAGAGATGCGGACGGCTTGGTTATCAGGGCGGCGACTTGGTTGGTGCCAGGCTTTGATGATAGCGCAGCGGCTGAAGCAAAAGCTATGTGGTTAGGGTCGCAAGCAGCGAAAGATATGGGAGTGGAGAGATTGGTCGTGGAATCTGCTGCTAAAGGCGTGATGGATTTTCTTCAAGGTGGTTGGCGGCCCAATTCCTACATGGGCTTTTTTCTTAGGCAGTGTGTTTCCTTAGTGGGCCATTTTAAGAGTGTCCAATTTCAGTTTGTACCTAGACAGGTTAATTGGGCTGCCCATTGTTTAACCCATTATGCCTTAGGAAACCCTAATAGTGTGTGGATAGATGCTTTCCCTATTTGTATTGCCCAAGCTTGTAAGGCTGACTTGCCATATCCAGATTAATGAATTTGGTTTGTTTTAAAAAAAATATGGAAAAAAAATATAAATTCCAATAACAAAGGCAAATAAAAATGAAAAAATAAAAAGAATAAAAATGGTGCAACATGGTGTCTGAACCGTTGCAATGATGGCATGTCAAAGGATTAGTCTAATGCAATTGTTTGCGACAGTACTCAAAGGAAGAAAAAATAAAAAATGAAAAAAAGCAAAACACCAGATATCTTCACCCAGGAATGGATTGTTGTCAGTGGTAAAATTAATGGGAAGATAAAATATTGAACAACAAACTGAAGAAGGAAAAGTAACCCAATTGTTGCTTTCGCTTGACACTGCGTTCCAAGCAAGACGTCCATGTAGAATTTGAACCAACAGAAAACCAAATATATTTCAATCTCAGTTTGACAATCCAAACAGATGTTCAGGGATTGCAAACAGAAATCTAAACAGGCACTAACTTCAAGGACTACTAATCCATATGGTGACCTTCTTTGACTTGTAAATGTTTAAAATCAATGTATCCTTTTCAACATTTTTGGGTTTTGGAACGTTACTCTTTCTTTAGTTGCCTTCTCACTCAGCATATACTTCTCTCTAACATTATCATATGCATTAAGTCTTTCCTTCTCTAACATTCTAGATGCCGAAGATGTGATGGTGAAAATGAAGATCTTGATCATGTTTTTAAGGGATGTCCTTGGGCCAAGATTTGTTGGTTTTCTTCTCCCTTGTGTGTTAATGTTGACAATGTTACTGGTTCATTTACATCCTGGATTGGTGAAACCATTAAGCATGCTCCTATAGATGTTGTCATTCATTCTTTATCCTTGTGTTATGGGCTTTGGTGGGCAAGAAACAAGCTTTGTTTTGAGAGTATAAAAGCGTACAACCACATGTTATTGTGCAAAAAGCTTGGCAAGCCGTAGCAGATTATCAAATTGCAATGAATGCTCATGGTCAGCAAGTTTCCAATAATTTACACGATCCTTCGGCTAACATTACACCATGCTGGTCTCCTCCTCAAAGTTCTTGGTTCAAAATTAATGTTGATGCTGCAGGACCTGTGGAAGGTGGTTGAGGGATTGGAGCTATTGTTAGAGACAATGTTGGGGAAGTGCTTGCGACAGCAACCTGGCAAATTCAAAGTCTCCCAGAAGTTGATACTGCAGAAGCTATTGGAATGAGATATGCTTTGAATTTTGCTCGTGAGATGGGTTTCTTCATGTTGGCGTTTCCAGCCAACTGCTTTGACTTTTCAAAGCAAATTTAAATTATGTGGTTGAGTAGCAATTATGAATGGAAGTGGTTGGTTGTTAGCTGCAACAATTCAAAGGCAGTGCAAACCAACACGTTTTGCTTCAACGCGTATGCATTTTATTTCCTATAAATAGAGGATGCAAGACAGAAGAAAAAATGACATCGTCCACAACTAAGTGCAACAAACATTAGTTAGAGAGTGCCTTAGAGAAAGTTTCTAAGAGAGAAAAATAGAGAGAACCAATTTATGAGAGTTTTAGCCACAATTTGAGAGTATAATTTGATTGTATTATTTTGAGAGAGATCACCTAATAGTAAAGTTTGTAATCCCATTATTGTTATAGTGGAAGTTTAAGCGGCTTACGGGTCCCGTGGTTTTTACCTTCACTTTGGAGGGTTTTCTACGCTAAAATCTCTGGCGTTATTATTGTCTATTTATTTAGATAATTATTCTAGGCTGGGAATTATTATTGGGCCGTGGTAAGGAATTTTTACACTAACAATATGCAGACTTTTCCCAACAAAGTGGTATCAAGAGCCAGGTCTGTGTACTATTTACAAGAAAATTCTTAGTATGCTCTGTGGTTGCAGAATTGTCTGATCTTCCACATCAGAAAAGAATTGTTTTTGTTGCTGGAAATTAATTGTAGTTGTGAAAGTTGTGCATGCCTAGGAAAGTTCTGGCTAAGGAAAGATTTGGTATTTAACTGTGTCCATTGGAGACCCATCTCTCTTTCCTGGGAACTTACCTGGTGCACTATTTACAGACTACTGCATCGCTCCAAAGATAAGTGGTACTATTCACAGGGCACTATTCATTACCAGAGAAGTTTCAAAGCACAGCAAAACTTATTGACCAGCCATCCCAATGGAGGGGAGCACCGGTGATATGATAAAGTTAACTGCATTTAATTATGCAATGTGGAAGCCAAAGATGGAAGATCTTTTATACATTAAAGATTTATAGAAGCCGGTCATTACGCCAAAGAAGAAAGCAACAACTGCATCAAAAACTTCGTCAGATGAGAAGACTAACGAAAAGGCAGAAAAACCACCTGACACTTCGACTAGCACATCAGACAGTGACTGGACAATGCTAAATCGGAAGTGTGCTGCTCAAATCCATCAATGAATTGACAAGAGCATTTTTCAGAATTTTGCTAATGAACATGATGCTTACGTTCTTTGGCAAAATTTGGAGAAAATGTATGCAAGGACAACCGCACAGAACAAAGCCAATCTGATACGACGTTTAGTCAATTTGAAGTACAAAGATGGGAATAGTGTATCGGAACACATGAGTGAGTTCCAAGGCATTGTTGATCAACTCAACTCAATGAAGATGACTATTGATGATGAGCTACAAGCATTGTTGATGCTAAGTTCTCTACCAAAGAGCTGGGACACCTTAGTTGTTTCAGTCAGTAACTCTGCTCTTGAAGGCACGCTTACCATGGATATGGTAAAGGACAGAATGTTGAACGAGGAGTCTCGACAAAAAGATGAAGGATACAATCCTGAATCTGAACCGCTTGTCACTGAGAAGCAAGGCAAGCAAGAAGGGCGAGGGAGAAGTAAAGGTAGAGGTTCTCAAAACCAAAACTGGCAAAGAGGACAATCAAAGTCCAAATCGAGGCATGACAAGAAGTGTCGTCACTGTGGCCTTCCCAGACATTTCATTCGAGAATGCCGGAAGTTGAAACAGTTGCAGAAGCAGGAATGGAAGTGGTTGGTTATTGACTGCAACAATTCAAAGGCAGTGCAAACCAACGCGTTTTGCTTCAACGCGTATGCATTTTATTTCCTATAAATAGAGGATGCAGGACAGAAGAAAAAATGATATCGTCCACAACTAAGTGCAACAAGCATTAGTTAGAGAGAGCCTTAGAGAAAGTTTCTAAGAGAGAAAAATAGAGAGAACCAATTTGTGAGAGTTTTAGCCACAAATTGATAGTACAATTTGATTGTATTATTTTGAGAGAGATCAACTATGGGTGAAGTTTGTAATCTCATTATTGTTATAGTGGAAGTTTAAGCGGCTTACGGGTCCCGTGGTTTTTACCTTCACTTTGGAGGGTTTTCCATGCTAAAATCTCTGGCGTTATTATTGTCTATTTTTTAGATAATTATTCTGGGCTAAGAATTATTATTGGGCTGTGATAAGAAACTTTTACACTAACAATATGCAAATTTTTCCCAACACTTCAAACTTCAAGCTGAATCTGATAGTTTGCAAGTGGTGCTAGCCTTGCAATCTACACAGCAGAGCCATTCATATTTTGGAAGATTTATTTTTTTATTGTATTCAGTTGTCTAAGATTTTTCATGACTTTATGGTTTCACACATTGAGAGGGAGGGCAATAAGTTAGCTCATAAACTGGCAAAATTTGCTCTAGCTAATCTAAACTTTGTTTGGCTAGAGGAAATGCCTCCTTGTATTGCTCTTGATTTAGCCTAAGATTTTCGAGGTTTCTAATGAATCATCTTACCTGCCAAAAAAAAAAGCTATTCATTCATGCACATTAACAAAATAAAAGTGACAGGTCACAAATATTCATGACTCAGAAAGGAATCATGACAAAGAAAAGTGATATATTTTATAATAAATTATAAATGGGTTAAGATTCGTTGACACTAGGTGTCAAACTTAGTATTATAACGATAAAGTGGTATAAAAATGTAACCAAATTAGTTGTTTAAGGGAGGCAATTCCCTTTATTAAAGTAGTATAAAAAATCAAGGTTTAAATATGATTTTAGTCTCTCAAATTAGAGAAAAGATTGGTTTTAGTCCCTCAAAAAAAATTTGTCTGCTTTTGATCCTTTTAGTTTGGAAATGTGTCATATTTAGTCCATGAGAGTTTGATTTTAGTCTCTCAAAAATATTTCATCTGCTTTTAGACCCCTTGGTTTGGAAATGTGTCACATTTAGTTCCTGCAATTGTTTTCGTCTGCTTTTTAGTCCCTGCTTTTGGTTTGGTTTTAGTATCTCATTTCTCTCTCTTTCTTCCTCTCTCTGCATCCTCTCTAACACCAGGTTCAATGTTGTTATTCCCAACAACATCAGTCGAAAAGCAAACGAAAACAGACGCAGGGACTAAATGTGACACATTTCTAAACTAAGGGTACCAAAAACAGACAAAATATTTTTGAGGGAGTAAAACCAAACTCGCAGGGACTAAATGTGACACATTTTCAAATTAAAAGGACCAAAAGCAGATAGAATTTTTTTAGAGACTAAAACCAAACTATTTTTTCAATAATTTGAGGGACTTAAAATATATTTAAGCCAAAAATTAAAATTATTTCAGTTTTTTTTTTTGACAAATCAAATTAACAAGATTGAATTGCATCAACATTAAAGTATATGTTGTGTTTAACATGGGTAGCCCATCTGATACAATAAAAATTGAGTTATTGTTATTGAAAGTGAGATTTTTGTTAGTCTATTGTTGTTGTTGAAGACACGTGATTTCATCGGAGCGTACCACGTCTTTTCACTTTTTTTTTTTTAAGTTTAATTCCCACTCATAGTCAATATAAAGTTTTTTATACTCTCAACCAATATTTTTTTACGACTCCACAAATCATAAATCATGGTATATGTGACTTTTAAAATTTAAAGTGGTTCAGAAAAAAGTTAAACATTTTTAATAATGTGTCAATTTTTAATTTGTTGATAATGTAAAATTTTTTTTACACCAGTAGTGTATAGTAATTAAATTCATTTTTAAAATATCAAATTATTTATTATTTTTGATTTTTTTGATAATTATTTTAAAAAAAAAAAATTAACTGCTTATATACACAACAATCATTTTTAGAATATACGACTCATATTTCAAAATGTCTTGAGTTCGAATCTCGTTGTCTATGGGATGACTTTATTGGTGAGTTATATATAAATATATTTATAGACACTCTTTAAACTTTGAGGCTTTCCTTAGTTTTGGTAAACCTCGATACCTAACTCACACAAACTTTTCTCTGTAATTAAAAAAATCACACGCTTGCCTATGTTTTTGTCCCAAATCCCCACCAGTAGTGTAGGATTAGGTCACGGAAAGGTACTTCAAGCAAATAGAAATTGGTATTTGTGACAATTATGTAACAAAAGATTATCTGTTTTTTTTTTTGATGCAATAAGGAGTCAAGATGATGGTATTTTTTTTTGGCTAAATTACAAAATTGATCCTTTAAGTTTATTTTAGGTTTCAATTTGGTCCTCTACGTTTTATTTGTTTCGTTTTGGTCATCTACGTTTTATTTTAGTTTTCAATTTGGTCCTTTCCGTCACTAAAAATCAATTGTCCGTAGCTAGAAGTCTATTTTCCAAAATATTATTTGGCTTTTAGCTACAGACAATTGGCTTTTAGTGACGGAAAGGACCAACCTGTTGTAACTTTTAAAACGTAAGGGACCAAAACGAAACAAATAAAACATAGAGGGCCAAATTGAAACCTAAAATAAACATAGAGGACCAATTTTGTAATTTAGTCTTTTTTTTGTTACAAAAAGTTTAGAGTAGGGTAAGGACCGACCCCATGCAAGGCAAAAGCCAACTACCAACCTCATTGAGGGTTTATAGTGGAGTTTACAGATTGCTTATCCTACCTACAACGCAAGTTCGCATTTGATAGGTTATAAAATCGCAAGGAAGCGGGTTTGAACCCAAGTCCTAGCTAGTAGGAGCAAAGGGATCTTACCGGCAGATCTATCCTGCGCGAGCCAAGATGATCGATATTCTCTTCATTGTCATCATTAGAATAAGAGTAAAATACACTCCCCTCTTCCCTTTAAGATGCACTTGTTACACTCCCCTCCCTTGTTAAGTTAAAATATACACAATAGTCCACTTAACTTAACACAGATGTTAGAGGATATTTTTAAAATATATTTTTAATTTAAATATATATTAAATTAAATTATTTTACCTTATTACTCGAGTCATTGTCTGCCTCGATGTTGTTGTCGTTCACATCGCGTCACAGTTAAACTCAAATCTCCAATTGTACAGATTCTTCGAACTCTGCAAATCATCATCAACTTGAAGCACAACAAATTGTCAAAATTAAATTACTAGTTGAGGTCACACATTCTTTGAAGATCCGTGAAATTAAATTACAGACTCATAGGCCTTACAAGATCCATTCCTTGTTGTTCTGAGATTCTGTCTACATTGTTCAAAGCCCCTCAAGAAACTCTCACAGCAGTGACAAAATCGTTGCCACTACTTTCACTCCACCCTTGGTCTTTGCCTCGTCGCTTCCTCTCCTCACTCCCTCCTCCATACGCTTCTCTGCGCCACACCGATGGAAGCAAATCGATGTCACCGAGGAAGAAGGCCTTCTCCTAGGGGAAGATCACCACGACACCCTCCCTCGTCCCTGCTACTTCCTCACTTTCGTTCTTGGTTTCCCTCTTCTCTTCTCTCTCATCCTCTGGGGTGCCTGAAGACCCATGAAGCCTGAGATTTCCTTCAAGGATTCCAGATGAAACAGGATTTGATCAACCTTACTTTTTTTAGGATGAAACGTGCAAAGGGTCTTGATCAATTTTACATTTTGAGGGTGAATTCTTAAATGGGTCTTGACCAATTTTGGTTTTTTTCTGAGCCAGGTCTTCATAAATTTTTCTTGTTTACGATGAATTTGAACTGGGTCTTCCCCTATTTTGCAATTTTAGGATAAAATTAATGAGTGCTGGTGGTCAGTGGTGACAACGATCATGAGACCCCTAAGCCACCATCTTTCACTGTTACTTTTTGAGGAAATTCAACATGGAGATTCTTCAAAAACAACCATAACCCCCGTGGGAGAGATAGAGGATTTAACCAAAGAATGGTCAAAATAATGTGTAATCATTTAAGTGGCGTTGAATGCTTAACTTGTCGGCAATGGCTTTTGGCCTTTTACCTGATGCAGAGTGGATAATAGAAGAAGAGACGAGATCGATGGCTGGTAAAAAGTTACTTTGAGCTGTTGAATGAAGCAGGGGAGAGAGAGAGAGGGGAAGAAAAGAAAAAGGGCTTTTTTGGTAATAAAAACTTGTTTGACGGATGTTAACGGAGAGTTAATGATTAATTTAAAAAAATAGACTTAAATGTATAATATTTAATATTTAATATATAAAAGGGGGTGTGTATGTTTTAAAATAAGATAAGAGGGGAGTGTAATAAGAATATCTTAGAGGGAAGGAGAGTGTATTTTACTCTTACAGTAATGATAC
The DNA here is from genome assembly GCA_037113605.1 of Calophaca sinica. Taxonomy (NCBI): domain Eukaryota; kingdom Viridiplantae; phylum Streptophyta; class Magnoliopsida; order Fabales; family Fabaceae; genus Calophaca; species Calophaca sinica. The sequence continues at coordinate 120,396,232 of CM073731.1, forward strand.
TGAAAAGAAAATTCGAATCAATTCATTCAATTAGTTGTGAGATGGGAACATACATTTTGCCAAAAAAAAAAAAAGAAAAGAGATGGGAGCATAAATTTAATTTCCTTACTTTCAACGGAAAAAGAAAAAGGAAGAGAGATTAATTGCTTAATAAACAACGTTATAACTTACATCAGTTTTATCCAATAAAGAAAGTTGGAATAACTTTCAATTATGAAAACTAGTAGAAAGACAGACGCTATCGTGTCTGTTTTTTCACATTTTTTAATTTGTAGATGTGTGTATTTTTTTATAATTATATTGTTAGATAAAATTTTTAAATATAAAAAATTTTATTTGGTAGTTAAGTAAACTATTATTTAGGTTATTCTTTCAAAAATTAAAATTGGGTATTGCTTTTATTAATAGATAATTGCTTTTATTAATACATAATGACCTTTATTAAAATAAGGGTAAAAATAAAAAGAAAATTGGAAAAAACGTTAGTTATTAAAAGTAATTACCTTTATATATATATATATAGATGACATTAAAATTACCACTTTATATTTTAGACGGTTTTTTTTAATGTGTACAACCTTACACACAATAAAAAATATTAATTGCTCATATTTTTTCTTATTAATTATTCACTTTCTTATTTCTTTTATAGTATCACATTTATATAATCTCTTTACAAAATAGGAAACTAGGTAGTTAATATAAAAAAAAATTGGGCAGTTAATGATTCTTTTCATGTGCAAGGTGGCACACGTTAAAAAATTCTATTTTAAAAAAACAGTTAATGTCCTTGACCATGGGACAAAGTTGATCTGTAAAAAAAAAAGGAACTAATTTGATATCACCTCTTATAATTGATTAGTGAATTGATATCATTTTTTATGATAAAGGAATTAAACTATTTTTCTTTGAAGGGTCAATTTAATGTCACAATTATTAAGAGGCCAATTCAAATTGATATCACACGTAAACTATATATGAACTAAATATATTCTATTTAGGTGTACCGATCTGATTGAGTTTTCTTCTTCTTTTTTTTTTTTTCCTTTCAGATTTCATGAAAAAAGTGAAGGGGAAAAAACTGTGGGTTTTTTTTTTGGGTTTGTTTCCATTGAAATTCATTTTTATATAAGAAAATAAAAAATTACCTTCTAAAACAAATAGAGGATAATTTTGTGGTCTTAAATTAATATAAACTTTCGGTGCTCGAAAATCATATTTGGTCGCTGCCAATTTTAATCTATTTACCTACCAATAAAAAATCTATTTGAAATAGTAAAACTCTCCTAAGGCTTATTCTAAAACTGTCGAAGATTTGGAATAGAGGGAGTATCATATGCATAATGTTTGTTGGTATAAAAATAATGGGTAGCTTCTGTACAATATTTATTCATAAGTAAATATGCCTTTTATTTTTTTATCTCTTGTTCATATTCGTCAGATTCTTCTCGTGCCAAATAAGAACAATTCTTTTAGTATATATTATTATTATTATTATTATTATTATTTTCTGTTTTTCTAATTGTGCAACCTTGCACGGGTTAAGGGTCATTAATTACCTAATTTTTTTCTTATTAATTGATCACTTTCCTAATTGGTAAGAAGATAGAGATTACATACATAAAATAAAAAGAAAAGTAGGTGATTAATAAGAAATAAAGTAGATAATTAATGACCCTTAATACGTGCATGGTTGCACAGGTCAAAAAACCAATATATTATATGCCACACAAGCTACCATTAATTAACTAATAAAGTTATGCATCATTGCACACTATCAATTGTAGATCCCAATCAGGGGTGATCAAAGTGAAAGATCCTCAATTAAGAATAATGTTAAAATTAATATCACCAATCCTCAAACATCAAGATCATATTTTGAGATTTTCTAATAAATAAATATATTCTTTCCTCAAAAAAATTTAATGGCCGAGATTAGACACCAAGCCAAGGTCTTGGCCTATATAAACCAAAGTTTCTGAAGTTTCCAAGCATCACAATCCATTCTCTAGCTCTTCCCTAGGAATTAGGAATTACATAGGTGTGTAGATTTCTTTTAATTTGTTTAGACGAATTTGGGGCTCTCAGCTCTCCAAGTCTGAAAGGAGGTGATGGTTGACCCTAGCTGCTAGTTCATGGTCACCTTTGACTTTGCAGAAAATATGCTTGGGAGCATGCAAAAGTCATGGGTTTGCATGAAATTGGAGATGAGATTGCCTTGATCTTTTTGTATTGGAGTGAAGGGAGCTCCAAAATTGGGTCTTTCTTAACTAAAACCTCATTTTATGTTATAATATCTCGTAGTTGAATAGATAGCACTCCCCCTCTTATGTGTCACACACTTCTATTATTTTTCAATTATGCCACCTTATTTTATCTTGGATTTAATAATTTTATATTGTTCGCACATATACTCTCTCTCTCATGTGTTTTTATGTGTGTGTAGAAAATCCATGTGGCAGATTGCTGAAGGAAATCAAAGAGGCGCGCAAGGATAGTTGTTTTCAAATTGAGACTTTTTTGTTGACCAAAAAAAAATTTAGCCTTTTTTTAATAGTTTTACCGTATATATTTATACTTTGGCGCAAAGATATCAAATATTTAACACGGCACAATTGCTGACTATTCCTTTTCAAGCTGCATATCCTGGGTTTGATTCTGTTTGGAGAGGATTTTGCCATTTTAAAGAACTGTGACACCTTTTGTAAAAAAAATTTGGTGGTCTTTTTTTTTGTCAAATTTTGGAGACCTAAAACTAGGCTTTAGTGGCCTTTCTATTAGGCCAACCCTGATGACAAAAACAATCTTAGTCCAAAGTAAAGCGGAGAAGAAGAATTGTTGTGTTAGCAGTGTTTATTATAGATATAAACTTAGAAAGTTTTAGATGTTCATAATTTTAACACTAGTTTTATTTTTTATTTTATTTCGATATTAATTAATTGTATTTATAAATACCATACTCAAACAGTAATTGTTCAGAGAAAACGTTGAAATGCTCAATTCCTGCAAATGAAACGAGAAATTAAACCAGATTAGAATGACAAAAATCTATTTGAAAGTTCTTGCGTCAATATGATATTTATAGAGAACTATTTTTGGCGAATTTTCTTGTATGGTACTTGATAATATACATTATTTTTAATATTAATTTTGTGATATTTTAGGTTATTCTATTGCGTCAAAAAATAATGTTATTTTATAAATTCATAGTTTATTTTAATTATGGTTTTATTATTAACTTTTTAAATTTTAAAATTTATAACATCTTATAAGTGCTTATGTAATGATATATCTAAGCACTTCAATTTTGTATAAGCGTTTTTCAATATACATATCCAAACGTAAATAGCTTACTGAATATAAGCTCTTATAATATAAGCTCTTATATAATAAGCTCTTATGGTATAAGCGCTTATATAAGTTGTTTTCCCAAAAAGGGCCCATATGATGCTTTCTTTTTGCCAATTAATAAGAATCAATGTTAAAGTTTGTTATAACTCAAAATTAATTATTAAATAATAAGAATTCTTCCTATATATATGTTATCTGGAATTTGTTTGCTGATTAATTATTATTAAATAATAAGAGTTCTTCCTCCAATATTCATCCTTGTTCAGTGACTGCAATTAAGTTGTGGGCTATATATATGGGTTTGAAGCTGGTTCTCACACCCGTTGATAAAGTTGTTATTGAATTTGACTCTTTGACTGCAGTAAATTTTATTAAGTCGGAGTGCTCTTCGCAGAATCCTCATTACAGTTTGGTGAGCGATATCTTGGTGTTGATGCAGTCAATTGCAGAGATCAGTATTTTGTATACCCTTCGTGAGGCCAACCAAGTCGGGGACGGAGACAGGGGTGGGCAGCAATGGGTTGAAGCCCCCTTCCTTCAATTTTTTTTTTTTTCAAATACAAGTATACCTATCCTATGTCTAAGCTGATCAGGTAGAGATGAGCCCCTGACTGGCTCAGTGTTTATTTACGCGAGAATTTTGCAAAGTCAGTGCCAAATTAAAAACGCAACTGAATTTTGCACAAACCGAGAATCACACATGGTGGTGCTGCTAAAATCACATTGCAATCACGTGTGTGACTTTTATCTTGGAGATTAAGGACCCACGTGTGTGGCTTTTATCATTTTGGCCTTTGGGCCCAATTCAACAAACGAAGGCCCAATTTAACGAGATTTTTTTTGGGTACATAATTTAACGAGATTTGGTTAGTACTATTAGTATTTAGGTGTGCAGAGGAAATTGAACACGCAAGCAAATACAATTATATTAGGATTGGGAAAAAACAAAACTTTGAAAGCTTAAAAACGCATAGAGGTCAAACAGCACCGTCGTCACTCATCGTTGGCAATAATTCACCATCAACTTCATTATATATAGAAAACATCTGATTATAGCACATATTATTAGGTAATTATATTAATTACGTTTTTTTTACAAGAATATGTTAATTATGTTATATATTTGATATTTTTTTTTATCCTTCTTCCTCTCCTTGTATATGTAAAATACACATTTTATTTGCCTTTTTTTCTCCCTCTCTAGATATTTTGCATCTTTTTTTTACAAGGATATTTTGCATCTTTTGAAATCGCATCTTCTTAATTAAAAATTAAAAACTGAATACAAAGAAACCGTGAGAATAGATTTATGTTATTTATTATTTTTTATAATTGTATCTGATTTTTAATTTGTATATGTTTGTCTTTTAATTTTAACTTTAGTTTTTTTATCACTAATAATATTGTAGACAGAGTACTATGGGAAAACCGACTACCATCGATGCATTTTTGTAAAAGAAAAGCTAAGGAAGCCCTCAATCTAGTAATTCCATCAGCCACAAAAATAACAGATACTGAGCAACAAATTAAAGTTTCTAGAGTAGAAGAACAAGTCGATATCTCTATACTAAAGAAAGATCCAAAAAAACACTGTTCTCTCAACAAAAAAAATCGATACGACATATTTGGTAAATTTATTAGCCCCCCGTTTAATGCGTTCCTAGATCCGTTCCTGGCTGGGACCTTTTTCCCAAGGGGTTTCTAGTTTATGCTGTTTTCCGGGGGTTGTTCCCCCTGTTGACTACCCAAAAAGAGAATAATTAACTGGAATTTTAGAATTAATTCCATTAGTTTTCAAGTTCCATCAGGACAAAAGATTTTGGTTAGCGCTTGACCTCGTGTAGCTAGTTTGATTCAAACCTAAGTGGCTCACCTGATCGTATTTGAATCCCAATGCATGTGACCATAGTTTGGAATTTAAAAAATTCTGCTCAATTTATTTGTATAAATTTATAATCATTTTGTATATTTTTTTCCTAAATCAACAATAGTTAATGGGTATTAATTTGAACCGATTAATTTACTTAAAATCAATTTTTTATGTATAAAAATATTTCTAATAACAGTAAAATAAATTAAAATTAAGCTAAAATAGAAATACGTACCTGGAGCTATTGTCCTCACTCCCTTGTCGAGTTGGGACCACGATTCATTGTAGTCGACTAAGCATGCGGTCAGCTACTGTGACAGCTCCAACATCCATTAATGGAATTGTGAGTGGTCAAATCCTGACTGTCCATTTATTTTAGCCAAAGAAAATAAAGAAAAATTGAAGTGGATAGAGATAGAAAAAACGACTGCAACAAATCTTGTTCCATCTAGTTGTCCACAATAAGAGGAATGCTAAAGAAATTCATCTAACGTTGTCAAATTGTTATTTGAAAAGTACGCTTTGAGCAAAAATTTGACTATATGCAAGTTATTGAAACATCCTTTATCAGTTTTGAGAAGTACCTTATAATAGTCACTAATGCATATATATAATTGTAAATGTTATTGTATATTATGTGTGACAACTTTAGATACACAGCTGATATCACTAACGTGGGAAATTATATTACATGTCTGCAGTACTTTCAGAAGCAACATAAACTGATGTCTATGTATGTATAAGAAATTAATTAACTTTTGATTTGTCATGGTCTCTAAACTCTAGAAAGACAAATACTATCCAAAAGGGGAATTTATTGATCCTTTGATTGGGCACAACCCTAACTATACAGGGAGAAGTATATGGAGTTCATGGGTGTTGCTAAGAGAGCGCTATAGATGGTGAATTGGGAGCGGGGAAAAGGTACAGATGTGGCAGGACTTATGGTTATCTGATGGAGGGGCGTTAATGCCTCGGGCGCAACATGAGCCCCATCAAGTAGAAATGCGGGTGAGCAAACTGATGGTATTGGGTAGTAAGAGGTGGAACGTAGCACTGTTGCGGGAGATAACGGAACTAAAGAGTATGACAGAAGTTGAGAGAGCTCCGCTTTTAAATTCCATGATAGATAATAAGGTCATATGGAGGCTGCCAAAACTGGACAATACACGAAAATAACTGCTTACCATCTCTAGATAGAGAGACGCATCGATATTGAACATTTAAGAGTGGAAGGTGATTGGAAAATGATATAGAAGTTACGATTACCACCAAGGGTTAAAAATCTTCTTTGGAGGGCCTATAGGGACCGTGTCCCTGTCCACACAAGGATCTAAACAGAGGGGGTGCAATGCCTGAGTGGATGCCTCTTTTATGACAATGGGTTAGATAATTGCTGAATTATTTCATTGGCTGCACCTTAAGCATCCAATGTTGGGAGGAAGTGGTGTTATGCAAATATATTGAGCCTCTGGTGCAATCTGTGGAGAGGTTAGGGAGATATTATTCAAAGTCGCAAGCAACTTAGTTGAGACGGGGAGAGTTTACTGGCGACGATGCTTTGGAGCCTTTGGCGAAGATGCAATCAGAAATTTTGGGAGGCAATGTAAAAGTGGCTATCTTAGGTCATTTTCTGGGCCACATCTCTTCTAGAGGATCGTACTCAAGCCAATGCACAAAGGCAAAAGGGGAATCAGAGTTTTCCCATCACTAATCAAGTAACTTGGTGCAAACTCCCATGCGGGGTCACAGAATGTAGCATTAATACCCCATTCTCGAAACAATGTAACTAAGTGGGGATATGAATTAGTCTAAGAGATGATCAAGGAAGATTCGTACAACCTAAAACTCTTTTCTTCAAGCTTGAAATGCAGGTCTGTGAGGGAAAAGAACTGGGCCTCCTCGATGCAGGCATTTGGGTGCATGAACTTTGTTTTGTGCATGTTATTTTTTAGATGGACTCACATCTAGTGGTTGAAAGTGTGTTGAACCCTTGGGAGGACATTTCAAAATTTGGGGTAATAATTAAGGAGTTTAGGTGTTTCCTTTTCTTTGAATCATAAGACTTTTTTGTTACGTTTGCTCGAAGGCAATTGTAGTTGCTCAGGCCTTAGCTAGGGTGGCTACATGTTGTTGCTTATAGTTGGATGTTGAGGCTTAGGAGGACGGAGCATCGGTGGGGACATGGAGGAGGATGCATTTGTAGATGCTGGAGGAAATACTTAGGATTGAGTGTAGATTTTATTTTTGTTTTGTTTTATTTAGGACTTGGTTTTGTAATTTTTATTTGGATGTTTCAGACTTTTAGTATGGATTTTATTTTATTATGATTACTTACCTTTCTATGTGATGTTGCTTAATGGTTGTTGATTACAAGGTTGTTAAAACTAGACTGGCATTGAACCGAACAAGGCATCGATTCAAGGTTCGAGGATTCGATCGGGGTTAAACTGAGGTCAGACCGGAAATAAATTGAATAATATTTTTAATATAATATTTTAGGTAATAATAAATAAAAAATAACATAATATTCATAACTTCACAGTATTAAAAATTAAAGTTCATTTGAAATGTTATAAGTGAACATGTAACATGTAAAATTACATATTATACCAATGCAAATTTGTCATAATAACATTTTAATATTAAATAATAGCAAATATTACAACGTAGGTACTCTGATAATAATATTAATGTACAAATTTATTTTAAATTTTTTTATAGTATTTGATTTAATCTATTAATGTCCAAAAAAATGGATAAAAAACATCTCATGTGCCAAAACCAATGCCATTTACCATCTTTTTTAAAAAAATTGGATTTTGATCGAATAGCCGGTTCTCAATTTTTACCCAGTTTTTCGGATCAATCCCTGGTTTCATGCATGTGTTAGTGTTTCAGAGCAATGTTATTAAACTCGGCTCGGACCGGCCGGTCCGACCGGGAACCAGTGATGTGACCAGTTTGAGCCAATAGTTCGATCGGTTATGCCATAAACCCGGTTTGAACCAGCCGGTTTTTACTGAAAACTGTGACTCGGTGCAACCCGGACCGGGTCTTGTAGTCCCCCATAATTATACCTAAAATACATTAAAAATGCCTTCATCCAGGCTCGAACACTGTCACTGAGGATACAACGCATCTGCCTTCACCATTGAGTCGTTGGAGCTGTTGTTTAAATTGTATCAAGTGAAATATATAAAGTATTCTTATAATTGATTGCAAGATTAAACGTAACAATAAAATTATGTGTATAATATTAAAGTAATCAATTATTTCCTAATATTACACATTATGAAAGATATGTGCATAATATAATTTTTTTGTATTTAGTTTAAATTTAATCATAATAAAATTGTAAAATTTTTGATATATTATTAAAAATAGGGAGAAAAAGTAAAAAATAGTTGGGAAAAAAGGAAACAGGTGAGTTTGGGCCAATCTTGAGTGATAAACATTATATATATAGTATGATTTTTTTTTTGTCGAGATTTTTAAGGTAATGTATGATTTTTTTATAGTTTTTTGAAGTATGAAATTTATATATGCCATAATTTTTTTGTATTTTTTAATGGTGACTGGGTAATGCGGTTCAACTAGTGACCCACCGGTCCAACCAGTGACCCACTGACCCAGTTCCCTAACCGGGTCGATGACCGGTCTGAGTTTAATAACACTATTTCAGAGTATATAAGTTGAGTTCATTTACCTCCTATGAAGTCTTTAATGTGCCTTCTTTTGAAAATCACGATTCTCACTTGCACATCTTAAATTCTTAAATGATATTCTATGAGCATGACATGTTTCTTGTTGGACCTTTCACACACACTGGGTTTTTGGCATTATAACATTTAGGAAGGACTATTAAAATCTCTAATAAAATTTAAATAGGTCCCTTGGTGACACTCACCACACTTGGTTACTGGAGAAATGTCTGTGTTGGAGCAATAAAATAATTATTTATATAAAAAAGAAGGGAAGTAAGAAAAAAAATACTTAAAAAAAGGGGAAAATGAGGGGGAAAAATAAGTTTAAAAGATAGCTCAACATCCCTTTGAGGTCATAGGTTACTAGAGAAATACTTATAATATCCTTTTGAAACTAAATGACTACTGAAAAAATTTAGGAACTCCTTTGAGATCAAGTGTGACAAGTATAAAAATACATTTGAGTGGAAAATCCATGTGAGATTAGTTCTATGTTGGGTACATAAGCTTCAAAGAAGAAAGAAAAGAATTCTAATAAGTGTTTGACTCAGTGTTTGATGTCTTAAGGGCAGTTTGATGTCTTAATTTGTGAAAAATGTGTCATTGGATATCAATGTGTAACTTTGTGGATTGTGTAGTTGAGTTGATGAATTTTCATTTGATGCCATTAGTTTTGTCATGTTTTCTTGTATGGTTTACTTGATGACAGGCAAACACTTAAGTATGAGGGTGTGATGAATCTTGATTTGTATATAATTCTAGATTAGTTTTTACTTTGTTTTTCTATTTTTTTATTTTAATTAGTAATTTTGTAGGATTAATTTTATTTTATTTTTATAGAATTATTTTTGTTCCGACCTCAAGTCCCGACATTATTTTCCGAGGTATTATCCACTTTGGGCTACATGTGATGTGGGCCCTCATGGTTTTGTCCTTAAAATACGCATTGGTGTGTTAAGGCATATGGGTGTTTATAAACACCCTTTGGCCTTGATTCCCAAGCAATGTGGGACTTTTGGTGTATCCAAAACAGTAGCTCCCCAGTTAAGGCCAAGGGGCTAAAGGGTCGTGGGCCCCTACCTGGCTCGCCATTGTTCCGACCTCAAGTCTTGACATCGTTTTCCGAGATATTATCTACGAACGTGAATACAAGAAGGGGGTTGAATTGTGTTGAAAACTTTTCTCAAACTAAGTTAAAAACACTTTGTTTTGAAAACTGTTTGTTATCGGATGCTGAAAGTGAGCTGGACACTGAAAGAAGTTTATGAAAACTTGTTTTTCTTTGCAAGACAAAAGTAAGTGTAAAGCAGTAAAGCAAGAGACACAGAGATTTATATTAGTTCACCACCAAACTGGTAGCTACGTCTAGTCCCTTCGTTCCTAAAATATTTTCACTATAATCAACCTGATTACAATTTCCTTAAGAGTATTCTACTGTCACAAACTTGACAATACTCTTAACTTCACTACAACAAAAAAAGGAAATAAATAGCGCTTATTTTTACCTTAAATAGCGCTTAAAGGCGCTACATATTCGGCCGCTACTGATTGTGTTTTAAAAAAGTAGCATTTTTACAGCGCTATTTAAAATCGAGAATAAATAGCGCTTCTTTCAGAAGCGCTACTTATTGCATGGGAATAAGTAGCGCTTTCTAAAGGAAGCGCTACTTATTCCATGGTAATAAATAGCGCTTACTTAAGGAAGCGCTATTTATTCTCACTTTTAGGGTGGGAATAAGTAGCACTTCCTCAAGGAAGCACTATTAATTCCCAAATTTTTTTTACGTTTTTCTATCAGCATATACATAAAGAATGCATTCCCTGCATTTTGTCATACGTACCAAACAACCAAATTTTTGCTGCATATTGTCATACAGAATGCATTCCAGGTCACTGCAATTGCCATTCAATTCTTATTAATAACAATTGGCATTACTAATTATACACAAAACCAGACTTATCATAGGACACAGAATGAAGTCATGCATAGAAAGAAAGAAGGATTTGAGAAATGCCAAGCACCTAGGGAATTCTTGCTGCAATATACAGAACACACAAATGTACACACAAATTTCTTCATAAGAACAGAACATACATTTAAGTCACTTGAATTTTTCTTGCTGCAACATACAGAACACACAAATGCACACAAAATTTCTTTACAAGATGCATCAATATGTTTGAAAAATTGATAACAGGGGAAACATTAAATGAATAACCATTGTTCCAAAATTTTATATCAGCTTACCATTGACCCAACTTCAATAAATAATTAGTGTTCGTCCCAAGTTACACAAAACTAATAGGAAAAATTACAAATTAGAAAATTGTAAAAATGATGCTTCTGTTCTTCCATTCAGTAGCTATCCCATAGCTATGTTCTAACCTTTATCTCATCTTCAACAAATCTGTTAACACAACAAAACAAAGGAAGTTAGAATAAAAAAGAGAGGTGGCAGAAACTTGGGTAAAAGAACGCAGGAGCATCAACAGGAAGTAGAGCAGAAGTTAGGAAGGGGTAAATTAAGGAAGAAGATAAAAATGGAGAAAAAAGAGAAGGCTACTTCCCCTTCGCCATCGTACCAGCGTTCGCCGCATATGTGCACGGCCCTTTCTATTCCGTTGTTCTTCTCTCCCCGGTGCGGCTAAGGGTGGTCACCACCACTCCATCTTACTCTCTGTTTCCTCACTCTATCATCGCTCAAAACCCTAGATATAGCAGAGATCGAGAAAGAGAGAGATGTGGAAGAAGCGCAGGCTTGCAATGCGGTTAGGTTATCTATGAAGGAAGCCAAACCAATAAGAACATCAAAAATTTAAGATTCATTACTTTAGGAAGAGAAGAGGTTTGATTACAAGAACTTACCAAGGGAGAAGAGCAAGAAGGAGAGGCGACCTGACACCGTGGACGACCATGGTAGGCGGTGGATCCAGTGGGGGCGCAGTTCTATCTCGCGACTGGGAGGCCGAGGCTATTGAGAGAAAAGGATGCATACCATCGAAGCGTTCCTCAAAGAAGACTTTGGCGGAAGCGATCACCAAAAGGGAGAGAAGAACGAGAGATCAAAGGTTAGGGCATCGCACCCTGAGCACCATTGCTATCAAATTCGGAGATAGAAAGAGAATAAGAGGGCAAGAGATGTTTAGAGAGAGAGAGAGAGCGAGAAAGAGGGGCGAGGCAGCGATGGAAAAGATGGAATTTTGTTGAATAAATTAATTTTAGGTCTCAAGAATAAGTAGCGCTTACGTAGGAAGCGCTACTTTAGGTATACAATAAGTAGCGCTTCCAGCTAAAAGTGCTACTTATTGATACTGCCTAAAGTAGCGCTTCTTACAGGAAGCGCTACTTATTCTTGTTACACAACCATAAATAGCGCTTGGTGTGAGAAGCGCTACTTATTCCTATATCCTTCAATAGCACTTCTTTAATGAAGCGCTAGTAAAAGCATTCTACCTAATTTTAAGTAGCACTTCAATAGTTAAGCGCTATTTAAAGTGGCGCCATCTTTTAACTAATTTGTTGTAGTGCTTCTCAAAACAAATCAGTACGATCGAGCTTTTGAGGAATCAAGCCTATAACTAGGCAATACCACTTTCACAAAGTAGTTTTGAATACAATTAAATAACTCTTACAGAGAGGATGAAAAACTTAAGCTCAAAACAATAGCTTTCTAAAAGAAAGAATATAAGACGCTGAAGTTCAATTCTTAGTTCTCAGAAACTTGGCACAGAAACTTGGTTGTTCACTTGAGAATAGCTTTCGTAGTATATAGTTTCTAGCAACCTTCTTCAATGAAGACCTTGAGGTATTTATAGGAGTCTTGAGAACAATACCATTGCAGATATTTTCAGCTCCAAATCATTGGGTGAGGTAATTTGAAATTACGTCATTTTCTTCCTTTTTAGAGAATATCAACACAATACTGTTTTTGTACTATTTGCTTTTCACACAATTACTTTGTATGAATTTGTCTTATTCCAAAGGTGCCATCTTTGATACCTCGTACATCAAAATGAGAGCACAAAATAAAATTCGAATTTTGTTCCAGAAAAGCTGAGGGCAGAGAGAATAAACGTGACAATCACGTGTTTCATTAAAAGATCATATGCTCGCTCGGAAATCAAAAGGACGCTTGCAGCAATTGAATATTCTACGTGTCTTAAGATTACATAACTGGGCGCTCGTTAAGAGTGCATAAGACAAGGCGCTGGAGTGAATCGGATGCAGACACTAAAGAATATAGCCCACTGATATTAGTGTCTACAAATTTAATTTCAAGTACACCCTTCTAAACATAGTCTCTTATAAAGTGATATTTAATCTCAATGTGCTTTGCTCCTAACTATTGGGCCACGTCACACTTTTTTTTCAAAATCAATCATTGGATTGAAATTTACTATCATATAGATCATCTCTGTAAATTTTAACATTAATCTATGATCATTTACTATGTCATCAAGATGCAACAAGATTAACGTTATTTGTAATTACACCGTTGACATTAATCTTGACGCTTCTTGATGACATAGCAAATGATCATAGATTAATGTTATAATTTACAGATATGATCTATATGATAGTAACTTTCAATCCAATGATTGATTTTGAAAAAAAAGTGTGACATGGCCCAATAGTTGAGAGTGTGTTCAAAGGAGTGAGGGTGTGACCCTAACATTCCTCTTTAGAAAAAAATTGCTACTACCCCCGTTTCACTTTGTTTGAGGTTTAAGATTTCGGTACATGAATTAAGAAATATAACTAAATTCAATAAAAACATTATGTAATTTCATAATATACCCTTTATCTCTTATATTAATTGCGAGAATTGAAAAAAAAAAGTTGATCAAAAAACACGTTAATAATGATCAAGTGTATAATAGGAAAAAAGTATTTAATGCTTCATTAATATTTTAAAATGACAATCAAAATGAGACAAAAATATTTTTCTAAAATGTCAAACAAAATGGGACGAAGGGAGTACTATTTATCTGTCATTTTTAAAGTTCAGTGTCACAATAATTACTTTTTTTTATCAATTACACTCTTAACTATTTATTTTGGAGAGAGAAATATGTACAAGCTATTGTTCGGCACTTCACAATAAAAAACAAAAATGAAATGAAAATGAAAAATGAAAAATAAAAAATGAAAAAAATAATAAAAAGAAAGGGGTTGCACTTCACAATGAAACCCCATATATCAACAAACCATTGTTCAGTGCCCATTTGTTGTTTGACTTAGTTGTTTTCTAAGGAGATGCACATTTGTTGTGGTCGCTTGGCGTTTTGGACGGTGACACATATGCATGTTTGACTGTATTAATTATATTTGGAAAGTTGTCCAATAAAATCGCGTGCCATAAATGCTTATTCATTCAAGTGTTGCTCCTCTGTTTGCTAAAAATAGGCCATTGACAAAATGGAACTACCATTCTCTTTCAAACTTTTCGTTCTTTTTTTGCAAGTTATTACTTATATGCCGCCGTGGTGCTTGATATCCTCGTTAGCTGTTCAAAACGATCTAAGGTTCCTTGTAAGGGGACAACTTAGATCGTTTGGATAGTTAACGAAGTAGAAGCTTCACATTGGTTTCATCGGTCTCCCTTTGGATCGTTTCAAATAGCTAAACTCTCACCTGTCCAATTTAAGTTTGGCCTTCTATGAAGGTTGTAACACCCCGATTTTTGCAAGGGTATGTATGTTCGGCTCTAACTATAGATGATATGATTGTTATTATTGTTGTTGTTGTTGTTGTTGTTATTATTATTATTATTATTATTATTATTATTATTATTATTATTATTATTATTATTATTATTATTATTTATTCATAATTGATAACATGCTTGTTTATATTCTTACTGTATTTTATAAGTATTGCATATATATTTACATGTGTACATATTTAAGTGACAATGTATTTGTCTATATTTTAGTATTATTATGTTATATTAAAAGGTGAATATACATGTATATTATATATATGTATGCAAATTAATCATATTAATTGTTCTTATAATAATGAGTAATTAATTGTATTAATATGTATTTTCTCATAATTATATTTATACCTGATCATTTACATTAATGAATGACTGAGTTATATTGATATATGATTATTGGCACATTTGTATTATATCATGGTCTGTACGATAAGAGAATATTAATATTCAATTGTGATTATATTTGTATCAATATCATATGGGAGTCCCGTAAGTACAGCTGAGATGGTAAAAGGCTGTTAGGACATTTGATTTGTCGGGGCTCAGGTTCGAACCCGTGGTACTCTTGTTTTCCATGCCCAGTGTGTGTCAGTTTCGCTGCTAGGTTTTAGAACCAAAAAAAAAATCATATGGTATTTGTATCATATAAGATAAAATGAATGATGTTATTATGTAGTTATATAGTAATCTGTGATTATATGTGCTCACTCAAATATGATCGGGTGTAATAAATGTGTGATCATATATTTATTTATATGTGTCTATATTAAATAAGAAATTTATATTCATTGTGATTGTATTTATATTAATATAAGATTTTAGATTTTAATAGGTGATTTTGTGTGTGAATGATTTTGTATATTAACTTTTTTTGAAAGGATATTTTGTGTGTATATATATATATATATAAGAAGGTTGTCGAGGAGCTATATTGGAATTTTTTTTTTGGTCCATTTATGGGCTAATTGGTATTCTTACAGTTTAATTAATAGTTTTAGAATAAAAAAAGGCTTATTTTTAATTAGTGTCTTCGTTTTTTGACTCATTTAATTAGTGTCTATAGTTGGTTTTTGTTATCATAAAAAATAAAAATGAAATTAAAGCATATAAAGTTTGTGTTGTGAGAACCAATGATTGCTTTGAATGTGGTTAAATGTATAACTACTTTTAAAGGAAGGTTATGTGGGTACAAACTGGTAATTTGCTTTGTCCATTTCTAGGTTAATTTGTAACTTGAGTTTAATTAGTAGTTTCAGAATAAAGAATTAGATTTATTTTTAATTAGTATCTTCGGTTGCTTTTTATTGTCATAAACAATAAAAATGAAATGTTTGTGGTATTTTTGGCATTTCCTTGTCAAGTGAGTGACATTGTAATTTATTTTTATCTTTTTTATTTGCTATGATGGTGTGAGTTAGTTGGCTGAGTTATTACCTTTTTATTTGCTATGATGAGGTTGGTTAGTGGGCTGAGTTATTGCTCTCTATATTTTTTTTGTCAGCTAGTAGAAATAGTAAACAACAAACACACACATGTCTAAACGACAACACCCGGGTTCGAACCCCGGTCCCGGCGTCCCCATGCCACTGAAATTGCTAAAGCAACCAGCAGTGGGAGACTTATTGCTCTTTGTATATTAACACATGTATATAAAGATGCAATAATATGTAGAAATAAAGTGATTCAATATGTAGTTGTTACGAAATAGTCACTACTTTGTGAGTAGCTTCACTTTTCATTTCCTTCACTTGCATGACCTTTTATTTTCTTGCAGAAAAATATAATTGATTTTAGTTTAACTACAGTCACCTAGCTGTATATAAGGCCAATATGACTATCTCAAACTCATCACATAATCTCTACGTCACTGCATATATTTAAAATTGCTTCCAGGGTTGTTGTGACCATATTTCTTCTTACTCTCACAATAATGGCTTGTGCATCCAAAGACGGTGGAAGTTCAATGCGGCTGCAAAGCTGAAACTATAAGGTGAGTCTACAATCTATAAGGACTCATTGTTTTAGTTGCAAGTATGCACTGGTGAGGTTATAATGTTGTTCCTTAATGGTTTAGTCGTATTTGGATCCAAGTTGTTGCATAGCCATAAGAGTTGTGGCCTATTGTTGGCCTAGCATGCTTGTTGCTTGTCTCCCCTGTGAAGAGGGTGATGATCTGTAGGATTGCTATGACGCAAAACAACATCATGCCCGCCCAACTTCTCCATCACCGACAACAACTCTTGCTCAAGTTGTAACCACGCTGCTTTTTTAATGAATAAAAAAGATAGATGTATGTATTATGTTCAACTATGAAAAAAAAGAATGAGATTTTATGCTTTATTGGCCAAATTTTGATATAAAATTTCTATAGCCTTTATGTATTCTCACCTCATTCTCATTGTATGAAAATAAAATAATAAAATTCAGTAATGAAAGCTTCTTTTTTTCTTCTATCTCTATATTTTAGTTTTTTGCAGAATTATTATTATTATTATTATTATTATTATTATTATTATTATTATTTAGAAATCCTAATGTTATTGTTGTTGTTAAGGCATTTGTCTCGAACGAAAACCATTTCGATAGCTCTGTTTATGCGTCTTAGTAGACAATCATTTTTAAATTTATTTACGCAATTAAATATATTACAAGGCATTGTTTTATCTATATTTTCAGCTTTTGTTATAGCAAAAATATTATTATTTTTGGTTTTTAAATTATATTATTATTGTCAAGCTTCAAAACATATTATTCGATCACATATGTTTATTTAAAAATACAAATACTTTATTTACAATAGTATATCAAATTAATTAAAACAAATATTTATTCTATTAGAATTACATAAATAAATAAACTTTTAAATAACATAAAACAATAAATTTATTAAATAAATATCTATTTAAAATTTAATTTCATTTAAAATTATAAAAAATAGGTTATAAGTGATAGGAATGAATTTCAAAATATTTATTCTTTTTGTTCATTTACAATTGACGTTTTAGTATTATTTATTATTAACTTCAAATGAAAATTAATTATTATTTCAAGAATATATTTTTTTACTTAATTGAAAATTAATTATAGAAATATAATATATTACATAGATAAAAATATTTGAAAATTTAATTTACCTAAAAATGTTCATTATATTTCTTGACTTATGTGATATTTTGAAACAATAAATTGGTTGTAGAAAATATTTAAAATTTTGAAAAAAATATATAATGAATAATTCTTTAAGTCTCAAAATTTTCAAAGGTGAATAAAATTGAAAATAGAAATAAGTCTGATAAGATACAAAAGATATGGATAATTATAAATTTCCTCGCTAATAGTAGACAAATTTATAAATACGTGAATAATATCAAAACATCTATTCTTGAATTGTGCATATAATATATTGACCTTGACCTTTACATTGATGATATGTTACTAATATATCGAAAGCCTAATTTTTAATCTCGTAATAAATAGTTCATATATTATTGACTTTTAAAAATATTCTTTATGTTAATTTTGTACTTTTATTACAAAATAAGACAAAAGAAATCATTGTACATGCAAGCATTTAGGTGTTATATATTTGAAATTTTGTCTTTTATCACTATACCTAAAAACATGTGGGTTCTATCTGGCTATTCAAGTACATATATTGAACAAGTAAAATAATTTTCAAAGTGGATACTAAAAATTGGTGGTGAATTATTGTTATGAAAGTGTGTTGCAATGTGTTGTAATGTTACAAATAACTTTCTGTAGTGATTTGTAAATCCTTATTTGTGATAATGATAGTCACATCTACGACACATTTTCAAATATAGTTTATAAAGAAGTGTCTAAAAAATGTAGATAGATAACCCTAAAAAAATCCTTTTATTTGCTTTATTTCGCCACATATGTAATACTTATTGATTTCTTATGATCATTCCATAACTTTAAGAAGCATTTATTAACAACTCTCTTCCGATCTTCTATAACCTACATGGTAGAACTCAAAGAAAGATTCCAGTCGATCAACATGAAAATATTGTTTCAATCTACTTCTATGTCGTATGCATTATAATACTCTATTCCAATCTACCAGAGGGCCTAAAGAATTTGGGTTCTTGATTTAATCTAAATGGGCTTTTGCTCAAGAAATTGGCATTAGTCTAATTAAGTGAATTTGAAATTCAATTGCATGAATTTGACATGTATTGGGATTATTGTATAAGAAGAGGAAACAAAGGGGATTCAAACTCTAACCAATCTTCTTTAACCTATATGGTAGAACCCAAAGAAAGATTCCAGCCGATCAACATGAAAATATTGTTTCAATCTACTTTTATGTCGTATGCATTATAGTACTCTATTCCATTAATCTACTACTTTCAAATTTCTCTTTCACAAAAGATATTCACTTTTAGGCAATGCTCTTACAAATCACCTACTATGTTTATCCTCAAGTAGAATGATTTTTATGCACAAATTTTGCCAAATTAGTTATGGTACACGTCTAAAATCCAACTTCCTATATAGAAATTGTCACTTTTGTCAAAACTAAACTAACCAATAATTGTCAAAATATATATTAAAACTCTTTAAATTTGGTCAATAATATCAACTACAAAATAATATTTTAAAAAACAAAAAACCAAGATACATAACAAACGTGTAACGCACGTTCAAATTAATATATATATATATATATATATATATATATATATATTTATGTTATATGAATACGAGAATATTTATGATTATTTATATTGTAATTATATTGCATGTGTTAATGTGTGATCTTATCTAAATAAATATAAGATTGATTATATTAGTATATTAGTGTGTCATCTCGTAACAACAACATACGATTTATTTCTCGAAATTTCGTAATAGTTATATGAAGCACCGATTAACTTAATGAACCCACACAGTTTTTCTCCTTAGTGGAAGGCACATGTTTTCTCTCAATCTGAGAGATCATTTTGATTTCATTGGAGTGCAGAGATGTTAGGCGTGACAGAGTTAAACATCAATGGCTTGTCTTTGGTTGAAAATGAAGAGAAGTGTGAGAGGCGGTTGACATGATGGCTCAAATTCAAATTGAAATTTGAAATCTGACTCAATCCCCGTTGATGGGATCACGACAAGTATCCCAGACTGTTGCAACTAATAATATCGGTTAAGTGCCAAATATCGTCACCAAGGATTGCATGTCAAATATCAACTCGGTAATTTGGTTACTATTTGGATGGGAAACAAGATATTTTAGGGTTTTGAATTGATTGAAATAATGCAAGTACAATATTTTTTGTTTTTCTTATAGAAACAAATTAACAAACATTTGGTGTGCGCAAAAAAAAGGATAGAAATGGTTAGAGTTTGAATCCCCTTTGTTTCCTCTTCTTATACAATAATCCCAATACAAGTCAAATTCATGCAATTGAAGTTCAAATTCACTTAATTAGACTAATGTCAATTTCTTGAACAAAAGCCCCTTTAGATTAAATCAAGAACCCAAATTCTTTAGGCCCTCCAACTATGCATTAAGTTTAAAAATTTATATGAACACCCAAGTATGAAGTCCTATCCCTATGATCATCATAAATATGGCAATCAACTTCATATTCCAACTCAATAACCAATTTTCCAATTGCTACTACCCCGTCTCATTTTGTATGATGTTTAATTTTTTTGGTACATGAATTAAGAAATACAATTAATATTTTAAATTCAATAAAAAATATTATGTAATTTTCTAATATACCCTTTATCTCTCATATTAGTGGTGAAATAGAATAAAAATACGTTGATAAAAAACACATTAATAATGGTCAAGGGTATAATAGGAAAAAAATGTTTAATGCTTCATTAATATTGTAAATTGACAATCAAAATGAGACAAAAATATTTTGCTAAAACGTAAAACAAAACGGGGCGGAGGGAGTACTATTTATCTATCATTTTCAAAGTTCAAGGTCACATTAACTACTGTTTTATCAATTATACTATTAACTATTTATTTTAGAGAGAGAAATATGTGTAATTAAGTAATGAAAAGTAAAAGGTATCACAAGAAAAAAACTAATAATTTTATCAAAAATATCAAAATTTAATGATTTCTTTGGTTATTGTAAAACAACCTTAAACACAATATCAAATGCAAATCTGAATCAATATTATAATTGGCATTCTGCACAATGATATCAGACACACAATTATTCTCAATTTATGATAGGCATTTTGTATAATGTTAGACACATAACTCTATCAAGCATTTTGTGTTTAAAATAATACAAAGTGAATCTAGTGACAAACACTTCTTTGCTAGAACGTCAACAGCCCGATTTGCTTCCCTGATAATATGTCTCCACCTGATATCAGCTTTGCCCACGATCATACTAGTGATTCCCAAAATGAGCTGGAACAAAGGATATCCTAAACTGAAAACATTTGAAGAGTTTGACTCAACAAACAACTTACGAAATCCTTTCCCACACGCAATACTAGCCATGATAGAAAGGAATTTGTAGAACTTGAAGTAAATATTAACATTAACATACAGGTACATTTATAATGTTAAGTACCGAAAATATTCAAACCCGACAACAAATTCACCTTTTGTTGACCAATTCTTCAAAATTTCATTATTCTCATTCTCGTGGGAATTATTTGACAAAGTACATGTAATCATATAGACAAATAGAATTTGAATCTCACGGAATCATTCACTCTTGGAGGAAGTATGTTCCATCCCCTATAAATTAATTAAGTGACATCAGAAGATAAATGTAATGGAAATTTTTTCAAACTCAAAACAAAGACAACGACAATCCAACCCAGTAATTGCTTAGATTCAATAAGGGAAAATGGGGTTTTTGTTTTGAGAAATGAACTCCAGGACACATTGCAGATAATTCAAGCATAATAAAAAAAAAAAAAATTCAATCCATAATCCCTTTACCCTCTCCTTTCTTTGTATCATTCCTTCCTGGACTCACCCACCTTTTTTTTTCCAGCCTTTTCAATACCCAGTTCCCAGAGTGATTTTTCCCTTTTTCTTTATTATCTCCGTATGCGGCTAAATGACCTCACTCAAAAAGACACTCCAACGCCAAAAATGTGGTTTTTGTTCTGATGAAGAGGATGGAAGTAGATGAGGAACTAGGAAAGATGAACACAATGGTGCCAAAAAAAGTAAAAAGAGAGGGAAAAAAAAAGAGACTCTAGGTTTAGCAAGGGTCTCCATGAAAAAAAATCGCACTTAAGCTCTAAAAACGCTACTAATAGTAAGAATTTTTTTTTTTCTTTTTTAGTTTCTTTGTGAACAAATAGTTAAGCTCCTCGATAATTTAAGAGCTATCTCTAAGAATTATTTGCCCAGCTTCTCCTTGTGAGGAAAAAAGAAATTTATAAAAAGACGAACTAAACACACCCTTGCTTCTTTCACAGGGTCATAACCATTCATAGGAGGAGGAATCATGTCAACTCACTCCAAGATGCCCATGGAACATGGTTCTCGCCACCAACTACTACAAAGATCTCTTTAAAACTACCAGTTTTTTTTGTAGGGTTCTTTTCCAGAATTGGAGGTTGATATTCTCCAAAGTTTAGATTTGGTGGTGACTGAGGAGGAAGCTCTCAGAATTATTAAGAGCATTCTTTTAAAGCACTGGGCCCTGATGGTTTCCAACCTATTTTCTTCCATAGTCAGCGGGCAACAGTTAAAGCATCCTTTTGCAAGTTGATCAAAGGAGTGTTTTTGGAGCCTTGGAGGATTAAAGAGTTAAATAATACATTTATTACCCTCATTCCAAAGATGAAGGAAGTGACAAACATGAAGCACTTTAGGCCGATAGGTCTTTGTAATATTTATTACAAGACTGTCACAAAGCTTATAGCCCACCGCATTAGAGGTTTTCTGAGAAGGTTAGTGGGTTCTACCCAATGTTCTTTGGTTCCAAAATGTCAAGCCATGATAATATTATTGTTGCCCAAGAAATCTTCCACCCGTTGAGGAAGAAAACAACGAGGAAAGGTAGGATGGCTATCAAGATAGATTTGGAAAAGGCCTATGATAGATTGAGGTAGGAATTTTTTCGAGAGACTCTTGAAGATGTTGGTTTCCCTGATATAATTATCCATTTTATTTGGTATTGCATTACTACCCCGAAAATGCAACTCATATGGAATGGTGAAGCCCTGGAAGAGTTCAATCCTTTTAGAGGAATAAGACAAGGGGATCTTATTTAACCTTAACTCTTTTTTTTAATATATTGAAAGACTTTTCCATCTATTTGAGGTAGCAGTGGGTGGTGACTTATGGAGGCCGATCCAGATAGCCTGAAGATGTCCAAAGATCTCTCACCTGGCTTTTGCTGATGATCTTATTCTCTTTGTTGATGCTGACATGGATCAAGCAAGGATCATTCAACATATTCTTCATGTTTTCTGCTCCAGTTCTAGCCAGAAGGTAAGCCAAGAAAAAACTAGAGTCTTCTTTTATAAAAATGTTGTTCCGGGGATGAAAGAAGATATTTGTGATGTGTTG
Source organism: Calophaca sinica (assembly GCA_037113605.1). NCBI lineage: Eukaryota > Viridiplantae > Streptophyta > Magnoliopsida > Fabales > Fabaceae > Calophaca > Calophaca sinica. The sequence goes on from CM073731.1 coordinate 120,419,416, forward strand.
GGGTATCAAATGATGGATGACCTTGACAAATATTTAGGTGTTCCTATTTTCCATATAAGAGTTAATAAGAGCACCTTTAAGCTTTTCATTGATAAAGTCAACCAACGTTTGAGTTCGTGGAAAGCTAAAACTCTTTTATTTGTAGGAAGAGTAACGTTAGCTAAATCGGTCATTTAAGCTATGCCCACCCATGTGATGCAATCTAGTGTTATTCCAAAAGGAGTATGTGTTGATATTGTTAAGTCTTTTCGCTCTTTCATTTAGGGGGATGATGAGAATCATAGAAGAACCCACCATCTTAATTGGGGAAAAGTATGTCAACCAAAAAAGGAAGGTGAATTGGGCTTAAGATCATCTAGAGAAGTAAATTCTGCTTTTATGATGAAGGCTGCTTGGAATATTTGTACTTTTCCAAATTCCCTTTAGTTGTCTACCATTAGGGGAAAGTATTGTTGCGGTTTGGAGGGATTTCTAAAGATAGACACGAGAAAAAAAGGGTCAAATTTTTGGAATGGCATATGTCAACATTGGGATGATGGGATCTATTTAGGAGTCATTTGAGATGGAAATTGGGAAATGGAGAGTCCATTAAATTTTGGACTGATAACTAGATTCCCAATTGTGGGCTTTTGCAAGACTACACCGCCAACCCTCCTCCCAATATTTGGATGAACCGGTCTGTAAGTGCCTTTGTTGATGCGAATGGAACTTAGAATTGTAGTTTGTTTGATCAATTGATGCCTAATATTTAGGTCACAAGATTCAGAGTTTGGCCCCCTTTTTGTGTCCAATAGCTTGAGGATAAGTATGTGTGGCAGCCCAGCTCAGATGGTCTCTTTTCTCTTCCGCCCGCCTACAAAGCTATCACTAAAGCCCAACCCAATCCCCATAAATGCCTTTTCTCTTGTTGTGGCGATGGTTTGGGCCACAAAGGGTTCGACTATTTCCCTGGAAAGCGATTCATGAGGTGTTAATGACAAATGTTGAGAAAGTGTGACATCACATGGTGAATTCCAACACTTGTGCTATCTATGGATTTCAAGATGAATCATTTTTTCATGCCATCAGGGATTGTAAACGTGTTTTTATTGGTGTGGAGCTGTTTTAAGATTTCGGGCCAAGTGAACCTTTTTTTCTGAAACAAATTGGAAGTGTTGGTTACTCACAAATCTTAGCACTCATCTTCTAAGGATGATAATGGTCCTTGGCATACGGTCTTTGGAACGGCTCTGGATATTTTTTAGCGGGCTAGGAACGACGCAATTTTTTCTCAAAAGATGTTCTCCACCTATTCTATGTATTGGAATATAAAAAAAATCAAGTGGAAGCCATTGTGTTGGCTAAGGTTATGAGCATTACTCTTAGACTGCTGAGGGCCGGTGTCTCCTCTGAGCCTTTATCTGTGTGGCACCCTACCCCTCCGGGGTTCTACACTTCTAATTGTGATGGGTCCATCTCGAAAGCTGGTGATTATGCTGGGTGGGGCAAAATTTTGCGAGATAGTAGTGGTTATTTTGTCATGGCCTTCTCTCACAAATTGGATCCTTGCTCTGTGCTTGAAGCAGAGTTGTGGGCGATTTATCGCGGTTTGAGCATAACTTGGGGGAAACGTCTCCGTACCTTGTTTGTTGAGTCGGATTCTATAGTTGTTATCAATCTGCTTGAAGACGGTTGCGATCAAGATCATCCTCTATTCCAACTCGTTTTGGGAATTTCTAACATTATCAAGGGCGATGCTGATATCAGATGGAGACATATTATTAGGGATGCTAATTAGGCTATTGATACTATTGCAAAGGAGTGTTTGTCTCTTAATTCAATTTGTATCATTGATGACTCCATTTTCGCCTTCCTCTCTTCCCTATTGTAGGCGAAAGGAGGTGGTTCTACTGGCCCTATTCGGCTTTAGTTTTGTGTTTTTGGAGCTTTGCTCCCTTTTTCTCACAAAAAAGAAGAAGCTGATTAGGTCCTCTTTATATGTTTTCTTAACAACTTATCATGTTATAGTAGGAAGAAAAATATCAGCATGTGTAATCAAATTAATTAATTAATTTATCTTTTTTTATAAGGCAAAGAATTTTATTAAGAGAGAAAATTACAACATAAAGCAGTACAAGGAATGCTGAAAGGAATGCACCATGGGAAAGCTCGGTGCTCAACAAAATAAGAGGTAGGACAACTCTGCCTTTCTCAAATGCCGAGAAATAATTTATTTATCTAATTACCACCATCTCTGTCTCTTTTTAAGTGTTCATGTTATAGAAAAAATTGGTACTACCCTTGTCTCATTTTGTTTGAGGTTTAAGGTTCCAGTACATGAATTAATAAATACAATTAATATTACAAATTTAATAAAAAACATTATGTAATTTTATAATATACCCTTTATCTCTTATATAAACCGCGAGAATTGAAAAAAAAAACAAGTTGATCAAAAAACACATTAATAATGATCAAGGGTATAATAGAAAAAAAAGTATTTAATGCTTCATTAATGTTGTAAAATGACAGTCAAAATGAAAGTATTTAATGCTTCATTAATGTTGTAAAATGACAATCAAAATGAGACAAAAATATTTTTCTAAAATGTCAAACAAAACAGGACGGAGGGAGTACTATTTATCTGTTATTTCCAAAGTTTAATGTCACATTAGCTACTTTTTTTGTCAATTATACTTTTAATTATTTATTTTAGAGAAAGAAATATGTACAAGTTATTGTTCGGCACTTCACAATAAAAAATAAAAAATGAAATGAAAATGGAAAATGAAAAATGAAAAAAATAATAAAAAGAAAGGGGTTGTACTTCACAATGAAACCCCATATTTCAACACACCATTGTTCGGTGCCCATTTGTTGCTTGACTTAGTTGTTTTCTAGGAGATACCCATTTGTTGTGGTCATTTGGCGTTTTGGACGGTGACAGACGTGCAGATTTGACTGTATTAATTATATTTGGATAGTTATCCAATAGAATCGCGCACCATAAATGCTTATTCATTCAAGCGTTGATCCTCCATTTGCTATAAATAAGCCGTTAATGAAATGAAACTGCCATTCTCATTCAACCCTCTCGTTCTTTTTTCGCAAGTTATTACTTCTATGTCATTGTGGTGCTTGGTTTCCTCGTTAGCTGTTCAAAACGATCTAAGGATCCTCATAAGGGGACAACTTAGATCGTTTGGACAGTTAACGAAGTAGAAGCTTCACATTGGTTTCATCGGTCTCTCTTTGGATCGTTTTAAACAACTAAACTCTCACCGGTCCAATTCAAGTTTGGCCTTCTATGAAGGTTGTAGTTCCTCGATTTTCACAAGGGTATGTATGTGGCGCTGTAACTATAGATGATATGACTGTTATCATCATCATCATCATATATACTTGTTGTTATTATTAATTCATAATTGATAACATTCTTATTTACGTTGTTATTGTATTTTATAAGTATCTGTGTGTGTATGTGTATATATAGACACACACATTCATACATATGTACATATTTAAGTGACAATGTACTTGTCTATATTTTAGTATTATTATGTTATATTAAAAGGGGATTATACATATATATTATATATGCATGTAAATTATTTTCATTAACTATTCTTTTAATAATGTGTAATTAATTGTATTAACATGTATTTTCTTATAATTATACTTATGTTAATGACTGATCATCTACATTAATGAATGACTAAGTTATATTGATATATAATTATTGGCATTTGTAATTATATCATGTTCTGTGTGATAAGAGAATATTAATATTCAATTGTGATTGTATTTGTATCAATATTATATGGTATTTGTATCATATAAGATCAGTCATGTTATTATATAGTTATATAGTAATCTTTGATTATATGTGCTCATTCAAATATTATAAGATCAATCATGTTATTATATAGTTATATAGTAATCTTTGATTATATGTGTTCATCCAAATATGACCGTGTGTAATAAATGTGTGATTGTCTATTTATTTATATGTGATCCATTATATGTGTCTATATTAAATAAGAAATTTATATTCATTGTGAATGTATTTAAATTAATATAAGATATTACATTTTAATAGGTGATTTTGTGTGTGAATGATTTTATATATTAACTTTTTTTGACAGGAGATTTTGTATATTAATATATTTATGTTATATGAATACGAAAATATTTATGATTATTTATATTGTAATTATATTGCATGCGTTAATGTGTGATCTTATCTAAATGAATAAAGGATTGATTATACTAGTATATAAGTGTGTGATCTCATGACAACAACATACAATTTATTTCTCGAAATTTCATAATAGTTGTATGAAGCACTGATTAACTTAATGAACCCAGCATAGTTTTTCTCCCTAGGGGAAGGCCCATGTTTTCTCTCAATCTGAGAAGATCACTTTGATTTCATTGGAGTGCGGAGATGTTAGGCATGGCAGAGTTAAACATCGATGACTTGTCTTTCGTTGAGAAAGAAGAGAAGTAATTGTGTGGGGCGATAGACATGATGAGAGGTAGACATAATGGCTCAAGTTCGAATTCAAATTCAAAATCTGATCCAATCCCTGCTGACGGGATCACGACAAGTTTTACAGATCGTTTCAAAGAATAAAATCGGTTAATTACCAGATAGCATCATCAAGGGAAAATGGGTTTTTTTTTATAGAAATGAACTCCAGGACACATTGTAGATAATTCAAGCATAATCCAAAAGAATTCATTCCATAATCCCCTTACATTCTCCTCTCTTTGTATCATTCCCTCCTGGACTCACCTTATTGCTCACCCTATCTTAGTGTTTTTTTTTTGTTTCAGCTTTTTCTATACCCACTTCCCAAAGGCATTCCAACGCTGAAAATGTGGTTCTAGTTCTGATGAAGAGGATGGAAGTAGACCGGGAACTTGGAAAGTTGAGCACAAAGATGCAGAAAAAAAAGTATAAAGAGAGGGGAAAAAAGAGACTCTGGGTTCAAGATGGGAAGGTTCAGCTACAGTAAAAACTATTGTTGGGACAATGTCTGTGATTCTTCTTTCAAGCCTTATGAGCATTGTTAACAGGGGCGGATGCAAGTGCAAGGGGTTGGGGACAATTGCCCCCATGAAAAAAAAAATTACTTGTACCTATTAAGTAATCTTTTTAATTGCCCCCAATAAAAAATAAGCTTTGCCCCTAACAATAATCAATCACCCAATCTCAATGACTTAGGCCCATTACACAATTCTACTCACCCTAAATTTTAATTCTACCTGAGGGATAGTACAGTCTTTTTTAATAATAAAAGCTTAAAATAGTCCTTTACAAAAAATACGGAGACCTATTTGATCCATCAAAAATAAAAATGACCAATTTAGTCTTCTAAAATCTCAAATATCGATCAAATTAGTCCTTAGGGGAACTAAATGTCCCTAAAAATTATCCTAAAATGTACTAATATGTCTAACATTTGAGATATTTAAGAACCAAATTGGAATTTTCATTTTATAGAGAGTACATAGATCTCCGTATTTTTTGTATTAAATTAGGTCTTTACTATTTTTCAAAAAATAGGTATTATAAGTTATAAGTGACAAAATTTTGCCCCCACCGACTAAACTTTCTGGATCCGCCACTACATAGCAACCAGAGAAAAATAAACCAACAAGATTTTCACATCCCAAAATTTAAAGCAACAAACGTTCCAAAACAGCAGCCAAAAGAATTCAGCAGGCGATACTTGAATGTTAAAAATTGAAGACTAAACAGCAGGCTAATGAATCAGGACTAAACATGCACTTACTAGTTATCCACATGAGTTAGACATTTTGGTTCATTGCTAACAAAATCCAATGTTATGAGATGCTGGTTCACTCTCTCTTGCTGTTGTTTGGACTTGAAGCTATTTCTACATTTTGAGTAGTTATTATGGAGGTTCACGGTCATCCCTTGGTGGTTTCGAACATCTCTGCCTAATACCTATGAAGTTTTGGTCAACAGTCCCCTTATGCCTGCTTCCTTTTTTAAATCTCTCGTTGATTCTTGTTAAAATTCCCATTTTTTATACTCTCTTGTCTCAAATAAAAACAAAAAAATTTTCAACTTTGATGTTCCAAAATATAAGTAAACCTCAATTAATTATACCATATTTAATGATATCATTCTTAAAATACCTTTCAATTCATTTAGATTTTATTTTCTAATAACCCCTTGTATTCCTATGAAACAAGTTTTCATGGAAGAAATTTTGAAAATTACAATTAACTTTTTGATTACACAAAGAAAATTAAATTAGATTAACTACTTTTCTTAGTTAATATGATTTTTTTTGTTGCTTATATTCGAGACCGAAAAAAGTATTCAACTAGTTATATAACCCGTGCCTTGCAGGGCTATTATATACTACCTCCGGTCCTTAGTATAAGAAGAAATTACAAAAATCACAAAGACCAAAAAAGTCTATTTAATGTTATAAAATTGAACTCTCATTCCAAATATATCCCTAATAATTTGGTGCATAGGAAAGTGTGAACTTCTAGTAAATATACATGTCTTATTAAAATAGGGGTATAAAATGTATTTTAGCAATTAATACATCTTGAAATATGTCCATTTTTTATAATTAGGACAAAACTCTAAAAATTCTCTTATAATAGCGACCGAAGGTAGTATATGTATTTAATAATACAAATATTTTATATTTTTAAATTACTTTTTTATTTGAAAATAGATATTATTAGAGGTTATCAAACATATCTCCGTAGTTGAATAACATTATCTTAGATTGAAATTACAATTAAAAAGAGAGAAGACGTATGATTGAGAGAAGGAGTTTGGACAATAAAAAGGTGAGAGAGATGCGGGAAACTTAAAATTCATTAATAATAATGGCATCAAAAGTATTAATTCAAATTCAAAATTTAAAAATTTGAAATAATATGGACGCCATTATAGAAATAATTCATTTCTTAACATATCAATTTAAATGAATAATCCGTGTCGACTCAAAATCATGATTGATATGTATTAATAATGACTGATTAAAATGACAAAAATAAAAATAAAACAAGTAGCCTTAGGTGGGAAAAGAATGTATGTGGTTTTGACATGTGACATAATCTCATATGACAACTCTCTATTTTATATAACTAGTATGTAACCCGTGCCATGCATGGGAACAATTTTATAAAACTAATTTAAAATATATTTGCTTTCAACAATGAAATCCCTAATAAATATTATGTTAACAATAATTAAATCTTAGTGATTTTATAAGGAACCTAACATACGATACTTAACAAAATTCAAATTAATCGAGTTGCATAAAACACCAACAATATGACAGTGGATACAATCAAATCAAATTAATTAAAAAATTTATCAAATTAATGAAAATAATATAATATCAATATACTTTATGGGTTAATAATACATTATACACTGATTGATAGGATTTAAAAAAATTTATAGAATTCAATTTTCTCATACTATGAATATATACACACAAATTAATGTATTTGGAATACATAGTATAACTTACTTTTACCGGAAAAATATCAAATGTATATGAAGTGTATATTAATGGAAATTGGAAATATTTGATACTATGCTATAATATGAGGTAACATAATTTAGCACTAAAAGAAATATAAGCAAAACATATCTATTTTATAAATTGTTAAATAGACAAATTACTTATTTATGTAAAATCAAATAGCTATATACCTAATGGATGGATGTTTATAGTAAATTGGATAAAATAAATTATGTGTAAAATATTATGAACATATATTTTTTGTATAAATAAACATATCATTATTTTATTTAATCCATATATATATATATATATATAATTATAGAATTGTACCAAAAATATAAAATATTTTCCATCAAAAAAAAATATAAAATATTGATTTATATAAAAAGGCATTTTATCACATTCAGTATTCTTTTTTTGGTACAAAGTTTAAAAATTATTCTTTCAATTATTCAAATATATTTATATATTTATTAAATACATATAAATTTGTAAAAAAGTAATATCTTATATTTAAATTTAAATCATCAAATAAATAGCATATATGGTTACGGATGTTCACAACACATTATTATGATTTGTTTACATTTCATATTTATAATATATATTTATAATTCAATATATAAGATGATAGTATATCAATATTTGATATAATTAAAAACATAATAATAATAAATTATGTAAAATACGATTCCCTCGACAACATATAGTTCAAGGTTCATAATTAGTTTTTTTTTTTTTAGCAAGAGTGAACTCGACCAGCGCAAGAAATCCCAGAAGCAACGAAGTAGAGACGTAGCGGAGCAGCGACGCATCGGACGAACGACAAAAGCTAGGCGGCGACGTAGGAGGTTAGATTTTTAGATCTTTCAGAACTCCATCTTCTGCATAATCTATTGCATGTTATTATTAACACCAGAAATCAATTAGAGGTCTAATCTTTTTTCGGAATCACAACAAATTACACCTTTTTCATGTATGTCACATCGATTTCCACCATGTTTTGTATATGCGACCTTTTTTATGCGATCTTGTATTTCACATCGATTATCCACTCTGTTTAGCCGAAACCGAACTCGAGCGGCGTGACAAAATATAAAATGAGCTAGACTGCCTCGAAACGAAGACTCGGCACATTGGACAACTACAGTGAAATGCGGAAAATTAAAACCACGAAAATGCCATTACCAACTATTTGTTATTTGAACAGATAGCAACAATCATCTCGTCTTGGAAAAGTCATCGTTTTCTCAATAATGCCTTTGTCATTTGATCCAATAGCGTTTCGTTAGATAGGAAGGAATTTGATAAATATTAATAATAACTCTCGGATATATAGAGTATTAGAAGGAAAAAATCCATTCAATAATGAACTATGGGTTCTAAGCCATCTTTGGTCCAAAACACTACAAGAAAACACGGGATTACCAACGGCCTAAAGCCGTCGGTAATACATAAAAGCCGTCGGTAATCCAGTTTTACCGACGGATAACCGACGGCCAAAAACCCGTCGGAAATATGGTCGTCGCAAAGGATTACCGACAGACTGTTCTTTACCGTCGGTAATACCGACGGCTACACCCGTCGGAAAATGATGGTGGATTCCGACGGGCAAAGCCTTCGTTAAATTTCCGACGGTGTTGACCGTCGGTAAATCTGAAAAGTTTCCGACGGCTTAGGCCGTCGGTAATCAGAATGTTTTTTTTCAGAAAAATAAATTGATTAATAAAATATTTACTTTAATTAATTTTATTAATAAAATAAAAAAAATTATTAATTAATAACCAAATTAATTTGATTCTTTAATTAATTAATTAATTAATTAATTTAATTATTTATTTGTTTAATTATAAAAATAATTTATTCTCATATTAAAAAATATTTATTTATTAATTTAATTAAATATTACTTGTAATTTAATTTAATTTAATTATTAATTGATTTCCATATATAAAAATGTGATAACGTAAACTAAAAAGTAAATTAAAAAAAGAAAACATAATAAATAAAAAAATTTGACGAATAAAAATCAGTAACTAAAATAATATCCGAAACGGAAAAAAAATGATATCCAAAAATATGAAAAAATATAAGTACAAACAGAACTAATAGTCCTGGTACTCCTGATCATGATCGAGATGCTCTACGTCATCTACATCATCGACATGACCATCAGTACGCGGAGGCGGAGGCGGAGTCGATGGAGTAGGCTGCTGGCGAGCTAGCATCTGGTACATCTGCTCCTGGCGCTGCAGCACCTGAGTCAAAACCTGCTGCTGCTGGGCCACGGTGCGCTTCAACTCGGCTATCTCCTGGTCATCCGCGGCAGAGCGACCAGTGGCAGCACTACTACTCGACGACGCTCCAACGTGTAGGCGGCGGGCCCCTTTTTTGTAGTTGCTGGCAAGGTCGCCAGCACCATATAGGCGACCCTTCTTCTTTCCGCCCAAACCCTCAGCGGTGTAGATAGATCGTCAGGGCTCTGAGATGGAGAACATGATGAGCTCTGAGATCTAAGCTGAGACATCCTTGCCTCAAACTCCTCCTGTTAAACAAACAAATAAGTCAAGTCTTTTTTTTTAACAAAACAATATAAACATTATTAAAAAAATATTTATTATATTTTATAATTACCTGAGTCCGCCTCGAACGGTCATCAACGAAATCACTAGTACTCCTCTTCATATGAGTTGCAAGATGGAGCTCGTGCAACTGAACTTCTCTCCCTAACCTCTTCGACTGTGATTGTATTAATAAAAAAACTTAAATAAAGAATAATAATAATAATAATAATAATAATAATAATAATAATAAAATAACAACAATTTTATAACACGTGCAGGTCTAGCTGCGTCTTTGCTTTGTGAGAACCTCCAGCAGTGCAAGCCGCCACCCTTCTCGTGAGGCCCTATTCTTCTTGGCCTTGGTCGCCTGGAACTCGTGGGTGTTCCGGCGCTACCACCGCAGAGCTCATCCCTATCCAACTGGGCTGGCGATCCCTGATGCGGGCATCTCGAAGCATGTCAGAAAGGCGTTGGGAGGCCTTCATATGAAAATTCTTCTCCATCAGCTCCTCATCTTTTTCCTCCCAAGCAACCCTCGTCTGTATCAATATAAGACATTATTAAACATAATTGAAATTTACGAAAATAAAATAATATGCAATAAAATAAAAATTGCAGCTTACTCTGAAAGAATTAAACATATGGTCCCGCTCAATATCCTTGGCGTCCCAGGTGGGCCAAAACTCCTGGTAATTCTCCTCAATTGTTGCTGTGATAGCTAACGCAGCTGGCTTTGAGGGAAGAAACCTGAACAATAAAAACATGTTAAATAAAAAAATATATATATACATGTAAATTATTAATAACTCGAAAAAATTGCAAATACTTACCCTTTACCAGATGGCCTGATAACAACTCGGCCATCATACAGCATCTCAAGAGTCTCAGGCTCCTGCCCCTCCCCCTGCTCAAGAACCTCCTCCTGCTCCTCCCCGTCCTGCCCAACATCAGTGTGATCAGCTGTATGGCCCGTACTATAATCATGGTCGGACTGATGAGCATCGGCCACCGGATCAGGCACAACATGGGAACTCGAAGCGCCATGTGGCTGCTGGAACCCTGGGGTGGGGATCATGTCAATGTGAGGCAAAGGTGCCGAACGTGCCCGAGTCTGTGTAGCTGGTGTCGAATGTGCCTGAGTCTGTGTAGGTGGTGCAGAAGGCTGTCTAGGTGCAGGAGGTGTATCAGGCTGTCTCGGCGTAGATGTACTAGGACGACGTGTAGATGACAACGTCGAAAACCCAGTAGGGTCGCGCCTAATGATGGTCGGCCTCTGACGACGAGGGGGGTCGAGGGCGATGCCCTTCCCCTTCCACACTACAAGAAATAGCGGGATTACCGACGGCCAAAAGCCGTCGGTAATCCACAAATACCGTCGGTAATAAAAAAATTCCGACGGATTACCGACGGCCTAATGTCCGTCTGTAAACTGCGCGTCGCAAATACGTACCGACGACTTTCACCCGTCGGTAAATTTTTGACGGTTTTCTCCGACGGTTTTAACCCGTCGATAATTCCGATGACATTTCCGACGGCTTTTACCCGTCGGTAAGTTTCCGACGGTTTTAACCCGTCGGTAATTCCGATGACATTTCCGACGGCCATGACCGTCGGTAAATCCGAACTTTAAATTTTTTTTGAAAATTGTTTAATTTTTTATTAAAAAATTATTTACTTTTTTAAATTATTTAATTTTAATTTCTGTAATCAATTTAATTTATTTATCCATTTCATTAACGATTACTAGTTATCTCATTTAATAATTAATTTCTTCCTGTATTTAAAAATGTAATGCGATAACATAACTATAAAACAAATTAAAAAAAAGAAACGTAACAAATAAATAAAAAAATTCGATTTAACAAACAAGTAATAAAAAATATATCCGAAAATATAAAAATAAAAATTATTTACTTTTTAAATTATTTAATTTTAATTTCTGTAATCAATTTAATTTATTTATCCATTTAATTAACGATTACTAGTTATCACATTTAATAATTAATTTCTTCTGTATTTAAAAATGTAATGCGATAACATAACTATAAAACAAATTAAAAAAGAAACGTAACAAATAAATAAAAAATTCGATTTAACAAAACAAAGAATAAAAATATCCGAAAATATAAAAAATATCGATACAAACATAACTAATAGTCACGATAATCATGATCATGATCACTATCTACATCATCGACATGATCACCCGATTATGAGGCGAGGCGAGGCGGTGGAGGAGGCGGTGGCGAGCTAGCAAATGGTACAGATCCTCCTGCCGCCGCAAAGACTGAGCCAACATGGCGGCCGTCGGCGGGCCTCCTCTGCTGGGCGGTCGCGATCCGCCGCCGCTCGCCGCTAATCGCCGCCGCTCGGCCATGGCCCGCTTCAACTTCGCTATCTCCCGCTCATCCATGGCAAAGACGATCGGCCGGGCGACTCTCCAGCCAGAGGCAAGAGTTCTTTCTTGTAGTTGGGCAAGGTCGCCAAGACCGTGATAGGCGACCCTTCTTCTTGCCGCCAACAACATACGCCAAACCATCGCGACGCACTGGATCCTTCGGGCTCGAGGCGGGGAACATGAGGATGTCCGAGATCTAACCCGAGACATCCTCGCCTCAAACTCCTCTGTCAAACATAAACAAATTAGTCAATTTTTATTGTAATAAAACAATATAAACATTGTTAAAAAACTATTCATTATGTTTTATAATTACCTGGGTCCGCTTAGACCGCTCATCGACAAACTCACCTGCATTTCTCCTAATATGAATTGCACGATGGAGCTTGTGCAACTGAACCTCCCTTTGCAACTGAGACTGTAATTATTTAATAAAAAAAGCTTAACTAAATAATAATAATAATAATAATAATAATAATAATAATAATAATAATAATAATAATAATAATAATATAAAAAATACAAGTTGAGTGCGTCTTTGTGATCGACCGAACCTCCAAAGATGCAAGCTCCCACCCTTTTCAGAGGCTCTATTCTTCTTCGCCTTCTCGCTTACCGCCTTGAACTCAGGGGAGTTCCAGTGCGCTTGTAGCTGCTGCCAGATCTCATCTCCTATCCAAGTGGGCTGCCCATTGAGGCGGGCATCTCTAAGCATATCAGATAGGCGGTGGGAAGCCTTCATATGGAAGTTCTTCTTGATCTGCTCCTCCTGCTCTTCCTTCCAAGAAACCCTCTCCTGTATGAATATAATACGTTATTAAAAATAATTGAGATTCATGAAATAAAAAAATAATACGCAACAAAATAATCTGATAAACAACTTACTCTGAAAGAATTGAACATGTGCCTCCGCTCAGCCACCGTCAGCGTCCCCCAGGTGGGCCAATAGGTGTGGTAATTTTGCTCAATTACGTCCGTGATAGCCTTCGCAGCTGGCTTTGACGAAAGGAACCTAAACAATAACAACATACCAAACAAGTTAAAAATATATAGGTTAAACTGTAATTTTTGTCCCTTATCCTTTTTTTTTAGTTTTCATTTAAGTCCATTAAGTTATAAAAATTACTTCAATTTCGTTCTTTCTTTTTAATTATTCTTTTTTTGTCTTAGATGAAATACCATCTTACACGTGGCAGTTTGTTTTATTTTATTTTATTTTTCTGCCACGTGTCAGATGGTGATTCGTCTAAGAAAATATGAATAAATAAATAGAAAAGACGAAATTGATGTGATTTTTGAAGTTTAAGGGACTTAAATGAAAACTAAAAAAAGATAAGGGACGAAATTGAAAACTAAAAAAAAGATAATGGACAAAAATGTGTATTCAACCTACATACTCACCCTCTACCAGCTGGCCTGATAGCAACTCGGCCATCATGCAGCATCTGAATATCATCAACGACCTCCTGCTCATCCTGCTGCTGTTCAACCTCCTCGTCCCTCGAACCCCGGCCGATCGGTGCCTGGCCCACACTATACTCTGATCGGACACATGAGTGTCGCACCGTCTCAAACACAAAATGAGAGGAAGAAGCGGCAAGTGTCTGCTGGAACCCTGGGGTGGGCATCCTGTAAATGGGTGTCGATCACGAGAAGGTCCCGCATCTTTGTGTAGGTGCCCAATGTGACGTAGGCTGCGTAGGGGGCGAACTTTTGGAGCCTTGTGTAGGCGTAGATGTATGCGGATTTGTGTGGATGACAACATCGCATAGCCAAAGACCATCAATCCTAATAATGCTCGGCCTCCGACGCAGGGGGGTCGGCAAATGATGCCCTTCCTTCCGCTGACCACTACCGGGTGGTGGGGGGTCGAACTGAACCTCCCGATGCCATATATGTCTATAGAGCAATTCAATAATACTTGATCATGAAATATTATATTTAAACATAACAATATTAAAAATGAATTCCAAAAATAAACAAGTTATATGAAAATAATCGACAAAATAAAATATGTTGTTAGACATTAAATTCTCTAATTGTAAAAAGTTAAACAAATTTATTCTGCGCATTTTGCCCACTCGCTGCAAGATCGTCTTCAGATCTTGATGGTTCTGCCACTTCTTCATTTAATTCCTCATCTCCATTTACATCTTCATATGTGATTGGATCGTCACGTAGTCGAGAAATGGGTTCATCTTCGTTTACTACGTTGACATGAGACATCTCATCCACTTGATAAGCCACTTCTTCCTGTGGATCATCTGCTTCAATGCGACCCCTTGGTTTTGTCTTTATTGCAACACACCAACCTTGTTTGTCCCTTCGAGTTGACGGATAAGGGACATAATACACCTGTCTTACATGTTGTGCTATGATAAACGGATCAAACATTTGGTATCTTCTGCTCATGCATATGTCAACAGTATTATATTTGCGATCCATTCTTGTGCCTCTACTTGACGGATCAAACCAATTACAATAAAATAGCACTATTCTTTTAGTATAGTCTAAAGTATTGTACGCCAGCTCATATATATGTTGAATCACGCCATAGAAGTCGTCTTCACCTCCCTCTGTGGCACCTTTTACATAAACTCCGTTAATCGCTTTTTTCCCCTCTGTTTTTGACTGAGTTTGAAATTTGTAACCGTTTACGAAATACGTGTGCCATTCTTTTACACGTGATTTAGGACCATGAGATAAATTTCTCAAGTGTTCGATTATGGGCGATTCTGACTCGCTATACACCTGTGTATACACATGCACAAGTGATTTAGGGTTCCTTTTGCAAACAATCTTTTGTATTTTCAAACAACAAATAGTTGAAATAGGACTAAAAATACATACCTGGCTCCTAAACCACGTTGGGAAATATTCATGAATATAGGCAGAAGAGTCTTGTTCGCTTGTGGGCTTAGTTAACAAGAATGCCCTGAACAAGTCATTATCAAACAAATGATCATGAATAGGTGTGGACTAAATAAATTGAAAGTGGTCAAAAGTATACATACGTAAGATATGGTGATACTTCGGCACAGTTGATCAACACGTGAACGTGTGCTGACTTCCAATCTTCTCCCGTTAACCAGGACTTCAGCTCCTTTCCAGCATGACGACCGGGAAGGCAAAACACTGATAAGGCCAGCGGGTGCCTTTCACTTTCAATTTCTATTTCATTCCTATTATTTGTTGGTGTCAGCATGAAGTTCGTAAAATAATGGGAACAGAAATGAATTGTCTCACGGTATAAGTAAGTTGCACAAATAGATCCTTCAACCCTGGCCTTATTTTTCACCGACCGTTTTGAGTCACCCATAAATCTATAGAATAACCAGGTTGGTGATCAACATTTCAACATTTAACCCGGGGCAGTGAATAATTATGTTAAAGAATATTTGATTATATTCCCTTTCGAATGGATCCATCCATCTGTATTGAACCGGTCCACCGAGCGTAGCTTCATGTGCAAGATGAACTGGGAGATGTTCCATAGAGTCAAAGACACCAGGGGAAATATTCTCTCCAACTTACAAAGAATGACTGGTATGTTCTGCTCCATCTTGATAAGATCATCATCTCTCAATGTTACGGAACACAAATCTTTAAAAAATTGGCTGAGTTCTGTAAGTGGATTTAAAATATTTGACGGCAGGGAACTAAATGCAATAGGAAGTAAACACTCCATGAATACATGACAATCATGGCTTTTCATCCCAATCATTGTTCCTTTGTTCACATCAGCACATCTTGCCAAATTAGAAGAATAACCGTCTGGCATTCGAAGTTCTTTTATCCACCGACAGACTGACCTAGCTTCCTCAACAGTTAAAGAGTAACAGGCTTTGGGTTTCAAACCAAGTGATCAATCCCATCGTAAAAAGATTGTTTCAAACCCCCTCTTCCCGGATACAACCTATCGTACATCCAACTACGATTCGAAGGAAAAAATTCCATCTTCTGCATGTCAAAAAAAAATGACAATTTCAGCAGCACGACATTCTTACAACCTCTCTCTTTCTTTAAATGGTATGACCCTATCCCATTCTAGGAAAAACTTTTTCAGAACTCGTATAATAGTCATTCCATAATTCTCATATCTTATACTTGACAAAATTTCGGCAGCATTTTCCATTGGTCTCTGAGTACACAAAATGATCGCAGTTAGGAACAAGGCAATCAAGTATGCACCCAGAGAACAAAAGGAAATGAATCTAACCAAAATTTCATCAAATATCAAGATACGAGAATCAAGCAACAACTATTATACAAGTAAAGAAAAAGTTTTTTCCCAAACTGTCCGACTTGGACAATTCAAGGTTCAATATACAATGAACACGTGGTATCTAAAAGAGTACACGCACTCAATAATATATTGAACCTCAAACGGGAAGCTAAGGCTTTTCTCCGATACTAATAACAACAATCAAACATCCATTTCATCAATAATTAAAAAGTAACATGTTGAAAGTTGACATCCTCTTAAAGGATAGAATTAAACAAGCAGAAGTGGCAAGGGAAACATAAATCCTTTTAACAATTTTTGTTTTCATAGTGGTTTGGCTTGGTATATGCCATGCAATTAGAGCTCCTATATGGCGACATCTACCATACATCCTAATCCATTAATTGACCAAAAACAATCATTTTCTGCTTCTCAGCTTAAAAACTAGCCTAGCACCGTAATCTACTACATTAACCAAGGCAGTTGATGGTATCTCTAAACAACATAAAATTGGTTACTTTATTATTTTAAAAAAATAAGATCATCACATAATTAAATTCATCAAATATAGGATTTTAATAGTTTATAATTAGTGTACGATACGATTAATTTGGGAATCAATTTCCTCGATGTAATTCATGTCTTTGTGTAAAATATGTCTTTCATATGTTAAATTTTTAGTTTAATAAACGTTGTTTGTATTTACTGATAGTATATAGTTATAATCTGTAAATATTTTGGAGATTAATATGGTTACTATCTCAATATAAATTGGTTTCTATAAGTATAGCGAGACGTAGCATGAACATAGGATCGAGATTCACTTATCAAATTGAGTTTATGTGTTGCTTGCTAAATGAATAATCTACATGCTACCTTACTCTAACATAAAATATACATCAAACAAAATTCCCTCTGTGGAGAGAACTATACATCACTTCAACATAAAACATCCTTTGTTAGCCAAAACACACATCACCTCAAAATTCTCTCTCTGGAGAGAACTATGAAGCAAATCAAATAAATATGTCGGGTTGGGGGTCAACACGCAACCCTTTTCCACCCAATGAGTCAACCGACATTTCGTTAGAGTGCATACCTAATTCTCATAACAAGAGAGTGTCCACGTCCTTCGATGTGAGTGGCAGTCTCGGAGCAATGTCGTGGCCTCGAACTAAAAATACAGAAAAAACATAGAAAATTTTAACTAACAAGCTACCAAATAGCAATCAACAAAAATGAGCAGGATGCCAACCAAACAACAATCATGTTATAAAATAATTCCAAATAAACCCCAAGTAAGCTTTTTGGCTTTCACTATTTTTATCAAATCGTGAATTCTCAAAAGCTATTTAACCTCCTCATGTAAAACATATAATAGAGCATAATAGAGTGGTGGTGGTGGTGGTGGCGGCCTAGTTTCGCCAACAATCGTTGAAACGTTGGAATAATTGGAACTTAGGCTTAACACAAAAATTAAATAGAAAAGCACAAATGTAAAGACATACATCATATATTATCCTAATACATTTATCCAATTAAAATGTTAAAGCAGTCAAATACTAATGTACATAACATGCATAATATAAAATAGAGGCTAGCTAGTGGCGGCTCCTTGAGGGGTCCCCAGGACAAAATCGGGCGGTAGAATCCTCCGAAGGAGTCGATGGAGTGTAATCTGCTATGGTGGGAGAATATTTTGGTGTGGACGGAGTGTAATCCTCTCTGATTGGAGAATACTTCGGTGAGGTCGGAGTGTAATCCTCTCCGATTGGAGAATACTCCGGTGTGGATGGAGTATACTCCAAGATCTCATCGTCATCGCTGGAGACCTGAACGATGTATGTCCCTCGATGAGCATCACCGGTAGCTACAGGCCTCCTGGCATCACCATGTTGGTTCATCAAATCACGATCCTCAGCACGATCCTTAGTCCTGATGACAAAGCTATTTCGATACTCCCTCGCAGACATCATCGGCCTCCTGGAAGGCATAGGAGGATCACGATGGCGAGCATCGCGATCCTCAATCGTCACAAAGCTATTCCGATACTCCCTTGCAGACATCATCGGCCTCCTGGAAGCCCTACCTCGACCACGGTTTCCATCTAAAGACATTGTCTGTTTGTTGTCAACATTGGTCAGTCATGAGCATATAAACTGAAAATAATCGAATTACAACAAAACGAACAAAGGCATAGGTTTGCAGTATTTAAGACTTTATTCCAATATTTTTTTCAATATTTTTTTCAAATCATGATGCTAACCGAGCAGGATGCGCCAACTAGAATTGTTTTTTTTCCCTTCTAATTAGCATGCTTAAGACAAACTTTTAACCTTGGACATAATATAAGTATCCTAAACTTTTAAAACAACTAACAATCCACAAAATCAATAAGAGCAGAGCAACCGTCAAACAACTAACAATCCACAAAATCAATAAGAGCAGAACAACCATCAAACAACTAATAATCTCACGCAGTGCTACTCTTGCAAAGCTACTAAAACAAAAATCAAATACCAACAATAGGGAATACAAACAAACCTTAGTTGCCAAAATCACAGAACACAAAATTGGAGGTCAAGCCACAAAAGAATACCTGTGATGTACCAAAAACCTTCAAAATCACGTCAAAAACCTTCAAATCACTTCAAGAACCTTCAGTCGTTCCTGAAACATCGAAAAGGAACACCAAATCAATTTGGGATTCGGAAGAAAAAAACACGAACAAAGAAGGACAGAATAGAGACAGAGAATAGACGGTGGTGGCAGAGGTGACGGCAGACCACGGTGCTGTGGAGGTGGCCGCGGAAGGTACTGTGGAGGTGGTGGCGGCGGACGGTGCTGTGGAGGTGGCGGCGGCGGACTGTTCTGTGGAGGTGGCGGCGGATAGAGAGAGAGATGAGAGACAGAGAGAGACAGACACGGTGGTGGTGGTGGTGGCAGAGGAAACGCGGTGGTGGTGGCGACTAAGACGTGGTGGTGTGGGCGCGGTGGTGGTGGTGGTGGTGGAGAGAAAGAGTGAGAACAGTGAGAGAACAGAGAGAATAGAGAGAATAGAGTGGTGGTGGTGGTGGCGGCCTGGTGGTGGTGTGGGCGTGGTGGTGGTGGCGGCGTAGTGGTGGGGACGGAGGAAGAGAGGGAAGTGAAAGAGAAGAGGGATGAAGATGGAGGAGAAAGGGAAGGCCTGGCTTCTGGTTATTATCGCGCATTACCGACGGCTTTTTACCGACGGTTTAGGCCATCAGTAAACTGTTCGGCATTACCGACGGGTTTTTTAACTTACCGACGGTATAAGGCCGTCGGTATTTGAAAAATAGGTGCGAAAATGAAATATCTTTGAAATTACCGACGAGCATTGACCGTCGGTAAATGGATCATTTACCGACGGACTTGTTGTTTTACCGACGGCTTGGCCGTCGGAAAATCCAACGTTTAACCGACGGTCTCTGACCGTCGGTATATGCTCGTCGGTAAATCCGAATTTTCTTGTAGTGCCATTTACCACCACTGGGTGGTCTGGGGGGGTCGGCTCCTGAACCTCCTGATGCCATAAAAGTCTATAGAGCAATTGAATAATAACAGTCATGAAATATTATATTTAAACATAACAATATTACAAATGAATTCCATAAAAATAAACAAGTTATGACAATAACTGACAAATTAAAATATATTGTTACACATTAATTTCTCAAATTGTAAAAAGTTAAACAATTTCAATCTGCCCATTCTGCCCACTCAATTTCGGCATCGTCTTCAGACGTTGATGGTTCTGCCACTTCTTCATTTAATTCCTCATCCCCATCTACATCTTCATATGTGATTGGATTGTCACGTAGTCGAGTAATGGGTTCCACTTCATTTACTACATTGACATGAGACATCTCATCCACTTGATAAGCCACTTCTTCCTCTGTATCATCTGCTTCAATGCGACCCCGTGGTTTTATCTTTATTGCGACACACCAACCTTGTTTATCCCTTCGAGTTGATGGATAAGGGACATAATACACTTGTCTTACATGTTGTGCCATGATAAACGGATCAAACATTTGGTATCTTCTGCTCATGTGTATGTCAACAAGATATATTTTCGATCCACTCTTGTGCCTCTATTTGACTGGATCAAACCAATTACAATAAAATAGCACTATTTTTAGTATAGTCTAAAGTATTGTACGTCAGTTCATATATATGTTGAATCACGCCAGAAAAGTCATCTTCACCTCCATCTGTGGCATCTTTTACATAAACCCCGCCGTTAATCGCTTTTTTCCCTCTGCTGACTGGGTTTGGAATTTGTATCCATTTACAAAGAATGTGTGCCATTCTTTTACACGTGATTTAGGACCATGAGATAAATTCCTCAAGTGTTGGATTTTAGGGGATTCTGCCTCGCTATACACCTGTGTACACACCATGTGCAAACAAATTATGGTTCCTATTTTCAAACAATATTTTTGTATTTTCAAACAATAAATAATAATATATATATATGACGACTCAAAAAACATACCTGGTTCCTAAACCACGTTGGGAAATATTCATGAATATAGGCAGAAGAGTCTTGTACGCTTGTGGGCTTAGTTAACAAGAATGCCCTGATCAAGTCATTATCAAACAAATGATCAAGAGCAATTGTGGATTAAAGAAACTGAAAGTGGTCAAAATGATACATACGTTAGATACGGTGATACTTCTGCACAGTTGATCAACACGTGAACGTGGGCTGACTTCCACACTTCGCCCGTTATCCAGTTATCCACCTCCTTTCCACCATGACGGCCGGAAAGGCAAAATACTGATAAGGCAAGCGGGTGTCTTTCACCTTCAATTTCTACTTCATTCCTACTATTTGTTGGTGTCAACATGAAGTTCGTAAAATAATGGGAACAGAAATGGATTGTCTCACGGTGTAAGTAAGTTGCACAAATAGATCCTTCAACCCTGGCCTTATTTTTCACCGACCGTTTTGAGTCACCCATAAATCTACAAAATAACAACGTTGATGATAAAAATTGATACATTTAACCCTTCAAATAAATATTTATTTTAGAGAATACTTTATTATAGTACCTTTCGAATGGATACATCCATCTGTATTGAACCGGTCCACCAAGTCTAGCTTCATGTGCAAGATGCACTGCTAGATGCTCCATAGAATCAAAGAAAGCAGGGGGAAATATTCTCTCCAACTTACAAAGAATGACTGGTATATTCTGTTCCATCCTTATGAGATCATCCTCTGTCAATGTCGCAGAACACAAATCTTTAAAGAATTGGCTGAGTTCAGTTAGTGGATTTAAAACATTTGACGGCAAGGAACTAAATGCAATAGGAAGTAAACACTCCATGAATACATGACAATCATGGCTTTTCATCCCAATCATGGTTCCTTTGTTCACATCGGCACATCTTGCCAAATTAGAAGAATAACCATTTGGCATCCGAAGTTCTTTTATCCACCGACAGACTGACTTGGCTTCCTCAGCAGTTAAAGAGTAACAGGCTTTGGGTTTCAGGGTCTTCCCATCCGACCGATTCGTCAAATGCAAGTCCTTTCGCCTACAGTAAAGTGGTAAGTCTAGTCTGGCCTTCTCATTGTCTTTTGTTTTTCCTCTGACGTTCATCACTGTGAGAAAAACATTGTCAAAAAAGTTTTTCTCAATGTGCATAACATCAAGGTTGTGTCTCAATAAATTATCTCTCCAATATGGCAGATCCCAAAAAATACTTCTTTTTGTCCAATTATGCCATTGTCCATATCCTTCAAATCGATCCAATTTGCCAAAATCTGTGATTTTGGGCAGTTCCATAACCCTTTCCCAGATCTGTTCTGGTGTCAACCTTGGGGGCGGGCCATCTAATTCAACTTCCCCCTTCTTGAAAGCGTTCTTATTCCGTCTAAATGCATGATCATCGGGTAAAAACCTGCGATGTGAATCAAACCAAGAACTCTTCCCCCCAAATTTCAAGGTAAAGGCCTTTGTCTGCTCCATGCAATGCGGACATGCCATTTTACCATGAGTACCCCAACCAGACAACATTCCATATGCAGGGAAGTCATTAATGGTCCACATCAGCGCTGCCCTCATTGTAAAATTCCTCTTTCGTGCAATATCGTACGTCACAACACCATTCCACAACCTTTTGAGATCGTCAATAAGAGGCTCTAAATAGATGTCAATACCATCTGTCGGATTATCTGGACCCGGTATAACACAAGTCAAGAACATATAAGGCTTAGACATGCACATTTCAGGGGGAAGATTGTATGGGGTAACGATAACTTTTGGCCAGCAAGAATAAGGTTTCGCCGTGGATTGAACATACGGGGTAAAACCATCAGAGCATAAGCCAAGTCGTACATTACGTGGATCTGCTGCAAAATCAGGATGCACACGATCAAAGTGCTTCCAAGCTTCACCATCAGAAGGGTGGCGCAACATACCTGAAGTGCTTCTATTCTCATAGTGCCATGTCATTTTGTCTCATGCCTGTGGTGATGTAAACATTCTCTGCAGCCTTGGAATAATTGGTAAATAAAACATTGCCTTCACTGGAACTAGTTTTTGCCTACCTGTCTGATTATTAGTATGTGACATATACCTAGGCTCACCACAAAATTTGCATTCAACCAAATAAGACCATCGTTTTTACCAAATTCATTGTCGTAATACAACATACACCCTCTCACACAACAATCAATCCTTTTAGATTCCAGCCCCAACTTGGACACTAAGCTTTTAGCCTCGTAATAACTTTTTGGCAAACCATCTTTGATAGGTGACGAGTCCAACATCATTTTCGTTATGAGATCCAAGCACACTTCGGTAGCACCACAGTTGGACTTAAGAGCTAACAGTCTCACACACATTGATAACTTAGAGTCTGTAGACCCTTCAAACAACGACTTGTTTGTTTCTAACAATAGATTATAAAATTTTTGTGCTGTCTCATTTGGAAGTTCATCTGTGTCATCATATTGTTGCTCCTCGAATGACACGTTCACCCCCAAGGCATCACAAACCATATCTTGCATCAATTCAATCTGCTCACCACATCCCGAATCTACGTGAATCGCCAAGCACCTTCGCAATTATCACCAACCCCTAAATCAACGTGGACGCAACTTTTCACCATGTCTAGTCCAAATCCATGAATTAAGCCTAAATCCAATCGAATACGGTGGTGCATGACCTCACTTGGGCTCTTAATCCTTCCGCAATCGTAATTAAAGCACGGACATCTAATCCCTCCATTAGTTTTGAAATCTTTATGTGCCATTGCGACTTCGACAAAGCACGCAACCCCACAAGAAAAATCTGGTTTCAAACCCCTCTCCCTGATACAACCTATCGTGACATCCAACTACGACTAAAGAAAATATTTCATCTTCTCGCATGTCAAAAAAATGACAATTTCAGCAGCACGACGTTCTTACAACCGCTCTCTTTCTTTAAATGGTATGACCCTAACCCATTCGAGAAAAAACTTTTTCAGAACTCGTATAATAATCATTCCTTAATTCTCGTATCTTATAGTACTTGACAAAATTTGGCAAAGATTTCCCATTGGTCTCTCGAGTACACAAAATGAACGCAGCTTATGAACACCGCAATCAAATATGCACCCAGAGAACAAAAGGAAATGAATCGAACGAAATTTCATCAAATATAAAGATACGAGAATTAAGCAACAACTATTATACGAGTAAAGAAAAAATTTCCCAAACTGTCCGACCTGGACAATTCAAGGTTCAATATACAATGAGCACATGGTACCCTAAAAGAGTATATGCACTCAATAATATATTAAACCTCAAACGGTAAGCTAAGGCTTCTCTCCGATACTAATAACAAATATCAAACATCCATTCGATCAATGATTAACACAACAATTAGACAAGCAGAAGTGAAAATGGGAGAATTAAGTTGATTAATTATATAGATATATATAGATATTTCTTAATAATAAAAAATATTTTATTTTCCTTTTTCATTTAATTTTTATATGATAATTTTTAATGTTGTTATTTTTTATTTTTTTATTGAAATTTTTAATTCTTCTCTTCTTCAGATCTTTTTCATTTTTGTTATATCATATTTTTAACGATTGTTTCCCTTGTTTCGCTTTTTAATTTCGCTCATCTCTTAATTATTTTTTAAATTCTGTTTTTTGAATCTTTCTACTTTTTTAATTACGTTATTTTTCAATTCTATCTAATTTCGTTTTGTTATTCTCTTCTTTCTTTTTTAAAATCTTCTTTTTTATTCTATTGTTCTTAAAAATTATGCTTTTTAATTATTTTTTATTTTAAATCTATTTTTTAATTCTATTATTATTTGTCCTTTCCAATTCAAATCTGCCTTGTTTCTTTGAGCAATGGTCCATTTACTGTGTGTGTAGTTTTATTAATCATTTAGTTGTCACTATGCCATCCGCCATATATAATAAAAAATATTTTATATATTTTATTTTCTTAAAACGGAAGAGCTACTTATTCACATAGAGCAAATATTTAAACTTATTTTACATTTCATTCAGGGTTTATTTAAACGTATTTTACATCACTTAAAATAAATGTTGATATTAATATTCAAATATATCAACATAAAAAATATTCATATGCTCTCTTCATTTTATTTTAATAAGCCTCTAAAGTAATTTATGAATAAATAATCACTTAAGTTTCTAAAAATAGCTCATTAAATAAATATTTTATTATGTCATTTCAGATTTTGTCTTTGAACGTTAAATATTATATGTCACTTTTTAATATATAATTTTATAATTTTATTTATTTCACCCGCTATTTAGCTTACGCTATCTGCCCGCTATTTTACGCTATCCTGCCAATTTTACGCTATTTTTCGCGATCCTAGATTAACAACACTGGAATTAGAAAATCGACTTGGTCATTTAAAGAGGATAGAATTAGACAAGCAGAAGTGGCAAGGGAAAGAAGTACATAGAGATGTGCAAAGCAAAATTGCAGGCAAGCAACATCACCAATATCCATATCCATGAATGAAATGGCAAGCATAAATTAAAATTGCACTCTTTACTCACAAGCATTGTGACTGATGAGTGATAAAAGAACTGGCAGACAATTACATAGTACATATCATTTAGACAATTACACAATACACTTCAAAATCCCCTCTGTGGAGAGAACTATGAACGAAAACAAATAAATATGTCGGTGTGGGGGTCAACAGACAACCCTTTTTCCACCCAATGAGTTAACCGACATTTCGTTAGAGTGCATACCTAGTGGTACAAGTGGCGAACTGTAACACCCCGAATTTCTAAGCTAAGTTGAGAATAAGTTATGAGAAGAATTGTGTGATTGTATTCAAGCTTAAATTGATTTTTAAAGTGAGTGAATATAATTACACAAGGTTTTTATAAGAAGGTTAATGGGTTTGAGTTAAGGAATAAGTGTGGATTTAATCCTAAGATGGTTTAAGGTGTTGATTTGTAGCTATGGAAGTTAATTTGAGAAGAAAGTCTCAAGGTTTGGTGCTAGAACTGAGTTTTCCTGGTTTTTCTGCAGTGTGAATCGATTCACCTAGCCTGGGAATCGATTCACAGCATTAAAACTCCATTGGCATCGAATTCTAGCCGGTGGGAATCGATTCACAAAGTCGTGAATCGATTCACATAAGACATGTGCCACCGGGACTCATGCAGGAATCGATTCACTCATTAAATCTGCGATTCAGGCTCTTTTTGCACTGTGGGAATCGATTCACACTATGCTGTGAATCGATTCACAGCTGCAGAATTGTTTAAAAACGCAGTTTCAGCGAGCAGAACGCAGAAGAGAGAAAAAGGAAAAGAAGAGAAAGGAGAAAAGGAAGAGGAGAGCTAGGGTTTCACCTTTGAGAAGGATTGAAGAGATTCATGTTGGATTTCTTCAATCACTTGCCTAAATGGAGAGTTTGAGAGTTGAGATCTGAGTATTTGGAAGATTTGGGTTTGAACCCTAGAGAGGAGAAGAAGAAGCACGAATTTGGAGAAGAAGAAGGGGGAGAAGACCAAGCTCCAGCAAGGATGATTCAAGTTCTTGGATGGAGAAGGAAGATTGAAGGTTGAAGATCAAGATTTGAGGAGTATTTGGAGAAGCCCTAAGTTGAGCAAAGAGGGAAAAGCTTGAAGAGGAGCAAAGAGTCCAAAGTTCAACCTTACTAGCTCAATGTCTTCAAGAATAGAGGTGAGTTCTTCAACCCTTAGGTGATGGGCACCCATAAGTCCCACATATAGGAATTTCTCTTCCTTTAGTAACATATGAACCTTAGGTTCAAGTTAGGTCTTAAATACCTATAAGAGATTGAGTTATGATTGTTATGATTGTTATGAAATTATATGGGGTTTGACTGAAATAGGGTTGGATGCTGTCCCCAACCCCCCCTAATTATTATGTGATGCTTGAATCCTTGAATGCTCCAAAGAGCTTCAATGAGATTATGTATGCTTGATGTTTTCTCTCTTGAGAACTCCATAGAGTTTCAAGGGATTAGTTAATGTATGTGTTGTCCATTAATTTGGCAAATTGTGAGGCTTGTCTAAGAGCCACAAGCTTAAGTCTTAGAGGTCAAGGAAGGACCCTAGGAAAAGGATGTGATAGAATGAATGTATGTATTAGTATACATGATTGGGAGTCATTAGATAAAAAGGGGTACTATTAGTGTAAGCTTGATTCAGTGAAATGATTGTAGTTTCCTTGAATAGTTAAGTAATGTGGATGATTGTGTTTCTATGAACATGCATACAATCATAAGCATAAGCATATGCATAAGCTAAAGTCCATGGCAAGACTCCTCTATTTATAGGAGTAAGATCGGTTTGGTTAGCCAAGAGGGCGGCCGATGGAGGGTGATGACGTCTAACCACCATTCCGAAAGTGTGTAATTGGGGTCTAGGGACCTAAGCCTACGACACTACCCAATAACACAAAGTGCATTACATGCAAAGCATCATATTATATATCTCCTATGAATGGTATAATATGTGAAGTGATGTTAAGTTTATGAATGTTAATGAATTCCTTGTTTATATATATATATATATGTATATATATTCGGAATTAGTTTAGTTAAGTATATGAAATCTTGGATAGCACATCCCTAGTTGCTTAATTATTATATAGTAATGAGCATTGTGATTAGATCACTTAAAGGGTAAGCAAGCTAGATTGATTGGGATTTGTGGTATAGAGCATAAGGCAAAGCCCAATAGCATAAGAAAAAGCAAAGATGTGTTAAGCACAAAGTGAGTAAGTAAGAACAATATGTTCTTAGTTAATAAGGTTGCAATTTATATTGAATTAAGGTTAGTTGAGCTAAACAAAGGTTAAAGAATGGACAATTGTAGGATTGATGTGGATTGCTATACATTTATGTGTTTAGTTAATCACAAGTCGTTAAGTGGCATATTAGTCCTAGGATTATCCTATGGCATAATATGCTAAGTTTTAATTCAAGCTAGCGCGTTCTAAAGCGTCTTAGCTTAGGGATATCGAGAAGTTGCAAGTCAAGTCCTTATGGTACATAGGGAGAGTATGTCTAGGTTTGAAATGCATAAGTTAGTCTTCTCAGCCTAGAAGGTTCCGAGGAGAGAATGGTGAGGAGTCCGTGAAGGGCTCACTGAGATTTTATAATCTCACCCTTTTCTTTTTGTTGTCTTTCAGATAAGCAGGTACTGAAGACGGCGAGCTGAAGCTTCAAGCTTGGGACACATAAGCTAGTCGTAGATTGTAATGGGAATTTTATATTCCAAGTTATGTACAAGTTGTAATCTATTTATTAGATTGATAGATTAAGTTAATTTACGACTTGGATTATTGTAATCAAGTTTGTAAATGTTTAGTAATTCCTGTGCCTTAATGTAATTTGTCGTACTTTCAATTATGTTGAGGTGCGGGTGTTACATTATGGTATCAGAGCAGTTCGATCTTATCGGACTGTGAGTCACTAGTTTAGTAATGACTCAGTTTAGGAAGTGTCAGTTTAGTCCTTGTTGGAATTGTAGCGATTAGGTGAATTTTCCTTGTCCGAGAACTTCTCTACATATTCTTATGCTTAGTATGGAATATTAAGCCTGATCAACTTAATACTCCATACCGTGTACGAAGAATGTAGTAGATGGAGCTGGCGGATGAGGGAGAAGACCGAATAGGAGCTTGAACTCTGATGAAGTTTAATGGATAGGGATGATGCAGACAAGGAAGGAGCGGATGTAAGGGCTCTCCTTAAGTGAGGATCTTCGGAATACGGAAAAAGGGAAACAAGTTCCCACCTTTCCGGAACCAAGAGTTAAGGAATGTTTCAAGAGTGGTCGGAACCATAGTGGTGAGGGTTCGGCTAGGCAAGCGTGTAATTCAGGCACCGTCAACCGAGATGCTATGGAAGTGATTGGATATGATGAGCAAGTAAGGGGTCTTAATTGTGAGGTTTCAAATCAACTTAGGATGGGCATTCGTAATCGGTTAGGGTTACAACACTGGTTATGCTATCAAGTTGTTTCGCCTAATCCATTATTTGATATCTTGTGATGATTCCCAAGTTAATTCAAGTGCCCTTCGTGGTTAATAGTAAGTGCTCTTAGTTGTAGGATTTCAATCGAGTAGGATGGTCGGTTATAATCGGTTAGGGTCTCAACACTTGTTGTCTCAGTAGGATTGGTTAACTTAGCTGATTATAAGTGGATCCTAGGTCGATAGAAATCCTATGCTAATCCCTGAGAGAACCTTAGCGTTAGAACGGTGAGGGTAAGGAACAAGATGGAGTTAGCGATATGCTAACGCGCCCAAATGGTAGTATGGTCTCAAGAGTGATCGTGTCTCTAGTGAAGCAGAAAGAAAACTCTTAAGTCTTCAAGGAGCGGTGTCCTTAGTGGAACAACCAACTTCAGGAGGATCGGATGAGATGTAGTCTTCAAACTATAGAAGTTTCCAAGAAAAGTCGAGTCGAAACACGAAGTTATTGATGTCTACTCGATCTAATTGTTCAATGCGTAGAGTGAATTCAATCGACCAATTATAGACTTTGCCTTAGCCAAGTAAGAATATTAGTTGGAATAAGACGTAACCTGTGATTGGGGAATGAGATCACTTAATTTCCGAGCAATTAGTTCTTCTATAGATTAATCCCTTTTAGGGTTTCTAATGATTGATTGGTTAAGGAGGATAAGACAGATCAATAAGGTAGATTGTTCCCAAGAATATCAAGGATTTATCGGATACTTGTTGGTCCATTGGTTATTAGACGGCGTCTATCTACACCGCTATCGATGAAGCCGTGTGGGTTACGGGTTTAATTCGATGGCGCCAAGAAAGTGGAGTTACACCATCAAGCGAAGGAGAAGCGAGTAAAGAGTTTATTTAAGGGTAAAGATGGTGGACATCCGAGACTATAAGTTACGGTTGAGTCAAGTCGTTAGGGTCGAGTCCGATGTGATTCTAATTAGCCACTTGCAAGCTAAGTCTCCAACCAAGTGAGGCTTAGACCTCGTGCGAGACAAAGTTTGTAATCAGCCCAACTAAAATCAAGTCAGTTTAACCAACAGATACCTCCCAAGAGTTGAGCAACCCTAGAGTTTCAAGTTTCCTAGGCCAAGTCGGTTGCAAGACCAAGTATAGTGAGTTAAATATGGGTATCAACTCCGTAAGATGCGGAAAAGGTATCTAAGGAAGGATTTCCGTTGGTAACATAAGAGTGAATGTCGCGAATGGAAAGTTTGTTCAAGGTATGTATTAGCTACCTCTAGGCGACGATTCTATTTTGATAGGATAGTTGCCCAACGAAGGGTTATGAAACCACCAACGATAGCATTGGATGCTGTTTTGGGTAAACTTCCAAGGAGCCTGAAGAGATAGAAGGAGCAACGATTCACTCGTGTGACACCAAAAGGCACGTCTGCAGGGAATTGTGTAGGATGATGAGTAAGCGACTCATCAGTTGGGTTGAAAACCCAAATCGAGTTAAGCAATGTCGTGTGGCAAGTTCATGAGGATGGCCGTGTGAGACTCAGGGTTACTCTGGCACTAGAAAGGAAGCCTGCTATCTTATGGCGGAGAATGTCTAGGTGAGTGGCACGACGAAGCAAGCGTAACAATTTCCAACAATAAGAGCAATCGAAAGATAGAAACGGCCTGAGTTAAACTCGTGATCGCAAGTAAAGTATTCCATCGATGGAGATAAGGCGAAAGGAGTTCATTCATTTGAAAAAGACGTAAGATCGAGAGATCACAGGCGGAAGCATCAAAAGCCAATTTATTATACTGAGAAGGATGAGGTAAGAAAGAGAGGCGTGGTTTAGGACGAGATTCCATGGAGGTAAATCTCTGTCAAGATCCCGTCGTCTATCCAACGCTAAGAAGTTCCAATGAAGGATGTAGTAATTTTCGAGGACGAAAATTTTTAAAAGGTGGGTAGTAGTGTAACACCCCGAATTTCTAAGCTAAGTTGAGAATAAGTTATGAGAAGAATTGTGTGATTGTATTCAAGCTTAAATTGATTTTTAAAGTGAGTGAATATAATTACACAAGGTTTTTATAAGAAGGTTAATGGGTTTGAGTTGAGGAATAAGTGTGGATTTTATCCTAAGATGGTTTAAGGTGTTGATTTGTAGCTATGGAAGTTAATTTGAGAAGAAAGTCTCAAGGTTTGGTGTTAGAACAGAGTTTTCCTGGTTTTTCTGCAGTGTGAATCGATTCACCTAGCCTGGGAATCGATTCACAGCATTAAAACTCCATTGGCATCGAATTCTAGCAGTGGGAATCGATTCACAAAAGTCAGGAATCGATTCACATAAGACAGGCCACTGGGACTCGCAGGCAGGAATCGATTCACTCATTAAATCTGCGATTCAGGCTCTTTTTGCACTGTGGGAATCGATTCACACTATCTTGTCAGAATCGATTCACAATATGTAATTGTTTAAAAACATAGCTTCAAATGAGCGTAACGTTGAAGAGAGAAAAAGGAAAGAAGAAAGAAGGAGAAAAGGAAGAGGAGAGCTAGGGTCTCAGTTTTGAGAAGGAGTGAAGAGATTCATGTTGGCTTTTTTCAATCACTTGCCTAAATGGAGAGTTTGAGAGTTGAGATCGGAGTATTTGGAAGATTTGGGTTTGAACCCTAGAGAGGAGAAGAAGAAGCACGAATTTGGAGAAGAAGAAGGGGAGAAGACCAAGCTCCAAAGAAGGATGATTCAAGTTCTTGGATGGAGAAGGGAAGATTGAAGGTTGAAGATCAAGATTTGAGGAGTATTTGGAGAAGCCCTAAGTTGAGCAAAGAGGGAAAAGCTTGAAGAGGAGCAAAGAGTCCAAAGTTCAACCTTACTAGCTCAATGTCTTCAAGAATAGAGGTGAGTTCTTCAACCCTTAGGTGATGGGCACCCATAAGTCCCACATATAGGAATTTCTCTTCCTTTAGTAACATATGAACCTTAGGTTCAAGTTAGGTCTTAAATACCTATAAGAGATTGAGTTATGATTGTTATGATTGGTAGTAGCAAGGTGCTCCCGTGGTACTTAAGCCCTCTGGTCCCGGGTTCGAGCCAAGCGAAAGGCAAAAACTCCCTTAGAGGGGGGGAGAAGTCCTATGAGTGACACGCTTGGGAATTAAAACCCAGGGTGTTACACGAACTGGTGGAGGTGGCGAACTCAGACGCCTATGAAACATAGATTTTTGTGTTAGCAGAAACTAATAAGATATAAACAAGAATATCAAAACCACACCAGAATCTAAATAAGGATAGAATTCAAACAAGTTCGAATGCAACATACCTAAAAGCGACTCAAGGTCAAGTCACAGAATCGAAAAAATCGAGAAATAAAAGCAAAAGTGGGAATATTAGAAAATAATTTTAATTTGACTAGTTGCAGATATTGTGAATCGTCCTATATTGTAAATATTATATTTTTTTTACAAATAAAAATATTACAACTATAGAAAATAACCTAGCATTTATCACCTTTCTATTATATTTTTTATGAATTTTTATATGTATGATAAAAAAATTATTTATCCTTATCTGGATTATTTTAAAGAATTTACCTTTTGGTTTATATACATTTCATTCATTAGTAATAAATTATTTGCAATTAGGTATTCTTCAAATAAGTACTTTTATGAAAATATTCTACCAAACAACTTATAACTTAAAAGTAGCTTTAAAAATAAACAAAATATGAAACTTACCAAACGACTTTTACTTTATTTTTAAAGCTCATATTTTAAACTTTAATTTTAAAGTAGCTTTTAAGCTAAAAATCGGGCCAAGCGCTACCTAAGTATAGAACAAGAAAAAGAATCCCCACTCCACCCCGTCAAACATCTATAGCTTGTTTTATGACTAAGAAATACTACTCCCACCACTTATGCTTAAACCTTTACAACTTCAAAAACATACTTTAGTCAATTATGAATTTTCTGATATGAACAATTAGAAAGACTTGAGAAACTTTGAAGGGCTGTGATACACATGAAGATGGAAGAGATAGAGTAGGACCCTAAAAACTTCACCAATCATAATAACTCTAGAACCCAAAATTTTAGCATCACGGTTCACCCTGAATCCATTTGGCTCAGATTCTATTCAACAAGCTTAACATATTCATGATTAGTATAGATATAGGGATCATATAAGCAGTCCAAAGCACCTGATATGGGGATCATGATCATCAACATTGTTTCAGTCGGTGACAGGGTAAAGGAAATATATACAAATCTGATTACAATCATTCCAACATCAAAATTACCACTTTTTCGAAAGTGCATGTTATGCACAATTAAGATCCCGCAACCAAGAATGAACACAAGACACAAAGAGCGTAATAGAAGAATCGAAATACAGAGAAACTTAACAAGCAAATGTAAATAGAATTGAGACAAGCAGTCAATCTAGAAGAGATTAAAGGGAAGAAGATCAACACCGGATAAACGTGGGCTACAGAATTCAAAGGTGAAAGCCTACATCTACGTGAAGAGAGCACAATTCACTATATCAGAGAATTACAAGCTTGGATCGGTTTACAAAAGGGGAAGTTTGCAATAAAATCTATTGTGGCAGAAATAGATTCAAAGGTAGTTGAATCAGGTTCAATTGGAGGAATGAGGAGAGTTAGTTACTGAAATAGAAGAGAGAAGGATAAGAATTTTTAATCTCTTGAAAATATATTATACGAGCATATGCTACAATATTGTGTATTGGCTTGAAAATTGAATCCTTAAAATAGTAAAGAAAGCTTTCCTGGTCAACAGATCTACATGCCTCTCTCTATTTGATACCTCAAAAATAGCATAATTAAGACAAAGTACTTAAAGGAAAACGTTACGTGCCACGTGGCCTACTTAAATTGAGTAACAGAAGCGCAAGTAATGCAATATTCATTGGGAAACTTGCCTATAAATTCAGTTGGTAACAAAAATGAAAACGAAAAATGAAATAGAGAATTATATTGGTGAGAGCCCTGTATATGGTCAAAATTTCAAGAGGAGAAATCAGCCACCAAGTGGGTCCTACACGCCATGTGTTAAGACAATTCAACAACGCAACCTGAAAAAGCACAAGCTCTGATTTGGACTAAAAAGCTTAGAAAATAAGGCTAGGCACATAGCAGAACAAGAACGTTAAACAGCGATGAGTTGTTGGAGCAGCTGCCAGCACTGCAGCAAGTTCTTTACAGACTTATTGGTTGTCAGGTAAGAGTTTATTGGAAAAACTTATGTTTGGTATCTGCACGCTCCTATTATGTTATGCCATATCTCTAAAAATAAAAAAAAATAATGCATTTTCTTTCCCTTACATGACATTTAATTTGATTTAATGTCTTACAGCCTGAAGGATCAGCTTTTAACAATTATCTAATACAGTATGCATTGGCCCTGGTATGAATGTTTAGTTTGTACTTTTTCACATAATAGCAGTTTTAAGTATTACCTTAGAAAGTATTTTGTGTCAATTGTATGACTGCATAAAACTTGTATCATTCAGGTATTGAAAGAGAGCTTCAAAATATATTGTGCCCTCAATGATGGAATCATAAAACTTGTGGATGTGGTTAGTGTCTATCTCAGTTTAATTTGTTATTTTGATCACTCCACTTGAATCATAAGCTGTACTAACTAATTAAAGTTGCGCTTCTTTGATATGCCAAGATATGATGCAAGAAAGGCTTTGCACATTTATAAAAGAGCTGGCATACAGTTTACAATGATGCTTTACTTAACACATGTTATTGTATCTAATTTGAATTGTGTTTTATGCTCAACAAGGCTTTCCTACTTCTTGAATTGATGATTTTTCTTACTATGCAGTGTAAAATCTTGCTGACTTCTATGAATACTGCAAAGGCTTGGACCTAGCTAGAAATTTTCAATTTCCAATCTTGAGACAGGTCCTTTGTTGCTCATTAATACCAATATTTCTTTTGATATCATAAACGATTTCTAACAAAGTTCTTTCATGCAATAAACAACCACCACCATATTTTCTTGCCACAATGGAAGAATACATTAAAGAAGCACCCTATGCTCAAAAGAGATTGGTAAGAATACATCAGATAGCTTAAGCCCATTGAAACAATTAGTCAGACAACCCCATAAACCACACAAATCTATCAAAACATAGACATGAAGTATCAATAGAACTTAGGACTGCTTAATCACAAAATGGGAAACTACAAATCACATTGCAATAAAAATTGACTCACATAATAAGACTACACTCATAATAGGCAATCAGATGCTTAATATTCTTGGTTGGGAAGCTTCACTTCTTATTCAAGCTCCCGAATACAAGCCTCGTGCTTTGATTCAACGAGGAGGAAACGATTTTTTCAGTAAGCTAAAAGCCTAAAACGCATACACAAAATTAAGGGGGAAAAGAGAAATGGAAAATCCAATGAGTTGAAGCGACTGATGCACGTGCCGCGACCATGGGGTTGGAAGAAATCTCAGCGTACCAAGGAAACCTGCAGCTGCGACGGCCGAATGGGTCCACGGTGCGATATCGTGGCCGAGGGGAATGGAATTTTTCTCTGTAATGTGATTACGCTTTTAGGGAAAAACAAAGGGCGTAATCGAATTTGAATATGGAGAAGTGGTCGCTACTTACTTGATAATCAAATCGACGAACGATGGGTCGCTACTTCAATAATCGAAGATGGAGAAGATAGATACGATGCGACGGAGGAAGACTGCGGTGGCTCCAACCAAATTCAAAATCACGATCGGTGAGTCTGCGGTGGCTCCAAGCTTCAAGCTCAGTGAAGCTTCTCGAATCTTCAAGCTTCAATCTCCAAGCTTGACTTCAAGCTCCAATCACGTGGTTCTTGCAACCGACGGTGGCTCCAAGCTTCTCGAATGTCTTGCAAAGTCGTGACAAGAGAGGAGAGATCGGGATTTGCGAATCTGAGAAGAGAAATGCGACGATTGAGATGAAGAAGGGAGGCGAGGGGGCCGCGCGAGATGAAGAAGAAGGGTAGAAGAAGCGAGTGAAGCGAGTGAATGAAGAAGAAGGATTCTGTTCTGGCCAAATAAAGAGCTTACCGACGGCCATTTTAAACTTACCGACGGTCAAACCCGTCGGTAAACGACACGGGATTACCGACGGACCAACCCGTCGGAAAAGCTACACATTACCGACGGTCAATGGCCGTCGGTATTCAAAAACAAGCGGGAATTTTCCAAAATTCACGGTTTACCGACGGACATTAACCGACGGTATGAGTCCGTCTCTAAAAAAGCGGTTTTCCGACGGCTTAACCCGTCGGTAATATCCAGAATACAACGGATGCGTTTTCCGACGGATTAGGCCGTCGGAAATCCCGGTTTTTTAGCGACGGACTCAGGCCGTCGGTGAATGTCCGTCGGTAATCCCGGTTTTCCTTATGGTGAAAATGGATTAAAAGAAATCATAAATATTAACATGATGTACTGATGGTAATAATAGTGTGGTGTATGATGTACCCAAAATAAAAATAAAAATAATAGTGTAATGTATGTGAGAGTGATAAACTCAAGCTCTTATTTTACCCTTGCTTGGTCTCTCAACTTTTGAAAGTGATTAATTTTAGCATGCACAATGTAAAATTATTACTCCCGTATGCATGTCGTATTCCCAAAATTATTTCAAATGGATATAGCTGAGTCCTAATTTTAATTCCTCCCTCAAGAATTCTCGTTCCATGTCCTCTTTGATGATGGAGCAACACCATACCGGCTTACTATTATAGAATGCAAAAACAACACAACTAGAATCTACTTATTATATAAAAATAGAGTTTTGCCTATACATAGACTCATACAAAGTGGCAGCTCCACGTTCATTCTTTTTCCGCCAAAATGAAAAATAATTTATTTTCATTTTTTAATTTATGATATTTTATTAATTAATACATATCAATCAATTATTGTTCATATCCAGACTTTTACCATTTAATCAAATTTGAATTAAATAAAATTAAAATTCAAAATGTAAATGTTAATAAATTAAAGCATATCAATTAATTAATTCTCGTATCTGGACATTTGCCATTCAATTAAAATATTATCTAAGTCATGTGACAACATAATAAATATTAAATTTTTTTACCCAAATCAATTTAATGTTTTAAGTTATTGTTTTAATTATAGCAACCATTTTTACCTCATGTCAAATAATAGTTTCATAGTGTAAAATGTTTAAATGACTTACATATTTTTATTTATTAATTATATCAATCATGATCACTATTCATCATTATTGTACTATACAAATTTAGTTACTTTTAATTCTATAACTTTTCATAAATGATTTATTTTTTCTTCAAAAACAAAATAAATGACTTATTTTACTTTACACATCATAAAATTTAAATAACTCATACGAGAACGGATAAATACACTAGTATCTATAAATTTACACCAAATTAACCTATATTTCATTAACGAGGATATAAAGGTACCCAGTGCTTTAGGACATTACCCAAAAGGACTCATGTCGTTGAGGACATTTTTTTGTTTGTAAACTCACATTATTCTTCTTGTTTAGCTTATGTGAGACTTTGTTTGGAAACTCAAGAAAAAAATGTAAGAAGAATTAAATTAGTAAAGGACTCAAAAGCTGTCACAACACATGTAAACAGGCTTTTTATCCATAGCAAAGCCCCAACAAAATACTCATTATGCCACAAATTCCTTTGCCTTTTGCAGACCATGTGCAGCAAGACACTAAATGTAGCAGCAATTTCGATTGAATAAAAGAAAATAGATACATCACAAGATTCACAACCAAGGCTTGAATCATTTTGAACCAACAATAGCAAGTTGAATCCATAATAAACAAAATTTAGAAGATTAATTTGCATTCGACCAGCACTTGTAACCTTCAATTTGATACCAAAATCAGTTATTGCCAACATTGAGGACAAGTTTTGAAATGCCTTCAAATCCATCCTAGTCTAAACACGAGGCTGCAAAATTGTCATTATACCACTCAATTAGCAAGGGGAATTTTGCGCACTTGATTTTTCAATATTGGTACAGGATTTATAAAATCAAAAGATGAGATGATCCTATGGTTTTCAATATATATAGCTTAACAAAGTATTTGCAAATAATAAGACAACATATGTGCTGTAGCAAGAACAACATCACCCGCTGCATGTTTAAGAAAGAAAATTGGACACCAAAGTAGCGTCCTAAGGATATGTACTTTAAACAAGGAATGGAATGGTCGGCGGGGTTCTGATCATTTTTCATCACCACTTTCCCTTGTTCACTATATAAGTGTACATGTATTCTTTTGTTGTTTTTCACTTCTCTCTCTTTTTTCTGTTATGAATAAGCTTTCTTGTGTACCCTTTCATGTGCGTCCTTGCTTCTGCGCATAGTGCGTGATGCACGTTGTTGTTACTGTTCCATCGTGTCCGTGAACAGAATGCAAAACAAATTACCCTCTTTTGTTTACTTTTCATGATCTTTTTCTTGTAAGCTAATTGGCAAATGTCACGGATTGCGACAATATTAATCGGCAAATGCCTAAAAAAAATTGGCAAAATTACTCGCGAGGTCCCTTAACTTTTGGCTTCGTCATAATTT
The DNA here is from genome assembly GCA_037113605.1 of Calophaca sinica. Taxonomy (NCBI): domain Eukaryota; kingdom Viridiplantae; phylum Streptophyta; class Magnoliopsida; order Fabales; family Fabaceae; genus Calophaca; species Calophaca sinica. Next base: position 120,458,211 of record CM073731.1, read on the forward strand.
ATCTTTTTCCCCCATTCAAGTTGTTCCTATAAGTTTTAAAACGTTAACACCGTTGACCTTTTCTTTAGTTTCCGTCTAACTTCGTTAAAAAAAGCCTATGTGCCCACTATGCTGTTTATGTGGCTGTTAATTGCCTACTTGTCTGTCCTCATCATAACCAGAGTAATATTTATTATTTAATGTTTTATTAAAATAAAAATCAGTTTAGTGTTGTTGAGAAGTCAAACAAGCTTCATCTCCTTCCTCTTTCTCTGTTAACTTTCTCTTGTCGGTGCCGCCATCACATCTTCCTTCTTCTGTTCAAACTTCTGATCGCGTCTCTCCCTGCGGCGTCTCCTTTCACGACTTGCCAACTTCGTCTCCTTGCCTCCATTTGCAAACTTACAATGCCATCTCGCCACCACACCTGCTGATGGCATCTCTTGCTGCGCCACCACCAGATCTGTTCGCCTCGGCATCTCAAACTCACTAGTTCTGTGTTCGCATCCCCGTAACATTTCATATTTGTGTTTGCGTTACCACCAGATCTAAAAATCTTAACCTACCAATTCTAAATGGTTTTTTTTTTTTTGGATTTTGTTGTGATTTCGATACAATATAGAAAGTTGCGGGGAGTGTTTGAATTTTGTTGCTGGGATTATTTGAATTTTGCTGCAGGGAGTTTGTTTTTCTCATGAATGGATCAGTCGAGAAGCATAGAGTTTCATTGCTATTCAAATAAATTTTTGTTGCAGGGGAGTGTCCTTGGGTTCAAAGAATTTTTTTTTGAAGGGTTTTCATTTTTTTGGGATCTGGGTTTGAAGTTCGATTTTTGGGGAGTGTAGGGTGATTGACGGTTGTTGAAGAATGTCTAATTTTAACATATTTGTCTAGCCATGTTCTTGATTGCCAAGTTCTTGCTCTTGATTGAGTTTATGGGATTGAACTTGGAGACTTGTTGGTTCTTGGGTTTTTTGAAGAACCCTAATTTTTGTTTTTTTGGGTACAATTTTTTTTTGTTTTTAATAAAGAAATAAAAATAATGACTCACTTTATGATTCAGTGTCCACGTCAATAGTGTAACGGACACGTAGACACCGTGACAACCACAAAGGCTTTTTTAAATGGTGGTTAATGGGAACTCAAAAAAAAAGGTCAAAGGTGTTAATGTTTTGAAACTTAAAGGACCAACTTGGGAAAAAAAATTAAAACACGACTCCAAAACTTTAAATTAAGGGACCTCCAGATTAATTTTGCCAAAAAGATTCTATTTTGAATTTGAAATTCTAATGTAATGTTTAGTTAGAAAAGAATGAAGAAGGGAATGAATGGGATGGGAGGAGAAGAGAAGGGACAATTTTTTTTAAATTTGTATTTTCGAATCAATTTTTTTTAGAATGAAGGAAAATCACTTCTAACTCAATTTTCGCTCCCCTCCAATTTTGAGATTTTTTGGATAGGAGGAGAGATTAAATCATTTAAAATAAAATTACTTAAATATCTTTATATAAAATATAATATAAAAGATTATGAGGATATAAAAGTAAATTAATATATTCTCTCAATTAAAATCTCTCTCCCCCTTCGTGAACCAAACAAGTAAAGGCTCCCCTTTCCTCCTCTCTCTTCCTCTTCCTAACCAACCATAATTTCAAATTAAATCATTCCCCTCCCTTTCCCTCTTCTCCATTCCTTTTTTTTCCCTTTCTCTCATTTGAACCAAATAAACCCTAGGGCCCGTTTGATGGCCAGGATAGGATAGGATAGGAACAGATAGGATAAGAGAGTTAGATAGGTGTTATACCCCAATTTTGTCCGCTCATATTTTCATTTTTTTTTTGTTGTCCGCACGCCGAGCTGGGGGAGGTCGCTTACCGAGCTGAGGTCGCGTGCCGAGCTGTGGAGAGGTCGGGTGCCGATCTGTGGAGAGGTCGTACGCCGAGCTGTGGAGAGGTCGGGTGCCGATCTGTGGAGAGGTCGTACGCCGAGCTGTGGGGAGATCGCGTACCGAGCTGTGGAGAGGTCGCGTACCGAGCTGAGGTCGGATGCCGAGCTGTGGAGAGGTCGCTTGCCGAGCTGTGGAGAAGTCGCGTGCCGAGCTGTGGAGAGGTCGTACGCCGAGCTGTGGGGAGGTCGCGTACCGAAATGAGATCGCGCCGAGCTGTGGAGAGGTCGCCATCGAAGTGAGGTCGCGTCTTGGGTGTGGAGAGGTCGTGACGACGAGTGGGAGATCGTATGCCGAGTGGGCCATTTTAGCCCAATTGCGGTTCATTACAAGGCGTTATTAACAAAAAAAACCTAAAATTCAAAACTGAAAATCAAAGTCAGATTTCCACACTTCACCCTTCACAAAGTCATCTGCTTATCTTCACTAAAGTCCTCTGCATATCTCCTCAGCCACTCTACAAACTATGTCTTACAGCTATATGTCCCCCATAGGCCTCTTGCTTTTTCTTCATCTGCCAACCAAGTTTGACAAACAATGCAATTTAATCAAAAAAAGGAGGAGCACCGTTGTTGAAGTCACGGCTGATTGCAATTTTTTTTCAAACCATTGATATCATCTCAGACTTTGCACATGTTACCATCTCCTCAGCATCATTTTAGCACACACTTAGCATACAAGTTGCAACCTCAAGTTGACAAACTGGACCTTTTTTTTATATAAATAGTAGAGCAAGAAGAGAGAACGAGGGGGGACGGAAGAAAAATTGCACTAAATTTCAGAATTGGATATCTCATTCTTGGTACCAATTATACACAACAATTTGAGAGAAAATTGAGAGAAAAAAGAGAAGAACTAAAAAAAAAAACGCAGAAGAAGCAAACAGAAGAAAGAAGAAGCAGAAGAAAAAAAGGTTTCTCTTCTTCCTCCTTCACCTTCCCCTTGTTCCTCCTTTCTCTCCCCACGATCTCCCCTCCCCCTTTGTTTTCTTCACATCTCGCACGCCCCCCCTCCAGCTCGCGGCCGCGCGCGCACCCACCTCCAAGGAGGACGATCCTCCCTCAGATCCCAACCTCAGGGTTCCCTCCTCTTCTTCTCCTTCTCGACCACTCTCTCTCTCTCTCTCTCTTTCCCCTCCTTCACTCTCGCCTCTTCTTTTTCTTCTGTCAGCAGCGGCGCTGCATCTTTTCTTTCCTTTTGTTTTGTGTTGGTATGTGTGTGTGTTTAGGTTTAATTCCCCCCCTTATTTCATGTTCTGCTCCTTTTTATTTTTATTTTTATTTTTTTCTTTTCACACCCCTGTTCCTTTTTATTTATGCCCCCTCTCTAAAAAAAATAATTGGTACCAAGAATGAGGTATCCGTCGCACTCCCTTTTGCTTTTCTTTATTTTATTTTTGCATCCCTGTTAATTGTTATAAACTTCCAGATTTTTAGTTGTTATGTTTTTTTTAAACTATTGATGAAACGTTGGGCTTGGCCCACTTTTTTTTTTTTCTTCCCCCATCTGCTTATCTTGTTTTTGATGTAGTTATTACTTGTTATTTTTGTTGTCTTGACTAATTTTAAATAATAAATATTAGTAGTGGTAACACTAAATCTACTTTTGGTTTAGCCACTACTGTGAATATTTTTTAAAATCTCCAAAACTTAAAAATCGATGACTACTCCAAATCTTCTTTGGTTTGGTTATCATTAATTCTTGATAAATAAAATCTAATAATATTTAGTAGTGACAACACTAAATCCACTTTCGGTTTAGTCACTACGCAAACTTTTTTCGATCTAGAAAACCCTAAAATCAATGACTACTCCAAATCCTTTTTTGGTTTGGTCATTACACAAATCTTAAATAAAAAAAATTTTAAAATATTAGTAGTGATTACGCCAAATCCACTTTTGGTTTGGTCACTACATAAACCATAAAAATTAAAAATTTATTAAAATCAACCAACACACAATCATTTTCTACCCAAGAACTACGTAGCCTTTGATTTCTCCACTTTGCTGGAGATACGTAGGAGCAGGAGCCCACTCCTGTCAAGCGCAAAAATAAACAACTTTTATTAAACCCCTTTTTTATTATTTCATCATTGTAAATTTTTTTCTATTCTTTTTTTTTAATAAGAGGGAAATAAATATTTTTTTAGAAGTTAATATAAATTTTGCACAATTAATTAGAGGTAACCTTTTTCGAAAGGATGTTGTAGGGTGCTAATACCTTCCCTACGCATAATCGACTCCCGAACCCAAATTAATATGGTCTCAAGGACCATTTTCCTTAATAGGGTTTTTCCAATATTTTTCCCTAATAAATAAATCATTGGTGGCGGCTCCATTAAACTCGAATAAAATCCCTCCGGATTTTTCGGTCGCTACAGCTGGCGACTCCACTGGGGACATTTTTTTAGAGAGTCAAGCCTAAATAATTGATTGTGCTAAATAGTTAACTCCTATGTTTAGTTTCCCTTGTTTTTATTTATTTATTTATTTATTTATTTATTTGTTTATTTAGTTATTTATTTATTTATTTATTTTATTTATTGTTCTTTTGTGAATATTTGTTGTGAATATTATGCATATATTGAACCTTAGGTTAGAAGACCATATTTTATATATTTCATTTGTTTTGCAGCTTGGGTAATTTTAGGTTGCCTCCATCACACACCTCACTTACACACTTTTTACACACACTTATGAGTGGGACCCTATACACGGGCCCGAGTGCAGCTTAGGGAGTGAGAGGTTGTTAGTGATAGTCACTTCGGATCTACTTTCGATTTGGGTATCACGAGAACCTCGTCTAGAGTGCGACCGCTTCGTGGATGCCCACACGTAGGATCCTCTTCCTATTGGTGGTCGCATCCCGAAATGGTACTTGGCTCTAGAGACCTTTGGTGAGGAAGTGTTAGTACCGCCTATGAAAGTGTTCACAAGTCGAATGACCTATAGATCATCAGAAATAGAAATCCTCTAATTTAGAGTGACTTTGTTTAGGACACAAAGAGGCAATCTTACTTTTGGTTGACTTTTTTTTAAATGCTTCTTTTCAAAGTAGTATAGGCATTCCATCATTTACAAACATTTCAAAATATGTCCCTCTCACTAGTAGTTGCATCACTCGTCATGTTCATGCATTTTTTTTAATCAAACATGATAAAAGTTCGAACATATGGCATTCATCATCATTTCATTTTATTTTGAATAGGTTTACTAGGGAATCGTAAGGAAGAGCTAGCTTGTAAGTATCTACAACAAAATAATATGGGATCAAATTGTGAAACAGTTTCAAAGAAACTCATACATGTCAAAACAATGAGGCCTACGGTTCCCATGCACAAATAAATAGATTCATACATCCACATTCATTCATTTTTCTTTTCTTACATACTCATATCATTTTTTTAAATCATCAGAAAATAATCAAACAAACTGATTCCTCGACACCCTTATCGAACTCGCTCTCAATCAAAGATCATGGATGACCAAGAGGTGAAAGAGGACGTCAACGGTGAAGGAGCAGATGAGCAAAGTTTTGGAGCCGCAATCCCTAAACAAAGACAAGGTCAGATGGGGCTTCTCCACGATGAATGATGAAAGTCAAGCTACACCTTCCCACCCACCTGGCTTTGGTCCTATGCGGTTGCAATATGGTCTCAATACTCGAGGATGATGGTACCTTTTGCAATTTACCCGCAGGTCCTACACCTCACCGATTAGCAACCCTCGAGAATCAAGTACCACAGTTCCCACTTTACGGACTCCGCTTGGTTACACGCCACCTATGGCCAATGATGATATCGCAAACCATAACCCCCAAGGCCCACAGCTACAGTTCCCACTATTTGGTCTCCCTTGGTTACACGCGGTGCTAACAATAACTCTGCAGAAACTGATTCCCAAGCACTTGTTGTGCAAGATGTGGCTCAAGGATCCGGCTCCGGTACTGAAACCATACCAGTTCAAAGCTCAACTCCTGGCTTCATGACATACACCTATCTACCTGGTTATGCACCGTACCATCTCGGGAATACTCAAGGAGTCAAGATCGCGCGTAGTACCCCGTGGTAAATCCCCGACCATTTGGTTACCCCTATTATATTCAAGGAAATCCATTGAATCTCCAAACTAACCGCATTACCTGGTCTCCAGCTATAGGGGGACCCAATCTGAGCGTCCCAGTTGGGAATCAGTGGTCTGATATGAAGTTGCAAATCCTCGAAGATAGGCTAAGAGCTGTAGAAGGAGTAAGTTATCTCGATTCAAGTATCGCTTCAGATCTTTGTCTCGTACCGGATGTGGTTGTACCGCCAAAGTTCAAGGTGCCAGACTTTGACAAGTATAAAGGGACAACTTGCCCGAAAAGTCAATTGACCATGTACTGTAGGAAGATGGCGTCCTATGCACATGATGACAAACTTCTGATTCATTTCTTCCAGGATAGTTTAACAGGGCAGGCGTCGAGTTGGTATACACACCTTGAGCGATCTCACATTATTTGTTGGAAAGATTTGGCGGATGCCTTCTTGAAGCGATATAAGTATAACATTGATATGGCTCTGATAGAATGCGATTGCAAAACATGGCAAAAGAGACAATGAGACCTTCAAGGAATATGCCCAACGATGGAGAGGATGGCGGCCAAGTGGAACCGCCTCGATTGAAAAAGAAATGGTGGCCATGTTCATGGATACTCTTCAATCACCCTTCTACGACAAAATGATCGGAAGTGTATCATCAAACTTTTCAGATATGGTCATCGTAGGGAAAGAGTTGAAGGAGGAATGAGGAATGGAAAGATTGACCAAAGTTTCTTTGAAACCGGTAATATTAAGAGACCCCCTACAAACTTCTTGAAGAAGAAGGAAGGGAAACTAATCTTTGTGATAGCGAGCCTGGGAGGACAAGCACAAGGAAAACCACCCCAATTCTTTACCAATTTCTCACATCATTTTCCATACCCCTACTACCCACCTCCATACATCGCCGCCTCTCATAATCCTAGCCCCCGGCCAAACCAACCAATGATGCCCTTTCGACCACCTTCCCCCATCCAAACACAAGCACAACTAGTTGCTCCCACCCAACCAAACCAAAACCAGAAACAACCAAATGACCAAGAAAAGCAGTCCAATTTGATCTATTCCCATGACCTATACAGATTTGTTCCAGCACCTCATCAGCAATTCCTTGGTCTCTCCACGCTCAATGAAACCACTCCAACCTCCCTTCCCAAGAGGATATGACCCAAATGCCAAGTGTGAGTTTCATGCAGGGGCAATAGGTCACACAACTGAAAATTGCAAGGCTTTGAAGTACGTGGTTCAGGATCTGATCAATGCCAAATGGTTGAGTTTTAAGGAGGATGGTCCTAATGTGGGTAATAATCCCCTTCCAAGTCATGGGGGTTCAGCAGTTAATGTCATTACTGAGGAGTTTGGGGATCAACCCCTAATAGTTAAATCGGAAGGCGGGGAACTAAATGGTGAGAATGTCCTTATCTGCAACATCACGCAAAGCTTCCAGAGCCTTGAGGATGTTGAAATCAAACAAGATAGCAACTGTCAAAGATGATCGCAGTGTTGAAAACGACATTGTCATCCTTGTCCACTCTTGCCCTCCAAATGAAGAACTTTGAAATTGGGAGATTGTTGAGGTTCCCGTGATTTTTGGTGCAAAATAATTTTTGTAATGCAAATCCTATTGCTCTGCCTAAGGCTTTAGGATAATTTGTTGTCAAAAGGGCGCATATGTTTCATTTCAGTATCTTTATCAATAAAATGCATTTTGAATTTTCCAATCATTTCCCTTTTCCTTTTTTTCATCTTTTCCATTCCCTCCCATCTTTTTTCGTTTTTTCCATTTCGTCAGTTTTAACTAATGCAGATCAAAAAACTTTGTCTTTGGGAAATATGATGTCAGTGACTCATACTTTGACTACCCCATGAGGACTATTGGGAAACACCTTATGAACTGATGAGATTGATGGTACGAGAAGCAAAAGTGATTTAATCCACGAGGAAGAACTTGAAATAATCAATTTGAGTACTGAAAGTGACAAAAAGGGAGTTAATAAAAATAGAAAGAAAAAGGTAAAGCAAATGCACAATTTGCCAAAATTAAGTTTTATGAAAATTTGAGCAATGAGGTTTTGAGATGAAGTTTGGCCATTTTTCTCTATCCCAAAAATAAAAAATATATACATCCCTTGCTACCCCTTTTGAGCCTAAAAACAAAAATTTTCTTTTAAATACCTGAACAAGGATCACTCATCCAATGGAGACTAGCACAATAATCTATTCAATTTAAATGCAGTAAAAAAAAAAAAAAAAGGCAAAACAAAAGACGCTTGCAAGAATAAAAAATCAATAAAAATGCCAAAGCAAGAAAAGACAATTGTGCTAGCAACCATCAAAGTGCATCTTTGCACTAAAAATCCTTGTTGAAAAAATACCTCAAACACTTTTTGAGCACGAAATATCCTTTCTTTTGTGACCCTTCAACCCTGGCCACGTTACAACCCTAATAAAGTCCATTCGATCAAAATCAAATTGCTCATATTTTCTCAAAACTTGATTTTGGAAGAGGAAATCCAAATAAACTCCTTGTTGCGCTTGCTTTACCAAAAATGTGGAATCGATTCACGCCATGGTTCCGCCAAATAAGATCATCACCGATAATGGGACAAACTCGGATGACAAGATGATGAAAGATTTGTGTAATGACTTCAAGATTCAACATCGTAATTCCTCACCATGCCGCCCAAAGATGGATGGGGCAGTTGAGGCTGCAAACGAATAAGATTGTCCAAAAGATGGTGGTAAAAATTAGAGGTTGGCATGAAATGTTCCCTGTTACTTTGCACGGTTATCAAACTTCGATTCGCACCTCAACAGGGGCAACCCCATCCTCACTGGTATATGGAATGGAAGCAGCACTTCCCATTGAAGTCGAGATCCCCTCGTTAAGGGTATTGATGGAGACAAAACTAGAAGAGGCAGAATGGGTTCAGGCTCGGCTGGATCAGCTAAACCTCATCGAAGAGAAAAGAGTGATGGCCTTATGTCATGGATAGCTATATCAGCAAAAGATGAAAAGGGCCTTTGAAAAGAAAGTTCGCCCCCGGGAATTTCAAGAAGGAGATTTAGTACTAAAGAAGTTTTTGCCCATACAAAAGGATGCTCGTGGAAAATGGACCCCGAATTATGAAGGCCCATATACTGTAAAGAAAGTCTTTTCCGGAGGGGCCCTAATCCTCACAAGGATGGGCGGCGAAAATCCCCCACTTCCAGTAAACTCTGATGCAGTCAAAAAAAATATAATGCCTAAAAAAAAACAAAAAAAAAACAACAAAAAAGAGCCAAGCAAAAAAGAGCTCGCTAGGTTGAAAACCTGAAAGGGCGACCTAGGCAAAAATTAGAGTGACCCGTTGGATTGAAAACTCGAAAGAGCGATCCAAGCAAAAGTTAAGGTCTGGAAATTGGACAATAAAGTTGGCTGATGCATTAAGAGGTTCAAGTTACCCAACCGGGGCAATTTTATACATTTCCAGAGGTTGAGCAATGAGTAATCAAAGTTATGGATATGGGAAGCTGACATTTGTTCCTACAAAGACACAAGCTATAAAATATCTGCTTAGTTATTGTCTTTCTTTGTTTTTTCTTCTTCCTGCATTTTTCTTGATGTATTTTCAAGTCTGTGTAACTTCAGTCCTTGTACACATGACTCTTTTTTTTGAATACCAAACACCTCCATTCTCGTATTTCAAAATGTTGTTTTATGATAATAGACACTGAATTGTGAAGCATGTGATGATATGGGAAAGCATTACAGTTATTATATACATCTTAAGAATCACGAGGAAACGCCAAATCTCAACAAATAAGTTTCAAAAAGGGCAAAAGGATTACCTTTAAAAAATAATTAGCGCTGCATCTGTAACTTTCACCCCCTCCCGGTGTCGAAAGCATAGTATGAATCAACCCGATGAACCTCGGTGCATCCCATGTCTTTAAGCACTAGAGATCATACGGGATGAGGAACTAAAGGTGCAATAAAAAGAATAGCCACATTGCATACATGCATCATATACCATCTATTCATGCATCATCTTCATATCACCACCATTTTAACTGCTTTGTTACACTTGGTCCATGCACCAAGTGTTGATCCTTCATTATTGTTTTCAAAACAATGCGTCGAGCATTGGTCCTTTATTTTGCTTTCTAAGCGACGCGCCAAGTATCGCTCCCTCTTTATTGCTTTCGATTACCGCGTCAATACCCGACCTGGCGGTAATCCCTCTTTATTGCTTTTTGCTTTCTAAGCGACGCGCCAAGTTTCGCTCCCTCGTTATTGCTTTAAGATTACCGCGTCAGTACCCGACCTGGCGGTAATCCCTCATTATTGCTTTTTTGACCAACATATCAGTTCCGGACCTGATGTTGATCCTTCTTTATTGCTTTCCATCGACGCGTCAATACCCTACTTGGCGTCGAACCTTCCGATCACCGTGTCAGTACCTGACCTGGCGGCGATCCTTCTTTATTGCTTTCCATCGACGCGTCAATACCCTACTTGGCGTCGAACCTTCCGATCACCGTGTCGATGCGACCTGGCGGCGATCCTTCTTTATTGCTTTCCATCGACGCGTCAATACCTTATTTGACGTCAAACCCTCTTTACTGCTTTCCAATCACCGCGTCAGTCCCCGACCTGGCGGAGATCCTTCTTTATAGTTTTTTGATAAACGCGCGGCGTTAATCCTCATTATTGCTTTAGATCACCGCGTCGATGCCGACCTGGCGGAGATCCTTCTTTATAGTTTTCTGATAAACGCGCCAAGCGTTAATCCCTCTTTATCGCTTTTAGATTACCTCGTCAGTACCCGACCTGGCCGTATTCCTTCCTTATCACTTTCCGATTAAACGCATCAAGCGTTGATCCCTCATTGTCATTCCTCACGTCAAGTTCAAGACAAAATTAGTGTAATTATCTTTAGCTCTATTTTATGACAAAAATATAACAACCATTGTTGTTTGCATTTTCTAATAAAATATAACTAAAGAGGGGCAGCTGTTATACCCCAATTTTGTCCGCTCATATTTTCATTTTTTTTTGTCCGCGCGCCGAGCTGGGGGAGGTCGCTTACCGAGCTGAGGTCGCGTGCCGAGCTGTGGAGAGGTCGGGTGCCGATCTGTGGAGAGGTCGTACGCCGAGCTGTGGAGAGGTCGGGTGCCGATCTGTGGAGAGGTCGTACGCCGAGCTGTGGGGAGATCGCGTGCCGAGCTGTGGAGAGGTCGCGTACCGAGCTGAGGTCGGGTGCCGAGCTGTGGAGAGGTCGCTTGCCGAGCTGTGGAGAAGTCGCGTGCCGAGCTGTGGAGAGGTCGTACGCCGAGCTGTGGGGAGGTCGCTGCATCGAAATGAGATCGCGTCGAGCTGTGGAGAGGTCGCCATCGAGTGAGGTCGCGTCCGAGGTGTGGAGAGGTCGACGACGAGCCGGGAGATCGTATGCCGAGCTGGGCCATTTTTAGCCCAATTGCAGTTCATTACAAGCGTTATTAACAAAAAAAAAACCTAAAATTCAAAACTGAAAATCAAAGTCAGATTTCCACACTTCACCCTTCACAAAGTCATCTGCATATCTTCACCAAAGTCCTCTGCATATCTCCTCAGCCACTCTACAAACTATGTCTTACAGCTATATGTCCCCCACAGGCCTCTTGCTTTTTCTTCATCTGCCAACCAAGTTTGACAAACAATGCAATTTAATCAAAAAAAGGAGGAGCACCGTTGTTGAAGTCACGACTGATTGCAATTTTTTTTCAAACCATTGATATCATCTCAGACTTTGCACATGTTACCATCTCCTCAGCATCATTTTAGCACACACTTAGCATACAAGTTGCAACCTCAAGTTGACAAACTGGACCTTTTTTTTATATAAATAGTAGAGCAAGAAGAGAGAACGAGGGGGGACGGAAGAAAAATTGCACTAAATTTCAGAATTGGATATCTCATTCTTGGTACCAATTATACACAACAATTTGAGAGAAAATTGAGAGAAAAAAGAGAAGAACTAAAAAAAAAACGCAGAAGAAGCAAACAGAAGAAAGAAGAAGCAGAAGAAAAAAAGGTTTCTCTTCTTCCTCCTTCACCTTCCCCTTGTTCCTCCTTTCTCTCCCCACGATCTCCCTCCCCTTTGTTTTCTTCACATCTCGCACGCCCCTCTCTCCACTACATGTCACAAGGCCATGAGCATGCAAGGCTGCACAAGACTCCACCTCCAAGGAGGACGATCCTCCCTCAGATCCCAACCTCGTGGTTCCTCCTCTTCTTCTCCTTCTCGACCACTCTCTCTCTCTCTCTCTTTCCCCTCCTTCACTCTCGCCTCTTCTTTTTCTTTTCCACAAAGAATGGCACAGATCTTTTCTTTCCTTTTGTTTTGTGTTGGTATGTGTGTGTGTTTAGGTTTAATTCCCCCTTATTTCATGTTCTGCTCCTTTTTATTTTTATTTTTATTTTTTTCTTTTCACACCCCTGTTCCTTTTTATTTATGCCCCCTCTCTAAAAAAAAATAATTGGTACCAAGAATGAGGTATCCGTCGCACTCCCTTTTGCTTTTCTTTATTTTATTTTTGCTTCCCTGTTAATTGTTATAAACTTCCAGATTTTTAGTTGTTATGTTTTTTTTTAAACTATTGATGAAACGTTGGGCTTGGCCCACTTTTTTTTTTTTTTCTTCCCCCATCTGCTTATCTTGTTTTTGATGTAGTTATTACTTGTTATTTTTGTTGTCTTGACTAATTTTAAATAATAAATATTAGTAGTGGTAACACTAAATCTACTTTTGGTTTAGCCACTACGCGAATATTTTTTTAAAATCTCCAAAACTTAAAAATCGATGACTACTCCAAATCTTCTTTGGTTTGGTCATCATCAAATCTTGATAAAAAATCTAATAATAATTAGTAGTGACAACACTAAATCCACTTTCGGTTTAGTCACTACGCAAACTTTTTCGATCTAGAAAACCTAAAATCAATGACCACTCCAAATCCTCTTTTGGTTTGGTCATTACACAAATCTTAAATAAAAAAATCTTAAAATATTAGTAGTGATTACCCCAAATCCACTTTTGGTTTGGTCACTACATAAACCATAAAAATTAAAAATTTATTAAAATCAACCAACACACAATCATTTTCTACCCAAGAACTACGTAGCCTTTGATTTCTCCATCGCACTGAGATACGAGAGGAGCAGGAGCCCACTCTGTCAAGCGCAAAAATAAACAACTTTTATTAAACCCCTTTTTTATTATTTCATCATTGTAAATTTTTTTCTATTCTTTTTTTTTAATAAAAGGGAAATAAATATTTTTTTTGAAGTTAATATAAAATTTGCACAATGAATTACAGGAAACCTTTCTGAAAGGATGTTGTAGGGTGCTAATACCTTCCCTACGCATAATCGACTCCCGAACCCAAATTAATATGGTCTCAAGGACCATTTTCCTTAATAGGGTTTTTCCAATATTTTTCCCTAATAAATAAATCATTGGTGGCGGCTCCATTAAACTCGAATAAAATCCCTCCGGATTTTTCGGTCGCTACAATAGGACACTGAACAAAGATAGGATACAGACATAATAAGCTCTTATCCTATCTTGTGTTTGATGCGCTCACTTGATAAGAAACAAGTTAACATTATGTTATCATATCATGTATTTGAGATAAACCAAATAATAATATAATAGGATATAAATTATATAAAATGGCAAAATTATCCATGTGACAAAGTTGAATATAATTTTTTTAAAATTAATTTATAGTAGTTTTTTTATTAATTTTACAATTTTTAATATGAATATTTAAATTTAATTTTTATTTTAAATATTCTTTTATTTTGTTAGATTTTTGATAATTCTAATTTTCATATTTTTATATATTTTAAATCATGTGATGACAAAATTAGCCTTATGACAAAATTACATATAATATTTCTAAATAATTTTTAACTTAAATTAATTAGTATTTTAGGTTTTAATATTAATTTTTACTTTAAATATTTTTAATTGTATTAGATTTTTGTATTTGTTATTTTTTAAAATATAAAATGACAAAGTTAACCTTGTGAAAATTTGTACATGATTTTTTTAAAATTATTTATTAATTTAAATTGATTTTATAATTATACTTATAATATTTAGGTTTTAATTTAAATATTTAATAAAATTAAAATTTATTTTTTTATTTTATAATTTATAATATTGATGTTTTATCATTTTTTATTTTAATATTTTTATTTTTTATTAGATTTAAAATTATTTTTCCAAGGGTAAACTAGGAAATATTTTTCTTATCCTATCCTGCTTGTTTCTAATCCAGCCCTCATAGGATTGACTTATCCTATGATGTTGGCTCATCAAACACTGGATTAAGACATGATATGATAGCTTATGATATCCTAACCCACTTATCCTGGCCATCAAATGGGCCCTAATTTTTTTTGGGTACAAAATAGAATTTATTTGCTTCTATTTAAATATTTTATTATTTCACAAAATGAAAAAAAATAACAATTGTTTGAATCAGACTAAAATTCTGATTTCAAAACCAAAAGTTTCAACTTTAAAAAAATTGATTGGATGTTAAAATGGTATGTTTTGCATTAATTGATTGGAGTCAATTTATTTTTTGACAATAATTGATTGGGTTTAGTTATAACTATAATTATTATCTCTATTATTATATTATAATATAATAATTGTGATTATCCTTATTCGTAGTAGTTGTATTGTTTTACAATCATTTCAATTAAATCGTTCAATGTTTAAAATTTGAAGTTAGATAATTTTGAATATTAGTTATTTTATTAAACAATTATGAATATTAGTCTCTTTATAGTTGGTATTGGCTCTGGTGATTCTAACCTCTGGTTTTCTAACTAGTTGAAGTGTGGTCGCCTATGTGAATTGGTGGATTATGTGCAAATCTCATATTCCAATCTAAGGATTGAAGACATTTGGGTTAGAGGAATTCTTCATACAAAATATTTATCAAATTCTATCCCTCCTTGTCTAGTTACTGCTATTGAGAGCCATATGTGTCCCATATAACGCCCTAAATTCAATTTACATTGAATCACAGCCATTAAACAATATATGATACCAAAAACGCAGATAAATTAAAAACTTGATATCCAACAAGTCATAATTCATAAGGAGTGCATATTCATGAGAATACAACCCATAAAATTGTATATCAACATACAAGTTACTTAAGTCTTAAGCAACTAATTTGCATAAGGTTCATGAACCTCTAAATTAAACTACATAACCAAAATACATAATAGCTTTGCTCCTAAAAGAACTGCTCCAAGCTACAGCCAATCGCCATGAGTCTGCATATATGAAAACATTAAATAGAAAGGGATGAGATTTAAAATCCCAGTGAGTCCTTTATGGATCCCTCACCTTCACTTTCCTCAAAACATAACATCATAGTTCATACCTCAAGCATATTCAAAATGCAATAAATTTCACAACAAGTTCTCAATGTACTCCCTTGGCTCAATTGCAATTGAGTTAAGATCCCATTAACGGGTAATCAACCAAAGGGGGTCCCCGCTGATAAACGTTGCAACGATTCATAACCGACGGGTTTACCGCCAAATTGCAATTCGGACAACAAACATTCCATGCACAATCAAGATTCAACAATCAAAAGCATCAATCTTAAAGCAAGTCCATTAATTTAGCATTGCCTTCCTTCTAGGGTTGAAATTCTCTCCATTCCAAAACATAGGCCATTAACATTTTTTTTTAGCAAAAGAAAGGAGAGGGGCCTCGTTAAAACCTTCTGATGCAAAACCCTACTTAGGAAAAAACACCAAGAAGGAAAAAGAGTACCCCCACCTAAAATTTATTGAAAAAAAGAGAAAAGGAAACCAAAAACATGGGGGGACTAGGCCAAAACCCATGAATAAAACAACAAAAAAAACTAGCAAGAAATGGAAACCCGCCTAAATAAAGGCCAAAACAGGGCTTGACATGCACATGCATCACTATAATGATTATCATCCCAACTATGTTGGCACCAAAGTCATTAACAATCATATGCAGCACATCAAAACCTATCAGAGCAGCCCAAACTAGACCCAGACCTAGGAACATTACTGAAATCTATAATTTGGAAGACCCACTCTATTTCTAGAGAAATCATCCCAAATTATTCTAGGAACTGTATCCCACCAATGAAAACCAGAAACCGTAAACCCCAGAGAGGCAATCTTATCATCACAATGATTGCCTTCCCGATAAATATGTGAAATTCTAAAACACATTTTCCTAGTGAGCTCTAAACAGTTTAACCACCTATTCCGAAGCTGCCAAGGAACAATAGTGACTGAGTTGTAGGCAAGAATTACAAGTTGTGAAACACATTCCAGCCAAAAATTATGCCAACCCTTTTTGTACGCCAGCTCAATAGCAACCATAGCGCCCATTAGCTCTGCGTGCAGCGCAAAAGTGATGCCCATATTAAGAGAAAAACAACCTAAAGCTGCTGCACTTCTGTCTCTAAAGATGCCCCCGCAGGCAGCATAACCCGGAGCTCCTCTTGCTGCGCCATCAGTATTACACTTAATCCAGTAACAAGGCGGCGGAAGCCACTGAACCTCGACAATCTTAGGAGCCTTACCAGGCTTTGCATCAATAGAGAAAGCCTTAAGAAGCACAAATTCCTGCAAAGAGGAAGAGATGCAACCTTTACTTGTTCTACCAGACAAGGAAACACTGGCTGAGATGGCAGTAACCACAGAGTGGTAATGAATTCTTGTATTCTCAAATCTGAGCATGTTCCTGCATTTCCAAATCCACCAAACCACATTAAAAATTGCAGCAAGAATAACATCTGCAGCTTGAGAAGACCAAGTCTTCTCACAAATACTAAGAATAGCATGGAAGGAGGTAGTGTGAAGCTGCTCGCCAATGACGCCACTAAGCCATCTCCAAAGCTTTTAAGCAAAGGGACATTCACAGAATAAATGAAGGCTAGTTTCGAAATTATTGCCACACAAACTACACATAGAAACCAAGAGACAACCCCTCTTCCTCAAATTCTCATCCGTTGGAACCTTGTTGTGCAACAATTTCCAAGAAAGAAAAGACTTAGCAGGAGGGATGACATTATTCCAAATCAACTTCGCCTATTTCACAGTTTGACTAATGGGGCGGAGATGCAAGAACGCATCCTTAAAGTGTAACTCACCTGAATTTGTTGGCCTCCAAATTCTATGATCTTGCGTGCTAAACTTAGGGATAAAGCAGCGTTTCAATTCCGTTTGCAGCATAGGAAAATCACCCAGAATAGACCGAGGAACAGACCAAATGCCATGGCTAATAAAATCCTTAACCTTGGCATCTAAATGATCATGGAGGTGGCCAGGAATATTTAGCAACTGAACCAAAGTCGTTGAAGCCCAATGATCAGTCCAAAAATTAATACTCTTGCCGTTACCAAGCTGCCAACTGCTATTGTCACTAACCACAAAAATTTTGCTCTTAATGCCAGGCCAGATAGTGGAGTCAATGTGATATTTGATGAAACCATGCTTCCTTAAAACTCTAGCTCTAAGCAAATTAGCCCACTGCGTATCTGCATTGTAAAAATCCCAACAAAGCTTTAAACTAGCTGCTTCATTAACATCTCTAATGGATCGCAGACCCAACCCACCTTTAGAGTAAGGAGAACAAACTTTATGCCAGGCAACAGTAACAATTTTCGCTTTATTAACATCTCCTGACCAAATGAAATTACGGATCCATCTGTCAATCCCATTTAACAGCGACACAGGCCAAGTGTAAACCAAAATTAAACATATAAAAACATCAAAACATATAAAAATTAAACATAAGATTGCAGGGAAGCACGACCAGGCCGTGCCATAGGGCACTGCTATGTCCCCAAAATTCCCTTCGCAATACTTTTGGCAGAATGAAGCACAGCTAGTGGCACGATCGTGCTGGCCTGTGTAGAAGAAAATGATGCTTTCTTTCAAGTTCCAAGCTTCCATACCATTCAAACCAATCCTAAATCCAATCACATGAAGACTCTAAACTAGCTTTAACATATACATTGGGGGAATCAAGGCATTCATCAAGACAATCCAAGATTAAACATGAGATTCAACTTACAATATATACCAAATCAAACTCAAAAATCATATGAACCCAAAACCCCTTCATGCTTCTCCTAAACCCAAACCTAGAAGCTAAGAGAACATGCAAGAAAAGATGAAAATAAACCCTAATGAGGGACTTATTAGTTGCCCATCTTCTTCTTGATTTCAAGTTTCCCCTTCTTCCTAGCTTAGGGCAGCTTCTAGCTTCGCAATGATGGCCAATGTTTGAGCCTATCCTTCTTCCTTTCACTGCCAGAAAACACGGGATTACCGACGGTCTAAAGCCGTCGGTAATCCTTAAAAGCCGTCGGTAAGTCTGGACTACCGACGGCTTACCGACGGCCCAAAACCCGTCGGAAATATGGTCATCGCAAAGGATTACCGACGAACTATTCTTTGCCGGGTCAGATATCGAAGCGGTTATACCCGTCGGTAAATCGACGGTATTCCGACCGCAAAGCCGTCGTTAGATTTCCGACGGACATGACCGTCGGTAGACTGATGTTTTCCGAGCATAGCCGTCAGAATCGGGAAGTTTTTTTTTTTTTGCTTAATAAAAAATTTACTTTAATTAATTTTATATTAATAAAATTAATAAAATTATTAATTAATAAAAAAATTAATTTTATTCTTTAATTAATTAATTAACTTAATTATTTATTTGTTTAATTGTAAAAATAATTTTATTAATAAAATTATTAATTAATAACCAAATTAATTTTATTCTTTAATTAATTTCTCATATTAAAAATATTTATTTATTAATTTAATTAAAAATTACTTATAATTTAATTTAAATTTAATTATTAATTGATTTCCATATATAAAAATGTGATAACGTAAACTAAAAAGTAAATTAAAAAAGAAAACATATTAAATAAAAAATTCAACAAATAAAAATCAAGAACTAAAATAATATCCAAACGAAAAACATGATATCCAAAAATATGAAAAAATATAAGTACAAACAGAACTAATAGTCCTGGTACTCACGATCATCATCGAGATGCTCTACATCATCTGCATCATCGACATGACCATGAGTACGCCGGAGGCGAGGCGAGGCGAGGCGAGGCCGAGGCCGAGGCCGAGGTCGGCGAGTAGCCGGGCGAAGCTAGCATCCGTACATCCGCTCGCCGCCGCAAAGACTGAGTCAAAGCTCCCGCCGCTGGGCCACGGCCCGCCTCAACTCGGCTATCTCCTGGTCATCCGCGCAGAGCGACCGGTGGCGACACTACTACTCGGCGACTCTCCGATTGTGTGGCGGCGGGTCCCTTTGTAGTTCTTTGGCAAGGTCGCCAGCACCATATAGGCGACCCTTCTTCTTTCCGCCAACCACTTCCGCCCAAACCCTCAGCGGTGTAGATAGATCGTCAGGGCTCTGAGATGGAGAACATGATGAGCTCTGAGATCTAAGCTGAGACATCCTCGCCTCAAACTCCTCCTGTTAAACAAACAAATAAGTCAAATCTTTTTTTTTTAACAAAACAATATAAACATTATTAAAAAAATATTTATTATATTTTATAATTACCTGAGTCCGCCTCGAACGCTCATCAACGAAATCACCAGTACTCCTCTTCGTATGAGTTGCAAGATGGAGCTCGTGCAACTGAACTTCTCTCCCCAACCTCCTCGACTGAGATTGTATTAATAAAAAAAATTAAATAAATAATAATAATAATAATAATAAAATAATAATAATAACAATTTTATAACACGTACAAGTCTAACTGCGTGCTGCGCCTGACTGACACTGCCTCCAGTGTGCAAGCTGCCACCCTTCTCAGAGGCCCTATTCTTCTTGGCCTTCGCGCTGGTCGCCTGGAACTCAGGGGTGTTCCAGTGCGCTACCAGCTGCTGCCAGAGGTCATCCCCTATCCAACTGGGCTGGCCCCTGATGCGGGCATCTCGAAGCATGTCAGAAAGGCGGTGGGAGGCCTTCATATGAAAATTCTTCTCCATCAGCTCCTCATATTTTTCCTCCCAAGCAACCCTCGTCTGTATCAATATAAGACATTATTAAACATAATTGATATTTACGAAAATAAAATAATATGCAATAAAATAAAAATTGCAGCTTACTCTGAAAGACTTAAACATATGGTCCCGCTCAAAATCCTGAAGTGTCCCCCAGGTGGGCCAAAACTCCTGGTAATTCTCCTCAATTGTTGCTGTGATAGCTGACGCAGCAGGCTTTGAGGGAATAAACCTGAACAATAAAAACATGTTAAATAAAATATATATATATATATATATATATATATATATATATATACATGTAAATTATTAATAACTCGAAAAAATTGCAAATACTTACCCTTTACCAGATGGTCTGATAAGAACTCGACCATCATACAACATCTCAAGAGTGTCAGGCTCCTGGCCCCCCTGCTCAGGAACCTCCTCCTGCTGAACCTCCTGCTCCTCCCCGTCCTGCCCAACATCAGTGTCATCAGGTGTATGGCCCGTACTATAATCATGGTCGGACTGATGAGCATCGGCCACCGGATCAGGCACAACATGGGAACTCGAAGCGCCATGTGCAAACTGGAACCCCGGGGTGGGGATCATGTCAATGTGAGGCAAAGGTGCCGAACGTGCCCGAGTCTGTGTAGCTGGTGTCCAATGTGCCTGAGTCTGTGTAGGTGGTGCAGAAGGCTGTCTAGGTGCAGGAGGTGTATCAGGCTGTCTCGGCGTAGATGTACTAGGACGACGTGTAGATGACAACGTCGAAAACCCAGTAGGGTCACGCCTAATGATGGTCGGCCTCTGACGACGAGGGGGGTCGAGGGCGATCCCCTTCCCCTTCCAAATACCACCACTGGGTGGTCTGGGGGGGTCTGCTCCTAAACCTCCCGATGCCATATCTGTCTATAGAGCAATTGAATAATAACAGTCATGAAATATTATATTTAAACATAACAATATTACAAATGAATTCCATAAAAATAAACAAGTTATGAAAATAACCGATAAATTAAAATATATTGTTACACATTAATTTCTCAAATTGTAAAAAATTAAACAATTTCAATCTGCCCATTCTGCCCACTCAATTTCGGCATCGTCTTCAGATCTTGATGGTTCTGCCACTTCTTCATTTAATTCTTCATCCCCATCTACATCTTCATATGTGATTGGATTGTCACGTAGTCGAGTAATGGGTTCCACTTCATTTACTACGTTGACATGAGACATCTCATCCACTTGATAAGCCACTTCTTCCTGTGTATCATCTGCTTCAATGCGACCCCGTGGTTTTATCTTTATTGCGACACACCAACCTTGTTTGTCCCTTCGAGTTGATGGATAAGGGACATAATACACTTGTCTTACATGTTGTGCCATGATAAACGGATCAAACATTTGGTATATTCTGCTCATGTGTATGTCAACAGTATTATATTTTCGATCCACTCTTGTGCCTCTATTTGATGGATCAAACCAATTACAATAAAATATCACTATTTTTTTTGTATAGTCTAAAGTATTGTACGTCAGTTCATATATATGTTGAATCACGCCGTAAAAGTCATCTTCACCTCCATCTGTGGCACCTTTTACATAAACCCCGCTGTTAACTGTTTTTTTCCCCTCTGTTTTTGACTGGGTTTGGAATTTGTATCCATTTACAAAGAATGTGTGCCATTCTTTTACACGTGATTTAGGACCATGAGATAAATTTCTCAAGTGTTGGATTTTAGGGGATTACGCCGCTATACACTGTGTACACACCATGTGCAAACAAATTATGGTTCCTATTTTCAAACAATATTTTTGTATTTTCAAACAATAAATAATAATAATATATATATGACGACTCAAAACATACCTGGTTTCTAAACCACGTTGGGAAATATTCATGAATATAGGAGTAAGAGTCTTGTACGCTTGTGGGCTTAGTTAACAAGAATGCCCTGATCAAGTCATTACCAAACAAATGATCAAGAGCAATTGTGGATTAAAGAAATTGAAAGTGGTCAAAATGATACATACGTTAGATACGGTGATACTTACGGGGTTGATCAACACGTGAACGTGGTGACTTCCACACTTCGCCCGTTATCCGCTTATCCACCTCCTTTCCACCATGACGACAGGAAGGCAAAATCTCGATAAGGCAAGCGGGTGTCTTTCACTTTCAATTTCTACTTCATTCCTACTATTTGTTGGTGTCAACATGAAGTTAAGTAAAATAATGGGAGCAGAAATGGATTGTCTCACGGTGTAAGTAAGTTGCACAAATAGATCCTTCAACCCTGGCCTTATTTTTCACCGACCGTTTTGAGTCACCCATAAATCTAAAAATAACAACGTTGATGATAAAAATTGATACATTTAACCCTTCAAATAAATATTTATTTTAGAGAATACTTTATTATAGTACCTTTCGAATGGATACATCCATCTGTATTGAACAGGTCCACCAAGCCTAGCTTCATGTGCAAGATGCACCGCTAGATGCTCCATAGAATCAAAGAAAGCAGGGGAAATATTCTCTCCAACTTACAAAGAATGACGGTATGTTCTGTTCCATCCTTATGAGATCATCCTCTCTCAATGTCGCAGAACACAAATCTTTAAAGAATTGGTGAGTTGATCGGTGGATTTAAAACATTTGACGTGAAGGAACTAAATGCAATAGAAGTAAACACTCCATGAATACATGACAATCATGGCTTTTCATCCCAATCATGGTTCCTTTGTTCACATCGGCACATCTTGCCAAATTAGAAGAATAACCATCCGCATCCAAGTTCTTTTATCCACCGACAGATCGACTTGGCTTCCTCGGCAGCTTAAAGAGTAACAGGCTTTGGGTTTCGTGGTCTTCCCATCCGCCCGATTCGTCAAATGCAAGTCCTTTCGCCTCTGATAAAGTGGTAAGTCTAGTCCGGCCTTCTCATTGTCTTTTGTTTTCCTCGACGTTCATCATCGTGAGAAAAACATTGTCAAAAAGTTCTTCTCAATGTGCATAACATCAAGGTTGTGTCTCAATAAATTATCTCTCGATATGGCGGATCCCAAAAATACTTCTTTTTGTCCAATTATGCCATTGTCCATATCCTTCAAATCGATCCAATTTGCCAAAATCGTGATTTTGGGCGGTTCCATAACCCTTTCCCAGATCTGCTCAAGGCGTCAACCTTGGGGCGGGCCATCTAATTCAACTTCCCTTCTTGAAAGCGTTCTTATTCCGTCTAAATGCATGATCATCGGGTAAAAACTGCGATGTGAGTCAAACCAAGAACTCTTCCCCAAATTTCAAGGTAAAGGCCTTTGTATGCTCCATGCAATGCGGACATGCCATTTTACCATGAGTACCCCAACCAGACAACATGCCATATGCAGGGAAGTCATTAATGGTCCACATCGGTCACGCCTCATTGTAAAATTCCTCTTTCGTGCAATATCGTGCGTCACAACACCATTCCACAACCTTTGAGATCGTCAATAAGAGGCTCTAAATAGATGTCAATACCATCTGTCGGATTATCTCGGACCGGTATAACACGGCTCAAGAACATATAAGGCTTAGACATGCACATTTCGGGAGGAAGATTGTATGGGAGTAACGATAATCGCCAACAAGAATAAGGTTTCGCCGTGGATTGAACATACGGGTAAAACCATCGAGCATAAGCCAAGTCGTACATTACGTGGATCTGGCTGCAAAATCGGGATGCACACGATCAAAGTGCTTCCAAGCTTCACCATCGGAAGGGTGGCGCAACATACGAAGTGCTTCTATTCTCATAGTGCCATGTCATTTTGTCTGCGATCTGTGGTGATGCAAACATTCTCTGCTGACCTTGGAATAATTGGCAAATAAAACATTGCCTTCAAGGAACTAGTTTTTGTCTACCCGTCCGATTATTAGTATGTGACATATACCTAGGCTCACCACAAAATTTGCATTCAACTAGCGCACCATCGTTTTACCAAACTCATTGTCGTAATACAACATACACCTCTCACACAACAATCAATCCTTTTAGATTCCAAATTTCAACTTGGACACTAAGCTTTTAGCCTCGTAATAACTTTTTGGCAAACCATCTTTGATAGGTGACGAGTCCAACATCATTTTCGTTCTGAGATCCAAGCACACTTGGTAGCACCACAGTTGGACTTAAGAGCTAAGAGCCTCACACACATTGATAACTTAGAGTCTGTAGACCCTTCAAACAACGGCTTGTTTCTTTGTAACAACGGAATATAAAATTTTTGTCTTTGTCTCATTTGGAAGTTCATCTGTCTCATCATACTGTTCCCCATCGAATACCACGTTCCCCCCCAAGGCATCACAAACCATATCTTGCATCAATTCAATCTGCTCACCACATCCCGAATCTACGTAACTGCTTGAAGCACCTTCGCAATTATCAAGACCCCTAAATCAACGTGAGGCAACTTTTCACCATGTGTAGTCCAAATCCATAATTAAGCCTAAATCCAACTGAATACGGTGGTGCGTGACCTCACTTGGGCTCTTAATCCTTCCGCAATCGCAATTAAAGCACGGACATCTAATCCCTCCATTAGTTTTGAAATCTTTATGTGTCATTGCGACTTGGACAAAGCACGCAACCCAGTATAAAAATCTGGTTTCAAACCCCCTCTCCCCGGATACAACCTATCGTACATCCAACTACGACTCGAAAGAAAATAATCCATCTTCTGCATGTCAAAAAAAATCACAATTTCAGCAGCACGACGTTCTTACAACCGCTCTCTTTCTTTATATGGTATGACCCTATCCCATTCGAGAAAAAACTTTTTCAGAACTCGTATAATAATCATTCCTTAATTCTCGTATCTTATACTTGACAAAATTTTGGCAAAGATTTCCCATTGGTCTCTCGAGTACACAAAATGAACGCAGCTTATGAACACCGCAATCAAGTATGCACCCAGAGAACAAAAGGAAATGAATCGAACGAAATTTCATCAAATATAAAGATACGAGAATTAAGCAACAACTATTATACGAGTAAAGAAAAAGTTTTTTCCCAAACTGTCCGATTTGGACAATTCAAGGTTCAATATACAATGAGCACATGGTACCCTAAAAGAGTATATGCACTCAATAATATATTAAACCTCAAACGGGAAGCTAAGGCTTCTCCGATACTAATAACAAATATCAAACATCCATTCGATCAATGATTAACATAACAATTAGACAAGCGAAGTGACAAGGGTAGAATTAGTTTTATTATTTATATATATATATATATATATAAATAATAAAAATATTTTATTTTCCTTTTTCATTTAATTTTTTATATGATAATTTTTAATGTTGTTATTTTTTATTTCTTTTTATTGAAATTTTTTAACTCTTCTCTTCTTGAGATCTTTTTCATTTTTGTTATATCATATTTTTTAATGATTGTTTCCCTTGTTTCTCTTTTTTAATTCTTCTCATCTGTTAATTATTTTTACAATTCTGTTTTCAATCCGTCTAGTTTTTAATTATGTTATTTTTCAATTGTATCTCATTTCGCTTTTGTTATTCTCTTCTTTCTTCTTTAAAATCTGCTTTTTATTCTATTGTTCTTAAAAATTCTGCTTTTAATTATTTTTATTTTAAATCTATTTTTAATTCTATTATTATTTATCATTTCCAATTTAAATCTGTATTGTTTCTTTGAGCAATGGTCCATTTATTGTGTGTGTAGTTTTATTAATCATTTAGTTGTCACTACGCCATCCGCCATATATAATAAAAAATTTTATTTTTCAATAAATAATAATTATTAACAAATCAATGCTCATGTGCAATTTTAATTTATATATTTTATTTTCTTAAAACGGAAGAACTACTTATTCATTCAGGGTTTATTTAAACTTATTTTAATATATAATTTTATAATTTTATTTATTTCACCCGCTATTTAACTTACGCTATCTCGCTCGCTTATTTTACGCTATCCTACTAATTTTACGCTATTTTTGCGATCCTCGATTAACAACACTGAAATTTTCATTAAAAATATACAATCAAAGTCATCAAAATGTTTACAATAAAAGCGGTTATGTTTCTAAGCAAATATATTACATAAAGGAAATAAAAAAAGCAGCATAAATTTTCATTAAAAATCATAGAAACATTGAATAGATGAGGTTATGCAGAATACGAATAAGCCCAACCATAAACTGAAACTACAACAAGACAACTATAACATATGGCTCTCAAACCTTCTTTGACACTTTAAATATTGTCTTAAACATGTGTCAACAATTCCAATACAAAAACATGCAATGTCGACATTTTTGTGTCACTGCTATAACACAAATTACAAGTTGTACTCGCCCATAGACTTTTTTTCCCTCTTGTGTCTCAAATATATTAAATTGCAAATCGAATGGAATTATTTGAAAGATCAGAAAAAGCATATGTATTATTCTGGAAGCATGCTTGTTACAAGAACATAATCTTTAAAGCAAATGAAGCCAGGCTTCCATTGTTACAATGAAACACAAACATAATTCCCTCACTCAATAAATTTTGGGCCAAAGAGACACCCTTTGAGATGCAAGCATTCTACTCCAACGAATAACTATACACTCCAAAGGACCACTTAAATGCATGCTGCCACAAAATTTTAGCCTTGTTATGAAGCGCGTTAGATTTCTTAATAAATTTAACTCAGAGGAATTCCACACATTTGAAGAACAGATATAGAAATGTTCAGAACTGTTGTCTAGAGGACAGACTACCAGATTTCCAAATAAATTTACTAAGAAGGACCTTCTCCTGGTGCAGAAAGAATGGAAGCACTTATAAGAATTCTCCCGGCAGGGTCAAGATCAAGACTCGAGAGCCCATATTCTTCAATCAATATGACAAGATAAATGCATAAAATCAAGCAAGAGCAAGAGGTGTAGTAAATTCCTCCAACCCCCCTTCTTTCCAAACCAAAATAAAGAAGTGAAAAGAAAAATAGAAAGAAAAAAGATAATGACTCACACAGAGTCTATTTGATGAACAAAGGAACTAATACCTCCAAAACAATAGGTATAATAGAGTTAAAAACCTGGTAAAGCACCACAATAGTTGGCTTTGAACAACCGTAGAGAAATTTGATATCCAAAACTTGGAGCTCCTCAAGCCTAAAAACAAATGAAACATAAATTTAGTAAACTATATCAGAAACAGAAACACAAAAAGAGAAAAAAGAAAATCTAGGATAGAAAATTACAAGGAAAAAAAAATGCTTGCACTGTGGTCTTGAAGAGAGAGAGAGAGTAGGTCCTAGTTGCTTTTGTCCCACGGTTACTGCACACATTGCAACTTTTTTGAATAAAAAGTTTAAAAGAAAGAAGAAGAACATGGTGAATCTCATAAAATCAGTAAAAACATGATTTTTCACTTGCCTTTGTTGATGACCAGAACTTAAAAACACACAGTAAAAACTTTCTTATTTGCATACAAAACAGAACACTATACCAGCAAAAAAATCACATACCAAGATGGTTCACATAGTCTTTTATTTGTATCAAAAGCTTCTTGCTATAAACTTGATTCACATGTACATATGTCAACTAATCATGCATAGAATTGAAAAGCTAACTAATAAATGACCTAGATAACATACTGTTACATCGTTGTTTTCCCATTTTTTGCAACAAACTAACACATCAATCAACGTTACTAGGTTCTTATGTCCAAAAATTTTACCACTATAAGATTCAGTTCAATTATAACCCCACTGCAATTGCTATCTTAAGTTAACACATTGTGGCTAACATTGGATCTGTGAAGTTAACAAGCAAAATATTTCTAAACTTAACCAGTTTAAGTATATCAAGGAAATGAATAAAATTGCAATGCATTTGATCTCCAAATTGAAAAAATGAATGAATGACTGAAAAATTAGTCTTGGCCCCAATATAAAACACCACAATGGACAACATATATAGAACTTCCTACGGAGAAACAACATTTTTTATTGAGATATAAAAATTTATAAAATTAAACATGAACATGTAATTAAGAAAATCAAGAACCATTGAGAAACCAAAACACAGAATCGACACCATGAGAACTATAAAACACAATGGATCACTAATCAAAACTGATTCATAGATCCACAGATAGGTCATAACTGCCAAGAATCCCCAGAATTAAGGTCAGAACCCTTTTCCATCTGTCCTTTTCTTCAGAAAAACAAAACCCCACCAACAAAAATAAACAAATAAATAAAACCATTTTCTAAGGGGGATGAATCATCAAGGTGTGATCCACATCATAGCATTTCTTTCCATTTCTAAGACACATAATTCACCAGCTTGGATAAATCATAAAATCCAAAATGAAGCCAAACATTATTCAAATCCAATCAATTAGGAAAAAAAAAGTTGAAAATGGGCTTTTCTAACAATTCAAAACCTCTAATAATTATGAAATTGGGGTAGACACACCCAAATCCCTGTTTCCACCCCACAAAAAACACCTCAATTGGAAAACATTTCTCAGAAGAAACGGTTCAAAGCCCACCAAGATAACATCCCAACAATCAAAACTTTACCTTCAATCAATCATATTAAACCCCCAATACAACAAAGATTCAGATCACAGACTAAAAAAATAATCCATCCAATCCAATTACTCTACATTTGATTAATTTGTTCCAAACTTCCAATCATGACATTTAGAAAAGCAATTGTGAATGTTGTTGATAAATAGAGAGGAGATGAATGAAAGACTTGACCTGATATTGTCCAGCCAAAACGACAGCAACTGCGGCGGAGGTTGAACGAGGTTGAACGAGGTTGAACGACAGCAACTGCGGCGGAGGGCGAACGACAGCAACTGCGGCGGAGGGCGAACGAGGTTGATGACGGGAGGCTACGGCGGAGGGCGAACGAGGGAGATGAAGGGAGGCTGCGGCGGAGGCCGAACGAGGGAGACGAAGGGAGTGAATGAATTGAGTTCTGAGGTCGAGGGAGATGAAATATAGGGAGACGAAGGGAGTGAATGAATTGAGTTCTGAGGTCGAGGGAGATGAAATATTGAGGTCGAGGGAGATGAGTTCAGGTCTGCGAGTGAAGAAGAAGAAGAAGGATTCTGTTCTGGCCAAATAAAGAGCTTACCGACGGCCATTGTAAACTTACCGACGGCTTAAGCCGTCG
Source organism: Calophaca sinica (assembly GCA_037113605.1). Taxonomy (NCBI): domain Eukaryota; kingdom Viridiplantae; phylum Streptophyta; class Magnoliopsida; order Fabales; family Fabaceae; genus Calophaca; species Calophaca sinica. Next base: position 120,487,464 of record CM073731.1, read on the forward strand.
GTAAACGACACGGGATTAGCGACGGGCTAATCCGTCGGTAAAGATGGTAAATGGGCGTCGGTATTCAAAAACATGCGGCAATTTTTCAAAATTTACGGTCTACCGACGGACACCCACCGACGGCTTTAATCCGTCGCTAAAAAATCGGGATTTCCGACGGCTTAAACCGTCGATAATGTCCACTGTACGACGGGACGCGTTTTCCGACGGGTAAGACCGTCGAAAATCCCGCTTTTTAACCGACGGACAAAAGCCGTCGGTAAATGGCCGTCGGTAATCCCGTGTTTTCTTGTAGTGTTTGCAAGGAGTAGATGCAACCTTCAAGCCTTTCCTTTCTTTCCTCCCAATCTCTAAAACCCTAGCTTCCCTTTTTTCTCCATTTTTCCTTCTTTCCTCCTTTTCCTTTCAGCATAAATCGAGATAGAGAAGAAAATGGGAGGTGGAGGCGAGAGTGTGAGAGAAGAAGGGTGGAAGAATTTTTGTTTTACCCATTTACTCTTGCTTCCTATTGTTATCTTACCATCATACCCTTATTTTTGTTCTAATTCACACTTTGACATTACAAGCTACACCCCCAAGCTCATGCATTACACGCCAAAATATTCTAATCATTAATTAATCATAAAACATATGAGTCCTAAGTTAATTGGCTAAATAATTAAATTAGGCGTGATGTTACATCCCACCTATTTGATTGATTCGGTCCCTGACACTTGGGTTTGGAATGGAGGGAAGAATGGGAAGTATAGTTGTGGTTATGCTTATTTATGGCTTCTATAGAGACATCTCACTAGGGATAGAACGTCCAACTGGGATTGGATTTGGAAGTTTAAAGTTCCTGTTAAGATTCAATACTTGGTTTGTCAATGTTTACATCGAGCTCTCCCTGCCGACGAGTTGTGCTTCCATCGCGGCATGGCTGGGAATGCAACCTGTCCATGATGCTCAGCTAGTGAAGAGGACATCCTTCATTGTTTAAGGGATTGTCCCCAATCTAGAGAATTTTGGCTTAGGTTGGGTTTCTTCAATCACCCTGGTTTCCTGTCTACTTCTGACGCTTCATTGTGGTTGGAGGTTATCGCTGGCTGAATGATGTCCATTCTGTTTTTATCTAGGATTTGGTAGGCTTGGCGTTGGCGAAACCATGTGATTTTTTGTGACAATTGGTGGGAGGTCAACTTCATTGTCCAGAGCGCCAGACTTTCTCATGATGATTTCAACACAGCTTTCTCTCCTCACGTGAATGCTTTGCATCAAAACTGGCTCATTGAAAATTGGATTCCTCCTTCGGAAGTATGGGTTAAGATCAACACCGATGGTAGTTGTTCAATGACTTGAGTATTATGGGTACAGGGGTGTCATTAGATCAGTTCACGGTGAGTTTATTGCTGGTTTTTCTAGCCGCGAGACTGTTCTGGAAGCTCTTTTCGCAGAGCTTCTTGCCATCCTCCATGGTCTTTCTTTATCCTACGATCCTGGTTACCATAAATTTATCTGTGAATTTGACTCACTTGATGCTATTTCGCTCATTGGTGATAGAGATCACATGTTTCATGATTTTGCAGATGCTCTCTTCGAGATTTCGTTTAATTGATAATGACTGGAGTATCTAGTTGACCTATGGCTTCCGTGAAGTGAATGTGTGTGCAGATTTCATGGCAAAAGTTGGAGCCCAATGGGGTTGTGCTTTGAAAATTTGGTCTAACCCCCTCCTAGGTTGGGTTCTCTATTGTTAAAAGATGTTCTGGTTCCAGGCCTAGTTAGCTTTTTATTTCTTTTTATGTCAACCACCGAAAAAAAAAATTGAATATTTGTAGAAGCTAAAGTATCTTAACTAATTTATGTCTTTTTTTTTACAATTAATTTGTGTCTTAATAATTCGATGTTATTATCATTATTTTATTAGACCCACAAAAAAATTCATTATTTTATTATATATTGGGAAATGATGAATAATAAGAAAGATGGTTGAACAAAAATCTTAGAATAAATCTCAATTGTGAAAAGTTGTCATATTTTCTTTTTGTTTAAAATTGCATTTATCTTAAAAATACTAAAATCAATCACGTCACCAATTTGTACATTACAAGTGGTTTCCTTTTGTACTATACATCATTATTCTTATATATTTATATCTGTTTTTCTAACGTTGCAACATTGCACACGATGAGGGTCATTAATTATTCACTTTTTTCCTTCTTAATTACTCAATTTTCTATTTGTTTTATAGATTCACCTTCATGTAATCTCTTTACTCACAAAATAGGAAATTAGATAATTTTTATTTTTATTTTTAAAGGGGATGGGGGGAAAGGTGATATATCCTCGAGGAGATTTAAACCATGTCCATTTGGGGTTACAAGGCCAAGCTCTTACCATTAAGCTGACACCCCATGGATAGAAAATTAGGTAATTAATAAGAAAAAAAAGTGGACAATTTATGATTCTTATCAAGTGCAACGTTACACACATTAGAAAAATCCATATACGGCTTAAGTTTGATTTGTATTTATATACAAATCAAACTTAAGTCTTATATGACTTGCTTAAATTATTTTAAACGAAAGCCACTAACCTATTTTCACCCAATTTGTGTCAAATTTGGACATTCTCCAATACTGGATGTTTCCATTAGGAGAGAAAAAGACTCAGAATAAAATAATTCTATTCTATGAGTCTTTCTCTGTCCTATTAGAAACCCTCCAATACTGGAGAGGAACTGAAATGTTTGTGTCCATCGTTTTCTTTCACTGCTCAAGCTCACTCACTCCATGGCCGAAGAATCCCAGCAGCCTCCCACCAAGGGCATTGAGCCTGAGCCTGGATATGAGACATACCTACGACGAACTTGCCCTTCTGCTGAGTTGGTTGTCAAATTTCTTTATGAGAATTCTGAAGAAAGATGCCCTCATGCTTTGTCTCCTCATAGTCCTGAAATAGTTTCCATGCTTTCGCGACCTTTGTTAGTCTCCTTTGTCTTCTCGAGGATCGTCGTCCCGTGGATATTTTTTACTTAAATGTGGATGATGTTATCTTAATCGCGGTCACATTGCAGGCTTGGAGTTTTTGAGATATAAAAATCTTGATGTTGTGACTTTTTTCATAACCTTGGTCAATTTTGCTGGAGAATGAGAGGGTCGAGTTTCTTGATATATTTAATTTGGAAAAGTGGGAAGGTGGAAATATGAGTTGAGTCATAGTACTAGTGCCCCAGAGTGGAATTGGGATTCCCTGCGTTCAGTGATTCCACATAATCTGCAGCTCGAAGCAATTGGATTAAGATTGGGTGACTCTGATTTAAAGCTCGATAAATCGACTTTAAAAGCAAATTTGAAATCAAAGCCATCTGATATTTGATCCAACCGCTACAAGCGTGAATGCATGGAATTTCTGACTGTTGGTAGTCCGAAGTGTTTCTAAGATAGGTTTTTTTCTCTCTCTTGAGAGGCCATTGTATTTATTTATATTTGAATTTGATGTTGAGATTAATGTGACTTTTGCAATACAAGTGGTATTGGATATGCTTATTTTTCATTGTTGTTTATTTTTGCAAAGGAAAATGAATATAATGAGTCTTCAGTAGTCATTTCCATGGCAGTGTTACTGGTTTCAAAGATGGTGATGTAGATGTGAAATGGGCTCCTTTTTCACAACCAAGGTATGACATGATTTTCTATAAATATATATACTGCAGTTAATGAGGTTGCTACCTAAACATGTTGATGGTGCACTTATGAAGTTTATGCTTCCTATATCTCATTATCAAGATGAACAAATAATTACTGATCCTTTTAGCTTATTAATCCTCAATCCTCCTCGTACCTAGAAGTGTTGTTTGTAAACTGTGTGACTATGTGCATGGGTATTAGATCTTTTTTATCTTAAACCAAGGTTCATTTTTAGATGCAAGTTTATGTAGTTAAGATTGGTTTAGGAAGATCCGTTTTACCATTTGGGAATATAATAGATAATACTCCAACTCATAGTCAAAATATGGATGTATTGGTAATGGTAAAATAACTTAGAACCATTGAACTTGGACGACATATTGCATATTGAACGAGTTTTCAAAAATTACCAATTAGAGATACCCGTGATTTACGAGTGCTAAAAACATCCAAGAAGAAAAAAAGGGAAAACAGTTTTAAGCGGGTGAATAAGTTTTCCCACATGTCATTACCGTAGTTAACGATTTTAGATAGATAATAGAATAGATGAACAAGTCACCACGCTCTTTACGTGGAGCTCAAAACTAGTCACATGTGGTGGGTTTGATCTAGCCTTTGAGGAATCTATTATTAATAACTATGATCCTAATTCATAGAGAAATTATGAACAAGTTTTTTTTCCTTATTATACTATATCTTATTTGTTTGTGTATAACATGGCAGTGACAGTGATTTGTTGACAAGTGTTGCGTTTGTTCATTTAAAACATCATAATTGTACTAAGCATCATAACTATTCTAAGCACACTGGATATCACTTAGTTTTGTTGACAAGTGTTGCGTTTGTTCCTTTAAAACATCATTTAAAACATCTACATGCACTTGTTTATTGTTTTCATGTAATGCTAAGTTACCGGCCACTGACATTTTTCTCATTCCACTCCAGGTATTTGACCAGAACCTCTCTATTGGCTTTTTTCTTCAGCCAATTTTAGAAACAAATTAAAACGCCAAACATTTGTTTGAAGTATCTAGTGACTCCGACAGTTTATTCTAAATTTTGAGCAATTTCTTTTGTCTTAGACATTGTTATAAGATTAACTCTAGATTAAGGAGTGATGATTAGATAAAATTCTTTTCACAGAGAGGAGTCCCAACACTTCCAACTGATTGATTAGATAAAATAACACTTGTTTTAAATGATTTTCTTACGATTTTAAAAACATCAAAAGCCAACAAATTTAAAATCATTCCCAATTAGAATTATCCTTCAATAAGAATGCCCAACCACCTCATAATAGAATGGCCATTTGGATGCCCATTTGGATAATGTGGCTTTGTAAGCGATATGCCAATGATATTTATTCATTAAGATATAAGCAATTGACTTGCAAGGACCATTGACTTGCCCCTATGAACCCAACATCAATGAGCAATAGTTAGCCAAAGGTATAAGTTGTTACTAGCATTACATCACATATCAAAACATGGAATCATAATTGATTCCCCTTTAATCAAAAAGAAAACAGAGACACGGTATGATGTTAGTTACATAGGTAAAATCAAATTCATGGGTATGTAATTTTTTTATTACTTTTACTTCAGTTTAGGAAATGTACTTATTTTTTATATAAGATCAAGAAAATTAATCGCAGTTAACTAAAATTCTTAATAAGCATAAGTTTACGTACTTTTGCTCATATTCATGTACATAGAGAGTAACACACATCACATCGCATTTTAATTAACAATAAAAAACATGCAGACTGTTCTACTGAATTCATTCACAACTCACAAGACAATACAAAACAAATGAAGCAAATGAGGCCTATAGATTTATATAATGTTCACCCATAGCATCATACTAACCATAAAAAACAAAGACATAATATCCTGCTAGTAAATTTTGAAACCACAAAAGGTTCTCAAATTAGGTAGAAAAGCAAAAAAAGGATAAAAAAAACAGCACTAGTTAACTCTAATTTTATGAAATAGAGTGGGATGGTTAATGGCAAACACTAACAAAGCCAATTTAGCTCTAGCCTCTTCGATACCTTTCAACTTCTTACAAGTCTTTAGAAGTTGAGCCTTGGCATGTTCTCCTCTGCACCTGTATTTCTCCAACAACCTGCCGTGTAATTCAGATTCCTCTCTCGCGGATTGTCTGGAACATTGCAATTCCTGCATGTGCTGATGCTCAACTTGAGGATAAGAAGAAAAATAGCGTTCACTGGAATCCAACCAGGGACCATCAAAAGAAAAACTGCAAAGGTCCTTCACCATCTCTAAAATCTGATCACGCCCATGAACCGAGATTTCCAAGATAGTGTCCCTTTTGAGAATGCATAAAAGGTTAGTCAGACGAGTGTAGGAAAGCACAGAAAAAGAAAGAGAATCGTCAAGCAAACATGCTTTGGGGTAAGAAGAAAAACAATTAAAAACCAAAGCAGCGTCTTCATGAAGTAAATACTTTAAACAAGGAATGGAATTGTTGGGTTGCTGATCATTCATCACCACTTTTCCTTTCCCGACATCATTGTTTGATCGCGTTCCCTTCTTCGTGACGTCGTTGCCCGCTGATGAACATTGTGATTACTCCGCCATGGGTTACGTTAAGACGAGTAAAGAGACGAGCGAACCCTAGTGATAATGGAGTCTTGCCCCCGCTTTTTCTTTTTGATATTTGAGTCTTGCCCACGCTTTTGGATACATGTTACTTTCTTGTATTTATAAAAATTCCTACTTCCAGTAAAATCACTGTTTTGTTATTTATTTTTATTTTATTATTTTTTTTGGTCAATTATTGAATGGAGTGACTATAGTAGGCAGTGCCAACTTAAGAATTTCTCTATAGCATTCTGACTTATCAAATAAAACTTCAAATAGGAGAATATTGGTCAATTCAAATATCAGGAATCGGGATGGCATGATATTAGAAGAAGAAGAAGGGTGTTATCAGGTATGCCAATTAGAGTGAGAGTTAATCCTACCCTAATAGTTCGAATAAACAAGAAATCTCATCATTTTGATGCAAAATCAAAGGGGACAAGAAAGAAGTAAAATAATTTTGATTGAAAATCATAAGGAAAAGAAAATGCGGTTGTGACCATAACAGATATCATGTTGTATGCCTTGTTTCATTCAGATGTAATACTATTGATTTTTTTTTTGTAAGAGATATGGATAAGACAGCATTGCAGAGTTGATACCCCTATAAGGAAGCCACATAAGCCATGCATATACCCATGTCACTTCATTTAGACTCTATCAAAGCTTTCTAAACCATCAATTTAAGTAAGCATCAGTATCTACGTACAGGTGAACAAATCTGCAAAATTAGTGCCCATAATCAACTGAACTAAACATTCCTGGAGAGCACAAATTATTTTTCTTAGCATTATGGATCATCGCAAGTGCTGGTTTGTTATAACTCAAAATTTTTTTCTTAGCATTATGATTCATTCATATTCTTAGTATTTAAAACATTATTTGACGCCCCTAAAACTCATGCACTTCCATTGCAAGATACATTACCACAATGGTCTTGATCAATGTTGTCAATTACTGATCCATGTTGCTTTCAATCCTTGCTTTTTGGAAGATCTTAAAGGGCAACCAAAGATGTTTCAAAACAAAAGAAGATAAATCAAACCATAAAAAATATAAAAGACAAAAATGAAATGAAAAATGAAACAAATAATAAAAAGAAAGGGGTTGTACTTCACAATGAATCCCTAGATTTTAATAGGTCATTGTTCGGTACCTAATTGTTGTTTGACTTAGTTGTTTCCTAAGAATATGCCCATTTGCTGTGGTCACTTGGCGTTTTACATGGTGATACACGTGTGTCAAGTTTGACTATCTTAATTGTATTTGGACGGTTGTCCAATAGAATCGCGCGCCATAAATGCTTATTCATTCAAGCGTTGCTCCTCTGTTTGCTATAAATAGGCCATTGGCGAAATGGAATTACCATCTCATTCAACGCTTTCGTTCTTTGTTGTAAGTTATTTCTTCTATGCTGTCGTGGTGCTTGGTGTCCTCGTTAGCTGTTCAAAGGAAAAGAATGAATTTTTATTAACAATTGATGGGGGGAGGGAATGTACTTGAGCATGCAAAGATCGGAACATGAGAGGTTAGTAATATGTGTGATATCAATAGAGTAGTTAGAATATGTAAATTTGTGAAACCTTGGCTTTGAAGGTATCATCAATTAGGACATTGGATGATTTAATATCACGTTGGATTATCTGCGTATTTCCTGAATTAATTTGTATATAAAGCAAATATTCATTAGATTTCTCATATATGCTTTATTTACAAGTTAATTCAGGTAATACGCGGATAATCCAATGTGATATTAAAGCATCCTATGTCCTAATTGATGATACCTTCGAAGCTAAGGTTTCACAAATTTACACATTCTAACTACTTTGTTGATATCACACATATTACCATGCTCTCAGGTTCCGATCTTTGCATGCTCAAGTAAATTCCCCCCATCAATTGTTAATAAAAATTCATTATTTTTCTTTTTTTCGTCTTTTTCTTGTTCATCAGACTTGCAAATCTTAAAGGCAATACAAATTTGAATATTTGAGCTTTGGAGGTTGTAGAGGAAACTTAGAACTAAAAGTGCAGACAAGAAGATCAATGATCTCCTTTGAACATGAAGATCCATGTGAGATTGCCATTCTTTTGATATTGGGTGTGTCTTTGTTATCATTGTTTTCCATCTCTCTTCAATTGCAGCTTCTAGAGGCAAAGTTTTCATTTTCGTTGCTAACATTTTGATTCTGGGTATGTTCATTTTCCTTTTTGTCAATGTTAATTGTTTAGCGATATAGAACATTTTTTGATTTTCCCTCACTCTTGATTTTCTGCTGCCTATGTTATTTTTTATTTTGTAATATTTGACAAGATTTTGAGATAATTGCATTCAGCATATTGCAAGTGTCATATACATCATGGTTCCTCGACGCCTTTAACTATGCAATTGTAACCAACTAGTATGGAACCCGTGCCATGCACGGGGGACATTATTATTTTTTGGTTATAAAAAATATTTCAATCCAATAATATATAAGAAATATTATATAAGTAATTATTAATTTTTAATTATGTAACTATTAGGTTCCTAACGTCGATAGGTAACAAAACTAATATCAATCATGGTGCATACCACCTCGATCAATCTAGGCATGGCAACGGGCCGGGTCGGGGGTGGGTTTTGCCTCCCCCGTCCCCGTCCCCATTTCCAACGGGTTCGGGTTTTGCCTTCCCCATCCCCGTCCCGATAGGGTCGGGTTTTCCCGCGGGTCCCCAACTCAGCTCTAAATATGTAGAAAAATTAAAAAATTATAGTTATGATAATTAATAAAATAAAATCATAATTATTATACAATGATAAAATAAAATAAAAAAACATTAAAATAAAATGTTCTATTGAAAAGAGATTAAATTAAAAATAAATAAAATATATGAAACAAAATGAATGAGTATAAATGCATAAAATAAAATAAAAATTAACAATTTATATTTAATTGGGCGGGTTCGGGTCGGGGGCGGGTTGGGTATCGACATCCCCAACCCCGTCCCACCCCCGGTCAAAGCGGGTTTTCCCCGTCAAAATCGGGTCGGGGTCGGGTGGGTACCCGCGGGTTCGGGTTCTGTTGTCATGCCTAGATCAATCAGATGGTGCATACCGCCCAATATTTTATGAGATAATATATAAATTAGATATTCTACAAATTATAGTGTTCTTTGTGTGTGTGTGTGTGATGTGCGTTTATATTGCATTATCGGCTCTCAATTATGAAATTACATGAGCGTTATACATACACTTACAAATACAAAATAGTATATAATATGTCGTTTTTTGATGTTAAAAATAATAAATATTTTATTTAATTACTGAAAACAAAGTTTATTCACAATTTAGATTATGAATTAATATTGCATTATAAATTCAAAAAAATTGTTTAATAACTTAGTTGAATGAATTAGTTGACAATTTTAAATTTTAAACAACACTTATGGAAAGTTATCCTGAATTAAAACAAAATTTTGTTTAATGTATAACTTCAAAAGTACATATACTACATATTTTTGGAAAATAACAAATCTATATAAAATATATATTTTTGAAAACTAACTATATTTTAAATTGTTAGATAATATAAAGAAAACATATCATTTTTTTACGGGAAAAAAGAAAACATATCATTGACTGCAAAAATGATAGGAAAACATATGTATTTTAAATAATGTTTAATAGAAAATTAAATTCATTTAATTAAAATCATATCTTTTAAAACAAATCTAAGATCACATTCTCTTTTTTAATGGATGGATCTTTTTATTGAATTCAATTAACTTATAAATCAAATCAATGTTATTGTATATTTAATTAGCATATTTTATTTATTTTAAATTTAAATCAATTTAATATTGGAAAAGTTACAAATTGAATTATTTTCTTAGAGATATGATTTTAATTAAAATATTGGCGAAATGGTAATTGTAAAATAGTGGCAATGACAAATTCGTAATTCAACCTTTAATTAGAATTTTTAATTTATTATAAATTTAAAATACAGACACTAACACTGCGAACCCTAAATTGAAGTACTTGAACAATGCAAAGATAAAATCCACCGCAGAGAAGACAGAAGACAAAATTGCACGTCATTGGCCGTCGTTCAGGTTCGTCTTCCTTGATGCAACTGTTTGTTCATCCTCCTTGTTGCTACTGTTTGTTTGTTTTGATCATTGTCACTCCCACAAAATATATACTTTTGTTTATTGTTTGATTTGTTAGTCGTTCATCCTTCCTACTACTTCATTTGAGATTATTATCCGATAGGGTTTTGATTTTATGTTTTTACGAAGTCTGGAGTTTGATTGTTTTAGTAAATCAAAATCCTAGGCAATTATCATATTTGAATGTATGAATTATTTAGTCTCCTTTAATTTATGTGCATAAAAAACGTAAAGATAGGTTCTGTAATTTTTTTTTTTTACTATTTTGTAATTTAATTTTATATTATGTATCTTAAATAAATGTATATATATTTTGTAGACATATTTAGTAGTTCATAAAACCGGATGAAAGTGTAATATGATAAGAGTTGTTTAGATTCATGTTTATTTTTAATAGTTATAAGTTGTTAAAACATAGTTATAAATTTGTGGAACATGGTGTAGGAATAATGGTTGCTTGTTGATGACCTTGATTTAATTTTCATTATTGTACTATTTGTGTTGGATTATTGAATATTTGGTTATGATTTTATGTTCTGCGCATGGTGTATAAATATGTTCTTTAAAACTATTGACAGGAACATAACATTTGAGAAATACATAGAATATTTCGTTGTGTTGTTGAAGGATGTTAGTGCAAACCTTGTTGTAAGTTTAATATTAATAATAAAAATTTAAATTCATTATTCTTATTTGAAAATAAATATATTGCATTATGTTACAACAAACTTTTTGAATAACTTACATTGCATTATCAACTTGTTGTGCAGGAAGTTTCAAAAAAATTGTAAGGAATTGGGGTAACAAATTGACTAATCCTCTATCAATTAGGTCATCAACCAATACTAAATGGAGAGTTAAGGAAAATTCTTCAAATGGAAAACAATGGCTCGGGAAAGATATAACATAATGTACCAAAAAGAACCTGAAAGAAAAGAACTTTATGAGATATAATGTTCACCGATAAAACTATTAATTAATAGTTAAATTTACTCCATTAATTGAAATTTGAAACTTTTTTAGGAATTTAGAATAACAAATAAATTTAAATTATAACTTACATAAAAATGTCATTAATTAGTATGACAGAACAATGGCCACAGTATATATTAAAACATTAAAAATTATATTAATGTGTTATTCCTATTAAAATATTCACTCACTGTAATTTTGGTATTGATTATTTTTTTATGCAAAATGTTCATTCTCCTTGTAATATACTTTTATCATACAATTTAAATATTAATAGATTTTTTATGTAAAATTAATGTGTTTTAATGTAAAATATTCATTACTCTATTATATATAAATAATAACCAATATAAATTTAAATTCTATGCTAATAATAAAAATTTAAATTCATTATTCTTATTTGAAAATAAATATATTGCATTATGTTACAACAAACTTTTTGAATAACTTACATTGCATTATCAACTTGTTGTGCAGGAAGTTTCAAAAAAATTGTAAGGAATTGGGGTAACAAATTGACTAATCCTCTATCAATTAGGTCATCAACCAATACTAAATGGAGAGTTAAGGAAAATTCTTCAAATGGAAAACTATGGCTCGGGAAAGATATAACATATTGTACCAAAAAGAACCTGAAAGAAAAGAACTTTATGAGATATAATGTTCACCGATAAAACTATTAATTAATAGTTAAATTTACTCCATTAATTGAAATTTGAAACTTTTTTAGGAATTTAGAAGAACAAATAAATTTAAATTATAACTTACATAAAAATGTCATTAATTAGTATGACAGAACAATGGCCACAGTATATATTAAAACATTAAAATTTTTATTAATGTGTTATTCCTATTAAAATATCCACTCATGTAATTTTGGTATTGATTATTTTTTTATGCAAAATGTTCATTCTCCTTGTAATATACTTTTATCATACAATTTAAATATTAATAGATTTTTTATGTAAAATTAATGTGTTTTAATGTAAAATATTCATCACTCTATTATATATAAATAATAACCAAAAGAAATTTAAATTCTATGTTAATAATAAAAATTTAAATTCATTATTCTTATTTGAAAATAAATATATTGCATTATGTTACAACAAACTTTTTGAATAACTTATATTGCATTATCAACTTGTTGTGCAGGAAAATCCAAAAAAATTGTAAGGAATTGGGGTAACACATTGACTAATCCTCTATCAATTAGGTCATCAACCAATACTAAATGGAGATTGAGGAAAACTCTTCAAATGGAAAACTATGGCTCGGGAAAGATATAACATAATGTACCTAAAAGAACCTAAAAGAAAAGCACTTTATGAGATATAATATTCACCGATATAACTATTAACTAATAGTTAAATTTACTCCATTAATCGAAAAATTGAAACATTTTTAGGAATTTAGAATAAGAAATAAATTTAAATTATAACTTGCATAAAATGTCATTAATTAGTATGACAGAACAATGGCCACAGTATATATTAAAGCATTAAAAATTATATTTCTGTGTTATTCCTATTAAAATATTCACTCATGTAATTTTGGTATTGATTATTTTTTTATGCAAAATGTTCATTCTCCTTGTAATATACTTTTATCATACAATTTAAATATTAATAGATTTTTTATGTAAAATTAATGTGTTTTAATGTAAAATATTCATCACTCTATTATATATAAATAATAACCAATAGAAATTGAAATTCTATGTTAATAATAAAAATTTAAATTCATTATTCTTATTTGAAAATAAATATATTGCATTATGTTACAACAAACTTTTTGAATAACTTATATTGCATTATCAACTTGTTGTGCAGGAAAATCCAAAAAAATTGTAAGGAATTGGGGTAACACATTGACTAATCCTGTATCAATTAGGTCATCAACCAATACTAAATGGAGATTGAGGAAAACTCTTCAAATGGAAAACTATGGCTCGGGAAAGATATAACATAATGTACCTAAAAGAACCTAAAAGAAAAGCACTTTATGAGATATAATATTCACCGATATAACTATTAACTAATAGTTAAATTTACTCCATTAATCGAAAAATTGAAACATTTTTAGGAATTTAGAATAAGAAATAAATTTAAATTATAACTTACATAAAATGTCATTAATTAGTATGACAGAACAATGGCCACAGTATATATTAAAGCATTAAAAATTATATTAATGTGTTATTCCTATTAAAATATTCACTCACTGTAGTTTTGGTATTGATTATTTTTTTATGCAAAATGTTCATTCTCCTTGTAATATACTTTTATCATAAAATTTAAATATTAATAGATTTTTCATGTAAATATTAATGTGTTTTAATGTAAAATAATCATCACTCTATTATATATAAATAATAACTAATAGAAATATTCACTAATAGCAAACTTTACATCTATACTGTGATGGCCCTTTCTCCGTACAGAATGTAGTTAAAAAAATAAAAACTTTATCTTACAAAATTTATACTATTTATAACTTCTATTAAAATATTCATGAGGAATATGTTCGTTTTTAGGATTTCATTAAAAAAATATGTAATACACTATATCTATAGTACGATGACCCATATACTTAAAAATTTTATACTAAAAATATATTAACGTATTATTTCTAGTAAATCATTCATTCATGGTAAATAAAATAATAATGTTGTTTCATATAAAATATTCAATACTTTATGAGATATCAATAATAACCTACATGAATATTCACTAATAGAAAAATTTACATTCATAGTATGATGATTCGTGCTCCTCACGGTATATAGTTAAAAATAATAAAAACAATTCCTACCAAAATTTATATTAATTTGTGATTTCTATTAAACAGTTCATAAGGAATATTCTCATTTGTATAGTTTCATTAAAAAAATATGTAGTTATAGATTTCATTTTTTTTGTTTAAATTTTTTTGTGGCAAAATGTAAACCAAAAATTATATTTTCTTGTAAATATTCATCCCCTTTTTTACAATATATCTATAGTATGAAGACTTGTACTAAGCACACTTTATACTTAAATTTTATATTAAGAAATATTTGTATACATTATTTTTAATAAATTGTTCATTCATGGTAAATGAAATAAAAATGGTATTTCATGTAAAAAATTCAGTATTTGTATACATTATTTTTAATAAATTGTTCATTCATGGTAAATGAAATAAAAATGGTATTTCATGTAAAAAATTCAGTATCCTTGTAATAACTTTTTTTGTATAACTAAAATATCAACTGATTTGTACGGATATATTAACTTGCTTTTACGTAAAATATTTATCAGTTTTTTTACAATAAAATATTTGTCATTTTTATAAATTATTTGTTTGTATGTTGTATTTTTACTCGTAAGTTATCATGTTTCATTTATATTTACTTATAGGACTTTTTTTTTTTGACAAAATTTACTTATAGGACTTAGACATTAGTGTAAACTATATATTTTTTTGTTTGTAGTGTAAACTATATTATATAATAAAGAAAGTAATAAATACAAAATACTATATTTTCAATAGTATAAACTATATTATATAATATATTTAGCATACTAAATACTGGATACTGAATAAATCTAATAAAAAGTAATAAATTATTGAAATAACTGAAATAGAGAAATTATGGAAAAGCCGTAAAAAGAACACGTCAAAATCGGCTCCTCGAGTCAAAATAAAAAGAAGGAAATACCCAAAAAATATGTTATGGGAGTCGATCAATAAGTTGCATATAAGCACTTTATCAGTAGCATTTTCTTTAAGCTATCACAGCATAAAAATGAACTACATTACATTACTAAAAGGGCATATGATTTATAACCAAATTACATTACTAAAATAGTTCTCCAATAAGCCAAATATTTTTCTAAAAAAACCTTTAATATTTGGTAAGTCATTTTTGAAATTAATTTAAAATATTTATTAAATATTTTAACCAGTAGGCTTGTTTAGCAGTTACTAAGGTTATCTCCAATGGTGTACTCATAAATGAATACTTAAAGGGGCCCACATATCCATATCCCTCATTTTTATTTTTTTAATCTGGGTACCTAATAAATACTCAATCCCTCCAACCAAGCACATCTAAAAAAATTACTAAATGTGTCTCACTAATAACTCCACATCATCACATATCGAAGAAATTTATTTAATAATTAAAAAACTGACACGCGGGGCCCATGACAGAGAGAGAGAAGGGTACCTATAGAGGTTCCCAATCTTAATAGGCACTCAAAAAAAATTTCCTACAATGGGGTACCTAATAGGTACTACTATAAATAGATACCTAAGTCTTAAGTACCCAATAGGTATCCAATAGGTACTCCCGTTGAAGATAACGTTAAGACTTGGGTACTTAAGGCCTGGGTACAAAATTAAAAAAATAAAAATGAGGGATGTGCATACATTGGACCTCTTAAGTACCCACTTTATGGGTACTCCACTGGAAATGACCTTACCTCTCTTGCCTCCAATCATTGCATTGTTGAAGATACCTGTGTTCCGATAAATTCTGTATGCAAATGCAACATAGTTCCAAACCCCTAAATAACTATTTGTAAACCCTTCAGGTGTAAGATCTTGAAAATTGAAATCTATTTTCTATTGTTTCAAAAAAATCTATTGTCTATGGGATATTACATGAGAAAATGGTTGAAGACAAAAAAATGAAACAAATTTTAGTTAAAGTGAGAAATTGTATCAAATTTTAGTCATTTCACATAAGAACAATAGTCCTACAGAGAGAGTCCAGAGGAGAAGTTTCAATATTCCTTTTTTATTTCCCAAGGACCCAAACACCTCCATCTATCTTTGAGAGAAATATGATATATGAGGAATTCTTGTAATGCCAATTATCGATAGCCATGTCTGGGACCAAGATCTTCAGTGTCAATGTTAGCACTACAACAAATTTGCTAGTTATAGAAGACAATTTTGTTTCTAATTTAAAACAAAAAATGAAATAGTGCTAAACTATCCTTTACTTTAGATTCATCTTGACATATACCTATCATAGCAGGCTATGGATTCAATTGCTCATTGGTTGTTCGTGATCATTCCTTTGGTATTCCGTTTTAGGTGATTGATTGCTATGGATCCAGGTATTCTTCTAATCCTTGATAATCCAACATGTTGTAGATCCTAAGGGTAGAGAACATGTTGTTCTTATTGAGCATACTTGTATGTCTTTATAGCTTCCGCCTAAGGTATTTCTTTTATGAGATTTGAGCATGTTTGTTCTTGTTGTTGTTATTAATAAGGAATTAATTCCAACAAGTGGTATCAGAGCAGTCTTCATTGTTGAATTATCAAGATTCAGTTTCATGATTGATGCCTGGGATGTTACTATTGAATGGATTTTATTTTCTTCCCCAATTTTGTATGAACCCTAATTATGAGGTTTCTGGATTTTTTGTTTTCCTCCATCTTAACGGGTATATATTGCTTGACATTGACAAAGTATTCTGCACATGTTTCACATTTGAGCTTTTAAATAATTATTTAATAGTTATTTACATATTTGCATCGATAAAGCTTTACATACCTTCCTGGACATGATTTCAATGTGTTTATACTGATATTGAAGTTAATTGATCCCTTCTTGAACCGTTTGTGCTTTATTTTCGATGGCATTTTTTTTAATATACTTTACTTTTGGAAAGTATATAAAGATTAAAGAATTTGGATTTATTTCCTTTTGCTGTGCGTGAAGTATTTGTGAAATAAAGATTTGGTTTTTTTATATTGCATAAAAAAGAAACCAATAAAGTTTTGCCATTTTATGATTTATTTTGGGAAATTATTATAGTTATGATTCTATACATTTGATATGGACGAAGATATTTGAGCGAGATATTATATGTGATTTGTGTCATGAGGTTTCACAATTTTTTAAGCCTTTGCGTTAAGTATATTTGCGGTGAATCTTCAATAATATTTGGTATATATATTGTTGATTTTGGCTACCGTGAAAGAAGACATAAAAATCCTTGGTTGAATATCTCTTTATTGTGACATTAAGATTTGATTATCTTTGATTATTACATATTCCATGGTTTTGTCTATGTTGAGATTGAATCAAATAAAATTATTACCGTGATATTGTTTTAAGATTTGGATTTTGAATTTAATAATAATTCATGAGATATTATTATAATTCAAATTTGAGGTGTATGGTTATGGCTTTAGATTTTTTGGTGTTGTTTATTTATTTTAAATACGACTTGCGTGTCGTGATTTATTTCAAATACGGCCTGCTTGTCTTGAATTTCTCCTTATTTTATTTTATTTTTTAAATATTATAAATGATTGAGAAAGACGAAGCGGGGACACCGACGAAGCGGGGACACCGCCATATGGACGCTTGTTGAAGCAACTGGCTTGTGGGTCAAAGAATTGTAATAATTAATTATTTAATTCTTTTTCATTTAGGAGGCCATAACCATACCATTATAAATTTTATGCATTATGTATGCGATGCATGAAGTGTATGCATGTATGCTATGTAAGTTTTTACATGCTAAACATCACACATAGTTAGAACTTTGCCTCCTAATCGCTGGGCAATAAAGGGCATTACTGGGCGGTAGTGCCAATTTTAGCATGCCACTAGGCAGGGGTCTCGATTTGTTATCTCGTCGTATTTGAGCCATCGAGCGACCAACAACAACACTAGGCGGTGATGTGTGACATACTTCTCTCGCTTTATGACTGCTAAGTGGTCTTTTGACTGATGTGTGGTGTTGTAAACATACAGTTATGGATATTCCTACACCTAGGTGTGGAATTTATGTAAACTAAGGCCCTCCCAATTTTTTAATTAATAATTGTCTAGTATCTTTAATTGGGTTGATTGAAACAACATGTTGCCAAAGTAACATCTGTTGTATAGATTAGTTCAATTAAATTTACAAAAGAAGTAGCATGAAGTTATTCATGTGAGTTGTTGCCGGCGCAAAGGAAGGCGTAACTTGGCTGCATAATTCCATATCTGCGATGATAAATGTGTGGTGATTATAAAGACAATTTATCCATGTGAGCAATTGGGATGCCCAAAGGCAACCATTGTTTGACAGGACTTATCGTCAATGTTTGAATGTTGCGTTGAGAGTACCGCTTGCTGTTAGTCCTTACAATCCAAAGATTTGGGATTAATGGTGCGTTTGGTATCTTGTTTGGGTCTTTGATTTACAAATAAAGAATAATTGAGCATGTCTTATTAATTATTTTAATTTGATATGCCAATTGATGTTGTGTGGATGCGTATCCATACGAATATTAATCGGCCCAAAGGAAGGTTAATATTTGGTCGGATTGCATTCATACCTGTGATGGTAAACATGTAGCGATTATAAGGATAATTTCTCCATGTGAGTAATGAAATGCCCAAAGACAACCATTGTTTGACAGGACTTATCGACAATGTTTGGTCATTACAACAAAATACCACTTACAATTAATATCACTGTCCAAAGACTTGATATTAATGTTGCATTGGGTATTTTGTTGAGTATATTTTACTATTTTTTTGTCCTCTTTGAACTAGTATAGCTTGTGTATTTGCAGTTTTGAATTCAATTTAATCTTTAAAAGTTTAAACTTTTTAAGATTAAAGCAAAAACATTAAAGAAACTCTTGGATCTAGACTTTACATAAGAATGGAGAAACCCACTTTCTCTCACTCAATTCAGTATCTATGAAGTGAGAATCAAGTATGGGAAGTAGGACCGCTCCAGCCGCATAAGTCTGATAATCATAAAGTACAATATTTCAGAGACATTTAGGGGTATTATTTCGGATGACATAATTTATGTCGTAAATTTTCTTGCTGAAATTAAAAGTGCTTGAAAAAGGCAATAAGGCAAAAATGAGCACTCGTTGGAGAGCTTAATTTTCATTAAGTATGAAAGTAAAGGGAATATGAGGAGCACATTATGAAAATATTTAAATCTTGTCTTCAAACTTAAGGCGCTAAAACTTGAGCAGTCTAACGACTTGCTCAAACATTTAGCATTGGTATTCTTTCCTGCACAATTCAATCAGATTAAGTCAGTTTACAACTGTCAAAAGAAGAAGTAATCTTTAATAAGATTATTTCATATGGTGTGCAAAAAAAGAAATGGTGAAGCAAGAGAAAAATAAAATAGTGCCGATTTGGCAAATACCCCAAAGGATAAGGGCAAATAAAGAAAACTAAGGATGAAACTGTTAAGGGTCTGTCTCAAAAGAAACAAATAAGGTTGTCTGGACTGACAAAGGCTAAGTGACGTTGAAAGATGCATCCGTATAGGAGTTGGCAAAGTCGGTGAAGATTGAGACTTTAGGCATTTTAGATTGTTGTTACTGGCTTATATTTGAAATTAGAAGACAATTTGGTTGAATCAATTTTTGGGATAAAGTTTGGTTTTTTGTTTCCCTTTGAACAAATTAAGATGATTTTGGGTTTATTTTTAAACAATGGATTCTATTTGTATTTTAAATTCAAATATTGTTGGAGCTAATTGAACTATGACTTATGACAATCTATAATTTCTAATTGATTTAGAGGTATAAATTTTGGTCCCAAGTTAAAGAATTTTTTTGAGATGGGAACTGTAAAGTTATTTGAGGATATTGAGTTTGGGGAAGAGATAAGGTTAGAGAACAAAATTGAGTGAGGAAAAAGCGGTTCTAATTCTTGAACCAATTCATACAAGTGCTATTGGTGTAGCAAATTTGAATCCTCGTGGGGACATTATTGTTCTTCCTCCTAATCAAGTTAAGGAAATTATTCATGAAGATCAAACTCAACACCCTGAACTAGAGCATCAGGAGCCATAAAAGAAAGGATTTACTGTAAAGAGTCATTCTATTTAGTTTTATTGAAAGACTCTTTTCGAACAATCACAGTGCTCATTGTTTATTATAACTTTGGAGCTACATAAGATGGATGTCAAAACGGTGTTTCTCAATGGTAACATTAATGAAACAAATATGTATGGTGCAACCGAGATACTTTATGTCGATAGACCCAAAGATGGTTTGCGAACTGACAGAATCCACCCATTAGCTAAAGAAGTTGTCTCGTTAGTGATACCGCACAGTCTCATCAGGTAATTGTCTCATTTGGTCTCGAGATGAGTACTATGGACAACTGTGTGTATTACAAGGTCAGTGGGAGTAATTTTGTATTACTGCTACTATATGTCGATGGTATTTTATCTAGTCAATAGCGATATAGGCTGGTTGCGCAAAACCAAGAAATCTCTAACGAAAATTCAAAGATGAAGGATCTTGGGGACGTCTCTTTTGTATTAGGAATCTATGATACTTAGGGTGTGTTTGGTTGGGGGGTTTTGGAGGGGAGGGGAGGGGAGGGGATATTTTAAATTATGTTTGTTTGGTTCAATTTTTTTAATGGAATGGGAGGAGGGAGGGAGCAAAATCCCTCTTAAGCCAATTTTGGCTCCCTCCCAAAGTGGGGTTTTGGAGGGAGGGAGGGAGATTAAATTATTTAAAATAAAATTACTGAAATATCCTTATATATAATATAATATAAAACACTATAAGGATATACCAGTAAATTAATCCCTTCTCTCCATTAAAATCTCTCCCCTCTCCTCCTGAACCAAACAAGCAAAGGCTTCCCTCCCCTCCCCTCCTCTCAACCAAACACAAAATCAAATTAAATCCATCCTCTCCCTTTCCCTTCCCTCCCCTCCCCTCCATTAAAATACCTCCCCTCCCCTCCCCTTATTTGAACCAAACAGACCCTTAGAGATCACTCTCGAGGTGTCCTTGGGTCATCACAAAGGAGCTCTATCGATAAAGTTTAAATAAATTCGACATGAAAAATAGTAAACCAAGGTATACCTCAATTACTAAGGGAGACAATTTTAGTCTCAAATTTGCCCAAAAAATAATCTGGAAATTCAGGAAATACAGGGAGTTCCCTATGCTCTAGCTATGGGAAGTCTGATACATGATTTTATCTGTACGCATCAGGAAATGACGTACATCGTAAGATTATGTGGCAGATACTTTAGCAATTCTTGTTTAAATTATTACAAAAAGCAACAATAAGGATCATTAAGGAGAACAAAAGTCTATATATCCACATATCAGAGATCTGAAAGATTATAAATCATCAAGAACTCTGACTTTGATATTCAGAATGTTAATATTATGGATATCAAATTATGAGATATGACTGAAATATCTATGTCACTAGGTTGCATATAGTAAAAGGTATTAAAATACCACTTAAGTTACAGTGTGACAGATAAGTCAGTCGTATCATACTACAACAACAATAAGGAATTTTACAATGTCTATTGACATAAAGATGTTCGTTGTTGATTCCATGCTAGCTATCCACTAACTAAGGGCTTGACACCTGAGTGTATTGCCACTAAGGTTGCCTTAGTTTAGTGGGAGTCTTTATTTGTGTTATATGTTTGAGATACAAATTTTATGCTATTTCGGATTTTTTCTGCAGAAATAAAGTTAGTTCATTATAAACTTTTTTGTATCTTGTTGTGTGTAAATTTTATTTCCACATTAAGGACTTTGGTTTGCAAAATTAAATTTTGCAAAATTAATCTCACTAAAGTTTTAAGTAGGACTAGTTGGAAATAGGCATGATTGAAATCACATTTCATGTAATTTCCATGCTACTCATCCATATTGATCTATGTCATCAAGTGTGTTGATGTGGTGATCGTCGGGGTTTAGTCGCAATTTACGGAAGTGACAAAAGCCGCAGTGGTCTCATTATTGATATATGAGGTGGGCCAGATTGTAAGGAGGAAGTCTAAAGATAAATAGCATTCGGATATGCGCACTAAAGAATTCTGATATAATTATTACGATATGCAACCCAAGTGGGAGATTATTGGAATTTTATATTCCAATAATTAATATGGGTTGATATCATGAATAATTATATTAGCTATTTATCATAAAGGAACTATATTTTATGTGATCATACAAAGTAAAAATAAGGTAAGCTAATTGGACTCTTAATTTAATTGATCTGGATCTTATATGAGTAGATGTTAGCGTGGCCCGATAAGGGGATAATGCGAACCCTGTTAGGTTTAACACACTATAAAGAAGGCTATAGTCCCCAATACACTGAATTACTGTCATCCATTCTCTTATCCCCATCTGAAGAGAACCTAAAGTCTCGTGAGAGAGCTTAAGAAGATTAGGTTGAGGAAGAACCATAAAGCCACCGCTAACGTGATAGATTCAGTTGCTCGTTGGTTGTTCGTGATCATTCCTTTGGTATTCCGTTTCAGGTGATTGATTGCTATGAATCCAAGTATTCTTCTAATCCTTGATAATCCAACATGCCGTAGATCCTAAGGGTAGAGAATATGTTGTTCTTGTTAAGCATACTTGTATGTCTTTATAGCTTCTGCCTAAGGTATTTCTTCTATGAGATTTGAGCATGTTTGTTCTTGTTGTTGTTATTAATAAGGAATTAATTCCAACAGCAACCTGATATAAACCTCTGTTCAGCTGAACATGATAAAGAGGAATAAAGCTAGGAAAAACAAATCCAACAATACATGCTTAAAGAAAAGAGATTTAGTAATTGCATACTTTATTTCTGAGTTGGAGACAGAGGTTCTCAAGTTGTAATACATAAGGGAAGGCCATCCTATAACAATTGAAAGCAATAAAAAGTGAAGCTATTAACATCCAATTTTGAAGATGTCAAAATTTAACGTACCAAAAGCTATATCTGATGTGCCCAGTTGTAATGGTAAATCTTTCCTCTTCAAAAGTTCTATCATTGCCACAATAGTTCAGTATCATTGTGGTTCTCAGCATGCAACTGGAATCAATCTACCAATTCAAAATAAGAGACATAATCCAAGATATTAAAACTTCTGTCAATACCAGTAAATGGTGTGCAGATACACCACTCGGGGTCAATCCATAAACACTATGCTTCCACAAATCCTTCTTTCTTGCTCACATTTTAGCCAAACAAACTCGGTATCTCATTTTATATCTTCAAATTTCACAAATGAAACAACACATGATAAGGGACAAAGTATAGGCACGCACAAATATAGTATGCGTACCAAAATCAAGGGTTGTGGTATGAACACACGCTTTAGTAACTTCTCGATACAGATTGCCGATGATATAACTAATTTAAGTCTCGTGGTTCTGGTAAACATGCCACAAGACTCTCCTCGACACAATCAATATCAGCAAGTTTTTAAGCCCTTCGCACATATTCATCAACATCTGAGCCATTCTCTACAATAAATAGTGGTAATAAGAATTTTACGCGTGTTAGAAAACAAAACAAAACAAACAGAACCAAGTCGATAGTAGTAAGTTCAACAGGAAACCATCTACATCATAATGCAACGTCAAGATGATTAACAAATGGTTAAAATATATTTTCATATCTTATAGATGAATACTTATTTACAATTTTGCTTCTTTAAGGTCCAAACTCCAGTACCTTGATTTGATTATTGAGATCAAGGTTTTAAATTGCGGTCCGCAACCGCAATTGCGGCCGCAATATTGCTGTTGCGGTAGTCGCCGCAACCGCATCACACCGCATCCGCATCCGCATCATAGAAGTTTTGTTAAATTAGTGTATTTATCGAATTATTTCACACCGCAACGGCCGCAATGAGCGTCTTAGCGACCGCAATAACCGCAACCGTAGCGATCGCAACCGCATCCGCGACCGCAACCGCAATTTAAAACCTTGATTGAGATGACCAGGATTCTTTCATGCATTTTTCTTCATGAGACCAGGTTTTATTGGAGCAGCCTTCCGAGCTTTCTGATTTACATATGTGGCAGAAGGACATAAAGAATAAACAAAAGTAGACACGATACCAGTTGCAATACCTTCACAGAGATACATAATGTGGATATGTAAAAAATAATGGATAAAAGAAGATTTGATACCGGTTGCAACACCTTTGATCGTGTTGTCTGGAAAGTAAGAAAAGCCAAGAACATTTATACCTCAACAATGCACTGCACCTGACAGGCGCATGCAAATTAATAAAGAATAAAATATTTGAACATCAAAAAAAAAAATTATAAAGAATAAAATATTTGAACATTAAGCAAAATTAAAAGAAAAAACTTTATCTCAATGAAATTCTTTTATAGCAAAATACATCTGTAATTCGTTATTTCTTTTGCTAGCTCCTACATTTGCTCCGGTAGAAAATGGATTTTTGCCCTGGTCTGAGATAAAAAAATAAAAATGCCTTTAAATTGAATAAAAAAACACACACATGCTCTCTTCGAAAATTCATGCGCTGATTTAGGAAGAAATAATAACATAATTATGTAGGTTACAAAACAAAAATAAATGCCTTTTTTACTGGTAACAAAAATAAATGCTAATTGACCAGATATTTGAAAATGGATTTGATTGTGTCATTAGGCTGAATATCAATCCTTTTTGAAATTTCAAAATTACGCGGGTAGAATTTGAAGGGGAAGTAACTCTGTTTGGAAGGACTGTGTTATTAAATATTTGATTCTCAATCCATCGTTTGACTAATATTTGCCAAAATTAACATTTTAATGGTAATAGTATTAATGGTTTTATGATTATTTACATATTTAGATGTACTTTGTGAGATTCAGCTGAAAGAAAACGACAAGTAGTATTTTATTTCAATTGTTTATCAATTGCATTAATATTTATAGCATTGATTTCATTCCTATTTTTTAGTGATTGCTTCAGTAGCAATTTTCGGATGGGACATTTTTAACATGTGCTATTATGAATAAAAAATGCATTAAATGATATTCTTTGGTGTATGTTGTCCAGGTTCGGATGTTGCTTGCTAGGTTTGGACCTTTTTTATGGATGACACGTTTATAACTTGTTGGTATGGTCCAATCTTTTTTTGACATGTGGTTACCATTCAATGCCCAATTGCTGCGAGCCTGACAACTGTTTGATGTTCCAAATGATTATTATCAAATGTATTATAAGGGATATGGATGTGTTAATGCACTTTTATCAATGTGTATTCGTATGTTACTGTTGTGCATGATGACGGTGTTATTTTTTAATTCAAGGAAAACCCAATACTATAATTTTGCCTATATATAAAAAATGATTCCTATAGTGAATATTTATTGATGTAGCTTATTCAACCTCTTTGTGGACATGTATTTTTTACTCTATGGTCACTGAAAATGCTATTAGATAGAGCGTATTTTGGTTTATTTTGGTTGTTGGTGCATATTTTTTTAAGGTTGCTGCAATTGAGTTTCTTGGCAAACCAATCTCTATGGACAAACTTAGCAACCAGACAATGGAAATCATGAAATTATTGAAGCATAAATTAAAAAAAGGATCATTTATAGTCAATGTTTGAATGATTTTATCATCCGATAGTGCCATGGTTATAGGAGATTAAAAAAATTCAATGTAAGCGACACATCAACTAACAGTAGGAGAGGACCAAGTTCCACAAGAGAGAGCAAAATGTGACTACGGATTTTTGACACTTCTAGCCCATATAAGCTTCTTTCGGTCATTTCCACTACAACAAAAAAGACAATAAACAGCGCTTATTTTTTGGAAGCGATAAATGTTATTCAAAAAAACAGCGTTTTTGAAGCACTGCTGAAAACTAACAATAAACAGCGCTTCCTTAAAGAAGCGCCACTGCTTATTGATGCTGACAACTGACAATAAACGACGCTTCCTTAAAGGAAGCACTGTTTATTGTCAGTTTTCAGCATCAATAAGCAGCGCTTCCTTTTAGTATGCGCTGTTTATTGGCCCTTTTTTTCCAGCTTTTACGTGTATATGATGAAGGATGATTGGGAAATTAACTTTCTGAGAAATACCCATTCAAACTTAAATTGAAAATGTTAACACTAATTACCAAATCTATGGATGCAGAAACATACAAGATGATATTACCAAAAACATATAAGACAAACCAGATGTATATCTTAGCATCTGCCCGTGAATACAAAGCCAAATCTTCACAAATTTTAGGGTTCTTTGATAAGCTAGAGAAGCGAAAATACAAGAAAAATGAGAATAATTCCAGATCGAAGCATAACGAAGCAACGGTAAACTGAAAATACAAGAAAAAATGAGAATAATTCCTAGATCTAAAATGTATATTTTTTTGGAGCACTCTCTTGCTCTAAAAATTTTCCTTTTCCATTTTTCTTCAGTCTTCTCCCATTTTGTTCTCTAGAATCGCTTCCCCTGTTTTTGATGGCTTGCATATCCTTTTATAACCACCAGATCGAAAAAAAACAAAGAAGAAAAGGTCGTAAGGAAAAGTCACACTTCAGAGAGAGAACCAAACACCAGATCGAAACAAAACAAAACCAAACTCGAAGACACCAAATCGAAACAAAACAAAGCAGATCAAACCAGATCTGGACGAAATCCGGTGCGGCCTCAACCAGATCCTTGAAAGGGCACCTCATCTTCTTCTTGCTACAAAAAGAACAAACATATCAACCAGTTCGAACCCCCAAATTAACATACCAAACCCCAAATTAACATCACAACCTAGGTCAGCTGGAACGGTGTCCAGATCGAAGTAGAAACGCGACGCGGTGAAGTAGAACCAGTGACGGTGAAGCCGAACCAGTAATGGGGAAGCCGAACCAGCAACGGTGAAACAGAACCACAGCGCGGCGAGAGAGAAGAGAGATCGCAGAGTTGAAAAACGTGAGAGAGAGAGATAGAGGTGTGAAACGCGAGAGAGAGGAGAGGTCGCTGAGTTGAAAAACACGAGAGAAAGAGAGAGAGGGGTGTGAAACGCTATGTGAAACGCAAGCTAGGTCGCTGATTTAAAACGGAGAACTGAGCATAAACAGTGTTTCATAGATGAAGCGCTGTTTATTCTTTGTGTCCCACTTTAAACAACACTTATCTTAAAAAATGCTGTTTATTTCTCTATCTCCTAAAACAGCATTTTTTCTCTTTTAAGCGCTGTTTATCACCTAAAGTAGCTTTTTTTCTTTTAAACGCTGTTTATTCCTTTATTCTTCAGCAGCGTTTTTCCAATAAAGCGCTGCTTAAAGTCTTCTACCTAATTTTAAGTAGCGCTTCAAATGTAAGCGCTGCTTAAAGTGGCGTTGTCTTTTAAATATTCTGTTGTAGTGTTCATTGTTTTTCATTTCCTTTGATAATGATTGTTTCGAATTGGAATTTAGCTGTAGGCAGCTACATTTGAAAAGGATAGTATTTATTAATTTCCTGTGATATGGAAGGCATAAAATGCAATGTTCAATGGTTGTTGCACATGGCAAGTGTCCACCCATATTTGTTGTTGCCCAAGTGACAAGGAATGTTTGATGAAAATAAGAATGGAAATAAGGAATGAGTTTTTTTTTAATAGAAAAATATAGGAACATTGGGAAGAATAAGATTAGTAAAGGCGGGAAACACCATCTGTGGGGATCGAACCCACGACCACGTGGTTAAAAGGAAATAAGGAATGAGTATCAATACGTTATGTCGTTACATGCTTGGTAAGGAAATAGGCATTAGTCAAGAATAAAAATAAAGTGGCCACCATTTCATCTTTTTTAATCACAATTATAAAATGAAAAACAAAAAGATAAAATTGTGATAGAAAATGCACAAACGATATAAATTTAAGA
Source organism: Calophaca sinica (assembly GCA_037113605.1). Classification (NCBI taxonomy): domain Eukaryota; kingdom Viridiplantae; phylum Streptophyta; class Magnoliopsida; order Fabales; family Fabaceae; genus Calophaca; species Calophaca sinica. The sequence continues at coordinate 120,515,506 of CM073731.1, forward strand.
TCGATATGTAAAAATATTAAGATTAATCAGAACGAGTATATTCTTTACCGTTTTAAAGTTCTACTTCACTAAGGACAAAAATATTTCAATGGTAAATCAAGAACTTTAGCTTAAGTGATACTAACCTTTCAAGTTGCTTGAACTTAGGAACATATAGTTTTCTATGTGCACTTCAGCTTAGATTAGCCTCACAACACAAAATCTTAGACCTCCTATGCAAACTCCCACCCCCTGCCCCCTAAATCACACAAAATAAATTAGTTGTGCTCTATTTCCATTGTCTGATAATTCTCACCTTTTAACCGTGAAGAACTCGATTGCACCCCACAAGAAAATACTGTCAATCTTCTTTTACATGAATAAAACAAAGCAACAAACTACATTAATGTTTACTGGTGTGGGATTTTTTAAAAGTAAATCTTAAAAAATCTTTTATAATGTTTTTATTATAAGTTATTATTATTATTATTATTATTATTAGAATAAATATTCTATAATACTTTGAAATTTGTTGTTGTCATTATTATTATTATGTATAAATACCACGTTAAAATATTTTAATAAAGTTTTTGTAAATTTATTGTATATCGTGCGGAGCACAGGGCATCACTATATTGTATTGGATTTTCTTCAATATGTTTTAAGAAAAAAATTACATCTGTATGGCAACCATTGTCAACTTTTTAGTGCATATATATGTAGCAACTATTATCTACTTATCAACACTATTTTTAAACGGTTTACCTAAAGAAAATTTAAAAAATTAAAATAAAATAAAATATATATCCAATTTTAGCGTTGGAACCACCTTTAGACCCCGAAAATGGAGTCTATATATTAGGGACCCCTTTACAAAATACATAATCTCATGACAAAAAAACTCAAAATGAAGCCGTCACAAATTACAATTGTCGTCTACACATTTTTTATATTTTGAAGATATTGTATGATTTTTCATTGTCAATATTATCAAAAATATTTCTTTTTATATACGTAACAAAAACAATCATTTATATACATTTTTAGAGACAAATACAGGAAAAGAAGATGTGATAGAGAACCGGAGAGAAGGTGAGGGCAGCACCTATTTTTTATGGGGGCAAATAAATATTTATTAAGTATATAAAAGTAAAAACATTATACCTTGTGGGGGCATTTGCCTCCAATCCCATTTAAGTGGATCCACCATTGGTAGCATTGTTCATTGCTATAGCTCAATGCAAATGAATACAGAGTGCACTTGTTTGATAGAGTGTATTATTTTATTATGTTTTGTTATTTAATGTTAGTTTTAATGGATATGATTAAGCATTTCAAGTTTTATTACACTAATTTTTCATAATGACATATTATTAACACTACCATGTTCATCTATCCGCAGTTTTTATTGTGCTAATGTGTGTACATATTTTATTGTGTTTCATCGTGTAATGTTTTAATTTAGGTTGCTTCTGTATTTTGTGTATTTCATTACACTTATGAACAACTTATTAGTATTTAGAGGTTCTTACATTGATTTGTTATTTTACAGGACACGTAACTATTTTATTATAAATGAAAAAAAAGAATTTGTACAATTTCTTTTCGAAGATGCAATGGGTGCATGCTTACCCTATAACATTATGATCCTTTTGCATCTCCATGTTATTTTTTTTTTAACAGCAAAAGAATATATTATTAATTAATTAGGAATACTTCAGGGATACTCCAACCCATATAGAACGTATCTCCATGTTATTATAAAATAAAAAATATGATGACACATGGAATTTTTTTTTATTGAGAATTTTATTAACCAGTGTCTTTATTTTAAAAAAATAAGGTCTCTAGCTACTACCTTTGTCCCTTAATCTTGAATCTCCTATCTACGGAACCCCTTCTTTTAAACACCAACCCCAACCCCCCCAATAAAAACAAAAAGAATCACGTTAAGATTAGAATTCACATAATTAAGGAAGGAGGGTAAAACCCATGAGAGAAAATTATACCACAGCAGCGATGGCCATAAGAGGGACTCTACCTTTTCTTCTTTCACCGACATGGGACCCCGTCCCTGTTACAGCAGTGGCACTCAACTGAGAGATACGACATTCGTTGTTCCCGGCCCACCAGTTGCGGCTCCCTATGACTTCTCCATCTTTCTATGGTTACCTCCATCTCTGTCCTTCATTTTATGTTCCCTCTCTCCATCTCTCATTGCTCTTCTTTCACATGTCAGTTACTTAGAGCACCTCCTCCGCGTTCTTTCTATTTGTCTCGAGTCTTACCCTCTTCTCTCTATTTTATTTTTTTTTCTTTTAATGATATTTGGTGAAGATTGCTTGGAGATAGATGGTGGCAGTGAAGAACAGTTTTATAACTACATTTTACAATTTCAGAAGATTTAGTACTAAAAAATCTATTTACCTTTCATTTATCTAAATCAATTTAATTGTCTAACATGTATGGCCTTTTTTTTCACGATCCAAAGTGTGGAAATCAAAGCTGACAACTCTCATTCTTAAACCCATAAAGAAACAACCACTTTTTTTTCTGCACATGCAGACCAAGGTTAAAACTATTAATCCTAATTTTTAATAGAGTATGGTTAAAACTAATTCAAAAAAAAAAAATTAAATACTGCCACCCAAGTATCACACAGTCAAACTATATAAGATGTTTGTACTTTTTCAGAAAAACTGGAAATATTACAACAAACACATGAAAAAACAAAAGCTTTAAAAAATAACCGTGTTTAAAAAAAATATTGTTTAAATGCATGCCCATGACAGATCAATCAAAGAGATATAACTGTGGCAATGATCTTGTCACCATTTTGTCTATGCAAAGCGAGAACAATGGTTCTGCCACCCCTCAGATGGTTTACAATGCATAAATCAATCCACTGACCAGGGAGGTATGCTTCTTCCACTTCCTTCTCCCACTCAACACCACTTGCTTGGCGGCTATTTCTAAATAGGATACCCACAAAAGACAATTTAATCAAGAGGGGAATCATTAGCAGGGACTCCGAATTATGCTCTGCTTGCAATCTAGAAACAGAATCAGCCTCTCATTTATTCTTCACGTGTCCAATTTTCTCAAAGGTGTGGACGGAGATTGTCAAATGGTTGGGAATTTCAACAGCATTGCACAAGGAATGCAGAGAACATATGGCACTTTTCGAAGGTATTATACCAGGTGGCAAGGGGATCAAAGAAAGAATTCTGCTAATTTGGTTTGCTGTTATCTGGTCTATTTGGAGAACAAGAAACAAGGCCATTTTTCAAGATAAACAGATAGAGGTCGCCCAAACTGCGGAAGATGCGAAACTGCTGTCATGGCTCTGGATGCAGTTAGAATTTAAGGGATTCATTTACCCAATAGCTGCGTGGATAAGCAATCCTTTAGCTTGTCTTGGGATGCAGACATATTGATTGTAGCTCAAATGAGGCGTTGAGGGTGGATGGCATAGGAATGGGAGGTTGGGTATTGGTCTGAAGTGGCGCACAGGGGCCAGGCAACTCTAGAAGCACAGCAGAGAGTCATTTTTTTGACAGTGGAGGGCAGTGTGCTGTGACAAATTAAAGGGGTTGGCTTTTGTGTAGCAATATCTTTGCACAAGCCACCTACATCAAAGGGCTCTATGTTTTTATCGTGAGGACACCTCCCAGAGCTCATTCCTTGGGTATGAAGACATTTGGAGTGTATGTGACCTTGTAAAATTGATGCTTCTGATGTATTATTGGCTGCAATCATAAATTGTGGCATTATCAGATAGGTGTCTTTGGATTTGTATTTAGCCATCCTTGTCACATGACTTTTGCTTGTAATCTTGGTGCTCTTGGCTCATCTTGAGACAAGTTATTCCATAATTAATAAAAATTTTGCTTTTTCAAAAAAAAACACCACACACGAAAATCTGTCCTCATTCATCTTGAATTGGAATTGAAGTTGGTTCGTTGGACAGAGGGATGTTCAACAAAAAAATTTCAACCAGTCTCTGCATTGATTTAAAAGGCAAAATCAAGATTGGAGGAATGTGCTAGTTGATATAACACTTAGTGTGACAAAAGTACCTGAAGGCTAAAATTACCATCGTGATTGAGATTGCATGTCCATTAGTCAATCTGATTTCCACCTTCTCATTTCTAGTATTTAAAGAGAGTCGCGATGTGATGGTTGTCCATCACGTTCCTCAAGAAGACACTCCAGTTGGAAATCAATAAACTTTGCAGATTTGGTATATGATAGGAACCCAAATTAAAGAGAATAAGAAGTTGTATTATTGATTGAAAAGATAACTATTGCAGAAGATAAACCCCCTGTAATCCCAGAGCTAAGCTCCTCTCAGAGAAAAGATGACTCTCTCTAAGCCAAACCAAAATGGTTTCTATAGAAAATATGCTGAATGACTCTCTCTTCCCTTCTCTCTCTCCTTATAATCACATTCTTTTTGGTGGTCTTTTTTTGTGTCAAATTTTGGAGAACTAAAACTAGGGCTTTAGTGGCCTTTCCATTAGGCCAACCCTGATGACAAAAACAATCTTAGTCCAAAGTAAAGCGAAGAAGAAGAATTGTTGTGTTAGCAGTGTTTATTATAGATTTAAACTTAGAAAGTTTTAGATGTACATAATTTTAACACTAGTTTTATTTTTTATTTTATTTCGATATTAATTAATTGTATTTATAAATACCATACTCAAACAGTAATTGTTCAGAGAAAACGTTGAAATGCTCAATTTCTGCAAATGAAACGAGAAATAAAACCAGATTAGAAGGACAAAAATCTATTTGAAAGTTCTTGCGTCAATATGATATTTGTAGAGAACTATTTTTGGCGAATCTTCTTGTATGGTACTTGATAATATATATTATTTTTAGTATTAATTTTGTGATATTTTAGGTTATTCTATTGCGTCAAAAAATAATGTTATTTTATAAATTCATAGTTTATTTTAATTATGGTTTTATTATTAACTTTTTAAATTTTAAAATTTATAACATCTTATAAATGCTTATGTAATGATATATTTAAGCACTTTAATTTTGTATAAGCGTTTTTCAATATGCATATCCAAACGTAAATAGCTTACTGAATATAAGCTCTCATATGATAAACTCTTATGGTATAAGCACTTATATAAATTGTTTTTTCAAACAGGGCCCATATGATGCTTTCTTTTAGCCAATTAATAAGAATTAATGTTAAAGTTTGTTATAGCTCAAAATTAATTATTAAATAATAAGAATTCTTCCTATATATATATATATGTTATCTGGAATTTGTTTGCTGATTAATTATTGTTAAATAATAAGAGTTCTTCCTCCAATATTCATCCTTGTTTAGTGACTGCAGCTAAGTTGTGGGCTATATATATGGGTTTGAAGCTGGTTCTCACACGCTTTGATAAAGTTGTTATTGAATCTAACTCTATGACTGCAGTAAATTTTATTAAGTCGGGGTTTGCAGAATCGTCATTACAGTTTGGTGAGTGTTATCTTGGTGTTGATGCGGTCAATTGCAGAGATCAGTATTTTGTATACCCTTCGTGAGGCCAGCTAAGTCAGGGACGGAGACAAGGGTGGGCAGCAATGGGCTGAAGCCCCCTTCCTTCAATTTTTTTTTTCAAATACAAGTATACCTATCCTATGTCTAAGCTGATTAGGTAGAGATGAGCCCCTGGCTGGCTCAGTGTTTATTTACGCGAGAATTTTGCAAAGCCAGTGCCAAAATAAAAATGCAACTGAATTCTGCACAAACCGAGAATCACGCATGGTGGTGCTGCTAACATCACATTGCAATCACGCCACGTGTGTGGCTTTTATCATTTTGGCCTTTGGGCCCAATTCAACAAGTGAAGGCCCAATTTAACGAGATTTTTTTTTTGGTACATAATTTCACGAGATTTAGTTAGTACTATTAGTATTTAGGTGTGCAGAGGAAATTGAACACACAAGCAAATACAATTATATTAGGATTGGGAAAAAACAAAACTTTGAAAGCTTAAAAACGCAAAGAGGTCAAACAGCACCGTCGTCACTCATCGTTGGCAATAATTCACCATCAACTTCATTATATATAGAAAACATCTGATTATAGCACATATTAGGTAATTATATTAATTACGTTTTTTCACAAGATTATGTTAATTATGTTATATATTTGATATTTTTTTATCTTTCTTCCTCTCCTTGTATATGTGAAATACACATTTTATTTGCCTTTTTTTCTCCCTCTCTCGATATTTTGCATCTTTCTTTACAAGGATATTTTGCATCTTTTGAAATCACATCTTTTTAATTAAAAATTAAAAAGCTAAATTACAAAATTGGTCCTCTATGTTTATTTTAGGTTTTAATTTGGTCTTCTATGTTTTATTTGTTTCGTTTTGGTCCCTTACGTTTTAAAAGTTACAACAGGTTGGTCCTTTTCGTCACTAAAAGCCAATTGTCCGTAGCTAAAAGCCAAATAATATTTTGGAAAATGGACTTCTAGCTACAGACAATTGACTTTTAGTAACGAAAAGGACCAAATTGAAAACTAAAATAAAACGTAGAGGACCAAAACGAAACAAATAAAACGTAGAGGACCAAATTAAAACCTAAAATAAACTTAGAGGACTAATTTTGTAATTTAGCCAAATTAAAAACTGAATACAAAGAAACCGTGAGAATAGATTTATGTTATTTAATATTTTTTATAATTGAGTCTGATTTTTAATTTGTATATGTTTGTCTTTTAATTTTAACTTTAGTTTTTTTATCACTAATAATATTGTAGACAGAGTACTATGGGAAAACCGACTACCATCGATGCATTTTTTTTAAAAGAAAAGCTAAGGAAGCCCTCAATCTAGTAATTCATCAACTCTTCCATCAGCCACAAAAATAACAGATACTGAACAACAAATTAATGTTTCTAGAGTAGAAGAACAAGTCGATATCTCTATACTAAAGAAAGATCCAGAAAAACGCTGTTCTCTCAACAAAAAAAAAATCGATACGACGTATTTGGTAAATTTATTAGCCCCCCGTTTAATGTGTTCCTGGATCCATTCCTGGCTGGGACCTTTTTCCCAAGAGGTTTCTAGTTTGTGCTGTTTTTCGGGGGTTTGTTCCCCCTGTTGACTACCCAAAAAAAGAATAATTAACTGGAATTTTAGAATTAATTCCATTAGTTTTCAAGTTTCATCAGGACAAAATATTTTGGTTAGCGCTTGACCTCGTGTAGCTAGTTTGATTCAAACCTAAGTGGCTCACCTGATCGTATTTGAATCCCAATGCATGTGACCATAGTTTGGAATTTAAAAAATTCTGCTCAATTTATTTGTAAAAACTTATAATCATTTTGTATATTTTTTTCCTAAATCAACAATATTAGTTTACTTAAAATAAATTTTTTATGTATAAAAATATTTCTAATAACAGTAAAATAAATTAAAATTAAGCTAAAATAGAAATACGTACCTGGAGCTATTGTCCTCACTCCCTTGTCGAGTTGGGACCACCATTCACTGTAGTCGACTAAGCACACGGTCAGCTACTGTGACAGCTCCAACAGCCATTGGAATTGTGAGTGATCAAATCTTGACTATCCATTTATTTTAGCCAAAGAAAATAATAAAAAATTGAAGTGGACAGAGATAGAAAAATAGGCTGCAACAAATCTTGTTCCATCTAGTTGTCCACAATAAGAGGAATGCTAAAGAAATTCTTCTAATGTTGTCAAGTTGCTATTTGAAAAGTACGCTTTGAGCACAAATTTGACTATATGCAAGTTATTGAAACATCCTTTATTAGTTTTGAGAAGTACCTTATAATAGTCACTAATGCATATATATAATTGTAAATGTTATTGTATATTATGTGTGACAACTTTAGATACACAGTTGATATCACTAACGTGGCAGATTATATTACATGTCTGCAGTACTTTCAGAAGCAACATAAATTGATGTCTATGTATGTATATGAAATTAATTAACTTTTGATTTGTCATGGTCTCTAAACTCTACAAAGACAAATACTATCCAAAAGGGGAATTTATTGATCCTTTGATTGGGCACAACCCTAACTATACAGGGAGAAGCATATGGAGTTCATGGGTATTGCTATGAGAGCGCTATAGATGGTGGATTGGGAGCAGGGAAAAGGTACAGATGTGGCAGGACATATGGTTATCTGATGGAGGGACGGTAATGCCTCGGGCGTATAACTTTAGCCCCATCAAGTAGAAATGCGGGTGAGCGGACTGATGGTATTGGGTAGTAAGAGGTGGAACGTAGCACTGTTACGGGAGATAACGGAACTAAAGAGTATGACAGAAGTTGAGAGAGCTCCGCTTTTAAATTCCATGATAGATGATAAGGTCATATAGAGGCTGCCAAAACTAGACAATACACGAAAATAACTGCTTACCATCTCTGCATGGAGAGACGCATCGATATTGAACATTTAAGAGTGGAAGGTGATTGGAAAATGATATAGAAGTTACGATTACCACCAAGGGTTAAAAATCTTCTTTGGAAGGCCTATAGGGACTGTCCACACAAGGATCCAAATAGAAGGGGTGCAATGCCCGAATGGATGCCTCTTTTGTGACAATGGGTTAGAGAATTGCTGGATTCTTTCATTGGCTGCACCTTAAGCATCCAATGTTGGGAGGAAGTGGTGTTATGCAAATATATTGAGCCTCTGGTGTAATCTGCATAGAGGTTAGATAGATATTATTCCAAGTCGCAAGCAACTTACTTGAGACGAGGAGAGTTTGCTGGCGACGATGCTTTGGAGCCTTTGGCGAAGATGCAATCAGAAATTTTGGGAGGCAATGTAAAAGTGGCTATCTTAGGTCATTTTCTGGGCCACATCTCTTCTAGAGGATCGTGCTCAAACCAATGCACAAAGGCAAAAGGGGAATCAGAGTTTTCCCATCACTAATCAGGTAACTTGGTGCAAACCCCCACGTGGGGTCACAGAATGTAACATTAATGCCCCATTCTCGAAACAATGTAACTAAGTGGGGATATGAATTAGTCTAAGAGATGATCAAGGAAGATTCATACAACCTAAAACTCTTTTCTTCAAGCTCGAAATGCAAGTCTGTAAGGGAAAAGAACTGGGCATCCTTGATACAAGCATTTGGGTGCATGAACTTTGTTTTGTGCATGTTATTTTTTAGATGGACTCACATCTAGTGGTTGAAAGTGTGCTGAACCCTTGGGAGGACATTTCAAAATTTGGGGTAATAATTAAGGAGTTTAGGTGTTTCCTTTTCTTTGAATCATAAGACTTTTTTGTTACGTTTGCTCGAAGGCAAATAGTTGCTCAGGCCTTAGCTGGGGTGGCTACATGTTGTTGCTTACAGTTGGATGTTGAGGCTTAGGAGGATGTAGCATCGGTGGGGACATGGAGGAGGATGCATATGTAGATGCTGGAGGAAATACTTAGGATTGAGTTTAGATTTTATTTTGTTTTGTTTTATTCAGGACTTGGTTTTGTAATTTTTATTTGGATGTTTCAGACTTTTAGTTTGGATTTTATTTTTTTATGATTACTTACCTCTCTATGTGATGTTGCTTAATGGTTGTTGATTACAAGGTTGTTAAAGCTAGACTGGCATTGAACCGGACAAGGCATCGATTCAAGGTTCAAGGATTCGATCGGGGTTAAACCAGGGTCGGACCGAAAATAAATTAAATAATATTTTTAATATTATATCTCAAGCAATAATAAACAAAAAATAGCATAATATTCATAACTTCACAGTATTAAAAATTAAAGTTCACTTGAAATGTTATAAGTCAACATGTAACATGTAAAATTACATATTATACCAACGCAAATTTGTCATAATAACATTCTAATATTAAATAATAGCAAATACTACAACGTAGGTACTCTGATAATAATATTAATGCACAAATTTATTTTAAATTTTTTATAGTATTTGATTTAATCCATCAATGTTCAAAAAAATGGATAAAAAACATCTCATGTGCAAAAAACAATGCCATTTACCATTTTTTTTTTAAAAAATGGATTTTGATCGAATAGCCGATTCTCGATTTTTACCCAGTTTTTGCCCAGTTTTCCAGATCAATCCCCGGTTTCATGCATGTGTTAGTGTTTCAGAGAAATATTATTAAACTCGGCTCAGATCGGCCGGTCCGACCGGTCTGACGGGGAACCAGTGATGTGACCGGTCTGAGCCAGTAGTTCGATCAGTTATGCCATAAACCCGGTGTGAACCGGCCGGTTTTTACTGAAAACCGGTGACTCGGTGCAACCGGACCGGGTCTTGTAGTCACCGCATATTACACCAAAAATGCATTGAAAATGCCTTCATCCAGGCTCGAATACTGTCACTGAGGATGCAATGCATCTGCCTTCCGCACTGAGTCGCTGGAGCTGTTATTTACAATTGTATCAAGTGAAATATATAAAGTATTCTTATAATTGATTAAACGTAACAATAAAATTATGTGTATAATATTAAAGTAATCAATTATTTCCTAATATTACACATTACGAAAGATATGTGCATAATATAATTTTTTTGTATTTAGTTTAAATTTAATCATAATAAAATTGTAAAATTTTTGATATATTATTAAAAATAGGGAGAAAAACTAAAAAATAGTTGGAAAAAAAGGAAACAGGTGAGTTTGGGCCAATCTTGAGTATATAGTATGATTTTTTTTTTGTTGAGATTTATAAGGTAATGTATGATTTTTTTTAGTTTTTTGAAGTATGAAATTTATATATGCCATAATGTTTTTTTATTTTTTAATGGTGACCGGGTAATGCAGTTCAACTAGTGACCCACCGGTCCGATCAGTGACCCACTGACCCAGTTCCCTGACCGGGTCAATGACCGGTTCGGGTTTAATAACACTGTTTCAGAGTATATAAGTTGAGTTCATTTACCTCCTATGAAGCCTTTAATGTGCTTCTTTTGTAAATCATGATTCTCACGTGCACATCTTAAATTCTTAAATGATATTCTATGAGCATGACATGTTTCTTGTTGGACCTTTCACACACACTGGGTTTTTGGCGTTATAACATTTGGGAAGGACTATTAAAATCTCTAATAAAATTTAAATAGGTCCTTTGGTGACACTCACCACACTTGGTTACTAGAGAAATGTCTGTGTTGGAGCAATAAAATAATTATTTATATAAAAAAGAAGGGAAGTTAGAAAAAAAAATACTTAAAAAAAGGGGAAAATGAGGGGAAAAAAATAAGTTTAAAAGATTGCTCAACATCCCTTTGAGGTCATAGGTTACTAGAGAAATACTTATAATACCCTTTTGAAACTAAATGACTACTTAAAAATTTAGGAACTCCATTGAGATCAAGTGTGACAAGTGTAAGGAGCGAAGGTAGGGTTTTGTGGCAAAGAAGAAGAATAAAGAAATGATGGCACCAAGCAGAACAAATGAGAGGAGCGAAACCCTGAATTGATCAGGGGAATCGGAAAATACTCAAGGTCGACCATGTACCACAAGAGGGGTCTCTGGGCCATCAAGGCTAAGAACGGCGGCGCTTTCCCTCGCCACAATCCTAAGCCTAAGCCTGAAGCTCCCGCCGAGAAACCCCCTAAGTTCTACCCCGCCGACGACGTCAAGAAGCCGCTTCGCAACAAGCACAAGCACAAACCCACTAAGCTTAGGGCTAGCATTACTCCCGGAACCGTGCTGATACTTCTTGCCGGAAGATTTAAGGGGAAGAGAGTAGTGTTTCTGAAGCAGCTTCCTTCTGGGTTGCTTCTTGTAACCGGTCCCTTCAAGATTAACGGAGTTCCTTTGAGACGTGTGAATCAGTCTTATGTTATTGTCACCTCAACCAAAGTAGATGTTTCTGCAGTTAATGTGGATAAGTTTGATGACAAGTACTTTTCAAAGGAAGTCCAAAAAAAGAAAAAAAGGGAGAGGGCGAGTTCTTTGAGGCAGACAAGGAGGAGAAAAATGTGCTTCCCCAGGGGAAGAAAGATGACCAGAAAACTGTTGATTCTGCATTGATAAAAACCATTGAGAGTGTTCCAGACTTGAAGACTTACCTAGGTGCCAGGTTTTCCTTGAAGGCAGGCATGAAACCTCACGAGTTAGTCTTCTAGAGTAAACAAGAGTGTAGAATTGTTTTTCTCCCCATATTCGGTTTTTTTTGTCGGACTTGGACCTTAAGTTGTATTCGTTTACAGTTCTTTCTCGGTAATAGACATCTGAAGAATGGGTTTTTCATGTTGTTTAAAAAAAAAGTGTGACAAGTGTAAAAATACATTTGAGTGGAAAATCCATGGGAGATTAGTTCTATGTTGGGTACATAAGCTTCAAAGTATAAAGAAAAGAATTCTAATAAGTGTTTGACTCAGTGTTTGATGTCTTAAGGGCAGCTTTAACACAGTTGACATACAAAATTTTGCGTTCTCTTATTTTTCCACCTGCACTGCTGGCAAACAAATGGACTACAAATAAAGCAACCGTTCTCTTAATTTCTCTCTCCGTCAACCGTTTAGCAAAATAAGAGAACACACGTGGACTACAAATGGCATAAAGTAGTTGATGGACCTACCTACAAAAATGAAGCAAACCAAATTTAGATATGCCGCTAAAGCTGCTCTAACCCAGTTGATCCACCAAATTTAGATATCAATGTGCAACTTTGTGGATTGTGTAGTTGAGTTGATGAATTTTCATTTGATGCCATTAGTTTTGTCATATTTTCTTGTATAGTTTACTTGATGACAAGCAAACACTTAAGTATGAGGGTGTGATGAATCTTGATTTGTATATAATTCTAGATTAGTTTTTACTTTGTTTTTCTATTTTTTTATTTTAATTAGTAATTTTGTAGGATTAGTTTTATTTTATTTTTATAGAATTATTTTTGTTCCGACCTCAAGTTCCGACATCGTTTTCCTAGGTATTGTCCACTTTGGGCCACATGTGATGTGGGCCCTCATGGTTTTGTCCTTAAAAGACGCATTGGTGTGTTAAGGCATGTGGGTGTTTATAAACTCCCCTTGGCCTTGATTCCCAAGCAATGTGGGACTTTTTGGTGTATCCAAAAGAATAGCTCCCTAGTTAAGGCCAAGGGGCTGAAGGGCCGTGGGCTCCTACCTGGCTCGCCATTGTTCCGACCTCAAGTCCCGACATCGTTTTCTGAGATATTGTCCACTGAACGTGAACACAAAAAGGGGGTTGAATTGTTTTGAAAACTTTTCATAAACTTTAAGTTAAAAACACTTTGCTTTGAAAACTGTTTGTTATCGGATGCTGAAAGTGAGCCGGACACTGAAAGAAGTCTATGAAAACTTGTTTTTCTTTGCAAGACAAAAGTAAGTGTAAAGTAGTAAATCAAGAGATACGAAGATTTATACTAGTTCACCACCAAACTGGTAGCTACGTCTAGTCCCTTCATTCCTGAAAGATTTTCACTATAATCAACCTGATTACAATTTTCTTAAGAGTATTCTACTGTCACAAACTTGACAATATTCTTAACTTCTCAAAACAAATCAGTACGATCGAGCCTTTGAGGAATCAAGCCTATAACTAGGCAATACAACTTTCACAAAGTAGTTTTGAATACAATCAAATAACTCTAACAGAGAGGATGAAAACTTAAGCTCAAAACAATAGCTTTCTAAAAGAAAGAATATAAGACGCTGAAGTTCAGTTCTTAGTTCTCATAAACTTGGCACAGAAACTTGGTTGTTCACTTGAGAATAGCTTTCGCAGTATATAGTTTCTAGTAACCTTCTTCAATGAAGACCTTGAGGTATTTATAGGAGTCTTGAGGATAATACCGTTGCAGATATTTTCAGCTCCAAATCATTGGGTGAGGTAATTTGAAATTACATGATTTTCTTCTTTTTCAGAGAATATCAGAATAGTACACAATACCGTTTTTGTACTATCTGCTTTTCACACAATTGCTTTGTACGAATTTATCTTATTCCAAAGGTGTCACCTTTGATACCTCGTACATCAAAATGAGCGCACAAAATCAAATTCGAATTTTGTTCCAGGAAAGCTGTGGGCAGAGAGAATAAACGTGACAATCACGTGTTTCATTAAAAGATCAGATGCTCGCTCAGAAATCAAAAGGACGCTCGCAGCAATTGAGTATCCCACGTGTCTTAAGATTACATAACTGGATGCTTGTTAAGAGTGCATAAGGCAAGACGCTGGAGTGAACCGGATGCAGACACTAAAGAATATAGCCCACTGATGATTAGTGTCTACAAATTTAATTTCAAGTACACCCTTCTGAACATAGTCTCTTATGAAGTGATGCTTAATCTCAATGTGCTTTGCTCTCAACTATTGGGCCACATCACACTTTTTTTTCAAAATCAATCATTGGATTGACAGTTACTATCATATAGATCATCCCTGTAAATTTTAACATCAATCTATGATCATTTGCTATGTCATCAAGATGCGTCAAGATTAACGTTATTTGTAATTACACCGTTGACGTTAATTTTGACGCATCTTGATGACATAGCAAATGATCATAGATTAATGTTAAAATTTACAGATATGATCTATATGATAGTAACTTTCAAACCAATGATTGATTTTGAAAAAAAAAGTGTGACGTGGCCCAATAGTTTAGAGTGTGTTCAAAGGAGTGAGGGTGTGACCCTAGCATTCCTCTTTAGAAAAAAAATTGCTACTACCCCCGTTTCACTTTGTTTGAGGTTTAAGATTTCGGTATATGAATTAAAAAATATAACTAATGTTAAAAATTTAATAAAAACATTATGTAATTTCTTAATATACCCTTTATCTCTTATATTAATTGCGAGAATTGAAAAAAAAAACAAGTGGATCAAAAAACACATTAATAATGATCAAGGGTATAATAGGAAAAAAGTATTTAATGCTTCATTAATATTTTAAAATAACAATCAAAATGAGACAAAAATATTTTTCTAAAATGTCAAACAAAACTGGACGAAGGGAGTACTATTTATCTGTCATTTTTAAAGTTCAGTGTCACATTAATTATTTTTTTTATCAATTACACTCTTAACTATTTATTTTGGAGAGAGAAATATGTACAAGTTATTGTTCGGCACTTCACAATAAAAAACAAAAATGAAATGAAAATGAAAAATGAAAAATAAAAAATGAAAAAAATAATAAAAAGAAAGGGGTTGTACTTCACCATGAAACCCCATATTTCAACAAACCATTATTCAGTGCCCATTTGTTGTTTGACTTAGTTGTTTTCTAAGGAGATGCACATTTGTTGTGGTCGCTTGGCGTTTTGGACGGTGACACACATGCATGTTTGACTGTATTAACTATATTTGGAAAGTTGTCCAATAGAATCGCATGCCATAAATGCTTATTCATTCAAGTGTTGCTCCTCCGTTTGCTATAAATAGGCCATTGACAAAATGGAACTACCATTCTCATTCAAACTTTTCGTTCTTTTTTTGCAAGTTATTACTTATATGCCGCCGTGGTGCTTGATATCCTCGTTAGCTGTTCAAAACGATCTAAGGTTCCTCGTAAGGGGATAACTTAGATCGTTTGGATAGTTAACGAAGTAGAAGCTTCACATTGGTTTCATCGGTCTCCCTTTGGATCGTTTCAAATAGCTAAACTTTCACCAGTCCAATTCAAGTTTGGCCTTTTATGAAGGTTGTAACACCCCGATTTTTGCAAGGGTATGTATGTTCGGCTCTAACTATAGATGATATGATTGTTATTGTTGTTGTTGTTGTTGTTGTTATTATTATACTTGTTATTATTTATTCATAATTGATAACATGCTTGTTTATATTGTTACTGTATTTTATAAGTATTGCATATATATTTACATGTGTACATATTTAAGTGACAATGTATTTGTCTATATTTTAATATTATTATGTTATATTAAAAGGTGATTATACATGTATATTATATATATGTATGTAAATTAATCATATTAATTGTTCTTATAATAATGTGTAATTAATTGTATTAATATGTATTTTCTCATTATTTTCTCATAATTATATTTATACCTGATCATTTACATTAATGAATGACTTAGTTATATTGATATATAATTATTGGTACATTTTTATTATATCATGTTCGTGCGATTAGAGAATATTAATATTCAATTGTGATTATATTTGTATCAATATCATATGAGAGTCCAGTAACTGCAGCCGAGATGGTAAAAGGCTGATGGGACATTTGATGTGTCGGGGCGTGGGTTCGAACCCGCGGTACTCTTGTTTTCCATGCCCAGTGTGTGTCAGTTTCGCCGCTAGGCTTTAGTAACCAAAAAAAAAATCATATGGTATTTGTATCATATAAGATAAGATGAATGATGTTATTATGTAGTTATATAGTAATCTGTGATTATATGTGCTCACTCAAATATGTCGGGTGTAATAAATGTGTGATCATATATTTATTTATATGTGATCCATTATATGTGTCTATATTAAATAAGAAATTTATATTCATTGTGACTGTATTTATATTAATATAAGATTTTACATTTTAATAGGTGATTTTGTGTGTGAACGATTTTGTATATTAACTTTTTTTGAAAGGAGATTTTGTGTGTGTATATATATATATATAAGAAGGTTGTCTAGGAGAAATATTGGAATTTTTTTTGGGTCCATTTATGAGCTAATTGGTATTCTTACAATTTAATTAATTGTTTTAGAATAAAAAAAGGCTTATTTTTAATTAGTGTCTTTGTTTTTTGACTCATTTAATTAGTGTCTTCAGTTGGTTTTTATTATCATAAAATATAAAAATGAAATTAAAGCATATAAAGTTTGTGTTATGAGAACCAAAGATTGCTTTGAATGTGGTTAAATGTATAACTACTTTTAAAGGATGGTTATGTGGGTACATACTGGTAATTTGCTTTGTCCATTCCTAGGTTAATTTGTAACTTGAATTTAATTAGTAGTTTCAGAATAAAAAAATTAGCTAGATTTATTTTTAATTAGTATCTTCGGTTGCTTTTTATTGTCATAAACAATAAAAATGAAATTTTTGTGGTATTTTTGGCATTTCCTTGTCAAGTGAGTGACATTGGTAATTTACTTTTATCTTTTTTATTTGCTATGATGGGGTGAGTTAGTTGGCTGAGTTATTACCTTTTTATTTGCTATGATGAGGTGGGTTAGTGGGCTGAGTTAATGCTCTTTGTATTTTTTTTTTTGTTAGCTAGAAGAAATGGTAAACAACAAACACACACACGTCTAAACGACAACACCCGGGTTCGAACCCTGGTCTCAGGTGTCCCCATGTCGCTGAAATTGCCAAAGCAACTAGCAGTGGGAGACTTATTGCTCTTTATATATTAACACATGTATATAAAGATGCAATAATATGTAGAAATAAAGTGATTTAATATGTAGTTGTTATGAAATAGTCACTACTTAGTGAGTAGCTTCACTTTTCAGTTCCTTCACTTGCATGACCTTTTATTTTCATGCAGAAAAATATAATTGATTTTAGTTTAACTACAGTTACCTAGCTGTATATAAGGCCAATATGACTATCTCAAACTCATCACAAAATCTCTACGTCACTGCATATATTTAAAATTGCTTCCAGGTTGTTGTGACCATATTTCTTCTTACTCTCACAATAATGGCTTGTGCATCCAAAGACCGTGGAAGTTCAATGCGGCTGCAAAGCCAAAACTATAAGGTGAGTCTACAAACTGTAGGGACTCATTGTTTTAGTTGCAAGCATGCACTGGTGAGGTTATAATGTTGTTCCTAAATGGTTTAGTCGTATTTGGATCCAAGTTGTTGCATAGCCATAAGAGTTGTGGCCTATTGTTGGCCTAGCATGCTTGTTGCTTGTCTCCCCTATGAAGAGGGTGATAATCTGTAGGATTGCTATGACGGGAAACAACATCATGCCCGCCCAACTTCTCCATCACCGACAACAATTCTTGCTCAAGTTGTAACCATGCTGCTTTTTTAATGAATAAAAAAGATAGATGTATGTATTATGTTCAACTATGAAAAAAAAAGAATGAGATTTTATGCTTTATTGGCCAAATTTTGATATAAAATTTCTATAGCCTTTATGTATTCCCACCTCATTCTCATTGTATGAAAATAAAATAATAAAATTCAGTAATGAAAGCTTCTTTTTTTTTCTTCTGTCTCTATATTTTAGTTTTTCGCAGAATTATTATTATTATTATTATTATTTTTATTATTATTATTATTATTATTATTTAGAAATCCTAATGTTATTGTTGTTGTTAAGGCATTTGTCTCGAATGAAAACCATTTCGATAACTCTGTTTATGCGTCTTAGTAGACAATCATTTTTAAATTTATTTATGCAATTAAATATATTACAAGGCATTTTTTTATCTATATTTTTAGCTTTTGTTACAGCAAAAATATTATTATTTTTTGTTTTTAAATTATATTATTGTTGTCAAGTTTCAAAACATATTATTCGATCACATATGTATATTTAAAAATACAAATACTTTATTTACAATAGTATATCAAATTAATTAAAACAAATATTTATTCTATTAGAATTACATAAATAAATAAACTTTTAAATAAAATTAAACAATAAATTTAGTAAATAATTATCTATTTAAAATTTAATTACTTTTAAAATTATAAAAAATAGGTTATAAGTGATAGGAATGAATTTCAAAATATTTATTCTTTTTATTCATTTACAATTGACGTCTTAGGATTATTTATTATTAACTTCAAATGAATATTAATTATTATTTCAAGAATATATTTTGTTACTTAATTGAAAATTAATTATAGAAATATAATATATTACACAAATAAAAATATTTCAAAATTTAATTTACCTAAAAATGTTCATTATATTTCTTGACTTATGTGATATTTTGAAACAACAAATGAGTTGTAGAAAATATTTAAAATTTTGAAAAAAAAATATATAATGAATAATTCTTTAAATCTCAAAATTTTCAAAGGTGAATAAAATTGAAAATAGAAATAAGTCTGATAAGATACAAAAGATATGGATAATTATAAATTCCCACGCTAATAGTAGACAAATTTATAAATATGTGAATAATATCAAAACATCTATTCTTGAATTGTGCATATAATATATTGACCTTGACCTTTACGTTGATGATATGTTACTAATATATCGAAAGCCTAATTTTTAATCTCGTAATAAATAGTTCATATATTATTGACTTTTAAAAAATATTCTTTATGTTAATTTTGTACTTTTATTACAAAATGGGACAAAAGAAATCATTGTACATGCAAGCATTTATGTGTTATATCTTTGAAATTTTGTCTTTTATCACTCTACCTAAAATCATGTGGCTTCTATCTGGCTATTCAAGTACATATATTGAACAAGTAAAACAATTCTGAAAGTGGATACTAAAAATTGGTGGTGAAATATTGTTATGAAAGTGTGTTGCAATGTGTTGTAATGTTACAAATAACTTTCTGTAGTGATTTGTAAATCCTTATTTGTGATAATGATAGTCACATCTACGACACATTTTCAAATGTGGTTTATAAAGAAGTGTCTAAAAAATGTAGATAGTAACCGTAAAAAATTCCTTTTATTTGCTTTATTTCGCGACATATGTAATACTTATTGATTTCTTATGATTATTCCATAACTTTAAGAAGCATTTATTAACAACTCTCTTTCAATCTTCTATAACCTATATGGTAGAACTCAAAGAAAGATTCCAGTCGATCAACATGAAAATATTGTTCCAATCTACTTCTATGTCGTATGCATTATAATACTCTATTCCAATCTACCGGAGGGCCTAAAGAATTTGGGTTCTTGATTTAATCTAAAGGGGCTTTTGCTCAAGAAATTGGCATTAGTCTAATTAAGTGAATTTGAAATTCAATTGCATGAATTTGACTTGTATTGGGATTATTGTATAAGAAGAGGAAACAAAGAGGATTCAAACTCTAACCAATCTTCTTTAACCAAAATGGTAGAACTCAAACAAAGATTCCAGCCGATCAACATGAAAATATTGTTTCAATCTACTTCTATGTCGTATGCATTTTAATACTCTGTTCCAATCTACTACTTTCAAATTTCTCTTTCGCAAAAGATATTCACTTTTAGGCAATGCTCTTACAAATCACCTACTATGTTTACCCTCAAGTAGAATGATTTTTATGCACAAATTTTGCCAAATTAGTTATGGTACACGTCTAAAATTCAACTTCCTATATAGAAATCATCACTTTTGTCAAAACTAAACTAACCAATAATTGTCAAAATATATATTAAAACTCTTTAAATTAGGTCAGTAATATCAACTACAAAATGATATTTTAAAAACAAAAAACAAAAAAAAAAGATACATAACAAACGTGCAACGCACTGGTCACGTTCAAGTTAATATATATATTTATGTTATATGAATACGAGAATATTTATGATTATTTATATTGTAATTATATTGCATGTGTTAATGTGTGATCTTATCTAAATGAATATAAGATTGATTATATTAGTATATAAGTGTGTCATCTCGTAACAACAACATACGATTTATTTCTCGAAATTTCATAATAGTTATATCAAGCACTGATTAACTTAATGAACCCACACAGTTTTTCTCCTTAGTGGAAGGCGCATGTTTTCTCTCAATCTAAGAGATCATTTTGATTTCATTGGAGTGCAGAGATGTTAGGCGTGACATAGTTAAACATCGATGGCTTGTCTTTGGTTGAAAATGAAGAGAAGTGTGAGAGGCGGTAGACATGATGGCTCAAATTGAAATTGAAATTCGAAATCTGACTCAATCCCCGTTGATGGGATCATGACAAGTGTACTAGATTGTTGCAACTAATAATATCGGTTAAGTGCCAAATATCGTCCTCAAGGATTGCATGTCAAATATTAACTCGGTAAGTTGGTTACTATTTGGATGGGAAACAAGATATTTTAGGGTTTTGAATTAATTGAAATAATGCAAATACAATATTTTTTGTTTTTCTTATAGAAACAAATTAACAAACATTTGGTGTGCACAAAAAAAAAAAGGATAGAAATGGTTAGAGTTTGAATCCCCTTTGTTTCCTCTTCTTATACAATAATCCCAATACAAGTCAAATTCATGCAGTTGAAGTTCAAATTCATTTAATTAGACTAATGCCAATTTCTTGAACAAAAGCCCCTTTAGATTAAATCAAGAACCCAAATTCTTTAGGCCCTCCAATTATGCATTAAGTTTAAAAATTTACATGAACACCCAAGCATGAAGTCCTATCCCTAGGATCATCATAAATATGGCAATCAACTTCATATTCCAACTCAATAACCAATTTTCCAATTGCTACTACCCCGTGTCATTTTGTTTGATGTTTAAGTTTTTGGTACATGAATTAAGAAATAAAATTAATATTTTAAATTCAATAAAAAATTATTATGTAATTTTTTAATATACCCTTTATCTCTCATATTAATGGCAAAATAGAAAAAAATACGTTGATAAAAAAACACATTAATAATGGTCTAGGGTATAATAGGAAAAAAATGTTTAATGCTTCATTAATATTGTAAATTGACAATCAAAATGAGACAAAAATATTTTGCTAAAACGTAAAACAAAACGGGGCGAAGGGAGTATTATTTATCTATCATTTTCAAAGTTCAAGGTCACATTAACCACTATTTTATCAATTATACTCTTAAATATTTATTTTAGAGAGAGAAATATGTGTAATTAAGTAATGAAAAGTAAAAGATATCACTGGAAAAAGACTAATAATTTTATCAAAAACATCAAAATTTAATGATTTCCTTGGTTATTGTAAAACAACCTTAAACACAATATCAAACGCAAATCTGAATCAATATTATAATAGGCATTCCGCTCAATAATATTAGACACACAATTATTCTCAATTTAAGATAGGCATTTTGTATAATGTTAGACACATAACTCTATCAGGCATTTTGTGTTTAAAATAAAAGTGAATCTACTAACAAGCACTTCTTTGCTAGAACGTCAACAACCCGATTTGCTTCCCTGATAATATGTCTCCACCTGATATCAGCTTTGCCCACGATCATACTAGTGATTCCCAAAATGAGCTGGAACAAAGGATATCCTAAACTGAAAACATTTGAAGAGTTTGACTCAACAAGCAACTTACGAAATCCTTTCCCACACGCAATACTAGCCATGATAGAAAGGAATTTGTAGAACTTGAAGTAAATATTAACATTAACATACAGGTACATTTATAATGTTAAGTACCGAAAATATTCAAACCCGACAACAAATTCACCTTTTGTTATCCAATTCTTCAAAATTTCATTATTCTCATTCTCGTGGGAATTATTTGACAAACTACATGTAATCATATAGACAAATAGAATTTGAATCTCACGGAATCATTTACTCTTGGAGGAATTAGTATGTTCCATCCCCTATAAATTAATTAAGTGAAATCAGAAGATAAATGTAATGGAAATTTTTTCAAACTCAAAACAAAGACAACGACAATCCAACCCAGTAATTGCTTAGATTCAATAAGGGAAAATGGGGTTTTTGTTTTGAGAAATGAACTCCGGGACATATTGCAGATAATTCAAGCATAATAAAAAAAAAAATTCAATCCATAATCCCTTTACCCTCTCCTTTCTTTGTATCATTCCTTCCTGGACTCACCCTCTTTTTTTTTCCAGCCTTTTCAATACCCAGTTCCCAGAGTGATTTTTCTCTTTTTCTTTATTATCTCCATATGCGGCTAAATGACCTCACTCAAAAAGACACTCCAACGCCGAAAATGTGGTTTCTGTTCTGATGAAGAGGATGGAAGTAGATGAGGAACTTGGAAAGATGAACACAATGGTGCAAAAAAAAAAAAGTAAAAAGACAGGGAAAAAAAAAGAGACTCTAGGTTTAGCAAGGGAAAAAAACGCTACTAATAGTAAGATTTTTTTTTCTTTTTTAGTTTCTTTGTGAACAAATAATTAAGCTCCTCAATAATTTAAGAGCTATTTCTAAGAATTATTTGCCCAGCTTCTCCTTGTGAGGAAAACAAGAAATTTATAAAAAGACGAACTAAACACACCCTTGCTTCTTTCATGGGGTCATAACCATTCATAGGAGGAGGAATCATGTCAACTCACTCCAAGATGCCCATGGAACATGGCTCTCGCCACCAACTACTACAAAGATCTCTCTAAAACTACCAGTTTTTTTTTGTAGGGTTCTTTTCCAAAATTGGAGGTTGATATTCTCCAAAGTTTAGATTTGGAGGTGACTGAGGAGGAAGCTCTCAGAATTATTAAGAGAATTCTTTTAAAGCACCGGGCCCTGATGGTTTCCAAGCTATTTTCTTCTATAGTCAGTGGGCAACTGTTAAAAAATCCTTTTGCAAGTTGATCAAAGGAGTGTTTTTGGAGCCTTGGAGGATTAAAGAGTTAAATGATACATTTATTACCCTCATTCCAAAGATGAAGGAAGTGACAAACATGAAGCACTTTAGGCCGATAGGTTTTGTAATATTTATTACAAGACTGTCACAAAGCTTATAGCCCACCGCATTAGAGTTTTTCTGGGAAGGTTAGTGGGTCCTACCCAATGCTCTTTGGTTCCAAAACGTCATAGCCATGACAATATTATTGTTGCCCAAGAAATCTTCCACCCGATGAGGAAGAAAACAACAAGGAAAGGTAGGATGGCTATCAAGATAGATTTGGAAAAGGCCTATGATAGATTGTGGTGGGAATTTTTCTGAGAGACCCTTGAAGATGTTGGTTTCCCTGATATAATTATCCATCTTATTTGGTATTGCATTACTACCCCAAAAATGCAACTCATATGTAATAGTGAAGCCCTGGAAGAGTTCCATCCTTTTAGAGGAATAAGACAAGGGGATCTTATTTATCCCTACCTCTTTTTTTTAATATATTGAAAGACTTTTCCATCTCATTGAGGTAGCAGTGGGTGGTGATTTGTGGAGGCCAATCTAGATAGCCTGAAGATGTCCAAAGATCTCTCACCTGGCTTTTGCTGATGATCTTATTCTCTTTTTTGAGGCTGACATGGATCAAGCAAGGGTCATTCAACAGGTTCTTCATGTTTTCTGCTCCAGTTCTAGCCAGAAGGTAAATCAAGAAAAAACTAGAGTCTTCTTTTATAAAAATGTTGTTCTGGGGATGAAAGAAGATATTTGTGATGGGTTGGGGTATCAAATGATGGATGACCTTGACAAATATTTAAGTGTTCCTATTTTCCATATAAGAGTTAATAAGAGCACCTTTAAGTTTTTCATTGATAAAGTCAACCAACGTTTGAGTTCGTGGAAGGCTAAAACTCTTTTATTTGTAGGAAGAGTAACGTTAGCTAAATCGGTCATTTAAGCTATGCCCACCCATATGATGCAATCTAGTGTTATTCCAAAAGGAGTATGTGTTGATATTGTTAAGTCTTTTCGCTCTTTCATTTAGGGGGATGATGAGAATCATAGAAGAACCCACCATCTTAATTGGGGAAAAGTATGTCAACCAAAACAGGAAGGTGAATTGGGCTTAAGATCATCTAGAGAAGTAAATTCTACTTTTATGATGAAGGCATCTTGGAATATTTGTACTTTTCCAAATTCCCTTTGGTTGTCTACCATTAGGGGAAAGTATTGTTGCGGTTTGGAGGGATTTCTAAAGATAGACATGAGAAAAAAAAGGGTCAAATTTTTGGAATGGCATATGTCAACATTGGGATGATGGGATCTATTTAGGAGTCATTTGAGATGGAAATTGGGAAATGGGGAGTCCATTAAATTTTGGACTGATAACTAGATTCCCAATTGTGGGCCTTTGCAAGACTACACCGCCAACCCTCCTCCCAATATCTGGATGAACCGGCCTGTAAGTGCCTTTGTTGATGCGAATTGAACTTGGAATTGTAATTTGTTTGATCAATTAATGCCTAACATTTGGGTCACAAGTATTCAGAGTTTGGCCCCCTTTTTGTGTCCAATAGCCTGAGGATAAGTATGTGTGGCAGCCCAGCTGATAAGTATGTGTGGCAGCCTAGCTCAGATGGTATTTTTTCTCTTCGGCCCGCCTATAAAGCTATCACTAAATCCCAACCCAATCCCCATAAAGGCCTTTTCTCTTGTCTGTGGCGATGGTTTGGGCCACAAAAGGGTTCGACTATTTCTCTGGAAAGCGGCTCATGAGGTGTTAATGACAAATGTTGAGAGAGTGTGACATCACATGGCAAATTTCGACACTTGTGCTATCTGTGGATTTCAAGATGAATCCTTTTTTCATGCCATCAGGGATTATAAACGTGTTTTTATTGGTGTAGAGCTGTTTTAAGATTTCAGGCCAAATGAACTTTTTCTCTGAAACAAATTGGAAGTGTTGGTTACTCACAAATCTTAGAACTGGATGATAATGGTCCTTGGCATACGGTCTTTGGAACGGCTCTGGATATTTTTTTAGCGGGCTAGGAACGACGCAATTTTTTCTCAGAAGATGTTCTCCACCTATTCTATGTATTGGAATATAAAAAAAATCAAGTGGAAGCCATTGTGTTGGCTAAGGTTAGGAGCATTACTCTTAGATTGCTGAGGGCTGGTGTCTACTCTGAGCCTTTATCTGTGTGGCACCCTACCCCTCCGGGGTTCTACGCTTTTAATTGCGACGGGTCCATCTTGAAAGCTGGTGATTATGTTGGGTGTGGCAAAATTTTGCGAGATAGTAGTGGTTGTTTTGTCATGGCCTTCTCTCACGAGTTGGATCCTTGCTCTGTGCTTGAAGCAGAGTTGTGGGCAGCGATTTACCATGGTTTGAGCATAACTTGGGGGAAACGTTTCCGTACCTTGTTTGTTGAGTCGGATTCTATAGTTGTTATCAATCTGCTTGAAGACGATTGCGATCAAGATCATCCTCTATTCCAACTCGTTTTGGGAATTTCTAACATTATCATGGGCGATGCTGATATCAGATGGAGACATATTATTAGGGATGCTAATTAGGCTACTGATACTATTGAAAGGAGTGTTTGTCTCTTAATTCAATTTGTATCATTGATGACTCCATTTCCGCCTTCCTCTTTTCCCTATTGTAGGCGAAGGGAGGTCGTTCCCACCAAAAAAAAAAGAAGCTGATTAGGTCTGAACGTGAACACAAGAAGGGGGGTTGAATTGTGTTGAAAACTTTTCGCAAACTTAATGTTAAAAACACTTAGAATAAAAGTTTCTCAAAAACTGTTTGTTAATCGGACGGTGAAAATAAACCGGACGTTGAAAATCAGTTTGTGAAAACTTGTTTTTAACTCAACAAGATAGAAATGAATAGAAAGCAGCAAAGCAGGAGACACAGAAATTTATACTAGTTCACTACCAACCTGGTAGCTACGTCTAGTCCCTTCGTTCCTGAAGGATTTTCCACTATAATCAGACTGATTACAATTTCCTCAAGAGTATTCTACTGTCACAACTTGACAATACTCTCAACTTCTCAAACGACTCAAGACAATCGAGCCTTTGAGGATCTGACCTAAACTAGGCCAAAACAAACTTATACAAGTGAGTTGAAATACAGTTGAAAATAACTCTCACAGAGAGGATAAAAGATTAAGCTCAACTAAAGAAAAACTTTCTTAAAGAAAGGGTCGGACTGAATTGGCCAAGAGTCCAGAGACTTGATTGCTCACGTATAGGTATGTTTTCAGCAGAATTGCAGCAAGCTTTTTCACGAATGTTCTTTCTCTATGTTTCTTCAATGGATACCATGAGGTATATATAGGAGATCCAAGGATATGACCAGTTAGAGTAAAAATGGCTCCTAACCGCTGACTAGAGATAATTCAAAAATGTGTCTCTATCTTGCTTTGCAGAGAATGTCCCAGCAGTCCATGTTACCATTTTTCTTGTCTGTACGATTTTTGTCTTGTAGTTAAAGATTTCAACTTTGATATCTCGTACACCGATTTTAGCGCTCAAGATCAATTTTGAGATCCGTTCCAAAGACTTCTGAGAGGTAGAGCAGCAACGTGACTAACACGTGATCTGAAGTGAGGTTCAGACGCTCGCTCAGAGTTGGAAGTTCGGACGCTCGTTCAAAGTTGGAAGTTCGGATGCTTGTAGCAATTTGATAAGCATAGTGTATAAAGAGGAATTTCCAGACGCTCACTAGGATGAGCCGGATGCTGACAAATAGAATGAATCCTTCTCTTGAGAATTACTTTCTTCTTGCTTGAGTGGCTTAGAAAATACATATTATTAGTATCTGCACACTTCAAAAAATGTTAGAACATAAATTGTTCTCTTGTGAATATTTTGTTATCATCAAAATTAATGAGGGTCTAAACATCTCAATCGTTTAGGTTCCAACAAGGTCCTCTTTATATGTTTTCTGAACAACTTATCATGTTATAGTAGGAAGAAAAATATCAGCATGTATAATCAAATTAATTAATTTATCTTTTTTATAAGGCAAAGAATTTTATTAAGAGAGAAAATTACAACATAAAACAGCACAAGGAATGCTGAAAGGGATGCACCACGGGAAAGCTCGGTGCTCAACTAAATAAGAGGTAGGACAACTCTGCCTTTCTCAAGTGCCAAGAAATAATTTATTTATCTAATTACCACCATCTCCATCTCTTTTTAAGTGTTCATTTTATAGAAAAAATTGGTACTACCCCCGTCTCATTTTGTTTGAGGTTTAAGGTTCCAGTACATGAATTAAGAAATACAATTAATATTACAAATTTAATAAAAATAACATTATGTAATTTTATAATATACCCTTTATCTCTTATATAAACCGCGAGAATTGAAAAAAAAAACAAGTTGATCAAAAAGCACATTAATAATGATCAAGGGTATAATAGAAAAAAAGTATTTAATGCTTCATTAATATTGTAAAATGAAAATCAAAATGAGACAAAAATATTTTTCTAAAACGTCAAACAAAACGGGACGGAGGGAGTACTATTTATCTGTTATTTCCAAAGTTCAATGTCACATTAACTATTTTTTTTGTCAATTATACTTTTAATTATTTATTTTAGAGAAAGAAATATGTACAAGTTATTGTTCGGCACTTCACAATAAAAAATAAAAAATGAAATGAAAATGAAAAATGAAAAAAATAATAAAAAGAAGGGGGTTGTACTTCACAATGAAACCCCAGATTTCGGCACACCATTGTTCGGTGCCCATTTGTTGTTTGACTTAGTTGTTTTCTAGGAGATACCCATTTGTTGTGGTCATTTGGCGTTTTGGACGGTGAGACACGTGTAGATTTGACTGTATTAATTATATTTGGATGGTTGTCCAATAGAATCGCGCGCCATAAATGCTTATTCATTCATGCGTTGCTCCTCCGTTTGCTATAAAGAAGCCGTTAATGAAATGGAACTACCATTCGCATTCAACCCTTTCGTTCTTTTTTTCTCTAAGTTATTACTTCTATGTCGTCGTGGTGCTTGGTTTCCTCGTTAGCTGTTCAAAACGATCTAAGGTTCCTCGTGAGGGGACAACTTAGATCGTTTGGACAGTTAATGAAGTAGAAGCTTCACATTGGTTTCATCGGTCTCCCTTTGGATCGTTTTAAACAACTAAACTCTCACCGGTCCAATTCAAGTTTGGCCTTCTATGAAGGTTGTAATTCCCCGATTTTCACAGGGGTATGTATGTGGCGCTGTAACTGTAGATGATATGACTGTTATCATCGTCATCATATATACTTGTTGCATGTTATTATTAATTCATAATTGTTAACATGCTTATTTACATTGTTATTGTATTTTATAAGTATATGTGTGTGTGTGTGTGTATAGACACACACACACACATACATATGTACATATTTAAGTGACAATGTACTTGTCTATATTTTAGTATTATTATGTTATATTAAAAGGTGATTATACATAAATATCATATATGCATGTAAATTATTTTCATTAACTGTTCTTATAATAATGTGTAATTAATTGTATTAACATGTATTTTCTTATAATTATACTTATATTATGTTAATGCCTGATCATCTACATTAATGAATGACTGAGTTATATTGATATATAATTATTGGCATTTGTAATTATATCATGTTATGTGTGATAAGAGAATATTAGTATTCAATTGTGATTGTATTTGTATCAATATTATATGGTATTTGTATCATATAAGATCAATCATGTTATTATATAGTTATATAGTAATCTTTGATTATATGTGCTCATTCAAATATTATAAGATCAATCATATTATTATATAGTTATATAGTAATTTTTGATTATATGTGCTCATTCAAATATGACCGTGTGTAATAAATGTGTGATTGTCTATTTATTTATGTGTGATCCATTATATGTGTCTATATTAAATAAGAAATTTATATTCATTGTGAATGTATTTATATTAATATAAGATATTACATTTTAATAGGTGATTTTGTGTGTGAATGATTTTATATATTAACTTTTTTTGACAGGAGATTTTGTATATTAATATATTTATGTTATATGAATACGAGAATATTTACGATTATTTATATTGTAATTATATTGCATGCGTTAATGTGTGATCTTATCTAAATGAATATAGGATTGATTATACTAGTATATAAGTGTGTGATCTCATGACAACAACATACAATTTTTTCTCGAAATTTCATAATAGTTGTATGAAGCACTGATTAACTTAATGAATCTAGCACAGTTTTTCTCCCTAGGGGAAGGCCCGTGTTTTCTCTCAATATGAGAAGATCACTTTGATTTCATTGGAGTATAGAGATGTTAAGCGTGGCAGAGTTAAACATCGATGACTTGTCTTTCGTTGAGAAAGAAGAGAAGTAATTGTGGGGGGCGATAGACATGATGACAGGTAGACATGATGGCTCAAGTTCGAATTCAAATTCAAAATCTGATCCAATCCCCGCTGGCGGGATCACAACAAGTTTTACAGATCGTTTCAAAGAATAAAATCGGTTAATTACCGGATAGCATCATCAAGGGAAAATGGGTTTTGTTTTTATAGAAATGAACTCCAGGACACATTGTAGATAACTCAAGCATAAACCAAAAGAATTCATTCCGTAACCCCCTTACATTCTCCTCTCTTTGTATCATTCCCTCCTGGACTCACCTTATTGCTCACCCTATCTTATTGTTTCTTTTTTGTTTCAGCTTTTTCTATACCCACTTCCCAAAGGCATTCCAACGCTGAAAATGTGGTTCTTGTTCTGATGAAGAGGATGGAAGTAGACGGGGAACTTGGAAAGTTGAACAGAAAGATGCAAAAAAAAAGTATAAAGAGAGGGGAAAAAAGAGACTCTAGGTTCAACCAGGGTCTCTATGTAAAAAGCCGCACCTAAGCTCTAAAAAAGCTACTAATAGTATGAAAGTTATTTTTTTAGTTTCTTTGTGAACAAATAAGCTCCTCAATAATTTAAGAGCTTTCTTTATAAGAATTATTTTCCCAGTTTCTCTTCAAGAGGAAAAGAGAAATTTATAAAAAACTGAACTAAACACAAACTTGATTTGTTTTTTGATAAGCCAAAACAATATATTGATAAAACTATAACAAGATGTGCAAAACAGAATGCTCCAAACCACGAGAGCATTACTCAAAATACCCATAGCAACCAGAGAAAAATAAACCAACAAGATTTTCACATCCCAAAATTTAAAGCAACACACGTTCCAAAACAGCAGCCAAAACAGTAGGCTAATGAATCAGGACTAAACATACACTTACTAGTTATCCACATGAGGTAGACATTTTGGTTCATTGCTAACAAAATCCAATGTTATGAGATGCTGGTTCACTCTCTCTTGCTGTTGTTTGGACTTGAAGCTATTTCTACATTTTGAGTAGTTATTATGGAGGTTCACGGTCATTTTGAACCAACAATAGCAAGTTGAATCCATAATAAACAAAATTTAGAAGATTAATTTGCATTCGACCAGCACTTGTAACCTTCAATTTGATACCAAAATCAGTTATTGCCAACATTGAGGACAAGTTTTGAAATGCCTTCAAATCCATCCTAGTCTAAACACGAGACTGCAAAACTGTCAT
Source organism: Calophaca sinica (assembly GCA_037113605.1). Classification (NCBI taxonomy): domain Eukaryota; kingdom Viridiplantae; phylum Streptophyta; class Magnoliopsida; order Fabales; family Fabaceae; genus Calophaca; species Calophaca sinica. The sequence continues at coordinate 120,546,552 of CM073731.1, forward strand.
TATACCACTCAATTAGCAAAAGATGAGATGATCCTATGGTACAGGATTTATAAAATCAAAAGATGAGATGATCCTATGGTTTTCAATATATACAGCTTAACAAAGTATTTGCAAATAATAAGACAACATCACCCACTGATGGCGTCTCCTTTCACGACTTGCCAACTTCGTCTCCTTGCCTCCATTCGCAAACTTGCAATGCCATCTCGCCACCACACCAGCTGATGGCATCTCTTGCTACGCCACCACCAGATCTGTTCGCCTCGGCATCTCAAACTCACCAGTTCTGTGTTCGCATCCCCACAACATTTCATATTTGTGTTTGCGTTAGCACCAGATCTAAAAATCTTAACCTACCAATTCTAAATGGTTTTTTTTTGGATTTTGTTGTGATTTCGATAAAATATAGAAAGTTGCGGGGAGTGTTTGGATTTTATTGCTGGGAGTATTTGAATTTTGCTGCAAGGAGTTTGTTTTTCTCATGAATGGATCAGTCGAGAAGCATAGAGTTTCATTGCTATTCAAATAAATTTTTGTTGCAGGGGAGTGTTCTTGGGTTCAAAGATTTTTTTTTGAAGGGTTTTCATTTTTTTGGGATCTGGGTTTGAAGATCAATTTTTGGGGAGTGTAGGGTGATTGACGGTTGTTGAAGAATGTCTAACTTTAACAGATTTGTCTAGCCCTGTTCTTGATTGCCAAGTTCTTGCTCTTGATTGAGTTTATGGGATTGAACTTGGAGACTTGTTGGTTCTTGGGTTTTTTGAAGAACCCTATTTTTTGGGAAAGAGATATTCCATGTCAATTGTTTTTTTATTTTTTGCTTTTTTTGGTACAACTTTTTTTTTGTTTTTAATAAAGAAATACAAATAATGACTCACTTTATGATTAAGTGTCTACGTTAATAGCGTAACAGACACGTAGACACCGTGACAACCACAAAGGCTTTTTTAAATGGTGGTTAATGGGAACTCAAAAAAAAGGTCAAAGGTGTTAATGTTTTGAAACTTAAAGGACCAACTTGAGAAAAAAGTTAAAACACGACTCCAAAACTTTAAATTAAGAGATCTCCAGATTAATTTTGCCAAAAAGATTCTATTTTGAATTTGAAATTCTAATGTAATGTTTAGTTAGAAAAGAATGAAGAAGGGAATGAATGGGATGGGAGGAGAGGAGAGGGGACAAAATTTTTTAAATTTGTATTTTCGAATCAATTTTTTTTAGAATGGAGGAAAATCACTCCTAACTCAATTTTCTCTCCTCTCCAATTTTGGGATTTTTTGGATAGGAGGAGAGATGAAATCATTTAAAATAAAATTACTTAAATATCTTTATATAAAATATAATATAAAAGATTATGAGGATATAAAAGTAAATTAATATATTCTCTCAATTAAAATCTCTCTCCCCCCTCGTGAACCAAATAAGTAAAGGCTTCCCTTTCCTCCTCTCTCTTCCTCTTCCTAGCGAACCATAATTTCAAATTAAATCATTCCCCTCCCTTTCCCTCTTCTCCATTCCTTTTTTTCCCTTTCTCTTATTTGAACCAAATAAACCCTAGGGCCCGTTTAATGGCCAGGATAGGATAGGAACAGATAGGATAAGAGAGTTGGATAGGACATTGAACAAAGATATGATACAGACATAATAAGCACTTATCTTATCTTGTGTTTGATGCGCACTTGATAAGAAACAAGATAACATTATGTTATCATATCATGTATTTGAGATGAACCAAATAATAATATAATAGGATATAAATTATATAAAATGGCAAAATTATCTATGTGACAAAGTTGAATATAATTTTTTTAAATTAATTTATAGTAGATTTTTTATTAATTTTACAATTTTTAATATGAATATTTAAATTTAATTTTTATTTTAAATATTCTTTTATTTTGTTAGATTTTTTATAATTCTAATTTTCATATTTTTATATATTTTAAATCATGTGATGACAAAATTACATATAATATTTCTAAATATTTTTTAAGTTAAATTAATTAGTATTTTAGGTTTTAATATTAATTTTTATTTTAAATATTTTTAATTTTATTAGATTTTTGTATTTGTTATTTTTTAAAATATAAAATGACAAAGTTAACCTTGTGAAAATTTGTACATGATTTTTTTAAAATTATTTATTAATTTAAATTGATTTTATAATTATACTTATAATTTTTAGGTTTTAATTTAAATATTTAATAAAATTAAAATTTAATTTTTATTTTATAATTTATAATATTGATGTTTTATCATTTTTTGTTTTAATATTTTTACTTTTTATTAGATTTAAAATTATGTTTGCAGGGGTAAACTAGGAAATATTTTTCTTATCCTATCCTATTTGTTTCTAATCCAGCCCTCACAGGATTGACTTATCATATGATGTTGGCTCATCAAACACTGGATTAAGACAGGATATGATAGCTTATGATATCCTAACCCACTTATCCTGGCGATTAAATGGGCCCTAATTTTTTTTTGGGTACAAAATAGAATTTATTTGCTTCTATTCACTACATGAAAATCAAAATTTTGCGACCATTAATTTGCGACGGTTGAGCACAAACCGCCGCCGCTTAATTTTGGAGACGGGTCATGCGGCCCTTTTTGGGCCCGTCGCAGGTTGAAATTTAAAAAAAGAAAGAAAAACCAAAGAGGGAAAGAAAAGCAGCGCGGGTTCTTTTCTCTCCTCAATCCCCTGTCGCCGTCGCTCCTGCCTCTTCGTGCAACAGAGAGAGGTTCGCTGTGTTGGAATCAAGTGGATTCAGAAACAATAACCCTTAATTGTTTTGATGATAACAAAAGATTAAGAGAACAATTTATTCTCTAACATGGTTATAAGTGTACAGAAAGTATTTATACTCAGAAAAATTTGCTTCAGAAGACTTAGTGAAATCTTGAAGTTCACTCATCAAAGTCCGGCTCTGGCTCTGTTTCTTGGCACATAGAATCTGGTTGGTCAACGCTCTGGAGTTAGTCAACATTCTGATGTTAGTCAACACTCTGGTATATGATGCAAGACATGATTTGACTCGGTCAAATCTGTTGGTTACCTGCTCTTTCGAAGACTCCGAATCTGTTTGGTCAACGCTCTTGTGATGGTCAACGCTCTGTTAGAGCATAGTCACAATCTGGTTGGTCAACTCTCTGGTGCAAGTCAACAATACAACAGATTCTACTTAGTGCACTCTATGAAGACTTATTGTGCTTCAACAAGAATCTGCTATGTGATAGCCCTCTCAGCTCTGTATTGAAGAATACTTGATTCTGGTGAACAGTGAAGTCTTTGAACGAAGAGCTCTGATAGTGAAATTGAAGTACATTGTTATACGAGGACAAGAAGAATGTCAAAGGATAAAATCATCAAGGAAACTTGTGCTTGAAGTGTCTATATTTTTGAAAAGCTCACTAAGGACAAAGTTACTGACATTGCGTATAATACTCAGAATGCTTTTCGTCTTGAAAGCGACGTAACCTGCAAAAGCCAAAGTTCCAGGATCTGAAGCTTTGACTTCGGACAAAAAGAGACGTTGTGTCACATCGGCACTTACAACGGCACTTTTTCAACCCTAGCTATATATCCTACCTCATACACTGAAATAAGAAAAAGAAATTGAGTTTTTACAAACGATTTTCAACACAGTTGTACGCAAGCTAGCAACTTGAATATTTTTCTGAGTAGTGAGAGCATCAACATCTATCTCCTCAAACACTACCCAATCAAGAGACAGTGAGAAATCAAGAATTCATCCAAGTCTCTGAGATCGTTGAACAAGGCACTTACTGTTTTATTCTTTCTTCAAGAAAGTTATTTTGTGCTAAAAGTATTTTCATTGTAAATCCTCTCTGAAGAGAGTTATCTCTATATTGTTTCAAAACTCTTATTTGAATCTGTACTTAGCCCAATAGTGGTGTATACCTTAGAGGCTCAAGCTGCATTGAGTCGTTCTAAGATGTTGTGAGTATAGCCAGTTAAGCGTAAATATACTCTCGAAGTGTAATCAGTTGATTATAGTGGAGAAATCCTTCAAGTGAGTGAAGGGACTAGACGTAGCTATCGGTGATAGTGAACTAGTATAAATCTCTGTGTCTCTTTCTTCTCTACTCTTTATTCCTTGCATTTATTCAATAGTTATTTTTCATAAACATTTGTATTTGCGAAAAAGTTTTTAAAACCCAATTCAAACCCCCTTTCTTGTGTTTTTGCCACGTTCAATTGGTACGAGCTCGGCCTCTTGGTTGAGCACTTAACAAAGGTGAGAGGAAAAGATCCTATACTTTCCTATGGCAAGCAACGAACCCGGTGGTCACGTTAACCGTCCCCTTTGTTCACCGGATCTAACTATGACTCTGGAAAGATAAAGTGAAAAACTTTTTCGAATCTCAACAGTTTGAACTTTGGGATATGGTTCAAAGCAAGAACGATTGACTCAAAGAAATCCTATTCCTAGGGAGTCTTGGACTGATGATCATAAAAAGGAATATACCTTGCACCAAAAAGCAAGATACTTTCTTGTATGTGCTATCTCTGAAAAAGAGTTTGAGAAATGTGGTAATAACAAAGATCGCTAAAGAAATTTGGGACTCACCGGCTTTAGCCTATGAGGGTACTTCCCAGTACAAGAAACCAAGGCTAATATCTTGGTTAGACAATATGAACTCTTCAAGATGGAAGAGGATGAAAGCATCGAAATTATGTTTGGAAGATTTCAAACATTAGTTCATGGCTTGAAGGTTCTCAAGAAAAGCTATACTACTGCTGACCATGTTAAGAAAATCTTGAGAAGTCTGGCAAAGAGATGGAGACCCAAAGTCACGGCTATTCAAGAAGCCAAGGACTTGAATGAATTACGACTTGAAGATCTTTTGAGTTCACTAAGAGCTCACGAGCTTGAGCTTGATGAAGAAGAACCTCCCAAGAAAACTAAGACCATTGCTTTAAAATCATCACACAAGGCATCTACTTCTAAAGCTCTCCAAGTGAACTTGACAGCGACAAAGATTCATCTCAAGAGAGTAGTGAAGATCTCGACGATGAAATTTCCTTAATATCAAGGAAGATTCAACGCATGATGAAAAGCAAAGGAAGGTTTAGAAGAAAGTTCCTAAGAAGGACTCAAGGGAAAACACGACTCAAAAGAAAAGAAAGACTTCAAGGACAAAAGCCAAGTCACTTGCTATGAATGCAAGAAACCTGGCCACTACAAGTCGAATGTCCACAACTTGAGAAATCAAGGAAAGGTGGCTTTAAGGGTAAGAAGAAGAAGAGTCTCATGGCTACATGGGATGATTACGAGTCATCATCGATGATGATGATGAAGAATGTGCCAACATGGCTCTTATGGCCAATATAGAGTCGATAAAGTGAAGAAGAAGAACAAGAAGAGGTAAATTCTAACATTTCTTCTAATATTCAATTAGCCTTTGATGAATGTTAGACGAGTCTTCCAAACTCAACAATGAGTATAAATCCTTGAAAAAGAGATTTTCAAATCTTCAAAAACAATTTCAAATACTCACCGAGGAGAATGAAAAACTCAAAGCGAAAACCACCGATTGGTGAGTAACAGCCCAAAGAAGGAATCAAGAGAATGCAACTCTTCAAAATATGAAGAGGGATTTCAAAATTTCTTGCTGAATGTGTCACACGTAGTAAACAAGCATCTATGATTTGGGGCATAAGCCAAAATGGTAAAAAGGGTCTTGGTTACAAACGGAAGAACCCACCTTTCAAAATATACATTTGGAAACCAAGGATACTAATAATCATAGTGACTGTTTGCTTTGTACTTTCTGCAATCAGAAGGGACACATTAGAAATGCATGTTATAAACTGAAAAATGAGAAGGACAAGTCTCCTTCTAGAACTAACAAAAGAGGACCCAAAAAGATTTGGGTACCTAAGGACAAGATTGTCTATGTTGCAGATTTGCTTAGCAACAGAGTTAAGACACCAGTCCTGGTTCTTAGACAGTGGGTGCTCACGACACATGACGGGAGAAAGGCGTATGTTCCAAGATCTTCAACTTAAAGAAGGTGGAAATGTTGGTTTTGGAGGAAACCAAAAAGGTAAAATCATTGGTTGTGGAAGAATTGGTGAGAAATTTCTACCCTCTATTGATAATGTTTTATTGGTTGACGGCCTGAACCATAACTTACTGAGTATAAGTCAATTATGCGATAGTGGTTATGATGTTGCCTTTAACAATAATGAATGTATAGCCAAAAGCAAAAAGGACGGATCCATTTTCTTTAGAGCAAAGAGAAAGAACAATATTTATAAAATCAAACTTTCTGAGTTGGCTGATCAAAATGTAAAATGCTTTTTGTCAATTGATGAAGAGCAATGGATCTGGCACAAGAGACTTGGTCATGCTAGCTTGAGGTTAATCTCAAAGCTTAACAAGAAAGGACTTGTTAAAGGCTTACCAAATCTCAAGTACAAATCTGATGCTCTTTGTGAAGCATGTCAAAAAGGGAAACAAACGAAATCTTCTTTTAATTCCAAAAATATTGTTTCCACCTCAAGGCTCCTTGAGCTTTTACATTTAGATTTACTTGGACCAACCCAGCGCCTCTGTCTGAAAGAAATATGGTCTAGTCATTGTCGATGACTATACTAGATGGACATGGGTAAAATTCTTAACCCACAAGGATGAGTCTTTACGGTGTTTTACGTGATTCGCAAACAAGTGCAAAATGAAAAAGGTTTTTGTATTACTACTATTAGAAGTGATCATGGTGGTGAATTTGAAAATGAATCCTTTCAAAACTTCGTGAAGAAAATGGTATTTTTCATAACTTTTCATCCCTAGAACACCACAACAAAATGGTGTTGTAGAAAGGAAAAATAGATCTTTGCAAGAAATGGCGAACCATGATTCACGAAACAAATATTGCTAAGCACTTTTGGGCGAAGCGGTAAACACTTGCATGTTACATTCAAAATAGAATCTATATTAGACCTATCTTGAATAAGACTCCTTATGAATTGTGGAAAGGAAGAAAACCCAACATTTCATATTTTCATCAATTTGGGTGTGATTGCTTTGTTCTCAATACAAAGGACAGATCTAGGAAAATTTGACTCTAAATCACATAGAGCTATCTTTTTGGGATATTACAATGCTCTAAAGCATACAAGAATATACAACAAAGAAACATTAGTTGTTGATGAATCTATGCATGTAAGATTTGATGATAAAAAGCCCGACAATGATACGTCGAGCTAGATGAAGTTTTTGCAAATTTAGGATAAACAAGGAAACAAGAGTTGATATCACAAGTGCCGACTCTGGTGATGTTTGGTGTGATCTCTGGTGAAGTCTCCGGTCTTGATTACGGTGATAAGGAAATAATCATATCGAATTTGGAAGTTCAAACCCCATCACCCAAAGGACCAAATCATTGGTGAACCTAGTGATAAAGTCGAACAAGATCCTCTCCGAGAGAACACTGACCTGGCCTTACTCTGCGAGATAGAGCCAAAAACAATTGATGAAGCCCATCGATGATGGTTGGATCATTGCTATGCAAGAAGAGCTAAATCAATTTCAAAGGAACGATGTGTGGAAGCTTGTGCCTCCTCCAGAGGACAAGTTAGCCATTGGAACCAAGTGGGTTTTCGAAACAAACTTGATGAAGATGGCAAAGTGGTAAGGAACAAGGCTAGACTTGTTGCACAAGGTTACTCACAAGAGGAAGGTATTGATTATCGAAACCTTTGCTCCTGTAGCTAGACTTGAAGCTATTAGAATATTACTATCTTATCGCACATCATGGCATTCTTTTGTACCAAATGGATGTAAAAAGTGCTTTTTTAATTGGTTTCATAAATGAGGAAGTGTTTGTGAAACAACCACCTGGTTTTGAAGATACTGAGTTTCTGAACATGTTTTCAAACTTAAAAGGCACTTTATGGTCTTAAACAAGCTCCAAGAGCCTGGTATGACAGATTGAGTTCCTTTTTAATGTCAAAGAGTTTTGAAAGAGGACAGTGGATACAACCTCTTTAGAAAATCATCTAAAAAGCATTTCATTGTAGTTCAAATTTATGTAGATGATATTATCTTTGGTGCTACTAATGAGTCTCTTTGCAAAGAATTCTCTAAGCTTATGCAGAATGAATTTGAGATGAGTATGATGGGAGAACTAAAATTCTTCCTTGGCATTCAAATAAAACAATGTCAAGATGGAACTTATATCCATCGGACTAAGTATGTGAAAGAAGCTATTTGAAGAAGTTTAAGCTAGAGGAAACCAAACCTATGAGCACACCAATGCATCCAACATGTGCTCTTGGCAAAGATGAATCAAGTAAAAAGGTAGACCAAAAGGTATATAGAGGTATGATTGGTTCACTCCTCTATCTTACAGCCTCAAGGCCTGATATTATGTTTAGTGTGTGCTTATGTGCAAGATTTCAATTTGATCCTAGAGAATCTCACTTAACTGCGGTTAAAAGGATATTTAGATATCTTAAAGGAACTACTAATCTTGCATTGCTTTATAAGAACTCAGATGATTACAAGTTAGTAGGTTTCTGTGATCTTGACTTTCTTTGAGACAGAATTGAAAGGAAAAGCACAAGTGGTGGTCGCCAATTTCTTGGAGCAAATCTTGTCTCTTGGTCCAAAGAAAAGACAAAGCACAATTGCACTATCAGCAGGCGAGTACATATCTCGCTGCAAGTCGTAGCTCACAACTACTTTGGATGAAGTATCAACTTGAGGACTATCGATTAAAGAGAGTAAAATCCTATATACCGTGATAATACTTACGCTATATGCTTGACTAAAAACCCTATTTTGCATTCTCGAGCCAAACATATTGAAATTAAACATCATTTTATTAGAGACTATGTTCAGAAAGGGATTCTTGAAATTAAATTTATTGATACTGACCATCAATGGGCAGATATCTTTACAAAACCCCTTGCTGAAGATAGATTCAACTTTATAAGAAAGAACTTGAATTTCCTTCTTATAAAGGAATAGGTGTTTGATCTGAATATAGTTGACTCTGTTTGACTAAGTTGACTCTGTTTGAATTTAGTTGACTCTGTTTGACTATGTTGATTCTGTTTGAATATAGTTGACTCTGTTTGACTATGTTGACTCTGTTTGAATAAAGTTGACTCTGTTTGACTAATTGACTCTGTTTGATGTGTTTGACTTGTTGACTCTGCTTGAGTGTGTTGGCTATGTCGTAGTTAAATCTGTTGATTATCTTATCTCGTTATATTCTTTTCATTAACTGTTCGTATGATCATTACATAGCTGTCTCTGGGAATCTTAAGTACACGTGTCTCTCTGAGACTGGTTGATGCGTTAGTGATTGACATTTGCTTTTACTGAGTCATAATTGCTTTTACTGGGAAATGACAATTTTACTGCGCCTCTTTAATTTTGACAGTTACACGTTTTGAAAAAGACAAATATTTGTTCAAAAATTCATTTCGAAATCTGGCGCATAACGCTTAATCTTCTCGAACACGTTTATAACCCACTCACTCACTCACTCACATCACCCACTACCCACTCTATCTCTCAAAAAGAAGTCTACACTTTACGGACCCTAAATCCCTTTCATCTTCGTGACTGTGTTTCTCCGATTTCAAAAATGGCTGCTCCACAACAACCACTGAAAGTTCAAGTTCCTGAAGAAGAGCGTAGGGTAACGCTGGAAAATATTCAACCCTCTGACCTCAAGGTGTTGGTGGAACACGAAGTAAGGTTTGAGGATATGGCAAATGAAGGATACGACTTCAGAGCTGATTTCATCGACATGGGGATAATGGATTTCTTCTACATGACCAACTCAGTCTATGAGAATCTGGTGAAGGAGTTACGGACTTATGCTTGGAGTAAAGATAAGACCATTCTCGAGTCATGTTCAAAGCGGCGCATTGTGGTCACTCAGGACCTAATTGCTGAAATCACCCATTGCCCTAATGATGGAGCGGTTGAAACCATTGGTTGGGAAAAAGGATCTTTGGTGGTGGGATGTCGTAAATGAAACCATCTATGAGAAGCTTGGAGGGACCAAGGCGATGGACATGAAGAACGAGGTTTTGAGCAATCGCTCGTAATCATCATGAACCGCTTGGTGCCAAAATCGCTCTGTGGATCTGTCGGTGACTCCAAAAGTTCATAATGTGGAATTATGAACTCAAAACCAAGATCAACCTTCCACAGATTGTTTTTGAACATCTGCGAAGAGATTTGGTATACTCCAGAAAAAGGAAAAATGTGAATATCCCTTATGGAAAACTGTTGTCAGCAATCATGGAAAATCAAGGGCTTATCAATCTTCTTCAAGGTCTCAACACCTTGCAAGCAGGGCTTGCCCTGAAAACGATGGTAATTCCTATTCTCTCTTCTGACAATCTAAGGAGAATGGGACTCCTTTCCAAGAAGGCCATTGCTGAAATTCAACAAGGTGAGGAAGGAGCAAGGAAGAAAGCTGTGAAGAAGGGGAAGAAGATCATGGTTGACTCTGGTGTCTCTACTGGACCAACCAGAAGGGTCACTAGAAGCACAGGCATTCACATTGCCTCAGAACCCCCTCAGCTCACTCTCCCTGTGAAACCTACATGCATGCCCTCTATGCTTACAGAGGAAGAAGAAGAGAAGAAACTGGAGATTGATCAAATGATAAAGGAAAGGTTAGAGGAAACTCGACTATATCATGAAGCAAGCTTGGCTGCAGGCCTTGTACAGCGTGAGACCTTTGCTCCTCCAGTTCGTGCCCCTACCTCTGACCCTAGAGTGGCTGTTCCTGCTGAGCCCACCTCTGTTGATCCTGCTCAGAAACCACCCCTGAAAAGGATACACAAGGTTGGAGATGCTCCTGCTGCAAAGAGGAAGAAGGTACTTGATAAGGTAGTTGATTTATATAATACTACTTATCAATCTGGTTCTGTTCCTACTGTTGTTGAACCCCCTCCATCGCGACCCATTAATCTAACACCCCAATCTGCACCTAAACCAACACCTACTCAAAAACCCACACCACAACAAAAACAACCACCTATACCTACCAAAAAGCCCTTGCCCACTTTACCCTCAGACTCCTCTTCATCTGATGAAGATGATGTTGCTCCCTTGAGGACTAGACAAAGACCTCAACCACAGGTTCAAATTCCCTATATTGAACCTTTAGCCTCTTTACCCCCAAACTCCACTATACCTCAAACTGAAACTACACCTCCATCATCTCCTCTACAAACCCAAACACCTTCACCACCTAAATCACCACCCAAACCAGCTTCTCCACCTAGACACGCTTCACTCCCTCACCAACGACTGACCTCAACATACCTGTGAGATCGAGCCCATTTCGAGGAACCTGAACTGAGTCCAGGGTTCAAGAGTCTTCATCTCTTGAATCTGGCAATATGGTTGTGTGTGAAGCTCAACTTCTTCGCATTTTGCAACCTCTCCCTGACTCCTCTTTCAGACTTCCCATAATGGTACCCTTCATGTCTCAACTGTTCTCTCCTCCAAATTCTCCTCTCCAAGGAGAACCAGAATCTGTTGCAGAACATCTGGGGGATGATGCTGATGATCTCTCTGCTGAGCCTCTGCCACTTCTCCTTACTGCACCTCCTGGACCCTCTGAGCCTGGTCTTCGAGAACCAAGAAATGTGCCCAACATTCTTACCAATTTAATTGGTAGCATTGAGTACTTCAAAGCTGGAAGATTCAGGGAATCTCGTTTCTGGGGTTTCCTTGGAAACGACAGATTTGATGAAGCAATCAATGATCTTGCTGAAGAAGATCGGTATGAGAACTGGGTGTCTGTGAATACTTGGTTTGACAAGCACAGGCAAGAGCAAGAAGAAAGAAACAGGAGATGGCATCTTTGCCGGACATGGAGAGTTCCTCCAAGAGAAGAGGTCAGCATTGTTTGGGAACCAGACCCTGCACCTCCTCCTCGTCCTCCTACTCCTCCAAGAGAACCTGTAACTCCACCACCTGCACACAATGCTATGGTTGCATCTACTTCTGGATCGGCTTCACATGACAGTCAATCTGTAGTTGTGCCAAAAGAAGTTTTTGATAGGCTGGTTGAAGAAAACAGGCAGTTCAGAAGATTTATGGAATCTACTGATCAAAGGCTGGAAGCCTCAGAAAAGAAGCAAGATTTGATGACTACTCTGCTGCGGCAAATTTTGGAGAGGATGGAGCAACCCTAGAAAACCTTAGGATTTTTTTTTACCTTTTAGTTTTCTCACTTTTGATAGATTTTTTTTCTGTTTTATTGTTCACTCTGTTTTTATTTCTAATAAAATTTATTTATGACACTTGAAGTTTTCTCTTTATCTTTCTTTATACTGTTTTGACTGTGATGTTCTTTATTTCTGTCTTAACCTTTTTGTCTGATGACAAAAGGGGGAGAAGAATATAGAGAGTATAAAGCAATTGATGAACCTAGTGTATCAACCAAGTGTCATCATGCATACATTATGTGTTCTGATTAATATATTCCTGTATGCTCTGAAACTTATATGCTGTAATATCTCATGCTCTGTTACACTTAGAAATATTTATATATGCTTAATTAGGGAGTCTCAAATCATCTGAATAAATATTTTTATAAAGAAAAATTGTTCATCAATATATGTATTTGTCATCATCAAAGGGGAGATTGTTGGAATCAAGTGGATTGAAACAATAACCCTTAATTGTTTTGATGATAACAAAAGATTAAGAGAACAATTTATTCTCTAACATGGTTATAAGTGTGCAGAAAGTATTTATACTCAGAAAAATTTGCTTCAGAAGACTTAGTGAAATCTTGAAGTTCACTCATCAAAGTCCGGCTCTGGCTCTGTTTCTTGGCACATAGAATCTGGTTGGTCAACGCTCTGGAGTTAGTCAACATTCTGATGTTAGTCAACACTCTGGTATATGATGCAAGACATGAATTGACTCGGTCAAATCTGTTGGTTACCTGCTCTTTCGAAAACTCCGAATCTGTTTGGTCAACGCTCTTGTGATGGTCAACGCTCTGTTAGAGCATAGTCACAATCTGGTTGGTCAACTCTCTGGTGCAAGTCAACAATACAACAGATTCTACTTAGTGCACTCTATGAAGACTTATTGTGCTTCAACAAGAATCTGCTATGTGATAGCCCTCTCAGCTCTGTATTGAAGAATACTTGATTCTGGTAAACAGTGAAGTCTTTGAACGAAGAGCTTTGATAGTGAAATTGAAGTACATTGTTATACGAGGACAAGAAGAATGTCAAAGGATAAAATCATCAAGGAAACTTGTGCTTGAAGTGTCTATATTTTTTGAAAAGCTCACTAAGGACAAAGTTACTGACATTGCGTATAATACTCAGAATGCTTTTTGTCTTGAAAGCGACGTAACCTGCAAAAGCCAAAGTTCCAGGAACTGAAGCTTTGACTTCGGACAAAAAGAGACGTTGTGTCACATCGGCACTTACAACGGCACTTTTTCAACCCTAGCTATATATCCTACCTCATACACTGAAGTAAGAAAAAGAAATTGAGTTTTTACAAACGATTTTCAACACAGTTGTACGCAAGCTAGCAACTTGAATATTTTTTTGAGTAGTGAGAGCATCAACATCTATCTCCTCAAACACTACCCAATCAAGAGACAGTGAGAAATCAAGAATTCATCCAAGTCTCTGAGATCGTTGAACAAGGCACTTACTGTTTTATTCTTTCTTCAAGAAAGTTATTTTGTGCTAAAAGTATTTTCATTGTAAATCCTCTCTGAAGAGAATTATCTCTATATTGTTTCAAAACTCTTATTTGAATCTGTACTTAGCCCAGTAGTGGCTGTATACCTTAGAGGCTCAACTGTACTGAGTCGTTCTAAGATGTTGTGAGTATAGCCAGGTTAGCGAAATATACTCTCAAGTGTAATCAGTTGATTATAGTGGAGAAATCCTTCAAGTGAGTGAAGGGACTAGACGTAGCTATCAGGTGATAGTGAACTAGTATAAATCTCTGTGTCTCTTTCTTCTCTCTACTCTTTATTCCTTGCACAGTTTATTCAATAGTTATTTTTCATAAACATTTGTATTTGCGAAAAAGTTTTTAAAACCCAATTCAAACCCCCCTTTCTTGTGTTTTTGCCACGTTCACGCTGCTGCCTCCTTTTTCTTTTCTCACAATCCCCTGTCGCCGTCGCTCACCGCCTCTTCGTCGCCGTCGCTCACCGCCTCTTCGTCGCTCACTGCCTCCTTTTTCTTTTCTCTCAGGCTCTCACCCAACCCTCTTTCTTTCGTTTCTTTGCTCAACCACGAAACCATAACTCTTCGTTGTTTGCATTTCAGGTAGATTGTCGCGACACTTGCTGAAGTGTTCTCCTCCTGAAGTGAGATTGTCGCGACGCTTGCTGAATCAACAGAAGAAATTGGGGCTTTGAACCTGTAAGTCGCGACCTTACAGAATCAACAGAAGAAATTGGGGCTTTCTGAACATTTCAGGTAGTGTTCTTTCTGTCTCTGTATGCTATTTTTATTTTTTTCATCTTTGATGTTTTGTCAGTTACATGGTATTTGTGCAAATGATTTTTATTTTTTGTATGATCAGCTTGTGTAAGTAAGTTGTGTTGTAGATTTGCTTAATAGCTATTTGATAAAGCAGTTTTCTCAGTGTGAGAAATGATGAAGAAGTTGGTTTTGGTTTTGTTTATATGGTTTATTTAGTTTCTGTGTCTTTTCATGGGATCTTTGATTTTGATTCCATTCCATATCATGTCCTATGAGGCTTCCACACTATACCAAACCCCACTTGTGTTTCCTCTCACTAAACTCATAAACATATGCTCCAAAACGGTAGCGTTTCCCACTGCAACAAATGAATTTAATCTTTGAGCTATTAGGAAACTTAAAGGCTTAATTTGGTGTAAGAAGATCGACTAAGATACGAAGATATTAGTGTTTTTTACCTGTTAATGACTGTGGTACTAGAGATGAATGGTGAAGTGAATGGTAATTAGTGAAAAGATATTCTCCATGAAACTTTCTATGCACCCAATAATAAAGTGGTTCTGAGATCCCCACATGAAGCACCAAAGCTGCAATAAGACCTTTAATGTTGCAGGAAGGAAGATCTCGTAGGAAGGGAAACATGTAATAGGCCATGGAAGCGATTATTGTTTGAAGAATTAAGAAGTTATCCCTGTTACAAAACTAAAAAAGAAAAACCATTATATACATAAATAAGAAGCCATATTTTCTACTAAGGTACATAGTTATTTAGAACAAATAAATCCAATGTCATCTCATCTATTTTTCCTTTTTTTCTATATATTTCAATTTCAATATTGCAATATTTTAATTCAATTTTCTCCTATGATGATAAAAATAGTAATATCAGTTTCTGATTTACTATAACATGCATGCTAATATTGCCATCTTTTTTCCATTTTCTGCTAAGCAAATAAACTCTATATTTAATGCAAACCACACAGTTTCCTCACACTTTTCTTATTCTGCTTAAATGCACTATCTGATTTTGGTAAGTTCTACACCAATGATCATTAACTCTCCTATATCCACTATCTCGTGTGGTTTGAGATCACTTAGAATAGGTGATAACTCTTAGAAATAAGAGTTATTTATGCTTTTATGGCTATGAATCGTGTGAGTTTAAGAGTAATTTAGATCCTTTAATTATTAGAATTGTGTAAATAATGGGATTTCCCTTGCTTGGAGCTGTTTAAGGCACTTTGGTGCTTTTGTGAGCATTTTGATGTGTTTTGACATTGTGCAGGATTTTTATGAGAATTGCTCAGTGCCAAGTCTGGTGCCATGCCACGGCACTGTGTTGATAACAGCCCATGTTCTTACTGCAGCAGCGTTTTTAATTCATTAGAGCTGAAGGAAAGGACGTTG
Source organism: Calophaca sinica (assembly GCA_037113605.1). Taxonomy (NCBI): domain Eukaryota; kingdom Viridiplantae; phylum Streptophyta; class Magnoliopsida; order Fabales; family Fabaceae; genus Calophaca; species Calophaca sinica. Next base: position 120,562,441 of record CM073731.1, read on the forward strand.
TCCTTTAGTGCAAGGCTGCAGCGTGTACTTTTGGTGGTCCTTCCTGTCATACTACAATTTCTCTCAGCTCACTACAGGACAAAAGCTCTCATTTTTGGGCCCAAAGGCAACACCTTTATGGAGATCCACAATGTTAGCCCATTTAAGGAAGAGCCTATATAAAGACAATGACCTAATTTAAGAATAGAGGCTGGTGCAGGGGCTGTGCCCTAGAAGAGAATTCGTTTTTATTCCTTTGGACAGCAGCTACCATCCTCAACATCACCTTCATCCATCATTCTTCATTTCCATATCCCTTCCATACACCATTTTTATGAGAAAAACATGCTGAAAAACATGGAGGCTGAACCAATCTCAGACATAGCAAGGAAATGCAAAGAACAAGACATTGTTGCGGTGAAGTGTTCTCTCATCTTGATGATTTGAAGGCCTCCACGTCTTTGTTTTACGCATTTGTTTGTAAACATTTCTGCCTCTGATTTACGGTGCCATGGCCAGATTTTGGCACCGCCGCTATTCTATGTTTTTGTTTATTATGAGCTAAATCTTTTATGCTAGGATGATGTGACTTTGTATTGAATCCTTGTTGGTGAATGTCTATTAGTCTTTGCCTTTGAACCTTTGACTCATGCGCATTTATTTACAATATGTTTGACCTAAGTCTGGCCAACTTTTGTTAGGTACATGTATGTTAGGTGCTGAAAGGTGGTAACATGCTGAATTCATGAGTTAATATGAGGGGTATTAATTAAGGGACACTTTAATTGATTTAGATTAAACTAGACATAGGAAATCTGTCTTGTAGGGTGTTCTTGGCCACATTAACTAGACAAGGGGGAACATAATGGGGGCTTAGACATAAGGAACCCTTTACTTAACCCTAGTGAAAGTACTGAAAGGTACACACATTAGTGCCCTGCGCCCAGGTGCCAAATGGCACTGAAACCAACTTGGTGAAAATATGAATGAACTGAAATCCTAACTGTTTTTCTCAGATTTTTATCACATCTTTTTAATTAATTTTCTTGTCAATTGCACTTTAAATTCTTGTCACCATCACCTCAAATTAATTTGTTACTTGTTACTTTGTTCTCTCATTAACTAGATTAGCCAAATTGAGAATTTGTGGAATTAACCGTAATCAATCCTCGTGGGAACGATCTCTCTTACTCTTTATTACTTGTTCACGATTGTGTATACTTGCACAACTGTGTTGTTATTTCACACAACAAGTTTTTGGCGCCGTTGCCGGGGATTGAAAGTGTTGATTTCTATAAGTTTTCAATTGAGTTAGTTTGGTTTAGTTGAGATTTTTGCTCTTTAGTGTGTGTGTTTTTTTTTGGCAGTAAAATTTTCTGGTTTGTGTTGGTGGTGTTGTCTTTGTTGTTCTTAGCATTGCTCACCTTGTTTGTTGTTTGTGAAAAAGAAAAAACCCACTCCTAGCCATGGAACAATATCATTTTGACTCTATGCAAGCAAGGAATGCTCAACCACAATATTTCAACCATGAATTTTATGGAGGTGAACATGAAAGGGGTTGTCACGAGAAAAATTTCATGTCCATGACAAGATGTGAATGTTGATTATGGCATGGAAAATTTAATTTGGGAGCAAGAGTATTATCCTCAAGCTCAATTCGAAGGATCCCATGAAAGCATCTCCAACCTCAAAGATGTCTTAGCTCAATCCATTAAGGATACCAAGGTGTATAATGAAGACTTTCAAGTCTCATGCAAGAATATGGAGGCTCACATTAAGACAATTATGGAGTTTCTAAAAGATGAGAATTGCATTGAAGAAGTAGTTGAACAAGAAGAAGAGTGTGTGGAGTTGAAAATTAAACATGATCTTGTGGAAGTAGTGGAAGAAAAACAAAAAAAGAGTGCAGTAGAAGTAGTGGAAGTAGTGGAAGAAAAACAAAAAAAGAGTGTAGTAGTAGTAGAAGAAGAAAAAGAAAAAAAGAAAAATAGTAACATGGAAGAGAAACCAAGGGAGAGCTATGAAGAGAGCTATGTGACAATTCAGATTCAACCTTTGGTGATTGAAGGGAAAAGTAAAAATCAGAAGTCAGAATCTGATGTGCAGGAATCTAAACATGCTGCTGCCCAGAAAATTATGCAGAAAAATTCTGCAGAACCAGAAGTTGGTGCCATCCCGGCACCTGTTACAGCACCTGCACCAGAATTTTTTTCCCCCAAGTTTGTTCCTCAGAGTCCCCCACAAGAAGAGTTTTATGAGCTTTATGAGATGAGGAACACATATCCCAAATGCCTAGTTGTTGGGGCATGGGAACACTTGCTTCCTTATACCAAGTACATGGGATTGCTCCACAAGAAGAGGAAGCGAAAGGATGGCATTTTCTTTTTGTCATATTATCCACCCTAACTTGGGTGTTGAAGAGAGAAAAAATTCAGGCTGAGGACTTCTGCAAACCAAGCGCTACTGGGGGGCAACCCAGATTCTAATAATTTGCTTTTGTTTTTGTTTGTTTGTTTTCTTGTTTTTATGTCATTTTCATTTCAGGTGGCCGAATGAAGAGGAGAAGGTGATGTGTCTTTGTGATAAATGTTGATAAGGAGCCAATTGCCTGGTGATGGGCAAGGTAGAGGCGGTAGAAAGAAAAGTGCTCGACTTCAAATAGGGATTTTCTCATCCTAATCTTTTACTGTTTTTCTGTAGTAAATATTTAGTATGTTTGTTTGTTTTGTTATTTGCTGAATTTTGTTTTAGTTTGTTCATAGGTTGCTTAATTTGTTGTTTTCGTGTCAACCCTTCATCTAGCATAGAACTTTGGCAGTGGGGACACTGCAAGGTACTATGTTAGGGGGGATAGTTTAGGATTGTGATATGTTGCATTTGCAGTAGTGTTGCCCTTTTTGTATGCTGTTAAAAAAATGATTTCGGTTGACACATTGGCTAAGCTTAATGAGGAATTTGTGTTTGAATGTGTTGGAACTTTGTCTTGATTGTCAATTGATAGGAACAACGACCTTTGACACAAAACCCTTAGCTTAAGAGGAAAGAATAGGTAGCTTGTTAACTAGTTAAAGTTGAACCCCTTTTGTGGCCGAACCTTGTTGCCAAATTTGACCAATAAGGGGGTATAGGCAATTAGATAAGTTTGGGGGTATGCTCATTGTAAATATCTAAAGAATCGGCCAATGCACACACTCTATTAAATAGAAAAAGCCAAAAATACAAAAACAAAAAAAAAAGAGAAGAAAATGGAATGAACCTCTTTGTTGAGTAACCGGGTAACTTCATTATAATTGTTGTTATTCGCGTCAAAAGGCAAAGAGGCAAGTTCTAGTAAAAGGCAAAAAAAAAAGTAAAAATTGAATAAGTGTGCATTGTTCCTTGATCATTCAAGTTATGTTTGTATATTCTGATCTTATGCAGCCCCTAGTACCCAAATTGTAAGCCTATTCCCTTTTATTTGATTAGGAGGTGCAAATTAGGGACATTTTAGGGGGGAAGCTGAGATGACATTGATAGGACTATACTAGCTTTCTAATTGAGCATAAGGGGTGTGCACACACACTTGAGGTTAGTGGAACAAACCAAGGAAGCATGATGCACAAAGGGATTGCTTGCAAAGTATTAGTCTGAAAGTGTAGCCATGTGAAAACCACTCAATAAAAACTTTGCTGTTTGAATTCACTTGCTTAGTGTTGCTGCATTTGTGACAACTTTTCTGTTTTCTGCTGTTGTTCATGTGTCATTACTTGAGGACAAGCAATGGTTCAAGTTTGGGGGTGTGATAACTCTTAGAAATAAGAGTTATTTATGCTTTTATGGCTATGAATCGTGTGAGTTTAAGAGTAATTTAGATCCTTTAATTATTAGAATTGTGTAAATAATGGGATTTCCCTTGCTTGGAGCTGTTTAAGGCACTTTGGTGCTTTTGTGAGCATTTTGATGTGTTTTGACATTGTGTAGGATTTTTATGAGAATTGCTCGGTGCAGTGCGGTGCCATGCCACAGACCTTTGTGTTGATAACAGCCCATGTTCTTCTTGCTGGCGTTTTTAATTCATTAGAGTGAAGGAAAGGGCGTTGTCCTTTAGTGCAAGGTCTGCAGGCGTGTACTTTTGGTGGTCCTTCTGTCATACTACAATTTCTCTCGGCTCACTACAGACAAAAGCTCTCATTTTGGGCCCAAAGGCAACACCTTTATGGAGATCCACAATGTTAGCCCATTTAAGGAAGAGCCTATATAAAGACAATGACCTAATTTAAGAATAGAGGTGGTCTGGTGTGCCCTAGAGAATTCGTTTTATTCCTTTGGACAGACTACCATCCTCAACATCACCTTCATCCATCATTCTTCATTTCCATATCCCTTCCATACACCATTTTTATGAGAAAAACATCTTTGAAAAACATGGAGGTGAACCAATCTCGGACATAGCAAGGAAATGCAGCAACAAGACATTGTTGCAAAGTGAAGTGTTCTCTCATCTTGTGATTTGAAGGCCTCCACGTCTTTGTTACGCATTTGTTTGTAAACATTTACGCACTCTGATTTACGGTGCCATGACAGCGATTTTGGCACCGATTTACGCTATTCTATGTTTTTGTTTATTATGAGCTAAATCTTTTATGCTAGGATGATGTGACTTTGTATTGAATCCTTGTTGGTGAATGTCTATTAGTCTTTGCCTTTGAACCTTTGACTCATGCGCATTTATTTACAATATGTTTGACCTAAGTCCGCCAACTTTTGTTAGGTACATGTATGTTAGGTCTTTGAAGGTGGTAACATGTTGAATTCATGAGTTAATATGAGGGGTATTAATTAAGGGACACTTTAATTGATTTAGATTAAACTAGACATAGGAAATCTGTCTTGTAGGGTGTTCTTGGCCACATTAACTAGACAAGGGAACATAATGGGGGCTTAGACATAAGGAACCCTTTACTTAACCCTAGTGAAAGTCTTGAAAGGTACACACATTAGTGCCACTGCCAGTGCCAAATGGCAGCGACTTATGTACTGAAACCAACTTGGTGAAAATATGAATGAGCGAAATCCTAAGCTGTTTTCTCAGATTTTTATCACATCTTTTTAATTAATTTTTACTGTCAATTGCACTTTAAATTACTGTCACCATCACCTCAAATTAATTTGTTACTTGTTACTTTGTTCTCTCATTAACTAGATTAGCCAAATTGAGAATTTGTGGAATTAACCGTAATCAATCCTCGTGGGAACGATCTCTCTTACTCTTTATTACTTGTTCACGATTGTGTATACTTGCACAACTGTGTTGTTATTTCACACAACAATAGGTCCACTATTTGTTACTTTTTTTTTCTTTAATTTGTGCATAGTTACATTACAACATATTTTCCCTAGTTAACTACATATGATTCTAACACTATAGTCATCTCCTTGCATACTTACATTGTCATCTCCTTGCATGTATTTGTTTTTTTGATAGCATCTCCTTTGTGTGTATTTGTTTGTCATATCATCAATTACGATGTTCTTTGCACTTTTTTATCAAACAATCAATTTATTAAGTGATGTGTTGTGTTGTGTTTAAATCTAGATTTAATATTTTGAAGCAATGGATAAGTCATGGATTACAAAGCCACGAAACTCAGTTGAATATAGGCAAGGTGTTACTGGATTTATTAATTTCGCCTTTACAAAGTCTTCAGTAAATGGAACAATAGCATGCCCTTGTCAACAATGTCGTTTCAAAAAATGGCGAACTTGGGATGTGGTGTTTGATCACTTAACATATACACAATTTCCAACAAGATACACTTTTTGGAGCCATCACGGGGAGTCTAAGGTTGGAGAAACTAGTAATACCTCACCCAGTAATATTACAAATGTCGTTCAAGACAACCCTATTGATGAAGATCCAATGCGGAACATGATCAATGATGCTTTTGGAGTTGATATGCCTTATGCGAGTGAGGTACCCACCACATCAATTGACCGTGAAGAGGTGACGCCAAATGCAAATCAAGAAAGACAAGAAGCTAACGAGTTTTATGAATTAGCTAGAGAAGGAGAACAACCCTTGTATGAAGGGTGTGCAAAATATTCAAGATTATCTTTTTTGGTGAAGTTGTATCATATAAAATGCCTATGTGGAATGAGCGACAAGGCCATGACATTAATTTTGGAACTATTGAAAGATGCTTTTGAAAATGCAAACATTCCAAGTTCATTCTATGAGGCCAAAAAAACGATTACCAAGCTTGGATTGAACTATGAAAAGATACCTGTGTGTCCGAATAATTGTATGCTCTATTGGGGCGAAGATGAAGAGAGGGAGACATGTAAGTTTTGTAACACTTCCAAATGGAAATCAAGGGAAAAATCCATTGAGACTGGGGTGTCTAGTGATGGCAATAATATGAAGAAAGTGCCTGCAAAAGTTCTTCGTTATTTTCCACTAAAACCTCGATTACAGAGATTGTTTTTATCGTCAAAGACAGCCGAAGATATGAGATGGCATGCTGTCGATAGTAGCAATGATGGAATGATGAGGCATCCTAGAGATTCTGAAGCTTGGAAGTTTGACTCGATACACACATGGTTTGCATCAGATTCACGAAATGTGCGTCTTGTACTAGCTACAGATGGTTTTAATCCCTTTGGTATTATGAGTTCAAATTATAGTATTTGGCCTGTTATTCTCATTCCATACAACACCCCTCCATGGGTATGCATGAAGCAGACATCTTTTATAATTTCAATGATAATTCCTGGGAAAAAAATGCCAGGATATAATATAGATGTCTACTTACAACCTCTAATCAAGGAATTGAAGGAGCTTTGGACAAGCGGGTTTGGATGCCTATGATTCTTTCAAGCGAGAGATGTTCAAATTACATGCGGCTACGATGTGGACAATTAGTGATTTTCTGGGCTAGGAACACTTTACGGGTGGAACACGATACCTTTGGACTTGCTTGCCCATCTTGTAACTTTGACTCTATTCCCAATCGTCTTCCTCATAGCAGGAAATGGTGTTTTGTGGGTCATCGTTGTTTTCTTGATCAGAGGCACAGATTTAGATTGAATAGGGTTCGCTTTAATGGTGAGCAAGAAATGCGTAGTCCACCAAAAAGGTTATCTGGTTTCGAAATTCTTGAACAAGTTCAAAACATTAATGTCACATTTGGTAGAAGACCAGAGAAAGAAGGTTCGGGAAAAAGAACACGTGGCGGACGACCTGCACAGGGTGGTACTCAACAATGGAAAAAGAAAAGTATCTTCTTTGAACTTCCATATTGGAAGGATAACTGTTTGCGTCACTGTCTTGACATGATGCATATTGAGAAGAACGTGTGTGATAATATCATATATACTTTACTAAATGATAGTGGAAAGAGTAAAGACCATGTTAATGCTCGAAGAGACCTTGAAGCTATGGGTCTAAGACCTGATCTATGGCCCAATGAAAATGGAAGATATCCTCCTGCTATTTTCACTTTGACTAATAGAGGTAAGAAGGCATTTTTATCGACTTTAAAAAATATCACTGTCCCAGATGGTTATTCGAGCAACATTTCTAGGTGCATTGACTTGGAAAATCTTAAGTTAACTGGAATGTTGAAGAGTCATGATTGTCATATATTGATAGAGCAATTGCTACCATTAGCCATGCGGACATCATTGCCTGATGAAGTTTCGTCAATATTGATTGAGTTGTGCTCATTCTTTAGACAATTATGCGGTAAAGCATTGAAAGTTGATGATTTAGACAAATTGCAAAATAAAGTTGTTCTCACTTTATGTCACATGGAAATGTTGTTTCCTCCTTCATTCTTCACTGTTATGGTTCACTTGGTTGTTCACCTTGTTGAAGAAGCTAAGCTTGGAGGTCCTGTTCATTATCGTTGGATGTATCCTATAGAAAGGTAAAAGACGTGTGGTAGTATTCCTTTTTATTTTCTTTTCAATTTGGTAATGTACAAGGTTTTTCTAAATAATACTTGTTGTGTGGTTTAATAATAGGTACTTAGGACAGCTAAAATCCTATGTACGTAATAAAGCACGACCAGAAGGGTCTATTGCAGAAGGGTACCTTTTGCAAGAGATTCTTACATTTTGTTCAAGGTATCTAGATAACATTGAGACTAGATGGAATCGACCTGGCCGTGTAGATGATGAGCCTATTAATAATGTGCAATCTGGTTCCCGAGTAGCTGACTTATTTCCTGAAATTGGAAAACCTATTGGTGGCTCTTCTTGTTACACTCTTACACCCACAGAATTGTTACAGGCTCATAGACATGTGTTAACAAATTGTCCTGTAGTTGATTACTATCTTCAGTAAGTAATCTTTTCACTTAGATCAATTGTTATTAAGTAATAAGTTTTTTTAACATCTAATACGATACAACTAAACAGACAATATAGAAATATTGTACGAAAGAAACTAAGGAGTGGTGCAAGGAGTACTTCTGAGGTAGACAAGAAGGTTCATAAGGAGTTTGTTCGTTGGTTCGCCAACCGTGTTAGTGTTCTTAACAAAGTCTGTGTTTATATAAATTACATTTTTTAAGAGAATGTGACTAACAGTATATTTTTTGGCATATAGATTTGCAATAACCTCGACAGTCTTAGTGGATCGGATAAAGATGTCCTTATTAGTCTTGCACAAGGTCCTTCTAACAAAGTTAGAAGGTTCACTGCATTTAATGTTAATGGATTCAAATTTCAAACATTGGCACGGGACAAGTTTTTAAAAACTCAAAACAATGGAGTTTTTGGTATGTTTGGAACAAGGAGTTACTCGAGCAATAATGATGCCCAAATGAGGTTCGGAGGGGTGCCTTACTATGGAAGATTGATAGACATAATTGAGCTTTATTATAATGGCTTCACAGTACCCATGTTTAAATGTGAATGGGCTAATACTACAAACCCAAGAGGCATGAAGACAGACAAGTTGGGTTTTATCTCTATTAACTTTGCAAGACTAATACATACTGGAGAACATGAAGATGATGAACCATACATTAAAGCTTCAGAAGCTCAAATGGTTTATTATGTGGAGGATGAGAAGGAAAACGGTTGGAGCATACCAGTTCATTTGAAGCCAAGAGACTTGTACGACATGGGTGAAGATGATGAAACTATGGCATCCATTGAGGCATACCCATCTCAAAACTTGGAAGAAATTTTCTCACGATGATACCACACATATACAATTGGCAAGAATGGCCACAGGATGATGATCTGAAAGTTCAACAATTAATGATGGTTTTAATGGCGATAATCAAGATATGGTCTTATAATAGTCATAGTGATGGTTTTATAATAGTCATAGTTTTGTTATTTGTTCTGTGTCAAGGACATCCTTTTACTTTTGTAGGAACAAGATATTCTGATTAAGAGTATAATGAATTCCAGAGTCATGTCTCCCATAAGGGTTTTATCAATTATTTATTTCATTGTGCTGAGATCTCATATATTTATTTAAGATGTAAGTTGAAATAATCTCTACTTTTGTGGCAAAATGATTTGGTACCGTTATTGTTCTAAAACAGAGTAAAAAACTAAGACATAGGCAAGTTCCTTGAACGGGCCACAACCACTAGTATACATTCAATTCAACACTACACAACAGATGCACAGAAATGCTACCAGTTCAATGTGATATGACAAAGAGTGAATCTACATCGAATTTTATTGAAGAAACAAAATATGGTATATGCATAGTTGCATACATAAAAAAAAAGTATAGGAGGAAAGGAACCAAAAAAGGGAAGAGACAGAAAAAGACACTAATGTTGCAGCAAATTACTTGTTTAAAATTTAAATGCCTACTGCTAAGGCATCAATCTTAGAGGAAATGCTCCAACTGGTGCTGGAAAGGCTCCATTGATCAGAAACAATGCGAGCAGTTGCAGATGAAATTCCACCACCAACCCCACATTTTGCTACAATCCTCACATAAGCTTCCTCTAGACATGTGCAGGAAGTCATATAAGCTTCCTCTAGACATAAACTCTGATGAAACATGAGCACATAAGCATCAATGTCGAATTATCAGGCTACTAAATAAGGCACACAAATCATCTTTGCAATTAAAGTACTTGATACAACATAAATAGGTAATTGGAAATTGGAGATATAATACAGATTCTAGAAAGGGAGGCTGTGGCTGTGCACAAGGCTTCCACCATTGTGGGGGTGTGGGGAGGTCAAATGTATGCAGTCTCTGCCATAGGCAGAGAAGTTTTCCACAACCAAAACCCATGCCCACACAGTCACACTGCAGTCACCTTGTCCTTGCATCAAGGCTCACCCTCTAAACTAATAGTATGAAACTAAGAGACATCTTTTGTAGTATGTGCAGATTGCAGAAAAATTATGTTTTTTGTTCATCCTTTTACTTTTGTAGGAAGTTGATTATAGCTAATTGCTCTATGGTGCATCCTTCTGGTGTTTTTCAATTTTGTCGCCTCTTGTCAAGTTGTTTTAATATATTAAGAATATGACATTGTGATTCAATACAGTATGCGTCGTACACGACATGTTGCTACAAGGTCTCGATCCACAACAAACCATCAAAATAGATCTTCTGCAGGATCTCCTCAAAGTGTAGATGCTCATCTACAACAAAAGGAGCCTTCAGCCAATATTGATTCATCTTCTCAGGATGAGGTGCAAGCTAACCCATCTTCTGATTCTGTACCCGTTATGTCTGAAGGTTCATCTGTAGTTTCGAGGAAGGCAGGAGCATATTGGACTGTGACTATTATTAGTATGTGCAATCTAAGTCTTCAATCTTTTTTAATTATTATGTGTTGGATTGTGAATAATTTTGTTTACTTTGTGTGTTAGACGAGGGACGTGAAACATAAACTCGTTTGAGGGTACAAGATGTGCTTGCTTCTTCTCATAATTCCCCAAGAGTAATTACCAGGTGGAATAGAGATGGTCAACCAGTGGGAGATTATGCTAGTTTGTTGGCAGGATATTTGGGCGCACTTGCAAGCAACTTTAACAACTTCCCCATAATGTTTGAGAATTGGAAAGCTGTTCCTGTAGAATACAAAGATAGTATTTTTTATACGAAACTACAGGTATCATTATAATTTATGGAATATATTTGATTTATTGTGTTTTGTTAATTAATAATTCAATGTATTTTATTATGTTGTCTTGAAGGCATATTTTGTTGTCAATGATGGGGACAACAAAAAATATATCTTAAGCAGCATGGGAAAGAAATGGCGAGATCACAAATGTAGGCTGTTTACTAAATATTATAACTGGGAGCTTTCCTTGGAGGATATTATTCGGAATCACCCACCTCATGTGAACAAAGACCATTGGGCTGTTTATGTACGCCATAGGCGGAGTGATAAAGCAATGGTATTCATCATAAATTAAACTTTTTCTTATTTCGATTATTATTTATTAATTCTTCTTTCTTCTATTAATGCAGGAGAATGCTGATAAGAATGCAGCAAATCGTGAAAAATTATTGATCCCTCATACGTTAGGCTCTAAAACGCTTGCGAGAAAGAGGGATGAGTTGGTATGGTTCACTCAGTTTGTTGGTGTTTGAAAGTATAACAAGTCGGTATAATTTTATAACTAATTGTATGGTGCTTAATTGTATGGTGCTTAATTTTAGGAATTGCAAGATGGACGACAATACACTAGAGGAGAAATGTATCCAATTTCTCATAAAAAGAAGGATGGATCATTTGTCAGTGAAGAGGCTAGGCAAATAAATGTATGATTAATATATTATTTGTAAACTTTCCATTGTCATTTGCACTTTATTGCTTTTAGTGGTTTGTATATGTTTATGTGTGTATTTAATATTATATGCTGGAGCAATTGCAAAAGGAAATTCACGAGAGTTCTTCTGAAAATGCAGCCTTTGTAAGAGTTTTTGGAAAGGAGCATCCCGGATATGTTCGAGGGATGGGACTTGGGATAACACCAACCCAAGTCAATGGATCTAATCATTTTGCGAGACCAGCATCTTCCTTAGAGTCTAACGCAAAAATTGAGCAATTGCAAGCAGAAATTGATGTACTGAAGCTGCAGGTAGCAGAAGTTGATGTACTGAAGCATCAGGTTGCAGAAGTTGATGTCTTGAAGGAACAAATTGCTTTCCTTATGCAGAATGCTAAGGGAAATCAGGTATTACTTCAATCCAACAAACTATGATTCTTCAATTTAAATAAGGATAATGGATGCCCTTTCTATAGTCACCCCTGTAGATATTTATTATGATTGTTCTTCTTCATTATGACAACCTTACAGCAATTAATGGATGGTTACACAAAACTGAGACTCTATATAAATATTAATATTAAAATACCTGATATACAAGACAATGCATGATGTAATACCTGGCTCCTTTGAAGCTTGTTTTCTACCAAAAGAGTGCTTCTGGAATTTTGGCTTTCTCTGCAGAGACTGAAATGTTTAGCTCAACACAATAAATTGAGTAACCTTGTTTTCTGCATACAAGAATCAATCTTGTAGTAAAGTTTGGGGCCAATTACCAAATCAAACTTCAGGAACATTCCCACCACATAACTTGCGAGTTGGAGGAGGGAAAAATCACAATGATAAACAATTAGCACTTTTGCATCTACACATAATTTTATCATGAATGTATGACTGGCTGTAATTTAAAGATACACTTCTGGTATTTGTTTATATTTAGTTAAATTTGAAATTAAGGTTACCTTGTTCAATAATAAATAATGAGATGCATGCTTTTATGTTAATCAAGAAACAGAGAGGAAACATGAGAAAATATTCCATTAGAAGAGTAAAATTTTTCAAATTTAACTGTCAAGGGAAGCTGAATAAATTCTCTTGATAACTTCATTCATGATGTCTAGCTTAGGTGATAAGCCCAAGTGAGATGGTAAACAGAAGTAAAGAGGTAATGGAGCAATACCCTTAAGCTGGCAACATCCAAAATGTTAAGTCTTAGGATTGTGACACAGTGGAATTTTGTTTCCTCTGATGGACCATACCATGGGGTTGTTACCAAAGTTTGTTGCTTAATTCTTTTTAATCATGTTACTACTGTACTTAAAAAGCAACAACAGTTACCTAATAATATAGTTTCATGCGACATCACGCACTGAATAGAAGTATAACAATGCAGAAAATACTTGATTATAAAACCAACAAACACATCAAAGATACATCAGAAGTTTTTCATAACCTTCCCTACAGAAAGCATATAAAATTTGGCACATCTAAGTGCCTTTTATTACATAGTTATTTTTTCATAAGAAAGGTGACACTATTGTGAGTTGTAAGGTCTTGTGTAATTCTGTCGTGTGTTTGCTAAGGCTTTGGTTACTTTTTGCTAGACATTAGTTTATTGAATAGAAACAATGCAGGCTAGATCCTTGATTCATATGTGAAAGGAATTGTCCTGTACTATAAATAACAAGAAAATACAGATTGAGAGAAATTGGTATATTCTCAAAGGGCATTTATAACTAAAAGTTACCATGATACATATTCTCATTTATTACTCTCATCGTCTCTTTTTGATTTCTAATCTTACATGTAATGTTGGATGAATTTGGTTTCCAATTCCATGAAAAACGGAAGTCAGAGGACTATTATAGTGTTAGATTGTTAGATTGTTAGTATGATACTTTGATAATTCTCTTGTATATGGGTGGGGAATGTTACTTTGATTGCCAGTATTTTAATTTTGATCAACCCATGTTTCAATTGCTAGCTCTCATTTAATTTATGATTTTTTTAATTTCAGTTAGATGACTTGGAATCACCAACAAATGATGCAAGACGTTCCTCTCAGTCTAGCCACGTGCCGCAAGACCTTGCAACATCGTCCCGTGGAACCATTTAGATATCTAGCTTATAGTTTGATTTCATGAACTTGAAGGTTTTTGAATGTATTTCTTTACATTTTGACTTGTTGAACAATTTCTAGTTTATTTCTTTTTTTTGGTTACAATTTCTAGTTTATTTCTAATATTGACTGCGAATACACTTATGGTATAACTCATCGGTGTTATGAATGAATTTTAGTTTATTTTGCCTATTTTATTGTGTTGTTTATTTTTCTTAATTTTAAAGTAAAATACAAGTTTGTACCAAAAAAAAAATAAAAGCAATAAGTAGGCTTTTGAAAATACAAAAAAAAAATTATAAACACAATAAATTTTGCGATTACCGCGTTTACCAAAAACATACTGGAACAGACATTCCAGTTGTAGTTTTGTGACATTTTACGGCGGTTACAAACCGTCGCTATTAACAAAGTTTTGGGTACATTGCGTAACATTGCGGCGGGTGATAACCGCCGTTATCTTCTAATTTGCGACGGGTATACGACCGCCGCAATGTACCTCTACGACTTGCGGCGGGTGAGTAACCGCCGCTATGTTTTACTTTGCGACGGGTCAGAAACCGCCGCAATGTACGACCAGAATCCAATTTCCCTGTTCAACGACGGTTATAAAACCGCCGCAATGTACGTTTACAACTTGCGGCGGTTTGTGCGACGGTTTGGGCCAACCGCCGCAGTAGCACCTCCAGACGACCAACTCTGCGACGCATGACCAACCGTCGCAATGTATTATTGGCGGCGGTAAGAACCGCCGCCGCTTTGAATTTCAACCGCCGCAATATAACTTTTTTGTTGTAGTGATTGAAATATTTTATTATTTCACAAAATGAAAAAGAAATACCAATTGTTTGAATCAGACTAAAATTCTGATTTCAAAACCAAAAGTTTCAACTTTTAAAAAATTGATTGGATGTTAAAATGATATGTTTTGCATTAATTGATTGGAGTCAATTTATTTTTTGACAATAATTGATTGGGTTTAGTTATAACAATAATTATTATCTCTATTATTATATTATAATATAATAATTGTGATTATCCTTATTCGTAGTAGTTGTATTGTTTTACAATCATTTCAATTAAATCGTTCAACGTTTAAAATTTGAAGTTAGATAATTTTGAATATTAGTTATTTTATTAAACAATTATGAATATTAGTCTTTTTATAGTTGGTATTGGCTTTGGTGATTCTAATCTCTGGTTTTCTAACTAGTTGAAGTGTGGTCGCCTATGTGAATTGGTGGATTATGTGCAAATCTCATATTCCAATCTAAGGATCGAAAACATTTGGGTTAGAGGAATTCTTCATACAAAATATTTATCAAACTCTATCCCTCCTTGTCTAGTTACTGCTATTGAGAGCCATATGTGTCCCATGTAACGCCCTAAATTCAATTTACATTGAATCATAGCCATTAAACAATATATGATACCAAAAACGCAAATAAATTAAAAACTTGATATCCAACAAATCATAATTCATAAGGAGTGCATACTCATGAGAATACAACCCTTAAAATTGTATATCAACATACAAGTTACATAAGTCTTAAGCAACTAATTTGCATAAGGTTCATGAACCTCTAAATTAAACTGCAAAACCAAAATACATAATAGCTTTGCTCCTAAAAGAACTGCTCCAAGCTACAGCCAATCGCCATGAGTCTACATATCTGGAAACATTAAATAGAAAGGGATGAGATTTAAAAATCCCAGTGAGTCCTTTACGGATCCCTCACCTTCACTTTCCTCAAAACATAACATCATAGTTCATACTTCAAGCATATTCAAAATGCAATAAATTTCACAATAAGTTCTCAATGTACTCCCTTGGCTCAATTGCAATTGAGTTAAGATCCCATTAACGGGTAATCAACCAAAGGGGGTCCCCGCCGATAAACGTTGCAACGATTCATAACCGACGGGTTTGCCGCCAAATTGCAATTCGGACAAAAAACATTCCATGCACAATCAAGATTCAACAATCAAAAGCATCAATCTTAAAGCAAGTCCATTAATTTAGCATTGCCTTCCCTCTAGGGTTGAAATTCCCTCCATTAAGGACCCAAAACATAGGCCATTAACATCAAAACATATAAAAATTAAACATAAGATTACAGGGAAGCACGACCAGGCCATGCCACAGGGCACTGCTATGTCCTCAAAATTCCCTTCGCAATACTTTAGGCAGAATGAAGCACAGTTAGTGGCACGACCGTGCTGGCCTGTGCAGAAGAAAATGCTGCTTTCTTTCAAGTTCCAAGCTTCCATACCATTCAAACTAATCCCAAATCCAATCACATGAAGACTCTAAACAAGCTTTAACATATACATTGGGGGAATCAAGGCATTCGTCAAGACAATCCAAGATTAAACATGAGATTCAACTTACAATCTATACCAAATCAAACTCAAAAATCATATGAACCCAAAACCCCTTCATGCTTCTCCTAAACCCAAACCTAGAAGCTAAGAGAACATGCAAGAAAAGATGAAAATAAACCCTAATGAGGGACTTATTGTTTGCCCATCTTCTTCTTGATTTCGAGTTTCCCCTTCTTCCTAGCTTAGGGCAGCTTCTAGCTTCCCAATGATGGCCAATGTTTGAGCCTATCCTTCTTCCTTTGCAAGGAGTAGATGCAACCTTGAAACCTTTCCTTTCTTTCCTTCCCAATCTATAAAACCCTAGCTTCCCTTTTTTCTCCATTTTCCTTCTTTCCCCCTTTTCCTTTCAACACAAATCGAGATAGAGAAGAAAATGGGAGGTTGAGGCGAGAGTGAGAGAGAAGAAGGGTGGAAGAATTTGTGTTTTACCCATTTACCATTGCTTCCTATTGTTATCTTACCATCACACCCTTATTTTTGTTCTAATTCACACTTTGCCATTACTTGCTACACCCCCAAGCTCATGCATTACAGCCCAAAATATTCTAATCATTAATTAATCATAAAACATATAAGTCCTAAGTTAATTGGCTAAATAATTAAATTAGGCGTGATGTTACATCCCACCTATTTGATTGATTCGGTCCCTGACACTTGGGTTGGGAATGGAGGGAAGAATGGGAAGTATAGTTGTGGTTATGCTTATTTATGACTTCTATAGAGACATCTCACTAGGGATAGAACGTCCAACTGGGATTGGATTTGGAAGTTTAAAGTCCCTGTTAAGATTCAATACTTGGTTTGACAATGTTTACATCGAGCTCTCCATGCCGACGAGTTGTGCTTCCATCGCGGCATGGCTGGGAATGCAACCTGTCCATGATGCTCAGCTAGTGAAGAGGACATCCTTCATTGTTTAAGGGATTTTCCCCAGTCCAGAGAATTTTGGCTGAGGCTGTGTTTCTTCAATCACCCTGGTTTCCTGTCTACTTCTGACGCTTCATTGTGGTTGGAGGTTATCGCTGGCTGAATGATGTCCATTCTGTTTTTATCTAGGATTTGGTAGGCTTGGCGTTGGCGAAACCATGTGATTTTTTGTGACAATTGGTGGGAGGTCAACTTCATTGTCCAGAGCGCCAGACTTTCTCATGATGATTTCAACTCAGCTTTCTCTCCTCGCGTGAATGCTTTGCATCAAAACTGGCTCATTGAAAATTGGATTCCTCCTCCGGAAGTATGGGTTAAGATCAACACCGATGGTAGTTGTTCCAATGACTTGAGTATTATGGGTACAGGGGTGTCATTAGATCAGTTCACGGTGAGTTTATTGCTGGTTTTTCTAGCCGCGAGACTGTTGTGGAAGCTCGTTTGGCAGAGCTTCTTGCCATCCTCCATGGTCTCTCTCTATCCTACGATCCTGGTTACCGAAAATTTATCTATGAATTTGACTCACTTGATGCTATTTCACTCATTGGTGATAGAGATCACATGTTTCATGCTTTTGCAGATGCTCTCTTCAAGATTTCGTTTAATTGATAATGACTGGAGTATCTAGTTGACCCATGGCTTCCGTGAAGTGAATGTGTGTGCAGATTTCATGTCAAAAGTTGGAGCCCAATCGGGTTGTGCTTTGAAAATTTGGTCTAACCCCCTCCCGGGTTGGGTTCTCTATTGTTAAAATATGTTATGGTTCCAGGCCTAGTTAGTTTTTTCTTTCTTTTTATGCCAAACACCAAAAAAAATTTTGAATATTTGTAGAAGCTAAAGAATCTTAACTAATTTGTGTCTTTTTTTTTTACAATTAATTTGTATCTTAATAATTTGAAGTTATTATCATTATTTTATTAGACCCATAAAAAAATTCATTATTTTATTATATATTGGGAAATGATGAATAATAAGAATGACAGTTGAACAAAAATCTTAGAATAAATCTCAATTGTGAAAAGTTGTCATATTTTCTTTTTGTTTAAAATTGCATTTATCTTAAAAATACTAAAATCAATCACGTCACCAATTTGTACATTACGAGTGGTTTCCTTTTGTACTATACATCATTATTCTTATATATTTATATCGGTTTTTCTAACGTTGCAACATTGCACACGATGAGGGTCATTAATTATTCACTTTTTTCCTTCTTAATTACTCAATTTTCTATTTGTTTTATAGATTCACCTTCATGTAATCTCTTTACTCACAAAATAGGAAATTAGGTAATTTTTATTTTTATTTTTAAAGGGGATGGGGGAAAGATGATATATTATTATTTCAGTGGCACTAGTGGCCATGTTACAACTATCCTCAAGGAGATTTAAACCATGTCCATTTGGGGTTACAAGGCCAAGCTCCTACCATTAAGCTGACACCCCATGGATAGAAAATTAGGTAATTAATAAGGAAAAAAGTGGACAATTAATGATTCTTATCAAGTGCAACGTTACACACATTAGAAAAATCCATATACGGCTTAAGTTTGATTTGTATTTATATACAAATCAAACTTAAGTCTCATATGACTTGCTTAAATTATTTTAAACGAAAGCCACCTAACCTATTTTCACCCAATTTGTGTCGAATTTTGACCTTCTCCAATACTGGATGTTTCCATTAGGAGAGAAAAAGACTTAGAATAAAATAATTCTATTCTATGAGTCTTTCTCTCTCCTATCAGAAACCCTCCAATACTGGAGAGGAACTGAAATGTTTGTGTCCATCGTTTTCTTTCACTGCTCAAGCTCACTCACTCCTTGGCCGAAGAATCCCAGCAGCCTCCCACTTGCCCTTCTGCTGAGTTGGTTGTCAAATTTCTTTATGAGAATTCTGAAGAAAGATGCCCTCATGCTTTGTCTCATCATAGTCCTGAAATAGTTTCCATGCTTTTGCGACCTTTTTGTCAGTCTCCTTCGTCTTCTCGAGGATCGTCGTCCCTTGGATATTTTTTACTTAAATGTGGATGATGTTATCTTAATCGCGGTCACATTGCAAGCTTGGAGTTTCTAAGATATAAAAATCTTGATGTCGCAGACTTTTTTCATAATCTTGGTCAATTTTGCTGGAGAATGAGAGGGTCGAGTTTCTTGATATATTTAATTTGGAAAAGTGGGAAGAAGGAAATATGAGTTGAGTCATAGTACTAGTGCCCCAGAGTGGAATTGGGATTCCCTGCGTTCAGTGATTCCACATAATCTGCAGCTCAGAGCAATTGGATTAAGATTGGGTGACTCTGATTTAAAGCTCGATAAATCGACTTTAAAAGCAAATTTGAAATCAAAGCCATCTGATATTTGATCCAACCGCTACAAGTGTGAATGCGTGGAATTTCTGACTGTTGGTAGTCCGATGTGTTTCTAAGATAGGTTTTTTTCTCTCTCTTGAAAGGCCATTGTATGTATTTATATTTGAATTTGATGTTGAGATTAATGTGACTTTTGCAATACAAGTGGTATTGGATATGCTTATTTTTCATTGTTGTTTATTTTTGCAAAGGAAAATGAATATAATGAGTCTTCAGTAGTCATTTCCATGGCAGTGTTACTGGTTTCAAAGATGGTGATGTAGATGTGAAATGGGCTCCTTTTTCACAACCAAGGTATGACATGATTTTCTATAAATATATATACTGCAGTTATTGAGGTTGCTACCTAAACATGTTGATGGTGCACTTATGAAGTTTATGCTTCCTATATCTCATTATCAAGATGAACAGATAATTACTGATCCTATTAGCTTATTAATCCTCAATCCTCCTCGTACATAGAAGTGTTATTTGTAAACTGTGTGACTATGTGCATGGGTATTATATCTTTTTATCTTAAACCAAGGTTCATTTTTAGATGCAAGTTTATGTAGTTAAGATTAGTTTAGGATGATCCTTTTTACCATTTGGGAATATAATAGATAATACTCCAACTCATAGTCAAAATATGGATGTGTTGGTAATGGTAAAATAACTTAGAACCATTGAACTTGGACGACATATTGTATATTGAACAAGTTTTCAAAAATTACCAGTTAGAGATACCCGTGATTTACGGGTGCTAAAAACATCCAAGAAGAAAAAAAGGGAAAACAGTTTTAAGCAGGTGAATAAGCTTTCCCACAAGTCATTACCGTAGTTAATGGTTTTAGATAGATAATAGAATAGATGAACAAGTCACCACGCTCTTTACGTGGAGCTCAAAACTAGTCACATGTGGTGGGTTTGATCTAGCATTTGAGGAATCTATTATTAATAACTATGATCCTAATTCATAGAGAAATTATGAACAAGTTTTTTTTTCTTCCTTATTCTACTATATCTTATTTGTTTGTGTATAACATGGCAGTGACAGTGATTTGTTGACAAGTGTTGCGTTTGTTCATTTAAAACATCATAACTATACTAACCATCATAACTATTCTAAGCACACTGGATATCACTTAGTTTTGTTGATAAGTGTTGCGTTTGTTCCTTTAAAACATCATTTAAAACATCTACATGCACTTGTTTGTTGTTTTCATGTAATGCTAAGTTACCGGCCATTGACATTTTTCTCATTCCATTCCATGTATTTGACCAGAACCTCTCTATTGGCTTTTTTCTTCAGCCAATTTTAGAAACAAATTAAAACGCCAAACATTTGTTTGGAGTATCTAGTGACTCCGACAGTTTATTCTAAATTTTGAGCAATTTCTTTTGTCTTAGACATTGTTATAAGATTAACTCTAGATTAAGGAGTGATGATTAGATAAAATTCTTTTCACAGAGAGGAGTCCCATCACTTCCAACAGGTTGATTAGATAAAATTACACTTGTTTTAAATGATTTTCTTACGATTTTAAAAACATCAAAAGCCAACAAATTTAAAATCATTCCCAATTAGAATTATCCTTTAATAAGAAGGCCCAACCACCTCATAATAGAATGACCATTTGGATGCCTATTTGGATAATGTGGCTTTGTAGGCGATATGCCAATGATGTTTATTCATTAAGATATAAGCAATTGACTTGCAAGGACCATTGACTTGCCCCTATGAACGCAACATCAATGAGCAATAGTTAGCCAAAGGTATAAGTTGTTACTAGCATTACATCACATATCAAAACTTGGAATCATAATTGATTCCCCTTTAATCAAAATGAAAACAGAGACACAGTATGATGTTAGTTACATAGGTAAAATCAAATTCGTGGGTATGTAATTTTTTTATTACTTTTACTTCAGTTTAGGAAATGTACTTATTTTTTATATAAGATCAAGAAAATTAATTACAGTTAACTAAAATTCTTAATAAGCATGAGTTTACGTACTTTTGCTCATATTCATTTCCATAGAGAGTAACTCACATCACATCACATTTTAATTAACAATAAAAAACATGCAGACTGTTCTACTGAATTCATTCACAACTCACAAGACAAGACAAACCAAATGAAGCAAATGAGGCCTATAGGTTTATATAATGTTCACCCATAGCATCATATTAACCATAAAAAACAAAGACATAATATCCTGCTAGTAAACTTTGAAACCACAAAAGGTTATCAAATTAGGTAGAAAAGCAAAAAAGGATAAAAAAACAACACTAGTTAACTCTAATTTTATGAAATAGAGTGGGATGGTTAATGTCAAACACTAACAAAGCCAATTTAGCTCTAGCTCTTCGATACCTTTCAACTTCTTACAAGTCTTTAGAAGCTGAGCCTTGGCATGTTCTCCTCTGCACCTGTATTTCTCCAACAACCTGCCGTGTAATTCAGATTCCTCTCTCGCAGATTGTCTGGAACATTGCAATTCCTGCATGTGTTGATGCTCAACTTGAGGATAAGAAGAAAAATAGCGTTCACTGGAATCCAACCAGGGACCATCAAAAGAAAAAACTGCGAAGGTCCTTCACTATCTCTAAAATCCGATCACGCCCATGAACCAAGATTTCCAAGATAGTGTCCCTTTTGAGAATGCATAAAAGGTTGGTCAGACGAGTGTAGGAAAGCACGGAAAAAGAAATAGAATCGTCAAGCAAACATGCTTTGGGGTAAGAAGAAACAAAATTAAAAACCAAAGCAGCGTCTTCATGAAGTAAATACTTTAAACAAGAATGGAATTGTTAGGTTGCTGATCATTCATCACCACTTTTCATTTCTCGTCATCATTGTTTGATTGCGTTCCTTTCTTCCTGACGTCGTTGCCCGCTGATGAAC
Organism: Calophaca sinica; assembly: GCA_037113605.1. Taxonomy (NCBI): domain Eukaryota; kingdom Viridiplantae; phylum Streptophyta; class Magnoliopsida; order Fabales; family Fabaceae; genus Calophaca; species Calophaca sinica. The sequence continues at coordinate 120,584,861 of CM073731.1, forward strand.
ACTATGATTACTCCGCCATGGGTTACGTTAAGACGAGTAAAGAGACGAGCGAACCTTAGTGATAATGGAGTCTTGCCCCCGCTTTTTCTTTTTGATATTTGAGTCTTGCCCATGCTTTTGGATACATGTTACTTTCTTGTATTTATAAAAATCCCTACTTCCAGCAAAATCACTGTTTTATTATTTATTTGTATTTTATTATTTTTTTTTGGTCAATTGTTGAATGGAGTGACTGTAGTAGGCAGTGCCAACTTGAGAATTTCTCTATAGCATTCTGACTTATCAAATAAAACTTCAAATAGGAGAATATTGGTCAATTCAAATATCAGGAATCGGGATGGCATGATATTAGAAGAAGAAGAAGGGTGTTATCAGGTATGCCAATTAGAGTGAGAGTTAATCCTACCCCAATAGTTCGAATAAACAAGAAATCTCATCATTTTGATGCAAAATCAAAGGGGACAAGAAAGAAGTAAAATAATTTTGATTGAAAATCATAAGGAAAAGAAAGTGCAGTTGTGACCATAAGAGATATCATGTTGTATGCCTTGTTTCATTTAGATGTAATATTATTGATTTTTTTTTTTGTAAGAGATATGGATAAGACAACATTGTGGTGTTGATAACCCTATAAGGAAGCCACATAAGCCATGCATATACCCATGTCACTTCATTTAGACTCTATCAAAGCTTTCTAAACCATCAATTTAAGTAAGCATAAGTATCAACGTACAGGTGAACAAATCTGCAAAATTAGTGCCCATAATCAACTGAACTAAACATTCCTGGAGAACTCAAATTATTTTTCTTAGCATTATGGATCATCGCAAGTGCTGGTTTGTTATAACTCAATTTTTTTTTCTTAGCATTATGGTTCATTCATATTCTTAGTATTTAAAACATTATTTGACGCCCCTAAAACTCATGCACTTCCATTGCAAGATACATTAACACAATGGTCTTGATCAATGTTGTCAATTACTGATCCATGTTGCTTTCAATCCTTGCTTTTTGGAAGATCTTAGAGGGCAACCAAAGATGTTTCAAAACAAAAGAAGATAAATCAAACCATAAAAAATATAAAAGACAAAAATGAAATGAAAAATGAAACAAATAATAAAAAGAAAGGGGTTGTACTTCACAATGAATGCCTAGATTTTAACAGGTCATTGTTCGGTACCTAATTGTTGTTTGACTTAGTTGTTTCCTAAGAATATGCCCATTTGTTGTGGTCACTTGGTGTTTTACATGGTGATACACGTGCGTCAAGTTTGACTATCTTAATTGTATTTGGACGGTTGTCCAATAGAATCGCGCGCCATAAATGCTTATTCATTCAAGCATTACTCCTCTGTTTGCTATAAATAGGCCATTGGCGAAATGGAATTACCATCTCATTCAACGCTTTCGTTCTTTGTTGTAAGTTATTTCTTCTATGCCGTCGTGGTGCTTGGTGTCCTCGTTAGCTGTTCAAAGGAAAAGAATGAATTTTTATTAAAAATTGATGGGGGGAGGGAATGTACTTAAGCATGCAAAGATCGGAACATGAGAGGTTGGTAATATGTGTGATATCAATAGAGTAGTTAGAATATGTAAATTTGTGAAACCTTGGCGTTGAAGGTATCATCAATTAGGACATTGGATGCTTTAATATCACGTTGGATTATCTGCGTATTTCCTGAATTAATTTGTATATAAAGCAAATATTCATTAGATTTCTCATATATGCTTTATATACAAGTTAATTCAGGTAATACGCGGATAATCCAATGTGATATTAAAGCATCCTATGTCCTAATTGATGATACCTTCGAAGCTAAGGTTTCACAAATTTACACATTCTAACTACTTTGTTGATATCACCCATATTACCATGCTCTCAGGTTCCGATCTTTGCATGCTCAAGTAAATTCCCCCCATCAATTGTTAATAAAAATTCATTATTTTTCTTTTTTCTTCTTTTTCTTGTTCATCAGACTTGCAAATCTTAAAGGCAATACAAATTTGAATATTTTAGCTTTGGAGGTTGTAGAGGGAACTTAGAACTAAAAGTGCAAACAAGAAGATCAATGATCTCCTTTGAACATGAAGATCCATGTGTGATTGCCATTCTTTCGATTTTGGGTGTGTCTTTTTTATCATTGTTTTCCATCTCTCTTCAATTGCAGCTTCCAGAGGCAAAGTTTTCATTTTCGTTGCTAACATTTTGATTCTGGGTATGTTCATTTTCCTTTTTGTCAATGTTAATTGTTTAACGATATAGAACATTTTTTGATTTTTCCCCACTCTTGATTTTCTGCTGCTTATGTTATTTTTTATTTTGTAATATTTGGCAAGATTTTGAGACGATTGCATTCAGCGTATTGCAGGTGTCATATACATCATGGTTCCTCGACGCCTTTAACTATGCAATTGTAACCAACTAGTATGGAACCTGTGCCATGCACGGAGGACATTGTTATTTTTTGGTTATAAAAAATATTTCAATCCAATAATATATAAGAAATATTATATCAGTAATTATTAATTTTTAATTATGTAACTATTAGGTTCCTAACGTCGATAGGTAACAAAACTAATATCAATCATGGTGCGTACCACCTCGATCAATCAGATGGTGCATACCACCCAATATTTTATGAGATAATATATAAATTAGATATTCTACAAATTATAGTGTACTTTGTGTGTGTATGTGTGTGTGTGTGTGTGAGATGTGCATTTATATTGCATTATCGGCTCTCAATTATGAAATTACATAAGAGTTATACATACATTTACAAATACAAAATAGTATATAATATGTCATTTTTTGATGTTAAAAATAATAAATATTTTATTTAATTACTGAAAACAAAGTTTATTCACAATTTAGATTATGAATTAATATTGCATTATAAATTCAAAAAAATTGTTTAATAACTTAGTTGAATGAATTAGTTGACAATTTTAAATTTTAAACAACACTTATGGAAAGTTATCGTGAATTAAAACAAAATTTTGTTTAATGTATAACTTAAAAAGTATATATACTACATATATTTGGAAAATAACAAATCTATATAAAATATATATTTTTGAAAAGTAACTATATTTTAAATTGTTAGATAATATAAAGAAAACATATCATTTTTTTACGGGAAAAAAGAAAACATATCATTGACTGCAAAAATGATAGGAAAACATATGTATTTTAAATAATATTTAATAGAAAATTAAATTCATTTAATTAAAATCATATCTTTTAAAACAAATCTAAGATCACATTCTCTTTTTTAATGGATGGATCTTTTTATTGAATTCAATTAACTTATAAATCAAATCAATGTTATTGTATATTTAATTAGCATATTTTATTTATTTTAAATTTAAATCAATTTAATATTGGAAAAGTTACAAACTGAATTATTTTCTTAGAGATATGATTTTAATTAGAATATTGGTGAAATGGTAATTGTAAAATAGTGGCAATGACAAAGTCGTAATTCAACCTTTAATTAGAATTTTTAATTTATTATAAATATAAAAGACAGACACTAACACTGCGAACCCTAAATTGAAGTACTTGAACAATGCAAGGATAAAATCCACTGCAGAGAAAGCAGAAGACAAAATCGCACGTCATTGGCCGTCGTTCAGGTTCGTCCTCCTTGATGCAACTGTTTGTTCGTCCTCCTTGTTGCTACTGTTTGTTTGTTCTGATCGTTGTCACTCCCACAAAATATATACTTTCATTTGTTGTTTGATTTGTTAGTTGTTCATCCTTCCTACTACTTCGTTTGAGATTATTATCCGATAGGGTTTTGATTTTATGTTTTTACGAAGTCTGGAGTTTGATTGTTTTAGTAAATCAAAATCCTAAGCAATTATCATATTTGACTGTATGAATTATTTAGTCTCCTTTAATTTATGTGCATAAAAAACGTAAAGATGGGTTCTGTAATTTTTTTTTACTATTTTGTAATTTAATTTTATATTATGTATCTTAAATAAACGTATATATATTTTGTAGACATATTTAGTAGTTCATAAAATCGGATGAAAGTGTAATATGATAAGAGTTGTTTAGATTCATGTTTATTTTTAATAGTTATAAGTTGTTAAAACATAGTTATAAATTTGTGGAACATGGTGTAGGAATAATGGTTGCTTGTTGATGACCTTGATTTAATTTTCATTATTGTACTATTTGTGTTGGATTATTGAATATTTGGTTATGATTTTTTGTTCTGCGCATGGTGCATAAATATGTTCTTTAAAACTATTGAGAGGTACATAACATTTGAGAAATACATAGATTATTTCGTTGTGTTGTTGAAGGATGTTAGTGCAAACCTTGTTGTAAGTTTTATATTAATAATAAAAATTTAAATTCATTATTCTTATTTGAAAATAAATATATTGAATTATGTTACAACAAACTTTTTGAATAACTTACATTGCATTATCAACTTGTTGTGCAGGAAATTTCAAAAAAATTGTAAGGAATTGGGGTAACACATTTTTTTTTTTGATAAGCAAAAAGATGTATTAATAAAAAAATGGAGTACAAGGGGTACGCCGAACCCATATTTACAAATGGTCTAGGGAGGAAGTGCCTCATTAAAACCCCGACGGCCAAAACCCATTGGGAAAAAGACTGAAAGGGGAAAAAGAGTACGACAACCAACCCTAGCAAGGCCAAACAACAGTAGCATCATCAAAGTTTAAGACATTGAATAGGATTCATGCACCAATTAGAAAAAATAAAACTCCTCTTACGGCCTTCCCTAAAGATAAACCACCCCCATGAGCTATATTTGATTTGAGCCAGTAACTTGCTAGCATCCTTACCCTCATCTCTAAAGATGACCGCATTGCGAAGGTTCGGATATTCCAAACAACGACCAACCAAATCAGATATCTCACTTTGCCAAGTTTCTTACCGAACAAAGTTCCCAAACTGTATAAAATGCTCCATACAAGTACACGACAAAGCTCCATCACCCTAACCAATTCAAGACTGCACTCCAAATACCAGCGAAAAAGTGCAAGAAAAGAACAAGTGATCTCTATCCTCATTATGCATAGAGCACAAAACGCAAATCCCAGCTTGAGTACCAAGATCACAGCCCCTCCGTTGTAATTGATCACAAGTGGGTAACCTATTGAGAAATAACCTCCAAGCCATGAACAAAATCTTAGAAGGCACAGAAGTATGCCATACCTTTTTTAGAATGTTGTCCAACTCAGAGCTGCGTTCTCCAATGAAAGCTACCTGTAGCAAATTGTTGTATGCAGACTTGACTGTAAACCGGCCACCTTCCTCAAGTTTCCAAAGCCATTCATCATCCGTGTCTTGCTTTGGAGATACCCTGTTCAGGATATCGTTTAATGCTTGAACTTGAGCTTCTTCCCAACCGAAAATCCTCCGGCGCCAAGCGACACTCCACTGCCAACGATCATCAACCCAAGCCCCCGAGTCAGAAACAGAAGCCTCCTTATTTGCTGCAGCCGAATAAAGACGCGGAAATAGATCCATTAACTTTCCTTCGTTTGACCAATCAACAGTCCAAAAACAAAATTCCGAGCCGTTACCAAGTTTTGGCTGCACCAAGTCAAGAAACCAGGCCGAGTCTTGTGTCACGAGATCCCTCCACCATAACGAAGATGTCGGGCCATGAGTATACAGGCCTAATCCATTACCAGTGATGTTACCATATTTATGCGATAGCAACTCATACCAAATTGCCTCTTTATCATTTAAAAACCTCCACTTCCATTTAGCCAAAGAAACTTCTATTGAATAACTCCAAATTCTTAATCCCTGCACCACCCCGATCTTTCGGAAGACAAATTTGCTCCCACTTTACCCAACTAATCTTTTTGGACTCTGCACTACCTCCCCACAGAAACTTCCTTTGCAAAGCAACTAGAACCTTGAGTACTTTCTTTGGCACTTTATAGAAGGAAAAGAAGTATAACAGTAAGCTAGATAACACTGAATTAATCAAAGTAACTCTACCTCCATAAGATAATTGTCGACTCTTCCAAGTAGATAGTCTTCGCTTAAAGGAAGAAATCACTGGCCTCCAGGTAGCTTCTTTCCTCGGATCCACCCCAATTGGGATACCCAGAAACTTGAACGAATTATTTCCTATTGCACATCCTAAGAATGTCGGCGGCTAACAGAAGCTCTCTCGACATTTACACCAATGAGGTTACTCTTGAAGAAGTTTATACTTAAACCAGATACCAGCTCAAATCCTCTCAAAAGAGTCTTCATACACCAAACATTGTCCCAAGAATCCTCCCCAACAAGAATTGTATCATCTGCATATTGAAGAATCGGATATGAAATTTGCTCACTCACCTTATACTTTTTGAACCACCCAATATCCACCGCCTGATTCACAAGACCAGCCAGCCCCTCAGCTGCTATGAGGAAAAGAAACGGTGCCAAAGGGTCACCTTGTTTTAAACCCTTTTGCATAAGAAATTCATCCGTCGGGCTTCCGTTCACCAGAACTGAGACTGAGTTCGATGAAACGCATGACATCATCCACCTTCTCCATTGTTGGCTAAATCCCAATCTTGTCATCATGTAGTCCAGATAACTCCAAGATACCGAGTCGTAAGCTTTTCTAAAGTCAACCTTCAGCATCAAGCACTTCTGTTTTCTTCTCTTCACCAAGTCCAATACTTCGTTTATCGTTACCACGCCGTCCAGAATTTGTCTACCAGGTAAGAAAGCCGTTTGACACTTAGAGATAACCTTGTCCAGCACCTTCTTCAATCTTGCAGCTAACAGCTTAGACAGAATCTTGTAGATGCTTCCTATAAGAGAAATTGGACGAAAATCGTTAAGTCCATGCGGGCTATCTTTCTTAGGGATTAAAGCTATGAAGGAAGCGACCATAGCTTTGGGTAGATGAGCTGAACTGTAAAATTCCTGCATAAAAGAGTAAACATTAGATTTAATAGTCTCCCAGCAAGTTTTAAAGAAGTTGAGGTTGAAGCCATCCGGGCCTGGGCTCTTGTTTCCATCACAACTCCAAACCGCCTCTTTGATTTCTAAGTCCGAGAATGGCGCCAAAAGAAAATCGTTATCTTCAGCAGAGATTTGTGGGAAATTAATACCATCCAACACCGGACGCTTCCACGAAACCTCAGAAAAGCTGTCCTTAAAATATCGCTTCACTTCCTTTTTTACCTCCGCCACCTCCTCAATCCATTCATCCCCAATATTCAAAGCTGATATCCCGTTTCTCCTTCTCCATGTTTTGATACAATTATGAAAGTATTTTGAGTTACAATCACCTTCAAGAACCCACTTTGCCCTTGATTTTTGAGCAAGTAGACTTTCCTTCATATGCACCTTTTGCCAAAACTCCGTAGAGACAAGCTTTCTTCTTTCTGCATCCGCCACACCCCCACCCGCTACCACCTCATCTAGATGATTCAACTCATCCACCACCCTATCAATTGATAACTCCATGATACCAAACACTTCTTTGTTCCACTTCTTTAATTTCTCCTTAAGGAACTTCATTTTCTCTTTCAAGATAAACCCCGCCTCCCTCAATAAAATGTTCCAAATTTCTCCTTGATAAATGACAGGAATTCCTTATGCTCAATCCAACAGTTGTTGAATTTGAAAGGTTTTGGTCCCCAATTTTTATTTGCGATCTTTAGCCATACCGGACAGTGGTCGGAAATGTCTCTCTTGCCAATCCACTGAGCCTCTATCTTCCATTCAGAAATTAAATCGTCATTTATCAAAAAACGATCAAGTCTACTCATAGAACACCCATCCCTGCTGAACCATGTGAATTCCTTACCCAAGTGTGGACAGTCTATCACCTCCATTTTATCAATGAACTCACGAAATTCATCCATCTCCCTCGAAATCACTGTGACCCCATTCTTCCCTCTCCTCTCGCTACTTGACAATACTGCATTAAAGTCACCTGCAAGGCACCATTTACCTTCCGTGAAACCATACTTAGACATCAGCAATTCACTCCACATCTGCCTCTTCCCCTCCATACTACAAGGAGCATATATATTGACTACATACACAACAGAGTTATCCTCTTGTTCAATGCACAGCCCAATAAAACCAGTACCGGAGAAATGAAATTTAACAGTAAAGAGCCCTTCTTTCCAAATGGTGAGCAAACCCCCTGATAATCCAGCAGATGGTTTAGCTATCCAAGAGACATCAGACCCACCCCACAAATTATGTACCAACAAGTTATTAATCAACTCCATTTTTGTTTCTTGAAAAAGACAACAAGAAAAATTACCTGACCTTACTAGGCCTCGTATCCTTCTCTGTTTTGCTTTATCTCTCAGCCCTCTAACATTAAGTGTAAGGATCATTAACCCTGTACTTTTTTGTTCTCCTTCTTGTTTTTTGCATCTAAAAGAGCGTTTTCCATCTCCTTAATTTGTTCAATATACACCGTGCATCGATTCTTCCTCCAATCCCCAATTTCTCGCGCCCACCTGCACCTGAGTAGCCTTCTTCATGGCTTGTCTGTCCCAAAATATATTGTTGCAATTTCGAAAATTGGAGGATGAAAGGGAGTCGCAACACAGTATGGATCCGCCAGAGATGTGTGAAGAATGGGTAGAGGAATTGCTCGTTCGACTACGTCGAGCGACTCAGGCTGTCGAGTTGGTTCTGGTTCGACAACGTCAAGCTGGTCGTGATGTCGAGTTGGTTCTAGTTCGACATCGGCGAGCGACTCAGGCTGTCGAGTTGGTTCTAGTTCGACAGGCTGTCGAGTTGTTTGTAGTTCGACATCGTCGAGCTGCTCGGGCTGTCGAGATGGTTCTAGTTCGAAAGGCTGTCGAGTTGGTTGTAGTTCGACATCGTCAAGCTACTCGGGCTGTCGAGTTGGTTCTAGTTCGAAAGGCTGTCGAGTTGGTTGTAGTGCGACATCGCCGAGCTGGTCGTGCTGTCGAGTTGATTCTACTTCGACATCGTCGAGCGGCACAGGCTGTCGAGGTTTTTGTTTCTTTCTCAGCGTGATGTTAGTGAGGCTGATCAATGCAGTGGGTTGATGGCTTGCTCCAATACCTGAGGTTTGGGTCTCAACAGAGTTATTCTGCATGACATTAAATGTGCCATTTGAATTTTGATATGTACTCTGATTATTCCAACCCTCATGATTCACCCTATCATCAGTTTCCTTATTATTAGCAGCCCCATTATTGATATCATCAATTACATTGAATGCTGCTGTCTCGGCCATAATGGTAGCCATCCTCTCCCCAACTTCATCGTCCTCCTCATCTACCGGCTGGGCATGGCCGCCGCCGTCATCGTCAGACAAATCATCACCGGAAAAATCAGAATCGGATTCGGAACCCGCATTGCTTTTGGCCATTATTTGAAGGGGGGCCATACCAATCTTCAAGGATCTTGATCGAGAATGACTCTCCATTTATGGTTGCCATCACCACCCGGTTCACCACGTCATGGATCTTTGTTCTGTATAACACTCTAGCCACATCAATAGAGCATTTTTTCATTGTGTTGTCATCGATGCAGATGAACTGTCCAAACGGCGACACTAGTTTTTCGAAGAATTCCGTGCACCATGCGTGAACAGGAACCCCGTAGCATCCCAGCCATGCTACTCTCTCGTTGTCGACATCCTTTGTGCTCCATGGTCGAAGTTCCTCGAACCATTCCATCAGCCACTCCTTTGTGTTCTCAGCCAGAGATTGTATGTCCCCCTCCTCGCTAGATTCCATGAGAACCAAATTTGCACCCATAGGCGTGATCCTGATCTGATAAATTCCCTGACGGTGGAATTCTTCTTGAATATGGTAAGTCTGGCCAGGATGCACCATCTTCCCTACCATCATATTTTCCAGATTCTTGATAACCGCCTCCTCCACCTGATACTCCACCTCACAAGTATCAACTTGCCTTCTCTTCGCTCTCCATACCTCCTTCATTCTATTCCTTGGGCCACCCTTTTTTTGAAAAGTCTGGTTCCCTTGTCCTCCAGGATGCGTTCTCCGTGATAGACCTTTTCCAACCGCTTGGGCATATGAAGTATACTGTTTTATCGAGACCGATTTACCGCATTCACCCTCCTGACAACTATCAACCTGATTTTGAGATCCATGGGGCACTCCCTGTGATGCGGTTGTCTGATTATCGTTTCTTCTCCCCACAGATGGATCTGCTATGTTTCTCAAGGGCGCACCACCATCTTTCCTTTGTCTATTTACATAGAACCTATCAGCATCTCTGTCGAACCTAGGTAGGTTAACGAAGATCTTCTTGTTGCCAATGATGATGTTGTCAAGATAAATAACGAACCTTTCCGGGTCTTTCACGCCAGCAAATCTCGCAAAGCCAAATCTGTTGCCAGCCATGTTCTTTTTGTTTGGTATGATAACCTCAGATATGTCACCGTACTTGCGGAACAGCTCCCACATCTCCTTGGCACCAAAGTTGTCGGTATCCGGGTGAAGTAAAATGTTGTTGTTCTAACATTTTGATGCTTGAGCCCGATTGTGGAAACATCAACATGGTTACGCGCTCGTAGTAATTTCTTTTCCTCCTAGTCACAATTTGCCACTCCCCACCTACTCCATCCTCTCTCTCCTCTCTCTCTCATCTCCTCCTCTCTCTCTCATCTCTCGTTTCCAAAACTAGTTAAATGCCTGAAAATTGTTCCCTTGAAACACCAATTAATTCTTCCAAAACCGTAAAACATGAACAGGCATTCCTTGAAATCAGATTTAAAGCAAATCAGTTTGCAAAACAGAAATCGGACGAAGGGAAATGGAGAGAGCAAGATCTGGACGAAGGAAGATGAGGCCGAGAGAGATCTTGCAGGAGGGAGATGAGAACGACCAAGGGAGATGGTGATGAGACCGAGGGCGGTTCCTTGAAATTGATCGCAGAGACAAGATCGCTGAGAAGAGGAAGTGAGCGAGTGAGAAGTTGAGAGGTGGTGGTGGATCGCATAGAAATCAGATCTGGTGGATGATGGAGGGAGCGAGATCTAGACGGAGGGAGAGGAGATCGAGTTCCATAGACCTGTTCAGATGCTTTCGCAGAAAAAAGCTCTTGGGGTAACACATTGACTAATCCTCTATCAATTAGGTCATCAACCAATACTAAATGGAGAGTTGAGGAAAACTCTTCAAATGGAAAACTATGGCTAGGGAAAGATATAACATAATGTACCAAAAAGAACCTGAAAGAAAAGCACTTTATGAGATACCGATATAACTATTAAGTAATAGTTAAATTTACTCCATTAATTGAAAAATTGAAACTTTTTTAGGAATTTAGAATAACAAATAAATTTAAATTATAACTTACATAAAAATGTCATTAATTAGTGTGACAGAACAATGGCCACAGTATATATTAAAACATTAAAAATTATATTAATGTGTTATTCCTATTAAAATATTCACTCACTGTAATTTTGTTATTGGTTGTTTTTTTATGCAAAATGTTCATTCTCCTTATAATATACTTTTATCATACAGTTTAAATATTAATAGATTTTTCATGTAAATATTAATGTGTTTTAATGTAAAATAATCATCACTTTATTATATATAAATAATAACCAATAGAAATATTCACTAATAGCAAACTTCACATCTATACTGTGATGACCCTTTCTCCGTACATAATGTAGTTAAAAAAATAAAAACTTTATCTTATAAAATTTATACTATTTATAACTTCTATTAAAATATTCATGAGGAATATGTTCGTTTTTAGGATTTCATTAAAAAAATATGTAATACACTATATCTATAGTACGATGACCCATATACTTAAAAATTTTAAAAATTTTATAATAAAAATATATTAACATATTATTTCTAGTAAATCATTCATTCATGTTAAATAAAATAATAATGTTGTTTCATATAAAATATTCAATACTTTATGAGATATCAATAATAACCAACAAGAATATTCACTAATAGAAAAATTTACATTCATAGTATGATGATCCGTGCTCCTCACGGTATATAGTTAAAAAGAATAAAAAAAATTCCTCCCAAAATTTATATTAATTTGTAATTTCTATTAAACAGTTCATAAGGAATATGCTCATTTGTATAGTTTCATTAAAAAAATATGTAGTTATAGATTTCATTTTTTTTGTTTAAATTTTTTTGTGGCAAAATATAAACCAAAAATTATATTTTCTTGTAAATATTCATCCCCTTTTTTACAATATATCTATAGTATGAAGATTTGTACTAAGCACGCTTTATACTTAAATTTTATATTAAGAAATATATGTATACATTATTTTTAATAAATTGTTCATTCATGGTAAATGAAATAAAAATGGTATTTCATGTAAAAAATTTCAGTATCCTTGTAATCACTTTTTTTGTATAACTAAAATATCAACTGATTTGTACAGATATATTAACTTGCTTTTACGTAAAATATTTGTCAGTTTTTTTACAATAAAATATTTGTCATTTTTATAAATTATTTGTTTGTATGTTGTATTTTTATTCGTAAGTTATCATGTTTCATTTATATTTACTTATAGGACTTTTTTTTTTGACAAAATTTACTTATAGGACTTAGACATTAGTGTGAACTATATATTTTTTTGTTTGTAGTGTAAACTATATTATATAATAAAGAAAGTAATAAATACAAAATACTATATTTTGAATAGTATAAACTATATTATATAATATATTTAGCATACTAAATACTGGATACTGAATAAATCTAATAAAAAGTAATAAATTATTGAAATAACTGAAATAGAGAAATTATGGAAAAGCCGTAAAAAGAACACGTCAAAATCGGCTCCTCGAGTCAAAAGAAAAAGAAGGAAATACCCAAAAATATGTTATGGGAGTCGATCAATAAGTTGCATATAAGCACTTTATCAGTAGCATTTTCTTTAAGCTATCACAACATAAAAACGAACTACATGTAATTCTAAAGAAAATAAGTTAAGCGAATAAAAGGGCATATGATTTATAAACAAATTACATTACTAAAATAGTTCTCCAATAAGCCAAATATTTTTCTAAAAAAAACCTTTAATATTTGGTAAGTCATTAAGACTTGGGTGCTCCCGTTGAAGATGCCATTAAGACTTGGGTACTTAACGCTTCGGTACCAAATTAAAAAAATAAAAATGAGGGATATGCATACATTGGACCTCTTAAGTACCCACTTTATGGGTATTCCATTGGAAATGACCTAACCTTTCTTGCCTTCAATCATTGCATTGTTGAAGATACATGTGTTCCGATACCTGAATTCTGTATGCAAACACAACATAGTTCCAAACCCCCAAATAACTATTTGTAAACCCTTCAGGTGTAAGATCTTGAAAATTGAAATCTATTTTCTATTGTTTCAAAAAAACCTATTGTCTATGGGATATTACACGAGAAAATGGTTGAAGACAAAAAATGAAACAAATTTTAGTTAAAGTGAGAAATTGTATCAAATTTTAGTCATTTCACATAAGAACAATAGTCCTACAGAGGGAGTCCAGAGGAGAAGTTTCACTACTCCTTTTTTATTTCCCAAGGACCCAAACACCTCCATCTATCTTTGAGAGAAATATGATATATGAGGAATTCTTGTAATGCCAATTATCGATAGCCATGTCTAGGACCAAGATCTTCAGTGTCAATGTTAGCACTGCAACAAATTTGCTAGTTATAGCAGGCAATTTTGTTTCTAATTTAAAACAAAAAATGAAATAGTGCTAAACTATCCTTTACTTTAGATTCATCTTGACATATACCTGTCATAGCAGCAACAATAATAAAAAAAGCATCAGACGTGTGTTAACAACACAGGAATTTCACTTCCACAATTTTAACTTCTCCTAGTTTTTCAAAAGGTATGCTTTCCTTCCCCCCTTAGTGATGGTGATGCAACTATTGGAATTTTATATTCCAATAATTAATATGGGCTGATATCATTAATAATTATATTAGCTATTTATCATAAAGGAACTATATTTTATGTGATCATACAAAGTAAAAATAAGGTAAGCTAATCGGACTCTTAATTTAATTGATCTGGGTCTTATATGAGTAGATGTTAGTGTGGCCCGATAAGGGGATAATAGGAACCCTGTTAGGTTTAACACACTATAAAGAAGGCTATAGTCCCCAATACACCGAATTGCTGTCATCCATTCTCTTCTCCCCATCTGAAGAGAACCTAAAGTCTCATGAGAGAGCTTAAGAAGATTAGGTTGAGGAAGAACCATAAAGCCACCGCTAACATGCTCGATGTTCGTTGCTATAGATTCAGTTGCTCGTTGGCTGTTTGTGATCATTCCTTTGGTATTCCGTTTCAGGTGATTGATTGCTATGGATCCAGGTATTCTTCTAATTCTTGATAATCTAATATGTCGTAGATCCTAAGGGTAGATAATATGTTGTTCTTGTTGAGCATACTTTTATGTCTTTATTGCTTCCGCCTAAGGTATTTCTTCTATGGGATTTGAGCATGTTTGTTCTTGTTGTTGTTATTAATAAGGAATTAATTCCAACAACAACCTGATATAAACCTCTGCTCAGCTGAACATGATAAAGAGGAATAAAGCTAGGAAAAACAAATCCAACAATATATGTTTATAGAAAAGAGATTTACTAATAGTATACTTTATTTCTGAGTTGAAGACAGAGGTTCTCAAGTTGTAATACATAAGGGAAGGCCATCCTATAACAATTGAAAGCAATAAAAACTGAAGCTATTAACATCCAAATTTGAAGATGTCAAAATTTAACGTACCAAAAGCTATATCTGATGTGCCCAGTTGTAATGGTAAATCTTTCCTCTTCAAAAGTTCTATCATTGCCACCAATAGTTCAGTATCATTGTGGTTCGCAGCATGCAATTGGAATCAATCTACCAATTCAAAATAAGAGACATAATCCAAGATATTAAAACATCTGACAATACCAGTAAATGGTGTGCAGATACACCACTCGGGTTCAATCCATAAACACTATGCTTCCACAAATCCTTCTTTCTTGCTCACATTTTAGCCAAACAAACTCGGTATCTCATTTTATATCTTCAAATTTCACAAATGAAACAACACATGATAAGGGACAAAGTATAGGCACGCACAAATATAGTATGCGTACCAAAATCAAGGGTTGTGGTATGAACACACGCTTTAGTAACTTCTTGATACAGATTGCTGAGGATATAACTCATTTAAGTCTCGTGGTTCTGGAAAACATGCCACAGGACTCTCCTCGACACAATCAATATCAGCAAGTTTTTAAGCCCTTCGCACATATTCATCAACATCTAAGCCATTCTCTACAAAAAATAGTGGTAATAAGCATTTTACGCGTGTTGGAAAACAAAACAAAACAAATAGAACCAAGTCGATAGTAGTAAGTTCAACAAGAAACAATCTACATCATAATGCAACGTCAAGATGATTAACAAATGGTTAAAATATATTTTCATACCTTATAGATGAATACTTATTTACAATTTTGCTTCTTTAAGGTCCAAACTCCAGTACCTTGATTTGATTATTGAGATGACCAGGATTCTTTCATGCATTTTTCTTCATGAGACCAGGTTTTATTGGAGCAGCCTTCTGAGCTTTCTGATTTACATATGTGGCAGAAGGACATAAAGAATAAACAAAAGCAGACACGATACCAGTTGCAATACCTTCACAGAGATACATAATGTGAATATGTAAAAAATAATGGATAAAAGAAGATTTGATACCAGTTGCAACACCTTTGATCGTGTTGTCTGGAAAGTAAGAAAAGCCAAGAACATTTATACCTCAACAATGCACTGCACTTGACAGGCGCATGCAAATTAATAAAGAATAAAATATTTGAACGTCAAAAAAAAAATTATAAAGAATAAAATATTTGAACATTAAGCAAAATTAAAAGAAAAAACTTTATCTCAATGAAATTCTTTTATAGCAAAATACATCTGTAATTCGTTATTTCTTTCGCTAGCTCCTACATTTGCTCCGGTAGAAAATGGATTTTTGCCCTGGTCTGAGATAAAAAATAAAAATGCCTTTAAATTGAATAAAAAAACACACACATGCTCTATTCGAAAATTCATGCGCTGATTTAGGAAGAAATAATAACATAATTATGGTTACAAAACAAAAATAAATGCCTTTTTTACTGGTAACAAAAATAAATGCTAATTGACCAGATATTTGAAAATGGATTTGATTGTGTCATTAGGCTGAACATCAATCCTTTTTGAAATTTCAAAATTATGCTGGTAGAATTTGAAGGGGAAGTAACTCTGTTTAGAAGGACTGTGTTATTAAATATTTGATTCTCAATCCATCGTTTGACTAATATTTGCCAAAATTAACATTTTAATGGTAATAGTATTAATGGTTTTATGATTATTTACATATTTAGATGTACTTTGTGTGATATAGCATTGATTTCATTCCTATTTTTTAGTGGTTGCATTAATATTTATAGGATGATAGGTCTATGATTCGAATGAAGACGATGAGAACCTTCCTCGCCTTCATTCGGATCATAGAGCTATCATTCTAAAGGGAACGGGTTTCATTCCGGACAGAGATAAGAGACCTTTCCGCTTCCAGGCCACATGGTTGACCCATAGGGATTTCCCTCAAGTTGTTCATGATGCTTGGTCAAAAGGTAATCATTTTGTTCCAGCTAGTCTTGAGCAGGTTCGCAAGGATGCAATTGACTTCAATGAGAAGGTGTTTGAGAATGTCTTCCATAAGAAGAGGGATCTTGAGAAACAATTAAAGCGAATACAAGAAAGATTAGAGGTGGTGGATTCTGTTAGGTTGACTATAAGAGAAGCGGAGATCCAAAAAGAATATAATGATATTTTGAGGCAGGAAAAGCTTATCTGGTTCCAAAAATCCAGAGAGAAGTGGGTTAAATTGGGGGATCGCAACACTAAATTCTTCCACACTCAAACAGTTGTTCAGAGAAAGAGGAACAAAATTCAAGGGTTATTCCTTGAGGATGGCTCTTGGTGCACAGATGGGGAGACACTCCAGAGAGAGGCCATTTCTTTCTACCAGAATCTTTTTGCGGTAGATCCAGACACTTCACCTGATAGCTTACAGGTACATTCTTTACATTCTCTTTGTGATTTGGGGCATGAGGCTTTAACTGCCCCAGTCTGCAAGGAAGAGGTTAAAGCTACCGTATTCTCTATGAAATCATACAAAGCTCCAGGTCCAGATGGATTCCAACCCGTGTTTTTAAACACTTTTGGAATATGGTAGGAGATGACATCTGGAATCTAGTTAAGCAGACCTTCAATTGGGGTTTCATTGAAGAGCCTATTGCCGAGACTTTAGTGGTTCTTATTCCTAAGGAGGATAATCCCACTAGATTGAAGAATTTTCGCCCCATTAGCTTGTGTAATGTCATCTTCAAAATTATCACTAAAGTGGTGGTTAACCGCCTCCGACCTTTTTTAAATGACCTTGTAAGTTGTCTCTAGAGTAGCTTTATCTCCAAAAGAGGCATTGTAGATAATGCTATCCTGGCCTAAGAGGAGGTCCATTACATGCATAACTCTAAAGCCAAGAGAGGGACTATTGCTTTTAAGATTGATCTTGAAAAAGCTTATGACAGGTTGAACTGGGATTTTTTGGAATTAACACTCAAGGACTTTGGGTTACCTATCTTGTTTGTGAATCTGATTATGAGTTGTGTTCGTGCTAGCAGACTTTCCATTCTCTGGAATGGCAAGAAAACAGAACATTTCAAGCCCACTAGAGGTTTGAGATAGGGGGACCCTCTATCCCCTACCTTTTTGTCCATTGTATGGAGAAACTGGCACTCAGTATCCAAAATAAGGTTGATGCTGGTATTTGGAGACCTATCCATGTTTCTAGAGGTGGCCCAGGGTTATCCCATCTTGTATTTGCAGATGATGTCCTCCTTTTCTGTGAAGCGGATACGGGGCAAGTCCAGGTGGTGATGGATACCTTGAATGATTTTTGTCTGGCTTCAGGTCTGAAAGTAAACTTATTAAAGTCTAAAGCTATGTGCTCTAGAAGGGTACCAAATGGTAGAAAATTGGCCATAAAAGATATTTTCTCTATTCGGATGGTTGTAGATCTAGGTCACTACCTAGGCTTTCCCCTGACCAAAGGAAGGATTACGAAGAGTGTATATAATGGTCTCATTGAGAAGTTGTTCTCTAGACTGGCAACTTGGAAGGGGAAATTGTTAAATAAAGCTGGAAGAGCATGTCTTGCTCGATCAGTTACAAACGCAATCCCTGTGTATACTACGCAAACTTATCTCCTGCCTGCCAACGTGAGTAACTGCATTGATAGCATCACAAGAAGCTTTGTCTGGGGTGGCACCGACTCTTCGCGTTCCTGGAACCTGGTGAGCTAGAAGAAGGTGACTAATCCTAGGAAGTTCGGGGGTCTAGGGATTAGAGAAGCTTGGTTGACCAACTTTGCTCTGTTAGGGAAACTAGTTTGGAGTATCCTCAATGAACCCCATAAGCTTTGGGTCTAGATACTATCCCATAAGTATCTAGGATCGCATTCTATTTGGTGCGCAACTTCTCCTACCAGCGCTTCAGTAACTTGGCGTAGCATTCTTGCCGCGGTGAATGAGTTGAGGAATGGTTTCTCCTTCAGAATTAGTGTAGGAGACACCCTTATTTAGTACTCGGATTGGACGGGTCATGGGCCCCTTTGTAATCTGGTGGACTACGTCCACATTTCTGACACTATGTTATCCTCGCGTGATGTTTGTAGGTCGAGCGATTGGCTTCTTAATCACCTTGCTACTCCTATTTCTCAAAATCTGGCAGAGAAGATATCAAAGTGCACACCTCCTGTTTTCCTTAATGACGTTGTGGAAGATAAATGGATTTGGAGTGGGGCCAGCAATGGGGCTTCCACCTATTCTTCTGCTTATCGTTGGCTTCTGGCACGGAATAAAAGTTGGGACATAAATGTTAATTGGGCTTGGGTGTGGCGAATTAGAGGTCCTGCTAAAATTCAACATCTTCTTTGGTTGTGCCTTCATGATGCTTTGCCTATAAATCTGAAGCGCTTCAAATGTAACTTGGCTACTTCTCCTCTGTGCCAAAGGTGTTCTCTGAATGAGGAAGATATGTTACATTGTCTTCGTAACTGCTCGCATGCGAGGGAAGTATGGCTTCGGGTTGCGTTGCTTGCTCACCGTGAGTTTCTTCATCACACAGATGCGGTGAATTGGATTTCTGTTATGAGTCAATCCAATGCTTCAGTTTTGTTCGTCACCTCTCTTTGGTGGATTTGGTTATGGTGCAACAACTTTATTTTTGGTGAGGAGAAGTGGGAGATCGGTGGGGTGATGAGGAAAATCTATCACTCTCACAATGACTTCTTTTCTCTCTATCCAGCTGCTTATAAGGATCCTCAAGTTGATCGGCGTTTGGCTTCTTGGATCTAATTTCCAACAAGATTGGCTCTGGTGGTCTCCTAAGATCTGCGTTGGGAGATTGGTTAATTGGTTTTACTAGTTTTGATGGGTTCGGTGAGCCGCTTTTAGCTGAGCTGTTTGGAATCTTCCATGGGTTGAACATATCTTTGGATGTGGGCTACAAGGATATCGTTTGTGCTTTGGATTGTCTTGAGGCTGTAACTCTCCTCAAGGACAGGAAGCTGTGTCCTTTTCACCCCCATGCCAATTTGATTGCAGCCATCGCCAATTTTGTTGACAAATATGAAGTCCGTGTCTCCTTTGTTCATGAAGGTCGAGAGGCAAATAATTGTCTGAACGTGAAAATAAGAAGGGAGGGTTGAATTGTGTTAAAAAAAACTTTTTGCAAACTTTACGTTAAAAGCACTAAGAACACAGATTTTTCAAAACTTTGTTTATCAGACGCTGAGAAACTAACCGGATGATGAGAGACTAACCGGATGCAGGAAATAACGCCGTTTATGAAAACTTGTTTTACTGAACAAGGTAAAGATAAATGTAAAGCAGTAAAGTATGAGACACAGAGATTTATACTAGTTCACCACCAACTGGTAGCTACGTCTAGTCCCTTCGATCCTGAAGGATTTTTCACTATAATCAACTGATTACAATTTTCCTCAAGAGGATTCTACTGTCACAAACTTGACAATACTCTCAACTTCTCAAAACGACTCAGTATGATCGAGCCTTTGAGGAACAAAGCCTTAACTAGGCCAAATACAGTTTAAAAAAGAGAATATTCTTTTGAATATAATCAAAATAACTCTCACAGAGAGGATGAAAAGATTAAGCTCAAAACAGAGTAGCTTTCTAAAAGAAAGTATAAGACGCTGAGTTCAGTTCTTTGTAGACCAGAAACTTGGCACGAAACTTGATTGCTCACTTAAGTAATATTGCTTTCAGAATGAAGTTTCTTCACAGTTTTTGGCTCACTTCTTCAATGAATACCTTGGGGTATTTATAGGAGACTTCAGGGATATTACCGTTTGCAGTAAAAACATAGCTCCTTTTCATTGAGTGAGGTAATTTGAAGTGTAGTCCTTTTCTTCCTTTCCAGAGAATATCAGAATAGTACATATTACCGTTTTCGTACTATCTGCTTTTCACAATTGCCTTGTACGATTTTTGTCTTATGCTAAAGGTGTCACCTTTGCTTCCTCGTACATCAAAATGAGCGCACAAAATCAAATTCGAATTCCGTTCCAGAACAGTCTGAGGCTAAGAGCAAAAACGTGATCATCACGTGCTTCATTAAAGAGATCAGATGCTCGCTCAGAACAGAGGACGGACGCTCGCAGCAATTGAGTATTCCACGTGTCAAAGAGTAACACTACCGGATGCTTGCTGTTAGCAAGACGCTGGAGTGAGTTCGGACGCTGACATCAGTGGAGTGTATTCAACTCTCTTGTAAATTTCTTCTTCTTTCTTGAGTGTTTTGTACAAATATATGAAGCTTTGATATATGTACACTCAAAGATATGTTAGAAGATAAATTTTTCTCTTGAAAGTACTTTGTTATCATCAAAATTAATGAGGGTCTAAACTTCTTAATCGTTTAGGTTCCAACAATCTCCCCCTTTTTGATGATGACAAATATCCAAGGTTGATGAACAATTTAATTTCAAAATAATATCAAGGGTCTCCCCCTAAATTCAAAAATACGTAGATGTATCAGAGCATATATTCATTTAACAAAGTGAGATCGGATGTTGGTTTCATTTTATCAAAAAGATTTTCATTGTACCAAATTTATTGATCATTATTAGAGTACTGGATCAATGAATATCAACGCATTATAAGTATTAGAGCAATAAATAACCAACACAAATGCTATTTATGAAATGCTATGCATGATACTTCAGTTTCATGCGTATCCGTCGGACTTTGAACATCGGACGGTGAATTAGTCAATCAGACTTTCACGTGTTCATCAAACCTTTCTTTTACTCCCCCTTTTGTCATCAGACAAAAAGAGTGTAAAGCACATCATAGTCAAAATAAGACTTAGAAAAATTTGAATATAAGTCAGATAGAGATATGTAAACAGATAATCAAAGCAAAAGTGTATATATATATAAGAGTACCAAAAAAAATACTTTATATCACACAAAAAAATAAATAAATTCAAGGGTTTGGTAGAGGTGGTGGAAGAATGTTGAGACGTTCATATAGTAATTTCAAGGCATTCTCCAACTAAGCAACCTTCAGGTTGGTGGCCTTCATTTCTTCAAACTCCTCTTTAGGAATAGTGACCATCTCAACTGCAGGAGTAGAAGTAGAAGTAGAAGGTCCAGCTTCTGATACTGGTGCAGGTTTCATCTTCTGATGCTCTGCTAGCACCAAATTAGATAGCTTCAGTCTCAGTTCCTTCTTCTGTTGAGCTCTTTGAAAGAATGCATCATTTGGTATAAACCATTTGATGAGATTTCCAAGTTTTCTCTGCTCAGATTCTACCTGAATTTCCCTTCTTTTCTTCACATCTTCTGGATACAGCAAATCCATAAAGATAATGTCTTTGTGCAGAAACACATCAACAGTAAAAGAATCAAATTTGTTTCCAGCATCTTCTCCCCATATTCTTCTGATAATGACGCTCAATGCTCCAAAAGCGAAAGAGAGTCCTTCATTTTCTGCCAGGTATACTCTTCGCAGATTTTCCCTGTCATCTTCTTCAAGCACTAAGGGGACAAGGCATGGCAACATGACTTTGTCTTTCCAAGACTCAGACCATTGATTCCAAATAAATCCAATGTCAAAGTGCTTGGTCACAGCAGCCCATTGGACATATATCTTCATGCAGTCAAGAGGCCTGATCACTGAACACATGAACATATCATCAAAATATGCAATTCCAAGATGTGTGTCAAGAACTTTTCTGATAGTGCCAACTGTGGGGATTGTGGCTTTTTCAGCATTGCAACAGTTAGAGGAGCCAGTTCTCCATTCGTCTTCCTTCAGAGAACTGAGGTAAAACCTTCTGGCATGGTCCTCAGTGATCTTGGCAATCAGAAGCTCAGAGAATTCTTTAAGATTAAACTTCTTAGGAGCCTTCTCATACTCTTTGAGTCCGATCTTGCTGTATGGCAACTTGCCAGGAGCAGGTTCTTTCCTCTTCCCAGGGATAGACCAAGGTAGCCACCTTTGTCTATCTGGAACAATCTTTATGGACATAGAAGAAGGATCTTTGAACTGTCTGATAACTTCAAGTTTCTTCATTTCATGATAGTGTGCCATGAAGGCCGCTTCTTCATCCGTAATCCACCTTCCACACTCTTCCAATGTGAGAGGTTCAATCTGAGGCAGGAACTTAGGAATGTCAACAGAGAAAGGAATTACTCTGCTACCAGGTTCTGGTCTTAATCTTCCTTTGAATGACATCTTGAAATGGTCTTCTCCATCCTTGAAGGTAGTATTCATTGGAGAGGCAATCTCCAGTTTGGCAACTCCAGAGGTGAAGGTTTTCAAGTGCCAAGTAGAAGGGTGATTGTAGATGCTGTGGTATGACTCATATTTAACAAACCGAGGTTTTGTTAATGCGTGAGACGTTCTTCCTTCCACTGAAATCTGTAGGTTTGTAGGTAAGGGTGAGTGAAGTGGGAGTGGTTTTGGTGATTGTATAGATTTTAGGTGTGTAAGGTTTGAATGGATTGATGGGAGGTACTTTCAATAATAGGATGAAGGGATGAGAGTGAAGTTTGGAAATGTATGTAGTAAGTGAGGTATCTGAGGAGATTTGTGGTAGGTCAAAGTTGAGTGTATTGGATTGTGTTTGGGTCGGTTTTGAGGGGATGAGGGTAGAGGTTTGTCGTAGGCTCATTCTGGTTTTCTTGGTTTGTGTTTGGGTTTGTGTTTGGGTTTGTGGTTGTGAAACAGACAATGGAGGTGCAGAAATAACATCATGAGAATCAAAAATAGATACTGACTCATCAACAGTAAAGTCAAGTACCTTTGAGTTAAGCTTAGAAGACTTAACCAACCTTCTCTTTGTTCCTCTAGAGGCAACAACGGTAGGAGGAGGAGGAGGGACTTGCTTCCCTTGACCGGACGCTGAAGCGTCTTTTTCAGCAGTTGACTTATTCTTCTTCTCCAAGATCTTTCTGATGGGAATTCTGTCATCATTTTCTGGTTCCTCAACAGTAGGTGCAGGAGCCACCTTCTGTTTCATTCTTCTTGTCTCCCTTATAGGAGATTCAGCAGGTCTCTTCACACTTGCCATTGAGCTTCTGGTGGTTTTCTTTTCAGCTTCTCCAACATTTACAACAGTTTCTCCTTCTTGTTGCTCTAGTTTCACCTTCTTAATCATAGAACCAGTTATCAATTGCATTATGACCAGACTGTTGACTCCAAAAACCTCAGGACGAATAACAGCACCAACACCAAAGTATTTATCTCTTTCTTTTTTGTTTGTCGGATAAGCAATCTTTCTCACAATACCATCTTTTATCATCATTATGGAAAGAAGAACTCCATAAGGGATAACCTTGACAATATTCTTTTTATCAACACTTTTCCTTGAGAAGATAAGAGCATTTACAAGATTATTGAAAATCAACCTTGGCAGGTTGATTTTCTTTCCATCCATATAGTTTCTCATAATGAAATTTTACTCATAGTTCGCTATGTCGCTTGAACCAGCCTTCAGAATCACGCTCTTAGCGATGATTTTGTGCAATACTCTGTAGTGTCTTTGGCAGTGAGAGTTATGTTCTTCTTCTTCAACTCACGATAGTTTTCAAATAGAGCTTCGTTGACGTTTTCCAAACCTCTGTAAGCGTCAACCCAGTTAGCATGGTAACTGATTCCTTCACAAGGGCACTTGATGGTCTGAGCGATAGAGTTTATGGTGAAACGTAACTTGAAACCTCTGATATGTCCTTCAATAATTTCACCCGGAAGTAGATAAGCGTTCCCCCAGAATTCCTTTATAGCATAGCTCAACACATCAACTGGTTCCCAGATAAAATAATTTTTCCAACCCAGTTTCTCCAAACCTTCTTCAAAATCAAAACCATAGAGCTTGAAGTTCTCAAAATCAATTCTGTTTTCATTCGAAAGTTTTGCTTCTGAGAAGACATCGTAGGCAGCAGTATATTGTCCAACCTTTCTATCGGCCATGGTAGCAGTTGCAGAGTGGGTAATGGAGGCGTTAGGGTTTGAAATCACACAGAGAGAGAGAGAAAACAATTTTTTGCAAGTAGAAACAGAGTGAAGTGATGGAGCGAAAAATGTGGAGTAGTGGGAAAGTTGATAGAAAATGGTACAGTCCTTTTTCAAAAACCGCTTCGCATTTCCAAAAAAAATTAAATCAAAAAGAAAAGAAAATGAAGATTCCCCTTTTCATTAAATGAAGACGCCAAAAGAAAAGTAAAATCAAGTAAAAAGATTTTATCGAAAAACATAAATAATCATGACTCAGTGAGATGTGATGAGACGCTTAAGTCCTTTACACGTGTGACACGTGTGTGTGCGCTCGGATGCATGCAACCGATTCACCAGACGCTGAGTTATGATGCACATGACAAATAAAATGCTTACACGTATACATACTTATGTCATACCAGATGCTGAGATGATGCATATCATCTGACGCTGAGATTAATCATTCTTCTATAAGATGAAAATTTAAATTTCTTATTATAAAATTGAATCTATCTTCAGTAAGGGGTTTTGTAAATATGTCAGCCCACTGATGATCAGTGTCTACAAATTTTATTTCGAGAATACCCTTCTGAACATAGTCTCTTATAAAATGATGCTTAATCTCAATGTGCTTGGCTCGTGAATGCAATATGGGACTTTTAGTAAGACAGATTGCAGAAGTATTATCACAAAAGATAGGAATGTTACTCTCTTTTATTAGATAATCTTCAAGTTGATATTTCATCCACAGAAGTTGAGCGCTGCAACTTGCTGCTGAAATATATTCAGCTTCTGCTATTGAGAATGCAATCATGCTTTGCCTTTTGCTTGACCAATACACAAGATTTGCTCCAAGGAATTGGTAGCTTCCACTTGTGCTTTTTCTTTCAATTCAGTCTCCAGCAAAGTCAGCATCACAGAAACCTACTAACTTGTAATCTTTTGATTTCTTATAAAGCAAACCAAGATTAGTAGATCCTTGCAAATATCTAAAAATTCTTTTAACAGCACTCAAGTGTGATTCTCTAGGATCTGATTGAAATCTAGCACACAGACAGACGTTGAACATAATATCAAGTCTTGAAGCTGTAATATAAAGTAGAGATCCAATCATACCTCTGTACATTTTCTGATCTACCTTTTTATCAGTTTCATCTTTACCAAGAATGCACGTGGGATGCATAGGAGTGCACATAGGTTTACAATCCACCATTTTGAATTTCTTTAGCAATTCCTTGATATATTTGCTTTGATGTATATAGATACCATCATTGTATTGTTTGATTTGAATTCCAAGGAAGAACTTTAGTTCACCCATCATGCTCATCTCGAATTCAGCCTGCATTAGCTTAGAAAATTCTTTGCAAAGGCTTTCATTAGTAGCTCCAAAAATAATGTCATCAACATATATTTGAACAATTATAAAATGCTTGTTTGATGATTTTCTAAAAAGAGTAGTGTCTACTAGACCTCTGGTAAAACCATTTTTCATCAAAAATGTACTCAGTCTTTCATTCCAAGCTCTGGGAGCTTGCTTAAGACCGTACAGGGCCTTTTTAAGCTTGAAGACATGTTCTGGAAATTCAATGTCTTCGAATCCAGGAGGTTGTTTTACAAAGACTTCCTCAGTTATAAAACCATTCAAGAAAGCACTTTTCACATCCATCTGATAAAGAATTATATCATGGTGTGCAGCAAATAAAAGTAAAATGCGTATAGCTTCTAACCTTGCAACAGGTGAAAATGTTTCAGTAAAATCAATACCTTCTTCCTGTGAGTAACCTTGAGCAACCAATCTTGCCTTGTTTCTCACAACCTTTCCATCTTCATCAAGCTTGTTTCTAAATACCCATTTAGTACCAATAGCTTGCTTATCTTCTGGTAGAGTAACTAGCTTCCATACATCATTTCTTTGGAACTGATTCAACTCTTCTTGCATGGCCAGAATCCAACCTTCATCTTTCAATGCTTGATCAATCATTTTAGGTTCCATTTCTGAGAGTTGTGCTATATCTGCATGCTCTTTAAAAGAGGATCTGGTTCTTACTCTATCTCCAGGTTCTCCTATGATTTAATCTTTAGGATGATTGGTTTTGTACTTCCAGCTCTTTCTGGCTTCAGCTTCCGAAGATTTCTGCGTCTGGTTACCACCGGACGAAGAAGATGCAGGTTCACTATTTGTAGTGTCACCTATATTTAATTCTGAAAATAATTCATCTAGCTCTGACATGGCTGTGTCAGGCTTTTTGTCATCAAATTTGACATGAATAGATTCTTCCACTGTCATGGTTTCTTTATTGTATATTCTAAAAGCTTTAGATCTTTCAGAATATCCCAAAAAGATTCCTTTGTCAGCTTTTGAATCAAACTTACCAAGCTGATCCTTAGTAATCAAAATATAACAAGTACAACCAAATGAATGAAAATATGATATGTTTGGTTTTCTACCTTTCCACAGTTCATATGGAGTCTTCTTCAAAATAGGTCTAATAAAAATTCTATTTTGAATGTAACAAGCTGTGTTTACTGCTTCTGCCCAAAAATGTTTTGCAATATTAGCTTCATTGATCATGGTCCTGGCCATTTCTTGGAGGGACCTATTTTTCCTTTCTACAACACCATTTTGTTGAGGTGTTCTTGGAGAGGAGAAATTTTGGGAGATGCCATTATCATCATAGAATTTTTGAAAACTTTCATTTTCAAATTCTCCTCCATGATCACTTCTAATAGAAAAAATACAAATTCCTTTTTCATTTTGAACTGATTTGCAGAATATAATAAATACCTTGTATGACTCATCTTTGTGAGCAAGGAATCTAACCCATATCCATCTAGTAAAATCATCAACAATGACTAACCCATATTTCTTTCCAGTTAAAGAGGTTGTCCTTGTTGGACCAAAAAGATCAAGATGCAAAAGCTCAAGTGGTCTAGAGGTTGAAACAACATTTTTTGAATGAAAAGAAGTTTTAACTTGTTTTCCTCTTTGACATGCCTCACAGAGAGCATCAAATTGATACTTAAGATTTGGTAAGCCTCTGACAAGACTGTGCTTGTTTAATTTTGAGATTAATCTCAAATTGGCATGACCCAATCTCTTGTGCCAAATCCATTGTTCTTCGTCAACAGACATGAGACACTTGACATCTTGTTTTACAAGTTCAGAGAGATCAATTTTGTAAATATTTTGTTTCCTCTTATCAGTAAAAAAAATAGAGCCATCTTTCTTGCTTTTTACTAGACATCCAGTTTCTGTAAAGATGACATCATAACCATTGTCACATAATTGACTTATGCTCAATAAGTTATGTTTAAGTCCTTCAACATAAAGTACATTATCAATAGAGGGAAGAGAGTCTTTACCAATGCGACAAATTCCAACTATTTTACCTTTCTGGTTTCCTCCGAAACCAACAAATCCAGCTTCTTTAGGCCTTAGTTCTTAGAACATATGCTTTTCTCCCGTCATGTGACGCGAGCATCCACTGTCTAAGTACCAAGATAGGTGTGTTGACTTTGTTGCTAAGCATGTCTGTAACATAGACTATTTTATCTTTAGGTACCCATATCTTTTTGGGTCCTTTCTTGTTAGTTCTTGAAGGAAGCTTATCCTTCACAGTTTTAAAAACAGTACATGCACTTTTCAAATGACCAGGTTTATTACAGTAAGTACAATGCAAGCATTTACTATGATTATTGGATTTATCAGATGCTGAATCATTTTCTGAAGGAGGTTTATCTGATATTTAACCAAGACCATGAGTTGTCGTTTTACTGACACCCCAAATCATTGAAGCTTGCTTGCTTCGAGTTACACTCTCTGCAAGAAACTTTTGAAATGTATATTCATAATCATTTGATTTGCATTTAAGGTTGCCTATAACTTTAGAGCTTTAAGCTTGAGAGCTCTCAGCTTCTGGTTGCTTGATAGCGGCCAGATGCTGGTTATCCATCAGATGCTGATTTTCAGTTTTCAGCTTCTGGTTCTCTTTATTGAGTACAGATTTTTCTTTGTTTAAAGCTTAAAAGTCTTGTGATAATTTTGAAAATTTCTTTTTCAAATTCTTATACTCAACAGAGAGAGTGGCAGAGTCCTTAAGAAGATCATCGAATGCAAGTTGAAGTTCAGAGTAGGAATCATACACTATTACCTCTTCAACTTCTTCTTCTGAGTCAAGATCAGTGTCTGCCATGAGAGCAAGATTATCTTCCTCAGACGAGGATAAGTCTAGATCTTCCCATGTATCCATGAGGCTCTTCTTCTTTTTCTTGAAAGAACTTTTTGTGGGCTTCTCCTTAAGATTAGGACATTCGGACTTGAAATGTCCAGGCTTCTTTCATTCATAGCAAATGACTTGGGCTTTGTCCTTCTCTTTGCTATCCTTCTTGTCCTTAGTATCTTTCTTCTGAAACTTCCTCCTGAAGTTTCTCTTCTTCCACATTCTTTGTATCTTCCTGGATATAAATGCAAGCTCATCTTCTGATGTGTCAACATCTCCTTCTAAAGCTTCATCTTCTGATTCTTCTTCTTCAGCCTGAAGGGCTTTGGAAGAACTGGCTTTATGTTGATCGACTTTCAAAGCAATAGACTTGCCTTTTTTGACAGGTTCTTCTTCGTTTAGCTCAAGTTCATGAGCTTTCAACGAACTCATAAGATCTTCAAGTCGTAGGATATTTAGATCTTTTGCTTCTTGAATAGCAGTGACCTTGGGTCTCCACTGCTTAGTAAAGCTTCTCAAGATCTTTCTAACATGGTCAGGTGTAGTGTAACTTTTTCCAAGGGCCTGTAACCCATGAACAAGTATTTGGAATCTTCCAAACATAGTTTCAATGTTTTCACCATCTTCCATTTTGAACAACTCATATTGGCGAACCAACATGCTAGCTTTGGTTTCTCTTACTTGGGCAGAGCCTTCGTAAGATAAAACAAGTGAGTCCCAGATTTCTTTGGCAGTATCAAATTTGCCACATTTATCATATTCTTTTTCTGTCATAGCACAGATAAGAAGGAATCTAGCTTTTTGATTAGTTTGATATCTCTTTTTCTGCTCATCATTCCAATCTTCTCTGGCTATAGCAACACCACGAGCATTAGTGGGAGGAATGTAACCACTTTGAACTATATCCCACAACTCAAGTTGTTACGTCTCAAAGAAAGCTTTTATCTTATCTTTCCAGTAATCAATTTTTTCTCCATCGAATAGAGGAGGACGGTTCATATGACCACCTTCAGTAGACATGTTCACAGTATAGGATCTTTTCTGTTAACACTGTTAAGTGCTCAACCAAGAGGCCGAGCTCTGGTACCAACTGAACGTGAACACAAGAAGGGGGGTTGAATTGTGTTAAAAAAACTTTTCGGAAACTTTACGTTAAAAGCACTAAGAACACAGATTTTTCAAAACTTTGTTTATCAGACGCTGAGAAACTAATCGGATGATGAGAGACTAACCGAATGCAGGAAATAACGCCGTTTATGAAAACTTGTTTTACTGAACAAGGTAAAGATAAATGTAAAACAGTAAAGTATGAGACACAGAGATTTATACTAGTTCACCACCAACTGGTAGCTACGTCTAGTCCCTTCGATCCTGAAAGATTTTTCACTATAATCAACTTATTACAATTTTCCTCAAGAGTATTCTACTGTCACAAACTTGACAATACTCTCAACTTCTCAAAACGACTCGGTACGATCGAGCCTTTGAGGAGCAAAGCCTTAACTAGACCAAATACAGTTTACAAAAGAGAATATTCTTTTGAATATAATCAAAATAACTCTCACAGAGAGGATGAAAAGATTAAGCTCAAAACAGAGTAGCTTTCTAAAAGAAAGTATAAGACGTTGAGTTCAGTTCTTTGTAGACCAAAAACTTGGCACGAAACTTGATTGCTCACTTGAGTAATATTGCTTTCAGAATGAAGTTTATTTACAGTTGTTGGCTCACTTCTTCAATGAATACCTTGGGGTATTTATAGGAGACTTCAGAGATATTACCGTTTGCAGTAAAAACATAGCTCATTTTCATTGAGTGAGGTAATTTGAAATGTAGTCCTTTTCTTCCTTTCCAAAGAATATCAGAATAGTACATATTACCGTTTTTGTACTATCTGCTTTTCACAATTGCCTTGTACGATTTTTGTCTTATGCTAAAGGTGTCACCTTTGCTTCCTCGTACATCAAAATGAGCGCACAAAATCAAATTCAAATTTCGTTCCAGAACAATCTGAGGTTAAGAGCAAAAACGTGTTCATCATGTGCTTCATT
Source organism: Calophaca sinica (assembly GCA_037113605.1). Classification (NCBI taxonomy): domain Eukaryota; kingdom Viridiplantae; phylum Streptophyta; class Magnoliopsida; order Fabales; family Fabaceae; genus Calophaca; species Calophaca sinica. The sequence continues at coordinate 120,615,750 of CM073731.1, forward strand.
AAAGAGGTCAGATGCTCGCTCAGAACAGAGGACGGACGCTTGCAGCAATTGAGTAAGACGCTGGAGTGAGTTCGGACGCTGACATCAGTGGAGTGTATTCAATTCTCTTGTAAATTTCTTCTTCTTTCTTGAGTGTTTTGTACAAATATATGAAGCTTTAATACCTGTACACTCAAAGATATGTTAGAAGATAAATTGTTCTCTTGAAAGCACTTTGTTATCATCAAAATTAATGAGGGTCTAAACTTTTCAATCGTTTAGGTTCCAACATTGTGCGGATTTCCTCGCAAAGGAAGGGGTTAGGTCCTCCGTTAAGTGCAAGATTTGAAACACACCTCCTTGTGGGATGGGTTCCTTACTCTTGAAGGATGCTCTTAGCTGTTAGTCTTGTTTCTGTTTTTCTTTTGGTTTTGTTTCTTCTTGTAATTCACCAAAAAAAATCCTATTTTTTAGTGATTGTTCATTAGCAATTTTCGGATGGGACATTTTTAACATGTGCTATTATGAATAAAAATGCATTAAATGATATTCTTTGGTGTATGTTGTCCAGGTTCGGATGTTGCTTGCTAGGTTTGGACCTTTTTTATGGATGACACGTTTATAACTTGCTGGTATGGTCCAATCTTATTTCGACATGTGGTTACCATTTAATGCCCAATTGCTGCGAGCCTGACAACTGCTTGATGTTCCAAATGATTATTCTCAAATGTATTATAAGCGATATGGATGTGTTAATGCATTTTTATCAATGTGATTTGTATGTTACTGTTGTGCATGATGATGGTGTTATTTTTTATAGTGAAAATGATTCCTATAGTGAATATTTATTGATGTAGCTTATTCAACCTCTTTGTGGACATGTATTTTTTCCTCTATGGTCACTAAAAATGCTATTAGATGGAGCGTATTTTGGTTGTTGGTGCATACTTGTTAATGTTTGCTCTGCTTTCTTTTTTTAAGGTTGCTGCAATTGAGTTTCTTGGCAAACCAATCTCTATGGACAAACTCAGCAAACAGACAATGGAAATCATGAAATTATTGAAGCGTGTATTAAAAAAAGGATCATTTACAGTCAATGTTTGGAATGAATTTATCATCCGATAGCGCCATGGTTATAGGAGATTAAAAATTCAATGTAAGCAACACATCAACTTATAGTAGGAGAGGACCAAGTTCCACAAGAGAGAGCAAAATGTGACTACGGATTCTGACACTTCTAACCCATATAAGCTTCTTCCGGTCATTTCCACTGCAACAAAAAAGACAATAAACAACGCTTATTTTTTAGCTTAAACAGCGCTTAAAGGCGCTGCGTATTCAGCCGCTGTTGAATGTTATTCAAAAAAACAGTATTTTCGAAGTGCTGCTGAAAATTGACAATAAACAGCGCTCCCTTAAGAAAGCGCGCTGCTTATTGATGCTGAAAACTGACAATAAACACTTCTTCCTTAAAGTAAGCGCTATTTATTGCCCCTTTTTTTTCTAGCTTTTACGTATATATGATGAAGGATGATTAGGAAATTAACTTTCTGAGAATACCCATTCAAACTTAAATTGAAAATGTTAACACTAATTACCAAATCTGTGGATGCAGAAACATACAAGATGATATTACCAAAAACATATAAGACAAACCCGATGTATATCTTAGCATCTGCCCGTGAATACAGAGCCAAATCTTCACAAATTTTAGGTTTCTTCGAAGCAGAATGAAGCAACAGTGAACCAAAAATACAAGAAAAAATGAGAATAATTCCTAGATCTAAAATGTATATTTCTTTGGAGTACTCTCTTGCTCTAAAAATTTTCCTTCTCTATTTTGCTTCAGTCTTCTCCCTTTTTTGTTCTCCAGAGTCGCTTCCCCTGTTTTTGATGGTTTGCATCTCCTTTTATAGCCACCAAATCGAACAAAACAAAGAAGAAAAGGCCGTAAGGAAGAGTCACACTTTAGAGAGGGAACCAAACACCAGATCGAAACAAAATAAAACCAAACTCGAAGACACCAGATCGAAACAAAACAACCCAGATCAAACCAGATCTGGACGAAATCCGATGCGACAACAACCAGATCGAACCAGATCCTTGAAAGGGCACCTCCTCTTCTTCTTGGTGCAAAAAGAACAAACATATCAACCAGATCGAACCCCCAAATTAACATCACAACCTAGGTCAGCTGGAACGGTGTCCAGATCGAAGCAGAAAAGCAACGCGACGAAGCAGAACCAGCAACGGTGAAGCCGGACTAGCAACAGTGAAGCAAAAATGCGACACGGCGAAGCAGAACCAGTAACAGTGAAGTAGAACCACATCGTGGCAAGAGAGAGGAGAGGTCGCTGAGTTGAAAAACACGAGAGAGAGAGAGAGATAGATAGAGGTGTGAAACGCGAGAGAGAGGAGAGGTCGATGAGTTGAAAAACGTAAGAGAGAGAGGTGTGAAACGCTATATGAAACGCAAGCTAGGTCGCTGATTTAAAACGGAGAACTGAGCATAAACAGCGTTTCATAGATAAAGTGTTGTTTATTCTTTGTATCCCATTTTAAACAGTGCTTATCTTAAAAAACACTGTTTTTTTCTCTATCTCCTAAAACCGCATTTTTTTTCTTTTAAGCGCTGTTTATCACCTAAAGTAGCGTTTTCTTCTTTTAAGCGCTATTTATTCCTTTATTCTTCAGCTGCGTTTTTCCAATAAAGCGCTGCTTAAAATCTTCTACCTAATTTTAAGTTGCATTCAAATGTAAGCACTGCTTAAAGTGGCATTGTCTTTTAAATATTCTGTTGTAGTGTTCATTGTTTTTCATTTCCTTTGATAATGATTGTTTCGAATTGGAATTTAGCTGTAGGTAGCTACATTTGAAAAGGATAGTATTTATTAATTTCCTGTGATATGGAAGGCATAAAATGCAATGTTCAATGGTTGTTGCACATGGCAAGTGTCCACCCACATTTGTTGTTGCCCGAGTGACAAGGAATGTTTGATGAAAATAAGAATGGAAATAAGGAATGAGTTTTTTTTTAATAGAAAAATATAGGAACATTGGGAAGAATAAGATTAGTAAAGGCGGGAAATGCTGTCTATGGGGATCGAACCCACGACCACGTGGTTAAAAGGAAATAAGGAATGAGTATCAATACATTATGTCGTTAGGAACATATAGTTTTCTATGTGCACTTCAGCTTACATTCGCCTCACAACACAAAGTCTTAGACCTCCTATGCAAACTCCCACCCCCTGCCCCTAAATCACACAAAATAAATTAATTGTGCTCTATTTCCATTGTCTGATAATTCTCACTTTTTAACCGTGAAGAACTTGATTGCGCACCACGAGAAAATACTGTCAATCTTCTTTTACATGAATAAAACAAAGCAACAAACTACATTAATGTTTACTAGTGTGGGATTTTTTAAAAGTAAATCCTAAAAAATCTTTTATAGAGTTTTTTATTATTAGAATAAATATTCTATAATACTTTGAAATTTGTTGTTATTATTATTATTATTATTATTATGTATAAATACCACGTTAAAATATTAATTTAACAGTTTTTATAAATTTATTGTATATCATGCAGAGCACAGGGCGTCACTATATTGTATTGGATTTTCTTCAATATGTTTTAAGAAAAAATTACATCTGTATGGCAACCATTGTCAACTTTTTAGTGCATATGTATGTAGCAACTATTATCTACTTATCAACACTATTTTTAAACGGTTTACCTAAAGAAAATTTAAAAAATTAAAATAAAATAAAATATATATCCAATTTTAGCGTTGGAACCACCTTTAGACCCCGAAAATGGAGTCTATATATTAGGGACCCATTTACAAAATACATAATCTCATGACAAAAAAACTCAAAATGAAGCCGTCACAAATTACAATTGTCATCTACACATTTTTTATATTTTGAAGATATTGTATGATTTTTCATTGTCAATATTATCAAAAATATTTCTTTTTATATACGTAACAAAAACAATCATTTATATACATTTTTAGAGACAAATACAGGAAAAGAAGATGTGATAGAGAACTGGAGAGAACGTGAGGGCAACACCTATTTTTTATGGGGGCAAATAAATATTTATTAAGTATATAAAAGTAAAAGCATTATACCTTGTGGGGGAATTTGCCTCCAATCCCATTTAAGTGGATCCGCCATTGGTAGCATGGTCCATTGCTATAGCTCAATACAAATGAATGCAGAGTGCACTTGTTTGATAGAGTGTATTATTTTATTATGTTTTGTTATTTAATGTTAGTTTTAATGGATATGATTAAGCATTTCAAGTTTTATTACACTAATTTTTCATAATGACGTATTATTAACACTACCATGTCCATCTATCCGCAGTTTTTATTGTGCTAATGTGTGTGTATATTTTATTTTGTTTCATTGTGTAATGTTTTAATTTAAGTTGCTTCTGTATTTTATGTATTTCATTACACTTATGAACAACTTATTAGTATTTAGAGGTTCTTACATTGATTTGTTATTTTACAGGACACAACTATTTTATTATAAATGAAAAAAAAAGAATTTGTACAATTTCTTTTCGAAGATGCAATGGGTACATGCTTACCCCATAACATTATGATCATTTTGCATCTCCTTGTTATTTATTTATTTTTTTTGAACATCAAAAGAATATATTATTAATTAATTATAAATACGTCAAGGATACTTCAACCCATATACGACGCATCTCCATGTTATTATAAAATAAAAAATACAATGACACATGGGGTTTTTTTTTTTGATTGAGAATTTTATTAACCAGTGTCTTTATTTTAAAAAATAAGATCTCTAGCTACTACCTTTGTCCCTTAATCTTGAATTCCCTTTCTACGTAACCCCTTCTTTTAAACACCAACCCCACCCCCGCCCCCAAAAGAATCACATTAAGATTAGAATTCACATAATTAAGGAAGGAGGGTAAAACCCATGAGAGAAAATTATACCACAGCAGTGATGGCCATAAGAGGGACTCCACCTTTTCTTCTTTCACCAACATGGGACTCCCTCCCTGTTACAGCAGCGGCACTCAACCGAGAGATACGACATTCACTGTTCCCAGCCCACCAGTTGCGGCCGCCTTACGGCTTCTCCATCTTTCCGTGGTTACCTCTGTAACACCTGAGGACGAGATCGACATCGTATTAGGACGACGTATCGAGACCTCGACCAAGACCTTGTGTCGAGATCCCGTGCCAAGATCGTTTGCAGAGATCATTTGCCGAGCTGAGGAGACCACGTGCACTAGCTGCTGAGCTGAGGAGGTCGCGTGTCGAGTTGATGAAGTCGCGTACCGAGCTGATGAGGACGCATGTCGAGCTGAGGAGGCCGTGTTCACGAACTCGTGTTAGAACCTTGTGCGCTTGCACGAGCACCCTTGTCGACATCGTGTCGAGATGACACCTCGTATTCTTTCGAACGTTATTCAGCGCTATTATTATATTGTTTGTAATAATTATATTGTCGGCTTGACCGTTCTCGTCGCGTGTCTAGACCGTTGACCGACAGAGTAGAAGGTAATTATGAGAGGAACGATTAAACGGGTAGATGATTGATGGGATTGGCATCTTATAGCTGGAGTTACGATTATACCCCTTTCTCACCAGCTGTATACCACGACCGATTCCCTCAAACACTCATTTCTTTTTTCTTCTTTCTTTCTTCTTCCTTCCTTCTGCTCTGAGTTTCGTTGTTTTTCTCCAAGAACTTCCATCGACGAAACCGTGAGTTCCATCGAGATTCTGCACAAGCTTTCTTCATCAATCTTGTTCATCATCATCTTCTCGACCCATATCTCGCCTGCTCGATCACCATTGAGGTATGAAGAACAGATCTTTCTTTTCCTCTGTGCTACTGTTTAGCGCTATTTCTTCTTCCATTTTTAGCCAGTTTTATGCTTCCAAATCATGTCAAATTGATGGGTTTTCTTCTTCACAATATTACTTATCTTTCTAACCGATTAATTGGGCTTGTAAAACAAATTTCTTTCTCTGATTTCTGCAATCGGCAGTGCCCAGAAACTCTTCATTTTTGGTTTATTTCGATTTCTTGTTTTCGTTTGTTGCTTCTGGTTGATGTTGTTGTCGATCTATCTGTTGAAGCATCAGATAACTTTTTCATGAACTTTTGATCGAAATCCCTAACTTTGTGTTAGAGGAAAAATATATTCAGTTCTTGAGTTTTATATTTTCTGGGTTGTGGTTAAGTTTGGGATGAGAGCTAGATGTATTAGAAACCATAGATCGATCTAAGTTGTGTTTGTTTTAGGAAGTCTGATTCCCGAGATCGTGTGATTTCCGAATCGAGGTGTACGGGAAAGCGAATCCAAGGACGCGGAAGCAGCGGAATCCAGATCGAGAACTGTACGTGTCGAGGTCGACTGAGAACGGTACGTGTCGAAGTCGTTGTCGAGCTCGTTGAAGACAGCTGTGTCGAGGTCGTTGTCGAGCAGCATTAACTTGGAGTTCGGTAAGGGCAACTCTTAGACATTATTAAGACTTTATTTTTATTGTTATATTTATGTATGGACTCCTTGATTGGTGTCGAGATTGGAATGTTGTGATATGATTGAGTTTTTGCATGTATTTGATATGTGATTGAATATATGTTGTGAATGGTGTATTGCTGTCGAAGTGCGTTTCTTCATGCAGAATGTTTTATTACTTAAATGTCGAATTGCGTTTCTTCATGTTAAGCATGCTCTCTTTATTTGATATGTGATCAAGTAAGTTGTGTTACTCTTTGACATGCGGCGAGCTAATCATCGAGTGAGAGAGCTAGGAAGTCGTATGACGTTTTTGAGCCGGATCCAGATAACTGAGGGTGCTAGGTCCCCTTTTTGTTTATGGTGGATTGGCTAGGCATTGTAGCATTATCAGTTTGGGGATGGACCTGCTGATTAATGTATGGAATTCGGTTTGGGGATGGACCTGCCGTTTACCTATTACGTCAGTTTGGGGATGGACCTGCTGACGATATTCCGAAATAAGAGTTGTGTCGAGTCTAGAGTGAGATGGTCGAGTCACGTGTGGTGATTGAGATATATTATTGTGTTGCTTATTTCTTTATGTCGAGCTTATCTTGTATTGTTGAGAAGTTGACCCTTTCCCGTGGTGCCTTCAATTCATGACGGTTACCCAGGCGATGTCGAGGGCGCAGAAACTTCGGCGATGAGACGATGCCGAGGAGGAGCTCGACGAGGACCCGAGTGACGACCTGTACTTGTCGTGATTGATTGTTTGTTCGACGTATTTCTTTTGATGACTGTACCTTGTTTTATTTTGGAGTAGTATGTCGTGACCAGTTTGGGCAGTGTTGTTTTGTTGTTTCAGGGTAGACTGGTGGTCTTACTTTTGGAGCGACCTGCGTGGAGTCTGGAAGTACCCCAGTATGATTGCTCTTTTGAAGTCGTCGTACCTTAGGTGTATTTTCTTTGCACATTTGCTACTCTGTATTTTGTATACATTATTATTTCGAGTGATATATATATGTATGTTATGCATGTATGTTTTATTAGAATTTAAGTCTTGTGTCTTAGTTGCACCATGTTTCGAAAAGCTGTAATTACTCTGATGTGCACGAGTTGGTTTTATAAAAAAATATATCGTATTTTTAAAAGGCACAAGAGTTTTGTTTTTAAAACACATCTCATATAGGTTTATGTTGAGCTTGGTGTGTTGAGCTCGGTAACTCGAGCTCGGTATATTGAGCTCGGTAGCGGTCAGGAAGCAGTCGTTACATTGTTGGTATCGAGCTTGATTCGGTTCGTAGAAGTGTGCATAGGAAGATTTGGGTAGTCAGCGTGTCGGGTTATGTGTTGGGTACCTAGTTGTATTATGTTGATTCTTTGTTTGATTAAGTGAAGCACTTATTGCTTGAGAAATTGTTTGAACTGTTTCTTGATTGAAGCGGTGTGTTTTAACACATCCTTGTTGTGAGATTCAGCGGGGTTTTAAACTTTGTGGAATCTAATGCCACCTCGTAGGAATACGACGTTTGCAACCGAGAACGCCAACATGGAACGAGCAATTCAAGCTATGACCGAGATGGCGGCAGCCATGGCTTAACAATCACCTGCTGCAACTCAACAGGCTAACGCGATGGCTCAACAGGCAGCGGCGTTAACTCGGCAGAACTTGCAAAGAACAAAGAACGAGCGAAATCGAAATGTCAAGCGAGAGGATTGGCCGACTTCAGGAAGCATGATCCAGAAGTTCTATGGTGAGCCAAATCCGGATAAAGCCGATCTTTGGATGCAAGAGATCGAGAAGATCTTCGAGGCACTTCATTGCGGGACAACGTGAAGGTCGACTATGCCACCTACTTATCGCTAGGAGACGCAGAGTATTGGTGGAGAGGAGTGAAGCAAACGTTTATAGCGAACGTCGCGAGATGACTGGGAGCTTTTTCGTGAAAGGTTCTTGGACAAGTACTTCCTGACATCGCACGAGCCGAGAAGGAGCAGGAATTTCTTCAACTGCAGCAAGGCAACTCGACAGTGTCCGAGTATGCGGCCAAGTTCGAGTCGTTGGCGAGGTATTTCAGTCCATTTCGTGATCGAACTGACCAAAGATGGTTGAGTGAGAGATTCCAACGGGGATTGAGATTCGACATTCAGAAGTCAGTGGTGTCGTTGAGGATCCGAAACCTCCAAGAGCTGATTGATCGATGTGTCGAGGTAGAAGGAGTGAGGAGCCACAAGAAGAAGACTGTTGTGGGAGGACCGGTGAGACCCCAGAGTGCGGGGCAGAGATTTGCACAGAAAGGAAAACAACTGCAGAAGAAGCCGTACGACCGACCTCAGGGGAACGACAACAGGGGACAATATCGTCCGATGACCCAGGTACCGAGAAGCGGAGGACAGACCGGTGTCGAGGTGACTTGTTTCCGTTGTGGAAAGACGGGACATTACGCCAATAACTGTACTCAGAGGGTGGAGGTGTGTTTCAACTGTAAGAAGCCAGGACATTTTGTCAAGGATTGTCCTACACCTAAAGCTGAACCGACTATGCTTGCGGCAAAGGCCAAAGGAAAGCGTCAAGTGGCTAAAGGCGAGTTTTACGCATGAGTGGCGAGGAAGCAGAACGAGCTGAAGTTCTTTTCCAGGGTGATTGTGAGATCGAGGGTAAATCCTTATCCGTTCTTTTTGATTCGGGTGCAACCCCTTCCTTTATTTCTTCTGATTGTGTGAACCATTTGAACTTGATTGTGATCGCTTTACCGCTTTAAATTAGTAGTTACAACCCCAAATGCTAAAACCTTAGTCACAAACTTGCATGTCTTAATTGTGTAGTGATTATTCGAGGAGAAAGTTTGTGGTCAATTTGGTTTGTTTGCCTCTTAAGGGCTTAGATGTCATCCTCGGGATGGATTGGTTGTCACACCACCATGTCCTTTTGGGTGTGCCAGTAAGCGTAATTTTTCCGGACCTTGGAGTCTCCAATTATCTTTACGCCGAACGTATTGGAGTTTCTTTGAAAGAAGGAACTAGGGAATACATGTATCCTGGCTAGTTCGGAAGTTTTCCAAACAGATCGACGTGAAGAATGTTCGGTGGTGTGTGACTTTGAGGACGTTTTCGAAGACGTGCGGGGTTACCACCGGTCGCGAGAGGTCGAAGTTCTCCATCGACTGATTCCAGGAACAGGACCGATTTCCAAAGCGCCATACGGGATGTCTCCTGCCGAGATGAAAGAGTGAAGTCCCGTGATCGAACACTTGGAGTCGAAGCGATTCATACGACCGAGCGTGTCACCGTGGGGAGCTCGGTGTTGTTGGTTAAGAAGAAGGATGGGCGATCAAGGTCGTGCGTGGATTATCGCGAGCTCAACAAGGTTCTTGTGAAGAACCGTTATCCGTTACCACGTATTGGCGACTTGATGGATCAACTTCGTGGAGCGGTGATCTTTCCAAGATAGACTTGAAGTCGGGCTACCATCAGTTCGCGTGAAGGAGGAAGATGTCGCCAAAACAGCTTTCAGGACTAGATACGGTCACTACGAGTACTTGGTGATGCCGTTTGGAGTACGAATCGCGCCGGTGTGTTTATGGACTACATGAACAGGATTTTCCATTCGTTTTTGGATCAGTTCATTGTAGTGTTCATCGGCGACATATTGATTTACTCGAGGAACCGAGAAGAGCACGCAGAACACCTATGTCGAGCATCGCAGATATTACGAGATAAGCAACTCTATGCCAACCTGTCGAAGTGTGAATTTTGGCTTGAAGAGGTGAATTTTCTTGGTCACGTGATTTCCAAAGAAGGGATAGCTGTGGATCCAACTAAGATTGAGGCGGTGTTAGCGTGGGAACAGCCGAAGACGGTTACCAAGATCAGGAGTTTTGTCGGCTTAGCAGGATATTATCGAAGATTCATTGAAGGTTTCTCGAAGATTGTCGCGCCTCTTTACGATCGACGAGGAAGGATCAACCTTTTGCCTGGACCGAGGAGTGCGGCCGATTTTCAACGATCGAACTAGCTTTTGACAGCGGCGCTGGCTGATTTTGCCTCAACCCGAAGAGCCTTTCGAGGTGTATTGTGATGCGTCACACCAGGGATTGGGATGCGTCTTTGATGCAACATCGGAAGGTGGTCGCGTATGCTTCAAGGCGACTTAAGATTCACGAGAGGAACTACCCTACTCACGACTTGGAGTGGCGGCAGAGTTTTTGGCGCCGAAGATATGGAGGCACTACCTTTACGGGAGCACTCTTCGCTTTCAACGATCACAAGAGCTTGAAGTACTGTTCGACCAGAAAGAGCTCCACATGCGTCGGCAAGATGGACGAAATTTCTCAAGGACTACGACTTTACGTTGGAATACCATCCGGTAAGGCTAACGAGTAGCAGATCGTTGAGTAGGAAGAGCGTTTTAACCTCGGTAATGATGATCAAGGAGTTGGAGATGCTCGAGAAGTTCCGAGACTTGAAGTCGAGTGTCGAAGTTTCACCAGGAAGCTGAGATTTGGTATGCTTACCATTTCTAACAGATTGTTGGGCGAGATCCGAGACCAAAGAAGTTCATGACGAGCTTCGCAAGAGAAGGTTGATTGATAGCGCAAGGGAAGGCGAGCAATTTCACGCCTGAGCGGACGACATCTTGAGGTGCAATGGCCGAGTATGTGTACCTAACGTATCCGAGCCGAGGAAGTTGATTCTCGACGAAGCGCATAAGAGCAACTTTAGTATTCATCCCGGAGTTCACGAAGATGTATCAAGACTTGAAGAAGCATTTTTGGTGGTCCGAATGAAGAAGCAAGTGGCGAGCACGTAGCCGTGTTTGGCGTGTCGAAGCGAAGGTGGAGCACCAACGACCTGCGGGAATGCTCTGATAATCGCAGACGTACCAGTTTGGAAATGGGATAGTATTTCCATGGATTTCGTTGTAGGTTTTCCGAAGACGCAGAAGAAGAATGATTCGATTTGGGTGATCGTCCGATCGATTGACCAAATCGCCATTTCTTGCCGGTGAGGTCGACATACAATGTGGAAAAGTCGACCGAGATCTACATCGCGGAGATAGTACGACTTCATGGAATACCTCTTCAATCGTGGTCGGACCGAGATCCGAAGTTCACGTCTCATTTTTGGAGGGAATTGCAAGGAGCGATGGGAACCGAGCTCGAGCTTAGCTCGGCATATCATCCATGCATCGACGGTCGGCCGAGAGAACGATCCAATCGCTTGAAGATTTGTTGCGAGCTTGTACGTTAGATCACCGAGGAAGTTGGGACGACGTCTTACCATTGGTGGAGTTCACCTACAATAACAGTTTCCATGCGAGTATTGGAATGGCACCTTTTGAAGCGCTGTATGGACGTAAATGTCAGACGCCTCTTTGTTGGTACCAGGACGGCGAACGAACTGTCGTAGGACCAGATATGATCCAGCAGACTACCGAGAAGATCCGTTTGATCAGAGATCGGATGCGAACATCTCAAAGTCGACAGAAGAGTTATGCAGACCAACGACGTCGACCACTCGAGTTCGAGGAAGGAGAACATGTATTTCTTAGAGTCACCCCACTCATCGGAGTTGGTCGAGCGATCAAATCCAAGAAACTTACCCTAAATTTATTGGACCTTACCAGATTCTTCGTCGTATTGGTCCAAAGGGCATATCAGTTGCCCTGCCCCCATTCTTGTCGAACATTCACGACGTCTTCCACGTCTCACAATTGCGGAAGTATGTTTCCGACCCTCTCATGTCATCGAGCGGATGTGATTCAAGCGAAGGGCGACCTATCTTTCAAGCATTGCACAAGAAGGATCGTTGATCGGAAAGCCAAGCGATTCGCGGAACAAAGAGATTCAACTTGTCAAAGTTGTGTGGGATCGTAAGGCGGGAGATGCAACTTGGGAGTTGGAGGAGAAGATGAAGACTCGGTACCTAAACTTTTCTCGAGGTAAGAATCTTATTTGCAATTTCGAGGACGAAATTTTTTTAGAGGAGAGATTGTAACACCTGAGGGCGAGATCGACATCGTATTAGGACGACGATATCGAGACCTCGACCAAGACCTTGTGTCGAGATCCCGTGCCAAGATCGTTCACGAGATCATTTGCCGAGTGAGGAGACCACGTGCACTAGTCTTTGGTGAGGAGGTCGCGTGTCGAGTTGATGAAGTCGCGTACCGAGCTGATGAGGACGCATGTCGAGCTGAGGAGGCCGTGTTCACGAACTCGTGTTAGAACCTTGTGCGCTTGCACGAGCACCCTTGTCGACATCGTGTCGAGATGACACCTCGTATTCTTTCGAACGTTATTCAGCGCTATTATTATATTGTTTGTAATAATTATATTGTCGGCTTGACCGTTCTCGTCGCGTGTCTAGACCGTTGACCGACAGAGTAGAAGGTAATTATGAGAGGAACGATTAAACGGGTAGATGATTGATGGGATTGGCATCTTATAGCTGGAGTTACTATTATACCCCTTTCTCACCAGCTGTATACCACGACCGATTCCCTCAAACACTCATTTCTTTTTTCTTCTTTCTTTCTTCTTCCTTCCTTCTGCTCTGAGTTTCGTTGTTTTTCTCCAAGAACTTCCATCGACGAAACCGTGAGTTCCATCGAGATTCTGCACAAGCTTTCTTCATCAATCTTGTTCATCATCATCTTCTCGACCCATATCTCGCCTGCTCGATCACCATTGAGGTATGAAGAACAGATCTTTCTTTTCCTCTGTGCTACTGTTTAGCGCTATTTCTTCTTCCATTTTTAGCCAGTTTTATGCTTCCAAATCATGTCAAATTGATGGGTTTTCTTCTTCACAATATTACTTATCTTTCTAACCGATTAATTGGGCTTGTAAAACAAATTTCTTTCTCTGATTTTTGCAATCGGCAAAGGCTCCGTAAACTCTTCTTTTTTGGTTTAGTTGGATTTCTTGTTTTCGTTTGTTGCTTCTGGTTGATGTTGTTGTCGATCTATCTGTTGAAGCATCGGATAACTTTTTCATGAACTTTTGATCGAAATCCTAACTTTGTGTTAGAGGAAAAATATATTCAGTTCTTGAGTTTTATATTTTACGGGTTGTGGTTAAGTTTGGGATGAGAGCTAGATGTATTAGAAACCATAGATCGATCTAAGTTGTGTTTGTTTTAGGAAGTCCGATTCAGAGATCGTGTGATTTCGAATCGAGGTGTACGGAAAGCTTAATCCAAGGACGGGAAGCAAATGGAATCCAGATCGAGAACTACGCGTGTCGAGGTCGACCGAGAGCGACGTGTCGAAGTCGTTGTCGAGCTCGTTGAAGACAGCTGTGTCGAGGTCATTGTCGAGCAGCATTAACTTGGAGTTCGGTAAGGGCAACTCTTAGACATTATTAAGACTTTATTTTTATTGTTATATTTATGTATGGACTCCTTGATTGGTGTCGAGATTGGAATGTTGTGATATGATTGAGTTTTTGCATGTATTTGATATGTGATTGAATATATGTTGTGAATGGTGTATTGCTGTCGAAGTGCGTTTCTTCATGCAGAATGTTTTATTGCTTAAATGTCGAATTGCGTTTCTTCATGTTAAGCATGCTCTCTTTATTTGATATGTGATCAAGTAAGTTGTGTTACTCTTTGACATGCGGCGAGCTAATCATCGAGTGAGAGAGCTAGGAAGTCGTATGACGTTTTTGAGCCGGACCCAGATAACTGAGGGTGCTAGGTCCCCTTTTGTTTATGGTGGATTGGCTAGGCGTTGTAGCATTATCGGTTTGGGGATGGACTCTTGATTAATGTATGGAATTCGGTTTGGGGATGGACACATCGTTTACCTATTACGTCGGTTTGGGGATGGACTCTCGACGATATTGGAATAAGAGTTGTGTCGAGTCTAGAGTGAGATGGTCGAGTCACGTGTGGTGATTGAGATATATTATTGTGTTGCTTATTTCTTTATGTCGAGCTTATCTTGTATTGTTGAGAAGTTGACACTTTCCCGTGGTGCCTTCAATCCATGACGGTTACCCAGGCGATGTCGAGGGCGCAGAAACTTCGGCGATGAAGCGATGTCGAGGAGGAGATCGACGAGGACCCGAGTGACGACCTGTACTTGTCGTGATTGATTGTTTGTTCGACGTATTTCTTTTGATGACTGTACCTTGTTTTCTTTTGGAGTAGTATGTCGTGACCAGTTTGGGCGATGTTGTTTTGTTGCTACAGGGTAGACTGGTGGTCTTACTTTTGGAGCAGCCCCCTGCGTGGGAGTCTGTAAGTACCCCAGTGGTATGATTGCTCTTTTGAAGTCGTCGTACCTTAGGTGTATTTTCTTTGCACATTTGCTACTCTGTATTTTGTATACATTATTATTTCGAGTGATATATATATGTATGTTATGCATGTATGTTTTATTAGAATTTAAGTCTTGTGTCTTAGTTGCACCATGTTTCGAAAAGCTGTAATTACTCTGATGTGCACGAGTTGGTTTTATAAAAAAAAATATATCGTATTTTTAAAAGGCACAAGAGTTTTGTTTTTAAAACACATCTCATATAGGTTTATGTTGAGCTTGGTGTGTTGAGCTCGGTAACTCGAGCTCGGTATATTGAGCTCGGTAGCGGTCCGGAAACGGGTCGTTACAACCTCCATCTCCGTCCTTCATTTTATGTTCCCTCTCTCGATCTCTCATCGCTCTTCTTTCACATGTCAGTTACTTAGAGCACCTCCTCCACGTTCTTTCTATTTGTCTCGAGTCTCACTCTCTTCTCTCTATCTTATTTTTCTTCTTTTAATGACTATTTGGTGAAGATTGCTTGGAGATAGATGGTGGCAGCGAAGAAAAGTTTTATAACTACATTTTTCAATTTCAGAAGATTTAGTCACTAGTGTAAAAAACAGTTTTAATAACTAAAATTTACATCGGTTATTTTGGAACCGTTATGAAAAAAGAGGCGGTGGCATTTTTGAAATTAAGTGGAAAACTTTTAATATCGGGTTTAGATTTACACGTTATAAAAAAAGTTTAACATCGGTTTTTATAAAACCGATATAAACGGAAATGTATTTTTCGCCCGCGTACACGAACCCACTTCATTCTTTCTCAGAATCGCTCCTCACTCTTTTTCACAAAACCCTTCTCCTCTCAAACGGGTTCCCTTCTCCTCTCAGCTCTCTCGCGGCAACCTTCCCTTCTTCCTTCCTCCTTCTCCTCTCAAACTGCGTACACGAACTGACGAAGCACCAGCCTCCTCTTCCCTCCGCGTATACGAACCAACCGACGAAGCACCAGAACGAAGGAAGTGAGACTGTTTGGAGGAGAAAGTTTTCAGTGGTTGCAGATAGAAGATTTGGGGGCGCAGATGAGGGATTTCTGGTGTGTCACATTCGTGAGCACCAAGCCCTCTGCGAGCATCAACCATCGACGAACACCAAGCCCTCGCGTGCATCAACCATCGACGGCCGTCCTCTGCGTGCATCAACCACGAAGCCGTCCCATTTTCATTGCTGCGTCCCTCTTCGCCTCCATTTTCATCAAGGCCCCCTCTTTCTTCCTGGTAATTTCTCAAATCCCTGTTTCTCTCTTTCTCTATTTTGCTGGTTGCTGATTCTACCAAGATAGCGAGTTATAGGTTAAGCTTTCTTTTTTTACTGGTTGAGCGGGGTTCGGTTTCAGTTTCAACTAACCCAACTTGAATGATGATGTAGTTATGTACCGTGTTGACTTTCTTCTGTGTTGCAACTTTATATGATTGAAATAATGATACCATCACTCAATAAGTTTTCTCGTTTCTCTTTTCAATTTGTTGTTTGTGTTGGGGAAGATAGAGGGTTGACTTTGGAGTGATTATGAGCTTTTATGTTAATGGAATCATACTAATTCAGGATTGGGAAAATACTAGTACTAATTATTTGCTTTTAAGTGGTATCAAATATTTGCTTTCTCTTTAGTATTATTTATTGTTTACAAAAATTATCATTTTCTTTGGATGATCCTAGAGACAAGAGAACATTAATCATGTGCAAAAATCTCCTTATTGCTGCTGCTTCTGATGTTGAGGTTTTATTTAATTTCCAGAAATAAAGTTAGCTTCCAGTTTTTCACTCAATTGCCTGTTATATAGACCAAGTCTTAATTTCCCGTTTATATTTTCTACTTTACATTACATTGATTTTCCAATTTGAGATACGATTTTGCTTTTTATTTTTTTATTTATATGATTTCTAGTATATGAGCTCTTCATCAACTCAAGTAATAAGGATGGACATGTATGAGCCATTCCATCAAGTGAGCATGTGGGAAGTAATATTATTATCATGTACCGTGATGCGACTACGACCGCGATTGAAAACCTTGATTATAACTTAGTATCATGGAGTCAGAGTAGTGACCTGACCATATGTCAAAAAGTTTAATTAAAGAGAACTGTATAACTTGGAAGGATATATAATGGGTTCTCTCACGCATTTCTATGTTGATAAGAATCTGAAATTAATGGTTTTGAAGATCTGATATCAAACATGAATGTTTTTAATTTGAGTCTCTGGCATCATAGTTGCTCAATATCTATGTGTAGGTGCTAAGACGTCTAGCCCAAAATTGCGAGGCTGCGCGGAAATGTCGGATGCGGAAGAAGGTTGTTGAAACTGAATTATAGGAAGTTAGCAAGTGCTTATAATCTGATTTGTGCTTTTGTGATTCACAGGCTTATGTTAAACAATTAGAAACAAGCCGATTGAAGCTCATGCAGTTGGAATTGGAGATTCAGAAACCTAGAAAGCAGGTCATCCCAACTAAAATATCATCATGCTTATTTCTTCCTCTAATTTTGAGGTATATTCTTTCATTTGTCATGCTTAAACATATACTGAAATTTCTGCTTGCAGGGTCAATACATAAGCAGTTCATTAGATGTGAATTATATGGGATCATCTGCAACAATAAACCCAGGTTTGTGATTCATAGTTGCAGTTTCAAGCTTCACCAAAATGACATTTTGCTAGTCATTATATATCACTTCTTGTTTTTTAGATGCAGTTGCAGAAATTGAATGGTTTCTGTAATTTTGTGTGTCTGTATATTCGTGTAAATGCATTGCTCACTTGTTTCATGCAGTGTTCTTTTTATCCCGCATTTATGCGATTGTTCCTAGTATGTCTCTAATGCTCATTTTGCTGTATCATGTACAGATTTGAATTTAAGTCTCAGTGCCTTAAATTGAAAAAATCAGTCTGTCAATGAACGTTTTTTCTATTTTACTGCAAGTCAAGTTTGCTTCACTAAAATTTCCAACCCCCAATGGAAAATGTCAACTGCTAGAAAACCTATTTCTTCCAAGCTTTGTTCTGAATCAGAATTGTAGTGAAGATTTCTATAAAGGGGTGAGGGCTGCCCCATATTTGCTTTTGCCCCATCCATTTCCTCAATCATTGCCCAGCACTCTGAAAGATTATGAATTAGTCTTTGAATTTCACATCTTATGATCTCAGTGCAAAAAAATAAGTTGATAATTTTTTTCCCATAGAATTCCATTTGGTATCATGTGCATAAAGGTTCACTCTTGAGTATATTGCCCTATATGGATGTGTTCCTTGATCTGCTTAGTACACACTTCCAGCATCAAATATTAGCATAATGCATTTAGTATTTTGTCACATTCTATCAACTGTTCTTTTCAGTGATCCAAATATGAGATAATAAAGTATTTTGTGTTGAACTGCAAGTTTTTTTCATGGTATGAATCAATAGTCTTAAATTTTAATGTTACCACACTTTTTATCTTTATCTAGTTGTTATTGAGAACAAAGTGTCTTTTTAATCTAATGATTTGTGCTCTGGTACTACGAAGGCTTTAAACTGTGGTCACGATCGCGACTCGACGGATAATCGCGATTAGAGTATGTGGAGGTGGAAACTTGGAAGAGTTCCCTGTAACTGATTCTATACTAGATATTAATATACATATTTATATAAAAAAAATGATACTAAATTAATAAAATAAGGTTTGAGTTAATATTAAATTTGATTCCCAAAAGCTGCACTTTTTTTTTGGTTCTTGAAAGTGTGCAAGTATTTAAAGTTTGCATTCGTGAAGTAACTAAGTCTAAATGCCACTGAGATTAAATTCACGTCACCAATTTATTGAGTATGCAATTTTTTAGTTATTTGGCTTCTATTTTTCTGAATATATTCCTTCAAAACCATACCATATACACTGAAAACCCAAGATTGCATGTCTTTTTACTCAAATAACCACCACCGACAATAATAAACAATAAGGATCACTTGCACTTCAAATAACCATACCGAATAACCACTCACTTGCATTATTCTCACTATCTATTTTTTCTACTGCACTAAAGAGTTTCTTTTTAATTTTTTGCTGCTGCATTTTTTACTGGTTTTTCGATTATTTTCCTTTGCATAATTCAAATCTGTTTGTGCTGAATCAAAGCTTGATTAAGAGAAGAAAATTCCCAACTAAACAGTAATCGGTATCGCTAAACAAACATGAACTTTTGCAGAATGTTGAAAGTTTTTCTTTAGTGTTATTCAAATTCAATTATACTGACAAGGATCATGCTTTTATTCTTCAGGCCGAGCTCGAAAGGAGGAGAAGGCAACAGGTAAACCATTGATGAACTAGTTACAATTCTTTGTTTGAAGTTCACATTAAGTGTAGAAATTAGAATAGCTTTTGATGTAGGATTTGTCCTTTCAAGTTTCATTACCAATTGCAGATTTTGTTTGCACAGACAGTAACTTACACTTTCTCATTGGTTTTTTTGGAATTTATCATATGATATAAACATGAAGACACCATATCTTTGAACAAAATAACTTAAAACCACATATTCTACATTACTATCTGTTTTTTCTACTACACTAAGAGTTTCTTGTTAATTTTTTGCTGCTGCATTTTTTACTGGTTTTTCGATTATTGATTTTGCATAATTCAAATCTGTTTGTGCGATTCTGTTTTTGCACTAAGAGTTTCTGCAATTACTGGTTTATGCGGATCTCTCTTGTGCGTGTTTCTGCTGCGCGTATTGTTAATTCAGTTTTCTGTATAATCGCGATTTAAATTCTTCACTGTTGCGTGTGTATTACTGTTAATGTTTTGCACAATTCTGGTTTGCTGTGCTTTTCTGGTTGTGCAAGTTTGCGTTCATTGATTTGCAGGATAAAAATTTGTCGCATTATTCTCCTCTTACTATGGATGTTAATTAACTAGCATGACACTACTAAGTTTGTAGCATGTGATGATGAATGTTGAAGGCATTAGCCGTGCTAAAAACTTCATATATTATAGCTGTGTGTTAAGTTTTATTATTGCTTATTCTTATTGTATAGGATGTGCCATTCATGATAAAACAAGTTATTCTCACATGATTATGATGCACTACTTGTAGCACTGGAGCAATAGAAATCATCACTTTATATTTGATAAATAGTGAATGCTTGAACTTAAATGAGAAAATGTCAAGTGCACAAAACAAAATGATACACTGTATGGAAATGGAAATATTAATGCATACTCATTGAAGAAGTACCTAATTTAATGATATGGAAAGAATAATAAATCCTCATTAAATATTTTTTCAGGAGCTGAGTCTATGACTAATGAAGGAGAGATCAACCTGATGGCATGGATGAAGACTACATTGGCAAGTTGGCTTGGGCATCTAGTTTTCAAGATTTGCAAATTTTGAATTTTGATTTTTCATTGTAAAGAGACGTGATATGTAAATCTAATGTTAGTCATCTTTTGAGAATGTTGGTGTTGTTTTGGCTCACGGAGTTTTTATGTATGACATTAGTCCAGAGTTTTTATGTATGACAAGTGATTTCTAATCCTTAGTTGTTTATGTTCTTCAGGCTGACTACTTTGTTATTGTACTTTTTTGTTATCCGGTTTGTTGAGCTGGTTAGAGGGTATATATATATAAAAAAAAAGGAATAAAAATTGTATCGGTTCCTTAAAAACCGATGTAAAAGTATACAATTTTAACAACGGTACTCTAAAAACCGATATGAAACGTAAGATTTTAACATCGGTTATAAAAAAACCGATATGAAAAGTGACGTTTTAACATCGGTTATTTAAAAAAACCGATATGAAAAGTCAAGTTTTAACATCGGTTATTAAAAAAACCGATATGAAAAGTCACATTTTAACATCGGTTATTAAAAAACCGATATGAAAAGTCACGTTTTAACATCGGTTATTTTTCCGATGTAAATAACCCCCACTTTTAATATCGCTTGAATCCATAACGAATTGAAAACCGATATTAAAAGCTGTTTTTAACCGATGTTAAAAGACCAAACTGCAGTAGTGTATATTCCAAGTTATGTACAATTTGTAATCTATTTATACTAAAAAATCTATTTACCTTTCATTTATCTAAATCAATTTAACTGTCTAACATGTATGACCTTTTTTTCACGATCCAAAGTGTGGAAATCAAAGCTGACAACCCTCATATTCTTAAACCCATAAAGAAACAACCACTTTTTTTTTCTGCACATGTAGACCAAGGTTAAAACTATTAATCCGATTTTTTAATAGAGTATGGTTAAAACTAATTCAAAAAAAAAAATTTAAATACTGCCACCCAAGTATCACACAGTCAAACTATATAAGGTGTTTGTACTTTTTCAGAAAAACTGGAAATATTACAACAAACACATGAAAAAACAAAAGCTTTAAAAAATAATTGTGTTTTAAAAAAATATTGTTTAAATGCATGCCCATGACAGATCAATCAAAGAGATATAACTGTGGCAATGATCTTGTCACCATTTTGTCTATGCAAAGCGAGAACAATGGTTCTGCCACCCCTCAGATGGTTTACAATGCATAAATCAATCCACTGACCAGTGAGGTATGCTTCTTCCACTTCCTTCTCCCATTCAACACCACACACGAAAATCTGTCCTCATTCATCTTGAATTGGAATTGAAGTTGGTTCGTTGGACAGAGGGATGCTCATCAAAAAAATTTCAACCAGTCTCTGCATTGATTTAAAAGGCAAAATCAAGATTGGAGGAATGTGCTAGTTGATATAACACTTAGGGTGTGTTTGGTTCCGAAGAGAAGTTGTGAAGAGAGAAATATGTGAGAGAGAGTGTAGGAAGAGAGAAATAGGTGAGAAATAGAGTAGATTTGTGGTATTGTTTGGTTTATGAGAAAGAGAAGAGAAAAAGAGAAGAGAGAAGTGTTGATTATTTTTGAAAAGACATTAATGTCTTTGACTAAAATTTTAAATAATTTGAGGTATAAGAAGAGAATAGAGGTAAATTATTTAATTAAATTAGTTAATTGATTTAATTATTATCTAAATACAAACCACCACATGTCAGTTTTCTTAGATATGAATCAATTACCCAAAAACAGGTTTCAACACAAATATCCAGCCACGTTTCAACACCCCGCCATTAGTCATTCAACACAATGTTTCAACACCCCACTGCATATAAATTTTTATTTTATTTTTCCAGTCAAAAAAGAGAAACCATTACCAATGAATCAGACCACAATTTTGTGAAACCATCTCTCCCACCCCACCGGCGGTGGAAGAAAGCTCCAGCCCGATATCTCCATAGAAATTTCTGGTCTTCTCCTTGAGCCATCACTGAGATGAAGAAGGGAGAATCTGTTGAGATGAAGCTGCTTGGGGAAGGATAAATCTGGAAAAGGCGAAATAAAAACACTGTCGCTTGCGTTTCTTCGCGGTTGAGCGAAGAAATAAAAAATGGGTGGACCCCACGTATTTTTTTCTCTCTTCGCTGCTTCTCGCTTAAACCAAACTGAAGAAGTTTCATATTTCTCTGCTAACTCTCTCGTACCCATCCCTCTCTTCTCTAAATCACCGAAAACAAACACAGCATTAGTGTGACAAAAGTACCTGAAAGCTGAAATTACCATCGTGGTTGAGATTGCATGTCCATTAGTCAATCTGATTTCCACCTTCTCATTTCTAGTATTTAAAGAGAGTCGCGATGTGATGGTTGTCCATCACGTTCCTCAAGAAGACACTCCAGTTGGAAATCAATAAACTTTGCAGATTTGGTATATGATAAGAACCCGAATTAAAGAGAAGAAGAAGTTGTATTATTGATTGAAAAGAGAACTATTACAGAAGATAAACCCCCTGTAATCCCAGAGCTAAGCTCCTCTCAGAGAAAAGATGACTCTCTCTCTAAACCAAACCAAAATGGTTTCTACAGAAAATATGCTGAATGACTGTCTCTTCCCTTCCCTCTCTCCTTATAATCACATTCTTTTTGGTGGTCTTTTTTTGTGTCAAATTTTGGAGACCTAAAACTAGGGCTTTAGTGGCCTTTCCATTAGGCCAACCCTGATGACAAAAACAATCTTAGTCCAAAGTAAAGCGAAGAAGAAGAATTGTTGTGTTAGCAGTGTTTATTATAGATTTAAACTTAGAAAGTTTTAGATGTATATAATTTTAACACTAGTTTTATTTTTTATTTTGTTTCGATATTAATTAATTGTATTTATAAATACCATACTCAAACAGTATTTGTTCAGAGAAAACGTTGAAATGCTCAATTCCTGCAAATGAAACGAGAAATAAAACCAGATTAGAAGGACAAAAATCTATTTGAAAGTTCTTGCGTCTAAATGATATTTGTAGAGAACTATTTTTGGCGAATCTTCTTGTATGGTACTTGATAATATATATTATTTTTAATATTAATTTTGTGATATTTTAGGTTATTCTATTGCGTCAAAAAATAATGTTATTTTATAAATTCTTAGTTTATTTTAATTATGGTTTTATTATTAACTTTTTAAATTTTAAAATTTATAACATCTTATAAATGCTTATGTATTGATATATTTAAGCACTTCAATTTTGTATAAGCGTTTTTCAATATGCATATCCAAACATAAATAGCTTACTGAATATAAGCTCTTATAATATAAGCTCTCATATGATAAACTCTTATGGTATAAGCGCTTATATAAGTTGTTTTTCCAAACAGGGCCCATATGATGCTTTCTTTTAGCCAATTAATAAGAATTAATGTTAAAGTTTGTTATAGCTCAAAATTAATTATTAAATAATAAGAATTCTTCCTATATATATGTTATCTGGAATTTGTTTGCTGATTAATTATTATTAAATAATAAGAGTTCTTCCTCCAATATTCATCCTTGTTTAGTGACTGCAGCTAAGTTGTGGGCTATATATATGGGTTTAAAGCTGGTTCTCACACACTTTGATAAAGTTATTATTGAATATAACTCTTTGACTGCAGTAAATTTTATTAAGTCGGGGTGCTCTTCGTAGAATCCTCATTACAGTTTGGTGAGTGTTATCTTGGTGTTGATGCGGTCAATTGCAGAGATCAGTATTTTGTATACCCTTCGTGAGGCCAACTAAGTCAGGGACGGAGACAAGGGTGGGCAGCAATGGGCTGAAGCCCCCTTCCTTCAAATTTTTTTTTCAAATACAAGTATACCTATCCTATGTCTAAGCTGATTAGGTAGAGATGAGCCCCTGGCTGGCTCAGTGTTTATTTACGCGAGAATTTTGCAAAGCCAGTGCCAAAATAAAAATGCAACTGAATTCTGCACAAACCGAGAATCACGCATGGTGGTGCTGCTAACATCACATTGCAATCACGCCACGTGTGTGGCTTTTATCATTTTGGCCTTTGGGCCCAATTCAACAAGTGAAGGCCCAATTTAACGAGATTTTTTTTTGGTACATAATTTCACGAGATTTAGTTAGTACTATTAGTATTTAGGTGTGCAGAGGAAATTGAACACACAAGCAAATACAATTATATTAGGATTGGGAAAAAACAAAACTTTGAAAGCTTAAAAACGCAAAGAGGTCAAACAGCACCGTCGTCACTCATCGTTGGCAATAATTCACCATCAACTTCATTATATATAGAAAACATCTGATTATAGCACATATTAGGTAATTATATTAATTACGTTTTTTCACAAGATTATATTAATTATGTTATATATTTGATATTTTTTTATCTTTCTTCCTCTCCTTGTATATGTAAAATACACATTTTATTTGCCTTTTTTTCTCCCTCTCTCGATATTTTGCATCTTTTTTACAAGGATATTTTGCATCTTTTGAAATCACATCTTCTTAATTAAAAATTAAAAACTGAATACAAAGAAACCGTGAGAATAGATTTATGTTATTTAATATTTTTTATAATTGTGTCTGATTTTTAATTTGTATATGTTTGTCTTTTAATTTTAACTTTAGTTTTTTTATCACTAATAATATTGTAGACTGAGTACTATGGGAAAACCGACTACCATCGATGCATTTTTTTTAATAGAAAAGCTAAGGAAGCCCTCAATCTAGTAATTCATCAACTCTTCCATCAGCCACAAAAATAACAGATACTGAACAACAAATTAAAGTTTCTAGAGTAGAAGAACAAGTCGATATCTCTATACTAAAGAAAGATCCAGAAAAACGCTGTTCTCTCAACAACAACAAAATCGATACGACGTATTTGGTAAATTTATTAGCCCCCCGTTTAATGCGTTCCTGGATCCATTCCTGGCTGGGACCTTTTTCCCAAGAGGTTTCTAGTTTGTGCTGTTTTTCGGGGGGTTGTTCCCCATGTTGACTACCCAAAAAAAGAATAATTAACTGGAATTTTAGAATTAATTCCATTAGTTTTCAAGTTTCATCAGGACAAAAGATTTTGGTTAGCGCTTGACCTCGTGTAGCTAGTTTGATTCAAACCTAAGTGGCTCACCTGATCGTATTTGAATCCCAATGCATGTGACCATAGTTTGGAATTTAAAAAATTCTGCTCAATTTATTTGTAAAAACTTATAATCATTTTGTATATTTTTTTCTGAAATCAACAATAGTAAATGGGTATTAATTTGAACAGATTAATTTACTTAAAATCAATTTTTTATGTATAAAAATATTTCTAATAACAGTAAAATAAATTAAAATTAAGCTAAAATAGAAATACGTACCTGGAGCTATTGTCCTCACTCCCTTGTCGAGTTGGGACCACGATTCACTGCAGTCGACTAAGCACGCGGTCAGCTACTGTGACAGCTCCAACAGCCATTGGAATTGTGAGTGATCAAATCCTGACTATCCATTTATTTTAGCCAAAGAAAATAATGAAAAATTGAAGTGGACAGAGATAGAAAAAAAGGCTGCAACAAATCTTGTTCCATCTAGTTGTCCACAATAAGAGGAATGCTAAAGAAATTCATCTAATGTTGTCAAGTTGCTATTTGAAAAGTACGCTTTGAGCACAAATTTGACTATATGCAAGTTATTGAAACATCCTTTATTAGTTTTGAGAAGCACCTTATAATAGTCACTAATGCATATATATAATTGTAAATGTTATTGTATATTATGTGTGACAACTTTAGATACACAGTTGATATCACTAACGTGGGAGATTATATTACATGTATGCAGTACTTTCAGAAGCAACATAAACTGATGTCTATGTATGTATATGAAATTAATTAACTTTTGATTTGTCATGGTCTCTAAACTCTACAAAGACAAATACTATCCAAAAGGGGAATTTATTGATCCTTTGATTGGGCACAACCCTAACTATACAGGGAGAAGCATATGGAGTTCATGGGTATTGCTATGAGAGCGCTATAGATGGTGGATTGGGAGCAGGGAAAAGGTACAGATGTGGCAGGACATATGGTTATCTGATGGAGGGGCGATAATGCCTCGGGCATAGCTTTAGCCCCATCAAGTAGAAATGCGGGTGAGCGAACTGATGGTATTGGGTAGCAAGAGGTGGAACGTAGCACTGTTACGGGAGATAACGGAACTAAAGAGTATGACAGAAGTTGAGAGAGCTCCGCTTTTAAATTCCATGATAGATGATAAGGTCATATAGAGGCTGCCAAAACTGGACAATACACGAAAATAACTGCTTACCATCTCTGCATGGAGAGACACATCGATATTGAACATTTAAGAGTGGAAGGTGATTGGAAAATGATATGGAAGTTACGATTACCACCAAGGGTTAAAAATCTTCTTTGGAGGGCCTATAGGGACCGTGTCCCTGTCCACACAAGGATCCAAATAGAGGGGGTGCAATGCCCGAATGGATGCCTCTTTTGTGACAATGGGTTAGAGAATTGCTGGATTCTTTCATTGGCTGCACCTTAAGCATCCAATGTTGGGAGGAAGTGGTGTTATGCAAATATATTGAGCCTCTGGTGTAATCTGCGGAGAGGTTAGGTAGATATTATTCCAAGTCGCAAGCAACTTACTTGAGACGAGGAGAGTTTGCTGGCGACGATGCTTTGGAGCCTTTGGCGAAGATGCAATCAGAAATTTTGGGAGGCAATGTAAAAGTGGCTATCTTAGGTCATTTTCTGGGCCACATCTCTTCTAGAGGATCGTGCTCAAACCAATGCACAAAGGAAAAAGGGGAATCAGAGTTTTCCCATCACTAATCAGGTAACTTGGTGCAAACCCCCACGCGGGGTCACAGAATGTAACATTAATGCCCCATTCTCGAAACAATGTAACTAAGTAGGGATATGAATTAGTCTAAGAGATGATCAAGGAAGATTCATACAACCTAAAACTCTTTTCTTCAAGCTCGAAATGCAGGTCTGTAAGGGAAAAGAACTGGGCCTCCTCGATGCAGGCATTTGGGTGCATGAACTTTGTTTTGTGCATGTTATTTTTTAGATGGACTCACATCTAGTGGTTGAAAGTGTGTTGAACCCTTGGGAGGACATTTCAAAATTTGGGGTAATAATTAAGGAGTTTAGGTGTTTCCTTTTCTTTGAATCATAAGACTTTTTTGTTATGTTTGCTCGAAGGCAAATAGTTGCTCAGGCCTTAGGTGGGGTGGCTACATGTTGTTGCTTACAGTTGGATGTTGAGGCTTAGGAGGATGTAGCATCGGTGGGGACATGGAGGAGGATGCATTGTAGATGCTGGAGGAAATACTTAGGATTGAGTTTAGATTTTATTTTGTTTTGTTTTATTCAGGACTTGGTTTTGTAATTTTTATTTGGATGTTTCAGACTTTTAGTTTGGATTTTATTTTTTTATGATTACTTACCTCTCTATGTGATGTTGCTTAATGGTTGTTGATTACAAGGTTGTTAAAACTAGACTGGCATTGAACCGGACAAGGCATCGATTCAAGGTTCAAGGATTCGATCGGGGTTAAACCGGGGTCGGACCGGAAATGAATTAAATAATATTTTTAATATTATATCTCAAGCAATAATAAACAAAAAATAGCATAATATTCATAACTTCAAAATATTAAAAATTAAAGTTCACTTGAAATGTTATAAGTCAACATGTAACATGTAAAATTACATATTATACCAACGCAAATTTGTCATAATAACATTCTAATATTAAATAATAGCAAATACTACAACGTAGGTACTCTGATAATAATATTAATGCACAAATTTATTTTAAATTTTTTTATAGTATTTGATTTAATCCATCAATGTCCAAAAAAATGGATAAAAAACATCTCATGTGCAAAAAACAATGCCATTTACCATTTTTTTAAAAAAAAATTGGATTTTGATCGAACAGCCGGTTCTCGATTTTTACCCAGTTTTTGCCCAGTTTTCCAGATCAATCCCCGGTTTCATGCATGTGTTAGTGTTTCAGAGCAATATTATTAAACTCAGCTCAGACCGGCCGGTCCGACCGGTCTGACCAGGAACCAGTGATGTGACCGGTCCGAGCCAGTAGTTCGATCAGTTATGCCATAAACCCGGTGTGAACCGGCCGGTTTTTACTGAAAACCAGTGACTCGGTGCAACCCGAACCGGGTCTTGTAGTCACTGCATAATTACACCAAAAATGCATTGAAAATGCCTTCATCCAGGCTCGAACACTGTCACTGAGGATGCAATGCATCTGCCTTCACCACTGAGTCCCTAGAGCTGTTGTTTACAATCGTATCAAGTGAAATATATAAAGTATTCTTATAATTGATTAAACGTAACAATAAAATTATGTGTATAATATTAAAGTAATCAATTATTTCCTAATATTACACATTACGAAAGATATGTGCATAATATAATTTTTTTGTATTTAGTTTAAATTTAATCATAATAAAATTGTAAAATTTTTGATATATTATTAAAAATAGGGAGAAAAAGTAAAAAATAGTTGGAAAAAAAGGAAACAGGTGAGTTTGGGCCAATCTTGAGTATATAGTATGATTTTTTTTTTGTTGAGATTTTTAAGGTAATGTATGATTTTTTTTAGTTTTTTGAAGTATGAAATTTATATATGCCATAATGTTTTGTATTTTTTAATGGTGACCGGGTAATGCGGTTCAACTAGTGACCCACTGGTCCGACCAGTGACCCACTGACCCAGTTCCCTGACCGGGTCGATGACCGGTCCGGGTTTAATAACACTGTTTCAGAGTATATAAGTTGAGTTCATTTACTTCCTATGAAGCCTTTAATGTGCTTCTTTTGTAAATCACGATTCTCACGTGCACATCTTAAATTCTTAAATGATATTCTATGAGCATGACATGTTTCTTGTTGGACCTTTCACACACACTGGGTTTTTGGCGTTATAACATTTGGGAAGGAATATTAAAATCTCTAATAAAATTTAAATAGGTCCCTTGGTGACACTCACCACACTTGGTTACTGGAGAAATGTCTGTGTTAGAGCAATAAAATAATTATTTATATAAAAAAGAAGGGAAGTAAGAAAAAAAATACTTAAAAAAAGGGGAAAATGAGGGGAAAAAAATAAGTTTAAAAGATTGCTCAACATCCCTTTGAGGTCATAGGTTACTAGAGAAATACTTATAATACCCTTTTGAAACTAAATGACTACTTAAAAATTTAGGAACTCCTTTGAGATCAAGTGTGACAAGTGTAAAAATACATTTGAGTGGAAAATCCATGGGAGATTAGTTCTATGTTGGGTACATAAGATTCAAAGTATAAAGAAAAGAATTCTAATAAGTGTTTGACTCAGTGTTTGATGTCTTAAGGGCAGCTTTAACGCAGTTGAGTATACAAAATTTTGCGTTCTCTTATTTTTCCACCTGCACTGCTGGCAGACAAATGGACTACAAATAAAGCAACCGTTCTCTTAATTTCTCTCTCCGTCAACCGTTCAGCAAAATAAGAGAACACACGTGGACTACAAATGGCATAAAGCAGTTGATGGACCCAGCTACAAAAATGAAGCAACCCAAATTTAGATATGCCGCTAAAGCTGCTCTAACCCATTTGAAAAAAAAAAATTGCACATGGCACCAACCGGCAAGTCAATTAATTTGTGAAAAATGTGTCACTGGATATCAATGTGCAACTTTGTGGATTGTGTAGTTGAGTTGATGAATTTTCATTTGATGCCGTTAGTTTTGTCATATTTTCTTGTATAGTTTACTTGATGACAAGCAAACACTTAAGTATAAGGGTGTGATGAATCTTGATTTGTATATAATTCTAGATTAGTTTTTACTTTGTTTTTCTATTTTTTATTTTAATTAGTAATTTTGTAGGATTAGTTTTATTTTATTTTTATAGAATTATTTTTATTCCGACCTCAAGTTCCGATATCGTTTTCCGAGATATTGTCCACTTTGGGCCACATGTGATGTGGGCCCTCATGGCTTTGTCCTTAAAAGACGCATTGGTGTGTTAAGGCATGTGGGTGTTTATAAACTCCCCTTGGCCTTGATTCCCAAGCAATGTGGGACTTTTTGGTGTATCCAAAAGAGTAGCTCCCTAGTTAAGGCCAAGGGGCTAAAGGGCCGTGGGCTCCTACCTGGCTCGCCATTGTTCCGACCTCAAGTCCCGACATCGTTTTTCGAGATATTGTCCACTGAACGTGAACACAAGAAGGGAGTTGAATTGTTTTGAAAACTTTTCATAAACTTTAAGTTAAAAACACTTTGCTTTGAAAACTGTTTGTTATCGGATGCTGAAAGTGAGCCGGACACTTAAAGAAGTCTATGAAAACTTGTTTTTCTTTGCAAGACAAAAGTAAGTGTAAAGTAGTAAATCAAGAGATACAGAGATTTATACTAGTTCACCACCAAACTGGTAGCTACGTCTAGTCCCTTCGTTCCTGAAAGATTTTCACTATAATCAACCGGATTTCAATTTCCTTAAGAGTATTCTACTGTCACAAACTTGACAATACTCTTAACTTCTCAAAACAAATCAGTACGATCGAGCCTTTGAGGAATCAAGCCTATAACTAGGCAATACAACTTTCACAAAGTAGTTTTGAATACAATCAAATTACTCTAACAGAGAGGATGAAAAACTTAAGCTCAAAACAATAGCTTTCTAAAAGAACGAATATAAGACGCTGAAGTTCAGTTCTTAGTTCTCAGAAACTTGGCACAGAAACTTGGTTGTTCACATGAGAATAGCTTTCACAGTATATAGTTTCTAGCAACCTTCTTCGATGAAGACTTTGAGTCTTGAGGATAATACCGTTGCAGATATTTTCAGCTCCAAATCATTGGGTGAGGTAATTTGAAATTACATGATTTTCTTCTTTTTTAGAGAATATCAGAATAGTACACAATACCGTTTTTGTACTATCTGCTTTTCACACAATTGCTTTGTACGAATTTGTCTTATTCCAAAGGTGTCACCTTTGATACCTCGTACATCAAAATGAACGCACAAAATCAAATTCGAATTTTGTTCCAGGAAAGCTGAGGGCAGAGAGAATAAACGTGACAATCACGTGTTTCATTAAAAGATCAGATACTCGCTCAGAAATCAAAAGGACACTTGTAGCAATTGAGTATTCCACGTGTCTTAAGATTACATGACTGGATGCTCGTTAAGAGTGCATAAGGCAAGACGCTGGAGTGAACCGGATGCAGACACTAAAGAATATAGCCCACTGATGATTAGTGTCTACAAATTTAATTTCAAGTACACCCTTCTGAACATAGTCTCTTATGAAGTGATGCTTAATCTCAATGTGCTTTGCTCTCAACTATTGGGCCACGTCACACTTTTTTTTTCAAAATCAATCGTTGGATTGACAGTTACTATCATATAGATCATCTCTGTAAATTTTAACATCAATCTATGATCATTTGCTATGTCATCAAGATGCGTCAAGATTAACGTTATTTGTAATTACACCGTTGACGTTAATCTTGACGCATCATGATGACATAGCAAATGATCATAGATTAATGTTAAAATTTACAGATATGATCTATATGATAGTAACTTTCAATCCAATGATTGATTTTGAAAAAAAAAAGTGTGGCGTGGCCTAATAGTTTAGAGTGTGTTCAAAGGAGTAAGGGTGTGACCCTAGCATTCCTCTTTAGAAAAAAAATTGCTACTACCCCCGTTTCACTTTGTTTGAGGTTTAAGATTTCGGTACATGAATTAAGAAATATAACTAATGTTAAAAATTTAATAAAAACATTATTAATTTCTTAATATACCCTTTATCTCTTATATTAATTGCGAGAATTGAAAAAAAAAACAAGTTGATCAAAAAACACATTAATAATGATCAAGGGTATAATAGGAAAAAAATATTTAATGCTTCATTAATATTTTAAAATGACAATCAAAATGAGACAAAAATATTTTTCTAAAACGTCAAACAAAACGGGACGAAGGGAGTACTATTTATCTGTCATTTTTAAAGTTCAGTGTCACATTAATTATTTTTTTTATCAATTACACTCTTAACTATTTATTTTGGAGAGAGAAATATGTACAAGTTATTGTTTGGAACTTCACAATAAAAAACAAAAATGAAATGAAAATGAAAAATGAAAAAAATAATAAAAAGTATTGTACTTCACCATGAAACCCCATATTTCAACAAACCATTGTTCAGTGCCCATTTGTTGTTTGACTTAGTTGTTTTCTAAGGAGATGCACATTTGTTGTGGTCGCTTGGCGTTTTGGACGGTGACACACATGCATGTTTGACTGTATTAATTATATTTGGAAAGTTGTCCAATAGAATCGCATGCCATAAATGCCTATTCATTCAAGTGTTGCTCCTCCGTTTGCTATAAATAGGCCATTGACAAAATGGAACTACCATTCTCATTCAAAATTTTCGTTCTTTTTTTGCAAGTTATTACTTATATGCCGCCGTGGTGCTTGATATCCTCGTTAGCTGTTCAAAACGATCTAAGGTTCCTCGTAAGGGGATAACTTAGATCGTTTGGATAGTTAACGAAGTAGAAGCTTCACATTGGTTTCATCGGTCTCCCTTTGGATCGTTTCAAATAGCTAAACTCTCACTGGTCCAATTCAAGTTTGGCCTTTTATGAAGGTTGTAACACCCCGATTTTTGCAAGGGTATGTATGTTCGGCTCTAACTATAGATGATATGATTGTTATTGTTGTTGTTGTTGTTGTTGTTGTTATTATACTTGTTATTATTTATTCATAATTGATAACATGCTTGTTTATATTGTTACTGTATTTTATAAGTATTGCATATATATTTACATGTGTACATATTTAAGTGACAATGTATTTGTCTATATTTTAATATTATTATGTTATATTAAAAGGTGATTATACATGTATATTATATATATGTATGTACATTAATCATATTAATTGTTCTTATAATAATGTGTAATTAATTGTATTAATATGTATTTTCTCATAATTATATTTATACCTGATCATTTACATTAATGAATGACTGAGTTATATTGATATATGATTATTGGCACATTTGTATTATA
Source organism: Calophaca sinica (assembly GCA_037113605.1). NCBI lineage: Eukaryota > Viridiplantae > Streptophyta > Magnoliopsida > Fabales > Fabaceae > Calophaca > Calophaca sinica. The sequence continues at coordinate 120,648,964 of CM073731.1, forward strand.
TCATGTTCTGTGCGATTAGAGAATATTAATATTCAGTTGTGATTATATTTGTATCAATATCATATGAGAGTCCAGTAAGTGCAGCTGAGATGGTAAAAGACTGCTGGGACATTTGATGTGTCGGGGCGTGGGTTCGAACCCGCAGTACTCTTGTTTTTCACGCCCAATGTGTGTCAGTTTCGCCACTAGGCTTTAGAACCAAAAAAAAAGTCATATGGTATTTGTATCATATAAGATAAGATGAATGATGTTATTATGTAGTTATATAGTAATCTGTGATTATATGTGCTCACTCAAATATGATCGGGTGTAATAAATGTGTGATCATATATTTATTTATATGTGATCCATTATATGTGTCTGTATTAAATAAGAAATTTATATTCATTGTGACTGTATTTATATTAATATAAGATTTTACATTTTAATAGGTGATTTTGTGTGTGAACGATTTTGTATATTAACTTTTTTTGAAAGGAGATTTTGTATATATATATATATATATATATATATATATATATATATATATATATAAAAGAAGGTTGTCTAGGAGAAATATTGGAATTTTTTTTGGTCCATTTATGAGCTAATTGGTATTCTTACAATTTAATTAATTGTTTTAGAATAAAAAAAGGCTTATTTTTAATTAGTGTCTTTGTTTTTTGACTCATTTAATTAGTGTCTTCAATTGGTTTTTATTATCATAAAATATAAAAATGAAATTAAAGCATATCAAGTTTGTGTTATGAGAACCAAAGATTGCTTTGAATGTGGTTAAATGTATAACTACTTTTAAAGGAAGGTTATGTGGGTACATACTGGTAATTTGCTTTGTCCATTTCTAGGTTAATTTGTAACTTGAATTTAATTAGTAGTTTCAGAATAAAAAAATTAGATTTATTTTTAATTAGTATCTTCGGTTGCTTTTTATTTTCATAAACAATAAAAATGAAATGTTTGTGGTATTTTTGGCATTTCCTTGTCAAGTGAGTGACATTGGTAATTTATTTTTATCTTTTTTATTTGCTATGATGGGGTGAGTTAGTTGGCTGAGTTATTACCTTTTTATTTGCTATGATGAGGTGGGTTAGTGGGCTGAGTTATTGCTCTTTGTATTTTTTTTGTTAGCTAGTAGAAATGGTAAACAACAAATACACACACGTCTAAACGACAACACCCGGGTTCGAACCCCGGTCCCGGGCGTCCCCTTGTCGTTGAAATTGCCAAAGCAACCAGCAGTGGGAGACTTATTGGTCTTTATATATTAACACATGTATATAAAGATGCAATAATATGTAGAAATAAAGTGATTTAATATGTAGTTGTTATGAAATAGTCACTACTTAGTGAGTAGCTTCACTTTTCAGTTCCTTCACTTGCATGACCTTTTATTTTCTTGCAGAAAAATATAATTGATTTTAGTTTAACTACAGTTACCTAGCTGTATATAAGGCCAATATGACTATCTCAAACTCATTACAAAATCTCTACGTCACTGCATATATTTAAAATTGCTTCCAGGGTTGTTGTGACCATATTTCTTCTTACTCTCACAATAATGGCTTGTGCATCCAAAGACCGTGGAAGTTCAATGCGGCTGCAAAGCCAAAACTATAAGGTGAGTCTACAAACTGTAGGGACTCATTGTTTTAGTTGCAAGCATGCACTACTGAGGTTATAATGTTGTTCCTAAATGGTTTAGTCGTATTTGGATCCAAGTTGTTGCATAGCCATAAGAGTTGTGGCCTATTGTTGGCCTAACATGCTTGTTGCTTGTCTCCCCTATGAAGAGGGTGATAATCTATAGGATTGCTATGACGGGAAACAACATCATGCCCGCCCAACTTTTCCATCACCGACAACAATTCTTGCTCAAGTTGTAACCACGCTGCTTTTTAAATGAATAAAAAAGATAGATGTATGTATTATGTTCAACTATGGAAAAAAAAAGAATGAGATTTTATGCTTTATTGGCCAAATTTTGATATAAAATTTCTATAGCCTTTATGTATTCCCACCTCATTCTCATTGTATGAAAATAAAATAATAAAATTCAGTAATGAAAGCTTCTTTTTTTTTCTTCTGTCTCTATATTTTAGTTTTTCGCAGAATTATTATTATTATTATTATTTAGAAATCCTAATGTTATTGTTGTTGTTAAGGCATTTGTCTCGAATGAAAACCATTTCGATAACTCTGTTTATGCGTCTTAGTAGACAATCATTTTTAAATTTATTTACGCAATTAAATATATTACAAGGCATTGTTTTATCTATATTTTTAGCTTTTGTTACAGCAAAAATATTATTATTTTTTGTTTTTAAATTATATTATTATTGTCAAGTTTCAAAACATATTATTCGATCACATATGTATATTTAAAAATACAAATACTTTATTTACAATGGTATATCAAATTAATTAAAACAAATATTTATTCTATTAGAATTACATAAATAAATAAACTTTTAAATAACATTAAACAATAAATTTAGTAAATAATTATCTATTTAAAATTTAATTACTTTTAAAATTATAAAAAATAGGTTATAAGTGATAGGAATGAATTTCAAAATATTTATTCTTTTTGTTCATTTACAATTGACGTTTTATGATTATTTATTATTAACTTCAAATGAATATTAATTATTATTTCAAGAATATATTTTGTTACTTAATTGAAAATTAATTATAGAAATATAATATATTACACAGATAAAAATATTTCAAAATTTAATTTACCTAAAAATGTTCATTATATTTCTTGACTTATGTAATATTTTGAAACAACAAATGAGTTGTAGAAAATATTTAAAATTTTGAAAAAAAATATATAATGAATAATTCTTTAAATCTCAAAATTTTCAAAGGTGAATAAAATTGAAAATAGAAATATGTCTGATAAGATACAAAAGATATGGATAATTATAAATTCCCACGCTAATAGTGGACAAATTTATAAATACGTGAATAATATCAAAACATCTATTCTTGAATTGTGCATATAATATATTGACCTTGACCTTTACGTTGATGATATGTTACTAATATATCGAAAGCCTAATTTTTAATCTCGTAATAAATAGTTCATATATTTTTGACTTTTAAAAATATTCTTTATGTTAATTTTGTACTTTTATTACAAAATGGGACAAAAGAAATCGTTGTACATGCAAGCATTTATGTGTACATATATTGAACAAGCAAAACAATCTGAAAGTGGATACTAAAAATTGGTGGTGAAATATTGTTATGAAAGTGTGTTGCAATGTGTTGTAATGTTACAAATAACTTTCTGTAGTGATTTGTAAATCCTTATTTGTGATAATGATAATCACATCTACGACACATTTTCAAATGTGGTTTATAAAGAAGTGTCTAAAAAATGTAGATAGGTAACCCTAAAAAAATCGTTTTATTTGCTTTATTTCGCGACATATGTAATACTTATTGATTTCTTATGATTATTCCATAACTTTAAGAAGCATTTATTAACAACTCTCTTCCAATCTTCTATAACCTATATGGTAGAACTCAAAGAAATATTCCAGTCGATCAACATGAAAATATTGTTTCAATCTACTTCTATGTCGTATGCATTATAATACTTTATTCCAATCTACCGGAGGGCCTAAAGAATTTGGGTTCTTGATTTAATCTAAATGGGCTTTTGCTCAAAAAATTGGCATTAGTCTAGTTAAGTGAATTTGAAATTCAATTGCATGAATTTGACTTGTATTGGGATTATTGTATAAGAAGAGGAAACAAAGGGGATTCAAACTCTAACCAATCTTCCTTAACCAATATGGTAGAACTCAAAGAAAGATTCCAGCCGATCAACATGAAAATATTGTTTCAATCTACTTCTATGTCTTATGCATTATAATACTCTGTTCCAATCTACTACTTTCAAATTTCTCTTTCACAAAAGATATTCACTTTTAGGCAATGCTCTTACAAATCACCTACTATGTTTACCCTCAAGTAGAATGATTTTTATACACAAATTTTGCCAAATTAGTTATGGTACACGTCTAAAATTCAACTTCCTATATAGAAATCATCACTTTTGTCATAACTAAACTAACCAATAATTGTCAAAATATATATTAAAACTCTTTAAATTAGGTCAGTAATATCAACTACAAAATGATATTTTAAAAACAAAAATAAAAAAAAAGATACATAACAAACGTGCAACGCACTAGTCACGTTCAAGTTAATATATATATTTATGTTATATGAATACAAGAATATTTATGATTATTTATATTGTAATTATATTGCATGTGTTAATGTGTGATCTTATCTAAATGAATATAAGATTGATTATATTAGTATATAAGTGTGTCATCTCGTAACAACAACATACGATTTATTTCTCGAAATTTCATAATAGTTATATCAAGCACTGATTAACTTAATGAACCCACACAGTTTTTCTCCTTAGTGGAAGGCGCATGTTTTCTCTCAATCTAAGAGATCATTTTGATTTCATTGGAGTGCAGAGATGTTAGGCGTGACATAGTTAAACATCGATGGCTTGTATTTGGTTGAAAATGAAGAGAAGTGTGAGAGGCGGTAGACATGATGGCTCAAATTCAAATTGAAATTCGAAATCTGACTCAATAGCCGTTGATGGGATCACGACAAGTGTACTAGATTGTTGCAACTAATAATATCGATTAAGTGCCAAATATCGTCCTCAAGGATTGCATGTCAAATATCAACTCGGTAATTTGGTTACTATTTGGATGGAAAACAAGATATTTTAGGGTTTTGAATTGATTGAAATAATGCAAATACAATATTTTTTGTTTTTCTTATAGAAAAAAATTAACAAACATTTGGTGTGTGCAAAAAAAAAAAAGAATAGAAATGGTTAGAGTTTGAATCCCCTTTGTTTCCTCTTCTTATACAATAATCCCAATACAAGTCAAATTCATGCGGTTGAAGTTCAAATTCATTTAATTAGACTAATGCCAATTTCTTGAACAAAAGCCCCTTTAGATTAAATCAAGAACCCAAATTTTTTAGGCCCTCCAATTATGCATTAAGTTTAAAAATTTATATGAACACCCAAGCATGAAGTCCTATCCCTAGGATCATCATAAATATGGCAATCAACTTCATATTCCAACTCAATAACCAATTTTCCAATTGCTACTACCCCGTCTCATTTTGTTTGATGTTTAAGTTTTTGATACATGAATTAAGAAATACAATTAATATTTTAAATTCAATAAAAAATTATTATGTAATTTTTTAATATACCCTTTATCTCTCATATTAATGGCAAAATAGAAAAAAATACGTTGATAAAAAAACACATTAATAATGGTCTTGGGTATAATAGGAAAAAAATGTTTAATGCTTCATTAATATTGTAAATTGACAATCAAAATGAGACAAAAATATTTTGCTAAAACGTAAAACAAAACGGGGCGGAGGGAGTATTATTTATCTATCATTTTCAAAGTTCAAGGTCACATTAACCACTATTTTATCAATTATACTCTTAACTATTTATTTTAGAGAGAAAAATATGTGTAATTAAGTAATGAAAAGTAAAAGATATCACAGGAAAAAGATTAATAATTTTATCAAAAACATCAAAATTTAATGATTTCCTTGGTTATTGTAAAACAACCTTAAACACAATATCAAACGCAAATCTGAATCAATATTATAATAGGCATTCTGCACAATGATATTAGACACACAATTATTCTCAATTTAAGATGGGCATTTTGTATAATGTTAGACACATAACTCTATCAGGCATTTTGTGTTTAAAATAGTACAAAGTGAATCTAGTGACAAACACTTCTTTGCTAGAACGTCAACAGCCCGATTTGCTTCCCTGATAATATGTCTCCACCTGATATCAGCTTTGCCCACGATCATACTAGTGATTCCCAAAATGAGCTGGAACAAAGGATATCCTAAACTGAAAACATTTGAAGAGTTTGACTCAACAAGCAACTTACGAAATCCTTTCCCACACGCAATACTAGCCATGATAGAAAGGAATTTGTAGAACTTGAAGTAAATATTAACATTAACATATAGGTACATTTATAATGTTAAGTACCGAAAATATTCAAACCGGACAACAAATTCACCTTTTGTTATCCAATTCTTCAAAATTTCATTATTCTCATTCTCGTGGGAATTATTTGACGGAATCATTTACTCTTGGAGGAAGTATGTTCCATCCCCTATAAATTAATTAAGTGAAATCAGAAGATAAATGTAATGGAAATTTTTTCAAACTCAAAACAAAGACAACGACAATCCAACCCAGTAATTGCTTAGATTCAATACGGGAAAATGGGGTTTTTGTTTTGAGAAATGAACTCCAGGACACATTGCAGATAATTCAAGCATAATAAAAAAAAATTCAATCCATAATCCCTTTACCCTCTCCTTTCTTTGTATCATTCCTTCCTGGACTCACCCACTTTTTTTTTCCAGCCTTTTCAATACCCAGTTCCCAGAGTGATTTTTCTCTTTTTCTTTATTATCTCCATATGCGGCTAAATGACCTCACTCAAAAAGACACTCCAACGCCAAAAATGTGGTTTCTGTTCTGATGAAGAGGATGGAAGTAGATGAGGAACTTGGAAAGATGAACACAATGGTGCAAAAAAAAAAAAGTAAAAAGACCGGGAAAAAAAAGAGACTCTAGGTTTAGCAAGGGTCTCTATGAAAAAAAAATCGCACTAAAGCTCTAAAAACGCTACTAATAGTAAGAATTTTTTTTTTCTTTTTTAGTTTCTTTGTGAACAAATAATTAAGCTCCTCAATAATTTAAGAGCTATTTCTAAGAATTATTTGCCCAGCTTCTACTTGTGAGGAAAAAAGAAATTTATAAAAAGACGAACTAAACACACCCTTGCTTCTTTCATGGGGTCATAACCATTCATAGGAGGAGGAATCATGTCAACTCACTCCAAGATGCCCATGGAACATGGCTCTCACCACCAACTACTACAAAGATCTCTCTAAAACTACCAGTTTTTTTTTTGCAGGGTTCTTTTCCAAAATTGGAGGTTGATATTCTCCAAAGTTTAGATTTGGAGGTGACTGAAGAGGAAGCTCTCAGAATTATTAAGAGAATTCCTTTAAAGCACCGGGCCCTGATGGTTTCCAAGCTATTTTCTTCCATAGTCAGTGGGCAACTGTTAAAAAATCCTTTTGCAAGTTGATCAAAGGAGTGTTTTTGGAGCCTTGGAGGATTAAAGAGTTAAATGATATATTTATTACCCTCATTCCAAAGATGAAGGAAGTGACAAACATGAAGCACTTTTGGCCGATAGGTTTTGTAATATTTATTACAAGACTGTCACAAAGCTTATAGCCCACCGCATTAGAGTTTTTTTGGGAAGGTTAGTGGGTCCTACCCAATGCTCTTTGGTTCCAAAACGTCATAGCCATGATAATATTATTGTTGCCCAAGAAATCTTCCACCCGATGAGGAAGAAAACAACAAGGAAAGGTAGGACGGCTATCAAGATAGATTTGGAAAAGGCCTATGATAGATTGTGGTGGGAATTTTTTTGAGAGACCCTTGAAGATATTGGTTTCCCTGATATAATTATCCGTCTTATTTGGTATTGCATTACTACCCCAAAAATGCAACTCATATGGAATGGTGAAGCCCTGGAAGAGTTCCATCCATTTAGAGGAATAAGACAAGGGGATCTTATTTATCCCTACCTCTTTTTTTTAATATATTGAAAGACTTTTCCATCTCATTGAGGTAGCAGTGGGTGGTGATTTGTGGAGGCCAATCCAGATAGCTTGAAGATGTCCAAAGATCTCTCACCTGGCTTTTGCTGATGATCTTATTCTCTTTGTTGAGGCTGAAATGGATCAAGCACTACAACAAGTTTTGGCAATAAACAGCGCTTATTTTTAGCCTAAAACAGCGCTTAAAAGCGCTGAAAATTAAGCCGCCGCTGATTGTATTTCAAAAAAACAGCGTTTATGAAGCGCTGCTGAAAATGGACAATAAACAGCGCTTCAATTAGGAAGCGCTGTTTATTGTCTGACAATAAACAGCGCTTCAATAATGAAGCGCTGTTTATTGTATAGACAATAAACAGCGCTTCCATACTGAAGCGCTGTTTATTTTGAATAATTAGCAGCGCTTCCTTTTAGAAGCGCTGTCTTTTTATACAATAAGCAGCGCTTCATTATTGAAGCGCTGTTTATTCTCCTTTTTTTTTATTAAATTTAGTTCTCTCACATTTACATTATATCTGTTGCATAATATGATAACACAAAATGCAATCAAAATTGTCATCAACATTCCCCAACATCAAAATTTAACATTATAATGTAATTTTTTCATAGATTCCTACATATCCTTACATTAACATAAATAAAGTACAATATATTTCATAGTCAAATTTACAATTATCTGAGAATAGATCACTAAAATATTGCACATGTCATGCTACAAATCCTACCTAAATAGTAATATCTTTTTCTTACATCACTTTGCAACTAAACATGCATACAAAGTAAAAATTCTAACAAAATTTTGGCAGAGTTTTCCTTAAAATATGGACATTCCAAAATATAAAAATACCAGTAACAACATAACATATCATACCAGCCACCAACATAAAATATATAAAATATTAGCCAACATAAAAAGGAATTTTATTCCTAATTTCATGTGAACCTTTCCACTTCAAGTATGCTAAACTAAAAAAAACCAAATTTAACAAAAGCTCACGTAAACATTAATATTAATCTTCTTCTATCTCGCTTATAAATGATAAAATTTGTAGTAAAATATCGACACCACTCTTTTTGAGTTCGGTATGATCAGTGTATGTGTCGAATTGACAATCGAGGATAATCGCGAAATAAAAATTAAATGAAGTTAGAATTGAACATAAGCATTCAAATGGTATGCGTAAAAGAAAAAATTATATAAACTTTGAAATTGTTACAAACATACCTCTGTTGGAATTTCTGTTTGATTATGAACGACAATATCCTTGAGAAACTTTAAAACATATCGCCACAATCATCGAGTTAGGTTGGCGAGGACACTATAAAACCAAAAATATGAAATTAATTGTTTTTATTTTTGGTAATTTGAATAATTGCATAAAAAATTTGATATAAATACCTTTATCGGTATCCATTTAGGTGGAGTAAATTTAGAAAATCGAGACTTGTTTCTTCGATAAAGTAGGATTGCCCTAAGTGCAAAATCAAACAAAATCATTCAATATGGACACATAGACTATATATATCAAATTTCTAACAAAATTTTGGCAGAGTCTCCCCTAAAATATGGACATTCCAAAATTTATAAAACACCTGTAACTTAAACAAATACCAGCCAGCCAGCACAAGATGTCACGTAGGCCAAACATAAACAAATAAACACTTCAATATTACAAGTAACTTAAACGTTTAAGAAATTGCATACATATATATATATACATATCTATGATTTATACACACTTACTGATTGTACTTCTCTTTCATTGTTTTGCGCATGTTGATATGTACACGCAATGGATCAAGATAGTACACAACGTTTTGATTCAAGTTAATCGCTAACAATAACCAATGATCCCTACAAAAATGTTGGACAAAAAAATATAAGAAAGTAAACACATTTCAATAAATTTAGTAATATTGATTAAATTAAATGACTTACACTACGTTGCAAGGTGACAAAAACAAAGTCTCAAAGTCAGGATTTGCTAATGTCAAGCGGTGAATGACATACTCAGACATGTCGACATTCCATGATCCCATATGTGTCCGTTGTGGGTACAAAAATACAAACCTTTGAGTTTGTTCTTGTGGGATCAATATCTCTTGATACAAGTACCTTAAATTAAAACATGCATACAAATTAATGCATTAACAATAACATAAATATTTAGTGTAAAAAATAAAAATCATTGGATACTTTAAAATTTAATGCAGTACCTGAGATATACACTAATAACAGTTTCACTTAACCATAGGTTGTCATTAAGAATTTCTTGAAGTGCACCATCAACACCAGCTCTTAGGTCGTGCTCATAACCCAAAATTGATTCATCCATTGGTACTTTAATGGTATCTGCTGCCTCCATCTTTGTTGCCACATGGACTCTAAGATAAATTGTAAAATCTGTAGCAGGAGCTGTAGGAGGCTGAGATACCATGACCTTCTTCACTGGAGATGTGAATGACCCATTTGTTGGCTGCTTGCCAACACTCTTGCTAGCTATAGGCAGCTTGCCCTTGCCTTTGTCCTTGGCTTTGGATGTTGGAGATACCTACATATTTTGCATTCCAACATATTGACTAGTTAGTGAGTGATCACCTAATTTAATAAATATATGCAGTATATGATAGTGAAGCATATACTTTAACATATACGTACCATATCACTTGTAACTACGAGGTGGTTTGGCCATGCCACATAGGTTCCTATTGCTGTTCCACTTTGTCATCACATCTGCCGCCTCCAATGGTACAGGCAATAGTGCATCTCCTCAAGTGCAACGTCAACTCTAACCTTTACATGATTAGGAGGTAAGGGAAGGTTGTGTAGTGACACACCTGGTTCATTATACAACATTCCCTTACCAACCATTCGCTATGCGTTGGACTTGTCAAATATAGACTGCACTCATAAATGCCCTAAACCAATGATAAGCGAAATATTAATATGTTAAATCTTTGAATACTTAGGTGAGAAAGTATAAAAGAAATGTAACGATTATTACCTCGGGACTCACAATAGTACAACTATCTCTAACACTCTTTGTGTTAGGGATAGGTGACTGATGCTCGTTCCTCTCCACTTCATCTTTATCCTTCTTGCTATCTTCCAATTACGAACTTTTTGGTATAGTGAGTTACCATTCTCCTCAATTCTTCTCGTTTCACTAGCATCGGCATGGCGTCTTACGCGCTCAGTGATCCAAAGATAGCATGCAGGAGACGCCAAATCTCACGCCTCTTTGACCAGGATACTCCTTGATGGGTATGGGTTGGGAAAGGAAGTCTTAACCAGACAAATCGACATAGACATTGACAGTTCATTCTGCGAGACACAAATATTATTAAATATTATTAAATAATATCATTAATTTAAACGTTAATTAATGTTATCATACTTACAATTTTATCAGCCACTTCTCTAGTGGGTAGATGTTCAATGTCACCCTTCTTGTTTCGCCGGGCTTCTATCCACAAACAAGATCGATCAATGGATTGAGAAGTTGCATCTTCTCGACTCCAACAAATTTGTACATGTGAAAAAACAAATTGAGAAAAAGTAAGAAAGAAATTGTACATACCAAGAGATGCGTTAAAACAAGTTATAATTAAAGATATTGTACATACCATTTCTTCCTCAATGCGGGGATACCCTTTAACCCCTCCTCTGTAAGGGTATGGAGGATTTGACGCTCTTTGCCGATTTTCATTGCTTATTCTCTACATAAAAACATAAGAATATATTAATGCATGGTTTAATGTCATATATAAAAGTTATAAATATTATTGTACATACTATATATTCTTCATCTTACGTATGCGTCTTCTTACAAAAGCGCTCAATCATCCTGTTCTATGAACGATGCATATTTCTTTGGAGGCCGATGTCCGATGTTCCGTGTTGGTCTCTCAACCACTTGTTCGCTAACGTGATTCGGAAATTGGTGTGATCTTCCAGCTAACCTAAGTGTAATATCCTTTCGGGTCTCATCAACATCAAAATGCTTCTGCAAGAACATTATAAACAAAATGGTAGACTATAAGTATGTTTAGATAAATTAAAAAACAATACAACTAACCAATGTTAATTAATCCCATTTTTATATACCTGTATCTCAGTCCATATCTCATCTTTTAGCTCCTTCAAATATGGATCCTTATCCTTCCAATTATCGCGGCTAATTGGGACTGTCTTCCGCACTGTGGCCCCAAGGAATTGAATAAAGTCATTAACATTTTCACCAATTGGTTGACCCTTAGCATTCCATATAACCTATAAAAAAAATAGTATTAGTGTACAAATTTAGATACTCAACTAAAAAAAATAGTATTAGTGTACAAATTTAATCGACAAGTATCTTACCACACGTTTTGCAACTCCTTTACTCCTCTCACGGATGAGTTTCTTCTTAAAAGTCGGTCCACGGGACGCCGTCCCCTTTTGGGGGGCCTCGGGAGCACTATCATCACCTTCAGATGCCATTTACCTGAAAAAAATTATACACATAAGTTATTAATAAAAATTAATAAAGAAATCAATGTATACACATTTAATTGATCAATAAATTAATAAAAATTAAATAGCATTCACTACATACATGTACATTTAAGCAACTCTTTTCCTTTTTCTCGTTTTATTCAGATTTGCGCATCCCTTATGAAATAATGGATTGATCCAAAGCCCTTCATTATGATCATTTCTAATATACACATCATCCTCTATAGGTGTACTTGCCCCAAACAATGATTGTGATGTCAGAAGAAAGTGGTCATCCTCAATGTCGACATATTCATGTGCTTCATCATCAATCTCATTAACAATTTTTTGTTATTTAATAGAACAATGGACCAATTCATATCAATTGGATCGGTGACATAGAACACTTGTTGAGCTTGCGATGCTAAAATAAAGGGCTCATCCTTATATCCCAACTTATTAAAATTCACCCGCATGAACTGACTCATCCATTTGTACACCGTTGTTATTATCAACCCACTTGCATTGGAACACAGGCACTCGAAACATCTTGTAATCCAACTCCCATATCGTTCAATGACCGAAGTATGACATATTCGCATATATGGGATTTCTATCTTTAGCACTTGATATATGCATAGCTTCACTACAAGAGTCAACTCCACTATTTTGTATTCTCCTCAGATCATCATGTTCTTTTGTATAAAAAGTGTACCCATTAATCGGATAAGGTGTAAGAACTAACATGTATATCCTGGACCTTTAGCTAACCATCTCAATCTTTACGAAACCGAGCTAGGATTTGCGATGAAACTCTGCAGAAATGTATTCTTTCAACCATTTTATAAAACACCGATTGTGTTACATTTGTTAACCAATTTTGACTCTTATTTGGGTATAAGCTCTTGAGTATGTCCTTGTGTTTTACAACATATGACTCAACTTCATCGGTGTTGCGTAAAACATATAAGTGTGCTTGTTCCCATTCTTTCCTTGATATAGTCAATATTTCAAGTCCAAGAATCCTCCCTGCACTTCTTCCTGTGTGGACGACAGCGCGACCCTATAGAATGTTCAATATCGGATACATACTGCATGTAATTCAACAAATTTTCTTCGACTATATACCGTTCAACAATACAACCCTCTGGTCGTGATCGGTTTTTCACATACCCTTTTAATATCTTCATGTAACGCTCAAACGGGTACATCCATCTCATATAATTGGCCCACACAATTGTGTCTCCCTAACGGATGAACTTTCGGATGAATCATTATGTCAAAGAATAAAGGCGGAAATACATCTCAAGCTCACACAAAGTCGAATAATTTCTTTTGCAAGGTGGCAACTTTCCAGGGTCAATCACTTTACTACAAATTGCCTTAAAGAAGAAATAAAGTTTACTTAAGGTATTAGCACTTTGTCGTGCAAAATAGATCGTATAGCTATGGGTAGCAAATTCTCCATGAGAACATGACAATCATGAGACTTTAGACCCTTTAACTTGAGATCTTTCATCGATCTGAGGTTCTTAATGTTTGAAGAGTACCCTCTGGAACCTTAACTCCATCAAGAAACTTACAAAAATCTCTTTTCTCTTTTTAGATAGAGTATGAGCGGGAGGTAGATATGTCTGACGTTTCCCTTTCTTTCTTGGTCCCAACTCTCGTCTCAATCCCATACTAACCAAGTCCACCTTGCATTGATGCCATCTTTAGTCTTCCGGGCACATTAAGTAAGGTACCACCGAGACTATCAAAAATATTTTTTTCAACATGCATCACATCAACGAAATGTCTTACGTATAATGATTTCCAATATGGCAACTCAAAGAAAATCGACCTTTTCTTCCACCCTCGTGTGGCAAGGTCTCTGCAAAGGTTTACCGAATTTAATATTCAAATCTTTTACTTTTTCTAACAGTGTACCGTCAGAGGCAAAGGAGCTCTCCGTTCTTACAGATTCCCATTGAATGCCTTTCTCCATGACCGATAATGATGATTTGGATGCAAAAATCTGCGATGCCCAAGAAAGACATTCTTCCTACCATGTTCCAACCGAATCCAATCTGTACTATCTTCACATATAGGGCATGCACACCGACCTTTGGTACTATATCCCGACATGATTACCATATCTTTGGAAAATCATTAATTGTGCCGAAAATCATAGCCCTCAAGGTGAAACTTTCTTCTATACCTATCATACACCACCACACCTGTCTCCCACATTTGCTTCAAATCTTCAATTAAAGGAGCCAAATATACATCGATATCATTTCCTGGTTGTTTCGCCCGTAAATTAACAAAGACAACATCATATATTTTCGCTTCATGCATAGCCATGGAGGTAGGTTATAAATCACCAAAATCACAGGCCATGTCTTGTGAGAGCTACTTTGAACACCATGTGGGTTAAATCCATCGATGAGACAATGCAAGTCGTAAGTTTCTTGATTCATTCCCAAAATCGGGATAATCAATATCAATTTTTTTCCATTGAGGAGAATCTGCGGTGCCGTAGCTTGCCATCTTGAATCCTTTCATCCTCATGCCATGTCGGGTTTTTTGCATCTTCAACTGGTACATACGCTGAATCTGGGAATTATGGGAAAATACCACAATACCTTCTCTGGAGCCGAATTTTCCTTCTTATACCGTGAGGCTTCACATTTTGGACACGACTTTAACGATGCATATTCATTCTGAAATAAAATGCAGATCGTTAAGACAAGCATGTATCTTCTCATAGCTCATGCCAATAGAGCGTAACATTTGTTTAGCCTCATATGTCCTACTAGGAAGCACATTATCATTAGGCAACATATCTTTCAACGTGTGAGTAAGTCCGTAAAACTCTTATCACCCATCCATTGCCCGACTTCAAGTTAAACAACTTTAACATTGCCGACAATCTTGTGAATTTAGTACAACCCTCATATAACGGCTTCTCCGCATCACTCATCAACTTCTCAAACATTTGAGGACAATCACGAAGATCTTCTTCAACCGCATTTGCCATATCTTCAAAACGGTCACCATCATATGTATTTGTAGCGGTGTCCTCTGACGCATATCTCCCACTATTCCCCATATTAGAAGATTCACCTCTTGTCTCACCGTGCTTTCTCCAACAGGTATAAGTTTGATCAGTCCCATTGCTCACTAAATGCCATTCCAATTCCCGAACACTAATTTTGTTTGTATAACAACAACTTAAACAAGGACATATGATTCTACTATGGTCTGTTGTATGCCCAACTACAAACCCAATAAAATCTTTCACTCCATCCTTATATTCCTTCGACAAACGATTGGCAGACATCCACTTTCGATCCATATTTTACCTATGGATTGAGAGGTAAAACAACAGAAAAACCCCATTTAAATAAAGCAAGACTAAAACTATCACTGCTCTTAAAATCAACACACAGACTAGATCAAAATTCTAACAAAATTTTGGCAGAGTCTCCCCTAAAATATGGACATTCCAAAATATATACAATACCTGTAACATTCCAAAATTCATTGTTCAAAACAAAAAAAACCAAAATCAGGTTCCACAACAAAATTCATTGGTCATTTTTCCATTGATTCCCATCTGATATGCATATATATTTACTAACTGTACATTTTAACAAACTGATTCCAAGGATCTTTAACACTTCTAATTTATTTCTGGACAACAGTGAACAAAATCAAACAAAATCAAACCCTTCTGATTCCAAACTGGTCAACAGTGAACAAAATCAAACAAAATCGAAGAGAGACCAAAAACTAACGAACCACCAACAACAGAAACCAATGTGGAATCGAGATACAAAATGGAGACAGTGGCCATACCTGGAAATGGACGCAAACAGGAGTTTGGAGATGCAGGCGAGGGGGAGGACGGAGGCCGAGCACCGCCAGCAGCTTTTGGAGGATGACGGACGAGCTCGGATGGAGGACGACGGACGAGCTCGGATGGAGGACGACGGACGAGTTTTGGACGAGCTCGGATTTCAGGTTTTGGAGGACGACGGACGAGCTCGGTTTCCGGCTTTTGGACGACCTCAGATTTCAGCTTTTGGAGGACGACGGACGAGCTCGGTTTCCGGCTTTTGCACGAGCTCGGTTTCCGGCTTTTGGACGAGCTCACGATCTCCGGCTTTTGAAGCACACGATCTCGTTGAGGGGGACGACGACGGTAGAGATGGAGGCGGCAGCGGAGTTTGAAGAGAGAGTTGACAGACAGAGAGAGAAACAAAGGCTTCGCATGCGAAATGAGAGAGAGGGAAATACATATATTTAATAAATCGACCAAAAACAGCGCTTAATAAGAAAGCGCTTATTATTATTCGCAAAAAACAGCTTAAGTCTAAAAGCGCTGCTTATTGTAACACCAAAAGCGCTTCCTACTATGAAGCGCTGTTTATTGTTCCTATGATCAAAAACAACGCTTCATGTTTGAAGCGCTGATTAATGTGCCAGTTCGTTTTTTATTATTTAAAGATAAAATAGCGCTTAAAGGACTAAGCGCTGTTTATTATATGAACTAAACAGTAGCGCTTAATTAGTAAGCGCTGTTTATTGTTTACGTATGACATAAAGTAGCGTTTTTTATTTTAAGCGCTGCTTAAAGGAGCGCCATCTTTTTTAGAATTTGTTGTAGTGAAGCAAGGGTCATTCAACAGGTTCTTCATGTTTTCTGCTCCAGTTCTAGCCAGAAGGTAAGTCAAGAAAAAACTAGAGTCTTCTTTTATAAAAATGTTGTTCTGGGGATGAAAGAAGATATTTGTGATGTGTTGGGGTATCAAATGATGGATGACCTTGACAAATATTTAGGTGTTCCTATTTTCCATATAAGAGTTAATAAGAGCACCTTTAAGTTTTTCATTGATAAAGTCAACCAACGTTTGAGTTCATGGAAGGCTAAAACTCTTTTATTTGTAGGAAGAGTAACGTTAGCTAAATCGGTCATTTAAGCTATGCCCACCCATATGATGCAATCTAGTGTTATTCCAAAAGGAGTATGTGTTGATATTGTTAAGTCTTTTCTCTCTTTCATTTAGGGGGATGATGGAATCATAGAAGAACCCACCATCTTAATTGGGGAAAAGTATGTCAACCAAACACAGGAAGGTGAATTGGGCTTAAGATCATCTAGAGAAGTAAATTCTACTTTTATGACGAAGGCATCTTGGAATATTTGTACTTTTCCAAATTCCCTTTGGTTGTCTACCATTAGGGGAAAGTATTGTTGCGGTTTGGAGGGATTTCTAAAGATAGACATGAGAAAAAAAAGGGTCAAATTTTTGGAATGGCATATGTCAACATTGAGATGATGGGATCTATTTAGGAGTCATTTGAGATGGAAATTGGGAAATGGGGAGTCCATTAAATTTTGGACTGATAACTAGATTCCCAATTGTGGGCCTTTGCAAGACTACACCGCCAACCCTCCTCCCAATATCTGGATGAACCGGCCTGTAAGTGCCTTTGTTGATGCGAATGGAACTTGGAATTGTAATTTGTTTGATTAATTGATGCCTAACATTTGGGTCACAAGTATTCAGAGTTTGGCCCCCTTTTTGTGTCCAATAGCCTGAGGATAAGTATGTGTGGCAGCCTAGCTGATAAGTATGTGTGGCAGCCCAGCTCAGATGGTCTTTTTTCTCTTCGGCCCGCCTACAAAGCTATCACTAAATCCCAACCCAATCCCCATAAAGGCCTTTTCTCTTGTCTGTGGCGATGGTTTGGGCCACAAAAGGGTTAGACTATTTCTCTGGAAAGCGGCTCATGAGGTGTTAATGACAAATGTTGAGAGAGTGCGACATCACATGGCAAATTCCGACACTTGTGCTGTCTGTGGATTTCAAGATGAATCCTTTTTTCATGCCATCAGGGATTATAAACGTGTTTTTATTGGTGTAGAGCTGTTTTAAGATTTCGGGCCAAATGAACTTTTTCTCTGAAACAAATTGGAAGTGTTGGTTACTCACAAATCTTAGAACTGGATGATAATGGTCCTTGGCATACGGTCTTTGGAACGGCTCTGGATATTTTTTTAGCGGGCTAGGAACGACGCAATTTTTTCTCAAAAGATGTTCTCCACCTATTCTATGTATTGGAATATAAAAAAAATCAAGTGGAAGCCATTGTGTTGGCTAAGGTTAGGAGCATTACTCTTAGACTGCTGAGGGTTGGTGTCTACTCTGAGCCTTTATCTGTGTGGCACCCTACCCCTTCGGGGTTCTACGCTTTTAATTGCGACGGGTCCATCTTGAAAGCTGGTGATTATGCTGGGTGTGGCAAAATTTTGCGAGATAGTAGTGGTTGTTTTGTCATGGCCTTCTCTCACGAATTGGATCCTTGCTCTGCGCTTGAAGCAGAGTTGTGGGCGGCGATTTACCATGGTTTGAGCATAACTTGGGGGAAACGTTTTTAGTACCTTGTTTGTTGAGTCAGATTCTATAGTTGTTATCAATCTGCTTGAAGACGATTGCGATCAAGATCATCCTTTATTCCAACTCGTTTTGGGAATTTCTAACATTATCATGGGCGATGCTGATATCAGATGGAGACATATTATTAGGGATGCTAATTAGGCTACTGATACTATTGCAAAGGAGTGTTTGCCTCTTAATTCAATTTGTATCATTGATGACTCCATTTCCGCCTTCCTCTTTTCTCTATTGTAGGCGAAGGGAGGTGGTTCTACTGGCCCTATTCGGCTTTAGTTTTGTGTTTTTGGAGCTTTGCTCCCTTTTTCCCACAAAAAAAAAGAAGCTGATTAGGTCCTCTTTATATGTTTTCTTAACAACTTATCATGTTATAGTAGGAAGAAAAATATCAGCATGTATAATCAAATTAATTAATTTATCTTTTTTATAAGGCAAAGAATTTTATTAAGAGAGAAAATTACAACATAAAGCAGCACAAGGAATGCTGAAAGGGATGCACCACGGGAAAGCTCGGTGCTCAACTAAATAAGAGGTAGGACAACTCTGCCTTTCTCAAGTGCCGAGAAATAATTTATTTATCTAATTACCACCATCTCCGTCTCTTTTTAAGTGTTCATGTTATAGAAAAAATTGGTACTACCCCTGTCTCATTTTGTTTGAGGTTTAAGGTTTCAGTACATGAATTAAGAAATACAATTAATATTACAAATTTAATAAAAAAAACATTATGTAATTTTATAATATACCCTTTATCTCTTATATAAACCGCTAGAATTGAAAAAAAAAACAAGTTGATCAAAAAGCACATTAATAATGATCAAGGGTATAATAGAAAAAAAGTATTTAATGCTTCATTAATATTGTAAAATGAAAATCAAAATGAGACAAAAATATTTTTCTAAAACGTCAAACAAAACGGGACGGAGGGAGTACTATTTATCTGTTATTTCCAAAGTTCAATGTCACATTACCTACTTTTTTTGTCAATTATACTTTTAATTATTTATTTTAGAGAAAGAAATATGTACAAGTTATTGTTCGGCACTTCACAATAAAAAATAAAAAATGAAATGAAAATGAAAAAAATAATAAAAAGAAAGGGGTTGCACTTCACAATGAAACCCCAGATTTCGGCACACCATTGTTCGGTGCCCATTTGTTGTTTGACTTAGTTGTTTTCTATGAGATACCCATTTGTTGTGGTCATTTGGCGTTTTGGACGGTGAGACACGTGCAGATTTGACTGTATTAATTATATTTGGATAGTTGTCCAATAGAATCGTGCGCCATAAATGCTTATTCAATCACGCGTTGCTCCTCCGTTTGCTATAAAGAAGCCGTTAATGAAATGGAACTGCCATTCTCATTCAACCCTTTCGTTCTTTTTTTCTCAAGTTATTACTTCTATGTCGTCGTGGTGCTTGGTTTCCTCGTTAGCTGTTCAAAACGATCTAAGGTTCCTCGTTAGGGGACAACTTAGATCGTTTGGACAGTTAACGAAGTAGAAGCTTCACATTGGTTTCATCGGTCTCCCTTTGGATCATTTTAAACAACTAAACTCTCACCGGTCCAATTCAAGTTTGGCCTTCTATGAAGGTTGTAATTCCCCGATTTTCACAAGGGTATGTATGTGGCGCTGTAACTGTAGATGATATGACTGTTATCATCGTCATCATATATACTTGTTGTTATTATTAATTCATAATTGCTAACATGCTTATTTACATTGTTATTGTATTTTATAAGTATCTGTGTCACACACACATACATATGTACATATTTAAGTGGCAATGTACTTGTCTATATTTTAGTATTATTATGTTATATTAAAAGGTGATTATACATAAATATCATATATGCATGTAAATTATTTTCATTAACTGTTCTTATAATAATGTGTAATTAATTGTATTAACATGTATTTTCTTATAATTATACTTATATTATGTTAATGCCTGATCATCTACATTAATGAATGACTGAGTTATATTGATATATAATTATTGGCATTTGTAATTATATCATGTTATGTGTGATAAGAGAATATTAATATTCAATTGTGATTGTATTTGTATCAATATTATATGGTATTTGTATCATATAAGATCAATCATGTTATTATATAGTTATATAGTAATCTTTGATTATATGTGCTCATTCAAATATTATAAGATCAATCATATTATTATATAGTTATATAGTAATCTTTGATTATATGTGCTCATTCAAATATGACCGTGTGTAATAAATGTGTGATTGTCTATTTATTTATATGTGATCCATTATATGTGTCTATATTAAATAAGAAATTTATATTCATTGTGAATGTATTTATATTAATATAAGATATTACATTTTAATAGGTGATTTTGTGTGTGAATGATTATATATATTAACTTTTTTTGACAGGAGATTTTGTATATTAATATATTTATGTTATATGAATACGAGAATATTTACGATTATTTATATTGTAATTATATTGCATGCGTTAATGTGTGATCTCATCTAAATGAATATAGGATTGATTATACTAGTATATAAGTGTGTGATCTCATGACAACAACATACAATTTTTTCTCGAAATTTCATAATAGTTGTATGAAGCACTGATTAACTTAATGAACCCAGCACAGTTTTTCTCCCTAGGGGAAGGCCCGTGTTTTCTCTCAATATGAGAAGATCACTTTGATTTCATTGGAGTGCAGAGATGTTAGGCGTGGCAGAGTTAAACATCGATGACTTGTCTTTCGTTGAGAAAGAAGATAAGTAATTGTGGGGGGCGATAGACATGATGAGAGGTAGACATGATGGCTCAAGTTCGAATTCAAATTCAAAATCTGATCCAATCCCCGCTGGCGGGATCACGACAAGTTTTACAGATCGTTTCAAAGAATAAAATCGGTTAATTACCAGATAGCGTCATCAAGGGAAAATGGGTTTTTTTTTATAGAAATGAACTCCAGGACACATTGTAGATAATTCAAGCATAATCCAAAAGAATTCATTCCATAACCCCCTTACATTCTCCTCTCTTTGTATCATTCCCTCCTGGACTCACCTTATTGCTCACCCTATCTTATTGTTTCTTTTTTGTTTCATCTTTTTCTATACCCACTTCCCAAAGGCATTCCAACGCTGAAAATGTGGTTCTTGTTCTGATGAAGAGGATGGAAGTAGACGGGGAACTTGGAAAGTTGAACAGAAAGATGCAAAAAAAAAGTATGAAGAGAGGGAAAAAAGAGACTCTAGGTTCAACCAGGGTCTCTATGTAAAAAGCCGCATCTAAGCTCTAAAAAAGCTACTAATAGTATGAAAGTTATTTTTTTAGTTTCTTTGTGAACAAATAAGCTCCTCAATAATTTAAGAGCTTTCTTTATAAGAATTATTTTCCCAGTTTCTCCTGAAGAGGAAAAGAGAAATTTATAAAAAACTGAACTAAACACAAAATTGATTTGATTTTTGATAAGCCAAAACAATATATTGATAAAACTATAACAAGATGTGCAAAACAGAATGCTCCAAACCACGAGAGCATTACTCAAAATACCCATAGCAACCAGAGAAAAATAAACCAACAAGATTTTCACATCCCAAAATTTAAAGCAACACACGTTCCAAAACAGCAGCCAAAAGAATTCAGCAGGCGATACTTGAATGTTGAAATTGAAGACTAAACAGCAGGCTAATGAATCAGGACTAAACATACACTTACTAGTTGTCCACATGAGGTAGACATTTTGGTTCATTGCTAACAAAATCCAATGTTATGAGATGCTGGTTCACTCTCTCTTGCTGTTGTTTGGACTTGAAGCTATTTCTACATTTTGAGTAGTTATTATGGAGGTTCACGGTCATCTCTTGGTGGTTTTGAACATCTCTGCCTAATACCAATGAAGTTTTGGTCAACAGTCCCCTTATCCCTGCTTCCTTTTTTTTTTTTTTCAATCTCTCGTTGATTCTTGTAAAAATTCCCATTTTTTATACTCTCTTGTCTCAAATAAAAAAAAAAATTTCAACTTTGATGGTCCAAAATATAAGTAAACCTCAATTAATTATATCATATTTAATGATATCATTCTTAAAATACCTTTCAATTCATTTAGATTTTATTTTCTAATAACCCCTTGTATTCCTATGAAACAAGTTTTCATGGAGGGCATTTTGGAAATTACAATTTACTTTTTGATTACACATAGAAAATTAAATTAGATTAACTACTTTTCTTAGTTAATGTGATTTTTTTTGTTTCTTATATTCGAGACCGAAAAAAGTATTCAACTAGTTATATAACCCGTGCCTTGCAGGGCTATTATATACTACTTCCAGTCCTTAGTATAAGAAGAAATTACAAAAATTACAAAGACCAAGAAAGTCTATTTAATATTATAAAATTGAACTCTCATTCCAAATATATCCGTAATAATTGGGTGCATAGAAAAATGTAAACTTCTAGTAAATATACATGTCTTATTAAAATAGGGGTATAAAAGATATTTTAGCAATTAATACATCTTGAAATATGTCCTTTTTTATAATTAGGACAAATCTCTAAAAATTCTCTTATAATAGCGACCGGAGGTAGTATATGTATTTAATAATACAAATATTATATTTTTAAATTAATTTTTTATTTGAAAATAGATATTATTAGAGGTTATCAAACATATCTCCATGGTTGAATAACATCATGTTAGATTGAAATTACAATTAAAAAGAGAGAAGACGTATGATTGAGAGAAGGAGTTTGGACAATAAAAGGTGAGAGAGATGCGGGAAACTTAAAATTCATTAATAATAATGGCATCAAAAGTATTAATACAAATTCAAAATTTAAAAATTTGAAATAATATCGTCACTATTATAGAAATAATTCATTTCTTACCGTATCAATTTAAATGAATAATCCGTATTAACTCAAAATCATAATTGATATGTATTAATAATGACTGATTAAAATGATAAAAATAAAAATAAAACAAGTAGCTTTAGGTGGGAAAAGAATGTATGTGGTTTTGACATGTGGCATAATCTCATATGACAACTCTTTATTTTATATAACTAGTATGTAACCAGTGCCATTCATGGGAACAATTTTATAAAACTAATTTAAAATATATTTGCTTTCAACAATGAAATCCCTAATAAATATTATGTTAACAATAATTAAATCTTAGTGATCTTATAAGGAACCTAACATATGATACTTAAAAAATTTCAAATTAATTGAGTTGCATAAAACACTAACAATATGACAGTGGATACAATTAAATCAAATTAATTAAAAAATTTATCAAATTAATGAAAATAATATAATATCAATATACTTTATGGGTTAATAATACATTATACACTGATTGATAGGATTTAAAAAAATTTATAGAATTCAATTTTCTCATACTATGAATATATACACACAAATTAATGTATTCGGAATACACACTATAACTTACTTTTACTGGAAAAATATCAAATGTATATGAAGTGTATATTAATGGAAATTGGAAATATTTCATACTATGCTATAATATGAGGTAACATAATTTAGCACTAAAAGAAATATAAGCAAAACATATCTATTTTATAAATTGTTAAATAGACAAATTACTTATTTATATAAAATCAAATAGCTATATACCTAATGGATGGATGTTTATAGTAAATTGGATAAAATAAATTATGTGTAAAATATTATGAACATATATTTTTTGTATAAATAAACATATCATTATTTTATTTAATCCATATATATAATTATAGAATTGTACCAAAAATATAAAATATTTTCCATCAAAAAAATAAAAATAAAATATTGATTTATATAAAAAGGCATTTTATCACATTCAGTGTTTAAAAATTATTCTTTTTTTTTTGGTGCAATGTTTAAAAATTATTCTTTCAATTATTCAAATATATTTATATACTTATTAAATACATATAAATTTGTAAAAAAGTAATATCTTATATTTAAATTTAAATCATCAAATAAATAGCATATATGGTTACAGATGTTCTCAACACATTATTATGATTTGTTTACATTTCATATTTATAATATATATTTATAATTCAATATATAAGATGATAGTATATCAATATTCAATATAATTAAAAACATAATAACAATAATTTATATAAAATACGATTCCCTCCACAACATATATTTCAAGGTTCATAATTAGGTTTTTTTTTTTAGCGAGAGTGAACTCGACCGGCGCAAGAAATCCCAGAAGCAACGAAGTAGAGACGCAGCGGAGCAGCGACGCTCGGACAAACGACAAAAGCTAGGCGGCGACGTACGATGTTAGGTTTTTAGATCTTTCAGAACTCCATCTTCTGTATAATCTATTGCATGTTATTATTAACACCAGAAATCAATTAGAGATCTAATCTTTTTTCGGAATCACAACAAATTACACCTTTTTCTTGTATGTCACATCGATTTCCACCCTGTTTCGTATATGTGACCTTTTTTATGTGATCTTGTATTTCACATCGATTATCCACTCTGTTTAGCCGAAACCGAACTCGAGCGGCGTGACGAAATATAAAACCGAACTCGAGCAGCGTGACGAAATATAAAATGAGCCAGGCTGCCTCGAAACGAAGACGTGACGCATTGGACAACTACAGTGAAAGGCGGAAAATTAAAACCAAGAAAATGCCATTACCAACTATTTTTTATTTGAACGGATAGCAACAATCATCTCGTCTTGGAAAAGTCATCATTTTCTAAATAATGTCTTTGTCATTTGATCCATTAGCATTTCGTTAGATAGGAAGGAATTTGATAAATATTAATAATAACTCTCAGATATATAGAGTGTTAGAAGGAAAAAAATTCATTCAATAATGAACTATGGGTTCTAAGCCATCTTTGGTCCAAAATGGATTAAAAGAAATCATAAATATCAACATGATGTACTGATGGTAATAATAGTGTAATGTATGATGTACCCAAAAAAATAAAAAATAATAGTGTAGTGTATGTGAGAGTGATAAACTCAAGCTCTTATTTTACCCTTGCTTGGTCTCTCAACTTTTGAAAGTGATTAATTTTAGCATGCACAATGTAAAATTATTACTCCCGTATGCATGTCGTATTCCCAAAAACATTTCAAATGGATATAGCTGAGTCCTAATTTTAATTCCTCCCTCAAGAATTCTCGTTCCATGTACTCTTTGATGATAAAGCAACACAATACCGGCTTACTATTATAGAATGCAAAATCAACACAACTAGAATCTACTTATTATATAAAAATAGAGTTTTGCCTACACATAGACTCATACAAAGTGACAGCTCCACATTCATTATTTTCCTGCCAAAATAAAAAATAATTTATTTTCATTTTTTAATTTATGATATTTCATTAATTAATACATATCAATTAATTAATGTTCATATCCAGACTTTTACCATTTAATCAAATTTGAATTAAATAAAATTCAAATTCAAAATATAAATTTTAATAAATTAAAGCATATCAATTAATTAATTCTCGTATCTGGATATTTACCATTCAATCAAAATATTATCTAAGTCATGTGACAACATAAGAATCATTAAATTTTTTTACCTAAATCAATTTAATGTTTTAAGTTATTGTTTTAATTATAGCGACTATTTTTACCTCATGTCAAATAATAATTTCATAGTGTAAAACCTTTAAATGACTTACATATTTTTATTTATTAATTATATCAATCATGATCACTATTCATCATTATTGTACTATACAAATTTAGTTACTTTTAATTCTATAACTTTTCATAAATGATTTATTTTTTCTTCAAAAACAAAATAAATGACTTATTTTACTTTGCATATCATAAAATTTAAATAACTCGTACGAGCATGGATAAATACACTAGTATCTATAAATTTACATCAAATTAACCTATATTTCATTAACGAGGATGTAAGGGTACCAAGGGCTTTAGGACATTCCCCAAAAGGACTCATGTAATTGAGGACATTTTCTTGCTTATAAACTCACGTTATTTTTCTTGTTTAGCTTATGTGAGACTTTGTTTGGAAACTCAAGAAAAAAATGTAAGAAGAATTAAATTAGTAAAGGACTCAAAAGCTATCACAACACATGTAATCAGGCTTTTTATCCATAGCAAAGCCCCAACAAAATACTCATTATGCCTCAAATTCCTTTGCCTTTTGCGGTCCATGTGCAGCAAGACACTAAATGTAACAGCAATTTCGATTGAATAAAAAAAAATAGATACATCACAAGATTCACAACCAAGGCTTGAATCATTTTGAACCAACAATAGCAAGTTGAATCCATAATAAACAAAATTTAGAAGATTAATTTGCATTCGACCAGCACTTGTAACCTTCAATTTGATACCAAAATCAGTTATTGCCAACATTGAGGACAAGTTTTGAAATGCCTTCAAATCCATCCTAGTCTAAACACGAGACTGCAAAACTGTCATTATACCACTCAATTAGCAAGGGGAATTTTGCGCACTTGATTTTTCAATATTGGTACAGGATTTATAAAATCAAAAGATGAGATGATCCTATGGTTTTCAATATATACAGCTTAACAAAGTATTTGCAAATAATAAGACAACATCACCCGCTAATGGCGTCTCCTTTCACGACTTGCCAACTTCGTCTCCTTGCCTCCATTCGCAAACTTGCAATGCCATCTCGCCACCACACCTGCTGATGGCATCTCTTGCTGCGCCACCACCAGATATGTTCGCCTCGGCATTTCAAAATCACCAGTTCTGTGTTCGCATCCCCACAACATTTCATATTTGTGTTTGCATTACTACCAGATCTAAAAATCTTAACCTACCAATTCTAAATGGTTTTTTTTTTTTGGATTTTGTTGTGATTTCGATACAATATAGAAAGTTGCGGGGAGTGTTTGGATTTTGTTGCTGGGAGTATTTGAATTTTGCTGCAGGGAGTTTGTTTTTCTCATGAATGGATCAGTCGAGAAGCATAGAGTTTCGTTGCTATTCAAATAAATTTTTGTTGCTGGGGAGTGTTCTTGGGTTCAAAGAATTTTTTTTTTTGAAGGGTTTTCATTTTTTTGGGATCTGGGTTTGAAGTTCGATTTTTGGGGAGTGTAGGGTGATTGACGGTTGTTGAAGAATGTCTAATTTTAACAGATTTGTCTAGCCCTGTTCTTGATTGCCAAGGTCTTGCTCTTGATTGAGTTTATGGGATTGAACTTGGAGACTTGTTGGTTCTTGGGTTTTTTGAAGAACCCTAATTTTTGTGAAAGAGATATTCCATGTCAGTTGTTTTTTTATTTTTTGTTTTTTTTGGTACAATTTTTTTTGGTTTTTAATAAAGAAATAAAAATAATGACTCACTTTATGATTCTGTGTCCACGTCAATAGCGTAACGGACATGTAGACATCGTGACAACCACTTTTTAAATGGTGGTTAATGGGAACTCAAAAAAAAAGGTCAAAGCTGTTAATGTTTTGAAACTTAAAGGACCAACTTGAGAAAAAAGTTAAAACACGACTCCAAAACTTTAAATTAAGAGACCTCCAGATTAATTTTGCCAAAAAGATTCTATTTTGAATTTGAAATTCTAATGTAATGTTTAGTTAGAAAAGAATGAAGAAGGGAATGAATGGGATGGGAGAAGAGGAGAGGGGACAAAAATTTTTAAATTTGTATTTTCGAATCAATTTTTTTTAGAATGGAGGAAAATCACTCCTAACTCAATTTTCTCTCCCCTCCAATTTTGGGATTTTTTGGATAGGAGGAGAGATTAAATCATTTAAAATAAAATTACTTAAATATCTTTATATAAAATATAATATAAAAGATTATGAGGATATAAAAGTAAATTAATATATTCTCTCAATTAAAATCTCTCTCCCCCCTCGTGAACCAAATAAGTAAAGGCTCCCCTTTCCTCCTCTCTCTTCCTCTTCCTAACCAACCATAATTTCAAATTAAATCATTCCCCTCCATTTCCCTCTTCTCCATTCCTTTTTTTCCCTTTCTCTCATTTGAACCAAATAAACCCTAGGGCCCGTTTGATGGCCAGGATAAGATAGGAACAAATAGGATAAGAGAGTTGGATAGGACACTGAACAAAGATAGGATACAGACATAATAAGCTCTTATCCTATCTTGTGTTTGATGCGCACTTGATAAGAAACAAGATAACAATATGTTATCATATCATGTATTTGAGATGAACCAAATAATAATATAATAGGATATAAATTATATAAAATGGCAAAATTATCCATGAGACAAAGTTGAATATAATTTTTTTAAATTAATTTATAGTAGATTTTTTATTAATTTTACAATTTTTAATATGAATATTTAAATTTAATTTTTATTTTAAATATTCTTTTATTTTGTTAGATTATTGATAATTCTAATTTTCATATTTTTATATATTTTAAATCATGTGATGACAAAATTAGCTTTATGACAAAATTACATATAATATTTCTAAATAATTTTTAACTTAAATTAATTAGTATTTTAGGTTTTAATATTAATTTTTATTTTAAATATTTTTAATTTTATTAGATTTTTGTATTTGTTATTTTTTAAAATATAAAATGACAAAGTTAACCTTGTGAAAATTTGTACATGATTTTTTTAAAATTATTTATTAATTTAAATTGATTTTATAATTATACTTATAATTTTTAGGTTTTAATTTAAATATTTAATAAAATTAAATTTTTTTTTTATAATTTATAATATTGATGTTTTATCATTTTTATTTTAATATTTTTATTTTTTATTAGATTTAAAATTATGTTTCCAGGGGTAAACTAGGAAATATTTTTCTTATCCTATCCTGTTTGTTTCTAATCCAGCCCTCACAGGATTGACATATCTATGATGTTGGCTCATCAAACACTGGATTAAGACAGGATATGATAGCTTATGATATCCTAACCCACTTATCCTGGCCATTAAATGGGCCCTAATTTTTTTTTTGGGTACAAAATAGAATTTATTTGCTTCTATTGAAATATTTTATTATTTCACAAAATGAAAAAAAAATACCAATTGTTTGAATCAAACTAAAATTCTGATTTCAAAACCAAAAGTTTCAACTTTTAAAAAATTGATTGGATGTTAAAATGGTATGTTTTGCATTAATTGATTGGAGTCAATTTATTTTTTGACAATAATTGATTGGGTTTAGTTATAACTATAATTATTATCTCTATTATTATATTATAATATAATAATTGTGATTATCCTTATTCGTTGTTTTACAATCATTTCAATTAAATCGTTCAACGTTTAAAATTTGAAGTTAGATAATTTTGAATATTAGTTATTTTATTAAACAATTATGAATATTAGTCTTTTTATAGTTGGTATTGGCTCTGGTGATTCTAATCTCTGGTTTTCTAACTAGTTGAAGTGTGGTCGCCTATGTGAATTGGTGGATTATGGGCAAATCTCATATTCCAATCTAAGGATCGAAAACATTTGGGTTAGAGGAATTCTTCATACAAAATATTTATCAAACTCTATCCCTCCTTGTCTAGTTACTGCTATTGAGAGCCATATGTGTCCCATATAACGCCCTAAATTCAATTTACATTGAATCATAGCCATTAAACAATATATGATACCAAAAACGCAAATAAATTAAAAACTTGATATCCAACAAGTCATAATTCATAAGGAGTGCATATTCATGAGAATACAACCCATAAAATTGTATATCAACATACAAGTTACATAAGTCTTAAGCAACTAATTTGCATAAAGTTCATGAACCTCTAAATTAAACTGCATAACCAAAATACATAATAGCTTTGCTCCTAAAAGAACTGCTCCAAGCTATAGCCAATTGCCATGAGTCTGCATATCTGAAAACATTAAATAGAAAGGGATGAGATTTAAAAATCCCAGTGAGTCCTTTACGGATCTCTCACCTTCACTTTCCTCAAAACATAACATCATAGTTCATACTTCAAGCATATTCAAAATGCAATAAATTTCACAAAAAGTTCTCAATGTACTCCCTTGGCTCAATTGCAATTGAGTTAAGATCCCATTAACGGGTAATCAACCAAAGGGGGTCCCCGCCGATAAACGTTGCAACGATTCATAACCGACGGGTTTGCCGCCAAATTGCAATTCGGACAACAAACATTCCATGCACAATCAGGATTCAACAATCAAAAGCATCAAACTTAAAGCAAGTCCATTAATTTAGCATTGCCTTCCTTCTAGGGTTGAAATTCCCTCCATTAAGGACCCAAAACATAGGCCATTAACATCAAAACATATAAAAATTATACATAAGATTGCAGGGAAGCACGACCAGGCCATGCCACAGGGCACTGCTATGTCCTCAAAATTCCCTTCGCAATACTTTAGGCAGAATGAAGCACAGCTAGTGGCACGACCGTGCTGGCCTGTGCAGAAGAAAATGCTGCTTTCTTTCAAGTTCCAAGCTTCCATACCATTCAAAATAATCCCAAATCCAATCACATGAAGACTCTAAACAAGCTTTAACATATACATTGGGGGAATCAAGGCATTCATCAAGACAATCCAAGATTAAACATGAGATTCAACTTACAATGTATACCAAATAAAACTCAAAAATCATATGAACCCAAAACCCCTTCATGCTTCTCCTAAACCCAAACCTAGAAGCTAAGAGAACATGCAAGAAAAGATGAAAATAAACCCTAATGAGGGACTTATTGGTTGCCCATCTTCTTCTTGATTTCGAGTTTCCCCTTCTTCCTAGCTTAGGGCATCTTCTAGCTTCCCAATGATGGCCAATGTTTGAGCCTATCCTTCTTCCTTTGCAAGGAGTAGATGCAACCTTCAAACCTTTCCTTTCTTTCCTTCCCAATCTCTAAAACCCTAGCTTCCCTTTTTTCTCCATTTTTCCTTCTTTCCCCCCTTTTCCTTTCAACACAAATCGAGATAGAGAAGAAAATGGGAGGTTGAGGCGAGAGTGAGAGAGAAGAAGGGTGGAAGAATTTGTGTTTTACCCATTTACCCTTGTTTCCTATTGTTATGTTACCATCAAACCCTTATTTTTGTTCTAATTCACACTTTGCCATTACTTGCTACACCCCCAAGCTCATGCATTACAGCCCAAAATATTCTAATCATTAATTAATCATAAAACATATAAGTCCTAAGTTAATTGGCTAAATAATTAAATTAGGCGTGATGTTACATCCCACCTATTTGATTGATTCGGTCCCTAACACTTGGGTTTGGAATGGAGGGAAGAATGGGAAGTATAGTTGTGGTTATGCTTATTTATGGCTTCTATAGAGACATCTCACTAGGGATAGAACGTCCAACTGGGATTGGATTTGGAAGTTTAAAGTCCCTGTTAAAATTCAATACTTGGTTTGACAATGTTTACATCGAGCTCTCCATGCCGACGAGTTGTGCTTCCATCGCGGCATGGCTGGGAATGCAACCTGTCCATGATGCTCAGCTAGTGAAGAAGACATCCTTCATTGTTTAAGGGATTGTCCCTAGTCCAGAGAATTTTGGCTTAGGTTGTGTTTCTTCAATCACCCTGGTTTCCTGTCTACTTCTGACGCTTCATTGTGGTTGGAGGTTATCGCTGGCTGAATGATGTCCATTCTGTTTTTATCTAGGATTTGGTAGGCTTGGCGTTGGTGAAACCATGTGATTTTTTGTGACAATTGGTGGGAGGTCAACTTCATTGTCCAGAGTGCCAGACTTTCTCATGATGATTTCAACTCAGCTTTCTCTCCTCGCGTGAATGCTTTGCATCAAAACTGGCTCATTGAAAATTGGATTCCTCCTCCGGAAGTATGTTAAGATCAACACCGATGGTAGTTGTTCAAATGACTTGAGTATTATGGGTACAGGGGTGTCATTAGATCAGTTCACGGTGAGTTTATTGCTGGTTTTTCTAGCCACGAGACTGATGTGGAAGCTCTTTTGGCAGAGCTTCTTGCCATCCTCCATGGTCTCTCTCTATCCTACGATCCTGGTTACCGGAAATTTATCTGCGAATTTGACTCACTTGATGCTATTTCACTCATTGGTGATAGAGATCACATGTTTCATGCTTTTGCAGATGCTCTCTTCAAGATTTCGTTTAATTGATAATGACTGGAGTATCTAGTTGACCCATGGCTTCCGTGAAGTGAATGTGTGTGTAGATTTCATGGCAGAAGCTGGAGCCCAATCGGGTTGTGCTTTGAAAATTTGGTCTAACCCCCTCCCGGGTTGGGTTCTCTATTGTTAAAATATGTTCTGGTTCCAGGCCTAGTTAGCTTTTTCTTTCTTTTTATGCCAGACACCAAAAAAAAAATTGAATATTTGTAGAAGCTAAAGAATCTTAACTAATTTGTGTCTTTTTTTTTACAATTAATTTGTGTCTTAATAATTCGAAGTTATTATCATTATTTTATTAGACCCATAAAAAAATCATTATTTTATTATATATTGGGAAATGATGAATAATAAGAATGATGGTTGAACAAAAATCTTAGAATAAATCTCATTTGTGAAAAGTTGTCATATTTTCTTTTTGTTTAAAATTGCATTTATCTTAAAAATACTAAAATCAATCACGTCACCAATTTGTACATTACGAGTGGTTTCCTTTTGTACTATACATCATTATTCTTATATATTTATATCGGTTTTTCTAACGTTGCAATATTGCACACGATGAGGGTCATTAATTATTCACTTTTTTCCTTCTTAATTACTCAATTTTCTATTTGTTTTATAGATTCACCTTCATGTAATCTCTTTACTCACAAAATAGGAAATTAGGTTATTTTTATTTTTATTTTTAAAGGGGATGGGGGAAAGATGATATATTATTATTTCAGTGGCACTAGTGGCCATGTTACAACTATCCTCGAGGAGATTTAAACCATGTCCATTTGAGGTTACAAGGCCAAGCTCCTACCATTAAGCTGACACCCCATGGATAGAAAATTAGGTAATTAATAAGGAAAAAAGTGGACAATTAATGATTCTTATCAAATGCAACGTTACACACATTAGAAAAATCCATATACGGCTTAAGTTTGATTTGTATTTATATACAAATCAAACTTAAGTCTTATATGACTTGCTTAAATTATTTTAAACGAAAGCCACCTAACCTATTTTCACCCAATTTGTGTCGAATTTGGACCTTCTCCAATACTGGATGTTTCCATTAGGAGAGAAAAAGAATTAGAATAAAATAATTCTATTCTATGAGTCTTGCTCTCTCCTATCAGAAACCCTCCAATACTGGAGAGGAACTGAAATGTTTGTGTCCATCGTTTTCTTTCACTGCTCAAGCTCACTCACTCCATGGCCGAAGAATCCCAATAGCCTCCCACCAAGGGCATTGAGCCTGAGCTTGGATATGAGACATACCTACGACAAACTTGCCCTTCTGCTGAGTTGGTTGTCAAATTTATTTATGAGAATTCTAAAGAAAGATGCCCTCATGCTTTGTCTCATCATAGTCCTGAAATAGTTTCCATGCTTTCGCGACCTTTTTGTCAGTCTCCTTCGTCTTCTCGAGGATCATCGTCCCGTGGATATTTTTTACTTAAATGTGGATGATGTTATCTTAATCGCGGTCACATTGCAGGCTTGGAGTTTCTGAGATATAAAAATCTTGATGTCGCAGACTTTTTCATAATCTTGGTCAATTTTGCTGGAAAATGAGAGGGTCGAGTTTCTTGATACATTTACTTTGGAAAAGTGGGAAGGAGGAAATATGAGTTGAGTCATAATACTAGTGCCCCAGAGTGGAATTGGGATTCCCTGCGTTTAGTGATTCCACATAATCTGCAGCTCGGAGCAATTGGATTAAGATTGGGTGACTCTGATTTAAAGCTCGATAAATCGACTTTAAAAGCAAATTTGAAATCAAAGCCATCTGATATTTGATCCAACCGCTACAAGCGTGAATGCGTGGAATTTCTGACTGTTGGTAGTCCAATGTGTTTCTAAGATAGGTTTTTTTCTCTCTCTTGAAAGGCCATTGTATGTTTTATATTTGAATTTGATGTTGAGATTAATGTGACTTTTGCAATACAAGTGGTATTGGATATGCTTATTTTTCATTGTTGTTTATTTTTGCAAAGGAAAATGAATATAATGAGTCTCCAGTAGTCATTTCCATGGCAGTGTTACTGGTTTCAAAGATGGTGATGTAGATGTGAAATGGGCTCCTTTTTCACAACCAAGGTATGACATGATTTTCTATAAATATATATACTGCAGTTATTGAGGTTGTTACCTAAACATGTTGATGGTGCACGTATGAAGTTTATGCTTCCTATATCTCATTATCAAGATGAACAGATAATTATTGATCCTATTAGCTTATTAATCCTCAATCCTCCTCGTACATAGAAGTGTTGTTTGTAAACTGTGTGACTATGTGCATGGGTATTATATCTTTTTTATCTTAAACCAAGGTTCATTTTTAGATGCAAGTTTATGTAGTTAAGATTAGTTTAGGATGATCCTTTTTACCATTTGGGAATATAATAGATAATACTCTAACTCATAGTCAAAATATGGATGTGTTGGTAATGGTAAAATAACTTAGAACCATTGAACTTGGACGACATATTGTATATTGAACGAGTTTTCAAAAATTACCAGTTAGAGATACCCGTGATTTACGGGTGCTAAAAACATCCAAGAAGAAAAAAAGGGAAAACAGTTTTAAGCGGGTAAATAAGCTTTCCCACATGTCATTACCGTAGTTAATGGTTTTAGATAGATAATAGAATAGATGAACAAGTCACCACGCTCTTTACGTGGAACTCAAAACTAGTCACATGTGGTGGGTTTGATCTAGCCTTTGAGGAATCTATTATTAATAACTATGATCCTAATTCATAGAGAAATTATGAACAAGTTTTTTTTCCTTATTATACTATATCTTATTTGTTTGTGTATAACATGGCAGTGACAGTGATTTGTTGACAAGTGTTGCGTTTGTTCATTTAAAACATCATAACTGTACTAAACATCATAACTATTCTAAGCACACTGGATATCACTTAGTTTTGTTGACAAGTGTTGCGTTTGTTCCTTTAAAACATCTACATGCACTTGTTTGTTGTTTTCATGTAATGCTAAGTTACCGGCCACTGACATTTTTCTCATTCCACTCCATGTATTTGACCAGAACCTCTCTATTGGCTTTTTTCTTCAGCCAATTTTAGAAACAAATTAAAACGCCAAACATTTGTTTGGAGTATCTAGTGACTCCAACAATTTATTCTAAATTTTGAGCAATTTCTTTTGTCTTAGACATTGTTATAAGATTAACTCTAGATTAAGGAGTGATGATTAGATAAAATTCTTTTCACAGAGAGGAGTCCCAGCACTTCCAACTGGTTGATTAGATAAAATTACACTTGTTTTAAATGATTTTCTTACGATTTTAAAAACATGAAAAGCCAACAAATTTAAAATCATTCCCAATTAGAATTATCCTTCAATAAGAAGGCCCAACCACCTCATAATAGAATGACCATTTGGATGCCTATTTGGATAATGTGGCTTTGTAGGCGATATGCCAATGATATTTATTCATTAAGATATAAGCAATTGACTTGCAAGGACCATTGACTTGCCCCTATGAACGCGACATCAATGAGCAATAGTTAGCCAAAGGTATAAGTTGTTACTAGCATTACATCACATATCAAAACTTGGAATCATAATTGATTCCCCTTTAATCAAACGAAAACAGGACACGGTATGATGTTAGTTACATAGGTAAAATCAAATTCATGGGTATGTAATTTTTTTATTACTTTTACTTCAGTTTAGGAAATGTACTTATTTTTTATATAAGATCAAGAAAATTAATTGCAGTTAACTAAAATTCTTAATAAGCATGAGTTTACGTACTTTTGCTCATATTCATGTCCATAGAGAGTAACTCACATCACATCACATTTTAATTAACAATAAAAAACATGCAGACTGTTCTACTGAATTCATTCACAACTCACAAGACAAGACAAACCAAATGAAGCAAATGAGGCCTATAGATTTATATAATGTTCACCCATAGCATCATATTAACCATAAAAAACAAAGACATAATATCCTGCTAGTAAACTTTGAAACCACAAAAGGTTCTCAAATTAGGTAGAAAAGCAAAAAAGGATAAAAAAACAGCACTAGTTAACTCTAATTTTATGAAATAGAGTGGGATGGTTAATGTCAAACACTAACAAAGCCAATTTAGCTCTAGCTCTTCGATACCTTTCAACTTCTTACAAGTCTTTAGAAGCTGACTGTAACGCCCGTACTTCAATAATAATTGAAGTAAGACAATTTACATTAAAGCACAGGAATTACACAAAATAATTTAAACTTGAATTGTAAAATTACAAGTCCAAATGCAAACTATGCCATGAGTCTATTAAATAAAGTTTACAACTTCATCCAAGTCCAAGGCTTGGGAAATTACAAAATACAATGTCAATTTTTGCCTCAACAACAAAAGGGACAAGTACAATGCACATCTAATATAAACTAGAAATTTAAAGCTCCTAGAATCATTATCTCTCCTCTGCCGGTACCTGCTTATCTGAAATAAAAGAGGAAAGGGGTGAGATTAAAATAATCTCAGTGAGTCATCCTCTGACCCCTCGCAAACGCTTGCCAAAATCATAATAACATTACTATCTGAATATTATAGTGACACGACTAAACATACAACTAGGATTACTCGTAACAGCCGGGACTTATCGTTTGGTAACAGTGGTATACCGCTCTGCTACACTAAGGTAAACAGCCGGAACTTAACGTTACCTCACAGTGGAACACCGCTCTGTACTTACAATCCTCGGAGTAACGGCCGGGACTTATCGTTTGGTAACAGTGGCACACCGCCGTGCTACACTAAGGTAAACAGCCGGGGACTTATCGTTACCTCACAGTGGTACACCGCACCGCACTACGTTTATCTCATTAGAACCACTACGAATCCAACAGTTCTAATTTCTTTCTCTAAGCTTTCAAACAAAAAATGCACTAATAACTTATCTAAGGGTATCTTAGGATGTCCCTTTTATCTTCTATGTTTTAGAACACTCAACTTGAGTATTTAGGGCTTTAAAAGACCTTAAAATGCTAAAGTACACATTTCTGGTAAAACTAGCGCGCCACTCGCGCCCAAGAGCGCGTCGTGCATATTTCACAACTTCTGGTACAGGGCTTATCTTGAAATAATTCTTGTGCCATTGGAAACTAGACACATTTCTCTTCAATTTGGATATATAGTTCTCTATTTTTCATTAAGTATTGAAGGAGAAACATAGGTTACAAATTGGGGGAAAGTTAATGTTCAACTTTATGAACCTAGTAGCTTGTCGCTTAAAACTTCACTAATTGGGTGAGTATTTTCTAAAATAAAAATTATATTTAGAAACTAGACATCCTAAGCTTTCCAACGAGTGGTCATTTTCTCTATTCCGACTTCGTTTGGTATTTTAATAAAATCCTCGAAGTTGGCATTCTGCAGAATGCGCGCCGTGCGCGCCCGGGAGCGCGTCACGCGCATTTCTGCGCTGCAGATGCTGTTTCTGTGCACGTCGCGCACATTTGTACAGCGCGTCACGCGCATTTTTCCATTTTGGCTCTGTAATGCTGCGCGTCGCGCGCACTTATACAGCGCGTCACTCGCAAATCTGCATGATTATGCAGAAACGTGTTTTTCTGCATATTTCTAACTTCCAACTCACTTTTTCTTCAATCCAAACCAATTTCAAACTAGATTGGTTCTCAAAATCAAGCATGTGACTGATATACAAGATTAAGAGCAACATAAGACACATAAAAACACAATCCATCATGCTTCAACATATCACAAAACATTAATGCATCAACTTAAGCACATTCATTTCTACCCAAACCCATTCATGCATTTCAACCATTCCTAACTCAGAAATCAAGAAAATACACAAGTGAGATCAAAAGCAAAAACCCTAAGTGGTGGGTCTTATGGGTTGCCCAACCTCTAAGTGAGAAGAACTCACCAATGAGCTTCAAGAAGAGAAGCTATGGAGGTTGAAAATCTTGGATTCCTCCTTCTCCAAATTCGTGCAAGAGATGATGAACCCACAAGTTTTCCTCCTTGTTGCACCTTCTTGATTCGAACCCTAGCACCCCCCTTTCTTCCCCCTTTCTTCTCCTCTTCTTCTCTTCTTTTGTGCTGAGAAAATTCAGTGAGAGGGTAGAAATGAGGGCTGAGAGATCAAGAGAAAGAGTAAGAGGGAGAGTGAGAAATTAGGTGTTGACCCTTTTTCCCCTCCTTTTATCTCAAATTACACTATACCACTACTATCTACACCCCCTTTTATTAATAAATACCACCCAACCTAATTACTCAACTATTAATTTAAAACATATAAATGCTTAAACTAATAAGGCCAAATAATTAAATTAGCCGGGGTGTTACATTACTACCCAAATTTTAAAAGTTTTTGTCCTCAAAAACTAGACAAATACTTACCTATTGAAATAGATACGGGTACTGATCTTGCATCTCTACTTCGATCTCCCAAGTAGCCTCCTCAGGAGTGAATCCCTCCCAGATAACCTTCACCAAGGGAACGTTCTTGTTCCTCAGAGTCTTGACACTGTGATCCACCACTCGCACCGGCATAGGCTGATATATCAAATCTGATCTCAGGTGTACCGACTCATGATCCAAAGGTTGATGGGGGTCAGGAATGTACTTTCTGAGCTGAGACACATGAAAACCATTATGCAGACTTGACAAGGATGGGGGTAGAGCAATTTGGTAGGCAACTGAACCGACTCTTTCAAGGATTTCAAAAGGACCGATGTAACGAGGACACAACTTTTTGGCTCTCAGTGCCCTACCAATGCCTATCGTAGGAACGACTCTCAGGAAAACATGCTCTCCCTTCTCAAACTCAATAGGTCTTCTCTTCAAATCGGCGTAACTCTTCTGCCGACTCTGAGCAGTTTTCAGGCTATCTCTAATCCTTTTGATCTGGTCAGTGGTTTCCTGAATTATGTCTGGTCCTAACCATCTCTTCTCTCCTACTTCAAACTAACATAAAGGAGTTCTACATTTGCGACCGTAGAGTGCCTCGTACGGTGCCATGCCTATGCTAGCATGGTAGCTATTGTTATAAGCAAACTCGATGAGGGCTAGATGTTCATCCCAACTACCACCATCATCTAACACGCATGCTCTAAGCATGTCCTCTAAGGTTTGGATAGTCCTCTCCGTCTAACCATCCGTCTGTGGATGATAAGCGGTGCTAAGACGCAATCTGGTCCCTAAGGCCATCTGAAATTGTTTCCAAAACCGCGAGGTAAACTTAGGATCTTTATTAGAGACGATGTTGGAGGGTACTCCATGGAGTCTAACAATCTCCCTGATGAAGATCTTAGCTAACCTAGTGGTGTTGAAAGTGGACTTTACTGGGAGAAAGTGAGCAGATTTGGTTAATCTGTCTACAATAACCCAGATGGAGTCATATCCGGATTGAGTGCGAGGCAAGCTTGACACAAAGTCCATAGATATGCCCTCCCATTTCCATTCCAGGATATCTAAGGGTTGAAGGGTACCTGATGGTCTCTGGTGCTCTATCTTGGTTCTCTGGCAAACCAAGCACTGTGCTACAAACTCACCTACATCATTCTTCATTCCCGACCACCAATACCTTTGCCTAAGATCATGGTACATCTTAGTAGAACCAGGGTGTACCGAGAATCCACTCTTGTGGGCTTCTTCAAGAATTTGATTCTTAATGACTGGATCATTAGGAACACAAATTCGTTGATGAAAAAGGATAATACTGTCACTAGCTTCGGAGAATCCAGTTTGGTGTCTCCTAGCTTGCAAATCACTATCTTGGCTTTGGGCAAACCTAATTTGATTTCTAAGATCACAAGTGATTTCCAAATGGCTCACTATTAAGCTACCCCCTGTGGAATACATTCCTAGGTTCAAATCCCTAAAGGATTCAAACAACTCTAGCTCCTTGACCATCATGGAAGATACATGGAGGCTCTTTCTGCTCAAGGCATTGGCTACTACATTTGCCTTGCCAGGGTGATACTTTAACTCAAAATCATAGTCCTTGAGGAACTCTACCCATCTCCTTTGCCTCATATTCAGTTCCCTTTGATCAAATAGATATTTCAAACTTTTGTGATCGCTGAATATCTCAAATCGGGCGCCATATAAATAATGTCGCCAGATTTTCAGGGCAAAATCTATGGCTGCTAGCTCTAAGTCATGAGTTGGGTAGTTTTCTTCGTGGGGCTTTAATTGCCTAGACGCATAGGCTACTGCTCGCCCATTTTGCATGAGAACACAACCTGCACCTTTACCGTAAGCGCCACTATAAACCTCAAAACCTAAGGTCGGGTCTGGGATAATCAAAACCGGTGCACTAGTCAACCTGGACTTTGAGCTCCAAGAAACTCGTTCTCACACTCATATCCCATACAAACGGTTGTCCCTTTCGAGTTAACCAGGTCAAAGGCAAAACCAATCGGGAGAATCCTTCTATGAACCTACGATAATAACCGGCTAGTCCTACGAAACTTCTAACTTCCGAGACCGTAGTCGGCCGCCTCCCACTCAAGAACGGCCTCTACTTTATCTGGGATCAACAGCCACCACTCCTCTCGGGAAATGACGTATCCTAAAAACTTAACTTGGTGAGCCAAAACTCACACTTTTCTGGTTTTGCAAACAGATGGTTCTCCTAAGTGTACTCAAGACAATCCTAAGATGTTCCTCATGCTCGTGAGGTTCCTAGAATATACAAGGATGTCATCTATGAATACCACAACAAACCGGTCGAGGTAAGGTCTGAAAAATCTATTCATGTAGTCCATGAAAATAGCTGGAGCATTTGTCAGACCAAACGGCATAACCACGTACTCATAATGGCCATACCGTGTCCTAAACGCGGTTTTTGGCACATCCTTACCCTTGACTCGAATCTGGTGGTATCCTGACCTAAGATCAATCTTAGAGAATACCGAAGCTCCCCTAAGCTGGTCTAACAAATCATCTATCCTAGGGAGAGGATACTTGTTCTTAATTGTGACTTTATTAAGTTGTTGGTAGTCTATACACAAACGCATACTACCGTCTCTTTTCTTCACTAGGAGAACGGGGGCTCCCCATGGTGAAGCACTAGGTCTAATGAATCGCTTAGCTATTAGGTCCTCTAACTGAACTTTAAGCTCTTTCAACTCTGAAGGCGACATCCTATAAGGGCTTATAGAAATCTGTTCGGCTCCTGGAACCAATTCTATGGAGAACTCTACTTCTCTCTCAGGAGGTAAAGAGGTAATTTCCTCCGGAAAAATATCCAGGAATTCATTAATCACTGGGATGGTAGTCAAGTCTAATCCAACCTCTGTGGTTGAAGAGAGCAACAAGATGTATCCAAAGTGTCCTTCCACTAGGCATTGGTTCAATTGAGACACACTAGCCAATTCCTTTAGACACAACTGATTGACCATAGACTCTACAGATGGAAACTCAATAGTTCTAGAAAAACAATTCAAAACAACTTGGTTAGCGGAGAGCCAATCCATACCTAAGATTACATCCATTCCCTTCAAAGGTAGACAATCAAACTGACCGAAAACATCCTTTCTTGAATTACGAGAGGATAATTCTCGCAAATCAACGTAGTAGTGATACTACCTTCGGCTGGTG
The DNA here is from genome assembly GCA_037113605.1 of Calophaca sinica. NCBI lineage: Eukaryota > Viridiplantae > Streptophyta > Magnoliopsida > Fabales > Fabaceae > Calophaca > Calophaca sinica. The sequence goes on from CM073731.1 coordinate 120,691,347, forward strand.
TTTCAACAGTCATTGTAAAGGGTAAAGAAGAAAGATACAATCCTAACCTCTGGGCACACTTATTAGCAATGAAAGAGTGTGTGGCACCAGAGTCATACAGAACAACCAAAGGGTTATCATGTAGAAGGCATGTACCTTTAATCAGATTCTCCACACCACTTGCCTTCTTGCCGCTTAAAGTGTGGACGCGACCTTGAATGGGGTCATTGGGCTTGGTACCCGCCCCAGGCTTGAACTTCGGACACTCCCTCATCATGTGGCCTGGTTGCCTACAAATGAAACATACATTTTTCCCTTCCATGCATTCCCCTCTGTGATATTTCCCACATTTTGTGCAAGCTCCTAGAGGTGTTGCCTCAGATTGTTGTACTTGTTTTCCTTTACCCCTGTGCCCTTTAGCCTTCAATGGTGGGGGAGTTTTGCTCTCATCCTTATGCTTCTGCCACCTAGACTTCTTGTCGTCATATAGCTTTTTCAAGCAATCTTCAGCCACATAACTCCTGTGGACTAGATCAGCAAAGTGGGTGAAGCCTGTCTGAGAAAGGTTGGCTTGGATATCAGGCCTCAATCCCCACTTGAACTGTTTAATTTTCCAACGATCATCTGGTGCATACTGGCCCAAAGAGGAGAATCTGGCCAATTCTTCAAACTTTGTTACATAATCCTCAACTGTAGAATTTCCCTGCTGTAATTGAATAAAGTCTCGGTCAATCTTTTCCTCAACAGTTTGAGGAAAATACTTTCCCAAGAAAGCTTCTCGGAAGTGTTCCCAGTCCAAAGGATCCTCCTGGTCCTCCATGTAAGCTTGTGCCCCTTTCCACCAATTTGCAGCTCCTTCCTCCAACATATGAGTGGCAAAAGTAACTTTCTGTTCTTCGGAACACTGAACAACTTTAAATATTCTCTCCATGGCTTCCAACTAGTGTTGGGATGCCATGGCTTCTCCTTTTCCCGTGAAAGTCGGGGGCTTCATCTTGTGAAAATTGAAGAACATCTTATTCACCGCCTCTTGTGAAGCCGGGGGAGGGGGTGATGGTGGATACTGCTGTTGAGTATTAAGAAATTGTTGGACCATATTGTTGGTAGCCTGACTTTGTTCCCTAATGGCCTCATTCTGGTTCCTCATGATTTCATTTTGATCTCTCATCATTTGCATCATGTCCGTCCAACGAGCCTCCTCCGCATCTCGCCTGTCGTGTCTTCTTCTATGCCTTCTATGTCCATCTGCCATATTCTGCATACACGGTATAAAGTATTAAGTTGATCAGGCTTAATATTCCATACTAAGTACAAGAATATAGAGGGGAATTCTCAAGCAAAGAAGAAAAGATCCACAATACTAGACCACAGTCCCTAATAAACTAAACTGCTCTGATACCATAATGTAACGCCCGTATTTCCATAATAATTGAAGTAAGACAATTTACATTAAAGCACAGGAATTACACAAAATAATTTAAACTTGAATTGTAAAATTACAAGTCCAAATGCAAACTATGCCATGAGTCTATTAAATAAAGTTTACAACTTCATCCAAGTCCAAGGCTTGGGAAATTACAAAATACAATGTCAATTTTTGCCTTAACAACAAAAGGGACAAGTACAATGCACATCTAATATAAACTAGAAATTTAAAGCTCAGAATCATTATCTCTCCTTTGCCGGTACCTGCTTATCTGAAATAAAAGAGGAAAGGGGTGAGATTAAAATAATCTCAGTGAGTCATCCTCTGACCCCTCGCAAACGCTTGCCAAAATCATAATAACATTACTATCCGAATATTAATTATAGTGACACGACTAAACATATAACTAGGATTACTCGTAACAGCCGGGACTTATCGTTTGGTAACAGTGGTATACCGCTCTGCTACACTAAGGTAAACAGCCGGAACTTATCGTTACCTCACAGTGGAACACCGCTCTATACTTACAATCCTCGGAGTAACGGTCGAGACTTATCGTTTGGTAACAGTGGCACACCGCTCTGCTACACTAAGGTAAACAGCCGGGACTTATCGTTACCTCACAGTGGTACACCGCACCGCACTACGTTTATCTCATTAGAACCACTACGAATCCAACAGTTCTAATTTCTTTCTCTAAGCTTTCAAACAATAAATGCACTAATAACTTATCTAAGGGTATCTTAGGATGTCCCTTTTATCTTCTATGTTTTAGAACACTCAACTTGAGTATTCAGGGCTTTAAAACACCTTAAAATGCTAAAGTACACATTTCTGGTAAAACTGGCGCGTCACGCGCGTCGTGCATATTTCACAACTTCTGGTACAGGGCTTATCTTGAAATAATTCTTGTGCCATTGGAAACTAGACACATTTCTCTTCAATTTGGATATATATTTCTCTATTTTTCATTAAGTATTGAAGGAGAAACATAGGTTACAAATTGGGGGAAAGTTAATGTTCAACTTTATGAATCTGGTAGCTTGTCGCTTAAAAGTGCACTAATTGGGTGGGTATTTTCTAAAATAAAAATTATATTTAGAAACTAGACATCCTAAGCTTTCCAATGAGTGGTCATTTGCCCAATTCCGACTTCGTTTGGTATTTTAATAAAATCCTCGAAGTTGGCATTCTGCAGAATGCGCGCCGTGCGCGCCCGGGAGCGCGTCACGAGCATTTCTACGCTGCAGATGCTGTTTCTGTGCGCGTTGCGTGCATTTTTACAGCGCGTCACGCGCATTTTTCCATTTTGGCTCAGTAATGCTGCACGTCGCGGGCACTGTACAGCGCGTCACGCGCAAATCTGCAGGATTATGCAGAAACGTGTTTTTCTGCATATTTCTAACTTCCAACTCACTTTTTCTTCAATCCAAACCAATTTCAAACCAGATTGGTACTCAAAATCAAGCATGTGACTGATATACAAGATTAAGAGCAACATAAGACACATAAAAACACAATCCATCATGCTTCAACATATCACAAAACATTAATGCATCAACTTAAGCACATTCATTTCTACCCAAACCCATTCATGCATTTCAACCATTCCCAACTCAGAAATCAAGAAAATACACAAGTGAGATCAAAAGGAAAGACCCTAAGTGGTGGGTCTTATGGGTTGCCCAACCTCTAAGTGAGAAGAACTCACCAATGAGCTTCAAGAAGATAAGCTATGGAGGTTGAAAATCTTAGATTCCTCCTTCTCCAAATTCGTACCTCCCTCTCCTCCCAGCTAGGGTACCTTCAAGCTTGGTGAAATGCCCCAAAAATCAGCTCCAATGTTCCACCTTCTTGCAAGAGATGATGAACCCACAAGTTTTCCTCCTTGTTTCACCAAGAGATTCGAACCCTAGCACCCCCCTTTCTTCCTCCTTTCTTCTCCTCTTCTTCTCTTCTTTTGTGCTAAGAAAATTGAGTGAGAGGGTAGAAATGAGGGCTGAGAGATCGAGAGAAACCCCCCGGAGAGTGAGAAATTAGGTGTTGACCCTTTTTCCCCTCCGTTTATCTCAATTTACACTATACCACTACTATCTACTCCTCCTTTTATTAATAAATACCACTCAACCTAATTACTCAACTATTAATTTAAAACATATAAATGCTTAAATTAATAAGGCCAAATAATTAAATTAGCCGGGGTGTTACACTGAGCCTTGGCATGTTCTCCTCTGCACCTGTATTTCTCCAACAACCTACCGTGTAATTCAGATTCCTCTATCGCGGATTGTCTGGAACATCGCAATTCCTGCATGTGCTGATGCTCAACTTGAGGATAAGAAGAAAAATAGTGTTCATTGGAATCCAACCAGGGACCATCAAAAGAAAAACTGCGAAGGTCCTTCACTATCTCTAAAATCCGATCACGCCCATGAACCAAGATTTCCAAGATAGTGTCCCTTTTGAGAATGCCTAAAAGGTTAGTCAGACGAGTGTAGGAAAGCACGGAAAAAGAAAGAGAATCGTCAAGCAAACATGCTTTGGGGTAAGAAGAAACAAAATTAAAAACCAAAGCAGCGTCTTCATGAAGTAAATACTTTAAACAAGAATGGAATTATTGGGTTGCTGATCATTCATCACCACTTTTCCTTTCCTGTCATCATTGTTTGATCGCGTTCCCTTCTTCGTGACGTCGTTGCCCGCTGATGAACCCTGTGATTACTCCGCCATGGGTTACGTTAAGACGAGTAAAGAGACGAACGAACCCTAGTGATAATGGAGTCTTGCCCCCACTTTTTCTTTTTGATATTTGAGTCTTGCCCACGCTTTTGGATACATGTTACTTTCTTGTATTTATAAAAATTCGTACTTCCAGTAAAATCACTGTTTTATTATTTATTTGTATTTTATTATTTTTTTTGGTCAATTGTTGAATGGAGTGACTATAGTAGGGAGTGCCAACTTGAGAATTTCTCTATAGCATTCTGACTTATCAAATAAAACTTCAAATAGGAGAATATTGGTCAATTCAAATATCAGGAATCGGGATGGCATGATATTAGAAGAAGAAGAAGAAGGGTGTTATCAGGTATGCCAATTAGAGTGAGAGTTAATCCTACCCCAATAGTTCGAATAAACAAGAAATCTCATCATTTTGATGCAAAATCAAAGGGGACAAGAAAGAAGTAAAATAATTTTGATTGAAAATCATAAGTAAAAGAAAGTGCAGTTGTGACCATAAGAGATATCATGTTGTATGCCTTGTTTCATTTAGATGTAATATTATTGATTTTTTTTTTGTAAGAGATATGGATAAGACAACATTGTGGTGTTGATAGCCCTATAAGGAAGCCACATAAGCCATGCATATACCCATGTCACTTCATTTAGACTCTATCAAAGCTTTCTAAACCATCAATTTAAGTAAGCATCAGTATCAACGTACAGGTGAACAAATCTGCAAAATTAGTGCCCATAATCAACTGAACTAAACATTCCTGGAGAACTCAAATTATTTTTCTTAGCATTATGGATCATCGCAAGTGCTGGTTTGTTATAACTCAAATTTTTTTTCTTAGCATTATGGTTCATTCATATTCTTAGTATTTAAAACATTATTTGACGCCCCTAAAACTCATGCACTTCCATTGCAAGATACATTACCACAATGGTCTTGATCAATGTTGTCAATTACTGATCCATGTTGCTTTCAATCCTTGCTTTTTGGAAGATCTTAGAGGGCAACCAAAGATGTTTCAAAACAAAATAAGATAAATCAAACCATAAAAAATATAAAAGACAAAAATGAAATGAAAAATGAAACAAATAATAAAAAGAAAGGGGTTGTACTTCACAATGAATCCCTAGATTTTAACAGGTCATTGTTCGGTACCTAATTGTTGTTTGACTTAGTTGTTTCCTAAGAATATGCCCATTTGTTGTGGTCACTTGGTGTTTTACATGGTGATACACGTGTTTCAAGTTTGACTATCTTAATTGTATTTGGACGGTTGTCCAATAGAATCGCGCGCCATAAATGCTTATTCATTCAAGCGTTACTCCTCTGTTTGCTATAAATAGGCCATTGGCGAAATGGAATTACCATCTCATTCAACGCTTTCGTTCTTTGTTGTAAGTTATTTCTTCTATGCCGTCATGGTGCTTGGTGTCCTCGTTAGCTGTTCAAAGGAAAAGAATGAATTTTTATTAACAATTGATGGGGGGAGGGAATGTACTTGAGCATGCAAAGATCGGAATATGAGAGGTTGGTAATATGTGTGATATCAATAGAGTAGTTAGAATATATAAATTTTTGAAACCTTGGCTTTAAAGGTATCATCAATTAGGACATTGGATGCTTTAATATCACGTTGGATTATCTGCGTATTTCCTGAATTAATTTGTATAGAAAACTTATATTCATTAGATTTCTCATATATGCTTTATATACAAGTTAATTCAGGTAATACGCGGATAATCCAATGTGATATTAAAGCATCCTATGTCCTAATTGATGATACCTTCGAAGCTAAGGTTTCACAAATTTACACATTCTAACTACTTTGTTGATATCACACATATTACCATGCTCTCAGGTTCCGATCTTTGCATGCTCAAGTAAATTCCCCCCATCAATTGTTAATAAAAATTCATTATTTTTCTTTTTTTCTTCTTTTTCTTGTTCATCAGACTTGCAAATCTTAAAGGCAATACAAATTTGAATATTTGAGCTTTGGAGGTTGTAGAGGGAACTTAGAACTAAAAGTGCAGACAAGAAGATCAATGATCTCCTTTGAACATGAAGATCCATGTGTGATTGCCATTCTTTTGATTTTGGGTGTGTCTTTTTTATCATTGTTTTCCATCTCTCTTCAATTGCAGCTTCCAAAGGCAAAGTTTTCATTTTCGTTGCTAACATTTTGATTCTGGGTATGTTCATTTTCCTTTTTGTCAATGTTAATTGTTTAGCGAAATAGAACATTTTTTGATTTTTCCCCACTCTTGATTTTCTGCTGCTTATGTTATTTTTTATTTTGTAATATTTGGCAAGATTTTGAGACAATTGCATTCAACGTATTGCAGGTGTCATATACATCATGGTTCCTCGACGCCTTTAACTATGCAATTGTAACCAACTAGTATGGAACCCGTGCCATGCACGGGGGACATTATTATTTTTTGGTTATAAAAAATATTTCAATCCAATAATATATAAGAAATATTATATCAGTAATTATTAATTTTTAATTATGTAACTATTAGGTTCCTAACGTCGATAGGTAACAAAACTAATATCAATCATGGTGCGCACCACCTCAATCAATCAGATGGTGCATACCACCCAATATTTTATGAGATAATATATAAATTAGATATTCTACAAATTATAGTGTTCTTTGTGTGTGTGTGTGTGTGTGTGTGAGATGTGCGTTTATATTGCATTATCGGCTCTCAATTATGAAATTACATAAGAGTTATACATACATTTACAAATACAAAATAGTATATAATATGTCGTTTTTTGATGTTAAAAATAATAAATATTTTATTTAATTACTGAAAACAAAGTTTATTCACAATTTAGATTATGAATTAATATTGCATTATAAATTCAAAAAAATTGTTCAATAACTTAGTTGAATGAATTAGTTGACAATTTTAAATTTTAAACAACACTTATGGAAAGTTATCGTGAATTAAAACAAAATTTTGTTTAATGTATAACTTAAAAAGTATATATACTACATATTTTTGGAAAATAACAAATCTATATAAAATATATATTTTTGAAAAGTAACTATATTTTAAATTATTAGATAATATAAAGAAAACATATCATTTTTTTACGGGAAAAAAGAAAACATATCATTGACTGCAAAAATGATAGGAAAACATATGTATTTTAAATAATGTTTAATATAAAATTAAATTCATTTAATTAAAATCATATCTTTTAAAACAAATCTAAGATCACATTCTCTTTTTTAATGGATGCATCTTTTTATTGAATTCAATTAACTTATAAATCAAATCAATGTTATTGTATATTTAATTAGCATATTTTATTTATTTTAAATTTAAATCAATTTAATATTGGAAAAGTTACAAACTGAATTATTTTCTTAGAGATATGATTTTAATTAAAATATTGGTGAAATAGTAATTGTAAAATAGTGGCAATGACAAATTCGTAATTCAACCTTTAATTAGAATTTTTAATTTATTATAAATATAAAAGACAGACACTAACACTGCGAACCCTAAATTGAAGTACTTGAACAATGCAAGGATAAAATCCACTGCAGAGAAAGCAGAAGACAAAATCGCACGTCATTGGCCGTCGTTCAGGTTCATCCTCCTTGATGCAACTGTTTGTTCGTGCTCTTTGTTGCTACTGTTTGTTTGTTCTGATATTGTCACTCCCACAAAATATATACTTTCATTTGTTGTTTGATTTGTTAGTTGTTCATCCTTCCTACTACTTCGTTTGAGATTATTATCCGATAGGGTTTTGATTTTATGTTTTTACGAAGTCTGGAGTTTGATTGTTTTAGTAAATCAAAATCCTAAGCAATTATCATATTTGAATGTATGAATTATTTAGTCTCCTTTAATTTATGTGCATAAAAAACATAAAGATGGGTTCTGTAATTTTTTTTTTACTATTTTGTAATTTAATTTTATATTATGTATCTTAAATAAACGTATATATATTTTGTAGACATATTTAGTAGTTCATAAAACCGGATGAAAGTGTAATATGATAAGAGTTGTTTAGATTCATGTTTATTTTTAATAGTTATAAGTTGTTAAAACATAGTTATAAATTTGTGGAACATGATGTAGGAATAATGGTTGCTTGTTGATGACCTTGATTTAATTTTCATTATTGTACTATTTGTGTTGGATTATTGAATATTTGGTTATGATTTTTTGTTCTGCGCATGGTGCATAAATATGTTCTTTAAAACTATTGACAGGTACATAACATTTGAGAAATACATAGATTATTTCGTTGTGTTGTTGAAGGATGTTAGTGCAAACCTTGTTGTAAGTTTTATATTAATAATAAAAATTTAAATTCATTATTCTTATTTGAAAATAAATATATTGCATTATGTTACAACAAACTTTTTGAATAACTTACATTGCATTATCAACTTGTTGTGCAGGAAATTTCAAAAAAATTGTAAGGAATTGGGGTAACACATTGACTAATCATCTATCAATTAGGTCATCAACCAATACTAAATGGAGAGTTGAGAAAAACTCTTCAAATGGAAAACTATGGCTCGTGAAAGATATAACATAATGTACCAAAAAGAACCTGAAAGAAAAGCACTTTATGAGATATAATGGTCACCGATATAACTATTAAGTAATAGTTAAATTTACTCCATTAATTGAAAAATTGAAACTTTTTTTGGAATTTAAAATAACAAATAAATTTAAATTATAACTTACATAAAAATGTCATTAATTAGTGTGACAGAACAATGGCCACAGTATATATTAAAACATTAAAAATTATATTAATGTGTTATTCCTATTAAAATATTCACTCACTGTAATTTTGTTATTGATTTTTTTTTATGCAAAATGTTCATTCTCCTTGTAATATACTTTTATCATACAGTTTAAATATTAATAGATTTTTCATGTAAATATTAATGTGTTTTAATGTAAAATAATCATCACTCTATTATATATAAATAATAACCAATAGAAATATTCACTAATAGCAAACTTTACATCTATACTGTGATGGCCCTTTCTCCGTACAGAATGTAGTTAAAAAAATAAAAACTTTATCTTATAAAATTTATATTATTTATAACTTCTATTAAAATATTCATGAGGAATATGTTCGTTTTTAGGATTTCATTAAAAAAATATGTAATACACTATATCTATAGTACGATGACCCATATACTTAAAAATTTTAAAAATTTTATACTAAAAATATATTAACGTATTATTTCTAGTAAATCATTCATTCATGGTAAATAAAATAATAATGTTGTTTCATATAAAATATTCAATACTTTATGAGATATCAATAATAACCAACAAGAATATTCACTAATAGAAAAATTTACATTCATAGTATGATGATCCGTGCTCCTCACGGTATATAGTTAAAAACAATAAAAAAATTCCTCACAAAATTTATATTAATTTGTAATTTCTATTAAACAGTTCATAAGGAATATGCTCATTTGTATAGTTTCATTAAAAAAATATGTAGTTATAGATTTCATTTTTTTTGTTTAAATTTTTTTGTGGCAAAATATAAACCAAAAATTATATTTTCTTGTAAATATTCATCCCCTTTTTTACAATATATCTATAGTATGAAGACTTGTACTAAGCACGCTTTATACTTAAATTTTATATTAAGAAATATATGTATACATTATTTTTAATAAATTGTTCAATCATGGTAAATGAAATAAAAATGGTATTTCATGTAAAAAATTCAGTATCCTTGTAATAACTTTTTTTGTATAACTAAAATATCAACTGATTTGTACGGATATATTAACTTGCTTTTACGTAAAATATTTGTCAGTTTGTTTACAATAAAATATTTGTCATTTTTATAAATTATTTGTTTGTATGTTGTATTTTTACTCGTAAGTTATCATGTTTCAATTATATTTACTTATAGGACTTTTTTTTTGACAAAATTTACTTATAGGACTTAGACATTAGTGTAAACTATATATTTTTTTGTTTGTAGTGTAAACTATATTATATAATAAAGAAAGTAATAAATACAAAATACTATATTTTCAATAGTATAAACTATATTATATAATATATTTAGCATACTAAATACTGGATACTGAATAAATCTAATAAAAAGTAATAAATTATTGAAATAACTGAAATAGAGAAATTATGGAAAAGCCGTAAAAAGAACACGTCAAAATCGGCTCCTCGAGTCAAAAGAAGAAGAAGGAAATACCCAAAAATATGTTATGGGAGTCGATCAATAAGTTGCATATAAGCACTTTATCAGTAGCATTTTCTTTAAGCTATCACAGCATAAAAACGAACTACATGTAATTCTAAAGAAAATAAGTTAAGCGAATAAAAGGGCATATGATTTATAACCAAATTACATTACTAAAATAGTTCTCCAATAAGCCAAATATTTTTCTAAAAAAAATCTTTAATATTTGGTAAGTCATTTTTGAAATTAATTTAAAATATTTATTAAATATTTTAACCAGTAGGCTTGTTTAGCAGTTACTAAGGTTATCTCCAATGGTGTACTCATAAATGAGTACTTAAAGGGCCCACATATCCTATCCCTCATTTTTATTTTTTTAATCTGGGTACCTAATAAATACTCAATCCCTCCAACCAAGCACATCTAAAAAAATTACTAAATGTGTCTCACTAATAACTCCACATCATCACATATCAACGAAAGTTTATTTAATAATTAAAAAACTGACACGCGGGGCCCATGACAGAGGAGAGAGAAGGGTACCTATAGAGGTACCCAATCTTAATAGGAACTCAAAAAAAAATTCCTACAATGGGGTACCTAATAGGTACCACTATAAATAGATACCCAAGTCTTAAGTACCCAATAGGTACTCCCGTTGAAGATGCCATTAAGACTTGGGTACTTAAGGCTTGGGTACCAAATTAAAAAAATAAAAATGAGGGATGTGCATACATTGGACCTCTTAAGTACCCACTTTATGGGTACTCCATTGGAAATGACCTAACCTCTCTTGCCTCCAATCATTGCATTGTTGAAGATAAATGTGTTCCGATACCTGAATTCTGTATGCAAACGCAACATAGTTCCAAAGCCCCAAATAACTATTTGTAAACCCTTCAGGTGTAAGATCTTGAAAATTGAAATCTATTTTCTATTGTTTCAAAAAAATCTATTGTCTATGGGATATTACACGAGAAAATGGTTGAAGACAAAAAATGAAACAAATTTTAGTTAAAGTGAGAAATTGTATCAAATTTTAGTCATTTCACATAAGAACAATAGTCCTACAGAGAGAGTCCAAAGGAGAAGTTTCACTATTCCTTTTTTATTTCCCAAGGACCCAAACACCTCCATCTATCTTTGAGAGAAATATGATATATGAGGAATTCTTGTAATGCCAATTATCGATAGCCATGTCTAGGACCAAGATCTTCAGTGTCAATGTTAGCACTGCAACAAATTTGCTAGTTATAGCAGGCAATTTTGTTTCTAATTTAAAACATAAAATGAAATAGTGCTAAACTATCCTTTACTTTAGATTCATCTTGACATATACCTGTCATAGCAGCAACAATAATAAAAAAAGCATTAGACGTGTGTTAACAACACAGGAATTTCACTTCCACAATTTTAACTTCTCCTAGTTTTTCAAAAGGTCTGCTTTGCTTCCCCCCTTAGTGATGGTGATGCAACTATTGGAATTTTATATTTCAATAATTAATATGGGCTGATATCATTAATAATTATATTAGCTATTTATCATAAAGGAGCAATATTTTATGTGATCATACAAAGTTAAAATAAGGTAAGCTCATTGGACTCTTAATTTAATTGATATGGGTCTTATATGAGTAGATGTTAGTGTGACCCGATAAGGGGATAATGGGAACCCTGTTAGGTTTAACACACTATAAAGAAGACTATAGTCCCCAATACACTGAATCACCGTCATCCATTCTCGTCTCCCCATCTGAAGAGAACCTAAAGTCTCATGAGAGAGCTCAAAAAGATTCGGTGGAGGAAGAACCATAAAGCCACCGCTAACGTGCTCGTTATTCGTTGCTATGGATTCAGTTGCTCGTTGGTTGTTCGTGATCATTCCTTTGGTATTCCATTTTAGGTGATTGATTGCTATGGATCCAGGTATTCTTCTAATCCTTGATAATCCAACATGTCGTAGATCCTAAGGGTAGAGAACATGTTGTTCTTGTTGAGCATACTTGTATGTCTTTATAGCTTCCGCCTAAGGAATTTCTTTTATGAGATTTGAGCATGTTTGTTCTTGTTGTTGTTATTAATAAGGAATTAATTCCAACAAGTGGTATCAGAGCAGTCTTCATTATTGAATTATCAAGATTCAGTTTCATGATTGATGCCTGGGATGTTACTATTGAATGGATTTTATGTTCTTCCCCAATTTTGTATGAACCCTAATTATGAGGTTTCTGGATTTTTTGTTTTCCTCCATCTTAGCGGGTATATATTGCTTGACTTTGACAAAGTATTCTGCACATGTTTCACATTTGAGCTTTTAAATAATTATTTAATAGTTATTTATAGATTTGCATCGATAAAGCTTTACATACATTCCTAGACATGATTTCAATGTGTTTATACTGATATTGAAGTTAATTGATCCCTTCTTAAACCGTTTGTGCTTTATTTTCGATGGCATTTTTTTTAATATACTTTACTTTTGAAAAGTATATAAAGATTAAAGAATTTGGATTTATTTCCTTTTGTTGTGCGTGAAGTATTTGTGAAATAAAGATTTGCTTTTTTTTATATTGCATAAAAAAGAAACCAATAAAGTTTTGCCATTTTATGAATTGTTTTGGGAAATTATTATAGTTATGATTCTATACATTTGATATGGACGAAAATATTTGAGCGGGATATTATATGTGATTTGTGTCATGAGGTTTCACGATTTTTTAGGCCTTTGCGTTAAGTATATTTGCGGTGAATCTTCAATAATATTTAGTATATATATTGTTGATTTTGGCTATCGTGAAAGAAGGCATAAAAATCCTTCATTGAATATCTCTTTATTGTGACATTAAGATTTGATTGTCTTTGATTATTACATATTTCATGGTTTTGTCTATATTGGGATTGAATCAAATAAAATTATTACCGTGATATTGTTTTAAGATTTGGATTTTGAATTTAATAATAATTCGTGAGATATTATTATAATTCAAATTTGAGGTGTATGGTTATGGCCTTAGATTTTTTGGTGTTGTTTATTTATTTTAAATAGGACCTGCGTGTCGTGATTTATTTCAAATACGGCCTGCGTGTCTTGAATTTCTCCTTATTTTATTTTATTTTTTAAATATTATAAATGATTGAGAAAGACAAAGCGGGGACACCGCCTTATGGACGCTGGTTGAAGCAACTGGCTTGTGGGTCAAAGAATTGTAATAATTAATTATTTAATTCTTTTTCATTTAAGAGGCCATAACCATACCATTATAAATTTTATGCATTATGTATGCGATGTATGAAGTGTATGCATGTATGCTATGTATGTTTTTACATGCTAAATGTCACACATAGTTAGATCTTTGCCTCCTAATCGCTGGGCAATAAAGGGCACTACTGAGCGGTAGTGCCAATTTTAGCAGGCCACTAGGCGGGGGTCTCGGTTTGTTATCTCGTCGTATTTGAGCCATCGAGCAACCAACAACACCACTAGGCGGTGATGTGTGACATACTTCTCTCGCTTTATCACTGCTAAGTGGTCTTTTGACTGATGTGTGGTGTTGTAAACATACAGTTATGGATATTCCTACACCTAGGTGTGGAATTTATGTAAACTAAGGCCCTCCCAATTTTTTAATTAGTAATTGTCTAGTATCTTTAATTGGGTTGATTGAAACAACATGTTGCCAAAGTAATATCTGTTGCATAGATTAGTTCAATTAAATTTACAAAAGATGTAGCATGGAGTTATTCATGTGAGTTGTTGTCGGCGCAAAGGAAGGCGTAACTTGGCTGCATAATTCCATATCTGCGATGATAAATGTGTGGTGATTATAAAGACAATTTATCCATGTGAGCAATTGGGATGCCCAAAGGCAACCATTGTTTGATAGGACTTATCGTCAATGTTTGATTGTTGCGTTGATTTACAGATAAAGAATAATTGAGCATGTCTTATTAATTATTTTAATTTGATGTGCCAACTGATGTTGTGTGGATGCGTATCCATGCGAATATTAATCGGCCCAAAGGAAGGTTAATATTTGGCCGGATTGCATTCATACCTGTGATGGTAAACATGTGGCGATTATAAGGATAATTTCTCCATGTGAGTAATGAAATGCCCAAAGACAACCATTGTTTGACAGGACTTATCGACAATGTTTGATCATTACAACAAAATACCACTTACAATTAATATCATTGTCCAAAGACTTGATATTAATGTTGCATTGGGTATTTTGCTGAGTATATTTTACTATTTTTTTGTTCTCTTTGAACTAGTATAGCTTGTGTATTTGCCGTTTTGAATTCAATTTAATCTTTAAAAGTTTAAACTTTTTAAGATTAAAGCAAAAATATTAAAGAAACTCTTGGATCTAGACTTTACATACGAATGTAGAAACCCACTTTCTCTCACTCAATTCGGTATCTATGAAGTGAGAATCAAGTATGGGAAGTAGGACCGCTCCAGCCGCATAAATCTGATGATCATGAAGTACAATATTTCAGAGACATTTAGGGGTATTATTTCGGATGACATAATTTATGTCGTAAATTTTCTTGCTGAAATTAAAAGAGCTTGAAAAAGGCAATAAGGCAAAAATGAGCACTCGTTGGAGAGCTTAATTTTCATTAAGTATGAAAGTAAAGGGAATATGAGGAGCACATTATGAAAATATTTAAATCTTGTCTTCAAACTTAAGCCGCTAAAACTTGAGCAGTCTAACGACTTGCTCAAACATTTAGCATTGGTATTCTTTCCTGCATAATTCGACCAGATTAAGTCAGTTTACAACTGTCAAAAAAAGAAGTAATCTTTAATAAGATTATTTCATATGGTGTGCAAAAAAAGAAATTGTGAAGCAAGAGAAAAATAAAATAGTGCCCATTTGGCAAATACCCCAAAGGATAAGAGCAAATAAAAAAAACTATGGATGAAACTGTTAAGGGTCTGTCTCAAAAGAAACAAATAAGGTTGTCTGGACTGACAAAGGCTAAGTGACATTGAAAGATGCATCCGTATAGGAGTTGGCAAAGTCGATGAAGATTGAGATAAAGTTTGGTTGAATCAATTTTTGGGATAAAGTTTGGTTTTTTGTTACTGGCTTATATTTGAAATTAGAAGACAATTTGAGATGGGAACTGTAAAGTTATTTGAGGATATTGAGTTTGGGGAAGAGATAAGGTTAGAGAACAAAATTGAGTGAGGAAGAAGCGGTTCTAATTCTTGAACCAATTCATACAAGTGCTATTGGTATAGCAAATTTGAATCCTCGTGAGGACATTATTGTTCTTCCTCCCAATCGAGTTAAGGAAATTATTCATGAAGATCAAACTCAACACGCTGAACTAGAGCATCAGGAGCCATAAAAGAAAGGATTTACTGTAAAGAGTCATTCTATTTAGTTTTATTGAAAGACTCTTTTCGGATAATCACAGTGCTCATTGCTTATTATAACTTTGGAGCTACATAAGATGGATGTCAAAACGGTGTTTCTTAATGGCAACATTAATGAAACAAATATATATGGTGCAACCGAGATACTTTAATGGCAACTGACAGAATCCACCCATTAGCTAAAGAAGTTGTCTCGTTAGTGATACCGCACAGTCTCATCAGGTAATTGTTTCATTTGGTCTCGAGATGAGTACTATGGACAACTATGTGTATTACAAGGTCAGTGGGAGTAATTTTGTATTACTGCTACTATATGTTGATGATATTTTATCTAGTCAATAGCGATATAGGCTAGTTGCACAAAACCAAGAAATCTCTAACGAAAATTTAGAGATGAAGGATCTTGGGGACGTCTCTTTTGTATTAGGAGTCTATGATACTTAGAGATCACTCTCGAGGTGTCCTTGGGTCATCACAAAGGAGCTCTATCGATAAAGTTTAAATAAATTTGACATGAAAAATAGTAAACCAAGGTATACCTCAATTACTAAGGGAGACAATTTTAGTCTCAAATTTGCCCAAAAAATAATTTGGAAATTCAGGAAATACAGGGAGTTCCCTATGCTCTAGCTATGGGAAGTCTGATACATGATCTTATCTATACGCATCAGGAAATGACGTACATCGTAGGATTATGTGGCAGATACTTTAGCAATTCTAGTTTGAATTATTACAAAAAGCAACCATAAGGACCATTAAGGAGAACAAAAGTCTATATATCCATATATCAGAGATCTGAAAGATTATAAATCATCAAGAACTCTGACTCTGATATTCAGAATGTTAATATTATGGACATCAAATTATGAGATATGACTGAAATATCTATGTCACTAGGTTGCATATAGTAAAAGGTATTAAAATATCACTTAAGTTACAGTGTGACAGATAAGTCAGTCATATCATACTACAACAACAATAAAGAATTTTACAATGTCTATTGACATAAAGGTGTTCGTTGTTGAAATAAATAATTAAGGATAAAATAATTTCTATAGAACACATAGAGGTTGATTCCATGCTAGTTATCCACTAACTAAGGGCTTGACACCTAAGGCTTTTTCATGAGCATGTTGCTCATATGAGTGTGTTGTCACTAAGGTTGCCTTAGTTTAGTGGGAGTCTTTATTTGTGTTCTATGTTTGAGATACAAATTTTATGCTATTTCGGTTTTTTTCTGCAGAAATAAAGTTAGTTCATTATAAACTTTTTTGTATCTTGTTGTGTGTAAATTTTATTTCCCCATTAAGGACTTTGGTTTGCAAAATTAAATTTTACAAAATTGACCTCACTAAAGTTTTAAGTAGGAGTAGTTGGAAAAAGGCATGATTGAAATCACATTCCATGTAATTTCCATGCTATTCATCCATATTGATCTATGTCATCAAGTGTGTTGATGTGGTGATCGTCGGGGTTTTGTCGCAATTTACGGAAGTGACAAAAGCCGCAGTGGTCTCATTATTGATACATGAGGTGGACCAGATTGTAAGGAGGAAGTCTAAAGATAAATAGCATTCGGATATACGCACTAAGGAATTCTGATATAATTATTACGATATGCAACCCAAGTGGGAGATTATTGGAATTTTATATTCCAATAATTAATATGGGCTGATATCATGAATAATTATATTAGCTATTTATCATAAAGGAACTATATTTTATGTGATCATACAAAGTAAAAATAAGGTAAGCTAATCGGACTCTTAATTTAATTGATATGGGTCTTATATGAGTAGATGTTAGTGTGGCCCGATAAGGGGATAATGGGAACCCTGTTAGGTTTAACACACTATAAAGAAGGCTATAGTTCCCAATACACCGAATTGCTATCATCCATTCTCTTCTCCCCATCTGAAGAGAACCTAAAGTCTCATGAGAGAGCTTAAGAAGATTAGGTTGAGGAAGAACCATAAAGCCACCGCTAACGTGCTCGATGTTCGTTGCTATAGATTCAGTTGCTCGTTGGCTGTTTGTGATCATTCCTTTGGTATTCCGTTTCAGGTGATTGATTGCTATGGATCCAGGTATTCTTCTAATTCTTGATAATCCAACATGTCGTAGATCCTAAGGGTAATGAATATGTTGTTCTTGTTGAGCATACTTGTATGTCTTTATAACTTCCGCCTAAGGTATTTCTTCTATGAGATTTGAGCATGTTTGTTCTTGTTGTTGTTATTAATAAGGAATTAATTCCAACAACAACCTGATATAAACCTCTGCTCAGCTGAACATGATAAAGAGGAATAAAGCTAGGAAAAACAAATCCAACAATACATGTTTATAGAAAAGAGATTTACTAATTGTATACTTTATTTCTGAGTTGAAGACAGAGGTTCTCAAGCTGTAATACATAAGGGAAGGCCATCCTATAACAATTGAAAGCAATAAAAAGTGAAGCTATTAACATCCAAATTTGAAGATGTCAAAATTTAACGTACCAAAATTTGGATCACGTTTGGGCATGTTTCAGTTAGAAACACACACAATAGCCTAGTTACGGCAGAATTCGATAGAATTCTTGGAGGGTAATAAAAACTGTAAATTAGTGAGGTTCACTAATTTCAATTTCTCTTATTAACTAGATATTATTTAAACAATAAAATTACCAAGACAAAATCTTTAAAATAATAGTCATATTAAATATGACATAAAACAGACAATTAATACAATAACTAGACAATAAAAAATCCAAACTATGACTTAAAAATATTTATTAAATCCTGAAAATTATTTCTCTTTCAATAAAATAATTTTCTTTAATCAAACAACAATCTTTCACATTTTTTGGGATTAATTCATATTAAAAGCAATATCGTCTACACTGCATTAATCTGAATTAATTGCTAAAACAGTAAATTATTTACAATAAATCTTGGTAGTTCTTCATACTTTTAACAAACCATTGAGGTGATCAATCTCTATGATTTATTTCTAAGTAGTCGGAAACTATAAAATAATTTTCATAAAAATTGGGATGTTACATTACCACCCTCCTTAAAAAAAATTTCGTCCCCGAAAATTACTTAAAAATCAAAATTATGAAAAGTCATAACTTAATACTGAACATAACATAAATTTTGAACTTTGAAATTTAATACAACATAATAATTATTACACTCAAACAATCAAACACAAAGCATACATTTTATTCATATATCCTTACTAAAGTAAGGCACTACATTATCAACTTAAATGTCTACAAAACACAGTACTACGCGTCCATGTTGAAGAAGTCCTCGTGAATGACGCCTTATTCCAAACTACGATCTCTACTCCATCATGATCACGAACACAGCCACGACGACACTGGGTTACGGCTACATGCTAACACCAATGAAACTCTACTAATACAAAAGCCAACATCAAATCTCTTAAATTTTAAAAACATCTAATTTCTAAAAATAACACAAAGCAACAGTTAATTTGCATAAACCACAAATTGATCTCTTCAAGACTCGACCTTCTCAAGAACATTATGGTTTTTTTGAGATTAGGTTTTTCATTGCCTTAAAATCATCAAGACACACTTAATTCAAAGTCTAAAATTTAAATCAAACACCAACAACAACAAAATTACTACGAACCTTTTATTAAAACTTGAAATCTAGCCTCACACATATAAAACTTGGTTTTCCAAAAGAAAACAAGTTCAAAAGCATTTCCCAACAAGACAAGATGGACTAAAAATTTTGAATTATCTTTTACAACAAAGAAAACAAAATCTTTCCAAACTTCTACTACTAAATCATAGTTTTAACAAATACCATTTAAAAACTTAAAACCATCTTCAACGAGATCATTAACAAAGACACAAGAGTGGAAAACAAAAGAACTACGACACTCACCTAAAACCTTCCAGGAACCCGCGGTTTGGAAACATGAAGAGAGAGGAGGATTGCTATGATTAACAACCACAAAATCACCGACAACATTATTACATTCAGAAATGTGAGAGGATCCATCACAAAAATCATCCTAAGGCTCGCGGTTTGCAGGAGAAAGAAGAAGATGAAGGTTTGGTTTTCTCACACCTCTCACCACCACACGATTGGGCACGAGTTAGGAGAAGGATGAAGGAAGAATGAAGGTCCTAAAGCAAAATACCTCACGGTTCACAAAGGAAGAAAAGAAGGAAGTTGAAGTTCTCCACTAACACCAACACGCTGGAAAATTTATTCTCCCCTCTATTAAAAGGAATCAGCTAAGGAGAATGTGAAAGGAAAAGTGACCCCCACCCCAAAATTCTACTAAGTCATCTATGTGTCTAAAGACAAGATAAGGTGGACTAGGATTTTACAAAATTGTCTAACCTATGATCATGACACCAAAAGGAAAAGAAAATTCAAAAAAAAAATATTAACCACAAGATCTACAACATCACTTACAAATAATTGTACACAATCACAATAACATCTATCGTAATACCAAAAGTATAATAAAAATTTGGATTTTGGAATCTAGTATAATAATAAAATACGTCACAGAGTTAAAACACTTATGTGGTCTATATTTAGAACCACGCGCACACCATAATACATATAATACGATAATTATAGTGTCACCTACGGATAATCTCTTAAATCTCGGTCCACTCAAAACTCCTTGGGTCGCGTTTCCTACGATGAAGTCTTCAGATGATGAGTTCTCTGCTCTACTTGGGGTGTAGACACGTCCCTTAGTGGTTGGTCTTGTAGTTTCAACATTGTTGACAATAGACTCAGCTCGTGGTACTTTGCAGTCTCTGGACAGATATCCCAATTCCTTGCAGTGAAAGCATAATCTTTCCTTGGTTATCGTTAACATTGTGCTCCTCATCTTCACCGTTGAAGTAGTGCGTCTTCGGCTACCGATGCTTGTGATTCCCTCTTCTGTCTATCATGTAGACATATCCTTTAGTAGTTGGGCACACAACCTTCGCAGTATCTGCAATTGATCCATCTTTGGCAATTGATAGTCCTTAGAAATATGTCCTGACTTCTTGCAGTTACAGCATAGTCGGTCCTTCAATGAGCAATCTTCAGCTAACTGTTCCTTGCTTCCACATTGATGACAGTGCCACTTCAACTCCGGGTCATTCCCAATAGCCTACGCAACAAGACGATCCTGACTGCGGTCATTTCCCTGAGGATGGAAATGAGATGTTCCTTGTTGTTGTCTTCATCTTTGTCCTTTGCCTTGATAATCTGGCTTAACTGACCCTCCAATAGCTCGCTCCTCCGTTCGTTGTCTTAGCCAATCATGTTGATTCTCTGCGGCAATCTGTTGTGCGACAATTGCTATCCAGACTATCACTCAAATTACGCAATTCACGTCTAAGTCACTAGCTCTAGCAAAAAGAATCGTTCGCCCCGAAGGCGTCGAATTTCTACAAAGTAAACTAACCAAAATCCCCACAACAAATTCAATTATCTGAGATGATCGCACACAATTTCACACAATGTCATACCTGTTTCAACTAGGAAACATCACAGACAATCACAAACAAGGTACACATAACCTAGGCACAACATACTTATACCCGACAATCCCCAACAATCTAGGCCAGCTTAACCGAAAGCCATCCGGTTAGAACCGAACTGCTCTGATACCACCTAATGTAACACCCTGTTTCTGGAGCGCTACTGTGCAACCCAATCTAATGCTAAAACATTTAATGCTTGTATGCTTTCAGTTAAAGATTACTCTTATGTATTTCGCAGTGGAAAAATAGGAGTAAATTTTTTTTTTCATTTTCTTTCCTTTGAAACCCTTTTCAAAATGAGACATAGAGTACTGTTAGGCAAATCGCAAGTGTACGATTCGTCGTCAAGTAATAAAAAGATCGAATCCACAGGGATTGTAACTAATTATTTAACTTAACAAACTTTGTAATAATTTGAACTATTAAACCAATGTGATGTGTTTGAAGAATTCGTAACTTGTGTCAAAAACAGAGATAGTAAATTACGAGAAAAGTATTTGGATATTAAGGAGAAATAAAAGTGACTAGGGCTCGAATCCTTTTGATCCTACCTTTATGTTCTTGAATTCGAATCCAATGCAAGCAATTATAATATATTTGAAGTTTAAATCCACAAGATTAGGTTAATGAAAATCCCTTTCCTATCAACTCCTTTGATCAAATTAACAAGTCCTAATTTCTTAGATACAAATTAATTAAATCAAGCATAAAGATTGAAGATTCATACAAACTCATATCACAAGAATTATATTCCTATAACCCTATTAAGCATGTCCAATGATCCCAAAGCAAGTCTAAAACCCCAATTTTCCAATTGATGCTAAGACCCTAGTTCCACTCAATAGTGATCAATTATCGAATTGCATTAAGAAAAGAGATAATGGATCAATTAACATAAATAAAACTTGCATTGAAATTCAGAATTCGATTACATAAAAATATCCACAAAATTCATCTTACCCTAGTCTAAGAGGTTTAGTTCCTCATGGAAGAAGAGAAACTAATCCAAGGAGATGATAGAGTTGGAAGAGACTCCATTGATTCCTTAATTTCTTTGAACGTCCAACGTGTCTTGTTTCAATCTCCAAAAATTTCAGAACCCTAGGCCAAAGTTTTGAAAGCCTATTTATAGTTTCAGATCAAAAGGACTGAAAAACCCTTTGAAACAAATCAAAAACGCAAAATTACAAAGTCTGGGACGAGTCGCAGCACGGCCGTGGAGCCTGGCACTGCCTGGCCATGCTGCGCTGAAAACATATAAGCACAGAAGGAAGCCCCGACACGGGCGTACCATAAGGCAAGGCTAGCCCGTGTTTTCTTCTGTTTCTCCAATTTGGTATTTCTCACCATCAACCAAGGCACGACCGTGCCACCAGGCGTGGGCAGGCCGTGTTTCTTCAATTCTTGCCCTATTTTGGTATTTTGGCCTCCGAGTTGGTACCATCATCCGTCCAAGTGATTTAGCTCCATTTTCCTAGGCCAATAACCTTCATTTCTGCACAATTGAACCAAAACCAAGTGCATTATCTAAATCAAGCAGAATGCATGAAAAACATGAGTTAGAACTACTAAAATGACTAAGATGCAATGCAAAACTAACACTAAACTATATGCTATATTGAATGCATCAAATTACCCCAAGCTTGGAATTTTGCTTGTCCTCAAGCGATTACAGTGGCCAAAGAATGGAATGGGAACCAGAGATGCAACATATGAGGAACCCTAGATACAACCAAGATCAAGCAATAGGCTAAAGGACTATCAAACATAATAGAGACAATCAAGATCAAGTCCAATTAGGAATTTAAGCTCTCTGAAATCATGTCTTTTACTGATAGAGGCACTCCCTTTCAACTCTCAAAGTGTTTACAGGTCAAGAAATTCACTCAAACCCATCCATGAAAGTGCTCTACCATAGGCTTGACTATTAACCAAATCTCAGCAAATAATTAATGAAAACACAAAAGAATCAAAAGGTCTTCAAAAGGTTGTAACGTGGCCAAGGGATTTAACTTGTAAGGTGGGATAAAAACAAGAAAAGGGAGGTTCAAGGGCTAACAACATGAACAATTAAAGCAACCCTTTTAAAGCAGCATAAGTGGAGCAATCAATTTTTCCCTTTTTGCTTTCAAAACCTTTTTATTATTGTTTCTCTTCTGTTGTTTTACTTTTCTATATATATATATATATATTTTTTTTTTTGTTCTCCCTCATTTGAGATTTTTCAATAATTATTGGGGATGAACTAAACAACAGAAGAGATTCCCAAGATCAAGCATCCAAACAACAAGATTAAGCACTCAATTGCTCCCTTAAACACTCTAAAAGGTGCCATAAACATTTAACAATTACAAGGGTACCAATAAAATTAATTCCAGTTAAGGCTCAAAAGGGGCAACTAGAGGAAGCTTCGTTCAAAAATCAGAGGCTTGAAAACATGCCTAAAATGCTTTAATCATGTTCAAGTGTGCAATCAAAATTTTCAAGTGTTGAAAAGGTTTCAAGTCAAGTTCTAGATAGCACAATCAAGAGGGACACACTCATGCAAGAAAAAAAGGGCATAAAAATATGATGAAGTACAAGCCCCAATACAAGCTCAAATCTCACATTTAGAAGTTAAAATCAGTGAAAAACATCAAATCAGAGTGCCACATGCTAATTCTCAACTTATCAAAAGATTTTCCCTATGTACATTAAAAACACTACCTTTAAGCCCATCACAAGAGAAAATAATTGGGTTCCAAATCATTGCAATCTCATATTCCAACAAAATTGTGGCACACATAGCATGACAATTTGGGGGATAAAAAGATGCGAACAACATAAGAACAAACTCAAAATAAACAGACATGCAAGAAACATGCAGAAGCTATAAGAAATGCAAATACTTAATGCAAAATTTAAAACGCCTACCCCAAGCTTAAGAATTTACATTGTCCCCAATGTAAATAATTAGAGTGAGATAGGGATGACAAAAGAACTCACTGAGGGGGAGGAGGTGGAAACTGGCCAGGATACTGCTGAAGGTGCCAGTTATACATCGCAGAGACCATGTCCTGGATGTTCCGGACAGTGTGGTCTAACCCATCCAGCTGGACCCGTTGAGCAGCCATCTCTGCTTGAAGTGCAGCATAAGAGGCAGGAGGTGGCTGATGAGCAAAGTGTGGTTGTGATGAACTGGCAGGGGGTGCCTCGGGTCTCTCCTCTTGCAGGGGATCAGGCTGGGGGCCTCCAGAGAAATTCCAATTCCTGGGGTTTCTGATATTGGTGTGCTCTTGGTCGGGCAAAGGATGTGGTTCCGAGTTGTCAGGGAGCACCAAACAATAGCATTGGCCTTCCTTGACTACCATTTTCATCGCAAGGCAGGCCTCGATATCTAAACGGGTGCTCCCACGAACTATTGGGATGCTGGATGTCCGATAACCAAGAGATTCTGCAATTGGGGTGATCAAACCACCGATGACAATTTTTCCAGCTGAAGCTCTCCCCACTTTGACCATGTGGGTAATAAGGTGGGCACCTGCATCTAGTTGAATTTCAGGGTGCAGCATGTTCCATAAGAATAGGAGTTCAGAATGGCGGACAACTCCATCACTATCCCCACGTCCAAATAATGTGTTCGACATCACTTGGTGAACATAGCGAAAACAAGGGTTTCGCAACTTGGAAGATTTTGACGAGGATGAATCATAAGTGTCGGACTTCGTTAGTAAGCTCCAAAATCGTCTGGCAGAAAATTCATTTGGGATCCTTCGCTGACCACCATATGGAAACCCATAAATGTCATTGAATTGACTCAATGAGATGCTATGCTCATTATTGAATAACCGAAAGGTTATCAAATTGTCAGGGTGATCCTCTGGCCATCCTTCCGCATATAAAACATTTGCATTAACAGATTATAGTGTTGCATGAGTAAAATGTTTCAATCCCACAAATTTTTTCCAGCCCACATTTGCACATAAGAAATTCACATCCTCTAACAATCCTAGAGTTATCAAGGTAGGCTCATCCATGTAACAGGTGGGGACAATTATTCTTGTGGCAAGAGAATTATACCTTGCCTCTTGAGCGTCGTCCCAGAATTGAATTCCATATGGATTTTCTATGACCTTCTTCTTGCCTTTGCCTTTTGCTTTTGGCATTACTGGTTCTCTGGAACTCGAGGCCTGACCCCTTTGTCTTTTTGAAGACATAGTAACCTGCAACCAGAAAACACAGTACAACCAACAAAAAAAATGTGAAGAGGATGGGTTGAGAGAGGGGTATACAGTTAGATAAAGGAGGGGTAGGGAAAGAAGAATGTGGGGGTAGCGTGGAATGTGGGTGAGATAGCTAGGAAGGAATGTGGGTGAGAGAGACAGTGGTTAGTGCGGCTAGGAGAAGATGGAGGTGGGTTATTGAGAAGGAAGGAGAATGGATGGTGGCGAGGAAGAAGGAAGTGGCGAGGAAGAAGTAAGTGGAGAGGTGGTGGTGCGGCTGGTTGGTGGGAGAGGTGGGGCGGCGGTGGTTGTAGCGATGGAAGGAGAAGGAGGGAGGTGGGTTATTTAAAAGGAAGGAGAGTGGATGGTGGTGGGTTATTGAGAAGGAAAGAGAAGGAGGAAGTGGAGAGGTGGTGGTGCGGCTGGGAAGATGGGAGAGGGTAAGGGTTGGAATAGGGTAAGGGTTCCAGCTGGAAATTGGGGGGTTTTATGAGATGCAACACGGCCGTGGAGCCTGGCACGGCCTGGTTGTAACAGCCCAAATTTTTCATCCTTCAAGATTAGGATATGTCTTAGGGTATTAGAAGATGCTTATAGTTGCTTCGAATGGGTTTCATATGTTTTACCATCCCTTCAGTAAAGTTGTAGCGTTATCTCTTATCTTTTAGTTGGCTTTTGTTCGACTCGATTTCGATACCTACAACTCTAGATATACTCTCTGGAGTCAACACAACGCAAGCGTAACACCTAGGAATATTATAGTATTTTTTCAACTGCATGTTTGATCCCGTTAGAGTCCGAATTTGGGTAAGCCTATTAGAGAGAAAATTGTAGGAAATTCTCTTAGCTTTCCAACGACACTAAGAACGCCTCAATCGGACATCTATAGCTCTAGATAGGACCAAAACAGTGGCGCAGAGCGCCCAGACTCAGGCGCAGGGCGCCCAGACTGAAGCTCGGGCGCCCAGGGAGTGCTGGCGCAGGGCGCCCACAGCTGATAAGTGGCTGTGCGTTTTTCGCGTTTTAACTCGTTTTAGGGCGGTTCTGTGACCCCGTGTGACCCATTCTCGACCTGAAAGAGCAACCACGACCCCTAGACTTAACCTAGCCACTAAGCATCAGTTCTAAGACCCTAAACATGATTAGGAGCTGCTCATAGGATCAACCAAATAGAGAAAAGCTCTTCCTTCCCTTCTTCCAATTTTGTGTTGTCAAGGGCTCTAACTCAAGACTACGCTACGGGACTTGACCGGGGAGCATCGTTATTGTAACTCGTACAGCCTCATTGGGAGGAATAGGAGGTGGTAAGTCTTCTAATGATAAGCTTTGTCTTTAAGATCAATGTTAGGGTTCTAAACCATGATTTTTCCATTCCTAAACCCTTGCCCTTGTGTTTTACTGAAGAAAGCTTCACTAGGAAAGGAAAAGCTTGGTGTTCTCTCGTTCCATCCTAGGAGTACGAAATTCACTAGAGGTAAGGGGTAGTTGTTCTCTTCTAGTGAGTGTATGGAACATGTGTGAACAATAGGGGTGTCCCAAGACCCCTATGCCTCGCGCGGTGACGAAAAACGAGCACTATCACCACCGTGATAGGGAGACATTCAAACTCTTCAATTATTATTCTTCACTGGTGATAATTCCATTGGATTGATGAATTTGATGTGGTGATTGAGTCTTGATTGTTTACATGCTTGTTACTCTTGACTATTCTTTTATTGCTCTGAGAGGTGAAAATCTTGGTTGTTGCCGACTTTAAATTGCCATTGTATGAACTCCTACAATACTTGATGACATGATATATTATTCGTGTTGTGTGCCTAGGTACTGATATGGTTAGTATTTAAAAGTGTTGAATTGCCTACACCTCTAGTGTTGTTGCAAGAATTAGCGGTGATGATGTTTTAAAAACAAAATGCTGGAGAGGTTAAAATGGAATAAAAGGTGAATCAAGTTAGGATTAATTATTTAGAATAATTGACACATGAATAAACCATGCCTTGATAGAGACTTTGAAGTTTTAACAAGAGAATTGAGGGTCAACGGTAGGGATAAGTTAAGTTGTGCAGAATTTGTTTGCTACCAAATGATAGGGTAGGGAATTTAAATAGCTAAAGGGTAAGTTTTAGACTCTATGGCTGTGTAATCACTAAGTATGGATCAAAAAACTCTAAACCATGTTCAACTAAGTTCTGAGGGACGTAATGGTGAGGCATTAGATCCCCGAACTGGTATGAACCCTCTGTGTGCGAATTGGATGACAGTGGCAGGGCGCCAGGCGCCCACGATCTCAGGCGCCAGGCGCCCAGTGACAGCCTGCACTCGTGTTGTTTTGTCGTGTTCTCTTAGGGTTCCGTAATTAGGTTGATATTGTAAAGCCTAGGTAGGATGTCTAAAGTTCATTTATGATGCCTAAGGAATTATTAGTGTGATAATTTGAGAGAACTAATCTTTCTATTCCAAAGCTTCACTTGGATGTCATGTGCTTAATCGAAGTTGATAAGAACATTGAATGTTTATGTTATTGGTTGAAGGCACTGGCTGACTTATGAATTTGTGTCCTGTTGTTGTTGTTGCTGTTGTTACTCTATCGAAGATATTGCGATAGAGGATATTATGGTTAGACACCGCATTTGGTCATGTTCATGCATCCTGGTGTCGGCATTGTTGTTGTTGTTAGTAGGGCGTATCGGGCAAGGTATCCCATGACGGGCGAGGTTTCCCGGTCCTACGGTTAATGGGGCGAATCGGGCAAGGTATCCCGTGACGGGCGTGGTATCCCGGTCCTGTTGTTATTGGGGCATTACAGACATGGTATTCCGAAACGGGCAAGGTATCCCGGCCTCGTTATAATTGGATCCACATGCATATAGTTATGGTCCTAGAAATACATCATTTTACATGATAACATGCCGAGTTGTTTAGTTTTTGGGTGGTGTACTTTAATGATGTGGTTGATGTTGTGGCATGTGATATTTAATTGTTGTGGTAACATCTTTATGTCGTGGTTGATGTTGTAGTACTGGTGATTAGATGTCTTCATTGGAATTGTTGTGTATTGCGCATTGTTCATTAATTTTCTACACTGTATGCACTATTTGAGGTTATGATGACTAACCCCTCTTGTGGCTATGCATATCCCACCGGGTATGTGTAGATGTTGAGACTGCAGGTGTTGAGGATGTGGATGCCAGCGAGTAATCACGATAGCTCGTTGGGATAGATAGAAGACTTGTGTTTACTTGTTTAAGTCTTTGTATTTTCTTTGGTGTAATAGTTAGGGGAAGAGCTCTGAATTAGTGTGACATCGGGAACCTTGGTTTTACTTCCTTTTGATGATTCCCTCCCATCGAGTTGTTTTCCGCAAGTTGAGAGTGACAGCCTTACCTTATTTGAAATGAAAAGCTTTTACTTGGATCAAAATTTTATTTTGTGTTCTTTTCTTTTCACGTTGTTATAATGACAAGATGGGGTAGAGGGTGTCACACTGGTTGTGCTGCGTTGGTAACACACAGGTACATGGGGAAAGGCCCGACACGGCCGTGGGAGAGGACACGGCTAGGCCGTGGAATACACTGTTTTGCCTATTTATTTTATTTTTTACTTGCTCACGCACCACGGCTGTGCCATATAACACAGCCAGGCTGTGTTTCACTGCACTCTCCCCCCCTTTTTTTTAATTAACAAATGCACTCTTCTTCACCTTGGGTTGCCTCTCAAGAAGCGCTTCTTTAACGTCACTAGCTTGACGCGTGATGGTATGCTCAAGGCTCTTGCAAGACTAGAGCAACCTTTGCCCTGTCAAGCTCTCCTCCCAACTAAGGCTTCAGTCGTTGACCATTTACCTTAAAAGATCTTTGAGATGAAGGGTCCTCCGCCTCTACTGCTCCATGTGGCATCACTTCTCTTACAACAAAAGGTCCCGACCACTTAGACTTGAGTTTGCCCGGGAATAACTTTAAACGAGAGTTGAAGAGTAACACTTGCTGCCCAGGATAGAGGGTTTTTTGCACAATGTGCTTATCATGATAAGCTTTAACCTTCTATTTGTAGATGGAGGCATTCTCATAGGCATGCAAACGCATTTCATCCAACTCATGCAGCTGCAGAATTCTTTTCTCTCATGCCAAGGTTGAAT
The DNA here is from genome assembly GCA_037113605.1 of Calophaca sinica. Classification (NCBI taxonomy): domain Eukaryota; kingdom Viridiplantae; phylum Streptophyta; class Magnoliopsida; order Fabales; family Fabaceae; genus Calophaca; species Calophaca sinica. The sequence continues at coordinate 120,720,964 of CM073731.1, forward strand.
CAAAATTCAAGAACTTCAAGGCCCAAAATGCCTTATGCTCAAGCTCAACTGGTAAATGACATGCTTTGCCATAAACCAGCTGGTAAGGAGACAACCCCATTAGAGATTTGTAAGCTGTCCTGTATGCCCACAAAGCATCATCAAGCTTCTGGGCCCAGTCTTTCCTTGATGCACTCACTGTTTTCTCGAGTATCTTCTTAATCTCCCGGTTTGACACTTCAGCTTGCCCATTGCTTTGAGGGTGGTAAGGAGTAGCAACTTTGTGTTTCACATCATACTTTTTCAGTACAACCTCCAATTTGGAATTGCAAAAATGTGATCCACCATCACTAATTGGCACTCTAGGGACCCCAAACCGGGAAAATATATTTTTCTTAATGAATTTCACAACAGTCTGAGAATCATTTGCCTGAGTCGCCACTGCCTCTACCCATTTTGAAACATAATCAACAGCTACCAAAATATATTGGTTAGAGAGTGAGGAGGGGAATGGCCCCATGAAATCAATTCCCCAATAATCAAAAAGTTCAACCTCCAAAATGGAGTTCAAGGGCATCTCATTCCGCTTGGAAATACTTCCCGTCCTCTGGCACTTGTCACAACTCTTTGCATGATCATAGGCATCTTTAAAAATTGAAGGCCAATAAAATCCAGATTGAAGCACTTTTGCAGCTGTGCATTCACCATTGAAATGGCCTCCATATGGTGAATTGTGACAATGCCATAAAATTTTCTGTGCTTCATCTTGTGTAACACATCTTCAGAGTAGTCCATCTGGGCATTGCCTGAAAAGATAAGGATCATCCCAAATGAAATAGTTAGCATCTTTGAAAAATTTCTTCTTTTGTTGCCAAGTTAGCTCTTCTGGTATCACACCAGCAACCTTAAAATTTGCTATGTCTGCAAACCAAGGCCTCTCATTTACAACTAATAGTTTCTCATCTGGGAACTCCTCTAGAATGTCCAACTCTTTGGCTGTAATTTCAGTATTCTCCAGCCTAGACAGATGATCAACCACCACATTGTCACTCCCCTTTTTGTCTTTGATCTCAAGGTCGAATTCCTGCAACAATAAAATCCACCGAATGAGTCTTGGCTTGGATTCAACCTTAGTCATAAGATACTTGATTGCTGCATGATCGGTGAACACCACAACTTTGGAACCAATCAAATAGGAACATAATTTTTCTAGAGCAAACACTATAGCGAGTAACTCCTTCTCTGTGGTTGCATAGTTGACTTGGTTCTCATTTAGTACCTTGCTAGCATAGTAAATGGCATGGAAGAATTTGTTTCTTCGTTGCCCCAAAACAGCCCCCACTGCATAGTCACTAGCATCACACATTAACTCAAAGGGTGACTCCCAATCTGGTGCAACTATTTCAGGAGCTGAAATAAGTTTCTCTTTCAATAACTCAAAGGCCTTCAAGCATTCTGGATCAAAATCAAATGAGACATCCTTGATGAGAAGATTGCAAAGAGGCTTAGCAACCTTGGAGAAATCCTTGATAAATCGTCTATAAAAACCGGCATGCCCAAGGAAACTCCTCACTCTTTTCACATTCAATGGAGGAGGCAACTTCTCTATCACATCAATTTTCGCTTTGTCCACTTCTATACCTTTAGATGAGATTTTATGACCCAGCACAATTCCTTTTTTCACCATGAAGTGGCATTTTTCCCAATTCAAAACTAAATTGGTCTCCATGCATCTTTTAAGAACATCCTCAAGGTTAGCCAAGCAAGCATCAAAAGAAGTGCCAAAAACAGAAAAATCATCCATGAAAACCTCAATAGATTTTTCAATCATATCGGTAAAAATGGAAAGCATACATCTCTGAAAGGTTGCAGGAGCATTGCAAAGGCCGAAAGGCATTCGTCTATAAGCAAAAACTCCAAATGGGCAAGTGAATGCAGTCTTCTCTTGGTCCTCTGGGTTGACAGAAATCTGATTATAACCGGAGTAGCCATCAAGGAAACAATAGTAAGCCTGTTCGACTAATCTCTCAAGCATCTGATCCATAAATGGGAGAAGGAAGTGGTCCTTGCGAGTGGCTTGGTTAAGCTTCCGGTAGTCAATACACATCCGCCAACCTGTGACAGTTCTAGTAGGAATTAACTCATTTTTTTTCATTTTTTACCACTGTCATTCCTCCTTTCTTCGGAACCACATGTACTGGACTCACCCATGCACTGTCAGAAATAGGATAGATCATTCCCGCCTCCAGAAGTTTCAATACCTCCTTTCTCACAACTTCTTTCATAGTCGGATTGAGCCTTCTCTGCGGTTGAACCACTGGCTTGAACTCCTGGTCTAACATTATCTTGTGCATGCAAAATGCTGGACTGATCCCCTTTAAATCTGAGATGGTCCATCCAATTGCATCTTTGTGTGCTCTAAGCACTCTCACAAGTTTCTCCTCCTCTTGCTTCAATAAGGAGTTACTTATGATCACCGGATTCAAAGCATCACCCCCCAGAAACACATACTTCACATGTGAGGGCAATTGCTTTAATTCCGGGCTCTCTTTCTTCTCTATCTCTCCACCCTGCAAGTCTTCTTTCTTTTTAACAATAGCATCTTCAACCTGTAGAGCTTCAAGTTGTGTAAGACATCTTTCTATCTCATCTTCCATCTCTTCATGCACCTCCTCAATGGAATTCACTAACACATTCTCTAAGGGGTGTGAAGGTTGGTCTTGCTTAATAAATTCCCCAACTGAATCATCAATCAAATCAACTCTAGAGCACTTTTCAGTATCATCAGGATGGCACATAGCTTCAAAAACATTAAAAGTTACCTTCTGATCTTGAAATCTCAAAATTAATTTACCTTGTTGGACATCAATCAAGGCTCTTCCTGTAGCTAGAAAAGGTCTTCCGAGAATAAGAGGGACTTCCTTGTCCTCCTCCATATCAAGAATCACAAAATCAACTGGAAAAATGAACTTATCAACTCTGACTAACACATCCTCCAATATCCCATATGGAAACTTAACTGAGCGATCCGCCAGTTGCAAGGACATTCTTGTGAGCTTGACTTCACCTTCTCCCAACCTTTTCAACATGGAGAGGGGCATTAAATTGATACTAGCTCCCAAGTCACAAAAAGCTTTGCCAATGTGCAAATTCCCAATGGTGCAAGGAATTGTAAAGCTTCCCAGATCCTTCATGTTTGGAGGGAGTTTTCTTTGAATGATAGCACTGCACTCTTCTGTCAAAGCCACTGTCTCATCCTCCTTAAATCTTCTCTTCTTGGTCAACAACTCCTTCATGAACTTGGCATATGTGGGCATTTGTTCAAGAGCTTCTACGAAAGGGATGTTGATCTGTAGACGCTTGAAGATGTCCATGAACTTAACAAACTGTTCATCTTTCTGGTTTTTCTTGCTCAGATGCGGATAAGGAAACTTCATAGATGGGGAAATCACTTTAGGCTTCTCTTGTACCTGCGAATTGTCAGCGACAACTATGTCTTCCTCCCCTTCTTTTTCAATATTTTCTCTACTCTTATTTTCAACTTCGCTATTTTCTTTTTCTACTTCTTTTTCTACTACTACTCTCTCTTTTTCAACTCCATCCACCTCACTTTTTTCGCTCTTTTTCTTTCTCTCTACTTCAGACAACAACTTTCCACTTCTCAAAGAAATAGCACTACAAATTTCATTCTTAGGATTATCAACTGTGCTAGCAGAAAACTTACCTTTGGATTGCTCCGCGAGTTGCTTTGAGAGTTGCCCAATTTGGTTCTCCAGATTTTTGATAGAAGCCTCCTGGTTTTTGAAATGAGACTCATGATTCTGGAAGTTGGATTGTGTCATCTTCATTAACTGAGTAAGAGCTTCTTCTAATTGATTTGGCTCCTCTTGCTTTTGCGGTTGTGAAGGGTTTCTGGATGATGGGTTATCTTGCTGCTTCCAAGAGAAGTTGGGATGATTCTTCCACCCTGAATTATAGGTGTTAGAATACGGATTCCCTCCTTGCCTTTGAAAGTTACCCATGTAATTAGCTTGCTCGTTTGAGTCTCCCTGTGTATCACATCCTCCATTCTCATGAGGCCCTTGACAAAAATCACATCTCAAGTTCTGATTTAACTGGTTTACTTGAGCAGAGGAAGAGGCTCCCATTTTCAGTGCTTTAAGCTCCTTTGTGATAGTCTCCAATTGTTGAGAGACCAATTTATTTTGAGCCAAGAGCGCATCTTGCGTTTCTAGCTCAAGGACTCCTCTTTTTGCCTGTGTTCCTCTATCATTTTGACACAACTGCTCATTGGAAGCCATTTGCTCCACTAAGGTTCTTGCTTCTGCAGCTGTCTTGTTGTTAATTGTACCTCCAGCTGAGGCATCCAGCATCATTCTGGTGTTTGGCCTCAAACCATTACAAAACATTTGCATCTGATTAAAATCATCATATCCATGGCCAGGACACCTCTTCAGAAGAAGCTTGAATCTCTCCCATGCCTCATACAAATTTTCACTTTGGTTCTGTTGGAAGCCATGAATTTCACCTCTTCTTTTGATGAACTTGGAGGGTGGAAAAAATTTGGTCATAAATTTTTCCTCCAAATCATCCCAGGTCGCGATGCTTCCTGTAGGCAAAGTGTTTAGCCAATCTCTTGCTCTATCCCGCAGGGTCCAAGGGAAAAGCCTCAGTTTCTTACTTCCCTCGGTCACTCTAGTCAGCCTGAAGGTGTCACAGATTTCGTAGAAACTCACCAAGTGCTGATTTGGGTCTTCAATTTCATCCCCAACGAATTGGATTTGCTTGAGAGTGTTCAACAATGCTGGTTTGATCTCAAAATTAGCATTTGCCTCCGCCTGTTTTTAGGCCATGACAGCCCTTGGATGGTTGTTCCTTCTCCCAAAATCACCCAGCGTACGTGGTTGGTCCCCCATCACTTCTTGAGTTATGACTTGAGAAGTAGATGCGGAGGATTGTTTATGTTGTTGTTTTGCCTCCTTTGCCTTCTTCCTTAATGCCTTTGCTGTCTTTTCGATTCTGGGTCAAACGACAGCTCACCTGTTTGTTTACCTCGCATGCACAAAACTAAAGGAAAAAGGTAAGTAGCAAAGCAACAATTAAATTTTCTTTTTTTTGATAATAGAAAATAAAATAAAAAGAAATAGTTCAAAAAGTACTCGTTTACCTTGTTAAAAATGAATTTAACAATCCCCAGCAACGGCGCCAAAAACTTGTTAGGCAAATCGCAAGTGTACGATTCGTCGTCAAGTAATAAAAATATCGAATCCACACGGATTGTAACTAATTATTTAACTTAACAAACTTTGTAATAATTTGAACTATTGAACCAATGTGATGTGTTTGAAGAATTCGTAATTTGTGTCAAAAACAGAGATAGTAAATTACGAGAAAAGTATTTGGATATTAAGGAGAAATAAAAGTGACTAGGGCTCGAATTCTTTTGATTCTACCTTTATGTTCTTGAATTCGAATCCAATGCAAGCAATTATAACATATTTGAAGTTTAAATCCACTAGATTAGGTTAATGAAAATCCTTTTCCTATCAACCCCTTTGATCAAATTAACAAGTCCCAATTTCTTAGATACAACTTAATTAAATCAAGCATAAAGATTGAAGATTCATACAAACACATACCACAAGAATTATATTCCTATAACCCTATTAAGCATGTCCAATGATCCCAAAGCAAGTCTAAAACCCCAAATTTCCAATTGATGCTAAGACCCTAGTTCAACTCAATAGTGATCAATTATCGAATTGCATTAAGAAAAGAGATAATGGATCAATTAACATAAATAAAACTTGCATTGAAATTCTGAATTCGATTACATAAAAATATCCACAAAATTCATCTTATCCTAGTCTAAGAGGTTTAGTTCCTCATGGAAGAAGAGAAACTAATCCAAGGAGATGATAGAGTTGGAAGAGACTCCATTGATTCCTCAATTTTTTTGAACGTCCAACGTGTCTTGTTTCAATCTCCAAAAATTTTAGAACCCTAGGCCAAAGTTTTGAAAGCCTATTTATAGTTTCGGGTCAAAAGGACTGAAAAACCCTTTGAAACAAATCAAAAACCCAAAATTACAAAGTCTGGGACGAGTCGCAGCTCGGCCGTGGAGCCTGGCACGGCCTGGCCGTGCTGCGCTAAAAACATATAAGCGCAGAAGGAAGCCCTGACACGGGCGTGCCATAAGGCACGGCTAGCCCGTGTTTTCTTCTGTTTCTCCAATTTGGTATTTCTCACCATCAACCAAGGCACGGCCGTGCCACCAGGCGTGGGCAGGCCGTGTTTCTTCAATTCTTGCCCTATTTTGGTATTTTGGCCTCCGAGTTGGTACCATCATCCGTCCAAGTGATTTAGCTCCATTTTCCTAGGCCAATAACCTTCCTTTCTACACAATTGAACCAAAACCAAGTGCATTATCTAAATCAAGCAGAATGCATGAAAAACATGAGTTAGAACTACTAAAATGACTAAGATGCAATACAAAACTAACTCTAAACTATATGCTATATTAAACGCATCAAGTACTATAGTTTTCTAAATGATGCCAATTCAGACTTTTGCAATTATCAGAGTATAATGCATCACAAAATAATACTTCATATGACATAATCATTTCGCACTAAGGCGAGGTTTTCTGAAAAGAGTAATTACAAAAATAACAACGGCATTACCCTAAGCTAAGCTGGCCAACAACTATAACTCTTATTGAGAAACAGCTCAGCAAGACCAAACACGAAGTACTAAGAGGAATCTTCCTCCACTGGCTCAATCTTCAATGCTCCTGGAAGATGAAACTGAAGCAGCTACCAAACTCCATCTGGAAGTGACATCCATAAGGACATCCAATCCAACAATATTGCAAGGGTAAATCCTTTGTCCACGAGTTTATCATAGGCTATGTCGCATGCAAACTATATTTACATATATAATACAACAACATGCTTTTATATACATATACATACTTAATAGACCGCACGCGTCATCATGGTGTATCAAGCATTGCGTGTGAGCAAACAAAACAACCAACAGATCAACACTCAAGTCACTACAATATCAAACTATTGCATGTGAGCAGGCAAATCTATCAACAGATCAATGATCAAGTTATCACCATATCAAATTCATAAAATAATTCATCACATATCATAAATGTGGTTAGCTATGCATGTCAATGCAGTATGACAAGTTGTGTATACACCTGCAGCCTTAATAGGTCAGCAGTATGACGGGGACTACTTTCCCAACGTCCGAACAAAATAGCCTCTGCTTAGGCTTGCCACTACTTTGGCTGGCCACTACTTTGGCGTGCCTCTACTTAGGCAATGCGTCAATAACTCGCTTTGAAGTGCAGACGACCAATCAAACGCTACAAGTGACATGACAACTCGTCTTTTGAAGTCTTTAAGAACAATCAAACTCTCCGAGTGTCGATGCTCAATGGTTAGTATGCATCCAAACAAATTCAACAATATGGCATGCTCACCGTAGTGAACGCCCGAGTGATATCCAAACAAATTCTACAATATGGCATGTTCACCGTAGTGAACGCCTGAGTGATATCCAACAAATTCAACAATATGGCATGCTCATTGTAGTGAATGCCCGAGTGATATCTAGCAAAATCTACAATATGGCATGCTCACCGTAGTGAACGCCCAAGTGATATCCAAACAAATTCTACAATCTGGCGTGCTCACCGTAGTGAGTGCTCGAGTAATGTTTTAATTAATCAATGCGGATCGACGAACCCTCACTCACTCAACTTAGGGGGTTTCCAAATCTCAATTAACTAAGAGTTCAACACAGGACACAAAGTCCGAGTGTTCAATTGCGGAACGCTAGTCCCAATCTTAGATAAGAACTCTAGGCACATAATGCGAAACGCTAGGCTCAACTTTTAGGTTAAGATACTAGGCACGCCATACGGAACACTAGGTCCAATCCTTAATCAAGAAAAAGCACACGCAAGCAGGACATTAAGTCCCAGCACAGGACACATGGCCCATATGCTCAATAGAAACACTAGGTTCCCTATGTTTTATTCTTTCGAAATCCCGATCTATGAAATCTCTTTCTCAGTTCTTGTATCACTCCTATGTGTCTGAAAATACTTTTTAACACTAGGTCGTTGAAACTCTAGTTGTGCTAAATAACACACTGGAAGAATTCCCAGGCGCATCATTTAACTCAACCGTTTTTGCAAATTATACTATTTATTTCAAGTTCTTTTCTCCACTATTATTCCATTGAAATCTCCTTGCAAGCTTTGGCTAGTTGTACTAAAACCCTCACACTTACTTTTAAATCAAAATACCCTTAACAATTTGTTTACAAAATCAGAATTCGGCTTGTGGAATCGCATCAGATTTACCGATGTAAATCGTCAACCAATAGCAGTCGATCAACGCATTGTTAATTATTCCATTATCAACAATAATATTTTTCATATTCCAATTCAATGCCAAGTTCCAATGAAATCCAAGGTGATTCAAGGAAAACAGCACAACTCATAATGCCACGCAGGGCCAAGAACATGCTACATAGTATCATCAATTTCAAGTCCAATTAAATCAATCAAGTATGATTTAAGTCACACAATACAATTCAGTCTTGCCACACAGGGCCAAATCAATACACAGCATTTCATGCTACAATATCTCAATAGCACATGGTAATACTACAAGTACTACTACACAATCAATCAACAATCAAGCAAACAACACACAAGGCGAAAAGCCCAAACTCATTATGTAAGAATTTCCCTTACCTTGGGTGCTTTAACAATCCAAGCAAGGTAAATTCGAACTATCATCAAGTTGTACCTCGCGCGTATCCTAATGACACAAGTTTCAATCAATTAAAACCAAAACTCAAGCCCTAATACCCCTAGGGAAGCCACGGCTCTAAGGTTCCTAAGGCCTAAGAATTACACACTTAATCCCATTTGTTTCACACCTAGTCATATGTGATGGAACAATTTCAAACCATGCAAGTTTTCAAACTTTTACAAAAGCTACACACTTAGAAAAATAGCTAAACCAAAATTTACTAATTGGAATAGTGTTTTTACCAAATAAATAGTGTCTTGCCAACTTTGAACCATTTTTCAAAGCACTAAAACATGTCACAAAATTCTAGAATTAAATTCATTACAAGTTTATAACAATTCTTAAGACATAAACCAAAACTTTTTCCAAAATCATGCTTCTTTGAATTGTTTTGCTAAATCAAATCATCAACCACTTTTACAACTATTTTCAAGCATAAATGCAAGTCAAGAACAAGTTAGAAATCTCCCTTGAAGGCCACGATTTTGGAAGTTCAAAAACAACTTCAAGGTTTTAAACTTTTAACTCTTAAATCATTCAAACTTTGCTTAATCAAAACTTCTTATAAAAACCAAACTTATTTACCACTTTAATACACTTAAAAACAAGTTAGAACTCACTCAAATCATGCTCATAAATCACTGTTTTTAAGCATCACAAGCAGCCCCAAATTATTTTGTTTTCAAACAATTTTTCAAAGCTTCACACATACAAATTCACCACATTCAATTCCTTTAACAAGAGACCAACTTCTTAAACACTTAAAACACTTTGAAATCAATTTAAAACATCTCCCAAAATCATATTAGGAGTCACGGTTTCAGCCCCCCTTACAACAAATTCATTTTTCCAAAAACCTTGTAATATGCATATATGACTAGTTTCCAAACTTAGCTAGTATAACCCATCAAGAATCAACTCTAAAACAACAAAAAATCAAACAAAACCAAGGCTTAAAACAGCCCCTAGGTTTCGGCCAGAACAAGGTTAGGGTTCCCCAAATTTTAAACATCATTGACAAAGCTAATCATGGAAGGAAACAAAGGGCTTTAAGACTAATCATGCATATCTAGCAAAATCTAACACTTTTGCCCAAAAATAATTCCTAAATCCAACCAAACCCATATCATGAAACTCAAGAGAGAAAAGAATGGGTATGAAGCTTACCAAAAAGTTTTGAGGTGATGGATCAAGGATTAAGAAGAAAGGATGGAAGATTGAAGCTTAAACATCACTTTCCTTCAAGAATCAAAACTAAAATCATGAGAAACAACACAAATACCATGAAAACTCATCCATGGCAGCCATGGAAAAGGAAAAGGGATTAGGATCCTTACCAAGAAGATTAGAGGTGATAGAACAAGGATTGAGAAGGAAGGAAGCAAAGGTGAAAGCTTTATCTCCAAAATCCTTCAAAACCAACACTTTCTCTTTCAAATTTTTTTCTCAAGTTCTCCAACAATGGAGAAGTGAAATGGTTCTAATCTTGGGCAAGGGAGAAAGCCACGAAAATATTGAGGACAATGTGGGAATAAAATTGTTCATTTAAGTTGAATCCTAACCAAATAATTAGAAACTAACTTAACAACCAAACTACCCATTACTTCCTAAACCAATCAAAATGCTTCCTTCAAAATTGTAGGCTACAAGCACATGGCTGGTCTCCCATTGGTCCATGTGTGGCAGCCATTTGCTCAAAATATCTCAGGGTTTCGCTACGACGCGTTTTCGCTCAACCGGGTGCACGACGTTACGCGTATATTAGGTTTTAATACTAAAAATTCCAAAAATAATTCTAATTATAACCCCACACCCAAAAATTACAAATGTTCCTCGCGGCATGAGAAAAGTACCCATGTTTCTCGTTTTCTCGAAATGCGAACTGAAACGTTGCGATAAGACAGTTTCTGGCCATAGAAAATACACTAAATATTTTCTGATGCTCAAAAGTTCTAGAAAAATTAGAATAAATCCTAAATATTGGAAAATGCTAAAATATAAAAATTTATAAAATTTGGATCACGTTTGAGCATGTTTCAGTTAGAAACACACACAATAGCCTAGTTACGGCAGAATTCAATAGAATTCTTACAGGGTAATAAAAATTGTAAATTAGTGAGGTTCACTAATTTCAATTTCTCTTATTAACTAGATTTTATTTAAACAATAAAATTACCAAGACAAAATCTTTAAAATAATAGTCATATTAAATATGACACAAAACAGACAATTAATACAATAATTAGACAATAAAAAATCCAAACTATGACTTAAAAATATTTATTAAATCCTGAAAATTATTTCTCTTTCAATAAAATAATTTTCTTTAATCAAACAACAATCTTTCACATTTTTTGGGATTAATTCATATTAAAAACAGTATACGTCTACACTGTCTGTTAATCTGAATTAATTGCTAAAACAGTAAATTATTTACAATAAATCTTGGTAGTTCTTCGTACTTTTAACAAACCATTGAGGTGATCAATCTCTATGATTTATTTCTAAGTAGTCAGAAACTATAAAATAATTTTCATAAAAGTTGGGATGTTACAGCAATTTATCCAATTCAAGTCTATTTTCAATTATTGCTTTGTCCATTCATTTATCTTATCTGCTACTTTACATTTTGTCTACGCATTTTGCTTTAAATCTTACTGCATTCAAACTTTATTTCTTTTACATCTTTTGAACTTATTTGTTCTTATTTTTTTGCATTTTTACTTCTTTTGAAAATCAGTTACTTTTTGTATTCATTTCAATTCCAGCATTTTACTTCGTGTCATTTACATTACAGTCATTTCCATTTCCATGCTTTGCATTTAAATTTCTTACTTTTTCGCCATTTAACTTTTCAGCAACTTTTCTTTCATTGCCATTTACATGTTCTTTAAATGCTTTCATTTAAATTCATGTCTTTTAAAAGCATTCCTTAAATTCAGTCATTTAAGTGCTTTTATTTACATTCCTGTACTAGTTTCAATTGCATGTTTAATCCTGCAAATGCATTTTTATGACATTGCATTGTATGCATCTACTTAAAGTTTTTGTTTAAGTTACTTGTCAATCAAGTTATTGGCTGCCAACGACCAATCTTGTGTATTTACTCTGTTATTGCCATTTCGACAATAATTGATTTGTTGATTGAAATTATTAAGTACAAAACTGGCAAAAAGGTCAATGATTAATGGCTTTACAGCCAAGAAAATTGAGAACTGACAACGCGTTGATTAATTGACCGTTACATTAAAAAAAACCGTTGTTTTTTGAAAACGAGATTACCACATAACTCGTCGATCTCGTAATTATTTGTTACTTTTGCCGAATTTGGTAGAAACACACTACAAACCAAATTTCCCGGTAAACACTAGTAAATATACATGTCTTATTAAAATAGGGGTATAAAAGGTATTTTAGAAATTAATACATCTTGAAATATGTCTATTTTTTATAATTATGACAAAAAAATACACCACAAATTCTCTTATTATAGCAGCCAGAGGTAGTATATGTATTTAATAATACAAATATTTATATTTTTAAATTAATTTTTTTATTTGAAAATAGGTATTATTAGAGGTTATCAAACATATCCCATGGTTGAATAACATCATATTGGATTGAAATTACAATTAAAAAGAGAGAAGACAGTTGATTGAGAAAAGGAGTTTGGACAATAAAAGGTGGGAGAGAGATGCGGGAAACTTAAAATTCATTAATAATAACGGCATCAAAAGTATTAATTCAAATTCAAAATTTAAAAATTTGAAATAATATCGGCACCATTATGGAAATCATTCATTTCTTACCATATCAATTTAAATGAATAATCCGTAATGACTCAAAATCATGATTGATATGTATTAATAGTGACCGATTAAAGCGATAAAAATAAAAATCAAACAAGTAGCCTTAGATGGGAAAAAAATGTATTTGGTTTTGACACGTGTCATAATCTCATATGACAACTCTCTATTTTATATAATATAATAAATAATAAATAGCAAATGCAGGTAGGAAAATTAAAACCACCAAAATGCCATTACCAACTATTTGTTATTTGAACAAATAGCAACAATCATCTCGTCCTGGAAAAGTCATCATTTTCTCAATAATGTCTTTGTCATTTGATCCAATAGCGTTTTGTTAGATAGGAACAAATTTGATAAATATTAATAATTAACTCTCGGATATATAGAGTATTAGAAGGAAAAAATCCATTCAATAATGAACTATGGGTTCTAAGCCATCTTTGGTCAAAAATGGATTAAAAAAAACAATAAATATTAACATGATGTACTGATGGTAATAATAGTGTAATGTATGTAGTGATAAACTCAAGCTCTTATTTTACCCTTGCTTGGTCTCTCTATATAACAATCATCAATCACTATTCATCATTATTGTACTATACAAATTTAGTTAATTTTAATTTTATAATTTTTCATAAATGATTTATTTTTTCCGTCAAAAAATAAATAAATGTCTTATTTTACTTTGCACATCATAAAATTTAAATAACCAGTGTGAGCACAGGTAAATATACTAGTATCTATAAATTTACACCAAATTAACCTATATTTCATTAACAAGGATGTAATGGTACCTAGGGCTTTAGGACATTCCCCAAAAGGTCTCATATCATTGAGGACATTTTCTTGCTTAAAAACTCACGTTCTTTGCCTCAAATTCCTTTGCCTTTTGCGGTTCATGTGCAGCAAGACACTAAATGTAACAACTATTTTGATTGAATAGAAAAAAAAAATAGATACATCACAACCAAGGCTTGAATCATTTCGAACCGACAATAGCAAGTTGAATCCATAATAAACAAAATTTAGAAGATTAATTTGCATTCCACCAGCACTTGTAACCTTCAATTTGATACCAAAATCAGTTATTGCCAACATTGAGGACAAGTTTTGAAATGCCTTCAAATCCTATTCTATTGTTGTTGTTCTCTTCTCTCTCTTTTTCCTGTTATGAATAAGCTCTCTTGTGTGCCCTTTCATGTGCGTCCCAGCTTCTGCGTATGGTGCGTGATGCGCGTTGTTGTTACTGTACCATCGTGTCCGTGAACAGAATGCAAAACAAATTAGTGAAATTACCCTCTTTTGTTTACTTTTCATTATCTTTTTCTTGTAAGCAAATTGCAAATGTCACTGATTGAGACAGTATTAATTGGCAAATGCCTAAAAAAAGATTGGCAAAATTACTCGCGAGGTCCCTTAAATTAATTTAAAATTTTGGATTCGTCATTTGTCTTTTTTTTTTCCTCCCTCAAGTTGATCCTTTAAATTTTAAAACGTTAACACTGTTGACCTTTTTTTTAGTTTCTGTCTAACTCTGTTAAAAAATGCCTATGTGCCCATTACGCTATTTATGTAGCTATTAATTACCTACTTGCCTGTCTTCATCATAATCAGATTAATATTTATTATTTAATATTTTATTAAAATAAAAATCAGTTTAGGGTTGTTGAGAAGTCAAACAAGCTTCATCTCCATCCTCTTTCTCTATTAACTTCTCTCATCGGCACTACCATCACATTTTCCTTCTTCTGTTCAAACTTTTGATCGCGTCTCTCCCTGTGGCGTCTCCTTTCACGACCTACCAACATCGTCTCCTTGCCTCCATTCACGACCTTGCAATGCCAACTCACCACCACACCAGCCGATGTCGTCTCTTGCTGCGTCACCACCAGATCTGTTCGCCTCGGCATCTCAAACTCACCAGTTCTGTGTTCGCATCCCCACAACATTCCATATATGTGTTCGCGTTACCACCATATCTAAACCCACCAATTCTAAATGGTTTTTTGTCTAGATTTTGTTGTGATTTCGATACGATATAGAAAGTTGCAGGGAGTGTTTGGATTTTGTTGCAGGGAGTTTGTTTTCATCATGAATGGATCGGTCGAGAAGCATAGAGTTTCATTGCTATTAAAATAAAATTTTGTAACTGGGGAGTGTTCTTGGGTTCAAAGAATTTTTTTTTTGAAGGGTTTTCATTTTTTTGGGATTTGGGTTTGAAGTTCGATTTTGGGGAGTGTAGGGTGATTGACTGTTGTTGAAGAATGTCTAATTTTAACAGAATTTGTCTAGCCCTATTCTTGATTGCCCAGTTCTTGCTCTTGATTGAGTTTATGGGATTGAACTTGGAGACTTGTTGGTTCTTAGGTTTTTTGAAGATTTGTGAAAGAGATATTCCATGTCAATTGTTTGTTTTTGGTACAATTTTTTTTTTGTTTTTAATAAAAAGAAATCAAAATAATGACTCACTTTATGATTCAGTGTCCATGTCAACAGTGTAACGGATATGTAGACACCGTGACAGCCACATAGGCTTTTTTAAACGGTGGTTAATAGGAACTCAAAAAAAGGTCAAAGGTGTTAATATTTTGAAACTTAAAGGACTAACTTGGGAAAAAAAAAGTTAAAAGATAACTCCGAAACTTTAAATTAAGGGACCTCTGGATTAATTTTGCAAAAAATATTCTATTTTGAATTTGAAATTCTAATGTAATGTTTCGTTTGAAAGGAATGAAGGAGGTTGGAAGGGAATGAATGAAATGGGAGGAGAGGAGAGGGGACAGATTATTTTAAATTGGTATTTTTGAATCAAAATTTTTTTTTTTGGAATGGAGAAAAGTCACTCCTCACTCAATTTTGGCTCCCCTCCAATTTTGGATTTTTTGGATGGGAGGAGAGATTAAATTATTTAAAATAAAATTACTTAAACATATTTATATAAAATATAATATAAAAGATTATGAGGATATAAAAGTAAATTAATCTATTCTCTCAATTAAAATCTCTCTCATCCCCCTCGTCAACTAAACAAGTAAAGGCTCCCGTTTCTTCATCTCTCCTCTTCTTCCCAATCGAACATAATTTCAAATTAAATCATTTCCCTCCTTTTCCCTCTTATCCATTTCTTTATTTCCCTTTCTCTCATTTGAACTAAATAAACCCTAGGGCCCGTTTGATGGCCATGATAGGACAGGAACAGATAGGATAAGAGAGTTGAATAGGACACTGAACAAGGATAGGATAAAGACAAGATAAACTCTTATCCTATCTTGTGTTTGATGCGCACATGATAAGAAACTGGATAACATTATGCTGTCATATCATGTATTTGAGACGAGCCAAATAATAATATAATAGGATATAAATTATATAAAATGACAAAATTACCCATGTGACAAAGTTAAATATAATTTTTTTTTAAATTAATTTATAGTAGATTTTTTATTAATTTTACAATTTTTAATATGAATATTTAAATTTTAGTTTTTATTTTAAATATTCTTATGTTTTGTTATATTTTTTATAATTTCTAATTTTTATATATTTTAAATCATGTGATGACAAAATTAGCCTTGTGACAAAATTACTTATAATATTTTTAAATAATTTTTTACTTAAATAAATTATTATTTTAGGTTTTAATAATAATTTTTATTTTAAACACTTTTAATTGTTTTTTATTTTTGTATTTGTTAGTTTTTTAAAAAGAATATAAAATCACAAAGTTACCCTTGTGAAAATTTGCACATATTTTTTTAAAATTAATTATTAATTTAAATTGATTTTATAATTATGCTTATAATTTTTTGGTTTTATTTTAATTATTTTTTGAAATTAAAATTTATTTTTGTATTTTATAATGTATAATATTGATGTTTTATCATTTTTTATTTTAATAATTTTATGTTTTATTAGATTTAAAATTGTGTTTTGAGGGGTAAACTACGAAATGTTTGTCTTATCCTATCGTATTAGTTTCTAATTCAGCCCTCACTGTGTTGACAGGATTAACTTATCCTATCCTATTGGCTTATTAAACACCAGATTAAGACAGGATATGATAGTTTATCATATCCTGTCTCACTTATCCTGGCCATCAAATGGGCTCCATTTTTTTTTGTTACAAAATAGAATTTATTTGCTACTATTGAAATATTTTATTGTTTCACAAATTGAAAAAAAATAACACCAATTGTTTGAATCGGACTAAAATTGTGATTTCAAAACCAAAAGTTTCAACTTTTAAAAAATTGATTGGATGTTAAAATGGTATGTTTTGCATTAATTGATTGGAGTCAATTTATTTTTTGACAATAATTGATTGGGATCAGTTATAACTATAATTATTATCTCAATTATTATATTATAATATAATAATTGTGATTATCCTTATTAGTAGTAATTGTATCATTTTATGATCATTTCAATTAAATCGATCAATGTTTAAAATTTGAAGTTAGATAATTTTGAATATTAGTTATTTTTTAAACAATTTTGAATATTAGTCTTTTTATAGTTGGTATTGGCTCTTGTGATTCTAATCTCTGGTTTTCTAACTAGTTGAAGTGTTTCCACAGGGGAAAAAAAACTAGTTGAAGTGTGGTCGCCTGTGTGAATTGGCGGATTATGTGCATATCTCATATTCCAATCTGAGGATCAAAAGACATTTGGGTTAAAGGAACTCTTCATACAAAATGTTTATCAAACCATATCCCTCCTTGTCTAGTTGCTGCTATTGAGAGCCATATGTGTCCCACCTATTTGATTGATCACTATAACAGATTTTTAGAAAAAAGGCACCCTTAAACAACGCTTCATTCTAAAAGCGCTGGCTAAAAATACGTGTTGGTCTCTACTAGCGCTTCCTAGGGTAAGATGATGATGAATAGAATTCATTTTTGTAATGATTCAATAGAAATGAAAGTTTTAGAGCAATTCTCTCTGAGTTTCATCTTTAGCATGGTATCAATCACCAACTAAGGTCCTGGTGTCCTCATTTACTCGCGCTTTCTTTGTTCTTTCATCACTTGATTCCTTCGTTCTGATCATCATCTTCATTCTACAACCTTTCGATCATGGCTGCAGGTTCACCGTCAATGGTGCCGCTGGGTCAAGGTGCTGGAAATAGCAGCAACAACACGTTTGGACCAAAATTGTCCATAAAATTGCAAGAAAGCAATTTCCTGCTATGGAATCAACAAGTTGGAGGCGTAATCACGTCGCATAAAATGCATAGATTTGTGGCTAATCCTCAGATTTCGGCGAAGTTCAAAACTGACGCCGAACATCTTGCTGGCACTTTCTCCGATGAGTACGAAGCTTGGCTTGTTCAAGATCAGGCATTGTTCACTTGACTGTTGTCCATGCTCTCTGAAGAGGTTCTTCCTCGGGTCCTCTCTTGCAAACATGCATTTGAAGTTTGGGATCAAATTCACAAGCATTTCTATGTGCACATGAAGGCTAGATTGAGGCAATTGCGATCTGAATTAAAGTTAACAAAGAAAAGTAACCGATCAATTTCTGAGTCTGTCCTTCAAATGAGAGCAATTGTTGATTCGTTGCTCATGATTGGAAACCCTATTTCTGAGCAAGATCAAGTTGAAGCTGTTCTTGAAGAGTTACCAGAAAAATACAGCCAATTCGTAATGATGATTTATGGCCAGTCTGATTCACCTTCTTTGAGTGACATTGAAGCACTCTTGTATGTGCAAGAGGCCCAACTCAGCAAGTTCAGGCAAGAACTTGTTGTGCCTGCTACCTCTATGAATGTAGCACATGCAAGTTCCTCTTCAGGCTATGGCAATGGTCGATCTGGCAATAACTTTGCGCATGGCAGAGGCAGGTTTAATCGTGATAGAGGATGCGATCGTGGCCGCTTCACTGGTGGTGGCAACAGGCCAACTGGCCAACTCTGTGGCAAGTATGGCCATGTAATGGTGGATTGCTGGCACTGCTATGATGAAACATTTGTGCCATAAAAGCCTTTGGCTCAGTCACCTATAGGAATAAATCAGCAACAAGCCACCATTGGTAATGCAGTCACAACTTCACAAGATGTATCCCCTGCACCTAAGCAAGCAGATCAGCCCAGTGCATTGTTTGCAACTCAATATAATCCCACTGTCTTCTAATACTATACTGACACTTAAAGATGTTCTCTATGTTCCCTCTATAACTCGAAATTTGTTGTCTGTTTCAAAGTTTACAAAAGATAATAATGCTTACTTTGAGTTTTATCCTAATCATTGTCTTGTGAAATCTCAAGCATCTAGAGAAACACTAATTCAAGGTACTCTGGATGCAAGTGGACTGTACTGCTTCATAGATTTGCATCTCCTACTAGAAAACTCAAGTGTGTCTCCTGAATTTTCTATTCAATCACATAGCCCTACTGTCAACACCATTGTGCTTCCTGAAATCTCTTGTAATTCAGCATTCAATTCATCAAATGTACTTTCAATTTGGCATTATAGATTAGGTCATGCTAATGTAAATGCCATTAAGAAAGTACTAAGCCTTTGTAATATTCATTTACCAAATAAGAATGCTTCTGATTTCTATAAATCTTGTTGCTTAGGCAAATCACATAGGCTACATGCTCGCACTTCCATTACTGTATACTCAAATCCCTTTGAAGTGATATATACAAACTTGTGGGGTCCTTCCACTTTTCCTTTGAGCAATGGTTTCTTTTATTACATAGCTTTTGTTGATGCATATACTAACACTTGGATTTATTTCCTTAAGAATAAATCTGAAGCATTGCATGCTTTTAAATTGTTTCATGCCTATGTGAAACCACAGTTCAATGCAAATATTAAAGCCATCCAATCAGATTTTGGTGGTGAGTATAGGCCATTCACCACATATCTCAATGAGATAGGCATTGTGCATAGGCTCACTTGTCCACACACTTCACACCAAAATGGCTCAGTTGAAAGAAAGCACAGACAAATAGTAGAAATGGGACTTACCTTACTTGCTCATGCCTCATTACCTATTTCATTTTGGGATCATAGCTTTACCACCTTAGTTTACCTCATTAATAGGTTACTATCATCTTCTCTTCCTAATTTTTCCTCCCCTTTTCATGCTTTATTCAAGACTGTCCCAGATTACAAAAGTATTAAAACTTTTGGATGTGCTTGTTTCCCTCTAATTCGACCTTACAATAAGCACAAATTGGATTTCATAAGTACTGAGTGTGTGTATCTAGGGTTTCACCAAAACATAAAGGGCATAAGTGTCTTAGTAGTGAAGGAAAGGTCTACATCTCTAAGGATTGTTGGAACCTAAACAATTGAGAAGTTTAGACCCTCAGTAATTTTGATGATAACAAAGTATTTTCGAGATAACAATTTATCTTCTAACATATCTTTGAGTGTATAGGCATCAAAGCTTCATGTATATGTACAAAACACTCAATAAAGGAGAAGAAATTTACAAGAGAATTGAATACACTCCATTGATGTTGGCGTCCGAACTCACTCCAGCGTCTTGCTAACAGCGAGCGTCCGGTAGTGTTACTCTTTGACACGTGGAATACTTAATTGCTGCGAGCGCTCGTCCTCTGTTCTAAGCGAGCATCTGATCTCTTTAATGAAGCATGTGATGATCACGTTTTTGCTCTTAACCTCAGAATGTTCTGGAACAAAATTCAAATTTGATTTTGTGCGCTCATTTTGATGTACGAGGAAGCAAAGGTGACACCTTTAGCATAAGACAAAAATCATACAAGGCAATTGTGAAAAGCAGAAAGTACGAAAACGGTAATATGTACTACTCTGATATTCTCTGGAAAGGAAGAAAAGGACTACATTTCAAATTACTTCACTCAATGAAAAGGAGCTATGTTTTTACTGCAAACGGTAATATCCCTGTGGTCTCCTATAAATACCCTAAGGTATTTATTGAAGAACTGAGCCAAAAACTGTGAAGAAACTTCATTCTGAAAGCAATATTACTCAAGTGAGCAATCAAGTTTCGTGCCAAGTTTCTGGTCTACAAAGAACTGAACTCAGCGTCTTATACTTTCTTTCAGAAAGCTACTCTGTTTTGAGCTTAATCTTTTCATCCTCTCTGTGAGAGTTATTTTGATTGTATTCAAAAGTATATTCTCTTTTGTAAACTGTATTTGGCCTAGTTAAGGCTTTGTTCCTCAAAGGCTCAATCGTACTGAGTCGTTTTGAGAAGTTGAGAGTATTGTCAAGTTTGTGACAGTATAATACTCTTGAGGTAAATTGTAATCAGTTGATTATAATGAAAAATCCTTCAGGATCGAAGGGACTAGACGTAGCTACCAGTTGGTGGTGAACTAGTATAAATCTCTGTGCCTCTTTCTTTACTGCTTTACATTTATCTTTACCTTGCTCAGTAAAACAAGTTTTCATAAACGGTTTATTTCTTGCATCCAGTTAGTCTCTCAACGTCCGATAAACAAACAGTTTTGAAAAATATGTATTCTTAGTGCTTTTAACGTAAAGTTTGCGAAAAGTTTTTGGACACAATTCAACCCCTCTTCTTGTGTTCACGTTCAGTTGGTACTAGAGCTCGACCTCTTGGTTGAGCACTTAACAGTGTTAAGAGAAAAGATCCTATACTGTGAACATGTCTACTGAAGGTGGTCATATGAACCATCATGCTGAAATGGAGGATGTATGGATAGGGCGACACCGACTCAGGGTTAATCCTCCTAGATTTCAGCGCGACTCTTCAACTAAGGAACAGAAGGCTCCTGAGGTGGTGGTGGGAAGAGAAATGGCTCGAAACCAGGTGTGTCGTGATCGTTCATTTCTGGAGGCAGTGACTCGGCAGAAAACCAACACAAACAGAGCTATGTGGAGAGCAGGTGGGGCGGTCATGGACTACAATACCTCTGAAACAACTCAGCATTAGTTAGCTAGAAGCTTTATTGGTACACTTCATGATAGGTCAGCTGCATTCAACATACAAGATAAGTTAATCTTGGAAGGATTCCATTCTATTCAGAAAATCCCTATGGGTGGCCTATTGGTTCTGCTGGTGGGCTCTGTTGAAGGGGAGGTCAGGGAGATACTTGAAGGTAGCAGCGAGTGGTTCCATTCTTGGTTCACTAACATCAAAAATTGGCAACCAACTGATATTGCCAGGGAACAGTATATCTGGGTCAATTGTATAGGGGTTCCCCTACAAGCTTGGGAAGAGATCTTCTTCCATAGAATCGCTTTGGGTCTCGGGAACTTTATCACCATGGACGACCAAACAAGGAACAAGAAGAGACTGGATGTAGCTAGGATCTTAATCTCCACTTACACTTGAACTCTGGTGGACACTACTATTCAGATGAGGATCCAGGACTTTCTATTTGATGTGCATGTGGTGGAAGAAAGGATGGAGTTCTGTAACTCGGGCCCCTTCCGTGTGGCAGCGGCATCGTACCATAAGTTGGGTGTGTCTTCTTCAGATTCCGGTAGCGATTCTGGTTATGGTGGTGGAGGGTTCATCGGTGGTGGTGTCTCCGACGAGGATAGTATCAGAAATCTTGGGTAAAGGGCCAATGACCTATGCCCTATCTCTGATTTGGTTCTTGGTGCCTATGCGTCCTCTGTCAGATGGCAAAAGCAGAATAGGGAGGGTTCAAAAGGGATCGTGTTGGAACCTAAACGATTGAGAAGTTTAGACCCTCATTAATTTTGATGATAACAAAGTATTTTCAAGAGAACAATTTATCTTCTAATATATATTTGAGTGTATAGGTATCAAAGCTTCATATATATGTACAAAACACTCAAGAAAGAAGAAGAAATTTACAAGTGAATTGAATACACTCCACTAATGTCAGCGTCCGAACTCACTCCAACGTCTTGCTAATAGCGAGCGTCCAGTAGTGTCACTCTTTGACACGTGGAATACTCAATTACTGCGAGTGTCCGTCCTCTGTTCTGAGCGAGCGAGTGTCTGATCTCTTCAATGAAGCATGTGATGATCACGTTTTTGCTCTTATCCTCAGAATGTTCTGGAACGGAATTCGAATTTGATTTTATGCGCTCATTTTGATGTACGAGGAAGCAAAGGTGACACCTTTAGCAAAAGACAAAAATTGTACAAGGCAATTGTGAAAAGCAGATAGTACGAAAACGGTAATGTGTACTATTCTGATATTCTCTGGAAAGGAAGAAAATGACTACATTTCAAATTACCTCACTCAATGGAAAGGAGCTATTTTTACTGCAAACGATAATATCCCTGAAGACTCCTATAAATACCTCAAGGTATTCATTGAAGAAGTTAGAGGAAAAACTGTGAAGAAACTTCATTCTGAAAGCAATATTACTCAAGTGAGCAATCAAGTTTCGTGCCAAGTTTCTGGTCTACAAAGAACTAAACTCAGCATCTTATACTTTCTTTTAGAAAGCTACTTTGCTTTGAGCTTAATCTTTTCATCCTCTCTGTGAAAGTTATTTTGATAGTATTCAAAAGTATATTCTCTTTTGTAAACTGTTTTGGCCTAGTTAAGGCTTTGTTCCTCAAAGGCTCGATCGTACTGAGTCGTTTTGAGAAGTTGAGAGTATTGTCAAGTTTGTGACAGTAGAATACTCTTGAGGAAATTGTAATCAGTTGATTATAGTGAAAAATCCTTCTGGATCGAAGGGACTAGACGTAGCTACCAGTTGGTGGTGAACTAGTATAAATCTATGTGCCTCTTACTTTACTGCTTTACATTTATCTTTACCTTGCTCAGTAAAATAAGTTTTCATAAACGGTTTATTTCCTGCATCCGATTAGTTTCTCAGCGTCCGATAAACAAACCATTTTGAAAAATCTGTATTCTTAGTACTTTTATCGTAAAGTTTTTAGAAAAGTTTTTGGACACAATTCAACCCCTTTTCTTGTGTTCACGTTCAGTTGGTACCAAAGCTCGGCCTCTTAGTTGAGCACTTAACAGTGTTAAGAGAAAAGATCCTATACTGTGAACATGTCTACTGAAGGTGGTCATATCAAACGTCCTCCTCTATTCGATGGAGAAAAATTTGATTACTGGAAAGATAAGAAAAAACCTTTCTTTGAGACACAACAACTTGAGTTGTGGGATATAGTTCAAAGTGGTTATTTTCCTCCCACTAATCCTCGTGGTGTTGCTATAGCCAGAGAAGATTGGAATGATGAGCAGAAAAAGAGATATCAAACCAATCAAAAAGCTAGATTCATTCTTATCAGTGCTATGACAGAAAAAGAATATGATAAATGTGGCAAATTTGATACTGCCAAAGAAATCTGGGGCTCAGTTGTTTATCTTACGAAGGCTTTGCCCAAGTAAGAGAAACCAAAGCTAGCATGTTGGTTTGCCAATACGAGTTGTTCAAAATGGAGGATGGTGAAAACATTGAAACTATGTTTGGAAGATTCCAAACACTTGTTCATGGGTTACAGCCCCTTGGAAAAAGTTACACTACACCTGACCATATTAGAAAGATCTTAAGAAGCTTGACTAAGCAGTGGAGACCTAAGGTCACTGCTATTTAAGAAGCAAAAGATCTAAATGTCCTACGACTTGAAGATCTTATGAGTTCGTTAAAAGCTCATGAACTTGAGCTAAACGAAGAAGAACCTGTCAAAAAGGGCAAATCTATTGCTTTGAAAGTCGCTCAACATAAAGCTAGTTCTTCCAAAGCTCTTCAGGCTGAAGAAGAAGAATCAGAAAATGAAGCTTCAGAAGGAGATGTTGATACATCAGAAGATGAGCTCGCGTTTATATCCAGGAAGATACAAAGAACGTGGAAGAAGAGAAACTTCAGGAGGAAGTTTCAGAAGAAAGATACTAAGGACAAGAAGGAAAGCAAAGACAAAGACAAAGCTCAAGTCATTTGCTATGAATGTAAAAAGCATGGACATTTCAAGTCTGAATGTCCTAATCTTAAGGAGAAGCCCACAAGAAGTTCTTTCAAGAAAAAGAAGAAAAGCCTCATGGCTACATGGGAAGATCTAGACCTATCCTCATCTAAGGAAGATAATGAAGAAGAAGCAAATCTCGCTTTCATAGCAAACACTGATCTTGACTCAGAAGAAGAAGTTGAAGAGGTAATAGTATATGATTCCTACTGTGAACTTCAACTTGCATTTGATGATCTTCTTAAGGACTCTGCCACTCTCTCTATTGAGTATGAGAATTTGAAAACGAAATTTTTAAAATTATCACAAGACTTTCAAGCTTTAAACAAAGAAAAATCAGACTAATAAAGAGAACTGTGTTAAAACTAAAAATCAGCATCTGATGGATAACCAGCGTCTGGCCGCTAACAAGCAACCAGAAGCTGAGAGCTCTCAAACTGAAATCTCTAAAGTTACAGGCAACCTTAAATGTTAATCAAATGATTATGAATATGCATTTCAAAAGTTTCTTGCAGAGAGTGTAACTCGAAGCAAACAAGCGTCAATGATTTGGGGTGTCAGTAAAATGACAACTCATGGTCTTGGTTATATATTAGATGAATCTCCTTTAGAAAATGATTCAGCATCTGATGAATCCAATAATCATAGTAAATGCTTGCATTGTACTTACTGCAATAAACCTGGTCATTTGAAAAGTGCATGTACTATTTTTAAAACTGTGAAGGATAAGCTTCCTTCAAGAACTAACAAGAAAAGACCCAAAAAGATATGGGTACTTAAAGATAAAATAGTCTATGTTGCAGACATGCTTAGCAACAAAGTCAACACACCTATCTTGATACTTAGACAGTGGATGCTCGCGTCACATGACGGGAGAAAAGCATATGTTCCAAGAACTAAGGCCTAAAGAAGCTGGATTTGTTGGTTTCGGAGGAAACCAGAAAGGTAAAATAGTTGGAATTGGTCGCATTGGTAAAGGCTCTCTTCCCTTTATTGATAATGTACTTTATGTTGAAGGACTTAAACATAACTTATTGAGCATAAGTCAATTATGTGACAATAGTTATGAAGTCATCTTTATAGAAACTGAATGTCTAGTAAAAGCAAGAAAGACGGCTCTATTTTCTTCACTGCTAAGACGAAACAAAATATTTACAAAATTGATCTCTCTGAACTTGCAAAACAAGATGTCAAGTGTCTCATGTCTGTTGAGGAAAATCAATGAATTTGGCACAAGAAATTGGGTCATGCCAATTTGAGATTAATCTCAAAATTAAATAAGCACAGTCTTGTCAGAGGCTTACCAAATCTTAAGTATCAATCTGATGCTCTCTGTGAGGCATGTCAAACAAGAAAACAAGTTAAAACTTCTTTTCATTCAAAAAATATTGTTTCAACCTCTAGACCACTTGAGCTTTTGCATCTTGATCTTTTTGGTCTAATAAGGACAACCTCTTTAACTGGAAAGAAATATGGGTTAGTCATTGTTGATGATTTTACTAGATGGACATGGGTTTGATTCCTTGCTCACAAAGATGAGTCATACAAGGTATTTACTGTATTCTGTAAAACAGTTCAAAATGAAAAAGGAATTTGTATTTCATCCATTAGAAGTGATCATGGGGGAGAATTTGAAAATGAAAGCTTTCAAAAATTTTGTGATGATAATGGCATCTCCCACAATTTCTCCTCTCTTAGAACACCTCAACAAAATAGTGTTGTAGAAAGGAAAAATAGGTCCCTCCAAGAAATAGCCAGGACTATGATCAATGAAGCTAAAATTGCAAAACATTTTTGGGCAGAAGCAATAAACATAGCTTGTTACATTCAAAATAGAATTCTTATTAGACCTATTTTGAAGAAGACTCCATATGAACTGTGGAAAGGAAGAAAACCAAACATATCATATTTTCATTCATTTGGTTGTACTTGTTATATTTTGATTACTAAGGATCAGCTTGGTAAGTTTGATTCAAAAGCTGACAAATGAATCTTTTTGGGATATTCTGAAAGATCTAAAGCTTTTAGAATATACAATAAAGAAACTATGACAGTGGAAGAATCCATCCATGTCAAATTTGATGACAAGAAGCCTGACACGGCCATGTCAGAGCTAGATGAATTATTTTCAGAGTTAAATATAGGTGGTACTATAAATAGTGAACCTACATCTTCATCGTCCGGTTGTAATCAGACGCAAGAATCTTCGGAAGCTGGAAGTACAAAACCAATCATCCTAAAGATCAAATCATAGGAGAACCTGGAGATAGAGTAAGAACCAGATCCTCTTTTAAAGAGCATGCAGATATGACACTACTCTCAGAAATGGAACCTAAAACAATTGATCAAGCATTGGAAGATGAAGGTTGGATTCTGGCCATGCAAGAAGAGTTGAGTCAGTTCCAAAGAAATGATGTATGGAAGCTAGTTACTCTACCAGAAGATAAGCAAGCTATTGGTACTAAATGGGTATTTAGAAACAAGCTTTATGAAGATGGAAAGGTTGTGAGAAACAAGGCAAGATTGGTTGCTCAAGGTTACTCACAGGAAGAAGGTATTGATTTTACTGAAACATTTGCACCTGTTGCAAGGTTAAAAGCTATACGTATTTTACTTTCATTTGCTGCACACCATGATATAATTCTTTATCAAATGGATGTGAAAAGTGCTTTCTTGAATGGTTTTATAACTGAGGAAGTCTTTGTAAAACAACCTCCTGGATTCGAAGACATTGAATTTCCAGAACATGTCTTCAAGCTTAAAAAGGCCCTGTACGGTCTTAAGCAAGCTCCCAGAGCTTGGTATGAAAGACTGAGTGCATTTTTTATGAAAAATGGTTTTACCAGAGGTCTAGTAGACACTACTCTTTTAGAAAAACATCAAACAAGCACTTTATAATTGTTCAAATATATGTTGATGACATTATTTTTAGAGCTACTAATAAAAGCCTTTGCAAAGAATTTTCTAAGCTAATGCAGGCTGAATTCGAGATGAGCATGATGGGTGAACTAAAGTTCTTCCTTGGAATTCAAATCAAACAATGCAATGATGGTATCTATATACATCAAAGCAAATATATCAAGGAATTGCTAAAGAAATTCAAAATGGTGGATTGCAAACCTATGTGCACTCCTATGCATCCCACGTGCATTCTTGGTAAAGATGAAACTGATAAAAAGGTATATCAGAAGATGTACAGAGGTATGATTGGATCTCTACTTTATCTTACAGCTTCAAGACCTGATATTATGTTCAGCGTCTGTCTGTGTGCTAGATTTCAATCAGATCCTAAAGAATCACACTTGAGTGCTGTTAAAAGAATTTTTAGATATTTGCAAGGATCTACTAATCTTGGTTTGACTTTATAAGAAATCAAAAGATCACAAGTTAGTAGGTTTCTGTGGATGAAATATCAACTTGAATATTATCTGATAAAAGAGAGTAACATTCCTATCTTTTGTGATAATACCTCTGCAATCTGTCTTACTAAAAATCCCATATTGCATTCACGAGCCAAGCACATTGAGATTAAGCATCATTTTATAAGAGACTATGTTCAGAAGGGTATTCTCAAAATAAAATTTGTAGACACTGATCATCAGTGGGCTGACATATTTACAAAACCCCTTGCTGAAGATGGATTCAATTTTATAAGAAGAATTTTAAATTTTCATCTTATAGAAGAATGATTAATCTCAGCATCAGATGATATGCATCATCTCAGTATCTGGTATGACATAAGCATGTATACATATAAGCATTTTATTCGTCATATGCATCATAACTCAGCATCTGGTGAATCGGTTGTGTGCATTCGAGCGCACACACACGTGTCACACGTGTAAAGGACTTAAGCATCTCATCACATCTCACTGAGTCATGATTATTTATGTTTTTCGATAAAATCTTTTTACTTGATTTTACTTTTCTTTTGGCGTCTTCATTTAATGAAAAGGGGAATCTTCATTTTCTTTTTTTTTTGATTTAATTTTCTTTTGGAAATGCGAAGCGATTTTTGAAAAAAGGACTGTACCATTTTCTATCAACTTTCCCACTACTCCACATTTTTCGCTCCATCACTTCACTCTGTTTCTACTTGCAAAATTGTTTTCTCTCTCTCTCTCTCTGTGACTTCAAACCCTAAAACCTCCATTACCCTCTCTGCAACTGCTACCATGGCCGATGGAAAGGTTGGACAATATACTGCTGCCTACGATGTCTTTTCAGAAGCAAAACTTATGAATGAAAACAGAATTGATTTTGAGAACTTCAAGCTCTATGGTTTTGATTTTGAAGAAGGTTTGGAGAAACTGGGTTGGAAAAATTATTTTATCTGGGAACTAGTTGATGTGTTGAGCTATACTATAAAGGAATTCTGGGGGAACGCTTATCTACTTCCGGGTGAAATTATTGAAGGACATATCAGAGGTTTCAAGTTACGTTTCACCATAAACTCTATTGCACAGACCATCAAGTGCTCTTGTGAAGGAATCAGTCACCATGCTAACTGGGTTGACGCTTACAGAGGCTTGGAAAACGTCAACGAACCTCTGTTCGAAAACTATCGTGAGTTGAAGAAGAAGAACATAACTCCCACTGCCAAAGATTTGAAAAGCCACGACATAGTATTGCACAAAATCATCGCTAAGAGCGTGATTTTGAAGGCTGGTTCAAGCGACATAGTGAACATAAACAAAAATTCATTATGAGAAACTATATGGATGGAAAGAAAATCAATCTGCCAAGGTTGATTATCAATAATCTTGTAAATGCTCTTGTCTTCTCAAGGAAAAGTGTTGATAAAAAGAATATTGTCAAGGTTATCCCTTATGGAGTTCTTCTTTCCATAATGATGATAAAAGATGGTATTGTGAGAAAGCTTGCTGATCCGACAAACAAAGAAGAAAGAGATAAATACTTTGGTCTTTGATCTTTGTTGTTAGATCCTGAGGTTTTTGGAGTCAACAGTCTGGTCAAAATGCAATTGATAACTGGCTCTATGATTAAGAAGGTGAAACTAGAGCAACAAGAAGGAGAAACTGTTGAAAATGTTGGAGAAGTTGAAAAGAAAACCACCAGAAGCTCAATGGCTGGTGTGAAGAGACCTGCTGAGTCTCCTATAAGGGAGACAAGAAGAATGAAATAGAAGGTGGCTCCTGCACCTACTATTGAGGAACCAGAAGATGAGGACAGAATTCCCATCAGAAAGAT
Organism: Calophaca sinica; assembly: GCA_037113605.1. Lineage (NCBI taxonomy): Eukaryota > Viridiplantae > Streptophyta > Magnoliopsida > Fabales > Fabaceae > Calophaca > Calophaca sinica. The sequence continues at coordinate 120,750,674 of CM073731.1, forward strand.
CTTGGAGAAGAAGAATAAGCCAACAGCTAAAAAAGACACTTCAGCGTCCGGTCAAGGGAAGCAAGTCCCTCCTCCTCCTCCTACCGTTTTTGCCTCTATAGGAACAAAGAGAAGGTTGGTTAAGTCTTCTGAACTTAACTCAAAGGTACTTGACTTTACTGTTGATGAGTCAGTATCTATTTTTGATTCTGATGATGTTATTCCTGCACCTCCATTGTCTGTTTCACAACCACAAACCCAAACACAAACCAAGAAAACCAGAATGAGCCTACGACAAACCTCTACCCTCATCCCCTCAAAACCAACCCAAACACCATCCAATACACTCAACTTTGACCAACCACAAATCTCCTCAGATACCTCACTTACTACATATATTTCCAAACTTTACTCTCATCCCTTCAACCTATTATTCAAAGTACCTCCCATCAATCCATTCAAACCCTACACACCTAAAATCTATACAATCACCAAAACCACTCCCACTTCACTCACCCTTACCTACAAACCTACAGACTTTAGTGGAAGGAAGAATGTCTCGCGCATTAACAAACCTCGATTTGTTAAGTATGTGTCATACCACAACATCTACAATTACCCTTCTACTTGGCACTTGAAAACCTTCACCTCTGGAGTTGCCAGACTGGAGATTGCCTCTCCAATGAATACTACCTTCAAGGATGGAGAAGACCGTTTCGAGATGTCATTCAAAGGGAGATTAAGATCGAAACCTGGTAGCAGGGCAATTCCTTTCTCTGTTGACCTTCTGAAGTTCCTACCTCAAATTGAACCTCTCACATTGGAGGAGTGTGGAAGATGGATTACGGATGAAGAAGCTACCTTCATGGCACACTGTCATAAGATGAAGAAACTTGAAGTTATCAGACAGTTCAGAGATCCTTCTTCTGTATCCGTAAAGATTGTTCCAGATAGACAAAGGTGGCTACCTTGGTCTATCCCCGGGAAGAGGAAAGAACCTGCTCCTGGCAAGTTACCATACAGCAAGATCAGACTCAAAGAGTATGAGAAGGCTCCTAAGAAGTTTAATCTTAAAGAATTCTCTGAGCTTCAGATTGTCAAGATCACTGAGGACCATGCCAGAAGGTTTTACCTTAGTTCTCTGAAGGAAGATGAATGGAGAACTGACTCCTCAAATTGCTGCAATGCTGAGAAAGCCACAATTCCTACAGTTGGCACTATCAGAAAAGTTACTGACACCAATCTTGGAACTGCATATTTTGATGATACGTTCAGGTGTTCAGTGATCAGGCCTCTTGACTGCATGAAGATATATGTCCAATGGGCTGTTGTGACTAAGAATTTTGATATTGGATTTATCTGGAATCAATGGTCTAAGTCTTGGAAATACAAAGCCATGTTACCATGCCTTGTCCCCCTAGTGCTTGAAGAAGATGACAGGGAAAATCTGCAAAGAGTATACCTGGCATAAAATGAAGGACTCTCTTTCGCTTTTGGAGCATTGAGCATCTTTATCAGAAGAGTATGGGGAGAAGATGCTGGAAACAGGTTTGAAACTTTTTCTGCTGATGTGTTTCTGCACAGAGAAATTATCTTTATGGATTTGCTGTATCCAGAAGATATGAAGAAAAGAAGGGAAATTCAGGCAGAGTCTGAGCAGAGAAAACTTGGAAATCTCATCAAATGGTTTATACCAAATAATGTATTCTTTCAAAGAGCTCAACATAAGAAGGAATTGAGATTGAAGCTATCTAATTGGGTGCTAGCAGAGCATCAGAAGATGAAAACTGCACCAGTATCAGAAGCTGGACCTTCTACTTCTACTTCTACTCCTGCAGTTGAGATGGTCACTATTCTTAAAGCAGAGTTTGAAGAAATGAAAGCCACAAACCTGAAAGTTACTCAGCTGGAAAATGCCCTGAAATTACTATATGAACGTCTTAACATTCCTCCACCACTTCCACCAAACCCTTGAATTTACTTTTTTTGTGTGTGATATAAAGTATTTTTTTGGGTACTCTTATATATATATACACTTTTGCTCTAATTATCTGGTTATATATCTCTATCTAACTTATATTCAATTTTTTCTAAGTCTTATTTTGACTATGATGTGCTTTACATTCTTTTTGTCTGATGACCAAAGGGGGAGTAAAAGAAAGGTTTGATGAACACGTGAAAGTCTGATTGACTAATTCACCGTCAAATGTTCAAAGTCCGATGGATACACTGAAACTAAAATATCACGCATAGCATTTCATACATAGCATTTGTGTTAGTTATCTATTGCTCTAATACCTATAATGCTTTGACATTCATTGATCCAGTACTCTGATAATAATCAATAACTTTGATACAATGAAAATCTTTTTGATAAAATGAAATCAGCATCTGATCTCATTTTGTTAAATGAATATATGCTCTGATACATCTACGTATTTTTGCGATCACTCAAATGAATTTGTTTATCAACAATCGCCTTAATACCTGAATTGTTCATATATATCTAAATTGTTGAATTCAGGGGGAGACCCTTGATATTATTTTGAAATTAAATTGTTCATCAACCTTGGATATTTGTCATCATCAAAAAGGGGGAGATTGTTGGAACCTAAACGATTGAGAAGTTTAGACCCTCAGTAATTTTGATGATAACAAAGTATTTTCAAGATAACAATTTATCTTCTAAAATATCTTTGAGTGTACAGGCATTAAAGCTTCATGTATATGTACAAAACACTCAATAAAGGAGAAGAAATTTACAAGAGAATTGAATACACTCCATTGATGTGGGGGTCCGAACTCACTCCAGCGTCTTGCTAACAGCGAGCGTCCGGTAGTGTTACTCTTTGACCCGTGGAATACTCAATTACTGCGAGCGTCCGTCCTTTGTTCTAAGCGAGCATCTGATCTCTTTAATGAAGCACGTGATGATCACGTTTTTGCTCTTAACCTCAGAAAGTTCCGGAACAGAATTCGAATTTGATTTTGTGCGCTCATTTTGATGTACGAGGAAGCAAAGGTGACACCTTTAGCATAAGACAAAAATCGTACAAGGCAATTGTGAAAAGCAGATAGTACGAAAACGGTAATATGTACTACTCTGATATTCTCTGGAAAGGAAGAAAAGGACTACATTTCAAATTACCTCACTCAATGAAAAGGAGCTATGTTTTTACTGCAAACGGTAATATCCTTGAGGTCTCCTATAAATACCCTAAGGTATTCATTGAAGAAGTGTGCCAAAAACTGTGAAGAAACTTCATTCTGAAAGCAATATTACTTAAGTGAGCAATCAAGTTTCGTGCCAAGTTTCTGGTCTACAAAGAACTGAACTCAGCGTCTTATACTTCCTTTCAGAAAACTACTCTGTTTTGAGCTAAATCTTTTCATCCTCTCTGTGAGAGTTATTTTGATTGTATTCAAAAGTATATTATCTTCTGTAAACTGTATTTGGCCTAGTTAAGGGTTTGTTCCTCAAAGGCTCGATCGTATTGAGTCGTTTTGAAAAGTTGAGAGTATTGTCAAGTTTGTGACAGTATAATACTCTTGAGGTAAATTGTAAACAGTTGATTATAGTGAAAAACCCTTCAGGATCGAAGGGACTAGATGTAGCTACCGGTTGGTGGTGAACTAGTATAAATCTCTATGCCTCTTTCTTTACTGCGTTACATTTACTTTACCTTGCTCAGTAAAATAAGTTTTCATAAACGGTTTATTTCCTACATCCGGTTAGTCTCTCATCGTCCGATAAACAAACAGTTTTGAAAAATCTGTATTCTTAGTGCTTTTAACGTAAAGTTTGCGAAAAGTTTTTGGACACAATTCAACCCCCCTTCTTGTGTTCACGTTCAGATGTCCTTTTCAATGAATACAGATTTCCTTTTCTAGATTTATTTCCTGCTGACAAACTGTCTCACACAGCCTTGGACTCGTTGGACTCACTCAAATCCTCCAAGTTAATGTTACCTTGTCCTCTAGCAAATGTCCCTTTCGCTGAACAAGTTTCACCCTCCCACACTCAACAAGTCTCTACTACTTCAGCTGTGTCACCTACTTTGGTCACAGATTCCAATGACATGTCCTTACCCAGTGATTCTATGAATTCTCCCACGGGTTCTGTGCAACATACAACATAACCTTTATCAGTAACCTCTGTGTCAAATTCTAATACTCAAATGTCTTTGTCCACTGGTTCTCATCCTAAGAGGTCACTGTCAAGCAATTCTTCACAGTCCATTCCTCAACCTTTGGTTGTCTATGAGCATCCTATGCTCACAAGGTCGAAAACAGGTAACTCCAAGCCTAAAGTTTTCCTTACTCATATTGAACCTAGTACGGTTAAGCAAGCCTTAGGCAGCCCTCAGTGGCTTGATGCCATGAAACAAGAATACACTGCCTTGTTAGCGAACAATACATGGACACTGACCTCCTTACCTTTACATAGGAAAGCTATAGATTGCAAGTGGGTGTTTAGGGTGAAAGAAAATCTTGATGGCAGTGTTAACAAATACAAAGCTAGGTTGGTGGCCAAGGGATTCCATCAACAACCTGGTTTTGATTTCAGTGAGACATTCTCACTAATGGTCAAGCCTACCACCATAAGGGTAATTCTAACCCTTGCCTTAATCTTCAAGTGAGAGATTCAGCAAGTAGATATTAACAATGAATTTCTAAATGGTCTGTTGCAAGAAGAAGTCTACATGCAGCAGCCCCCTGGCTTTGAATCCTCAGACAGAAGTTTGGTATGTAAGCCGAATAGGGCTCTCTATGGCCTGAAACAGGCACCTAGGACCTGGTATGAAAGGCTCACACATGCTTTACTTCAGTTCGGGTTCCATCATAGCAAGTATGATCATTCATTATTTATCTATTAAATAAGTGGTGTCACTCTCAATGCTTTAATGTATGTGGATGATATACTTCTCACAGGTTCTTCTCCAAAACTGATCCACGATCTCATCAACAAGCTTCATGTCAAATTTGCATTGAAGAAACTTGGAAAACCCGACTACTTCTTGGGCATTCAGATCAGAAATCTATCAAATGGCTCTATGTTGCTAACTCAAGCTAAATACATTCGTGACTTGCACACTAAAGCAAAGATGGTTGATGCAAATGCTGTGACTACACCAATGTTTAGTCACTGTAAACTAAGTAAACATGGTACTGATCTCATGGATAATCCCAGCCAATACAGATCCATTGTTGGAGCTTTGCAATATGTGACACTTACAAGATCTGATATAGCTTTTAGGGTTAACAAGGCTTATCAGTTTATGGCTTCACCTCTGGAAAGCCATTAGAGGGCAGTGAAGAGAATATTAGGGTATCTAAGTGGCACTTCCACACATGGTCTTCTTCTTCAACCAGCTGATCCAGATCACAAGTTTTCTCTCAGAGTCTACTGTGATAGTGATTGGGCTAGTGATCCAGATGATAGAAGATTAACCTCTAGCTCTTGTATCTTTTTTGGTCCAAATTTGGTCTCATGGAGCTCAAAGAAACAACCACTGATTGCTAGGTCCAGTGCTGAAGCTGAGTACATAGGCATGGCTCACAAACCTCTGAGTTAATGTGGCTGGAGTCCCTTTTGTCTGAGTTGCACATTCCATTTCTTCCTCCAACTCTCCTATGTGACAACTTAAGTGTTGTGCTATTGGCTCACAACCCCATTTTGCATGCTAGAACAAAACATATCGAGTTAGACATCCATTTTGTTAGAGAGAAGGTTGCTGCCAAGTCTATGAACATACAACATGTGCCAGCTTTGGGTCAAATAGCTGATGCACTCACTAAGCCATTACCAACCACTCAATTTCAAGAGTTGAGGACCAAGCTCAAGGTTGTTGCTACACAACTCCCTTGATCTTGTGGGGGGAGTATTAGAGTAAATTCAAGGTTTTAATTCTGTTAGTCATTTGGTTTTGATTCTGTTAGTCATTTGCCAGCTAGAATGCCAGCTGGCCTAGTTTGTTAGACAGTTAGCTGAGTCACTACCAGCGTGGCTATTCTGTTAGAGTGTTGACTGCCAGCATGGCAATTCAGTTAGAATCATTAATCGCTATATAAACTCTCACTGTGTAAGATGATGAAGAATAGAATTCATTTTTGTAAAGATTTAATAGAAATGAAAGTTTTAGAGCAATTTTCTCTGAGTTTCATCTTTAGTAGAATAAAACTTGTTGAAGGCCTAATGAAATATAGGAATTGTGTTTTGTTGGTCTAAAAATGTTCATGTTTTAGACAACAAGACATAATTGCCTATATTTCATGTGATAGGCAATTGTGCCACGTTTTATTCAAATTTCTTGCCCTGTTCTTAGCTTGGGATTCATCTCGCAACTTTGGATGGACACCACCTCTGTGAGTAATTCAAATAGTAGCACTTTGTTCATTTGTTAGCAAGTTTGATTTTTTTTTTGGGAATTATTTATGTTATATTGTATTATTTATTGGATTAAGAAATTTATTTGTTTCACTTAGGTCAGAAACCAGTGAATTTATATGTTTCTAAATTATTTTTCCCTGAAATTTCCAATTCATTGTATGTTCTGATGGCAAATTTGCAGCATGTCTTCGTAACTTTGTCTTGTGGCTACATGGAACTCCTAGTAATAAATATGGTGTTTGTCTGCATCAGTTTGTCAGTATGACAACTTGGAATAGATGCCAATCTGGGTCCTTTATATACTCTTCCCACACAAAAACATAGTGTTTTTATGCTCAACATTTTTAGAATGCAGTTATTCCTATTTTAATTAAAATCCATAATAAATGAACAACTGCATTCTAAAAACACTGAGCATAAAAAGCAAATGGATATGAAACAAAAGCTGGAATCAGAGATTCAACAACTAAAAGTATCACTGAGTATGTTGAAGCATATAGATGATGAAGAAGATAAGGACCTTTTGAAGGAGGTAGATGCTTTATCGATGCCATAAAAGTATCACCGAGTATGTTCAATCTTTTAATTTGCACAACATGTTGAAAGCTTATTGCCGATGGTTGTTATTAGATTACACTATATATTGGATTTCAATTATATCAGTATTCGTTTGTGTATCATGATCATGTGATTGGCTCAGTTACCCTCTATGTTCTTGAATTTTCATTACTTGTTTGTTGTGTTTCCAATATTAAGTCTAATATTTAACCATTTTTTTAACCAAGTCTAACACATGCTTAGGCCTATAAAAGCTAATTTAATCATTGTGGCAATTTTATTTTTTTTAATACTAAAAACATATTTTATTATTTTTTATACTAAAAACAGTTTTTTGAAGGGTGAATAAAAGAGAAAATGTGAAAAATCAATATTTTTTTTAAAAAAAAAGGGGAACAGACAGCACTTCCTCAAGAAAGCGCTATCAAAGGTCCTACTTTCAATAGCGCTTCCTCAAGGAAGCGCTGTCTATTCTCAGAATTTTTGAGAACAGATAGCACTTCCTTGAAAGCGCTGCCTATTTTCAAAATCGTCAGCGCTTCCTAAACACTGCCTTTTTGAAACCCACATCACTAGCGGTCGATTAGGCAACACTTTTAAGCATTGGCAAAGGAAAAAAATAAGCGCGGGCTATTTTGTTTTCTGTTATAGTGTGATTCGGTCCCTGATTAAGGTTTGGAATAGAGGGAAGAATGGGAAGTATAGTTGTGACTATGCTTATTTGTGGCTTCTATAGAGACATCGTACTTGGGATAAAACGTCCAACTGGGATTAGATTTGGAAGCGTAAAGTCCCTGTTAAGATTCAATACTTGGTTTGGCAATGTTTACATCGAGCTCTCCCTGCCGACGAGTTGTGCTTCCAACGCGGCATGGCTGGGAATGCAACCTTCCGAGATGCTCAGCTAGGCAAGAGGACATCCTTCATTGTTTAAGGGATTGTCCCCACTCCAGAGAATTTTGTAACACTCTAATTCAATTTTTAAATTGAATCATTGCATTTAAAATATTACGAAATATCATAAACTGAATAAATTAAAACTTGACAGTTACAAGTCATAATTTATACAAGATACTTGCCTAACGGTTTAAGTACATAACTTAAGTCACAAAATATAACCCAAAGTCATGAGGATTACAAAATATAGGGTCCAATGACCCATATACAACATTTAGTTCAAACAACAAAGACTAGCTGCTAAGCAACTCCAGCTGGGGTCAATCCTCTCGCACCTACTTAGCTGAAACAATTAAACGAAAGGGGTGAGATTTAAGAAATCTCAGTGAGTCATTCGCGGACCCCTCACCATCACATACCTCAATACGAATCAATAAAGACAAGGGTCAAATAGCATTTACATGACAGTTCACAAGTCACAAGTTCAATTCACAATACTGCATTTGAAATCTTGGAAGATAATACAGATGCAAACAAATGTTATAAAGACCACAATGAATGTTCCCCACTTGATCCAGCTCAAGTACAAAATGAGTAAAATCCAATTAAAAGGATAAAACCAAGGGGGCCTCCAACGGCACAGGTGATAGCTAATCACTTACAATGAGGGTGCAATTGAATTTGAAAATATTCCAATCGCAATCAAATCAATCACAAAACAATAGGAAATAATGCATTGCTATATCACAATCATCATATTCAAGAATTATTCTTTACTTAATTAGTTATATAAAAGATACATAAGGGTAATACCTAAGCATACCAAACATATTAGCATGTTTAAAGGAGTCAAATGGTCCTAAACTAAGCATTTTAAGCCTAGGAAATGCATAACACGGCCGTGCCAGGCCTTCTGCAGAATTTCTGCAGCAGAGCATCAACTTCGGAGATTTTATTAATATAACAAACGGAGTCGGAATTGGGTAAACGAACACACGTTGGAAAGCTTAGAATGTATAGTTTACTAATATAATTTTTATTTTAGAAGATATTCTCCCAAATAGTACAGTTTTGACAAAAAATACACTGGTGTCAGGGCAACAGGGCAGCATTCACACAATAAATTATAAATTCTATATCTAATTCGATTCTTAACATTTTCAAGTGATTCTTGTGCCTAAAATGAAGCCCCTCATGTCTAGTTTACACAGAAAGAAAAATAATTTCAATCCAAGGTCTATAGAGAGAGTTATACTGGAAATACCAGAGGCAGTCTTAACATGCATGTTCACTAGGTTGTAACCCAAACTTCTACTAAGTTCAACATCAAACCCTCACTCAAAAATCTCCATCTTAGACCAGCTAAGCCACATGCAAAGGGAGATAAAAACCCTATTGGGGGTCTTATTGGTTGCCCACCACCTAAAGGAGAAGAACTCACCAAATGTAGGAAGATGAGGTTGAAGCTTAAACAATTTTCTGGTTTCCCCTTCTCTAATTCGAGATTCCTTCTTCTACAAATATTAGGGCACTCAGCCTTCCTTAAAATGAAGAAATGACAGCTCCACTCCTCTTCCTCAACAAGATGTAGAGGAAACCTTCAGTTCCTAGCACCTTCAAGCTTCCTTCTTCCCTTCTCAAGCTAAAACCCTAGCCCATCTCCTTCATCTTCTCTTCCTTTTCTTTTGTCCTTTGTTCAGAAAAATTAGTGTGAAGAGAGAAAATGAGGGATGGTGGCGAGACCTAGAGGGAATTAAGGGGCTGGACAAATGCTTTTACCATTATACCCTCACTCAAGTTCTAGTTTCACAACTTTCCCTACTAGTGACACCTCTAGTTTTATGATTCACACCCCAACGTATACTACTCTATTAATTACGAAGCAAGCATTGGGATCCCAATTTAAGAAGCTAACTAATTAAATTAGGCAAATTAAGCAATTTAAGCAAATCATACAATTATGCAATTTATACAAATTAGGCAATTTTGATGGGATGTTACATTACTCGCCACCTTTTTAGGATTTTTGCCCTCAAAAATTAAATACACATACCTATTGGAACAGATATGGATATGCTTCTCGCATCTCTTATTCCACTTCCCAAGTAGCTTCCCCCGGAGTTGGTCCTTCCCAAATGACCTTAACCAAGGGAATGTGTTTGTTCCTCAGCGCCTTTATGTCCCAATCTACGATTTGGACAGGCATAGGTTGGTACGTTAGGTCCGATCTTAGTTGCACGAACTCATGAGCTAAGGGTTGAAAAGGATCAGGAATATACCTTCGGAGTAGCGACACATGAAACACATTATGCAAGTTGGACAAAGAGGGAGGAAGTGCAAGTGCGTAAGCAACAGAACCGACTCGACTCAAGATTTGAAAAGGACCGATGTAACGAGGATGTAACTTTTTGGCCTTTAGTGCCCTACCAACACCTATTGTAGGAGACACTTTCAAAAACACATGTTCGCCCTCTTCAAATTCAAGTGGTCTAGATTTTAAGTCCGTGTAACTCTTTTGCCGACTTTGGGCGATCTTAAGCTTATCCCTAATCATTCGAATCTTATCCGTTGTATCCTGAACTAGGTCAGGACCTATCAATTTCCTTTCCCCAACTTCATACCAACACAAAGGTGTCCTACACTTCCGCCCATAAAGGGCTTCATAAGGAGCCATCCCTATGCTCGAATGGTAGCTATTGTTGTAAGCAAACTCCGCCAAAGGTAGATAATCAATCCAACTCCCTCCATCCTCTAAGACACATGCTCTAAGCATGTCCTCTAAGGTTTGGATGGTCCTCTCAGTCTGACCATCGGTCTGGGGGTGGTATGCGGTGCTAAGGATCAACCTAGTTTCCAAAGCTTGCTGGAAAACCTTCCAAAATCTAGAGGTGAATTTGGGATCTCTATCCGAGACGATGCTCGTAGGGACCCCGTGGAGCTTGACTATTTCCTGGATGTAGACTTTTGCTAGCTTAGAGGTGGAGTACGTAGTCTTAACAGGTATGAAGTGAGCTGATTTTGTCAATCGGTCCATAATCACCCAAATTGAGTCATGACCAGCTTGGGTATGGGGTAATCCCACAACGAAGTCCATGGATATACCTTCCCACTTCCACTTAGGTATTTCTAGGGGTTGGAGCATGCCAGAAGGTTTCTGATGTTCAATTTTGGTTTTTTGACACACTAGACATCAGGCTACAAACTCAGCTACATCCGTTTTCATCCCCGGCCACCAATATCGGTGTCTGAGGTCATGATACATTTTGTTTGTACCGGGATGGATTGTGAATCCGCTCCTATGAGCTTCTTCTAAAATTTGCCACTTAAGTTCTGAATTTTTAGGGACACAGATTCTATGTTGAAATAGGACTGTTCCCTCATTGTCTATGGAGAAGTCGGGCTGATTCTTCCTAGATTGCAATTCTTCATCCAAGAGTTGAGCTTGCCTAATCTGAGACTTGAGGTCACAACTGATTTGCAATTGATGAACTAGAAGACTATAACCAGTAGAGAAGGATTCTAAGGTTAAGTCTCTAAAGGACCCCAATAACTCTAATTCCTTAATCATCAAGGATGATACTTGAAGGGACTTCCTACTCAAAGCATCGGCGACCACATTCGCCTTGCCTGGGTGATATTTCAGCTCAGCTCAAAATCATAATCCTTGAGGAGTTCTACCCACCTTCTTTGCCTCATGTTAAGTTCTTTTTGATCAAAGAGATATTTTAAACTCTTATGGTCACTAAAGACCTCAAACCGAGCACCATATAAATAGTGCCTCCAAATCTTCAAGGCAAAGACAATTGCTGCAAGTTCCAAATCATGAGTTGGATAGTTCTCTTCATGGGGTTTCAATTGTCTTGACGCATAAGCTACCACCTGACCACCTTGCATAAGCACACAACCTAATCCCTTAATCGAAGCATCACTATACACTTTAAACCCTAAGGATGGATCCAGAATAATCAGAACCGGAGTAGTGGTCAATCTAATCTTAAGCTCTATGAAGCTACTCTCATAACTCTTGCTCCACACAAACGGCTACCCCTTTCGGGTTAGCCTCGTTAGCGAAAGTGCTAACTGAGAAAATCCTTTGATGAATCTCCTATAATACCCAGATAGGCCCAAGAAGCTTCGAATTTCAGTAATGGTGGTCGGTCTTTCCCAATCCAAAGACTGCCAGATTTTTATCGTGGTCAACCGACACTCCAGCATGAGAGATCACGTGTCCTAAGAATTTCACTTCTTCTAACCAAAATTCACACTTTGAGGGTTTTACAAACAGTCTCTTTTGCCTAAGGGTACCTAGCACGATCCTAAGATGTTCTGCGTGCTCTTGAGAGCTCTAGGAATAAATTAGAATATCATCAATAAATACCACCACAAATTTATCAAGATAAGGCTCTAGGATTTGATTTACGTAGCTTATGAACACGGCTGGAGCATTGGTCAGCCCGAAAGGCATAACCAAATACTCATAGTGACCGTACCGGGTTCTAAAAGCGGTCTTTGGAACATCACTAGCCTTGACCCTAATCTGGTGATAACCCGACCTTAGGTCAATTTTGGAAAAGTATGAAGCCCCCCTAAGCTGATCTATAAGATCGTCTATCCGAGGAAGCGGATACTTATTCTTGACGGTAACCTTATTAATCTGCCTATAGTCCACACACAGTCTCATGCTACCATCCTTCTTCTTGACTAATAACACCGGTGCTCCCCAAGGAGAAGCACTAGGCCTAATAAATTGTTCGGAGATAAGGTCCTCCAATTGGCACTTAAGCTCCTTGAGTTCTGTTGGTGACATCCTATATGGAGCCATTGATATTGGTCCCGTCTCTGGAACTAAATCTATTGAAAATTCAATTTCCCGTTCGGGAGGTAGGGACATCACCTCTTTAGGAAACACATCTAAGTATTCATTCACAACCGGGATAGCAGTCAGATCTAGTTCAACCTCTGAAGATGAAGAGAGTAACAGAACATAGCCGAAATATCCCTCTCCTAGGCATTGGTTTAATAGAGCAACACTAGCCAACACATCAGGATGAATATTCTTTTGGGGAGGTTGTAAATTTGCAAATTCTATGGTTTTACAATAACAATTCAGAACGACTTGATTAGCCGCAAGCCAATCCATCCCCAAAATAATATCCATACACCTTCCAAGGGTAAACAAACTAGATTGACCAGGAATACCCTTCCTTGTATCTCGAGAGGACAATTCTCGCATAGGAAGGAAGTAGAGATGCTGCCATTAGCAGGTGTCTGAACATTCAAAGGAACTGACAACGAAGTAAGTGGTAACTTTAACCTTGTTACACATTTGTAGGAGATGAAAGAATGAGTGGCACTAGAATCATAAAGAACAATAACAGACTGATCACTCAAGAGACACGTACCTTTCATCAGACCGTCTGCTCCCTTTGCCCTCTTGGCGTCCAAGGTAAAAACACGCCATTGGTTAGGATCATTGGTTTTTGCTGCTTCCTTTCTATCATTCTTCCTCCTGAGCGCGGGGCAATTGTTTGTAACATGACCTTTCTCTTTACAGTAAAAACAAAAGTCTCTACCCATACACTCTCCTTGATGATACCTGCCACAAGTGGTACATGTCCTTGCTTTTCCGATGTCCAAAGGATGAGTTTGCTTTCCTTTGTTGGGGTTCCCCTTCGGCTTGGGGGATTGATTAGGCTTGCGTTCTTCGCTCCTTTTCTTCCACTTTTCTTGGCGATCCACTCTCAAGGCATTTTGTGCCTCTTCAGCAATAATACACTTCCCTACCAGCTTGGCATAGTCAGTCTCCTCAAATCCGCACATGGCATTTCTCAATTCCAGTCGAAGACCCTGCTCAAATTGATGAGCCTTCCACTCACTATCTTCCCTACTTTGTAGATAAGTAGAGTACTTAGCCAATTCTTCAAATTTGGCGATGTACTCTGCTACCGTCATGCTCCCTTAAGTTAGTGAGCAAACTCTTGCTCTTTTAGCCGTCTTAAGCTCTTAGGGAAATATTTCTCCAAGAACACTCTCTGAAAGTTCTCCCTGTTCAAAGGTGTTTCAAGAGTAACCATATGAGCTCTTGCTCCTCTCCACCAAACCTCAGCCTCTTCCTTCAGGTAGTGAGCGGCAAATGTCAATTTTTGCTCTTCAGTGCAGTTCACTACTTCAAATATCTTATCCATTTTCCGCAACCAATACTTCGCTGCAGATGGGTCAGCTCCACCCTTAAAAGAAGGAGGGTCATTCTTCCTGAAGTCAGAGTACGCCCGATTAGGATTATCTGGCTGGGTTACATTGTTACCTGTGGCTACTCCTCCCTGAAGGATCTGTTGGAGTAGTGCGTTAGTCACATCAGCTTGAACATTTGCAGCCTCAGTTTGCACCCTCAGTGCTTCTGCTATTACATTCCAAGGTTCGGGTTCTTGCGAAGTCCCGAGGTTTCTGGTGGCATTCCTGGGGTTCCTTTCGCCGTGTATTGGTGGCCTACCATGTCGTCCAGAACCGGATGCCATGATTCTGCATACAATGCACAAAGAATTGAGTTGATCAGGCTCAATGTCTCTTAGCATAATAAGTAGAAAGATGTAAACGGTCCACAATGACACACTAAGCCAAAACTATCTACCTCACAGTCCGAGAAGAATCGAACGGCTCTGATACCATAATGTAACACTCTAATTCAATTTTTAAATCGAATCATTGCATTTAAAACATTACGAAATATCATAAACTGAATAAATTAAAACTTGACAGTTACAAGTCATAATTCATACAAGGTACTTGCCTAACGGTTTAAGTACATAACTTAAGTCTCAAAATATAACCCCAAAGTCATGAGGATTACAAAATATAGGGTCCAATGACCCATATACAACACTTAGTTCAAACAACAAAGACTAGCTGCTAAGCAACTCCAGCTAGGGTCAATCCTCTCGCACCTACTTATCTGAAACAATTAAACGAAAGGGGTGAGACTTAAGAAATCTCAGTAAGTCCTTCGCGGACTCCTCACCATCACATACCTCAATACGGATCAGTATAGACAAGGGTCAAATAGCATTTACATGACAGTTCACAAGTCACAAGCTCAATTCATAATACTACATTTGAAATCTTGAAAGATAATACAGATGCAAACAAATGTCATAAAGACCACAATGAATATTCCTCACTTGATCCAGCTCAAGTACAAAATGAGTAAAATCCGATTAAAAGGATAAAACCAAGGGGGCCCCTAACGGCACAGGTGATAGCTAATCACTTACAATGAGGGTGCAATTGAATTTGCAAACATTCCAATCACAATCAAATCAATCACAAAACAATAGGAAATAATGCATTGCTATATCACAATCATTATATTCAAGAATTATTCTTTACTCAATTAGTTATATAAAAGATAAATAAGGGTAATACCTAAGCATACCAAACATATTAGCATGTTTAAGGGAGTCAAATGGTCCAAAACTAAGCATTTTAAGCCTAGGAAACAGATTGAAACACGGCCTGGCCGTGCTGCATAACACTGCCGTGCCAGGCCTTCTGCAGCAGAGCATCAACTTTGTGGATTTTATTAATATATCAAACGGAGTCGGAATTGGGTAAACGAACACACGTTGGAAAGCTTAGAATGTCTAGTTTACTAATATAATTTTTATTTTAGAAGATATTCTCTCAAATAGTACAGTTTTGACAAACAATACACTGGTGTCAGGGCAACAGGGAAGCATTCATACCGTAACTTATAAATTCTATATCTAATTCGATTCTTAACATTTTCAAGTGATTCTTGTGCCTAAAATGAAGCCCCTCATGTCTAGTTTACACAAAAAAAAATAATTTCAATCCAAGGTCTATAGAGAGAGTTATACTCGAAATACCAGAGGCTGTCTTAACATGCATGTTCACTAGGTTGTAACCCATACTTCTACAAAGTTCAACATCAAACCCTTACTAAAAAATCACCATCTTAGACCAGCTAAGCCACTTGCAAAGGGAGATAAAAACCCTAATGGGGGTCTTATTGGTTGCCCACCACCTAAAGGAGAAGAACTCACCAAATGTAGGAAGATGAGGTTGAAGCTTAAACAACTTTCTGGTTTCCCCTTCTCTAATTCGAGATTCCTTCTTCTACAAATATTAGGGCACTCAGCCTTCCTTAAAATGAAGAAATGACAGCTCCACTCCTCTTCCTCAACAAGATGTAGAGGAAACCTTCAGTTCCTAGCACCTTCAAGCTTCCTTCTTCCCTTCTCAAGCTCAAGCCCTAGCTCATCTCCTTCATCTTCTCTTCCTCTTCTTTTGTCCTTTGTTCAAAAAATTTAGTGTGAAGAGAGAAAATGAGGGATGGTGGCGAGACCTAGAGGGAATTAAGGGGCTGGACAAATGCTTTTACCATTATACCCTCACTCAAGTTCTAGTTTCACAACTTTCCCTACTAGTGACACCTCTAGTTTTATGATTCACACCCCAACATATACTAACTCTATTAATTACTAAGCAAGCATTGGGATCCCAATTTAAGAAGCTAACTAATTAAATTAGGCAAATTAAGCAATTTAAGCAAATCATACAATTATGCAATTTATACAAATTAGGCAATTTTGGTGGGATGTTACAAATTTTGGCTTAGGTTGGGTTTCTTCATTGTTGAAGTTCGATTTTTGGGGAGTGTAGGGTGATTGACGGTTGTTGAAGAGTGTCTAATTTTCACAAAATTTGTCTAGCCCTGTTCTCAATTGCCCAGTTCTTGCTCTTGATTGAGTTTATGGGATTGAACTTGGAGTATTGTTGGTTCTTGGATTTTTGAAGAACTCTAATGTTTGTGAAAGAGATATTCCATGTCAATTGTTTTTTTTTGGTACAATGTTTTTTTTTGTTTTTAAGAAAAAAATGAAAATAATGACTCACTTTATGATTTTGTGTCCATGTCAACAGCGTAACGGACATGTAGACACTGTGACAGCCACATAAGCCTTTTTAAACGATGGTTAATGGGAACTCAAAAAAAGGTCAAAGGTGTTAATATTTTGAAACTTAAAGGACCAACTTAGGAAAAAAGTTAAAAGACGACTCCGAAACTATAAAATAAGGGACATCTGGATTAATTTTACCAAAAAGATTCTATTTTGAATTTGAAATTCTAATGTAACGTTCGTTAGAAAAAAATGAAGGGGGCTGGAAAGGAATAAATGGAATGGGAGGATAGGAGAGGGGACGGATTATTTTAAATTTGTATTTTTGAATCAATTTTTTTTAGAATGGAGGATCCTAACTCAATTTTGGCTCCCCTCCAATTTTGGGGTTTTTTGGATGGGATGAGAGATTAAATCATTTAAAATAAAAGTAATTAAAATAATCTATTCTCTCAATTAAAATCTCTATCCTCCCCCTCGTGAACCAAAGAAGTAAAGGCTCCCCTTTCCTCCTCTCTCCTCCTCTTCCTAACCAAACATAATTTCAAATTAAATCATTCCCCTCCCTTTTCATCTTCTCCATTCCTTTCTCTCATTTGAATCAGATAAACCCTAGGGCCCGTTTGATGGCCAAGATAGGATAGGAACGAATAGAATAAGAGAGTTGGATACGACACTAAACAAGATAAGATAAAAATATGATAAACTCTTATCCTATCTTGTGTTTGATGCGCACATGATAAGAAACTAGATAACATTATGTTATCATATCATGTATTTGAGATGAGCCAAATAATAATATAATATGATATAAATTATATAAAACGACAAAATTACCAATGTGACAAAGTTAAATATAATTTTTATAAATTAATTTCTAGAAGATTTTTTTATTAATTTTACAATTATTAATATGAATATTTAAATTTTAGTTTTTATTTTAAATATTCTTATATTTTGTTATATTTTTTATAATTTCTAATTTTTATATATTTTAAATCATGGATGACAAAATTAGCCTTGTGCCAAAATTATTTATAATATTTTTAAATAATTTTTGACTTAAATTAATTAGTATTTTAGGTTTTAATATTAATTTTTATTTTAAATACTTTTAATTGTTTTTGATTTTTGTATTTTTTAGTTTTTTAAAAAGAATATAAAATCACAAAGTTACCCTTGTGAATATTTGCACATATTTTTCTAAAATTAATTATTATTTTAAATTGATTTTATAATTATACTTATAATTTTTAGATTTTATTTTAAATATTTTTTATAATTAAAATTTATTTTTTTATTTTATAATTTATAATATTGATGTTTTATCATATTTTAATTTAATATTTATATGTTTTATTAGATTTAGAATTGTGTTACGAGGGGTAAACTAGGAAATGTTTATCTTATCCTATCCTATTGTAGTTTCTAATTCAGCCCTCATTGGATTGACAGGATTGACTTATTCTTTCCTGTTGGCTCATCAAACACTGGATTAAGGCAGAATATGATAGTTTATCATATCCTGTCCCACTTATTGTGGTCATCAAATGGGCCTTAATTTTTTTTGGTTACAAAATAGAATTTATTTGCTTCTATTGAAATATTTTATTATTTCACAAAATGAAAAAAAAAATACCAATCGTTTGAATCGGACTAAAATTGTGATTTCAGAACCAAAAGTTTCAACTTTTAAAAAATTGATTGGATGTTAAAATGGTATGTTTTGCATTAATTGATTGGAGTCAATTTATTTTTTGACAATAATTGATTGGTGTCAGTTAGAATTATAATTATTATCTCTATTATTATATTTTAATACAATAATTGTGATTATCCTTATTAGTAGTAGTTGTATCGTTTTACAATCATTTCAATTAAATCGTTCAATGTTTAAAATTTGAAGTTCGATAATTTTGAATATTAGTTATTTTTTTTCAAACAATTTTGAATATTAGTCTTTTTATAGTTGGTATTGGCTTCGGTGATTCTAATCTCTGGTTTTCTAACTAGTTGAAGTGTTTCCTCAAAAAAAAAAAAAAAACTAGTTGAAGTGTGGTAGCCTGTCTGAATTGGTGGATTATGTGCATATCTCATATTCCAATCCGAGGATCAAAGACATTTGGGTTAGGGGAACTCTTCATACAAAATGTTTATAACCCCTATCTCTCCTTGTCTAGTTACTGCTATTGAGAGCCATTTGTATCCCACCTATTTGATTGATTCGGTCCCTGTCACTTGGGTATAGAATAGAGGGAAGAATGGGAAGTATAGTTGTGGCTATGCTTATTTGTGGCTTCTATAGAGACATCACACTTGGGATTGAACGTCCAACTGGGATTAGATTTAGAAGCGTAAATTCCCTGTTAAGATTCAATACTTGGTTTGGTAATATTTACATCGAGCTCTCCTTGCCGACGAGTTGTGCTTCGATCGCGGCATGGCTGGGAATGCAACCTATCCGAGATGCTCAGCTAGCGAAGAGGACATCCTTCATTGTTTAAGGGATTGTCCCCACTCCAAAGAATTTTGGCTTAGGTTGGGTTTCTTCAATCACCCTGGTTTCTTGTCTACTTATGATGCTTCATTATGGTTGGAGGTTATCGCTGGCTGAATGATGTCCATTCTGTTTTTATCTAGGGTTTGGTGGGCTGGGCATTGGCGAAACCATACGATTTTTTGTGACAATCAGTGGGAGGTCAACTTCGTTGTCCAGAGTGCCAGACTTTCTCATGATGATTTCATCTCAGCTTTCTCTCCTCGCATGAATGCTTTGCATCAAAACAGGCTCATTGTAAATTTGATTCCTCCTCCGGAAGGATTGGTTAAGATCAACACCGATGGTTGTTGTTCCAATTATGACTTGAGTATTATGGGTATAGGGGTGTCATTACATCAGTTCATGTCGAGTTTATTGCTGGCTTTTCTAGCTACGAGACTGCTGGGGAAGCTCTTTTGGCAGAGCTTCTTGCTATCCTCCATGGTCTCTCTATATCCTATGATCTTGGTTACCAGAAAGTTATATGCCAATCTAACTCAATTGATGCTATTTCGCTCATTGGTGATAGAGATCACATGTTTCATGCTTTTGCAGATGGTCTCTTCAAGATTTCGTTTAATTGATAATGATTGGAGTATCTATTTGACCCATGGCTTCCATGAAGTGAATGTGTGTGCAGATTTCATGGCAAAAGTTGGAGCCCAATCGGGTTGTGCTTTGAAAATTTGGTCTGACTCCCCTCCCAGGTTGGGTTCTCTTTTGTCAAAAGATGTTCTGGTTCCGGGCCTAGTTAGCTTTTTCTATCTTTTTATGTTAAACACCAAAAAAAAAAAATTGAATACTAGTAGAAGCTAAAGCATCTTAACTAATTTGTGTCTTAATAATTCGAAGTTATTATCATTATTTTATTAGACTCGTAAAAAAATCATTATTTTATTATATATTGGGAAATCTATACCATTATATAAAGACAAAGGGTAAGGTAACCATTTTTTTGGTGTACTACTTTTGTTTCCACTTTTACCCTTCAATAAACTATTTTATAAATTTAAAAAATAAATTTTTTTAAACTGCTACACCTTCATTTCAAAGAAACTAACACCAACAAATGTAACTACCTCTCTCTCTCTCATGATAAATGTGTTGTGGATAAGAATATAATAATAATATAGAACACTGTAGCGCAATAAAAATGCGAAAGGACGGGCATGAGAGTGTCCGTCTTGCCGCTAGTGATGAATAATAAGAAAGATGGTTGAACGAAAATCTAAGAATAAATCTCAATTGTGAAAAGTTGCATATTTTCTTTTTGTTTAAAATTGAATTTATCTTAAAAAACTAAAATCAATCACGTCACCAATTCGCTCACTACGAGTGGTTTCCTTTTGTACTATACAACATTATTCTTATACATTTATATCGGTTTTTCTAACATTGCAACATTGCACACGATGAGGGTCATTAATTATTCACTTTTTTCCTTCTTAATTACTCAATTTCCTATTTATTTTATAGATTCACGTTCATGTAATCTCAATACTCACAAAATAGGAAGTTAGGTAATTTTTTTATTTTTATTTTTAAAGGGGGTGGGGAAAGATGATATATTATTATTTCAGCGGCACTAATGGCCATGTTACAACTATCTCCGAGGGGATTTGAACCATGTCCCTTTGGGGTTACAAGGTCAAGCTCAAACCATTGAGCTGACACCCCATGGACGGAAAATTAGGTACTTAATAAGAAAAGAAGTGGACATGATTCTTATCATGTGCAAGGTTGCACACATTAGAAAAATCCATATACGGCTTAAGTTTAATTTGTATTTCTATACAAAACAAAATTAAGTTTTATATGACTTGCTTAAATTTTTTTAAACGAAAGCCACCTAACCTATTTTTCACCCTATTTGTGTTGAATTTAGACCTTCTCCAGTACTAGATATTTCCATTAGGAAAGAGAAATACTCAGAATAAAATAATTCTATTCTTTGAGTCTTTCTCTCTCCTATCAGAAACCCTCCAATACTGGAGAGGAACTGAAATGTTTATGTCCATAGTTTTCTTTCACTGCCCACGCTCACTCACTCCATGGCCGAAGAATCCCAACTGCCTCCCACCAAGGGAATGAGCCTGGGCCCGGATATGAAACATGCCTTTGACGAACTTGACTCACCCTTCTGCAGAGGTGGTTATCATATTTCTTTATGAGAATCCTGAAGAAAGATGCCCTCATGCTTTGTCTCATCATAGTCCTGAAATAGTTTCCATGCTTTCACGACCCTTGTCAAATTTCTTCTCGAGGATCGTCATCCCGTGGATATTTTTTACTTAATGCAGATGATGTGATCTCAATCGGGGTCACGTTGCAGACTTGCAGTTTCTGAGATATAAAAAACTTGATGTCGCGGACTTTTTTCATAACCTTGGTCAACTTTGCTGGAGAATGAGAGGGTCGAGTTTATAGATATATTTAATTCGGAAAAATGGGAAGGAGGAAATATGATTTAAGTCATAGTACTAGTGCCCACAAGTGGAATTAGGATTCCCTGCATTCAGTGATTCCAAGTGGTATTGGATATGCTTCTTTTTCATTGTTGATTATTTTTGCAAAGGAAAATGAATATAATGAGACTTCAGTAGTCATTTCTATGGCAATGTTACTGGTTTCAAAGATGGTGATGTAGCTGTGAAATGGGCTCCTTGTTTCACAACCAAGGTATGGCATGATTTTCTATAAATATATGTATTGCAGTTAATGAGGTTGCTATCTGTACATGTTGATGGTGCACTTATGAAGTTTATGCTTCCTATATCTCATTATCAAGATGAACAGATAATTATTGATCCTGTTAGCTTATTAATCCTCAATCCTCCTTGTACCTAGAAGTGTTGTTTTTAAACTGTGTGATTATGTGCATGGATATTAGATCTTTTTTAACTTAAACCAAGGTTGATTTGTAGATGCAAGCTTGTGTAGTTAAGATTGGTTTAGGATGATCCTTTTTACCATTTGGGAATATAATAGATAATACTCCAACTCATAGTCAAAATATGGATGTGTTGGTAATGGTAAAATAACTTAGAACCATTGACCTTGGATAACATATTATATATTGAATGAGTTTTTCAAAAATTACTAGTCAGAGATACCCGTGATTTACGGGTGTAAAACACCTCCAAGAAGAAAAAAAGGGAAAACAGTTTTAAGCGGTGAATAAGCTTTCCCACATGTCATTATTGTAATTAACATTTTTAGATAGATAATAGAATAGATGAACAAGTCACCACGCTCTTTACGTGGAGCTCAAAACTAGTCACATGTGGTGTGTTTGATCTAGCCTTCGAGGAATCTATTATTAATAACTATGATCCTAACTCAAAGAGAAATTATGAACAAGTGTTTTTCCTTGTTATACTATTTCTTATTTGTTTGTGTATAATATGGCAGTGACAGTGAAAGAACTAGAGTTTTGTTGACAAGTGTTGCGTTTGTTCATTTAAAACATCGTAACAATTCTAAACATCATAACTATTCTAAGCACACCAGGTATCACTTAGTTTTGTTGACAAGTGCTGCATTTGTTCATTTAAAACATCTACATGCACTTGTTCGTTGTTTTCATGCAATGCTAAGTTACCGGCCACTGACATTTTTCTCATTCCACTATAGGTATTTCACCAACACCTCTCTATTGGCTTTTTCCTTCAGCCGATTTTAGAAACAAATTAAAACACCAACATTTGTTAGGAGTATCTAGTGACTCCGGCAGTTTATTCTAAATTTTGAGCAATTTCTTTTGTCTTAGACATTGTTATAAGATTAACTCTAGATTAAGGAGTGATGATTAGATAAAATTCTTTTCACAAAGAGGATACCCAGCACTTCCCACTAGTTGATTAGATAAAATTACACTTGTTTTAAATGATTTTCTTACTATTTTAAAAACATCAAAAGCCAACAAATTTAAAATCATTCCTAATTAGAATTATCTTTTAATAAGAAGGCCCAACTACCTCATAATAGAATGACCATTTGGATGCCCATTTGGATAATGTTACTTTGTAGGCGCGATATGCCAATGATATTTATTCATTAAGATATATGCAATTGACTTCCAAGGACCATTGACTTGCCCCTATAAACTCGGCAGCAATGAGCAACAGTTAGCCAAAGGTATAAGTTGTTACTAGCATTACATCACATATCAAAACTTGGATTCATAATTGATTCCCCTTTAATGAAAAAGAAAACAGAGACATCGTATGATGTTAGTTACATAGGTAAAATCAAATTCATGGGTATGTAATTTTTTTTATTACTTTTACTTCAGTTTAGGAAATGTACTTATTTTTTATATAAGATCAAGAAAATTAATTGCAGTTAACTATAATTCTTAATAAGCGTGAGTTTAGATACTTTTACTTATATTCATGTCCATAGGGAGTAACTCACATCACATCGCATTTTAATTAACAATAAAAACATGCAAAGTGTTCAACTGAATTCATTCATAACTCACAAGACAAGACAAACCAAATGAAGCAAATGAGGCCTATAGATTTATATAATGTTCACCCATAGCATTATACCAACCATTAAAGAAAAAAAGACATAATATCCTGCCAATAAACTTTGAAACCACAAAAGGTTCTCAAATTATGTAGAAAAGCAAAAAAGGAGGGGGAAAAAAAAGAGCAATAATTAACTTTAATTTTACGAAATAGAGCGGGATTGTTAATTTCAAACACTAACAAAGCCAATTTAGCTTTAGCCCCTTTGATACCTTTCAATTTCTTTTGAGTCTTCACAAGCTGAGCCTTAGCATGTTCTCCTTCGCACCTGTATTTCTCCAACAACCTGCCGTGTAATTCAGATTCCTCTCACGTGGATTGTCTGGATCATTGCAATTCCTGCATGTGCTGATGCTCAGCATGAGGATAAGAAAAAAAAATAGCGTTAATGGAATCCAACCAGGGAACATCAAAAGAAAAACTGCGAAGGTCCTTCACCATCTCCAAAATCCGATCATGCCAATGATCAAATATTTCCAAGATAGTGTCCCTTTTGAGAATGTATAAAAGGTTAGTCAGACGAGTGTAGGCGAGCACAGAAAAAGAAAGAGAATCGTCACGCAAAAATGCTTCGGGGTAAGAAGAAACAAAATTAGAAACCAAAGCAGCGTCTTATGAAGTAAGTACTTTAAACAAGGAATGGAATTGTTGGGTTGCTGATCATTCATCACCACTTTTCCTTTCCCATCATCATTGTTTGATCGCATTCCTTTCTTTGTGATGCCATTACCTACTGATGAACATTACTATTGCTTCGCCATGGGTTACGTTAAAAAGGGTAAAGAGACGAGCGAACCCTAGTGATAATGGAGTCTTGCCCCCACTTTTTCTTTTTGATATTTGTGTCTTGCCCCCACTTTTGGATACATGTTACTTTCTTGGATTTATAATAAATCCTACTTCCAGTAAAATCACTATTTTATTATTTATTTGTATTTTCTTATTTTTTTTGTCAATTGTTGAATGGAGTGACTATAGTAGGCAGTGCGAACTTGAGAATTTCTCTATAGCATTCGAACTTATCAAATAAAACTTCAAATAGGAGAATATTGGTCAATCCTAATATCAAGAATCGGGATGGGACAATATTAGAAGAAGAAGAAGAAGGATGTTATCAGGTATGCCAATTAGAGTGAGAGTTAATCTTACACCAATAGTTCGAAAAAACAAGAAATCTCATCATTTTGATGCAAAATCAAAAGGGACAAGAAAGAAGTAACATAATTTTGATTGAAAATCATAAGCAAAAGGAGGTGCGGTTGTGACCATAAGAGATATCATGTTGTATGCCTTGTTTCATTTAGACGTAATATTATTGAATTTTTTTGTAAGAGATATGGATAAGACAACATTGTTGTGTTGATACCCCTATAAGGAAACCACATAAGCCATGCATATACTCATGTCACTTCATTTAGACTCTATCAAAGCTTTCTAAACCATCAATTTAAGTAAACATCAGTATCTACATATAGGTGAACAAATCTGCAAAATTAGTGCCCATAATCAACTGAACTAAACATTCCTGGGGAAATCAATTTTTTTTTTCCTTAGCATTATGGTTCATTCATTTTCTTAGTATTTAAAACATTATTTGACGCCCCTAAAACTCATGCACTTCCATTGCAAGATACATTACCATAATGGCCTTGATCAATGTTGTCAATTACTGATCCATGTTGCTTTCAATCCTTGCTTTTCGGAAGATCTTAGAGGGCAACCAAAGATGTTTCAGAACAAAAGAAGATAAATCAAACCACAAAAAATATAAAAAACAAAAATGAAATTAAAAATGAAAAAAATAATAAAAAGAAAGGGGTTGTACTTCACCATGAATCCCAAGATTTTAACAGGTCATTGTTCGATACCTATTTGTTGTTTGACTTAGTTGTTTCCTAAGAATAAGTCCATTTGTTGTGGTCGCTTGGCATTTTACATGGTGATACACGTGTGTCAAGTTTGACTATCTTAATTATATTTGGATGGTTGTCCAATAGAATCGCGCGCCATAAATGCTTATTCATTCAAGCGTTTACTTCTTTGTTTGCTATAAATAGGCCATTAGCGAAATGGAATTACAATCTCATTCAATGCTTTCGTTCTTTGTTGTAAGTTATTTCTTCTATGCCGTAGTGGTGCTTGGTATCCTCGTTAGCTGTTCAAAGGAAAATAATGAATTTTTATTAACAATTGATGTGGGGAGAGAATGTACTTGAGCATGCAAAGATCAGAACATGAGAGGTTGGTAATATGTGTGATATCAACAGAGTATTTAGAATATGTAAATTTTTGAAACCTTGGCTTCGAAGTTATCATCAATTAGGACATTGGAAGCTTTAATATCACGTTGGATTATCCGCGTATTACCTGAATTAATTCGTATATAAAGAAAACATGAGAAACATGTTTCTCATGTTTTCTTTATATACGAATTAATTCAGGTAATACGCGGATAATCCAACGTGATATTAAAGCTTCCAATGTCCTAATTGATGATAACTTCGAAGCCAAGGTTTCACAAATTTACGCATTCTAACTACTCTGTTGATATCACACATATTACCAACCTCTCAGGTTCCAATCTTTGCATGCTCAAGTACATTTCCCCCATCAATTGTTAATAAAAATTCATTCTTCTTCTTTTTTTTCTCTTTTTCTTGTTCATCAGACTTGCAAATCTTAAAGGCAATACAAATTTGAATATTTGAGCTTTGGAGGTTGTAGAGGGAACTTAGAACCAAAAGAGCAGACAAGCAAGTCAATGATCTCCTTTGAACATGAAGATCCATGTGTGATTGCCAGTCTTTTGATTTTGGGTGTGTCTTTTTTATCATTGTTTTCCATCTTTCTTCAATTGCAGCTTCTAGAGACAAAGTTTTCATTTTCGTTGCTAACATTTTGATTCTGGGTATGTTCATTTTCCTTTTTGTCAATGTTAATTATTTACCAATATAGAGCATTTTTTGATTTTCCCCCTCTCTTGATTTTCTGCTGCTTATGTTATTTTTTATTTTGTAATATTTGGCAAGATTTTGAGATGATTGCATTCAGCGTATTGTAAGTGTCATATACATCATGGTTCCTTGACGCCTTTAACTACGAAATTGTAACCAATATGGATGTGTTAATGCACATTTATCAATGTTTATTCGTATGTTACTATTGTGCATATGTTACTATTGTGCATGATGATGGTGTTATTTTTTAATTCAAGGAAAATCCAATACTACAATTTTGTCTATATATAAAAAATGATTCCTATAGTGAATATTTTTTGATGTAGCTTATTTTACCTCTTTGTGGACATGTATTTTTTCCTCTATGGTCACTGAAAATGCTATTAGATGGAGCATATTTTGGTTGTTGGTGCATACCTGTTAATCTTTGCTTTGCTTTCTTTTTTTAAGGTTGTTGCAATTGCGTTTCATGGTAAACCAATCTCTATGGACAAACTCAGCAACCAGACAATGCAAATCATGAAATTATTGAAGCGTGTATTGAAAAAAGGATCATTTACAGTCAATGTTTGGAATGAATTTATCATTCGATAGTGCCATGGTTATAGGAGATTAAAAAATTCAATGTAAGCAAGACATCAACTTATAGTAGGAGATGACCAAGTTCCATAAGAGAGAGCAAAATGTGACTACTAATTCTGAAACTTCTAGCCCATATAAGCTTCTTCCTGTCATTTCATTGTTTTTCATTTCCTTTGATAATGTTTGTTTCGAATTAGAATTTAGCTGTAGGCAACTACATTTGAAAAGGACAGTATTTATAAATTTCCTGTGATATGGAAGGCATAAAATGCAATGTTCAATGGTTGTTGCACATATAGCAAAATATAGGAACATTGGGAAGAATAAGATTAGTAAAGGAAGGAAACGCCGTCTGTGGGGATCGAACCCACGACCAGATGGTTAAAAGGAAATAAGGAATGAGTATCAATACGTTACATGCTTGGTAAAGTGGCCACCATTTCATCTTTTTTAATCACAATTATGAAAATTGTGATAGAAAATGCCCAAACAATATAAATTTAAGATGGATGTGTAAAAATATTAAGATTAATCAAAACGAGTATGTTCTTTACCGTTTTAAAGTTCTACTTCACTAAGGAAAAAATTATTTCAATGGTAAATCAAGAACTTTAGCTTAAGTGATACTAACCTTGCAAGTTGCTTGAACTTAGGAACGGATAGTTTTTCTACGTGCACTTCAGCTTACATTAGCGACATCCCATGGGTAGGTTGGGCTTGAATCCAAAATTGGATAGTGAAATAATGAGTATATTATTAGAAAATGGGCAGGTGGGGTGAAGTGAAAGGTCCGTGATCCAAATATAAAACGCAATTCAACAATCGAGTTAGGATTGTAACTAAAAATGGTGGAATGGAAGTGGAAGGACAGAGATTTAGAAGATCAACCTGATTGGTAAAGTTATATATGGTAGCATGCAGTGGCGGATCCAGACATTTTCGTTAATGGGGACAAATCTATAATATTTTCATAGAAAAAATATTATAAGCCGATGACCTCTAATATGGATCTAGTTCAACGGTGGACCTCTCTATTTTACGAATTTTCAACATTAATTTGTTAAATTATAAACACCTCAACACTATTTTTAAGCGGTTTAACTAAGAAAATTTAAAAAATTAAAATAAAATAAAATATATATCCAATTTTGACGTTGGAACCACCATTAGACCCCGAAAATGGAGTCTATATATTAGGGACCACTTTACAAAATACATAATCTCATAACAAAAAAACTATGAAGTTGTCACAAATTACAATTGTGATCTACACATTTTTATATTTTGAAGATATTGTATGATTTTTCGTTGTCAATATTATAAAAAATATTTCTTTTTATATATGTAACAAAAATAATCATTTATATATATTTTTAGAGACAAATACAAGAAAAGAAGATGCGATAGAGAACCGAAGAGAAGGTGAGGGTAACACCTATTTTTTTTATTGGGGAAAATAAAATATTTATTAAGTATATATAAGTAAAAACATTATACCTTGTGGGGGCATTTGCCCCCGATCCCATTTAAGTGGATTCGCCACCGGCAGCATAGTACATTGCTATAGCTCAATACAAATGAATACATAGTGCACTTATTTGATAGAATGACACGTCAGATTATATTTGATGTGGTAAAAATAAGATTAAGTGGCATATAAAAAGATAAGATATCATCGTCTAATTCCGTGACTCTGTTTTATATGTTGTAAGTAGATTTATGCACAATAGGCAAACATAATATTTTCTCATTACAAAATCATCGACCCTAAGAAATGCTAATGGATGTATATGATAGATTCTTCCTCAGTTATTCAAGCGTCACACATATACAAGACAATCAAAATTCAATTTAAATCCCTTTAAATCAAAATGATGCAATGAGGAATGAACACTCATGTATGTAAACATGTATCAGTTTTCACTAAGATTGCCACCCTTATCATTTTCGGATATTCATTCAATAATCACATATGCATATTAAGGTTTCCATTTTCGACAACTGCAGCTATTCATTACATACTAAGGAAAATTGCTTTAGGCAAACTACCCTTTATTCATTACATAATTTAGGAAAATTGTCTTAGGCAAACAACCTTTTTTAATGGGCAAAACACCCTTTATTCAATACATACTTTAGGCAAAACGCACTTTAATCAGTACAGTACATACTAATATTTCCACCCTTTCATACAGATACATTTAATGTAATGTATCATTCATACAATGCAATTATCATTGATAAAATTGAATATAGATCGCTTTTATCTTTTGACATATGGAGCATCCCTATTAATTCAAAACTCTTCATATCTAGTCCTTACAGCACCATGACCTGAACTAATTTGTATATCCTCTTTCATATGCAAGTGGACTCACTCAAAAACGATTTTCTTAGCTCAATTCAAGCAATTCAAGGAGGCTGGTTCATATATGATTAGCACAAGCAACTTCATGTGCTCAAGAAAAGTTGTACACGTCATATGACACTAAGAAACTTTCCGGTCAAAAACTATTATTAATAACCGTTCAAACAAAATTGGTTCCACTCAAAAAGAACTTGTGTAGCTCGAGTTATGCTCATTTCAATTCAGCTGTGTAAACATTTTCAACAACATGCTACTCTAACTCTTCTACTAAATCCAATGTATTTCTTTCTTCTTCTTAAGTTTAGCAAAGAGTTTTACCTCTCAATAGACCTAACGTCATGTTATAATTCTTCAAATTTCATAAGAATTGATTTTTTTTTCCTGAATGGCAAACATATATATATAATAATTGGGTGAGGAGAGTATTAGAGGTACACCCACCCAACCAAGGTTGCCATTACAAGGATTCAGTGGTAGGACATATCACTACCAAAGTGAAAGCAAACACAACAGTCCTAACAGGCCAATCTACTAGCGCCTAACAATACAACTGAGAGGATCTATAAACCACTCATAAAACAAACAGGGCGAAGACTTCCCTCTGGCCAGAAACCACCTCCAAGACGAGGATATAATGCGGTCGACAGTCTGCTCAAAATCAGGAACTTTCCCTGAGAAAATACATCCATTCCGGAGCTCCCATATGCCCTATACAACAGTATGCCACACCAATGCTAGCCCTCGAGAAGTTCTTGACGTACCTCCAAGAGAACAAAAGTGTGAGAACAGAGTGAAAAGGTCGGGAGACATAACAAAGTCGCAACCGATCCAATTCACAATGGTATACCACACCCTACAAGAGAAAACACAACTACCAAAAAGATGGATAGCCGACTCCATATGCCGACCACACAGAATACAGATAGAAGCCTCCAGACCCGATAAGACGCCTCTACTAAGTAAGTTTGACCGAGTTGGAACTCTATCCCAAAGCAGCTGCCAAGAGAAAGCAATTGCCTTGGATGGAGCAAAACTCTTCCATAACTTACTCAACACCAAAACTTCCTGGTCTGCCAAACGAGATACACGGGAAAAAGGCTCAGAGAGGAAGCCATAGGCAGAAGAAACAGAAAACATACCTGAAGAGTGTCTAATCCAGGTCCTCAATTCGACTCAGATGATACAACCAAACGAGTAAGAGAGAAATCAAGGTCCGCCAACAGTGCCTCCTCCCAAATGAAGAATCGACGTCTCCAGGGGATTTCCCACTGCCAAATGCCATCCTCCCAGCTACCACAGTCACTAACTCTTGCCTCCGGATCCACTACCATAGACAATAGTCTAGGGAATCTAAGGGCCAACAGTGTATCATCCAACCATGTATCATGCCAGAACGAAGTCGTTGTCCCATCTCCAACCAGCTGCCTGACACTCCCAGAAAACCAATCCCCTCCCAGGTGTCCAGCCAGGTAACTCAAGAAATATCTTTCCACCAAACTGACCCTACTGTTGGAAGCTGACGAAAATACGCTAAACTGGTCACTCCTATACCATACCTCGAGACCAAGACCCTACGCCACAAGGAACCCCCCTCAACTAGTAGCCTCCATCTCCATTTCCCAAGTAGACTGATGTTGACCCTCCTAAGATCCCTCACTCCGAGCCCACCTCCCCATTTTGGTATACACACGTCAGACCATTTCACCCATGGTATCTTCCTTACCCTAGATGCACTGCCCCACAAAAAGTCCCTCTGAATCCTAACCGCCTGTTTCCAAACCTTTACACGCATCCTCATATACGAAAGAAAGAAGATAGGTGTGCTACAAAGCATGTAATTCAGTAGGGTAATCCTGCCCCCAAGACTAATCCTCCTGTGTTGCCATCCTAATAATCTACTCCTAAGAACCTCCAACATAGGCTCCCAAGTAGATGCACATCGAGGATTCGCCACAACTGGAAGACCGAGGTACCTATACGGTAAGACCTTAATTCTACAGTTAAGAAAATCTGCGGCCATGGATAAGAAATCTCCGTCTACATTGACCCCCATCAATCTACTCTTTACGAAGCTAACCTTCAGCCCAGATGCCAGCTCAAAACACCTAAGTATTGTCTTCATTGCCCATAGATTTTCCACAGTTGCCTTTCCTATGAAAAGTGTATCATCCGCGTACTATAAATGGGAAACAGACACATCTGACTCCCCTACCCTGAATCCTGAAAAGAGTTATAGATCTACCACCTGCAGCATAAGTTCACCCAAACCTTCCACCACCAAAAGAAAGAGAAAAAGAGCCAATGGATCCCCTGCTTTAGCCCCCTCTTTATACTGGCCTCACCCGTCGGACACTCGTTCACCAACACAGACAAACTACTAAATAAGACACATGCACGGATCCATGTTCTCCACCTAGCATCAAAGCCAAACCTCTGCAGCATATAGTCTAGGAATCCCCAGCTGATTGAGTCATACGCTTTCTCGAAATCCACCTTGAAAATCAAACACTGTTTCCCCCTTTTCCTCGCTAGATTAACCACCTCATTAACTACGACCACTCCATCTACCAAATGTCTCCCTTTAATGAAAGCCGACTGATTCGGCAAGATGATAGAATCCATGATCTTCCCATCCGAGTAGCCAACACCTTTGTCACCAGCTTATACAAACAACCAAGTAAAGAAATAGGCCGACAATCATTCAGAGATAAGGGACACTTGACCTTGGGGATAAGAGTCAGAAAATATGAAGAGAAACTCCTAGGATGCTTAGCATTGGCATAAAACTCCTCAAACAGAGTACCCACGTCATCTCGCAATAAGTACAAGAAGGATTTAATAAATGTAAAATTAAATCCAGCTGGCCCCGGACTCTTATTCCCATCATAAGAAGCCACCACCCCTTCGATCTCCTCAAGAGAGAAAGGAGCCAAGAGGGATGCCGACTCCATGACCAATAAGATCGGGAATACAATCTCGTCCAATGTAGGGTGCTCCCACACCTCCTCCGAGAAATGCTCAGTAAAGAAACGAGTTACCTCTCCCCGGATGCCAGCCACATCCTCAATCCAACCACCGTCAACCTGAAGTGCAGAAATCCTATTTCTAGCTCCCCTAGATTTGACCCATGAATGGAAGTAGCGAGAGTTGGCATCCCCTTCTTTTAGCCACCTCACCCATTGACTGCTTGAATGTAAGGCTATCCTTACTTTTCAATAGTTGCCATACCTGTGAGAAGCACATCTTCCTGTTAGCCACCTCCTCCTGGGAAAGGCCCACAACTTTGCTCTTGAGGTCAAAGGCCTTTATGTTCTCCACCGGTACCTGGATCTTTCAATCCACCTCCCCATAAGTCTCCTTATTCCAAATTTTTAGAGTACCCTTTAGCATCTTGAGTTTCTCCTTAAGCATAAACCCCATCCACCCAGAAGTTGTGGAAGTCGACCAGCACCGTTCCACCACCTTCTTAAAGTCTGAATGCTGAAGCTAATGGTTGTTAAACCGAAATGGTTTTGTACCCCAACCACCAATAGAGTACCTTAATATCAATGGATAGTGATCTGAGACCTCACACTCAAGAGCTAACAAAGAAATCTCCCCCAAGCCTCAATCCACCCCTCAGATACAAAGAAGCGATCTAACCTATTCATAGCGACTCCATTGGGTTGAAACCAAGTAAATTTTCTTCCCAATAGAGGAAGATCGCAGAGACCCATATCATCAATGAACCCACAAAACTCCCTAATTTTTGCGGCCTCCACCTGTCCATCCAAATTGCCAATATCCCTCCGCTCACTCACTTGGCAAACCGAATTGAAATCACCCACAACACAAGAGACTCCCTCCCCGAACCCCCTTTTAGACATCTCCAGTTCCCTCCACATCCTCCTCTTATCAGGAAGATTGCACTTGGCGTAGACATTCACAACAAAATGGCGCCTATCATCTGCACCCCACTCCAAAAACACCCCAACAAACCCAAAACCAGAAAAATGGAAGACTAGTTTACATTTTGAGGAGTCCCAAATAGATAACAAACCCCCACTATTGCCAACCGCCAGAATGAAGCGCCAATCACAATATGAGTTTCCCAATAAATGGTGGCACAACCCGTCAGTCACCATTTCTAATTTGGTCTCCTGAATTGCTACAAAGTCCAATTTTTGTTCCCGAATAAGCTTCCGAATGTAGTTCCTCTTCGGGCTCGTTCCCAACCCTCTAATATTAATTGAACACACAATCATTGATCCACCATCGTGTTCTCCCTTGTCTTATTACCCATATGGTCTCGCAACTCTAGGGCCACAAACCTACCCACCATTGGGTCCTCCTTCAACCCAACCCCTATCTTCACGCCTATAGTAGACATTTTCTGTGCTTTTAGACCCACCGTTTCACCCTTCGAATCTTCTAAGTTCCCAAATTGCACGACCGGTGGTACAACCCGTGAATTGGCCAAATTTGTCTCATCCGAATGCAAACAACTCTGACCCAGATCCACAACCAAGTTTAAACCCGGTAATTGCTTCATTTTTATGTCACCTGCAACCTGAGATCCCAAATTTACCACCCCTGTTGACTCAATGACATGAGCATCACCATGATTGACCCCCAAGACACCATCAGAAGCATGTGCAAGGTCGATTCCACCTTTACTCAGAAAGTATCTCACTCATTTTCCCTTCTTCTCACAGTATTTGTTATGCTCACCCACTTTAGCCTCCTTTAGACCCATCGTCCCTCCCCTGCGACCCATAGCTCTTCCTTTTTTCTTTCCCCTGCCACCGTGGTTGCCTCGACAAGAGGTTCCTATTTGTTTGCCCTTACCTTCACCACCCATGACCGGTTCCGTAGCCTCCTCCACCAGAGACGAGATGCTTGACGACGAAAACCTTTTTCACTTTAAGTTGATTGTTGGTTTGAATGTATTCTTTTTTACTATGAAGAAGAAGAAAAACATTATTAGCAAAAAAAAAAACACATTGTAAGGCCTATACGAAAATCACTGGGCAAATACCAAATTATAAAAAAAATGTTCATGAAAGTATTAACCAAGTCCGGTCTTTAGATTTTAGGTGTCCTGCACGATCTAAGAAATTAATGCCCTCGTGATCATTTAAATATTATCTTTCTTGCATTTTTTTGTAAAATCATTAATAATCTGTTCATAATCAATGTTTTTTAAAAATCATTTTTTATAGAAATCAAAGTAAAACTATTTAGTCTATATTGCGATAGTGGGACACATATAAGTAAATAATATTCTTTTAGCAGATGCAACAATAACAATGATAGTAAATAATATTCTGTATATGTATTAGGACAACTATTAAATGTCTTCAAAAACTCAATATTGTATAGTGTTGCGAGTCCCACATCGGGTGGTTAACGAGCCTGGCCATTGCTTATATAGCTGGGTAGACCACCCCCTCACAAGCCGGTTTTGAGGGCACCATTCGGATGCCTGAATTCTAACATGGTATAAGAGCCACGTTCTGCCCGGTGGTGTGGATAGTGCCGCTAGCCCTCGCTTGTGGTGACGAGCCCAGGCTCGAGGGGGCATGTTGCGAGTCCCACATCGGGTGGTTAACGAGCCTGACCGTTGCTTATATAGCTGGGTAGACCACCCCCTCACAAGCCGATTTTGAGGGGACCATTCGGATGCCTGAATTCTAACATGTCAGCTTGATTTTGATTGAAGTGTTAAAATCTCTCTAATGACTCTTGACTCTTGATAGAGTTCCTATGTGCTTTGTGACTGTTACTGTTGCATATTATATTATGTAGCTATAAATATTATAGTACTACGTATAATAATAAGTATTGTGAATGTTTATGTGTGTAAATTATTTTACGGTTTTTGAGTAAAGTAATTTTCCGTATTTTGCTATCTGTGTAGTTTCGAGGACGAAACTATTTTAAGGGGGGTGGTATTGTAACAACCCAATTTTTAAGAAAAGTGATTTTAGCGATAAAATCCTGAAAACTCGAAAAATAAGTCATAGAGATTGATCACCTCAATGATTTACTGAGAGTACGGGAAATTATTTTGAGTTATTTTGAATAATTTATTTATTAAAAATAAATATTAATCATGATGTCAGTTCAAATTAATTGACAGCGTAGACGTATGCTGCGTTAATGCGAATTCGTCAATTTAAACTTTATATAAGTTTTCTGTGTGTGTGATAGCAGCGTATTTTGTGTTAACCGAGAAATTGATTGAAATATATCAAGATGAAATTAAATTTAAGAATTAATATTTTATATTAATTCATGGTTCGAAAATCGTCGAAAAACCCTAACGAAGTTTCGTCGCGTTTCGAATCACCGGGTAAATTTTATCCGCATTAAAATTTAAAACCAACTCCGATTTCGATGAAAATCGAAACGTAACTTCTTGTGATTATTTTTGAATGTTTGATAGTGTTTTTATTATTTATAATAAAATATTATCACGCGGTGAATTAATTTCTCGGCAAATTAATTTCCACCCAAATCCCACTTTCCTCTCATTCTTTTTCCAGCGTGACCATGTTGCATTTTGTATTAGACCACTGTTGTGTAAAATAATAACACAATTGTGCAAGTATACACAATCGCAACAAGTAGTAAAGATTAAATCAAGATCGTTCCCACGAGGATTGATTAATTGAATTCACAAGTTTTTCCATTAGTAAATGAGTTAGTGAGTAAATAATAAAAACAGAAAATAAACATCAAATTTTTGTGATTTTAATAATTGAAAAGACAGAATTAAACAAGTGATTTGAGAAAAATAAGGATAAAGGCAGTTAGGATTCAGTTCATTCGTATTTCCACTAGGTTGGTTTCAGTGCCATAAGTCAGTGCCATATGGCACCTGGGCGCAGGGCACTAATGTGTGTGCCTTTCAGCACTTTCACCAGGGTTAAGTAAAGGGTTCCTTATGTCTAAGCCCCCATTATGTTCCCCCTTGTCTAATTAATGTGGCCAAGAACACCCTATAAGTCAGATTGCCTATGTCTAGTTTAATCTAATTCAATTAAAGTGTCCTTTAAATTGATAATCCTTATAGTGCCTCATGAAATCAGTATGTCACCACCTTTCAGCACCTAACATACATGCACCTAACTAAAGTTGATCAGGCTCAAGTTAAGCATATTGTAAATAAATGCGCATGAGACACAGATGCATAGGCAAGGACATATAGACATTCACCAACCAAGTTTTAATACAAAATCACTTCATCCTAACTTAAGAAAATTAGCTCATAATGAGCCTAAAAACAAAACAACATAAACTGGTGCCGCAAACAAAATCCATGGCACTAGAGTAGAGTATAGAAACTATTACAGCTATGAATGAAACAGAAAAAACAGAGTTGCTCCCAGCCTTGTGAGCTCGAAAACCACTCTTTAAGCAAAGAATGCCTTCTTTGTCTCGATTCAATACATCTTGTGCAAGTTACTTCTCTCCATGGACAAAGTTGATAGCTTGAGTAAATGGTGTTTGGAAGAAGAAAGATGAGATGCGGCTGCTTCTATTTTCAGGGGGAGACAGACGCTGCCCTAGCAGAAAGAAAGTATCAGAACCAGCCTCCTCACTTCATTAGGTCATTATCCTTTTATATTCTCTCCTCAAAATGGGCTGACCAATACTAATCCCCAAAAAGATGCTGTCTTTAAGCCCAAAAGTGAGGGCTTTTTGTCTTGTAGTGAGCTGAGAGAAAATGCATTAGGACAAGGAGGGACCACCAAAAAGCGAGCTGCAGCAGCACACATGAGGACAGAGTCCTTTGTTTAGCTTCACTGAAAGATCACACGCTGCTGCTTCAAAGTCCAGGGCTGTTAGCAACACAGTGCCGTGGCGTGGCACCAGACTTGGCACTGAGCAATTCTAATACAAATCCTGCACAATGTCACAAAAACATCAAAATGCTCACAAAAGCACCAAAGTGCTTCAAACAGCTCCAAATCAGGGAAATTGCATTATTTACATGAATCTAATAATTAAAGGATCTAAATTACTCTTAAACTCACATGATTCATAGTCATAAAAGCATAAATAACTCTTATTTCTAAGAGTTATCACACCCCCAAACTTGAACCATTGCTTGTCCTCAAGTAATGACACAAACAAAATTAAGACAAAGACAAAGTTTACACATGCAGCAGGTCCAATCCAGAATTATTTTCTGAGATTGTGGTATTTCACAGGGCTTAACTTTCAGACAAACTCAGAAACAAGCAATCCCCTTGTACTTCATGCATCATTGACTTGGTCACCAATTTCAAGTGTGTGTGTGCAACCCTTAAGCTCAATTCAGAAACTAGTATAACCCTCAAGCTCACCTTAATCTCCCCCCAAAGAATCTCCTAAGTCTGTTCCTCCTAATCAAACAAAGAGAAATGGGCTTTTTAACTTTAGGATTCAGGGGCTTTACTACATACAAGGATATGCATACAAGTTAACTAGCATAGGGTCAGCACACATTTTTTTTTTTCAATTTTCATCTTTTTGCCTTTTTCTATGTTTGCCTCTTCGTCTTTTGACGCGAATAACAACAATTGTAATGAAATTACCCGGTTACTCAACAAAGAGGCTTTTTTTTTATATATATATATATATATTTATTTGGCTTTTTCTATTTGCTACTGTGTACTGCCCTTTTTCTTTTGAATATTGACACATGGTTACCCCCAAACTTATATCTTTGCCCATTCCCCTCCATTTTTCAAATTTGGAAACAAAGCTTAGACTAAACTAGGGGTTTGACCTCACCTTGCTCTCAAGTCACCTATGATTCCTTCTTAAACTAAGGGTAAGTGTTAGAAATTAACAACCAGTCAACTAGCAATCAGAACAAGGTTCCATAAACACCAAGCAATCATTCCTCATTAAGTCAGCCCATGTGTTAACCAAATTTTTTTTTTTAGGCAAGAGAACACTACTGCAATTGCAACAATTTACTCCTAACATATCCCTCCCCCCAACACAATTCATTGTAGTGTCCTCACTGTAATTACATTATGTTAGAGAAAGGGCTGACTCAAAACAGACTAACAAAACAATCTTCAAACAACAGAATTCAGCAAACACAAAGAAACCTACTAAAATATTTACTGCAACAAACATTATTGGTAAGAGATTAAGGTTAGAACATCCCTGTTTGGAGCCGTGAGCTCCTTCTCCTGGGTGTCTTCATCAGATTAGCAATTGGCTCCTCCTCCTCATCACCAGTGATGGTGATGACTGCCTCTTTGGCAGTTTCTTTTCTCTTTCTTATCTGACTCCCTTCAGCAGGGGAGGCTGTCTTCCTTGGTGTGTCAGCAGGGGGAGGTGGTGGTTGCCAGCCTTCATCAGCATCAGTGCCAGAATTGGCACTGCCTTCTTGGGGAGCTTCAGCAACTCCTTCAGGCTCCTTTCCTTTTCTAGAGCCCCTCTTCTTCTTCGGTGTTACTTCACTGGAGGCAGGCTCCTCTTCAGCTGCAGCCTCCTCTTTGTCTCCCAATATCCAGTCAGGAAACTCAGGGGGGGCATTACCCAATTTCTTGGGAAAGTTAAAATTGAAAATTCTTTTCTGCCATAGGTATTGCTCTTGGGCAAACCTACAGTAAGCCTGCTGCTTCTTCAATAATTGATTCACCATCTCTGCCAACTCCTCTCTTCCTTCTTCATTTTGGGGAGCAGAAACAGCAGGGCCAGGGGCACCAGATATGGCATTCCAAGGCTTTGGAATAGGCCATGTGACATCACTGTCAAGAATGAGCACCCCTTCAAGCTTGCACAAGCCAGTGATCAAACATTGGAAGAATAGACTGCCCTTGGTCCTCTTTGCGCAAGCAACAATTTCCCTATGAATCAGCCTTCCAACATCAACCAATTTCCCCTCCAGAATATGATGCAGTAACACAATCCTCTCCTTATCAATGGTTTGATGGTGAGTGGTAGGGAGCAAGCTAGTACCCATGAAATTGTACCAAGTCTTAGCCGCAGGGATTAAGGTGTTTCTCCTTATCCTGTAGTCATCCCCCTGCCTCTTTTCCCATTTGGTACCTTCAACTGTCAGCTGGTGCATTATTCCATTCATCTGCTTCTCTGTTATGGCCTTCATCCTCTTTTCAAATGCATCTCCCTTCTCCGGCAGAGCAAGGTATTCATTGATTCCTTCTGAGGAGAATGGGACAGTGACTCCTCTAATGTTGGAGTAGTTTGCTTCAGGCTGACCTTCCTCCTGAGGGGGTATTCCAGCATAGAACTCTCGCACAATGGCCGTGATGGGGCTCTTAGGGTGAGAAAAAAAGGTTTCCCATTTGTACTATTCGATCAACATCATTATGTCAGGGGAAGCTGTTTGCAACTCGAAACCCCTCTCAGGATGCAGAGGCCTTTTTTCCATGCACTCTTCGTACCTCTTTCTTGACTCCTCATTATGAAATCTCTCCTCTGGTGCCAAATTGGGCACTCGTGCCTTTCTTCTCTGTGCTACGTGTTTGGTCCTCATGGTTGATAGTAGTTGCCTCCAACGTTCTACAGCTGCTGTCTCAATGGTTTCTGGGCACAAGGGAAAACTAGGGTTCACAGATTTGCGAATTTGGGGGATTTGAAATGAGGGAGAATGTGATATTGGGTTTGATGAATGGGGTTAGGGTTAAAAAGGTGGGCTTTTACGATGGGGTAAAGGGTGAGACGAGTGGAGGTAGTGGAAGGTTTCTGCAGTTTGGAAGATGGGGGTCGTGGGAGGTTGGTGTTGCTGCAATGGTGAGTGTTTGGGAAACGGAATGAAGGTTGGGGACTTCCCGTTGGAGTTTAATTTGAGGAGGGAGAGATTGATTTTCTAAATCAGAGGGCAGGAGTTTGAGGATGCAAGGTGGCATACTGCCATTGGTACACGTAGGAAAAGGCACACCTGTGAGGTGCCAAGTCACTTAATGCCCTAGAGGATTGCTTTTTCTTTTTACTGCGCAACTGCCCCATCACCCTTTCTCTCTTAAAAACTCACACCTGAATTGGTGCCCCCCGTGGTGCCATGGCACCAAATGCACAGCATTTAGAACTTCATACCAGCCACCCCATTGCATTTACACTTCCAACACCAAAAATTCAATTTATTCTGCAAAACAAAATTAAACTAAGTTAAACAAAAACTGGCTGCCTCCCAAGAGCGCTTGGTTTATAAAAGTCCTCAGCCAGACTTCTTTTTCACTTCAGCTGTCCTTGAGTTCAGTGGTGACCCTTGTTCTTTCATCAGGGTCACCCCAATACTGCTTCACTCTCTGGCCATTGACTTTAAAGGTGGCACTTGTGGCCTCATCCAAAGAAGTCCACCGCCCCATATGGATATAACTTGACTAGCTTGAAAGGACCGGACCACCTTGATTTGAGCTTCCCAGGGAATAATTTCAATCTTGAATTGAGCAAAGAAGACTTGAGATCCTTCTTTTAATTCCCTGGGTTGAATTCTTTTATCATGCCAAGCTTTGGTTTTGGCTTTGTACAAATTTCGGCATTCTCATAGGCAAAGAGCCTATGCTCTTCTAGTTCATGTAGGCTGCAAAGAACCTTGCTGCACCAGCACTCTCCAAGTCAAAATTCAACTTCTTTTTGGCCCAGAAAGCTTTATGTTGCAACTCAATAGGCAAGTGGCAAGCCTTACCAAACACCAAACTATAGGGAGATGTCCCTAATTGTGTCTTGTATGCTCAGTAGCCCACAGGGCATCTTCAAGATGCAAGGACCAATCTTTCCTAGAAGGATTGACAACCTTCTCAAGAATCCTCTTAATTTCCCTGTTGGAGAGCTCAACTTGGCCACTTGTTTGTGGATGATATGCAGTAGCTATCTTGTGCTTCACCCCATACTTCAGCAAGAGCTTTTCTATTAGTTTGTTACAAAAATGGGTGCCCTCATCACTGATAATTGCTCGAGGGACACCAAACCTTGTGAAGGGATTCTTATGCAAAAACTTGCTCCTTGCCTTGGCATCATTGGTAGGCGAGCTATCGCTTCAATCCACTTAGACACATAATCCTGACCACTAAGATGTACAGATTTCCAAAGGAAGGAGGAAAAGGACCCATGAAATCCATGCCCCATACATCAAAGAGTTCAATTTCAAGGATGCTATTGAGAGGCATTTCTTGTTTGCTTGAAATATTTCCTACCCTTTGGCATCTATCACAATGTTTAACAAATTCATGAGAATCTTTAAATAAAGAGGGCCAGAAATAACCAGATTGCAAGACTTTGGCTGCTGTTCTGGCTCCTGCAAAGTGTCCTCCACAAGGTGCAGAGTGACAATGTTGCAGGATGCTTCCAACTTCCTCTTCTGCTACACACCTTATGAACAACTGATCCACACCCTTCTTGTATAGAAAAGGTTCATCCCAATAATATTGTTTCACTTGCTGGAGGAATCTCCTCTTTTGTTGGTAATCCATCTCCACTGGAAGGATTTTGCAAACCAGAAAGTTCACTATGTCAGCATACCAAGGTGCCGTGATCGCATCAACCTTGGCACCTGTTACTACCAGTAGTTGCTCATCAGGAAAATTTTCTTTAATTTCACCTCCCTGTTGTTCAACACTGTCATTTTCAATCGGACAAGTGGTCGACTACTTGATTCTCCACTCCTTTTTATCTCGATTTCTAAGTCAAACTCTTGCAAGAATAACACCCATCTTATCAATCTTGGTTTTGCATCTTTCTTGGCAATCAAATACTTGATTGCTGAGTGGTCAGTGTACACCACCACCTTTGTGCCAACCAGGTAGGATCTGAACTTGTCAAAAGCAAACACCACTGCAAGTAGTTCTTTCTCAGTGGTGGTATAGTTCAACTGAGCATCCACCAATGTCTTACTTGCATAGTAAATTGAATGAAACACCTTGTTATGTCTTTGACCGAGAACAGCTCCTATAGCAAAATCACTTGCATCGCACATCAACTCAAATGGCTTATCCCAGTCTGGGGCAACAATGATAGGTGCTGTGGTTAAGGCTTTCTTCAGTGTTTGGAAAGCTAACATGCACTGTTCATCAAAATCAAATACAGTTTCATGCTGTAAGAGTTGGCAAAGGGGCTTTGAGATTTTTGAAAAATCCTTGATGAACCTTCTATAGAAACCAGCATGCCCCAAAAAACTTCGTACCCCCTTCACACTAGTTGGTGGAGGTAATTTCTCAATGACCTCGATCTTTGCCTTGTCCACTTCAATTCCTTTCTTAGAGACTTTGTGACCCAGAACAATGCCCTCTTGCACCATGAAGTGGCACTTCTCCCAGTTCAGTACTAGATTAGTCTCCTCACACCTGGACAACACTTGCTCCAAATTATCCAGGCAAGCTTGAAATGTTTCTCCAAAAACAGAAAAGTCATCCATGAAAATTTCCATTGATTTCTCAATAAAATCTGAGAATATTGCCATCATACACCTTTGAAAAGTTGCTGGTGCATTGCACAACCCAAATGGCATCCTTCTAAAAGCAAAGGTGCCATAAGGGCATGTGAAAGTAGTCTTGTCTTGATCCTCAGGTGCTATGGCAATCTGATTGTAGCCTGAATACCCATCAAGGAAACAGTAAAATTCCTTCCCTGCCAACTTGTCGATCATCTGGTCAATGAAGGGCAATGGGAAATGATCTTTCCTTGTTGCCTTGTTGAGCTTTCTGTAATCCATACAAATTCTCCAACCAGTCACAGTTCTGGTGGGAATTAATTCATTCTTGTCATTAGCTATATGATACTCCTCCTTTCTTCTAACACATTGCCTTTGGACTAACCCAAGAACTATGCGAGATTGGGTAAATAATTCCAAAGATCCAGCCATTTAATGATTTCCTTCTTCACTACCTCCTTCATCATTGGATTCGGCCTTCGTTGTGCTTCAATGCTATTCTTGGCATTTTCCTCCAAAAAGATTCTCAGGCATACAAAGAGTAGGACTTATGCCTTTTATGTCGACCATTTGCCATCCTATAGCCTTCTTATGTTGCTTCAACACGGTGAGCGATTCCTTTTCTTCTTTGCAAGCTCAAATCGAAGCAACAATAACGGGAAGAATGTTGTTCTCACCCAAATAAGCGTACTTCAAGTGTGGAGGTAGCACTTTCGATTCGGCTCGGGAGGTTTTTCAACAGATGGAATATTGGATTTGGAGCTTTGATCGCGACTTCCAATGACTCATATTTTACGAACCATAATTGATTTACGAAGCCTTCCTGCTGTGTTTTTCGTCGCACTCGTTCATAATCAGTGACATTCAGTTCCTATTTCAGCACATCCTTGTCCCTCATGAGTTGATGTTGAACCAATGAATCAATGGTTCTGACAAAGGAACATTCCTCCACATTTTCTACAGGATACTTGAGAGCATTAAGAACATTAAATTTGATTTCTTGATCATTGACTCTCATAGTAAGTTCACCCTTTTGCACATCAATCAGTGTTTTCC
This sequence comes from Calophaca sinica, assembly GCA_037113605.1. Classification (NCBI taxonomy): domain Eukaryota; kingdom Viridiplantae; phylum Streptophyta; class Magnoliopsida; order Fabales; family Fabaceae; genus Calophaca; species Calophaca sinica. The sequence continues at coordinate 120,794,832 of CM073731.1, forward strand.
CTGTGGCAAGGAATGGTCTACCTAAAATAATAGGCACCTCAGCATCAGCTTCAAAATCAAGGATAATAAAGTCAGCAGGAAATACCAATTTATCAACTTTGACAAGCACATCTTCGATTTTCCCTTCTGGATAAGCTAGAGTTAAATACGCCGGTGCAGTCGAGTTGTAGGCCTGGCCTTACCAATTCCAAGCTGTTGGAAGATGGACTTAGGCATTAGATTAATGCTGGCCCCTAAGTCACATAGAGCTCTCCCACAATAAGTGTCACCAATAGTGCAAGGGATGGTAAAACAGCCAGGATCTTTTAACTTTTGGGGGATCTTACTTTGCATCAGCATACTGCACTCCTGGGTCATAGCAACTGTCTCAAATTCTCCCAACCTCCTTTTCTTGGTTAGAACATGCTTCATGAACTTTGTGTAATTTGGCATCTGTTGCAAGGCATCAACTAATGGAATGTTGATGTGCAACTGTTTCAGTACCTCAATAAACTTGTCAAACTGCTTGTCTTAATGGGCTTTTTTAAGTCTCTGAGGGAATGGTGGAGGTGGAAATTCAGGAACTAATCTATTGCTTGCAGTTGCTGGTGTAACTTTCTTAGCAGGTGCAGGTGCCAGAATTGGTGTCGGGACGGCACCAGAATTCTGCTCTGTAGTTTTTGGCACTTCAGGTTCGTCTTTTTTTTCTGTTGAGGGCTGGTAGTGGTAACCTCAAGCCTAGAAGGACCTGGTGAACGTGGCAAAACACAAGAAAGGGGGGGTTTGAATTGGGTTTTTAAAAAACTTTTTCGCAAATACAAATGTTTATGAAAAATAACTATTGAATAAACTGTGCAAGGAATAAAGAGTAGAGAGAAGAAAAAGACACAGTGATTTATACTAGTTCACTATCACCTGATAGCTACGTCTAGTCCCTTCACTCACTTGAAGGATTTCTCCACTATAATCAACCGATTACACTTGAGAGTATATTTACGCTAACGGCTATACTCACAACTTCTTAGAAACGACTCGATGCAGTTGAGCCTCTAAGGTATACACCACTTCTTGGGCTAAGTCTGATTCAAATAAGAGTTTTTGAAACAATATAAAGAAAACCCTCTTCAGAGAGAATTTACAATGAAACTACTTTTAGCACAAAATAACTTTCTTAAAAGAAAGAATAAAACAGTAAGTGCCTTGTTCAACGATCTCAGACTTGGATGAATTCTTGATTGCTCCTTGTCTCTTGATTGGGTAGTGTTTGAGAAGATAGATGTTGATGCTCTCACTACTGGAAAAATATTCAAGTTGCTAGATTGCGTACTTGATGTTTAAAATCGTTTGTTGAAATCTCAATTCCTCTCTTACTTCAGTGTATGAGGTAGGATATATAGCTAGGGTTGAAAAAGTGCCGTTGTGACACAACGTCTCTTTTTGTCCGCACAACGTTTCTTTTTGTCTAAATTTTGTCCAAAGTCAAAGTTCAGATCCTTGAATTTCGGCTTTTGCAGGATACGTCGCTTTCAAGACGAAAAGCATTCTGAGTATTATACACAATGTCAGTAACTTTGTCCTTAGTGAGCTTTTCAAAAATATAGACACTTCAAGCACAAGTTTCCTTGATGATATTATCCTTTGACATTCTTCTTGTCTAAAGATACCTCGTATAACAAGGTACTTGAATTTTACTATCAGAACTGAGCTTCACAGATCACCAGATTCTTGTGTGTAGAATTTAATGGGCTATCAAATGACAGAATCGTGTAGGAAAGCACTAAGTCTATCATGGAGCACATATAACACAATCTGTTGAGTGTTGACTGAAGACCAGAGCGTTGACTAAACAGAGTGTAGTCTCTTAGACTGATCTACCAGAGCGTTGACCAAACAGAGTGTAGTCTCTTGGCGATCTACGAGTCGTTGACTTACACCAGCGTTGACCAAACAGATTCTATGTGCCAAGAACTGCAGGCGAGTCGGGCTTTCCAGAGTGAAATTCAAGATTTCACTAAGTCTTCAAGCGAATTTTTCCGAATATAAATACTTTACGCACACTTATAACCATGTTAGAGAATAAATTGTTCTCTTAATCTTTTGTTATCATCAAAACAATTAAAGGGTTATTGTTTACGAATCCTCTTGATTCCAACAATCTCCCTTTTTGATGATGACAAATACATATATTGATGAACAATTTTTCTTTAAAAAATATTTATTCAGATGATTTCAGAGGCTCCCCTGAATTAAGCATATATAAATATTTCTAAGTGTAACAGAGCATGAGATATTACAAAGATATAAGTTTGAGCATACAAGAATATATTAATCAGAACACATAATGTATGCATGATGACACTTGGTTGATACACTAGGTTCATCAATTGCTTTATACTCTCTATATTCTTCTCCCCTTTTGTCATCGGACAAAAGATCAAGACAGAAATAAAGAACATCACAGTCAAAACAGAATAAAGAAAGATAAAGAGAAAACTTCAAGTGTCATAAATTTCATTAGAAATAAAAACAGAGTGAACAAAAACAAACTCAAAGCAAATCTATCAAAAGGGAGAAAAAAAATCCTAAGGTTTTCTAGGGTTGCTCCATCCTCTCCAAAATTTGCCGCAAAGTAGTCATCAAATCTTGCTTCTTTTACGAGGCTTCGACCTTTGATCGAGTAGATTCCATAAATCTTACGAGCGCTGCTTTCTTCAACTTGACCTATCAAAAACTTCTTTTGGCACAACTACAGATTGTCATGTGAAGCCGATCCAGTAGATGCAACCATAGCATTGTGTGCGGTGGTGGAGTTCTGAGTTCTCTTGGAGGAGTAGGAGGGCGAGGAGGAGGTGCGAGTTACGGTTCCCAAACAACGGTGACCTCTTCTCTTGGAGGAACTCTCCATGTCGAGCGACATGCCATCTCCTGTTTCTTTCTTCTTGCTCTTTTTGTGCTTGTCAAACCAAGTGTTCACAGACACCCAGTTCTCATACCGATCTTCTTCAGCAAGATCATTGATTACTTCATCAAATCTGTCGTTTCCAAGGAAACCCCAGAAACGAGATTCCCTGAATCTTTCAGCTTTGAAGTACTCAATGCTACCAATTAAATTGGGAAGAACGTTGGGCACAATTCTTGGTTCCCGAAGACCAGGCTCAGAGGGTCCAGGGGGTGCAGTGAGAAGAAGTGGCAGAGGCTCAGCAGAGAGATCATCAGCATCATCCCCCAGGAGTTCTACAACAGATTCTGGTTCTTCCTGGAGAGGAGAATTTGGAGGAGAGAACAGTTGAGACATGAAAGGTACCATTATGGGAAGTCTGAAAGAGGAGTCAGGGAGAGGTTGCAACATGCGAAGAGGTTGAGTTTCACACACAACCATATTGCCAGATTCAAGAGATGAAGACTCTTGAACCCTTGACTTCATTCAGGTTCCTCGAAATGGACTCAGTCTCACATGGTATGTTGAGGTCTGGTTGTTGTTGAGGGGTGAAGCGGTTCTAGGTGGAGAAGCTGGTTTGGATGGTGATTTAGGTGGTGAAGGTGTTTGGGTTTGAGGTATAGTGGAATCTGGGGTAAAGAGGCTAAAGGTTCAATATAGGAATTTGAACCTGTGGTTGAGGTCTTTGTCTAGTCCTCGAGGAGCAACATCATCTTCATCGGATGAAGATGAGTCCGAGGGTAAAGACGGCAAAGGCTTTTTGGTAGGTGTTGGTTTGGGTGCAGAGGCAGTTGGGGTTTAGGTTTGGGCAAGGATTGTGATGGAGGTTCAACAACTGTAGAAGCAACAGAATGAACAGATTGATAAGTAGTATCATATAAATCAACTACCTTATCAAGTGCCTTCTTCCTTTTTGGCGGGGCATCTCCAACCTTGTGTATCCTTTCGGGGGTGGCTTCGGCGGGATCAACAGAGGCGGGCTCGGCGGGAATAGCCACTCTAGGGTCGTGAGGTAGGAGCACGGCCGGAGGTGCAAAGGTTTCACGTCAGACAAGGCCTGCAGCCAAGCTTGCTTCATGATATAGTCGTGTTTCCTCTAACCTTTCCTTTAACATTTGATCAATCTCCGCTTTCTTCTCTTCTTCTCTGTAAGCATAGAGGGCATGCATGTAGGTCTCACAGGAGAGTGGTGAGGGATTCGAGGCAATGTGAATGCACTGTGCTTCGAGTGACCCTTACTGGTTGGTCCAGTAGAGACACCAGAGTCCACCACAATCTTCTTCCCCTTCTTCACAACTTTCTTCCTTGCTCCTTCTTCACCTTGCTGAATTGCAGCAATAACCTTCTTGGAAAGGAGTCCCATTCTCCTTAGATTGTGTGAAGAGAGAATAGGAATCACCACCGTTTCCACGGCAAGCCCTGCTTCCAAGGTGTTGACACGTAGAAGTAGATTTATAAGACCTTGGTTCTCCCTAATTGCTGACAGCGGCGTTCCATAAGGCATGTTCATATATTTCGCTTTTCTGGAGTACATTAAGTCTCTTCGCAGATGTTCAAAAATTATCTGTGGAAGGTTGATTTTTGCTTTGAGTTCATAATTCCACATTATGAACTTGTGGGTCTAGCGGCGGTATCCACAGAGCCGCATTTTGGCACTAAGCGGTTCATGATGATTACGAGCTGCTCGAAACCTCGTTCTTCATGTCCATCGCCTTGGCCCCTCCGGGCTTCTCATAGATGGTTTCATTCACGACATCCCACCACGGCATCCTTTTTCCCAACCAGCGGTTTCAACCGCTCCATCATTAGGGCAATGGGTGATTTTGCAATTAGGTCCCGAGTGACCACAATGCGCCGCCTTGAACATGACTCGTAATGGTCTTATCTTTACTCCAAGCATAAGTCGAACTCCTTCACCAGATTCTCATAGACCGAGTTGGTCATGTAGAAGAAATCCATTATCCCCATGTCGATGAAATCAGCTCAAGTCGTATCCTTCATTTGCCATATCCTCGAACCTTGCCGTGTTCCACCAACACTTTGAGGTCCGAGGTTTGAAGATTTTCCAGCGTTACTTGTGGAGCGACCATTGTTGAAATCGGAGAAACACAGAGTGCAAAGATGAAAGGGTTTAGGGTTACGAAATGTGTAGACTTCTCTTTGAGAGATAGAGTGGGTAGTGAGTGATGTGAGTGAGTGGGTAATAAACGTGTTCGAGAAGTTTAAGCACCATCGCCGATTTTGAAATGAATTAAAATAAATTTGTCTTTTCCAAGAGTAATCCAAAATTGAAAAGCGCTTGATAAAGCTGTCATTCGTGATACAATCAATTATGACTCGATAAAAGCAAATGTCACTCACTAACGCATCAACCGGTCTCGAGAGAGACACGTGTACTTAAGATTCCTGCAGAGCGGTATGCAATGATCATACGAACAGTTAATGAAAAGAATATAACGAGATAAGATAATCAACAGAATCAACAGATTTAACTATGACATAGCCAACACACTCACGCAGAGTCAACAAGTCAAACACATCAAACAGAGTCGACTTTATTCAAACAGAGTCAACATAGTCAAACAGAGTCAACTATATTTAAACAGAATCAACTTAGTCAAACAGAGTCAACTAAATTCAAACAGAGTCAACTTAGTCAAACAGAGTCAACTAAATTCAAACAGAGTCAACTTAGTCAAACAGAGTCAACTAAATTCAAACAGAGTCAACTTAGTCAAACAGAGTCAACTATATTCAGATCAAACACCTATTCTTTTATAAGAAGGAAATTCAAGTTCTTTCTTATAAAGTTGAATCTATCTTGACAAGGGGTTTTGTAAAGATGTACGCCCATTGATGGTCGATCAGTAAATTTAATTTCAAGAATCCCTTTACGAACATAGTCTCTAATAAAATGATGTTTAATTTCAATATGTTTGGCTCGAGAATGCAAAATAGGGTTTTTAGTCAAGCATATAGCGTAAGTATTATCACGGTATATAGGGATTTTATTCTCTTTAATCGATAGTCCTCAAGTTGATACTTCATCCAAAGTAGTTGTGAGCTACGACTTGCGGCAGATATGTACTAAACCTGCTTTGTGGATAGTGCAATTGTGCTTTGTCTTTTCTTTGGACCAAGAGACAAGATTTGCTCCAAGAAATTGGCGACCACCACTTGTGCTTTTCCTTTCAATTGTCTCCGGCAAAGTCGACATCACGTAAACCTACTAACTTGTAATTATCTGAGTTCTTATAAAGCAAAGCAAGATTAGTAGTTCCTTTAAGATACCTAAATATCCTTTTAACCGCTTGATTAAGTGAGATTCTCTAGGATCAGATTGAAATCTTGCACATAAGCACACACTAAACATAATATCAGGCCTTGAGGCTGTGAGATAAAGGAGTGAACCAATCATACCTCTATATACCTTTTGGTCTACCTTTTTACTTGATTCATCTTTGCCAAGAGCACATGTTGGATGCATTGGTGTGCTCATAGGTTTGGTTTCCTCTAGCTTGAACTTCTTCCTCAGTTCTTTCACATATTTAGTCTGATGAATATAAGTTCCATCTTGACATTGCTTGATTTGAATACCAAGGAAGAATTTTAATTCTCCCATCATACTCATCTCAAATTCGTTCTGCATAAGCTTAGAAAACTCCTTACAAAGAGACTCATTAGTAGCACCAAAGATAATGTCATCCACATATATTTGAACTATAATGAAATGCTTTTAGATGATTTTCTAAATAGAGTAGTGTCCACTGTCCTCTTTCAAAATCATTTGACATTAAAAAGGAACTTAATCATCATACCAGGCTCTAGGAGCTTCTTTCCGACCGTAAAGTGCCTTTTTAAGTTTGAAGACATGTTCAGGAACCTCAGTATCTTCAAAACCAGGTGGTTGTTTCACAAACACTTCCTCATTTATGAAACCATTTAAAAATGCACTTTTTACATCCATTTGGTACAAAGTAATGCCATGATGTGCAGCAAATGACAACAAAATTCTAATGGCTTCAAGTCTAGCTACGGAGGCGAAGGTTTCAGTGTAGTCAATACCTTCCTCTTGTGAATACCCTTGAGCAACAAGTCTAGCCTTGTTTCTTACCACTTTACCATCTTCATCAAGTTTGTTTCGAAGACCCACTTGGTTCCAATTGCTAGCTTATTCTCCGGAGGAGGCACAAGCTTCCACACATCATTCCTCTGAAATTGATTGAGCTCTTCTTGCATAGCAATAATCCATCCATCATCGATTAGAGCTTCATCAATAGATTTTGGCTCTATCTACGATAGAAGTGCCAAATCGACATGATCTCTAAGAGAAGATCTTGTTCTAACTCTATCACTCGGTTCACCAATTATTTGGTCCTTTGGGTGATCAGGTTTGAACTTCGGTCTGTTATGGATATTCCTTTTTCACAGAGTCAAGACCAGAGACATCATCGAGTCAGACTGTGACATCCGCTTTTGTTTCCTTACAAATTTGTAAATGCAAAAGCTTCATTTAGCTCTGACGTGTCATTATCAGGCTTCTTATCATCAAATTTCACATGTATTGATTCATCAACAATTAATGTTTCTTTGTTGTATATTCTGTATGCTTTAGAGCGTTCAGAATATCCCAAAAAGATAGCTTTTGTGATTTAGAATCAAATTTTCCTAGACATCCTTTGTATTGAGAACAAAGCAGTCACACCCAAATTGATGAAAATATGAAATGTTGGGTTTTCTTCCTTTCCACAATTCATAAGGAGTCTTATTCAAGATAGGTCTAATATAGATTCTATTTTGAATATAGCATGCAGTGTTTACTGCTTCTGCCCAAAAGTGCTTTGCAACATTAGTTTCGTGAATCATGGTTACGGCCATTTCTTGCAAAGATCTATTTTTCCTTTCTACAACACCATTTTGTTGTGGTGTTCTAGGGATGAAAAATTGTGAGAGATGCCATGTTCTTCACGAATTTTTGAAATAATTCATTTTCAAATTCACCACCATGATCACTTCTAATAGTAGTAATACAAAAGCCTTTTTCATTTTGCACTTGTTTGCGAATCTGAGAAAACACCGTAAAGGACTCATCCTTGTGGGTTAAGAATTTTACCCATGTCCATCTAGTATAGTCATCGACAATGACTAGACCATATTTCTTTCAGGTGAGAGGTAGTTACGGTTGGTCCAAATAAATCTAAATGTAAAAGCTCAAGTGGCCTTGAGGTGGAAACAATATTTTTGGAATTAAAAGAAGATTTCGTTTGTTTCCCTTTTTGACATGCTTCACAAAGAGCATCGATTGATACTTAAGATTTGGTAGGCCTCTAACAAGTCCTTTCTTGTTAAGCTTTGAGATTAACCTCAGTGGCATGACCCAATCTTTTGTGCCAAGTCCATTGCTCTTCATCAATTGACAAAAACATTTTACATTTTGATTTGCCAACTCGAAAGTTTAATTTTGTAAATATTATTTTTCTCTTTGCCTTGAAAAGAATAGATCCATCTTTCTTGCTTTTGACTATACATGATGTGTCATTAAAGGCAACATCATAACCACTATCGCATAATTGACTTATACTTAGTAGGTTATGCTTCAAGCCATCCACTAATAATACATTATCAATGGAAGGAAGAAAGCTCTTACCAACTTTTCCACTTCCAATGATTTTACCTTTACGATTTCCTCCGAAACCAACATTTCCACCTTCTTCATGATGGAGTTCTTGGAACATACGCCTTTCTCCGTCATGTGACGTGAGCGACCATCGCCCAAGTACCAGGTGGTGTAGTAACTCTGTTGCTAAGCAAATCTGCAACATATATAATTTTATCCTTAGGTACCCAAATCTTTTTGGGTCCTCTTTGTTAGTCCTAGAAGGAGACGTGTCCTTCTTGTTTTTAGTTCATAACAAGTACTCCTAATGTGCCCTTTCTTATTGCAGAAAGTACAAAGTAAACGATCCTTTGTGATTGTTGGAGTCTTTGGTTTTCAAATTGGTGTTTTGAAAAGTTGGTTCTTGAGGTTATAACCAAGACCCTTTTTACCATTTTGACTTACTCCCCGGATCATAGATGCTTGTTTGCTTAGTGTGACACATTCAGCAAGAAATCTTTGAAATCCCTCTTCATATTTTGAAGAGTTGCATTCAACCTTATTCTTCTGTTAAATCATTTACTCACCAAATGGTGGTTTTTAGTTTTGAGTTTCTCATTCTCCTCGGTGAGTATTTGAAATTCTTTAGAGTTTTAAGAATTTCTTTTCAAAGATTTGTACTCATTGTTGAGCTTTGAGGACTCATCTAACGATTCATCAAAAGCTATTTGAATATTAGAAGATGTGTTAGAATCTACCTCTTTATCTTCTTCTTCAGCATCTGAGCCTATGGTAGCCATGAGAGCCATGTTTGCTTGTTCCTCATCATCCTCGAAGATGATGAATCTGAATCATCCCATGTAGCCATGAGACCTTTCTTCTTCTTGCCTTTGAAGCCACCTTTCCTTGATTTCTCAAGTTGTGGGCACTCGGACTTGTAGTGACCAGGCTTCTTGCACTCATAGCAAGTCACTTGGCTCTTGTCCTTGAAGTCCTTCTTTTCCTTTGAATCTTGTCTTTCCGTGAGTCCCTTTTGTGGAACTTCTTTACGAACCTTCCTTTGCTTTTCATCATGCGCTGAATCTTCCTTGAAATAAGGGAGATTTCATCATCGATATCTTCATCACTCTCATCAGGATGAAGCTTCTTGATTTCAAGCTCGGCTTGAGAGCTTTGGAAGTAGATGCTTTGTTTGAAGTTTTGAGCAATGGTCTTTGCTTTCTTGGGAGGTTCTTCTTCATCAAGCTCAAGCTCGTGAGCTCTTAGAGAACTCAAGAGATCTTCAAGGCGTAATTCATTCAAGTCCTTGGCTTCTTGAATAGCCGTGACTTTGGGTCTCCATCTCTTTGTGACTTCTCAAGATTTTCTTAACATGGTTCAAGTGGTATAGCTTTTCTTGAGAACCTTCAAGCCATGAACTAATGTTTGAAATCTTCCAAACATAGTTTCGATGCTTTCATCCTCTTCCATCTTGAAGAGTTCATATTGTCTAACCAAGATATTAGCCTTGGTTTCTTGTACTGGGAAGTACCCTCATAGGCTAAAGCCAGTGAGTCCCAAATTTCTTTGGCGATCTTTGTTATTGCCACATTTCTCATACTCTTTTTCAGAGATAGCACATACAAGAAAGTATCTTGCTTTTTGGTGCAAGGTATATTCCTTTTATGATCATCGGTCCAAGACTCCTAGGAATAGGATTTCTTTTGGAGTCAATCTGGTTGATGTCTTGTTTAGAACCATATCCCAAAGTTCAAACTGTTGAGATTGAAAAAGTTTTTCACTTTATCTTTCGGTAGTCATAGTTAGATCCAGTGAACAAAGGGGGCGGTTAACATGACCAGGGTTCGTTCCTTGTCATAGTACAGTATAGGATTTTTTCCTCTCACATTGTTAAGTGCTCAACCAAGAGGCGGATCTCTGATACCATTTGAAGGTGGCAAAGCACAAGAAAGGGGGGGTTTGAATTGGGTTTTTAAAAAACTTTTTCGCAAATACAAATGTTTATGAAAAATAACTATTGAATAAAGTGTGCAAGGAATAAAGAGTAGAGAGAAGAAAAGACACAGAGATTTATACTAGTTCACTATCACGTGATAGCTACGTCTAGTCCCTTCACTCACTTGAAGGATTTCTCCACTATAATCAACCGATTACACTTGAGAGTATATTTCTGCCAACTGGCTATACTCACAACTTCTTAGAACGACTCAGTACAGTTGAGCCTCTAAGGTATACTGACCACTCTTTGGGCTAAATCTGATTCAAATAAGAGTTTTGAAACAATATAGAGATAACTCTCTTGAGAGAGAATTTACAATGAAACTACTTTTAGCACAAAATAACTTTCTTAAAAGAAAGAATAAAGCAGTAAGTGCCTTGTTCAACGATCTCGAGAGACTTGGATGAATTCTTGATTGCTCACTTTGTCTCTTGATTGGGTAGTGTTTGAGAAGATAGATGTTGATGCTCTCACCACTCGGAAAAATATTCAAGTTGCTAGATTGCATTGTGATGTTTAAAATCGTTTGTTGAAATCTCAATTCCTCTCTTACTTGATGTATGAGGTAGGATATATAGCTAGGGTTGAAAAAGTGCCGTTGTGACACAACGTCTCTTTTTGTCCGCACAACGTTTCTTTTTGTCTAAATTTTGTCCAAAGTCAAAGTTGAGATCCTTGAATTTCGGCTTTGCGGGATACGTCGCTTTCAAGGCGAAAAGCATTACGAGTATTATACACAATGTCAAGAACTTTGTCCTTAGTGAGCTTTTCAAAAATATAGACACTTCAAGCACAAGTTTCCTTGATGATATTATCCTTTGACATTCTTCTTGTCTAAAGATACCTCGTATAACAAGGTACTTGAATTTTACTATCGAATCGAGCTTCACAGGATCACCAGATTCTTGTGTGTAGAATTTAATGGGCTATCAAATGACAGAATCGTGTAGGAAAGCACTAAGTCTATCATGGAGCACATATAACACAATCATGTTGAGTGTTGGTGAAGACCGTAGCGTTGACTAAACAGAGTGTAGTCTCTTAGACCGATCTACCAGGCGTTGACTTACACCAGAGCGTTGACCAAACAGAGTGTAGTCTCTTAGATCGATCTACAGTCGTTGACTTACACCAGGCGTTGACCAAACAGATTCTATGTGCCAAGAACCAGAGCGCTTTCAGAGTGAAATTCAAGATTTCACTAAGTCTTACAAGCGAATTTTTCCGAATATAAATACTTTCTGCACACTTATAACCATGTTAGAGAATAAATTGTTCTCTTAATCTTTTGTTATCATCAAAACAATTAAAGGGTTATTGTTTCTGAATCCTCTTGATTCCAACACCTGGTAATTCAGTACCACTCCTCAAATATATGGCTTTTATTTGCTCTCCCCCTGCTGGCCATGAGCTCGGTTATGTGACGGTGAACCACTTGGTCTTTGGTTCATATTTGTTGCCATCTACCCGCCCGATTCTCCAAGTTTTTAATTCTTTGCACCACGACTTTGATGCTGGGCTTTGGTTTCATTCATGAAGGCCTTGATAGCCTCCATTGAGTTGTCTACCATAGGAGCAGCAGCTTTTTGAACTGGTTGGGCAGGGAAACCAGGGGGATGTGTAGGCTTTGCAGACACAGCAGCAGGTGCTGCAGGATTATTGTTACTCCACGAAAAATTTGGGTGATTCTTCCATCCAGGGTTGTAGGTGTTGGAGTAAGGATTATTGTTTTTGTTGAAATTCCCTACATAATTGACAGACACAGGGTTGCTAGGGCACTCCTCATATAGATGACCTCCTCCACAATACACACAAGAAATAGCTTTAGCTTTGCACTGTCAGACTCTGCAGAAATTCCACAGTCTTTGTGTTGGCACCAAAGAACATTCAGACCTTTTAACATGTTTGCGATTGCAGCCACCTGTGCAGATAAAGCTGTCATTTCACTCACTTCATGGACTCCAGCAACCTTCTTTGCAGCACTCAATCTAGCAGTAGGCCACTGATAACTGTTTGCAGCAATGGTCTCAATTTTCTCATATGCATCATTGTAAGACTGTGCCAAGAAGGCACCACCAGAAGAGGCATCAAGCATGTCTCTTGTTCTTCCTAAAAGACCATTATAAAATGTTTCCATTTGAATGCAAATAGGTATGCCATGGTGAGGGCACTTCCTGAGCAGCTCTTTAAATCTCTCCCAAGCCTTAAACAGTGATTCCTCTTCATTTTGCCTGAAAGATGTAATTTCATTCCTCATCCTTGCATTCTTGATTAGAGGGAAATACTTGGTTAAGAATTTCTCTGCCATACCATTCCAATCAGTGATAGAGTTGGGTTCCAAGGAATTTAACCAAGCCTTGGCTCTATCCTTCAAGGAGTATGGGAAAAGCCTGAGTCTGAAAGCATCATCTGTAACTCCAGGAATTTTGAATTACTGCACACTTCAAGGAATTGCTTCAAGTGCAAGTGAGGGTCTTCTTGAGGTGTGCCACCAAATTGTCCCACAGTTTGCAGCATTTGGAACATCATAGGCTTAAATTCAAAATGATTTGCAGTAATGTCAGGCCTTACTATGCCCGTGTGCATAGTCTGAGGATCAAAAACAGCATAGTCCCTCATTGGCCTGTCCCTATCATTGTCTAAGCCTATGATATCAGCATGCAGCACCAAGGCTTGTAATCTTGTTGTGAACACTTTGTTGAACATTGCTTTCGTCTTCAGCATCAGGAATTGTTTCGCGGTATGGGGACCGATTCTTTGCCATATTCTGGCTGACACCTAATACAGCAAATGCTTGTCTCTCCCTTAACAACCTTACGAAAGTTACGTCAATCTCGGGATCCAAGCGATATTACAGTGCCGTGTGCTGCGCATGTGCAGAGTTGAGCACTAACAGCTGACACAACACCCAAAAGAATTAGAATATCTCAACTAACAAACCTACTAAATTCAAAACTTTGTAAATTTAATCAATTCAATCCCCGGCAACGGCGCCAAAAACTTGTTGTGTAAAATAATAACACAATTGTGCAAGTATACACAATCGCAACAAGTAGTAAAGATTAAATCAAGATCGTTCCCACGAGGATTGATTAATTGAATTCACAAGTTTTTCCATTAATAAATGAGTTAGTGAGTAAATAATAAAAACAGAAAATAAACATCAAATTTTTGTGATTTTAATAATTGAAAAGACAGAATTAAACAAGTGATTTGAGAAAAATAAGGATAAAGGCAGTTAGGATTCAGTTCATTCGTATTTCCACTAGGTTGGTTTCAGTGCCATAAGTCAGTGCCATATGGCACCTGGGCGCAGGGCACTAATGTGTGTGCCTTTCAAAGACTTTCACCAGGAGTTAAGTAAAGGGTTCCTTATGTCTAAGCCCCCATTATGTTCCCCCTTGTCTAATTAATGTGGCCAAGAACACCCTATAAGTCAGATTGCCTATGTCTAGTTTAATCTAATTCAATTAAAGTGTCCTTTAAATTGATAATCCTTATAGTGCCTCATGAAATCAGTATGTCACCACCTTTCAGCACCTAACATACATGCACCTAACTAAAGTTGATCAGGCTCAAGTTAAGCATATTGTAAATAAATGCGCATGAGACACAGATGCATAGGCAAGGACATATAGACATTCACCAACCAAGTTTTAATACAAAATCACTTCATCCTAACTTAAGAAAATTAGCTCATAATGAGCCTAAAAACAAAACAACATAAACTGGTGCCGCAAACAAAATCCATGGCACTAGAGTAGAGTATAGAAACTATTACAGCTATGAATGAAACAGAAAAAACAGAGTTGCTCCCAGCCTTGTGAGCTCGAAAACCACTCTTTAAGCAGCAATGCCTTGCTGTCTCTGATTCAATCTGTACTGTGCAAGTTACTTCTCTCCATGGACAAAGTTGATAGCTTGAGTAAATGGTGTTTGGAAGAAGAAAGATGAGATGCGGCTGCTTCTATTTTCAGGGGGAGACAGACGCTGCCCTAGCAGAAAGAAAGTATCAGAACCAGCCTCCTCACTTCATTAGGTCATTATCCTTTTATATTCTCTCCTCAAAATGGGCTGACCAATACTAATCCCCAAAAAGATGCTGTCTTTAAGCCCAAAAGTGAGGGCTTTTTGTCTTGTAGTGAGCTGAGAGAAAATGCATTAGGACAAGGAGGGACCACCAAAAAGCGAGCTGCAGCAGCACACATGAGGACAGAGTCCTTTGTTTGGCTTCACTGAAAGATCACACGCTGCTGCTTCAAAGTCCAGGGCTATTAGCAACACAGTGCCGTGGCGTGACACCAGACTTGGCACTGAGCAATTCTAATACAAATCCTGCACAATGTCACAAAAACATCAAAATGCTCACAAAAGCACCAAAGTGCTTCAAACAGCTCCAAATCAGGGAAATCACATTATTTACATGAATCTAATAATTAAAGGATCTAAATTACTCTTAAACTCACATGATTCATAGTCATAAAAGCATAAATAACTCTTATTTCTAAGAGTTATCAACCACCATGCACCCCCATTCACTTAAACTCATTGGATCATTACCCAAATGACCACTTCCTTTCATTTCCTCATCAGCGACGTGAATCTGCAACTTCATCTTCTCTTTTATTTTTTTTCTTTCTTTCTTCTTTTTCCAGAAACACAAAAGGCCACCACCACCGTCTCTCTCTCTAAAACCGCCACCTTCTCTCTAAATTCCCGGCCACCATGAGGCTCAAACCAGAAAACTAAGACAATATTCTTACTCCTCTCTTTATCCTCTTTCTACATGTCCGGATAGAATTTTGATTGGAGCAAATCAAAAAAATGGGTCTCTCCTTGGAGCTCTTTTTCCGAAGCCGTGTTTCAACAAACCACGACCACAACTGTGATGTGCTCATCTTCCTCTATCAAAAGCTCCTATTTTTTTATGAAAACATACAGATCCGAAAACTCAAACCGTGACCTTTCCGGCGAGATTCCGGCCACCACGAACCTCCATTCAAGAAACTAAGTGGATATTTGGAATCCTTTCCTCGTTGGCAACAGAATGCACAAAGAAATTTTACGATCAAAGAACCTTACGCAATGACCACCGCTACCGGAAAATCCCACCACCGCTAGGAAAGTTAATTTATTTGGTACCCTTGGTTTAATTTTTGAAGCTTTGAAAATTGTTGTATTGTTGTTATTGTTAAAAAATTTAGTTTTGGTACTCCTTGAGCTTGATTCAAGGAATGAGATAGGGGAGAGTTTTTAGAAAAAGTTGTTACTTAGTCTTGTTTTGATTGTTAGGATTTTGGTAGTTGTTTTAATTGTTGGTTGATGAAGGAAAGGAATTGATTAAATGATGTTGAAGCATGTATCTAGGTGTTAAGTTATATGTCTTGGTTAATTTTAAAGTTGTTGGAATGAATATGCATGAAGAAGCATTGGTGTTAGTTGATGTTTATGCAAGATTTGGTTCTTGAGGGACTAGAATGACATGTAGGAGCTGATCAAGAGGTTCTTTAAATTTCTAACATGATTATGACATGATTTAGGTTATAGTTTTGTGTAAATATGTGTAACATGTTGTTTTGGAATTTTTCCTATTCTTGAAATATGAGAAGCATGAGGTCTTGATGTTAAATTATGTGCTTAGGTATTAGATAATATGCTTAGAATAATATTAAGGCTAGTAAGATAGATATGCATGAGTTAGTATGATTGTGGTTTATGTTTTATGCAAATGTAGTTTTTGGAGGACTAGAATGTTATATAAAATTGGTGGGATGATTGTTTAATTTTTGGCAATGATTATGGTTATAATTCTAGTGTTCTGGAAATGATTGCTTTGAAAAGAATTCTCAAAACCCTTGTTTTTGGAAAACATTAAATCTATGTTGGACTATGTGTTGGTTATGGTGTTTTGCTTTGTTGTCTTGAAATGTTTTGAAAACAAGTCGTGAAAATTTAGTTGAGTTAGGTTATTTGTGAACTAGTTTTGAAAATGATTTGTTTTGAAAGAGAAGGCTATGGAAATGGCACTAAATTGTTTTGGGCAATTATTTTAGAAACATAACTTTGAATGTGCATGAGTATGTCTTAGTTATAGTTGTTGTTTAATGCTTGAAGTATGGGACTTGAAAATGATTTGGAAATGGTTTGTCACATTTAAAAGGAAAGGTTTTGCAAATTTTTTTTAGGAAAAAGGGAGATGGCCGAGAGCCTAAGAGGAGGTTTTGGAAGGAAAACTATTTTGTGAACTTAGATTTAATACTTGTATGTGATAGGTTTTATGCCTTAGAAATTTTAGGAAAAAATGATTAATTTCTATGCTTATGCTTAAAGTTTCAAGAAGTAAGATAGTACTCTAAATGAATATGTGTTAAGGTTTTGAAAACTTATGAAAATGGTTTGGTGTTACTTAAAATGCAAGAAAAAAAAAGTCTTATTCTTTTCAATTAGTTAGTAGTTTAAATGCTTGCTTTTGGTTAGAAAAAGGGTTAGGCTTGAGAGCTTAAGCTAGTTTAGAATTTATAGAATTGTACTAAGTTGTTGTGGTGTTAGGCTCGAGTAATCCGGGATCGTGCAGTGCGAAAATCGAGGAATACGTGAATACACGCATCTTGGAGTTCGGTAAGGGCGCTTCACATTTATAATTAATTTTGTGTGTCCTTGTGTAAGGATAAATTTTTGGATGTGAATTTAATTTCAAGCATTTATGCAAAGAAGTCTGAGGACCTAAGGGTTCGAAGTAAGGGTCTTGTACCCCTTCGCTTTATTTTTATATATGTTGATTATTTAGTGGGTTTGTCTGCAAGTGGTTGGCAGCTGTCCCCAACCCCCCACACTTGTTTGTTCCTCTCTGTGAACTCCATAGAGTTGCAGAGGGATGAAATCTATGAGTTGGTTGTGGTCGGTTGTTATTGAGCTGTGAATTGTTTGTGCTGTTTGTATCGTTGAATTGCGTTTCTTCATGCAAACTGCTTTTATTGCTTAAATTGTTGAATTGTGTTTCTTCATACTAAGCATGCTTTTATTATTTGATATGCGGTCGAATAATCTTGCGTATAACTCTTTGAATTATTGTGTGCGGTGAATTGTTCGTTGAAGTGTGAGAGCTTAGTCGTGTCGTTTAGAATTGTCGCGTTTTGTGGTAACTCTGATCTGGATAGTGCCGGAATGGGGATTCAGTATCGTTGTTAGCCTGTAGTGGGATGATCTCGGACCTGGATAGTGCCGGAATGGAGATTCAGTGTCATCAGAGTTTTAGACCTGAATAGTGCCGGAATGGAGATTCAGTGTCGTCTGAGTGTTTCTCGATCTGAATAGTGCCGGAATGGAGATTCAGTGTCGTCTGAGTGTTTCTCGATCTGAATAGTGCCGGTATGGAGATTCAGCATCGTTGATAAGCCGAAAGTTGTGGAGTTTCGTGGCGTCAGGGAACCTGAGCTGAATGTCCTAGGGTGAGCGGAGAGCCCAAAGCTAAGGCTGGCGTTCAGTGGATGGATCGACGTTATTTCCGGAAGTGTCGAGAGAGAATAAGTCGTGAGATGAGTCGTGAGGTGAGTCATGAGAGAGTCTGGAGTTGTGCCTTGATAAATGTGTATACTGTTGTTTGCCCATTATCACGATTTGTTATTTCCTGTAATATGTTGTGTTATTACATATTTTGTTGTCGAATAGGCGTATCTGCTCTTTATTTTTAAGAAGTTGACCCTTGCCAGTGGTTCTGTCAATTAATGATTGTAACCCAGATGGCGGAGCAAGCAGAGGATTGGAACTGCAAGGAGGAGCAGCTGTAGATGGTCGTCTAGCGTGACCTGTACTATGTTGAAAAGTCTACTAGCAATCTAGTGAGGAACGTATTGTGCCGACCAGCTATAGAGTAATTGTCGTTGTTCAGTATTGTAATAAATGTCTGTCATGTTTCAAGATATGTATTGTTAGACGTGAATTGATGGAACAATTGGATGTGGTTATGTTATGTTGAAATTATTTTCTGCCATGTTTCTAAAAGTTGTTGTGATGCTCTGACTGCTTCTTTAAAGAATTTAAAAAAAAAATATAGGACCACATTTCTCGAAAACCCTACGAGCAAGTATTCCACCTTTCGGAAACATGTCAACTTTTATCAGAATGCTCACTTAGTAGCACTCCGGAAACAGGGTGTTACAAGCAACTTTTTGTATATAAAATCAGATATTACTAAATTTAATTTACCTAACAATTAGTTAATAAGTTTCATGTAAAATATTTTTGTAGTACATAAAATATTTATTCACGTGTGGCATATATTTGTACTAAATTTAAATATTAAATAAGTTTTTGCATAGATATTGATATTGATATGCTTTCATTTAATTTATATGCTCTTCTATAGAAAATAAATTTTTGCATAGATATTGATATTGATATGCTATGTCCTTTTGCTCTTTTTCCAAAACCCTGATCTTACTTAGTCCTATCCTAAGCAACCTAATGAAGCATACAATCATACACACAATCAAATATTTAATCAAGGCTTAGAAAATTGGGATGTTACCACAAATACATAAAAATTATATATTAAAATATTTGAAATTTCCAGTAATTAAAGAATAGTTAAGCCAAGAATAATAAGAACAAAATAAGTTGTTGCTTATTTTAATTTGTGAGAAATATTTATGTGAAATAAATAACATTTTATAAGTAGATAATAGTTGCTACATGCATATGCACTAAAAAGTTGACAATGGTTGCCATACACAAGTAATTTTTTCTTAAAAAATATTGAAAAAAATCCATTACAAAATAGTGATGCCTTGTGCTCCGCACGATATACAATAAATTTATAAAATCGGTATTAAAATATTTGAACGTAGTATTTATACATAATAATAACAACAACAACAACTACGACAACAAATTTCAAAGTATTATAAAATATTTAAACTAATAATAATAAATTATAATAAAAAACATTATAAAAGATTTTGTAATATTTACTTTTAAAAAACCCCACACCATTAAACATTAATGTAGTTTGCTGCTCGGTTTTATTCATGTAAAAGAAGACTGTTAGTATTTTCTTGTGGTGCGCAATTGAGTTCTTCACGGTTAAAAATAAGAATTATCAGACAATGGAAATATAGCATAGCTGATTTATTTTGTGTAATTTAGAGGGAAGAGGTTGGGAGTTTGCATAGGAGGTCTAAGACGTTGTTTTGTAAGGCGAATGCAAGTTGAAGTGCATGTAGAAAAACTATCCATTCCTAAGTTCAAGCAACTTGAAAGGTTAGTATCACTTAAGCTAAAGTTCTTGATTTACCATTGAAGTACTTTTGTCCATGGTGAAGTAGAACTTTAAAACGGTAAAGAATATACTCGTTTTGATTAATCTTAATGTTTTTTCATATCGATCTTACATTGTTTGGGAATTTTTTATTACAATTTTATCTTTTTGTTTATCATTTTCATAATTGTGATTAAAAAAGATGAAATGGAGGCCCCTTTATTTTTATTCTTGACTAATGCCTATTTCCTTACCAAATATGTAACATATTGATACTCATTCCTTATTTCCTTTTAACCACGTGGTCATGGGTTCGATCCCCACATACAGTGTTTCCCACCTTTTTTAATCTTATTCTTCCCAATGTTCCTATACTTTGCTATTCAAAAAACAAAAGTCATTCGTTATTTCCATTCTTATTTTCATCTTCATCAAGCATTCCTTGTCACTCGGGCAACAATAAATTTGGGTGGACACTTGCCAAGTGCAACAACCATTGAACATTGCATTTTATGGCTTCCATATCACAGGAAATTTGTAGCTAGCTGCTGCCTTTTCAATTCGAAACAAATATTTCACTTTCCAATTCGAAACAAACATTATCAAAGGAAGTGAAAAACAATGAAGCGATCATAAGTAGCTTATATGGGATAGAAGTGTCAGAATCTCCTGATGATTATATTCGTTGACAATATCCCAATAGGTTTGAAAGAAACAACCCCCAAAACCATTTGGACCGGGCGCCCCAGATCCATTCATAGGAAAAACAACGGCTTTCACCTCCTCAATAAAGGGGAGAGATGTGAGGGCACTATTATCTTCTATACTGACAAGAGGAGGGATAACCTCGTTAAGAAAGTCTGAGTTTGAACAATTATTCTCAGAAGCATAGAAAGTTTGTGATATATTTCATATATTATCAATACATGAATTTTAGGTAATTGAATGTGATTGAGAAAAAGGAGTTTTTCATACCTTCCACACTAGGTATGACTAGAAATTTTATAGTTTAATTTAATCTGTTTTAATGTAACTTTCTATTGTCACGGAGTTTTACTCATTTACTAGTTTTATAGCTCGTTCCTTGCACTGGACTGTTATGTATATTTCTTTTAATGTAAAATTTTTACATTAAAAGAAATTGATTTGAATTTAGATATTATTAAGTGTAGCAACTTTTTGTATATAAAATCAAATATTACTAAATTTAATTTACCTAACAATTAGTTAATAAGTTTCATGTAAAATATTTTTGTAGTACATAAAATATTTATTCAAGTGTGGCATATATTTGTACTAAATTTAAATATTAAATAAGTTTTTGCATAGATATTGATATTGACATTCTTACATTTAATATATATGATCTTCTATAGAAAATCAGTTTTTCATAGATATTGATATTGATATGCTACGTTCTTTTACTCTTTTTCCAAAACCCTGATCTTACTTAGTCCTATCCTAAGCAACCTAATTAAGCATACAATCACACACACAATCAAATATTTAATCAAGGCTTAGAAAATTGGGATGTTACCATAAATACATAAAAATTATATATTAGAATATCTGAAATTTCCAGTAATTAAAGAAAAGTTTAGCAAAGAATAATACGAGCAAAATAAGTTGTTGCTTATTTTAATTTGTGAGAAATATTTATATGAAATAAATAACATTTTATAAGTAGATAATAGTTGCTACATGCATATGCACATAAAAGTTGATAATGGTTGCCATACACAAGTAATTTTTCTTAAAAAATATTGAAAAAAAATCCATTACAAAACAGTGATGCCTTGTGCTCCGCACGATATACAATAAATGTATAAAATCGGTATTAAAATATTTGAACGTATTATTTATACATAATAATAATAATAAATTATAATAAAAAACATTATAAAAGATTTTTTAAGATTTACTTTTAAAGAATCCTACACCATTAAACATTAATGTAGTTTGCTGCTCGGTTTTATTCATGTAAAAGAAGACTGATAGTATTTTCTTGTGGTACGCAATTGAGTTCTTCACGGTTAAAAAATAAGAATTATCAGACAATGGAAATATAGCATAGCTGATTTATTTTCTGTAATTTAGAGGGCAAGGGTTGGGAGTTTGCATTGGAGGTCTAAGACGTTGTTTTGTAAGGCGAATGTAAGCTGAAGCGATGTAGAAAAATATCCATTCCTAAGTTCAAGCAACTTGAAAGGTTAGTATCACTTAAGCTAAAGTTCTTGATTTACCATTGAAATATTTTTGTACATGGTGAAGTAGAACTTTAAAACGGCAAAGAATATACTCGTTCTGATTAATCTTAATATTAATTCATATCGATCTTATATTGTTTGGGAATTTTCTATTGCAATTTTATCTTTTTGTTTATCATTTTCATAATTGTGATTAAAAAAGATGAAATGGAGGCCCCTTTATTTTTATTCTTGACTAATGCCTATTTCCTTACCAAACATGTAACATATTGATACTCATTCCTTATTTCCTTTTAACCACGTGGTCGTGGGTTCGATCCCCACAGACCGCATTTCCCACCTTTTTTAATCTTATTCTTCCCAATGTTCCTATACTTTGCTAATGAAAAAAAAAACTCATTCGTTATTTCCATTCCTATTTTCATCTTCATCAAGCATTCCTTCTCACTCGGGCAACAATAAATGTAACACCCCAATTCCTCAAGCTTGGTTTGTTGTGTGTGCATAAACTTAGTATGGCTTAAAGATGAACCTTAAGTGATATTTTCATTGATTGTCATAGTTGAATATGTGAAAAATTGTGTTTGGTGAAATTTTGCCCAGTGTGAATCGATTCCTAGGCCCTGTGAATCGATTCAGGGCTGTAGGTTTGCTGGGACTCGATTAGGTTTGCAGTGAATCGCAGAGTGAATCGATTCACAAAAGATAGTTCTCTGTGAATCGAATATGGGAACGGCAGGAATCGATTCCTGCACTTAAAACTGTGATTCCTGTCATTTTTACACTGAGTGAATCGATTCACCTATGCTGTGAATCGATTCACAGCTGCAGTATATCAGAAAAACTCAGCAGAGAAAGGACAGAACGCGATTGTTAGAGAGAGGGTTAGAGAGAGAGGGTGCGACAGAGAGAAGAAGGAGAAGGGGTTAAAACACCTAGGGTTCACAAATTAGAGGGGAAAAACAAGGATTCATGCTAGATTCATCCTCAATCTTAGCTTGAATCCAAGTTGGGGAGTGTTTATGCTTGGATTGGAAAGTTAAAGGAAATCCCTAGAAGGCTAGCTTGAAGGAGAAGAGGAAGAACGTGAAGAAGGAAGAAGAAGAAGCTAAGCATCAACTTTGAACTTGAATCTTGGAAGTTGTGGTGAGTTCTTCCTTCTCTTAGGTGTTGGGCACCCATAAGTCCCACATTAGGGTCCCCTTGAAGAAAACCCATGAACCCTATGTTAGGAAGTTCCCCAAATCCCTATTTGATGTACAGTTTTAGTGTTAATTGCTATGCATGTATTATTGGGACTGATTATAGGGGTTAATGTTGTGCCTAAAACCCCCATAAACTGTGAGATGGATGTTTGACCATTGGGAGCTCCATGGAGCCCTAATGGAAATGTGTTTTGTCTTGATGTATTTTTCCTTGACTGAGCATGTTACATGTTTTCATTTGAATATGAAATGTATCTTTTTACATGAATATGTTTAGTTCCATATGAAGCTAGAGTAGCACCTAATTGTATTCTTAATCTTGATTAAAGCATGCATCTAAGGATATAGTTGGTAACTAAATTCTCTAAAAGATACTAAGATGCCTCAATAAAGGAGGTGATCGATATGGTAAGCCGTGTGGGATGCCCTCGGACGGTTAAGACGTCTAACCACCATATCGAAAGCGTGTTTATGGGGTTGTATGGACGTAAGCATACAACACTACCCATGAATACGAGCCAAAGATGAATTAGAAATTCATAGTAAGAATATGCATTGCATAAACGTGTCATATAAATTCTTGACTGATGATAAATTGTATGAGTTGATGGTGAGGAGTCGGAGGGAGGATTCACTGAGATTATTATCTCACCCCACTCCTTATTTAATTGTTTTACAGATGCACAGGTACCAAAGGAAGGCTGACAGCTGCTTGCTCTAGGAACCTTGTTTCTTGTAGTAGTTTAAGTAGCACCTTTAAGATGTAATCTCTAAAATTATGTATTGGTGTTGTACTGACATGGATTTATGTATTTAAGTTTAGTTTTATGACATTTGAACTTAATGTTGGACTTTAAGTTTAAAGTAGGGATTACTGTACCTAATGTTAATTATCCTATTTTCAAGCTAATGAAAGTAAGGTGTTACATTATGGTATCAGAACAGTTCGATTCTAATCGGACTGTGGGGGGTTGCTAGGAATAGTTTCGTGAATTTCTTGAGTCTGTTGTTGTCTTTCTACTTATTATGCTAAGAGATATTGAGCCTGATCAACTCAATGCTTGGTGCATTCTATGCAGAATTATGGCTTGAGTTACGGAGGCGCGGAAGGCCCAGGAGGAATGACGCAATACCTCCGAATCCGCCAGAACAAGAGAATGCTTGGCTGCAAGGGATATTGCAGGCTATCCAGAATTAGAGTATTGCAACCAACAATCTTGCGGCTTAGCCTAACAACAAGAAGATTAAGCCCAACCTCCCCCGCAAGAGGAGGAATTGGACCGGAAATTTCTCAAGTTCCTCAAGACGAAGCCACCAACCTTCAATGGAAAGGTAGAAGCCATGGCATCCCAACACTGGCTAGAGGCCGTGGAGAAGAGTTTTAGGGTGGTTCATTGTACCGAGGAGCAAAAGGTCGAGCTAGCTACTCATGTGCTCATAGAGGATCTTTGGCGGTGGAAAGGGGCCCGAGCTTACATGGTGGCTCAAGGGACACCACTAACTTAGGTGAACTTTCAGAGGGTCTTCTTGGAGAAGCACTTTCCACAGACTGTGAAAGATATGATGGATAGAGAATTAGTCTAGCTTCAGCAAGGGAAATCTACGGTTTCAGAATATGTGAACAAGTTTGAGGAGTTAGTAAGGTACTCATCTGTTGCTCAATTCGCTCCGAATGATAACTGGAAAATCAAGCAGTTCAGGTGGGGACTAAGGCCAGACATCCAGAACAGCATTTCACAAACTGAATTCACCGAATTCGCCAGGGTGGTCCATCAGAGCTATGTGGCTGAAGCAAGCTTGAAGAGGATGTATGAAGATAGGCAAACGAGGTGGCAAGATAAGAACAAAAAGAAGGAGGAGGATAAGAGCGCTCAACGCGTGAAACCGAAAGGAAACCCATTCAAGGGAAAGCAGGCTCAAACCTCCGAGTCTGCTTATCATGCATGCTCGAACTGTGGGAAGGTGCACTAGGGAGAGTGCATGAAGGGCAAAAATGTCTGCTTTGTTTGTCACCAACCAGGGCATATGGCTAAGGAGTGCCCCAATACACTAAGGGAAAAGGAGCCAAGTCGGGTGATCCTAACCAAGGGAGAGTCTTTACTCTGGATGACCAGAAAGCAAAGGGAGCGGAAAATCTGATGAAAGGTACTTGTTTCCTTCAGGATGAACCTCTAGTTGTTTTGTTTGACTCGGGAGCAACACATTCCTTTATCTCTTGTACATGTGTTCAAAGGTTAGGGTTGTGTCTCACCTCTTTACAATTCCCGTTGCATGTGTATACACCCACCGAAGATAGCATATCTACTTCCTTGATATGTGAGAATTGCCCTCTCCTAATTCAAGGGAGAATGTTTTTAGTAAGCCTTGTGTGTCTACCTCTTAAGGGAATGGACATAATCCTGGGTATGGATTGGCTTTCCGCCAATCAAGTTGTTTTGAATTGTTTCTGTAAAACGATTGAGTTTCCAAATGTGCATCCTGTTACTAAAGAGTCAAGTTATGTTCCACAAAGTAATGATCTTCTTTTGAGTCGCTGTCTAGTGGAAGGTCTTGCAGGATATATGATTTTACTTTCTTCAACTATAGAGGCTAGCCTAGATCTGGACGCTATCCCTATAGTGAACGAATTCTTAGATGCGTTTCCTAGCGAGGTAGCGACCTTACCCCCTGAGAGAGAAGTGGAGTTCTCAATAGAATTGGTTCCCGGAACGGGACCAATCTCCATAGCACCTTATAGGATGTCACCCTTGGAGTTGAGGGAACTAAAAACACAATTGGAAGATTTGATTGCTAAGCAGTTTATTAGACCTAGTGTGTCACCTTGGGGCACTTTGTCCCTTTGGTAAAGAAGAAAGATGGGAGTATGAGGTTATGTATTGATTACTGAAAAATCAATAAAGTCACAGTGAAGAATAAGTACCCCTTGCCCAGAATAGATGACTTGTTAGATCAACTTAGGGGAGCTTCGGTTTTCTCTAAGATTGACCTGAGATCTGGTTATCACCAGATTAGGGTTAAGGTAGAGGATGTTCCAAAGACGGCATTTAGGACTAGATACGAGCACTATGAATATTTGGTTATGCCTTTTGGTCTGACCAATGCTCCAGCCGTATTTATGGACTATATGAACCGAATTTTTAGGCCTTTCCTTGACAAGTTTGTAGTGGTCTTCATAGACGATATCCTGGTCTATTCTAAGGATCCTCGAGAGCATGAGGAATACCTCAGGATTGTTCTAAGTACCCTTAGGGGAAAGAGCCTTTTTGCTAAGCCTGAGAAATGTGAGTTTTGGCTCAGTGAAGTTAAGTTTCTGGGTCATGTGATTTCTAAAGAGGGAGTGTCGTTTGATCCTAGTAAAGTAGAAGCTGTCCTTAGTTGGGAACGAGCAACCACAGTCACAGAAGTTGGGAGCTTTCTAGGATTAGCCGGTTACTACCGAAGGTTCATTAAGGGATTTTCACAGATGATACTTCCCCTAACAAGGTTAACCCGAAAAGGGGAGCCATTTGTGTGGACTAAGAGCTGTGAGAGTAGTTTCCTAGAGCTTAAGATCAGGTTGACTTCCACCCCGGTCTTGATTATCCCTGACCCAGCGTTGGGATTTGAAGTTTATAGTGATGCCTCTAAGAAAGGGTTAGGGTGTGTTCTTATGCAGAACCGACAAGTTGTAGCTTATGCATCTAGGCAGTTAAGGCCCCATGAGGAGAACTACCCTACTCATGACTTAGAGCTAGCAGCCATTGTCTTTGCTCTAAAGATTTGGCGACACTATCTGTATGGTGCCCAATTTGAAGTGTTTAGTGATCATAAGAGCTTGAAATACCTTTTTGATCAGAAGGAACTTAACATGAGGCAGAGAAGATGGGTTGAGTTCCTAAAAGATTATAACTTTGAGTTGAAGTACCATCCGGGCAAAGCGAATGTGGTCGCTGATGCCTTGAGTAGGAAGTCCTTGCATGTGTCTTCACTGATGATTAAAGAAATGGAGTTGCTGGAGTCCTTTAGGGACCTTAACCTTGGAATTTTCCCATCAGTGAACAGTCTCATGCTTTACCATCTAGAAATTTCCTGCAATTTTAGGGAACAGATTAGGTCTGCTCAGAGCTTAGATGTAGAGTTGCAGTCTAGCAAGCACCGCCCCGGTTTCTCTGAAGCTGAGGATGGCACTTTAATGTTCCATCAGAGAATCTGCATACCAAAGGATAATTCCATTAAGCAGCAGGTTCTAGGAAAAGCCCACAAGAGTGGATTCTCGGTACACCCTAGCTCCACCAAGATGTACCAGGACCTTAGACAGAGGTATTAGTGGCCAGGCATGAGGAATGATGTGGCCGAATTTGTGGCTCAATGCTTAGTTTGTCAGAAAACCAAGATAGAACACCAAAAGCCTTCAGGTTTTCTCCAACCCTTAGAAATTCCCGAGTGGAAGTGGGATAGTATAGCAATGGACTTCGTGGGAGGGTTACCCTACACTCAGTTAGGATATGACTCTATATGGGTCATAGTGGACAGATTAACCAAATCTGCTCATTTTCTTCCCATAAAGTCCACTTACAAAACCGCCCGGTTAGCTGTGATCTATATCAGAGAGATTGTTAGACTCCACGGAGTTCCAGCTAACATTGTCTCTGATAGGGATCCAAAGTTCATCTCTCAGTTTTGGAAGGCACTTCATCAAGCCTTAGGGACGAGGTTAAGTCTTAGCACAGCCTACCATCCCCAGACAGATGGTCAATCTGAGAGAACCATTCAAACCTTAGAGGATATGCTCAGAGCCTGTGTTTTAGAGGATGGCGGTAGTTGGAGCAAGTACTTGTCTTTAATTGAATTTTCATACAACAACAGCTATCACTCTAGCATAGGAATGGCAATGCACGAGGCTCTCTACTGGCCGCAAGTGTAGGACTCCTCTATGTTGGTTTGAAGTGGGAGAGAAACAATTGTTAGGCCCCGACCTTGTTCAGAAACCACCGATAAGATTCGTATGATTAGGAGAAGATAAAGACTGCTCGAGTAGCGAGAAAAGTTATGCAGATCGTAGGCTCAAACCCCTTGAATTTGATGAGGGAGAACATGTATTCCTAAAAGTCACTCCCACTATAGGCGTTGGTAGAGCTCTTCGGCCAAAAAGTTGACCCCTCGGTATGTGGGTCCCTTCCAAATCCTCGGTCGAATTGGTCCTGCCGCTACCAAATTGCCTTACCTCCTTCTTTGTCAAATCTCCACAATGTTTTTCATGTGTCTCACTTAAGAAATAGATTAGGATCCATTCCACTCCATAGATCATGAGTCTATACAACTTAGATCGATTATGCGTACCTGCCCGAACCGGCCCAAATAGTGGACCGAGCTTCCAAGGCACTCAGGAATAAGACTATCCCTTTGGTCAAGGTGATCTGGGACGGATCCACTCCCGAAGAAGCCACTTGGGAACTTGAAGATGAGATGCGAAGCCAATATCCACAACTTTTTCAATAGGTATGTAAGTTTATCCAATTTTGAGGACAAAATTTTTTTTTTTAGGTGGGTAGTAGTGTAACACCCCAATTCCTCAAGCTTGGTTTGTTGTATGTGCATAAACTTTGTATGGCTTAAAGATGAACCTTAAGTGATATTTTCATTGATTGTCGTAGTTGAATATGTGAAAAATTGTGTTTGGTGAAATTTTGCCCAGTGTGAATCGATTCCCAAGCCCTGTGAATCGATTCAGGGCTGTAGGTTTGTTGGGACTCGATTAGGTTTGCAGTGTATCGCAGAGTGAATCGATTCACAAAATATAGTTCTCTGTGAATCGAATCTGGGAACTGCAGGAATCGATTCCTGCACTTAAAAATGTGATTCCTGTCATTTTTACACTGAGTGAATCGATTCACCTATGCTGTTAATCGATTCACACCGCAGATATCGT
This sequence comes from Calophaca sinica, assembly GCA_037113605.1. Classification (NCBI taxonomy): domain Eukaryota; kingdom Viridiplantae; phylum Streptophyta; class Magnoliopsida; order Fabales; family Fabaceae; genus Calophaca; species Calophaca sinica. The sequence continues at coordinate 120,823,920 of CM073731.1, forward strand.
AAAAACTCACAGAGAAAGGATGTAACGCGATTGTTAGAGAGAGGTTAGAGAGAGAGTGCGATGCAGAGAAGAAGGAGAAGGGGTTAAAACACCTAGGGTTCACAAATTAGAGGGGAAAAACAAGGATTCATGCTAGATTCATCCTCAATCTTAGCTTGAATCCAAGTTGGGGAGTGTTTATGCTTGGATTGGAAAGTTAAAGGAAATCCCTAGAAGGCCAGCTTGAAGGAGAAGAGGAAGAACGTGAAGAAGGAAGAAGAAGAAGCTAAGCATCAACTTTGAACTTGAATCTTGGAAGTTGTGGTGAGTTCTTCCTTCTCTTAGGTGTTGGGCACCCATAAGTCCCACATTAGGGTCCCCTTGAAGAAAACCCATGAACCCTATGTTAGGAAGTTCCCCAAATCCCTATTTGATGTACAGTTTTTAGTGTTAATTGCTATGCCTGTATTATTGGGACTGATTATAGGGGTTAATGTTGTGCCTAAAACCCCCATAAACTGTGAGATGGATGTTTGACCATTGGGAGCTCCATGGAGCCCTAATGGAAATGTGTTTTGTCTTGATGTATTTTTCCTTGGTCGAGCATGTTACATGTTTTCATTTGAATATGAAATGTATCTTTTACATGAATATGTTTAATTCCATATGAAGCTAGAGTAGCACCTAATTGTATTCTTAATCTTGATTAAAGCATGCATCTAAGGATATAGTTGGTAACTAAATTCTCTAAAAGATACTAAGATGCCTCAATAAAGGAGGTGATCGATATGGTAAGCCGTGTGGGACGCCCTCGGACGGTTAAGACGTCCAACCACCAGATCGAAAGCGTGGTTATGGGGTGGTATGGACCTAAGCATACAAAGACTACCCATGAATCTGAGCCAAAGATGAATTAGAAATTCATAGTAAGAATATGCATTGCATAAACGTGTCATATAAATTCTTGACTGATGATAAATTGTATGAGTTGATGGTGAGGAGTCGGAGGGAGGATTCACTGAGATTATTATCTCACCCCACTCCTTATTTAATTGTTTTACAGATGCACAGGTACCAAAGGAAGGCTGACAGCTGCTTGCTCTAGGAACCTTGTTTCTTGTAGTAGTTTAAGTAGCACCTTTAAGATGCAATCTCTAAAATTATGTATTGGTGTTGTACTGACATGGATTTATGTATTTAAGTTTAGTTTTATGACATTTGAACTTAATGTTGGACTTTAAGTTTAAAGATGGGATTACTGTACCTAATGTTAATTATCCTATTTTCAAGCTAATGAAAGTAAGGTGTTACAATAAATTTGGGTGGACACTTGCCAAGTGCAACAACCATTGAACATTGCTTTTTATGGCTTCCATATCACAGGAAATTTGTAGCTAGCTGCTGCCTTTTCAATTCGAAACATACATTGCACTTTCCAATTCGAAACAAACATTATCAAAGGAAGTGAAAAACAATGAAATCATCATAAGTAGCTTATATGAGATAGCAGTGTCAGAATCCGTAGTCACATTCTCTCTCTTGTGGAACTTGGTGCTGCTCTCCTACTATAAGTTGATGCGTTGCTTACATAGAATTTTTTTAATCTCATATAACCATGACACTGTCGGATGATGAATTCATTCCAAACATTGATTGTAAAAGATCCTTTTTTAATACACGCTTCAATAATTTCATGATTTGCATTGTCTGGTTTTTGAGTTTGTCCTTAGAGATTGGTTTACTAAGAAACTCAGTTGTACCAACCTTGAAAAAGAAAGCGGAGCAAATATTAATAGGTATGCAACAACAACCAAAATAAACCAAAAATATGTTCCATCTAATAGCATTTTCAGTGACCATAGAGGAAAAAATACATGCATAAAGAGTTTGAATAAATAATCACTATAGGAATCATTTTTTATATATATAGACGAAATTATAGTATTGGGTTTTCCTTGAATTAAAAAATAACATCGCCATCATGCACAATAATAACATACAATACACATTGATAAAAGTGCATTAACACATCCATACTGGTTAAAATTGCATAGTTAAAGGCATCAAGGCAATATGTTGAATGCAATTGTCTCAAAATATTGCCAAATATTACAAAATAAAAAATAACATAAGCAACAGAAAATTAGGAGAGGGGGAAAATCAAAAGGACCAAATTATGTCATATATTTAGCTTACTGCATCAAAGGAATATATGCAACGATAAATCTGTAAAAAGGTCAAGATAGTTTAATAGACAAAAAGAAGAATGAAGCATGCAAAAGAAAGATCAGTTCTAAAAATAATAAGGAAGTATAATGTAATCACCATTTATAAGAGTTGATACAAGAAACATTTTCATTATTTTATGCATAATTAAGGTCGTCAATAGTTTAAAAAGGCCATCAATAGTGGCATTTTAGCGGATTAAGGCCTGTAATAGTTTAGCTTGGAAACTCAAAGGCCAGTAATAATGGCATTTTAACTTGACTGGAACAAAAAAAAAGTGATTTCTTCACGAAAATCTTGGAAGAGATATTGTGTTGGAAAACTGGAAAAATAATCACTGGTTTTTGATGTATGTAGAAGAGAACAACCAAGTGAAACTATAAGCACATATGAGAAAAAAAACTATAAGCAAAAGCTATGACTATGTCACCAACAATGAAAATTAAAATAATAAATAACTGAAGAAAAGGATGATGGGACAGAATATTTTGAAGGAAGCAGGTTAATAAACGATGTGGTCAAAAAACAAGGCACATATGGAGCGATCTACGCAGTGCCCAGTGAGCTATTTCTCTAGCATAAAATCAAAATTTTAGGGTTAAAATCGATAAGCTTTTATCAAATCCAAATGAAAATTTTTCTTAGAAGGAAATAAAATGAATACTGGAAATCAAGATTTGAATAGCAGGTTGAGGGCTCTGTCAATATGAGTAAATTGGCATGACATCCGTTTCGACAATCTAAAATAGAAAAAAATTTGTTACAACGAAATCAATTTATAAACAAAAAAATGAAAAAAAAAATAACGGAGAAAAAAATCACAGTTATATATTGCTCAACAATTAACATTGAAAAAAGGAAAAGAGGAATGCTAAGCACAGACGCTCTATTACTCGCGCTTGAACACTCTCTCATAAATGAAGCCACGTCGCCTCCTATTACTAACATTTTACTTGGCTACCGGTTCTACACGTGTAAAAACTTGTGATCGCTTTTTAATATTTTTAATTATTTGGCATATTAAAAGGCTCTCTGCAATGTATTTAGCGCCACCTCTTCTATCTGAAACAACTCTCTGCAATCTTGATCTATCGTCTAACCCTCTGTTGCCAGCTCCCTGTTGCCGACCGCTGCCACCCTTTGCGACGTTGTGTTTGTGAAAGAAGGGAGGAGGTCAGTAATAACGAAAGTGGCTACTATTCCCTATAAGGTTACTACCTGTTAATCTCGAGAAGGTGTCTCATACTGCTTCTTGTCCGAGAAATATAAGAAATCCAAAAGAAATCCAAAATAATGGAAAAGTATGGAAATTAGAACTCTTTATGATAAATAACTAATGAAACAAGGAATGAATTTGTGCAGTGTCTTGATTCAAACAAATCAGTAAAATTACAACTGTTTATTCTAATATTTTCCATGATTTCAATCAAATAAATCACTGATATTACAAATAGATAAATCATTGAATGACTCTTTTAAGCACCACTAGTACAGCTATGGGGAGACTCCCTTTTTCTCTTTCTGTCTCTTCTTAAATAAGAATAAAAATGCGACTGTGCTAAACAATCAAAAAAAGTGAAAAGCCGGTAACCAAGCTAACAATTAGTAATAAGAAGTGATGTGGATCTTTGTACGAGATAGTGTCCAAAAGCGAGTGTGAGAACGTCTGACTTTAGCATTTCTCGAAGGAAAATGAACATACCCAGAATCAAAATGTTAGCAGCAAAAATGAAAACTTTGCCTCTGGAAGCTGCAATTGAAGAGAGATGAAAAATAATGATAAAATAGACACACCCAAAATCAAAAGACCGGCAATCACACATGGAGCTTCATGTTCAAAGGAGATCACTAACCTGCTTGTCTGCTCTTTTGGTTCTAAGTTCCCTCTATAACCTCCAAATCTCAAATATTCAAATATGTCCTTTAAGATTTGCAATTATACCAAAAAAAAAAAAGAAAAAAAAAGAATGAATTTTTATTAAAAATTGATAGGGAAGGGAAAGGTACTTGAGCATGCAAATATTGGAACCTGAGAGGTTGGTAATACGTGTGATATCAATAGAGTAGTTTGAATGAGTAAATAAGTAGATAACCACCATCAATGAGGATATTGGAAGCTTTAATATCATAGTAGATTATGCGAGGATAACTTGAATTAATTTTTGTATAAATCAAATATGACAAATTTAATGAAAGAAGAAAATTCAAAAGAATAACATATATAAAAGGCATCTAAATCTTACAATCTTCGTGAAGGTATGCAAGCCCTTTGTCGGATCCTAGCTACTACAATTCTCATTCTGGTTGGCCAATCCATGGTAGGTCCAACCTTTCCTTTGCGGATCCTAATCCAATTTTTTATTCTGGTAGAAACAAAGTGATATTTGAGAATAAAAATATTGCATATACATATATATACATATATATATATATACACACACACACACACTAAAATATAGACAAGTGTACATTGTCACTTAAAAATGTACACATGTACAATGTAAACAAGCATGTTGTCAATTATGAATTAATAATAATAATAAAAAAATAATAATAATAGTAATAACAATTATAACAATCATATCATCTATAATTATAGTGGCACATACAATCTTTATGGAAGGCCAAACTTGAATTGGACAGGTGAGAGTTTAGCTGTTCGAAACGATCTAAAGGTCGACCAATGAAATCAATGTGCAGCTTCTCATTCATTAACTGTCTAAATGATCTAAGTTGTCCCCTTATGAGGAACCTTAGATCATTTTGAAGAGCTAACGAGGACACCAAGTACCACGATAGCATATAAATAATAACTTACAACATAAGAACAAAAGGGTTAACTGAGATGGTAATTCTATTTCGCCAATGCTTGAACAAAAGGGTTAAACAGAGTAGCAATGCTTGAATGAATAAGTCTTTATGGTGCGCAATTCTATAGGACAACTGTTCAAATATAATTAGGATAGTCAAACTTGACACAAGTGTATCACATTCTAAAACGCCAAGCGGCCACAACAAATGGGCATCTTCTTAGGAAACAACTAAGTCAAACAACAAATAGGTTCCGAACAATGACATGTGAATTCTAGGGTTTCATTGTGAAATACAACTCCTTTTTTATTATTTTTTCATTTTTCATTTCATTTTTATTTTTTTATTTTCTGTGGTTTGATTTATTTATTTTTTATTCTGAAACATCTTTGGTTGCCATCAAGGATCTTCCAAAAAGCAAGGATTGAAAGCAACATGGATCAACTCGAAAATGTGTTGCAAACAGCTTAAAACTTACTTAAAACATGATAATTCTTAATGATCTAGATGGTGAAATTCTATTTTAAGAATTAAGAGTCATTAGAGAGATTTTAACACTTGAATCAAATCAAACTATTTGATACTGAGTTCTTTGAAGAATTTAATTGTTTTCCTAATATATATACGGCTTACAGAATAATAATTACTATCATTGTTAGTGTTGCATCTTTTGAAAGAATGTTTTCTAAATCAACATTGTTAAAATCTTATTTGTGTCCTACTATCGCAATATAGACTAAATAGTTTCACTTTGATTTCTATAAAAAACGATTTTTAAAGAACATTGATTATGAATAGATTATTAATAATTTTACAAAAAAAAAAGAAAGATAATATTTAAATGATTACAAGGGCATTATTTTCTTAGTTCGTGCAGGACACCTAAAATCTAAGGACCGACCTTGATTAATACTTTCATGAACAATTTTTTTTTTATAATTTGTTATTTGCTCAATGATTTTTCTTCTTCTTTTTTTTTTTAAATAATGTTCTTCTTCTTCTTCTTCATAGCAAAAAAAAAAAAAAGAATACATTCAAACCGACAATCAACTTAAAGTGAAAAAGATAGATGTTAATTGACAATGTTTATAGCATATCTTGTGAAGATAATGTCTTTCTTACTAGCCAATCATGCAACTGAAGGAGAGCCATTGAAAGCAACTATAAGAACAATTTCAAAATTATTCAATATTTGATTAGCTTTATGAAATGCTTTTATTTTGATATTATAAAATGCTTTTAAATTTAAAGAACAAAGAGATATATTTGAATCATCTGGAACACGGGAAGAAAAAGGAAAGAAAATAGACAAAGCTTGTTGAACTTATAATATTTCAGGTTCATATGATCAATTCCGTTGTTCATCATAATAATTCATAATTAAGTTTTGCAAAGAGTCTCCATTATCTTCATAAAAGTTGCACTTTGGTTTAGAACTTTTGTTACTACTAATTAGACTGTAAGCATGCCAAAAGCTATATAATTGTGAAAGCATAACATGTACTTGAAGTAGCCAAAAGCTTTAACTGAAAACAAAATACCATAAGTTACAAACAACTTTGTTACCTCAGCAACATGGACATTATATATCGGAATAGAGGAATCATCCATTCCTATGGAAATAATACTGTTATCTTGAGGATCGAAAGCAAGAAAGGTAGCTACAGGTGGTGGAGGAGGCATGAAAGTTGTCATCTTCAGCAGTTATACAAGAAGATAGGAATTGGTTAATAGGAATAATTTCAAAACATAGCCTTGAATAATGATTAGTCTCATAGGCGACCTTAATATTTAATAGTCATCATACTGAACAGGGAATATCTTCCATCCCGCTGCAGACATAGCGCAAAGCAGGGCACAACGTTTTCAGGATTGCTATCAACCACAAAACCAGTATTAGTTGCAGCATAAAAAGACAAAAATATTTGTTAATTATAAAAAGCAAAACCCAGCTGAAGTTAACACTGTATTGCATTGAATATATGACTTTCCATTGTCAACTCATACCCTCATCCTACACAAGGTTGAAAACAAAGAAATTGAAAAGATTGAGGTATGAAAACAAAGGGAAACGGGGAAAACTATACAAGCATAAATTGATACTTTTTGGAAGGTATTGAAATGTTACCTGAAAGAGGCTGGAGTGAGCTGTCAAATAATAAAGCAGTCCACTTAATCCTTGTTTCAGGATATTCAAAAGCAAAACGTGTGATTGTGTGTCTTTGAAGAAAGCACAAAAAACAAGTGACAATTGGCCCATCAATACACATATGACTAAAACCACACTTGCCCATTAACATATACAGGTGATCATTTTATGTGAAACCAACATTATCATCTTAATTAATTGGGAAAAATTATGTTTTAGGCTTAAAAGCATTTTACCCCTATAATTTATACTCTTAGTTGCACTTTTCACCTTGATTTTTGAAATTAAGCATTTTACCCCCTTATTTAATATTAGTTATTGCAAAATGCTCTCTAAGATAATTTTACTGTTAATTTTAACTGAGATTGATTAATAGATTATTTGAAATGACAAGATTATCTCATGATGTCATGAAATCCAACACTCAATTTCTCCAAAAGGATGGACGCATCGCTAATAAAGTTTGCAACGTGTAAGAGGTCAATGTAAAAAAAAGAGAGCCAAGTGACTCGTATTTTCTTGAAGTAAATTAGGTCAGTCGATAAGGCTTAACAATGCTCATAAGGCTTGAAAGAAGAATCACAGACATTGTCCCAACAATAGTTTTTACTGTAACTGGACCTTCCCATCTTGAGCTGATCTAGGATCTTCATCACAAGATCCCTCAATGGCCCTATCTTCACCAACAAAAGGAATGCCAGAACACCCTCAGCAAATAGCACTAAGAACAACAACCGAGTCATCCATTTTCTTCCTAAAAGAAAATGCCCACTACACTGTAATTGCCAAAATCCTTACTTTTGCCAAATGTGGCTTTGTCACTTTCAAGCAAGAAATGAAGACAAAAGCACAGACCCTTTTATTATTCTGCTGAAACGAGGACAAGCACATAAAGATCCACATGAATACTAAAAGGAAAAAAAAACGACATCAAGCATGAAAGCTCGAGTCTTTACAGGCATTAACTTCAAGGGAAGGTTTCTTTTAGGATGCAAGAATGCAAAATTTGGGTACACATAAGACCATTTTGACGATTGATTTAATAATTGTTCTATTCAATGTCTAGGATTGAAGATAGGCAACCGGTTTACCATTTCGGTTGTTTGAAAAATTTGTTTAGAAAAATGGAACTGTAGAATTTAGAATTTACAAGTGTAGCTGGTCAGTTTTTTTTATAACGGATACTAAAAAGTTGCGTAACCTCAACATTTTCTTTTTTGTTAATAATAATAAATGTTTTTTTTTCGGAACTTATTATGGCAAATTTACCCATTAGTGTACTTTGACCACAAAATTACGTATTTTAGGTAATTTAATTTTTATTTTCCTGTCTGGTGTAAGTCGAAACTACTAGTCACGAATTACTTTTTTTTTTAATTTTTTTTCAGAGTCGTGGTTGACAACCTCGATTTATGTTTGCAAAAGATGGTCCAAATTATACTGATGGGTGTAAAACACTGTCCAAAATCTGGTAGAATTTTAAATCCAAATTTTAACCATGGTCTGTTTCATATATATAGGGACGACTCAAGTGAGAACACTTTGTCAATATGAGAAATGAGAACAACCATTTATAACCCTTGGATTAAAATTAGTGGCCCAGATTACACTTATATTTAAAATGGTCATGTGACTGTTTCCATCTATCTTCCTTCGTTTCAACTAGGGGTGGGAATAGGTCAGTCCGACATGGGCCTACGGCCTAGCCTACGTCAGGCCTAGGCCAGGCCAGACTTTTTTTTTAAATAGACAAGGCCAAGACTTTTTGAAAAGCCTATTTAGCTAAAAAAGCCGAACTTCAGGCCACTCAAAAAGCCTTTTAGGCCTAACAGGCCGGCCTATTTAAATAAATATAAATAATACTATTTTTTATTGCTATTATTATATTGGATTTTGTGCAATGTGTTAAATTATATACTGATCTTTTTAATAATTTAAGTATACTGACTTATATAAATTTTTGACACATTTAAAGGTCTTATTACAAAATAAAATTTAAATAGGCTATCATATAAGGTTAGATTCTCTAAATATCAAGTTAGACATTGAAAAAGATTTATATCATATAAATACATCAAAATCAGACTTCATAAAACTCAGCTCATTTGTTTATTTCCGCCCCTATGCCCCATGTGTCTTAGTAGCAATTTTTTTAATAGTTTATTAGAAATAGAACTTAACGTATCAGCCTGTTAGTCTATTTAAGATAGATCAAATGACTTATCCAAAGACGTTAATATGAAATAGGCCTTTAAGTAGGCTAATAGGCCAAACCAGGCTTTCAAAAAGGTCAGGTCAGGCCTAAAAAATAAGACAATGAAAAGTAACAAGTCAGACTTAGGCCTTGAATTTTTTGAACAGACCAAACTTAGGCCTCGCAAAGCCTAACTCGACCTAGCCTATTCCCACCCTTTTCAACGACCTCAATCTCTTTCTCTCATTCTTCCGTCCATATAATTAAAGGGGGTCGAATATCTCTCCTCTAGCCGTAGGCCTTTTTCAGATTACAGGTAGACTTATCGCCACTCAATCTCCACCTGCTGACCGAGATAAAATCCAAGAGTAGCTTGCTGACTGAGATAAAATCCAAGAGTAGCTTCTGATCTTGTCATCCACACCTTCTTGAGCATTCCGTTCCAATAAACCCTCTCCCATATCTCGTTGTCGGTCTGCGTTGGTTCCTCAAAGGAAAATCCAAGAAGAAAGGATTTCATCAAGAAAAATCTGCACTGCGTTGTTTTTTTTTTTTTTTTTATTATAAGTAGGTTTCAAATATTCAACTGAAAAATTGTAATGACACTGCACCGTTTTTTGATCGGTGAAGACTGTTTCAATTCTTTATTGGCAAAGATTGATTCTTCTTGCGGCTATTTTGACAGTAATTGGTTTTGTGTTTTACATGCTTCTGTTTCATATTTTATTGGCAAGCAGCCAGAGGCGGATATAACGAACACGAAGAACGCTGCCAGAGATAGGACGAATAGTGGAAGTCAAATGAGTCGCTTAATTGATTACCACATGTCATGTCACGTGGTTATTTTAATGAAAAATATAATCCAAACCGTTAATTTAAATCATTTAGAATCTAATGGCCATAAATTGTTGTTCTTATTTTTCATACCAGTAATAAAGTGCTCTCACTTGAGTCATATATATCTTTATATATATATAAAGGAATGTTGTCTAGGGGTAATATTAAAAAAAAAAATTAGTTCATTTATGGGTTAATTGGTAATCTTACAATTTAATTAATAGTTTTAGAATAAAAAATGGGTTATTTTTAATTAGTGTTTACATTAAATTGTTTTAACTAATTTATGTAGTAAGTGTTTCAATTAATTTATGAATTAATGGATTTAAAGGGAAAAAAATTATAGATGACTGTGTAAAAAAAATTATATGATAAAGTTAATTTATTTATATTATTATATAAACCTAATGCTTATTTACATTTTTTATTGCATCAAAAAATTTATATCTTTTTACAAAATGTATGTTTATATTATATGCTATATCAAAAAACATTTTTCAAATTTTTAAAACATTATTTTAGTTTAATATAACAATATAACTATTTTTAAAACATTTTTACTTTTTATTTATTTATTTATTTTTTAATTTCAAATGCATAAGTCAAAAAAATATTTAAACACAAAACTGAAGTCCAAGTTTTTGCTGAAGATGTTAATTACACCATTTCTAAAAAAAAATATAGATAAATAATAAAATGGTAAAATAAAAAAAAAATATTACCAGTGGAAATTGTTTCATCTTCTATAATGGTTTTCTGTTTAATTACTTTTACCATATATAAAATAAATTATTATAATTTATTACTCTCATAAACAAAATATAACTGATAAAGTGGGAAAAGAAAATGGCATTGAAATATTCAGTTATAAAAGGAAGATAATGCATAAGATAAGTAGCAAAATACTATCATCAATTTCAAAGAAGTTGAAGAAATGAGAATATGCAAATTACAATACATAGAGAATGATTTTAAGTAAAAAAAAAAAATGAAACATGGAGAACTAAACTAAAAGCGGAATCAGCACAAAAAAACCATTAGACTATCTCCCTCAAACCACCCCTCACCAGTGGCTAACTTCCATCGAACCCACCCATGATCATCTCTTCAATCACTCGCCAATCGGAATACTGACATCTCCTGCTAATTTTGCCAAATTGAAACTACTGTTACATTATGTAAATAGATGAAGAAGTACATAGAGCCCATTTACGATGAGTTTCCAATAAACCACTTAGTTTTCTTGCACGAGATGAAAAAGAATAGTGAAGAAACATGAAGTTTGATCCAAATACAATACCAAGACATGGGCATAACAAACCACCCAAATTTAATGTTTCTTTTCTTTTTGGTATTGTTCCGTCCCGGTCTTGGGGACAACTCTCCAAAACCAAAAGAGATGAAACATTACAATTAGTATTTCTAATTGTATTTGTATAGCCTGTGATGTATTGTTCTGTAAATTATCATTTACCTTTTCTTATTTTTTATTCTATTTATTCTTTAACTTCTTTTCTTTATTTTCAGTACGCGAGCAAAAGTATATGAATAGAATATTCATAGTCATTGATGCGTAAATAACTCTAAATTGAGACAAAAATAATGTTTGAGTCAAATTTACATGTAGATTTTGACTTCACAAAGAATATAAAAATTAGTTAATCAAGAGGATTATCATTTGCCGCTCCCATCGCGATATGATTACGACAATGACAATGAGTCTTTTTATAAATTATTTTATTCATTAGATAATTGTCCTTATCATTGAATGTATTGAATTTATTTACTGAATTTATTTGTATCTTATAATTTTATGTACTGAATTTATTTTTTATAATTGATGTAGTGAATTTATGTTTCGTCATTTAGAATTAATATTAATCTACTATTATTTATTTTGTTTTGTTTTTTTTTAATTCTCATTTCATAACTATTTAATTCAAATATAAGTGTTTTCTTAAAAATTTAAATGTTTATCATTATAATTTAATTTGTTTAAAAATTTCTTATCCAATAATGTATATTACGAAAAAATTCTTAGTTCAATAGTTAATTGACTTTTATCAACAAACTAGCTATTTATTTATTTATTAATAAACATAGATTATGTACGTTTATCTCTTTATTATATTATTATGTGATGTAACTCAAAGAAATAAGTCAACTAATCATCAAAACCATATATTTCCAATATATTTCCGTTTGTATATTACAAAAAAATAGTTTTAATTTTTTTTTTCAACTTACATCTTACAAATACAATTACTTCTAAGAAATGATCAAACAACGCATCTATCATATTTACATTTCAACAAAATAATTTTATACTAATATTTATTGTCAATTAGTTACACACCTCTAAAATACAATATTTTACATTAAAAAAATTATTTCCAGTTGACAAAATATCTTTTTAAATTCCTTTAAGTTATATTAGTATCTTTAACCACATCTTCAAAAAAAGACCAAAAACCCATGCATCGCACTGGTCACGTTCTAGTATATGTATGTGTGTGTGTATATATATATATATATATATACTAGAACGTGACCTGTGCGATGCACAGGTATTTTGTTTTTTTGTTTCTTTATTTTTATAATGAAAGATACTTAAAAAGTATATTGGAGTACAATTATTGTATTTTAATTTTAGAAAAGTGATGTTGGAAGCTATGAATAGTTGTTTATAAAAAAATTGTATTTAATGGTAAATAAAATAGATTTTTGTGAACATTGGTTAGAATTGAATACCACATAAAGTACATTTGTTCACATATTCATGCTTATTAGTCGTTTTCTTGTGCATTGCATCATAGAGGTCGTAGAAAATTGACAAATATTTTTTCATAATTGACCTATGTTGTGCAAAAATGATATGAAATTAATAATTGTTACAAATGTGAGAAAATAAAATTATATAAACAATGTATTTTATTTATTAATATGAAATATTTCCTTTTAAATGCATAATATAATGTAAGAAAGGATTTTAAAGGCCAAATATCTTTTTTTATTTAATTTTTATTATGTATGTATTTTTTCGAAACATATATGTTCTTTACTTGAGCTAACACATTTGTACTAAAAATTTGACACTCACTTATATATTTTTTAAATCTGAAAACTTAATTTGATAAAAAAAATCTGAAAACTTAATGAAAATATGAAATGAAAATTAAAGAAAATCAAAATTCAAAAATAAAACTTGAAAAAATAGAATAAAATAAAATGAATTTAAAATTGAGAAGTAAAAATAACCCAAAATCACATTAACTTTTTATTTATTATATAAAAAAGAATCGACGTAAATGAACTAAATAAATGCAAAAATGAAAATTAAAGCTTAAATCTTAAAGCAGAATTAAATTTAAATATTGAAGCTAAAAATAAAATATAAAATAAAAATGTGATTAAAATTAAAATAATAAATGAACGTAAAAATGAAATAAAGAATACAAATTGAAATTGAAACTAAAATTAAAAATATAGATAAAACTAAATTAAAATAACATATTAAAACCAATTAATAGCCCAAATTAGGTGTTTACACCTACAAATACATTTTCTAAACATGTAGTATGTTTATAATAGCTCTACCGTTTTAAATTGAATTTTTATGCCTTTTTTTTTACCAAAATAAAATATAAGGTACCAAAACAAACATATATGGTTTATATGCGTTTCTTCACTTCAATGTATTGTGGTCTTTGTTCTCCCTATGATATTATATTCTTCAGAAAAAACTTAACTTTCCCATATGATATTATATAGTAATAAAATATCTAGTCTTACATAAAACATACTAATGAAATTTCTAGTCTAATTAACATAAATTATATATTTTCAGTTTTTGTTGCAATTTTTTTTAAAAATACACTCATCTTTATTTTTAGCTATGATTTTTTTTTGATGGTGTTCGTTTTAAATTAACAAATTATATTATAATATGTAACGTCATTTTTTTTGTTCTACGGTTATTTCTTTTTTGACGGTATTGTTCTTTTCTAGTTTTGTATATAAAAATCAACCTTATGTTTGAACTGCACATATATTTTATTGTTATTTTGACAAAACATATATTTTATTGTTAATTTTTTTGTTACAATTTAATGCAATAAAAACCAATTGATGACACAAATTAAAAATAATTATATTTCTTTTATTCTAAAACTATTAATTAAATTGTAAAATTACCAATTAACCCATAAATGGACAAAGTAAATTTCCAATGTTGCCCCTAGACAACCTTTATATATATATATGCTAAAATACAGTTTTAGTCCCTCAACTTTTTCACTTTGGCTAAAGTAGTCTCCTAATTATTTTTTTGGCTATTTTAGTCACCATAAAATTTTGAAGTTGCAAAAATGGTCCCTCCGTTAAAGTCACCATGTAAAAGCTAACGGCTGGTGTTTTTTTTTTTTTGAAAGGCTGGTGCTGATTATTATTATTTATTATATTTAAATTATATATTATATTATATAAATTAGTTAAATGCAATAATAAATCAAACCCATTTGCGTCAAAAAAAAAACCCAAGCTGAATGGTGAACCAGATCGTAGAGAAGATGGAGTGAGATGTGAAATTCTGAGTTGAGTGGTGAGAGAATGAGGCGGGAGAGAAGCCGATCACAGGGGAGATGAGGCGGAAAAGAGACCGATCACAGTGGAGAAGTAGCCCTCCTCTGTTTTTGAAGGAGCCCTCCTCTGTTTTGGGATGAAGGATGAAGACCGGAGAGAGGAGGGCACTGCTGGCCACGACGGTTGGAGAGGTTACAGATGAGAAGGGTGTGGTGGTGGGTCACTTAGATCTGACAAGGAGAACATCAACTAAATCAGATTTGACATAGATTTAAAAAGTTTCAAATTGCATTTCCAGATCTACATTTGCAACAGCTTGCCTGTTGTTTCCTCTGGTTTTAGGATCTACGTGACTTCCGCTTGCTAAGCAAAGACTTGAATTCAGGCCAAAAACGGCAGAGACAGGCCGTAAGAGGCTATGTAGTTTGAAAGTTCTTCCCAAGGCTTTTTACCGTTGCTTCTGCTGAAGCTAAGAGAAAGCCAAAAGTAGGTGTTAAAAGGTATTTTGTATCAAGATGTCTGTGTTTAAACAGTGACTTAATGGTGACTCAACAGAGGGACCATTTTTGCAACTTCAGAATTTTACGGGGATTAAAATAGCCAAAAAAATAATTGGGGGACTATTTTAGCCAAAGTGAAAAAGTTGAGGGACTAAAACTGCATTTTAGCCATACACACGCACACACATATATATACATATGTGTGTGTGTGTGTGTGTACATGTGTGTGTGTATATATGTATAGGGGCACCAACCTTTTACATGAAAGTATATACGGGGAAATCACACTTAACGTATATGTGGATAAATATTTAACACAATATATTTAGATACGAGGTTGTATATTGTTGGAAGTTTAACATTTGAAACCTCTATGCATAGTAAGTAGTAAAAGAGAATTTTTAAAATTACCATTTAATATGAATTTCCTACCATGCACTTTAAACCTTAATTTAGAGACATATATATGTTACATAATATGTATTAAACTATATGTTTACAGTGTCCCGATGTCCCGAGAGTATAACCTGGTGGTAAAACATACATAAGAGCTATATGGATGTTGGGAGCAGGGATCAAACTTGCACCGCTCCACTTTTTCCCTCCCCTTTTTACCATATGTACTAGACCAAAAAAAAAAAACTAAATTTTTACAGTGTTACAATCATGTTGTTTGGTTTTTGCTGGAGTAAGGCAAGCCTCATTATTGTCCAGCTGTGTGTGCACAATGTTTTGTGGTAGGTTGATAACGAGATTTCGTATATCTTTCGCATGTACGCAGGGACGGAGGCAGACTTCCAAAGCTCCAGGGGAAAAAATGCACTTAAACAATATATATTGGTCTCAATATATATATAGAGAGAGATAGGATCCGTTGACACCAGGTGTAAGTCAAAAGACTTACACCAAATCTTAACCATTAAATTTAATCAATCATGCGATTCAAAATATACATACCAAAAAAATTTAAATCAAATAAAAAAGGGAACACGTGACCTAGAACTTCTCCTCTGTTATCGTTCTTCTCGTTTCATTCACAGAGTACATAGTAAAAAAAAAAAGCCTCTCATTTCATTCCCTATTTTTACGTTTCTCAAAATTTTCACGATAGCTAGAAGCCTCACTACATAACGGAGATCATCTGTGAATTAAACTTCATTTCACAATAAATTTTATTTTAGCATCTCTATAAAATATGGTAAAACTGAACACCTGTGAAAGAAATTTAAAATTTTTGGCCATTTTTTGGTTTCCAATGTAAGAGAATCATCTCGTTAAATTTTTCCCTCATTAAGATAATTGAGTTTCTTCACGTTTTTATGGCTTTGGTTCAATCGAAAGAGACCTTCCATAACCAAACTTGTTGCCGCCAATGGATGGCTTGACTTACTCTCAAAAGAAAGAATAATATATAGGGCTTACAACAGAAGAAAGGGAACGAATGAAAAAAAGGAGAGAGACTCTCGTTGAATTGTTTCGGAAGGGGCTTCTTCAGACCTTGATGAAAAATAAGCGAGAGCTCACTACCAGAGAAGAGAGGGGAAGAACCAAAAATGAATTAGGAGATGTGCATCTATTCTCAGGTCAGGTGTTGCTTTTTTTAATTTATTTTTCTTATATATTTTAAGCCGTATGATCTATTAAGTTGGATGGTTGAGATTTGGTGTAAGTCTTTTGACTTACACCTGGTATCAACGGATCCTATCTCATATATATATATATATATATATATATATATATGGTTAAATGTTTATATATATTTTTTGTCAGTAAAATGTTTATATATATTTAATGTATCGAATGTGCCTATATAAAGAGAGTTAACCATACTTATGATATATTTCTTTCTTTTTTTAAGGCAAAGTGGAGTACAAAAGCATCATTATAGAGGAAGAAATCCTAACTATGTTGGCCCCTCAGCCTCTAACAATCATTTGCAACACATCACGATATAATATTAAAAAAAGTGGAAAATCAAAGAATAAAGAGAACATGAGGGACTACACCAAAACCCATGGGAGAAAGCGATCATCTAAAACAAAATTAAGGGAGGCTAAACCGATTACGATTAAAGTCCTCAAAAATAAAGCTAGGTGGAAAATTCCACCAAGTAAAACAATGAGTATAAATACCAAATGAAGCCAGTTTGTCCGCACAAGGATACCTTTCGCGGTAGATGTAAGACATATGAAATTGCATTTGTCGGATGAGAAGCAAGCAATTAAGGAACCCATTTTTGAAGTTTCAAGGAATCAAGGCCAAATTTTCAGAAGCTTGAACCACCAACAAGGAGTCACATTCAAGCAAAGCCTGTGCCAATTATGCCTATGAGCGATCTTAATAGCCATGATGGCAGCCGTAAGCTCTGCATGGAAAGAGGTGCAAACATCCCAAAAGTCTGCAAAATAGCCTAGAATGGCTCCACTAGAGCCCCTAAAGATAGCACTACAAGCAGAGAGACCTAGAATACCTCTAGAGGCCCCATCATGTTGCACTTTACCCAGGCACAGGGAGGCTAGATCCAATCCACCTAAATAATGACAATAGCCTTAGAAGGGTGATAGGGGACGGAGAAAGACTTTAAAACTCATCAATGGAAGATGAGGAACAACCTTTAGAAATTCTTCCAGAAAGGGAGAACGAAGCTATTACCAGTTGAACCGCTCAGTAATAAGTGAGGCACCTGTTGTGAAAGTTAATTTGGTTCCTAGAGTACCAGATAACCCAAACTATGTGAACAATAGCCGAGAGCTCAATATCCTTAAGATGAGAACTCCAATGTGGATCCAAGATGGCCATGACAGTAGAAATATTGAAATGATCAATAGGCTTCTTCAAAAGGGAGGCCAACCAATTCCAAAGCTTAGTGGCAAAAGAGCACTGTAAGAAGAGATGTTGAGTGGTTTCTACAGCTGAGCGGCACAGGCAACACATAGACATAAAAGCGCACCCATAAGATTGCAACCGGTCATCAGAGGGGATTTTGTTGTGAAGAAGCGCAAGAGCAGAAAAGTCTTAGATGAAGGAACCGAGGGGCTCCAAATAAGCTTTCCCCAGTGGACCTGGAGGCGGGGAAGTGTGGAGATGCAAATAAGCATCTTTTAAGAAGAAGAGTATTCTGTCATTATGCTTCAAACAAACTAATCAGCACACGGGGTCTTAGCTAATTATAGCTGCTGCATATCCAATGCTATGCCAGGAAATCTAGCAACAAGAGAATATGGAATTTCCCAAGTGTTATTAACAATGAAATCTGAAATGTGAACTTTAAGATTCTTGCTAATAGAGAGAGGGGTGTTCAAATGTTCAGTAATAGAGTAGTCGAGCCAGTTGTCAAATCAAAACTGAATATTAGTGCCATTTCTAATGCGCAAAATACTACCATCAAGAGCTCTCTGAAGAAAAGAAAGCACCCCAGGCCAAATAAATGATTTAGCGTAATAAGCTACATGCTTATTATGTCTAACGAACCTGGCCTTTAAAAAGGCCGCCCAGTGATGAGAAGAAGCAATTAGCTCCTTCTTAAGCTTAAGAATAGCAGCTTAGTTAATAGCATTAATAGATATGATCCCCAGACCACCTTCTTCCATAAGAGGACACACCTTATGCCAAGCAGCGGTACCTAGCTTCCTGTTATAAATATCACCAGACCATATAAAATTCGGAATCCAAGAATCCAAGGTATTTAACAAAGTCGTGGGCCAAGAGTATACATAGAAGCTATAAACCAGCATATCATTAATGATAGATTTCACCAATTGAGCACGCCCCATAATAGACAACATAGAACCCTTCCAGGAGGCAAGCTTACTTTTAATTTTATCCACAATCGGCTGCAAGTGGACACTTTTTGGTTTTCCTAGGAAGAGGGGAACACCCAGGTAAGTAAAAAGGAGTTCGCTGGTAGAGAATCCCAAAAAGTTACCGATCTCTGCAATCCTTGCTGAAGACATAGACCCTGTATAAAATCTGCATTTGCCCAGACTAAGATACTGGCTAGAAGCCGCCCCATACTTCTGAAAAAGAGACACAAGAGCAGCCATATTATTTTTTGTTCCCTTGCAAAAGACCATGATGTCATCGGCGTAGAGAACGTGAGTAGGCGATGAACATGCTCTAGGCCCAGACTGTAACACCCCAACTTTCTATAGCTTGGTAATTAAAAACCCTAAGTAAAAGGGGATTTATTTACTAAACATGAGTAGTTTAATTGATTAATTTACCTAAAGTTTTATTGAGGACCAAAGACTAAATTATGAAATTAAACTAGGACTTGTTAGCTAAATTTTATTAAACTCATGCCCTATTCCCCACCATACACCCCATTTCCCCTTAGCCCACACTAACACCACTCTTCTCTTTAAACACACACACACACAAGCATCAGGAAAAGAAAGAAAAGATGGAGGAAGGCGTGAGAAAGAAAGGGAAAGAAGAGAAGAAAATGAGAAAAAGAAAAAGGAGAAGAAGAGAGAAAAGAAGGAACCGTGGGGGAAGAGGGGAAAAGAGAAAGAAAGAAGGGAAGATGGAGAGTAAGGGAGATGAGCGCATGAGGGAGGAGGAGGGAGAAGAAGGGAACCCCAAACTCTAAGCCCTAAGAAATCATCCATGGAGATTTAAGGGAAAATAAGCGATTCTTCTCAATGAAGCCCTAACCAAGAAGGGATTGAAGAAAGGAAGAAGAAGAAGCAAGAATTGAAGCTTGGTAGCAAGCTCACATGGAAGGAAAGCTTGGGTTCAAGCTTTAATGGTGGAAAGGAGCAAACATGAAGGATGAAACCTCAAGACTAGAAATTGGGGATTTTATCTCCAATTTCATCAAGCCCTAAGGTAACATAGACTTCCCCTTAAAAACCTTCCAAATTATGGTGTGCTAGGGTTTCCCCTTTCCCTTTCATTTTGGGTGTTTTCTTCACTTCTAAGTGTCGGTTATGGAAATCATGAATTAATGGGTTTGGGGGCATGTAAGATTTGCTCATAGTTTAAAAGTTTTATGGATGTTAAGATGCTTGTAATGTGTTTGAGGAAAGTTCTATGAGAAGTGTTGTTACTTTGAATGAAATTCTGGAATTTTATAGGGGCTAATTGTCGCGGCTCAGACAAGTGCACCTGATCGTAACTCGTAATAAAAGTGGAGTATAATTAGGACTCCGAATATCGAACCCACAGAGAATGAGCGAGTACCAGTGAATTAGTATGATTCTATTCTATTAGGCGAGTAAAGATAGTAATTAAGCGAGTAGAATAAGTAATCGAAATTAAAGCAATAACAGATTGAATGCAAGAATGGTTTAACAATGTTATGGGAAACCTAGGGGGAATCGGGTTCACCAATACTCTACCCTCGAGTTCATTAATCAATTGATATGAGTTATTTATCATGAAAGAGCACTAACCACCCATTCTAAATTACTAGAGGTTGTCCTCACGTACAATAGCCTTCCTCCCAACTAATTACTCTGTTTGGTCCATAAAGATAACTAAGGGAAAGAGCATTAAGTTCAGGTGGATTTGTTAATCTAATAACTGATTAGAAACAAGCTCTAACCCATCTGGCATATAAAGCGAGTTCTTTTATCCTATAGTTCCGTTAACTAATCATGATCCTGTTACCATAATTAAGCCAACTAGATAAAGGTTGATCAGGCCTTATTGGATTAAGCACAATAGGAATAAAATACTCAAACAATCAATAGAAACCCATATAATTAAATAACAAAACATCAAGAGTATTGTAAAGGATCCCCCATCACCTTAGTGATGGGTTTAGCTACTCATTACTAATGATAATAACATAGACTTAGATATGAAATAATAATAATCCATAACAAAAGAATAAATTCTAAATCAAGACACCTTTTCGGTATGAGCACGGTCCTTAAGCACGTTTCTTCACGCCCTCACAAGCTTCGATAGCACCGAGATGGTACCAAGTTTCAAGGAGACAAGAATTCGATGGAATGGGCAAGGGTTTCCTATTAGATCATAATTGGGGGATCTTGACTCAGAAATTCGTCAAAAGGTCTTTGTAATATTTTAAGAGCCCCTATTTATAGACTAGGCTACGAATTAGGTTACCTGGCTTCAAATCTACACTAATCAGGGACGGCGTACGGCCGTACCGCATATATACACGGCCGTACCGAGCTTCGCTGATGATGCTGGGCCGCACCCATGCATGCTGTTGCCCTGACATCACTTGTGTACAGCCGTACTGCCTTTGGCACGGCCGTACTGGACTATTTTATCGGTGTCAGGTGGTACAAACTGAGGGGGTACACCTCATCGAGGTTACGCTCTAGGTACAACCGCATTCATTGGTAGGTCAGGCCGTACCGCTTGTCCAGTAGTGTTAAAACTCTCCAAAACTAGCCAGTTTTTGGTCCTTTTTCGCATCTTTTACTCCGAGTGGTGTCTTCATGATAATTCTGCATAATAAGACATAAATGAGTAACTTTGTGCATTAATTAGTGCAAAATAGTATAATTAGATACTAAAAATGCCCTATAAATATAGACAAATTGGTGTGTTAACACATCCCCACACTTGAGCTTTGTTTGCTGATCAATGCATTTTAATGCATCTTTTATAGCTTTGCACTTGGTGTTCTTAATTGTGTGTTTTTCCCAACAACTACTTTTTAACATGGTTTTATATCTTTGGGTCTTGATTGGGCTTTAGTGGAATTATTTGCTAATTTTCGGATTTTGTTACATCCTGACCCATGTCGCTTCTACAGGCCATAACTTGGGCTATACTTGTCCGATTTCAGTGCTCTTTATGGCGTTGGAAAGCTAAGAAGCAGAGCTACAATTCTTATGTTGGCACCGAAGCCCAGTTCTGCTGTTTTGAAGGTCTAAAATCCACTTTATTGAGGCTGGCGAGTTGCACTACGGGTTTTGGATCATTCACTCATGTAATTAGTTGTTGTTGGGCTAATTAAACCCTTTTGGGCCCTTCTCTTTGGTCATAAACTTCAGGTTACCTAGGTTAACCTAAGGAGACATTATAAATATGATTTTTAGAGTCTTAGGATTTACCTTTTGATTACTTTTGAATATTTTGCCGTTTTTGAGTTTTAGCATCTTTTCTCCTTCTCCCCTTCTTAATTTCGTTTTTGTCAAATCCTTCTATGGAAGGCTAAGACCTTAGATTAATTCACTGGTTAGGGAGTTTTTATAAGGATCTTGAGGTTTGATTATTATTGTTAATTTCGATTTTTGTGTTTCTATTTCTTTTCCTTTTGATCTTTCATCTCTTTGATTTCGCTTGCAAATTCGCTTTGGGTATTGATACTTAATCATATCAACTTCGCTTTTGCTCTCTCGATTTGAGATTATTTGAATTAAATTGAACGCTTGCTTTAGTTTATTTCGAATAGAGATTATTAGGATCTATAACGCTTTAGTTGTAGGTTTGATTGAATTCGGTTATTAGATTAATTGTGTTCTTGTGACGCTTGTTCCTTAATCATGATTAATCGATTCGTGATGTTTAGTTGATGCTTAATTAATTACGTATTACAAGAGGGAATTCTTATAAAGTTTATTGACGCTTGATTGATTAATTTTATGGTCAAACAAGAATAGAATCACGAAATAGAATAATCCTTTGAAACCCGTGATAGATCCAAATATTAATTATCTTGAACCAGTGGATTAGTCCTTTTTATATATTGCTATTTACATCTTTTATAACCTGTTTCTTGAATCGAAATCCCTCCAACTTTATTTCTTTGTGTGTTCTTGTTATTGGTTATTGTTAATTAGAGATCCCTGTGAGACGACCAAGGTTAACTGCCTTGTTACTACATTCTTATTTTATTTATTTTGACCCGTGCGCGACTGCGGATCAAATCGGCGCCGTTGCCGGGGATCTCTGATCAATAGTTGCCAATTCAAGGACCCTACTAACGTCTCTAACAATTGGTTTTGTGTTTTTGGTTGTGTTTCAGGTCTTAACATCGGATTTGGCATTGATTAGTAAAAAAAATCGGTTTTCGATCAACTTGCTCGGATTGCTCCGAAATTTGGCCAGAAAATCCGGAAAAATCATGGATTCAAAATCCCATATCGTAAATCGATATAGGGAGTAGAGGCTAAAAATCCAAATTCCATCGTTTAGGCCAGTTTTTTATTTATTTATTTTTTTTCGTTTTTTCAAAAAAATCCAAAAAAATTAGCGTAATCTTTATTTGATTTTTAGAGATTTTTGGTGCTGTTTTTATATTTTTTAGATTTTATTTGATAGAGTTTCTCGATTTCTTTAGTGTTTTAGCTATTAGGACATTGTTGGTATTTTTTGATTTGTTAATTTATGATGCACGACAAGTAATAACATAGGTAGTGATCATATAGGTGATAGTGATAGTGATAATTATAGCTTATTTAGTCATACTCTCTTTGATTCTAATTTTGATTCTGATTTTGATTCTGATACAATGGCTGCTAGAACATTAAGGGAACTTGCTGCACCTGATGTCACTTATAATGATTTATGCATTGAATACCCTGATGTTGAGGTGCCTTTTGAGCTTAAATCTGGCTTAATACATTTGCTTCCTAAGTTTCATGGTCTTGTAGGTGAAGATCCTCACAAACATCTTAAGGAGTTCCATATTGTATGCTCCACCATGAAACCTCAAGGTGTCCCAGAAGACCACATCAAGCTGAGGGCTTTCCCATTCTCATTGCATGACACTGCCAAGGACTGGTTGTACTACCTTCAATCAGGTTCTGTGACAAGCTGGAATGAATTGAAGAAATTATTTCTGGAGAAATTCTTTCCTGCCTCTAGAGCTGCTTCGATCAGAAAGGAAATATGTGGCATCACGCAGATTGCGAATGAATCTTTGCATGAATACTGGGAGAGATTCAAAAAGTTGTGTGCAAGTCGCCTCACCATCGATTTCCAACACCGCTCATCCAAAGATTTTTATGAAGGCTTGCTGCCTATGGACCGAAACATCATGGATGCTGCTAGCGGAGGAGCACTTGTGGATAAAACCCTAGCAGATGCAAGAAGCCTGATTGAGAACATGTCCATTAATTCTCAGCAGTTCACTACCAGAAAAATTCAGTGGTGCTGACAAAAGGAGTCAATGAGATACAAAGTCACGAACACAAGAACTTAGAGACCAGGCTTGATAAACTTATTTCATTGGTGGAAAAGTTAGTCAGAACTAAAACTCAGCAATGAGAGTTTGGGTATTTGCACCTTCTGCAGAGCACCCTACAGATGCATGTCCTACATTGCAGGAGAGTTGACAATGCTAATACTCCTCAGGCCTATGCAAAGAAATATATTTAATGACAAAGCCCCAAATTTCAACTATGATCCTGTCTTCCAACAGTACAACCCCAATCGAGAAACCATCCAAACCTCGAGATGGGGAGATGCCTCTACACAAAGCAGCCTCAGGCCGCAACTCGCCCCTAATCGCTAGCCCAAAGAGAAATCTGAACCTTCATTGGAAGACCTTGTTAAACAGATGACAGTCCAGAATCTCCAATTCCAACAGGGAACATATTCAACCATTCAAAATTTGGAGGCAAAAATTGGACAGCTAGCAACTTCCATTAATCAGATACATTCCCAGGGGTCGGACAAACCGTCGCCACCAAGACCAAATCCAAATGTCGGGCAAATGTCAAGGCAATTACTCTGTGTCCGCAAAGCCGCTGACACCCGTAACCTCCTCCAAAAATGTGTAATCACCACTCAGTTTGGCATTTGAAGTATTACACGGTACATTATCACAGACTTTATTCCTTAAGAATATTTTTGCCTCACGGAGGCTCGAACACATCCTGGGATATAGGCACTGAAAGCACCTCCCACTACCAACCGAGCTAGTAGTGGGAGGTGCTTTTGCTGCCTATATCCCTCGGGCGCTGGTTCGAGCCTCCCGTGAGGCAAAAATATTCCTTAAGGGGGAATAAAGTCCGTGAGTAACAAAGATCGCTGTAGCCCTTTTCGTGAATCGGGCCAAAGGCCTGGGGTGGTCAGTTACAATAAAAGGCGCTTTATTGTAACAGCCAACATTTCAGTTTTGCTCAAGCAGTAAAGATACGGTACAGCCACATGACTTTATTCTCTTATGGAATATTTGACGCTGACCGCTTCGTGTGGATAGGCAGGAAAGCGCTTCACTACCAACTGAGCTATAGCTCAGTTGGTAGTGGGGAGGCGCTTTCCGTTGCCTATATCCCTTTGGGCGCGGGTTCGAGCCTCCCGTGAGGCAAAAATATTCCTTAAGAGGGGAATAAAGTCATGTGAGTAACAAAGACTGCTGTAGCCCTTTTCGTGAATCGGGCCAAAGGCCTGGGGTGGTCAATGTTACAAAATGCAAGTGGCAGCAGCAGAAAAAAAGATAAGCCACCTTCTGCACCTACCTCTGCTGATGATGATGATGCACAGCCTATACTACTTCCCTTTCCCCAAAGGGCTGCGATAACTAAGAAGATGGATGAGGCAGACAAAGATAAGGAAATCTTGGACACATTTAGGAAGGTTGAAGTTAATATACCTCTCCTTGAGGCGATTAAGCAGATTCCAAGATATGCTAAGTTCCTTAAAGAGTTGTGCACACACAAAAGGAGGCGAAGGCTGAAGGGAAATGAAAAAGTCAACATGAGTCACAATGTTTCTGCACTCATGCAACCCATGATGCCCCAAAAGTGCAAGGATCTAGGAATTTTTACTATTCCATGTACCATAGGCGAGAGTAAATTTGAAAATGTCATGCTGGATTTAGGTGCCTCCATTAATGTGATGCCTACATCCATCTTTAACTCTCTGGCTCTTGGACCCTTGCAGAGTACAAGTGTTGTTATTCAGTTGGCAAACAGGAGCAATGCTCACCCTACTGGACTTGTGGAGGACGTACTTGTTAATGTTAATGACTTGATTTTTCCTGCAGATTTTTACATTCTAGACATGGAGGGAGAGACACAATCCAGCAGGACACCTATCATCCTAGGCGCATCATTCCTAAGAACAAAGAAGAACCAAGATTGATGTCCATGCTGGAACACTCTCCATGGAATTTGGGGATAGCATAGTTAAGTTTAACATCTTTAATGCTACCATGAAGCATCCTATGGAAGAGCCTTCTCTTTTTCAAATAGAAGTACTTGCTGACTTAGTTGAAGATACTCATTTCGATGTTACAAATTGCATGGTTGTCCCTGTTAATGTTACAAATGATGTTGCTACACTGCAAGCTTCTGATGTAACTCCATCCACTAAGATACTTCCCTCCATTGAGCAGAAGAAGGAAGTTGTGAAGAAGAAGAAAATCAAACACTTCCATGTGTTCCATTCTCGCCTTAAAATCATGGCGGGTAAGCTTCGATCCAAGTGGATTGGCCCTTTTATTGCAACTAGCATTTTTCCTTATGATGCAAAGGGAATAAAAAGTGAAGCCACCAGTAAAGTCTTCAAAGACAATGGACACCGCCTCAAGCTTTTCCATGAGAGCCTCGCACTTGAAGAGGAGACTGTAGAAGAGCTCCACTTGAAAAAGCCACCTTGAAGAGGGAGTTTTCTTTCCTTACTCCTTACTCTTATTTTATACTTGTTGCTTACATTAAGGACAATGTGTGATTTAAGTGTGGGGGGGATCTTTTAGCGTAGTTTTGTTTTTGTTTTTTGTTTTGAGTTTTTTGTTATTATAAAAAAAAAAATTCATGCATTTTTATTGGATTTCTTGATTTATATGAGTGGGGAGTGATTTCACTATTCTAGGACTATAGGTCTTGTGGCATGATATGGATGACTTCCTTGCATTCTTAGTGTGATAAGTTGGATTGAAATATTAAATTGTGCATCTTTTGTGATAGATCATTTTTCTTGGTGAGGTTTGGGCCTTATAATGGATGGAATACATTTTGCCATTCTCTTTCTTTCTTTAGTGATTTCACTCATGATTGTTGGTTACTCTAGAACTTGACTTGACTCTTGTTAAAACTCTTGTTCACATGCATACATTGAAATGATCTAGGCAATTTTTGTTCTTTTTAACCACTAGCCAAATAAACCTACCTTGCATTTATCCCTTTGTTTAGCCATTTGAGCCTATTTATCCCATTCTTTGTTGTATAACTCATTAGAAGCCTAAAAGTGAAAAACCATGATATGACCCAATCTTAGGAGATAAAGGAGCTTTGCTTTGAAAAAAATATGATAATAAATATTGCATAAGTGTGGGGGTGCTCAAAAATGTGGTTGTGTTAGAATATCTAATGTTGTGCTCTATTGGAAATTTGGCAAGTGCAAAAAAAAAAAATAATAAAAATAAAATAGTGGGGCACAATATTTGGTTAAAAAAAAAAGAAAAGGAAAAAAAAAGTGTGAAAGTGGAAAAATGGATTGAAATTTGGTTGAATTGCCCCCCATGATTATTTGGCAATTGTTTTCCATTGCTCCTCTATCCTCTTTGATTTTATAGCCTAGTTACCCTTTCAATTATCCCACCTTGACCTTAGCCCCATTATAACCTTAATAAAGACCTTTTGATCTTTGTGTGCATGTGTTTCAAGTGTGGATGTTAGAGTCTTGTCAAGCCTATGGTAGTGCTGGCTTTCATGATGTGATTTGAGTGTAAACATTAGCCTAGACACTTGAGAGTTTGAGAAAAATATTTTTCTGTGAGGATTCTATCACTTTTGATGCATTCCTTGGTTATTCTATCCTCTTGTTTGCTTTGAAAGCAATAAGATGTTGTTCATGATTGCCATGAGTCCTTGAAACCTTGAATGAGCATTTTGCTTGCCACTATGCATCCTTGGGATTCATTGGAAATGCATCTTTGCTTTGTTTTTGACCATGAGTTTTGCTCGGAGTGCAAAAGCTAAGTGTGGGGGAATTTGATCAATGCATTTTAATGCATCTTTTATAGCTTTGCACTTGGTGTTCTTAATTGTGTGTTTTTCCCAACAACTACTTTTTAACATGGTTTTATATCTTTGGGTCTTGATTGGGCTTTAGTGGAATTATTTGCTAATTTTCGGATTTTGTTACATCCTGACCCATGTCGCTTCTATAGGCCATAACTTGGGCTATACTTGTCCGATTTCAGTGATCTTTATGGCGTTGGAAAGCTAAGAAGCAGAGCTACAATTCTTATGTTGGCACTGAAGCCCAGTTCTGCTGCTTTGAAGGTCGAAAATCCACTTTACTGAGGCTGGCGAGTTGCACTACGGGTTTTGGATCATTCACTCATGTAATTAGTTGTTGTTGGGCTAATTAAACCCTTTTGGGCCCTTCTCTTTGGTCATAAACTTCAGGTTACCTAGGTTAACCTAAGGAGACATTATAAATATGATTTTTAGAGTCTTAGGATTTACCTTTTGATTACTTTTGAATATTTTGCCGTTTTTGAGTTTTAGCATCTTTTCTCCTTCTCCCCTTCTTAATTTCGTTTTTGTCAAATCCTTCTATGGAAGGCTAAGACCTTAGATTAATTCACTGGTTAGGGAGTTTTTATAAGGATCTTGAGGTTTGATTATTATTGTTAATTTCGATTTTTGTGTTTCTATTTATTTTCCTTTTGATCTTTCATCTCTTTGATTTCTATTTGCAAATTCGTTTTGGGTATTGATGCTTAATCATATCAACTTCATTTTTGCTCTCTGATTTGAGATTATTTGAATTAAATTGAACGCTTGCTTTAGTTTATTTCGAATAGAGATTATTAGGATCTATAACGCTTAGTTGTAGGTTTGATTGAATTCGGTTATTAGATTAATTGTGTTCTTGTGACGCTTGTTCCTTATTCATGATTAATCGATTCTGTGATGTTTAGTTGATGCTTAATTAATTCTCAGACACAAGAGGGAATTCTTATAAAGTTTATTGACGCTTGATTGATTAATTTTATGGTCAAACAAGAATAGAATCACGAAATAGAATAATCCTTTGAAACCCGTGATAGATCCAAATATTAATTATCTTGAACCAGTGGATTAGTCCTTTTTATATATTGATATTTACATCTTTTATAACCTGTTTCTTGAATCGAAATCCCTCCAACTTTATTTCTTTGTGTGTTCTTGTTATTGGTTATTGTTAATTAGAGATCCCTGTGAGACGACCAAGGTTAACTGCCTTGTTATTACATTCTTATTTTATTTATTTTGACCCGTGTACGACAGCGGATCATTTGCCTTCAAGCAAACTACTTGGTTAACTATAGTAAGAAAAACTATTTCTACTGAATAGGGGCAGAAAAATAAGTGAGACAACAATATAATATCACAAATATGTCAGTAAATAGAATGCCCAATTAGAGATGTAAGTTCAAGTAAGCTAACAATCTGCGATTTTCAAGTCACACTCTCACCAATCTCAAAGTGTTTGTAGGTATAGTCATTAACACTCAGATTTTTCAAATGAAACGGCATTACCATAGGCTTGTATATTGACCAAAAACTCTACTATTAGAATCTATAACATATGCAAAAGAGGAATGAGGGTCTTTCATTGGTTGTAATGGGGCTAAGGTAATAATGTTTGGTATGATAAAAGAAAGAAAAGGTCATGCAAAGGGTCAAAAACAAATCAACCAAAACAAGCAACCTAATTCTTTTTTACTTTCAAGAGCAAACAAGAATCCCAATTTTTCAATCAATATTATTATTTTTTCTTTGTAAATTATGAAAGCATGAGCATGATCACAATTTTTGTTTTCTTTTTCAACGCTCTTTCTTTTTCTTTCTTTTTCTTTTCCGTTTCCTCCTTTCATGCATTTATGCAGCAGTTAATCATTTGTAAGAACTAGGAGTGTAATAAATTTTTAAGCCTTCTCTTTTGTAAACATATAAAAGGGATTTTTCAATATTATTCTTTTGATTTTGCCAGTAATTGCTCTCAAATAAACTTTTCCGAGGTTGTCTTCACAGAAAATAATCAAAAGTAACAAGAAGGGTACCAAAGAAATTAAACATAATACTTTTTGGGTACAAAAGCGGGCAACTAGTGGGATAATGCATTCAAAATGGTAGTGGCCTGAATAATTCCTAAAAGTTGCCCTTTCCAAATTCACTTGCAAATAAATTCATATTCGCTTTGTAATGGTCTCAACACAAGTTCTAGAATGCACATTCCAAGAAAAATACCACTCAACAAAGAAAAGAGGTAAAAGCATGATGTGACCTCTTATTTCAGGCTCAAAACTCACATTTAATAGCTTACACAGAAAGCCAAATGCTACTTTTCAGCAAAAGTTGCATAAAGAAAAAAAAATTATATAGCCCTAAATCAGCAAAAATTTAAAGTTCCTCTATAATTATTAGCAGTTATAAGCACAACAAAGTAATAAGCATTATGTAAAACTCCTTCCTCACACTTATTTCTAGCAGTGTCCTCACTGTGTCTAAGTTAAAGCAAGCACAAAAATATACAATAAAAATAAGTGCTATAAAAGAATGTGGAAAGAGACTCCCCTCTGAAAAATATCATGAGCAAATTGGATGGGGAAATTGACAAAATATTATGTTTCCTTGTTGCAATACCGATGGAGTTGGTAAGCGGAGGAAGAACTGTGCAACACAAAACTAAAAAGTTTAGAAACATAATAAAAAGAAATATAGTAAAAGATAATAACAAAAAAAATAAAAGGAAAAGCAATAAAATAAAATATATCCTGCGAGTGTGCCCCAAAATATGTGCATCTCTTTTTAATACAAAAGCAAAGCCTAAGTACTAAAAGAGAAAAATAAATGAAGGTCTCGTATCACTCGGCATGAGGGAAAGGCTGGATGCGCTGTAGGTGCTCCAAAATAAGTGCCAGCTGTTGGTCCACATGGGTCCTATGCTCTACAAAGCTAGACTGCATCTGGTCAAGACACATCATGACGTCCTTACAGGAGTGGCCCTATGCTGCTGGCTGAGGCTGTGGCAGTGGTGGTGGTGGATGTTCCTCTGCTAGTGGGACAAAATCTACAGCCTCGTCCTGCTGCTGCTGCTGCTACTACTACTGCTCCTCTAGTTTGACAACCTCCAAGTCCCTGTGCCCCAATCTCCACAGAACACCAATGTTAAGAAGAGTCTGAATGCCAATGGGCTCTATCTCAATCATTGTGGCTCCAGCTTCGGCTCGAACTTCGAAGTGATGGGCTAGACGGGAGATGAAAGAACCCAAGACGATGTGCCCAGTGTTCTGAATCTGAAGATGAACGCCCAATTGGGTGCACTTCCGTAAGAAAAACATCCTGGTGTCGCAGCGGCATCCCTCTGTCATGGCCCATAGCAAAAGTAAGTCTGGCCTCATGACCATGTCGTCGCTTAAGGCTCTCCCATTTACGAAAGGGGCAATCCATTTGTGCACTGTCCGCACAGCTGGGTCTCTAATCCTACTTGCCTTGGCCTGGCTGGGAATGTAGTGGCCATCCCCAGTGAGAGCTCTCAAACTCTTTGAATCCTGTCATCCCTCTTGGATCTCTAGAAGGGCCTCTAAATACTCCAGCGTCTAAACTGACTGCACCGTCTCAAATCCAAGTCCAATGTTGAACTCAGCCAAAGTGATCTCGTGATAGTTCCCACGAATCCAAAATGTAACTACAATCTCCTGCTCCGATCATCCTCCCCGTCTGCACACTGGGGCTCTTTGTCTCTCATATGATAGCCACAGGTGGCTAAGAAATCTATAACTACCTCCAAAAAGAAGGGTTGTCTGACAGAGGCTGCCTAGAGCCATCCTATCCTCTGCAGTAGGGTCTCCACCTCTCCTCGCAGGCCAACCTACTGAAGGGCATCAAAGTCTAAGTATCTCTGGGTATGGGTGTGGAAATCTCGTAGCTGCCTATAACGATCTTTGAACTGCTCTGGTATATAGTGAGGCACGACTCTAGAGCCACATTGTAACGACCCGTTTCCGGACCGCTACCGAGCTCAATATACCGAGCTCGAGTTACCGAGCTCAACACACCGAGCTCAACTAAACCTGTATGAGATGTGTTTTAAAAACGAAACTCTTGTGCCTTTTAAAAAGTACGGTCTATTTTTTTTTTATAAAACCAACTCGTGCACATCAGAGTAATCTGACTTTTGAAACATGGTGCAACTAAGACACAAGACTTAAATTCTAATAAAACATACATGCATAACATACATATATATATCACTCGAAATAATAATGTATACAAAATACAGAGTAGTAAATGTACAAAGAAAATACACCTAAGGTATGACGACTTCAAGAGAGCAATCATACCCTGGGGGTACTTCCGGCAGACTCCCACGCAGGGGGCTGCTCCAAAAGTAAGACCACCAGTCTACCCTGTAGCAACAAAACATAACCGGCCCAAACTGGTCACGACATACTACTCCAAAAGAAAAACAAGGTACAGTCATCAACAAAAACATCCATCACACATAAACAATCACGACAAGTAGAGGTCGTCACTCGGGTCCTCGTCGAGCTCCTCCTCGGCATCATCTGCTGTCGAGTTCCCTGCACCCTCGACATCGCCTGGGTAACCGTCATGGATTGAAGGCACCACGGGAAAGGGTCAACTTCTCAACAATTCAAGATAAGCACGACATAAAGGATATAAGCAACACAATAATGTATCTCAATCACCACACGTGACTCGACCATCTCACTCTAGACTCGACTCGACTCTTATTCCGGAATATCGTCAGCAGGTCCATCCCCAAACTGACGTAATAGGTAAACGGCAGGTCCATCCCCAAACCGAATTCCATACATTAATCGAAGTGTCCATCCCCAAACCGATAATGCTACAACGCCTAGCCAATCCACCATAAACAAAAAGGGGACCTAGCACCTCGATTATCTGGGTCCGGCTCAAAACGCGTCATACGACTCCTAGCTCTCTCACTCGATGATTAGCTCGCCGCATGTCAAAGAGTAACATAACTTACTTGATCACATATCAAATAAAGAGAGCATGCTTAACATGAAGAAAACGCACTGACATTTAAGCAATAAAACATTCTGCATGAAGAAACGCACTGACAAAGAATACACCATTCACAACATATATTCAATCACATATCAAATACATGCAAAAACCCAATCATATCACAACATTCCAATCTCGACACCAATCAAGGAGTCCATACATAAATATAACAATAAAAATAAAGTCTTAATAATGTCTAAGAGTTGCCCTTACGCTAGCATACTATGAAAGTATTAATGTGAAGCGCCCTTACCGAACTCCAAGTTAATGCTGCTCGACAACGACCTCGACACGGCTGTCTTCAAGTGAGCTCGACAACGACTTCTCTTACTCGATCTCGACACGGCTGTCTTCAACGAGCTCGACAACGACTTCGACACGTACCGTCCTCAATCGACCTCGACACGTACACTTCTCAGTCGACCTCGACACGTACAGTTCTCGATCTGGATTCCGCTGCTTCCACGTCCTCGGATTCGCTCTCCCGTACACCTCGAATCGGAAATCACACGATCTCGGGAATCAGACTTCCTAAAACAAGCACAACTCAGTTCGATCTATGGGTTCTAATACACTTAGCTCTCATCCCAAACTTAACCACAACCCATAAAATATAAAAACTCAAGAACTTAAATATATTTTTCCTCTAACACAAAGTTAGGGTTTTCGATCAAAAGTTCATGAAAAAGGTTATCTGATGCTTCAACAGATAGATCGACAACAACAACAACCAGAAGCAACGATCGACAAACTAAAATAAGAAATCGAAACAAACCAAAAAGGAAGGGTTTCTGGGCACTGCCGATTGCAGAAAAACAGAGGAAGAAAATTTGTTTTACAAGCCCAATTAATCGGTTAGAAAGGGAGGTAATATCATGAAGAAGAAAACCCATCAGTTTGACATGATTTGGAAGCATAAAAACTAGCTAAAATGGAAGGAAGAAATAGCGCTAAACAGTAGCACGAAGGAAGAGAAAATCTGTTTTTCCTTACCTCAGATGATGGTCGAGATGGTGAGATATAGGTCGAGAAGATGATGATGAACAAGATTGATGAAGAAAATTTGTGCAGAATCTCGATGGAACTCAAGGTTTCGTCGATGGAAGTTCTGGAGAAAAACAAGGAACTCAGAGCAGAAGGAAGGAAGAAGAAAGAAGAAAAGAGAAATGAGTATCTGAGGGAATCGGTCGTGGTATACAGCTGGTGAGAGAAGGGGTATAATCGTAACTTCAGCTATAAGATGCCAATCCCATCAATCAATCTACCCGTCTAATCGCTACTCTCTCATAATTACCCTCTACTCTGTCGGTCAACGATCTAGACACGGCGACGAGACTGCAAGCCGACAATATAATTATTACAAATAATATAATAATAATAACGCTGAATAACGTTCGTAAATATACGAGTTATCATCTCGACACGATGTCGACTAAGGGTGCTCGTGCAAGCGATCAAGGCTCTAACACGAGTTCGTGAACGCGGCCTCCTCAGTTCGGCAAATGACCTCGGCAAACGATCTTGGCACGGGATCTCGACACAAGATCTCGACGCGAGGTCTCGATACGTCATCCTAAGACGATGTCGATCTCGTCCTCAGGTGTTACACACATGTTGCTGCAGCAAAAGAAGACGAATCGTCGGTCTTTTGGCGCTTAGGCATTTTTCTGCAAAAATAAAATAAAAAAAAATTAAATCTAAGTAAAACCTGTGTTAGGTACGGCCGTACTGATGCTCTAAGTACGCCCTGATTCGATAGGTCAGTATGACCTGACTTAAGGTGTATGTACGGCCATACTCTGCCATAGGTACGCCCGTACCTATGGTCAGTCTTCAACCCTAAGGCCAACAATACGGCCGTACTGCGCTACGGTTTTGTGAAAAATCTACCCTATGATCATATTTTCTCAATTTTAATCTAGATTTCAAGTCTCTAATCATTCCTAGGGCCTCTAAGCATGCAAAACCAAGCAAAAACTACTCATAATCACCTAAAGTTGGAATTAAACAAAATAACCTAAACTGACTAAAAACTTGAAATAACCATTAAAACATCCAATCAATCCACAAATTGAGTTTAAAATCAGTACCTGGATGATCTTGTGAGTGGAAATGCGAAGAGAATGAGAGAAGAAGGTGCTCGAATGGAGAGGTTTTGGGCGTACGAGGGTGGGGTACGCCCTTACCTTTCACTATTTACCTTATATTCAGTCTCTGGACACGAGATACGGCCGTACCTGGTTTATGTTCAGCCGTGCCTGTGTGTTTCTCCGCGTTTTGAAAGTGAAGCCACGGGGTACAACCGTACATGGTGCAAGGTGCGCCCGTACTTATTGGTTTTCTGGAAAAATTTTTGATTTTTCAAATTTGTAATATTTTTGTATTTTTAAATATTCCTAAAATGAATAAAAATAGAATAAAATAAAATAAGAATAGAAATAAAACAATCAGATAAGAGATAAAAATGTTAGTAATCGAGGTTGCCTCCTGGTAAGCGCTTGTTTAACGTTCCGAGCCTGACGGGTTGGAGTAC
The DNA here is from genome assembly GCA_037113605.1 of Calophaca sinica. NCBI lineage: Eukaryota > Viridiplantae > Streptophyta > Magnoliopsida > Fabales > Fabaceae > Calophaca > Calophaca sinica. Next base: position 120,859,660 of record CM073731.1, read on the forward strand.
TTAAGAATTAGTCCTCAGCGGGCAATGACTCATCCTTAACATTACCTTTTGTCTTCTCACCATTGGGAGATACAGTAAAGTAATCACCTTTTTCTGAATGGACCATCCATGCAGGACCTGAGCACTTTTCTAGTGGGTTCATTGTGTACCCACAGTCTTCACATATGTAAATTGGCTTCTCAAAGTTGGGTGCAAAAGTCCTAATGAATTTCTTCACCAAGTTGTTCCATGTTTTTACTTCCTCAACTGGCAGGAGATAAAGCCAAATCTTGACTTCCTCATCTAATGAGAATGGGAAAATCATTAGCTTTGTTTCATCTGGAGACAAGCCTTCAAACTTTGCATTCCTCATCTTCTTACAGAACTGTCTCATGTGCTCAATAGGATTTTGTCATGTGGTTCCATTAAATTGCAATTTTGACACCTCTGAGATCAAAGATGAGTCTAATTTAAAACATATATATTCCTCTTGAGTGTCCTTCTTTAATTCTTCCCAACTTGAAAAGTGGTGCTTAGGATATATTGAGAAACATTCTTTTGCTATTCCTCCTAGAGAAAGGGGAAATAATTTGAGCTTTATCCTTCCTGCTTTGGCTCCTGCAAGATTGTTAGATTTTTCCAAGCCATAAAAGTATAATAAATGACAAGAAAGTTCATCACTATCAAGTCCTTTAAATTTAGGCAAACACAGTGCCTCCAAATCAAAGAAGGTGTTATGTCCTTATCCTGCTCTAAAGAGTCACTATCTTGTTCTTCAACTTGCACTTCTTTCCCTTTTTCAACTTTTATATCCTGCAAGAAACAACAATTAGAGGGAGAAATTTTGTTAGAATTATATATATTAAATACTTTTTTCTCATCCTCAATTCTTAGAGTCATGGTTCCTCTCTTTACTTGAATGGTAGCATCTCCTGTTGCCAAGAATAGTCTTCCTAAAATAATAGGAACATCTTTGTCTTCCTCCATATCTAAGACTACAAAATCCACAGGGAAAATAATTTTTCCTACCTTAACTAGCATATCTTCTATTATTCCTCTTGGGTAAACAAGAGTTCTGTCAGCTAACTGCAAAGACATGTAAGTAGGTTGTGGTTCCTGCAAATTCAGTTTCTTCCAAACAAACAAAGGCATTAAATTTATACTTGAGCCTAAATCACATAGTGCCTCAAATGTATTATTACCAATTGAATAAGAAACAATAAAGTTTCCTGGATCTTTAGGCTTATGTGGTAATTTTTTTAAAAGAATAGCATAGCAATCCTCATTCAACTTAACAGTCTCATCTTCTATCCTATTTTTGTTAGAAATTATTTCTTTCAAAAATTTAACATATTTAGAGACTTCAGAGACAATTTTGTCAAAGGGATATTGACAGGCAGATTTCTAAGTTTTTCTAATAACCTCTTATCTTGCCTATCCATACAAGAATTTTTAGAACCTTGGGAAGAGTTATTAACATGTTGAGACTCAGTTTGAGTCTTCTCCTCCCTTTTGGTTCCTCTTTTTCCAAGAAGATTGCATTGCATTTTTCATTGGGATTTGGCTTCACTTGACTTGGGAGTGTTCCTTTTTCTCTTTGAATCACTGCTTTCTACACAATTGCCATTTGCTCGCTCAATGTTTTCTGGCCTGCTGCGTTCTTAGTGACTATTTTTTCTAAGTTGCTACACCTTTCATTCATCTTTCCCATAAAGTTGTTAATGTCATTTTCTCCAGGACTTCTATCGTTCTGTGCACAATTTTGCAAATGTGAGGGCTTATTAGTATTCTGATTTTTTCCCTGGGATCTCTGTTGATCTCTCCATGAGAAATTTAGGTGATTCCTCCATCCGGGGTTGTAGGTGCTTGAGTATGGGTCATTCTATTGCTTATGCCCAACAAAATTCACCTCCTCAATATAGTCCTTTGAATCATGAGTTGTTACTCCACAGAAGTTGCAAGATGCCTTAATTGTCTTGTTTTCTATAGCTTTTAATCTTTCTTCAGTTTTCTCCATGAAACCAGCTAGAACTCCCATACATGGTTGTCCGTATCTTTGCATATACTTCAACATAGCCTCTTGCATCCCCGATTTTGGGTCAAAATCTTTCTGGCCTATAGTATTGACTTCCTCTAATTGACCTTCAATTGCCATACAACCCCAATCATTATTAGAATTGGACTGGGTTTGCGCTGCCATCAAAGGCTCTAATTTTTTAGCCATTGCCTCCAATTTTGCTTCCAAAGCTGTGTTAGCTTCTACTTTGTAAATACCTGCCTGCTGTTTCTTTCTTCCGGGCTGTCTATCATTAGCTGACCACTGAGCATTGTTCTGAGCCATTTTCGTTATAATATCAAAAGCCTCAGTGGTGTTTTCTTTCCGAAAGATCCTCCACAAGCAGTGTCAATAGCTCCTCTAGTTTGCATATTAGAACCATTGTATAAAACTGAAGCTGTTGCCACTTAGTGAAACCATGATGAGGACAGCTTCTCAATAAATCTTGAAATCTTTCCCAAGCCTCATGCATTGATTCTCCTTCATTCTGGGTAAATCCAAACATGTCAGCTCTCAGCTTTGCAGATTTTGCGGGAGAAAAGTACTTATTCAAGAACTTAGTTTTCAGGTCCTCCTAAGTAGTAATAGAGTTAGGTGGGAATGAATCCAACCATAGTTGTGTTTCCCTTGCAGTGAGAAAGAGAACAGTCTTAATTTGATGGCCTCCAGTGTCACTCCTTCACATTTGACAGTATTAGCAACCTTCTGAAATCTCTTAAGATCAGCATTTGGGTCTTCAGAAGATAATCCAGAAAATTGCACTGTAGATACCATAGAAATCAGTGTTGGCTTCAGCTCGAAATTATTGGCCTCAATTGCCGGATAGTTGACACTGTCTGCCACCTCCGTAGTTGGTGTGAAGTACTGTTTCAACGTTAATTCTTTAGCCTTTGCTTGATGTTGTCTTCTCAACAATCTAAGTGTTCTTTCAATTTCAGGATCAAAAATCAATTCAGATGTTGAGATCTTGTCTGCATACACCAAAGAAAACCAAATTAGAGTGTCTTAGAACCAAATAAAAATAATAGAAAATTAAATAACTAAATAAAATTATGCCCAATGAGAATAAAATCTATAATTCGATTAATATCGCAATCATTCCCCAGCAACGGTACCAAAAACTTGTTGCGGCTCAGGCAAGTGTACTTGATCATAACTCGTAATAAAAGTGGAGTATAATTAGGACTCCGAATGTCGAACCCACAGAGAATGAGCGAGTACCAGTGAATTAGTATGATTCTATTCTATTAGGCGAGCAAATATTGTAATCAAGCGAGTAGAATAAGTAACCGAAATTAAAGCAATAACAGATTGATTGCAAGAACGGTTTAACTATGATATGGAAAACCTAGGGGGAACCGGGTTCACCAATACTCTACCCTCGAGTTCATTAATCAATTGATATGAGTTATCTATCATGAAAGAGCACTAACCACCCACTCTAAATTACTAGAGGCTGTTCTCGCGTACAATAGCCTTCCTCCTAAGTAATTACTCTGTTTGGTGCAGGAAGATAACTAAGGGAAAGAGCATTAAGTTCAGGTGGATTTGTTAATCTAATAACTGGTTAGAAACAAGCTCTAACCTATCCGGCGTATAAAGCAAGTTCTTTTATCCTATAGTTCTGTTAACTAATCATGATTCTATTACCACAAGTAAGCCATCTGGATAAGGTTGCTCAGGCCTTATTGGATTAAGCACAATAGGAATAAAATACTCAAACAATCAATAGAAACTCATATAATTAAATAACAAAACATCAAGAGTATTGTAAAGGATACCCATCACCCCTAGTGATGGGTTTAGCTACTCATTACTAATGATAATAACATAGACTTAGATATGAAATAAGAATAATCCATAACAAGAGAATAAATTCTAAATCAAGACACTCTTTCGGTATGACGATGGTCCTTAAGCATGTTCTTCACGTCCTCACAAGCTCCGGTAGCGATTCGAGATGGTACCAAGCTTCAAGTGTGACACCCTAAACCCCGTTTCGAAAATCGTTCAATAAAAGAAAAAGGTAAACACATCAATTTGCTCTTGATTCGGTAAACTGAATTAAAAATATACTAGTCATTGTGGAATGAAAATAAGTTATCTACTTTCCAGAGGAGGTAGCGATAAAAATAAAAGATAAAATAAAAAAAAATTGAATTAAATATAAAAAGGATCAACAGATAAATCGATGAATAAATCGAATTCAGACATCATTCAGTTTGAAAGTATTTCGTAATAACAAGCATAGTAAGTATTTTTCTTTCAAAGATCTTATTTGAACTGGTGAAATAAAAATAAAACCAAACGATATACGAACCCCCAAAGAAAAAGAAAACCCGTGTCACATAGTCTCAGAGCTTTACTTAGCCCAACTTACACAAGAGCGACAAAATACATGAATGACTCAACGTCTCAATAAGAAAAATATTCGAAATAAAACTATAAAGTTCTCCATAAGAAGCCTTCACCACTAGCTACGTGTCCTGGTATTAGTAGTGTCTGCAAGTGAAAATAGGAGGACAAGAGACAAACAACCACAGAGGGGTGAGTACGTTGTAGTCGAGTTATGGTGATATTTACAGAAAAAGGTGAATAAATAATATATTTATATACGTATACAGGTATATATATATTTACACACCACACTATAGCAACCAATTCACATAAGGTAGTAACAACGTCTCATATCATCCACGAATACACGCAGGAAAATTTCACCATTCCTCATAGTCACATAATTATCAACAGAAAATAATGCAGACGCTAACGACACTACTTCTTATGCATGTGGTACCATCTACTACTTTGGGAAGTCTCCTAGGAGTACATATTTGGTTTATTAGAGACCACCTCGTGGGTGATTACTCTATTACCGCATACTCTCAACTAGGGATGATAATGTCCGGTGACGGTCAGGGTAGCTAAGTCTGATAAGTGGTCCCCAGTCCAAGGCGCGACACTCAAACTATTAGGGAACACAAACTCTGGCTTCTCACCCTCTAGGCCGAGGTATTGCCGCGTGGGCTCACTCATATTGGCCTCCACCTTTCATTTCAATAATGCTTCCCCCCATCCTATTACAAGGGTTGTATGACAAACAAACACACAAGGTCGGGTTTCCTCCGAACATCATAGTTCAAGTTTTCACCGATAATCCATCATGGCCCATATGGCTAGGATCATCTCACAAGGAATGACTCAAGTCCCATTATGGCTACTAATAGCTAGGTGACTTGCACACAAAGTCATTTATCCTTTCAAGATAGTTGTCACAAATGTGAGCTTTTCACAATTATTGTCACATAATAACAAATATGATTACAGGGAATCAATGAATTGTCATAAAAATAATTATCTTTAAACCATATAATTCAAATCTGCAGAAAACAGAGACAAAACAGCAACATGTGATTAGTCATGTAATTAAAATATGCAGAAAACAGCAACCTCATAAAGACTACAGCTGCATGTAATTAATCATGTAATTAGATTATGCAGAAAGCACTAACAGCATAAAAATAGCAACAACATATTATTAATAGTGTAATCAAAAATGCAGAAAGTAGAACGGAAACAAGAACGACGCAAAAATAATAATAGAATTCACACAGCAACAGCAACAGAAATCGCACAGCCTAAATTCTGCACAACAGAAATTTTGCATAAAAGAAATAGAAACAGCAAAGCAGCAGAAACAGAAACAGCACAGCAAACAGAAAACTGCAAACAATTAAACAGCAACAGCAACAGAATTTTCGCAGCAATTTAAACAGCAACAGCAACAGAATTTTCGCAGCAATTTAAACAGCAAAATTCTGCACAATAAAATTCTGCATAACAGCAGAAAAATCCAGCAGCAATTAACTTTATTATTTTCACAAAAAACTTCATTTCAAAAATATATGAGATAAAACAATCTATTCCATTTTTCTTAATAATCATATAGTCCTTTACCATCTTTACTTAATTAAAAACAGCAAGCGTAATTATTTATAAATCATTGGTTTTGCATACATTTCAACCATTTATCAAACAATGGGGTTTAAGGACACCCCTTCACCTATTCCCCCAAATATCCCCAACCACAATAATCTCCCCCCTTACCTTTAATGTAGAATTTTCAACCTTTAGAGAGAGTGGGTGTCCTTGGCTTCCTTCTTGGTCCCGCTAACAAGGATAAGGGTAGAAGATGGGATTAAAGGTTTGCTTCTCAAAAACTTAAAATGAGGGACAACGAGAGAGCTTCTTAGGAACCTTACCAAACAAGAGAGATGCTTATGATTCCTTTCATGGTCCTAGAGTTGACACTTGGGTGGCTCCTCCATTCTCAACCCTTTGCTCCTTCAATGGTGGGAGGGTGTTTGGTGATGAGAGTGTTTGTGAAAGAGAGAAAGAGAGAAAGCGTATGAGAAGGTGAGAGGGAGATAAGAGGCGCCACTTTTTAGTGGAGGCAAGAATGAGAGCTTGTCTTACTCCTTAGGTTTTCTCTAGCTAGGTTTTTAGGTAAGTGGATCACTTAAGCACTAATCCTCTAGGCCCAATAACAACATAACAATTCTAAACTATCTTAAATCATTTCTTAATAGCCCATGGCACATAGACTAAGGCCTAAGAGCATTAATAAGTAACAAATTCAAAGTCACACAAGGTATCACATCATCACTTATTTAATTGAGGCATTGCACATAAGCATCTAATTAAATAATTATAGAAATTAAGGAAAAACAACTAGAATCATTTCTAGACTCCTGTAATTATATTCACACATATAACACATAATTAAAATTTAATTAACACATAATAAATAAAAATGAGAATGAGATAGTCTATGAGAATGAGAGGCGGATCAGGAAAGAACGGGTGTACACAACAAAGCAATAAAACCCATTTTTATATACCTTTAAAACCTTTTAACCCATCAAACTCATTTTTAACACTTCTTTAAGTCAAAATATTTTTTTCAAATAATTGACCTTTCAAATACTAACATTTTATAAAGGTAAAATGATTAAATAACAAATTACTAATATTTTCTAAAAATACAAATAAATACAACTTTAACAATTTTCAACAATTTAAACACACCTAGGAAAATCAGAATAACTACATTTACAAATCGTCATAATTAATGAAATAAATACATTTAAAAATATAAAATGTACGAGAAATGCGGTTACCACAAGTAAGCCATCTGGATAAGGTTGCTCAGGCCTTATTGGATTAAGCACAATAGGAATAAAATACTCAAACAATCAATAGAAACTCATATAATTAAATAACAAAACATCAAGAGTATTGTAAAGGATACCCATCACCCCTAGTGATGGGTTTAGCTACTCATTACTAATGATAATAACATAGACTTAGATATGAAATAAGAATAATCCATAACAAGAGAATAAATTCTAAATCAGGACACTCTTTCGGTATGACGATGGTCCTTAAGCATGTTCTTCACGTCCTCACAAGCTCCGGTAGCGATTCGAGATGGTACCAAGCTTCAAGGAGACAAGAATTCGATAGAATGGGCAAGAGTTTGCTATTAGATCTCAATTAGGGGCTCTTGACTCAGAAATTCGTCAAAAGGTCTTTGTAATATGTTAATAGCCCCTATTTATAGACTAGGCTGCGAATTAGGTTATTTGGCTTCAAATCTGCACTGATCAGGGACGGGATACGGCCGTACCGCATATATACACGGCCGTACCGAGCTTCGTTGATGATGTTGGACCGCATCCATGCGTGTCATTGCCCTGACATCACTTTTGCAGATCGTCTTGCTTTTGGCACTGGCCGTCTTGGACTATTTTTTCAAGGCGTTGGGTTGTGCATCGTGGGGGTATGCCTCATCGAGGTTCTACTTTAGGTACGACCGTACCGTTGGTAGGTCAGGCCGTACCGCTTGTCCATTAGTGCTAACACTCTCCAAAACTAGCCAGTTTTTGGTCCATTTTCGTATCTTTTGCTCCGAGTGGTGTCTTCATAATAATTCTGCATAATAAGACATAAATGAGTACCTTTGTGCATTAATTAGTGCAAAATGGTATAATTAGATACTAAAAATGCCCTATAAATATAGACAAATTGGTGGTTTAACACTAATTAAGATATAACTTGCTTTAATCATGTTTAATATTTTGTGTATGAAGTTTATATCAAATGGTTTTAGCTTTGGTCGTGTTTACCTTGTGATATTTGATAAATATTGGCTAAGGGTTGGGTGCTGTCCCCAACCCCCACAAACATATGTGTGATGTTGGCCCCATTGTGAGCTCCATAGAGCTCCAATTTCGATGGGGTTTAGTTCATGAGAAACTAGACTCAAAGTGCTTCAAAAGGAGCATAAGAATCACTGGAAAAGATTAAGAATTGAATTAGATATCGAATTTACAACTTAAAGGATAGTAGTTGTCATGTTTTCCTACATCACTATTTTCTTTTGATAAACTGCACTAACCGGAGGGTTATGTCCTAAAATAAAAATTAGATTCATAAACTAGACATCCTACGCTTTCTAACTAGTGGTCATTTGCCTAAATCCGACCACGTTTGGTATTTTAATAAAATACTTGAATTTGATGTCCTTCTGTAGAGGCCTGGCACGACCGTGTTGTGCAGCATGGCCAGGCCATGTTTCGTTCTGCTTCTTGTAATTCCAGGAATTCATCCTAGGCATGACTATGTTGTGCAGCACGGCCAGGTTGTGTTGTGTGCTGTTTGTTGCCAATTCTTGCCTTGTTTTGATGGGTTTGGCTTGTGATATTGGTCCTTGCCTTAAGGGGTTCTAACCCTAATTGATTCTTCTTATTATAAGGGTTTGAATGCTTAAAGTTTAGGCACACATATGTGTTTGAAAAGTATAAATGTTGCATGTATTAAATGATGTCAACTCTAGGTGTAAGGCTTAGAATTATGACATAAAGCATCCATGCTTTGATTCTAGTATCCTAATGTCTAGAATTGAGTAAGGATACATACTACAAGTAAGGATCCTAGTGCATAAGTTATTGGGAATACTAAAGTATGTGAAGGACACTTATGAAAAGTTTATAAGGAATATCAAGAAGGACTTGGAGACCAAGGGATCTCTAGTTCACGAAGGAATTCTTAGGGTATTTCTCTAAGATAGTAAGGTTAAAGTAGGAATTATTAAGTAAAGAACAACTAGTAAGTTGTAAGTCTAAGTGGGAGATAGTAATCAAAGAGATGAAAGTGCATACTCGGATGCCCTTCGGTAGTGTAGGGTCATTGTTTTGGAACCTTACTCTGTGGTGATAAGCATCATAGAGATGGTTAACCTTCTTACAAGTAGAAGTAGTATGATATTATAATTGTAAATTGTTTTGAATGCTTATGATTGTATTTGTGTTGGAAGGGTTTTCCATACTTAGCACACCAAGTATGGCTGAAAACAACGGTAAAGTATTTCATTTTCAATTCTATGTTACTGAGTTTAAAACTCACTAAGTTAGGGCGTTGTTTTCAGGTGCAAGCTTATTGGAAAAGTTCAAAGCATGAAGTTGTGCTCGGTCTTGATGCCACACGAGGCTTTGAGTTACTGGATCACGAGTCAGAGTCTTTTTAGAGTCTAATTGTTTCCTTTTTCTGTTATAAGTCTATAACAGGATTGGATGTTAATTCTGTAATTTGTTTAAAGCAAATATGTATTTTTGTGGAAATGTTTTAGCAAGCTATGGACTCTGGTATTAATAAAGTCTGTTATTAGCGAATTTGTCTTATGATGCCCTATGTATTTGAAGATTTTTGTCTAACCACAGTAGTGTATTTCAAATGATTTACTTCTTATTGTTTATTATGTAAAGCGAAAATTTTTCCACGTTTAACTTTAATTCCTGTAGTTTAGTAGGTAATGCTCTGATAAGAGTCGGGGTGCTACACAGACATAGTATGGAGTTTTCCAGTGTTGACCAATAAGGAAAGACCTCTGCTTAAAGCATCCTCAACGATGCAGAAAAGAAAGGGGAGAGAAATGGTCCCCTTGACACAACCTTCTTTTACAAGCGAAGAAACCAGTAGGACACCCATTCACTGAGATAAAGAGCTTTGCAGATTCAAGAATGGTTTGAACACAGTTACAAAAAGTGGGATGAAAACCATAAAGCGCGAAGAACATTGAGCAAGAAATACCAATCAACGGTGTCAAAAGCTCAATTCTGTCTGTACCAGTAAATTTATGAATTAAAGCAACTAAGTTTGAGTTTACATTCGAGAGCAACCAACCTTGAGAGAAAAATTGAGTAACCGCATGGAAAACATCAACATTGACAATATCCCAATATGTTTGAAAGAAATACCTCCCAAAACCATCAAGATCGGGCGCCCCAGATCCATTCATAGCAAGGATAGCGGCTTTCACCTCCTCAATAGAGGGGAGAGATGTGAGGGCATTATTATCTTCTACAGTGACAAGAGGAGGGATAACCTCGTTAAGAAAGTCTGAGTTTGAACAATTATTCTCAGAAGCATAGTGGTAGGCAAAATTCGTAAGTGTACGGTTTTCTCGTCAAGTAATAAAAAGATATCAAACCACAGGGACTGACTATGCTAAATAAATTAATTCGCGTTACTTAATTTAAATTAAACAACAAGAGCATATTTGGGTTTAAAAGGTGTGACAGAACTATTAAAATAAATAAAAGATAATAAAAAGATATTTTTGTTGTTTTTATAAATAAAAGTTTCCTAAGACTTGGGATACCACAATTTTACTCTGAGAATTTAAATTTATAAATCTAATGTTGATAATGAAATCATTTGAAGTCAAGTTAACCGGAAATACTAAACATCTATTGTCGTGAACGAAAGCATGCTAAGTTGAACTCAATCCCTACTTTCGTGGTAATCTCATTCCACAAAACCCATTGAACTCTTTGAAAACTTGTTATATCCTCGAAGGATTAAAAACTACTTTCGTGATTTTAATCCTAAGTTCAGTTATAATAAATCCAATAACCAACTTCTCCTTTCAGTTCATCCCTAGTTATCTAACACATGCAAATAGGTGATCAGCAAATTTACAAGCAATAATAACAATAATAACCAAATCAAATTAACGATAAAGAGTTAATCCTAGGAATAAAAAAACTACTCAGACATAATTATAAAAGACACAATAAAAATTAAAACAATTAAACTAAACACAAAATAATATAGGCAAAAATATGCGTTAAGCACGGCCTGATGCACGACCTAGCTTTTGGTATGCACAGCCATGCATCACCTAACAGGCTGTATTCTCCGCATTCTGTGCAAATTCTAGGCTGGACTTGCCGACATCTTCCATATGCATGGCCTTTCTTAAGGTATGCACGACCGTGCTTTATGCTAGGTTTATTCCAGGCCCGGTTTTCAATCCCAAATTTGCAATTTTCAACCATATTGCTAAGTTTTCCATTTCTGTAGAAAGTAGAATAAAAGAGAGTGAACTTTATATGATAATAATCAATAATTATTCCAAATCACACTCAAATATTCCCATAAAATAATGCAATAATGGTACTTATCACATAGAAAGTCTATGATATATTTCATATATTATCAATACACGAATTTTAGGTATTTGAATGTGATTGAGAAAAAAAAGGAGTTTTTCATACCTTCCACACAAGGTATGACTAGAAATGTCATAGTTTAATTTAATCTGTTTTAATGTAACTTTCTATTGTCACTGAGCTTTACTCATTTACTAGTTTTATAGCCCGTTCCTTGCACAGAACTATTATGTATATTTAATTAATAGAATGTTTTACATTAAAAGAAATTGATTTGAATTTAGATATTATTAAGTGTAGCAACTTTTTGTATATAAAATCAAATATTACTAAATTTAATTTACCTAATAATTAGTTAATAAGTTTCATGTAAAATATTTTTGTAGTACATAAAATATTTATTAACGTGTGGCATATATTTGTACTAAATTTAAATATTAAGTTAGTTTTTGCATAGATATTGATATTTATATGCTTTCATTTAATATATATGTTCTTCTATAGAAAAAAAGTTTTTGCATAGATATTGATATGCTACGTTCTTTTGCTATTTTTCCAAAACGCTGATCTTACTTAGTCCTATCCTAAGCGACCTAATTAAGCATAGAATCACACACACAATCAAATATTTAATCAAGGCTTAGAAAATTGGGATGTTACCACAAATACATAAAAATTATATATTAGAATAACTAAAATTTCCAGTAATTAAAGAAAAGTTCAGCATAGAATAATAAGAACAAAATAAGTTGTTGCTTATTTTAATTTGTGAGAAACATTTATATGAAATAAATAACATTTGATAGGTAGATAATAGTTACTACATACATATGCACTAAAAAGTTGATAATGGTTGCCATAGGAGGTCTAAGACGCTGTGTTGTAAGGCGAATGTAAGTTGAAGCGCATGTAGAAAAACAATGCATTCCAAAGTTCAAGCAACTTGAAAGGTTAGTATCACTTAAGCTAAAGCTCTTGATTTACCATTGAAATATTTTTGTCCATGGTGAAGTAAAATTTTAAAACAGTAAAGAATATACTCATTCTGATTAATCTTAATATTTTTTCATATCGATCTTATATTGTTTGGGAATTTCCTATTACAATTTTATCTTTTTGTTTATCATTTTCATAATTGTAATTAAAAAAGATGAAATGGTGGCCCCTTTATTTTTATTCTTGAATAATGCCTATTTCCTTACCAAACATGTAAGGTATTGATACTCATTCCTTATTTCCTTTTAACCATGTGGTCATGGGTTCGATCTTCACAGACGGCATTTCCCACCTTTTCTAATCTTATTCTTCCCAATGTTCCTATACTTTGCTATTCAAAAAAAACAAAGCTCATTCGTTATTTCCGTTCTTATGTTCATCTTCATCAAGCATTCCTTGTCACTCGGGTAATAATAAATTTGGATGGACACTTGCCAAGTGCAACAACCATTGAACATTGCATCTTATGGCTTCCATATCACAGGAAATTTGTAGCTAGCTACTGCCTTTTCAATTCGAAACAAACATTGCACGTTCCAATTCAAAACAAACATTATCAAAGCAAGCGAAAAACAATCAAATGATCGTAAGTAGCTTATATGGGATAGAAGTGTCAGAATCCATAGTCACATTTGCTCTCTCTTGTGGAACTTGGTCCTCTCCTACTGTAAGTTGATGCGTTGCTTACATAGAATTTTTTTAATCTCATATAACCATGACATTGTCGGATGATGAATTCATTACAAACATTGATTGTAAAAAAATCCTTTTTTTAATACATGCTTCAATAATTTCATGATTTGCATTGTCTGGTTGTTGAGTTTGTCCTTAGAGATTGTTTTTCCAAGAAACTTAATTGCACCAACCTTGAAAAAGAAAGCAGAGAAAAAATTAACAGGTATGCAACAACAACAACCAAAATAAACCAAAAATACGCTCCATCTAATAGCATTTTCAGTGACCATAGGGGAAAAAATACATGCCCAAAGAGGTTGAATAAATAATCACTATAGGAATCATTTTATATATATATAGACAAAATTACAGTATTAGGTTTTCCTTGAATTAAAAATTAACAGCGCCTTCATGCAAAATAGTAACATACAATACACATTGATAAAGTGCATTAACACATCCATACTGGTTACAATTGCATAGTCAAAGGCATCAAGGAACCATGATGTATGTGACACCTGCAATACACTAAATAAAAAATAACATAAGCAACAGAAAATCAAGAGAGGGGGAAAATCCGAAGGACCAAATGTTTTATGTCATATATTTAACTTGTTGCATTAAAGGAATATATGCAACGATAAATCTGTAAAAAGGTCATGATAGTTTAATAGACAAAAAGAAGAATGAAGCATGTAAAAGAAAGATCCGTTCTAAAAATAATAAGGAATTATAATGTAATCACCATTTATAAGAGCTGACACAACAAACATTTTCTTTATTTTATGCGTAATTAAGGTCGTCAATAGTTTAAAAAGGTCATCAATAGCGGCATTTTAGCGGATTAAGGCATGTAATAGTTTACCTTGCAATCTCAAAGGCCATCAATAGTGGCATTTAAACTTGATCGAGAGCAACAAAAAAAAGTGATTTCTTCACGAAAATCTTGGAAGAGATATTGTGTAGGAAAGCTAGAAAAGCAATCACTGGTTTTCACTATATGTAGAAGTGAACAACTAAATGAAACTATAAGCACATATGAGAAAAAACTATAAGCAGAAACTATGACTATGTAACTAACAATGAAAATTAAAATAATAAATAACTGAAGAAATTGATGATGGGACATAATATCTTGAAGGAAGCCGGTTAATAAATGGTGTGGTCTAAAAACCAGGCACATGTGGAGCGATCTACGCAATGCCCAGTGAGCTATTTCTCTAGCATTACCTCTCTAAAATATCAAAATTTTAGCATCAAAATCGATAAGCTTTTATCAAATCCAAATGAAAATTTTTCTTAGAAGGAAATAAAATGAATACTGGAAATAAATATTTGAATAGTGGTTTGAGGGCTCTGTCAAGATGAGTAAATTGACATGACATCCGTTTTGACAATCTAGAACAGAAAAAAATTGTTACAACGAAATCAATTTATAAACAAAAAAATGAAAAAATAATGAAGAGAAAAAATCACAATTCTATTCAATTAACATTTACAAAAAGGAAAAGAGGAACACTAAGCACAGACGGTCTATCACTCGCACTTGAACACTCTCTCGTAAATGAAGCCACGTCGCCGCCTATTACTAACATTTTACTTGGCTACTGGCTCTACAAGCTTAAAAACTCTGGATCGCTTTTTAATATTTTTAATTATTTGGCATATTAAAAAGCTCTCTACAGCGTCTTTAGCGCCACCTCTTCTATCTGAAACAGCTCCCTGCAATCTTGATCTATCGTGTCTAACCCTCTTTTATCTTAAAAGACCCTATTGCCAGCTCCCCGGTGCCGACCGCTGCCACCCTTGGTGACGTTGTGTTAGTGAAAGAAGGGAGGAGGCCAGTAATAATGAAAGTGGCCACTTTCCATATAAGGTTAGCTACTTGTTAATCTCGAGAAGGTGTCTCAAACTACTTCTTGTCTGAGAAATATAAGAAATCCAAAACAATGGAAAACTATGGAAATTAGAACTCTTTATATTAAATAACTAATGAAACAAACAATGAATTTGTTGCCTTGCGTACATGTGTTTAAGAAGACTAGTGCAGTGTCTTGATTCAAACAAATCAATAAAATTACAATAGTTTATTCTAATATTTTCCATGATTTCAATCAAATAAATCACTGATATTACAGATAGATAAATCATTGAATGTCTCTTTCAAGCACCACTAGTACAGCTATGGGAGACTCCCCTTTTCTCTTTCAGTCTCTTCTTAAATAAAAATAAAAATGCGACTGCGCTAAACAATCAAAAAATGTGAAAAGCCGATAAGCAAGCTAACAATTAGTAATAAGAAGTGACGTGGATCTTTGTACGAGAGAGTTTCCAAATGCAAGTGTGAGAACGTCTGACTTTAGCATTTCTCAAAGGAAAATGAACATACCCAGAATCAAATAATTCACTGATATTACAGATAGATAAATCATTGAATGTCTCTTTCAAGCACCACTAGTACAGCTATGGGAGACTCCCCTTTTCTCTTTCAGTCTCTTCTTAAATAAAAATAAAAATGCGACTGCGCTAAACAATCAAAAAATGTGAAAAGCCGATAAGCAAGCTAACAATTAGTAATAAGAAGTGACGTGGATCTTTGTACGAGAGAGTTTCCAAATGCGAGTGTGAGAACATCTGACTTTAGCATTTCTTAAAGGAAAATGAAAATACCCAGAATCAAAATGTTAGCAACGAAAATGAAAACTTTGCCTCTGGAAGCTGCAATTGAAGAGATATGGAAAACAATGATAAAATAGACACACCCAAAATCAAAAGACTGACAATCACACATGGAGATTTATGTTTAAAGGAGATCACTGACCTGCTTGTCTGCTCTTTTGGTTCTAAGTTCCCTCTACAACCTGCAAAGCTCAAATATTCTAATATGTTCTTTAAGATTTGCAATTCTAATGAAAAAGGAAAAAAAAAGAAGGAATCTTTTTTAAAAATTGATGGGGGAAGGAAATGTACTTGAGCATGCAAAGATCAGAACCTGAGAGGTTGGTAATATGTGTGATATCGACATAGTAGTTTGAATGAGTAAATATGTAGATAACCATCAATGAAGATATTGGAAGCTTTAATATCACAGTGGATTATGCGAAGATAACCTGAATTAATTTATGTATAAATCAAATATGACAAATTTAATGAAAGAAAAGTATTCAAAAGAGTAACATATATAAAAGCTATCTAAATCTTACAATCTTCATGGAGGTATGCTAGCTCTTTGCCGGATCCTACTGTAATTTTCATTCGAGTTTGCCAATCCATGGTAGATCCAACCTTTCCTTTGGCGGATCCTAATGCAATTTTTCATTCGGGTAGAAACATAGTGATATTTGAGAATAAGAATATTACACACACACACACACACACACACACATATATATATATATATACAATCACCTTTTAATAATAATACTAAAATATAAGCAAGTGTAGATTGTCACTTAAAAATGTACACATGTACAATGTAAACAAGCATGTTATCAATTATGAATTAATAATAATAATAATAGTAATAACAATTATAACAATCATATCATCTATAATTATAGTGGCACATACATATCTTTATGGAAGGCCAAACTTGAATTGGACTGGTGAGAGTTTAGCTGTTCGAAACGATCCAAAGGGCGACCAATGAAAACAATGTGAAGCTTCTCATTCATTAACTGTCTAAATGATCTAAGTTGTCCCCTTATGAGGAACCTTAGATCATTTTGAAGATCTAACAACGATAACAAGTACCATGACGGCATAGAAGAAATAACTTACAACAAAAGAATGAAAGGGTTGAATGAGATGGTAATTCTATTTCGCCAATGGCCTATTTATAGCAAACAGAGCAGCAACGCTTGAATGAATAAGTATTTATGGCGAGCGATTCTATTGGACAATTGTCCAAATATAATTAAGATAGTCAAACCTGGCACACATGTATCACTTTCTAAAACGCCAAACGGCCACAACAAATGAGCATCTTCTTAGGAAACAACTAAGTCAAATAACAAATAGGTATCGAACAATGACGTGTGAAATCTAGGATTTCATTGTGAATTACAACCCCTTCTTTTTTGTTTTGAAAAGGCAAAAGGAATTTTATTAAGATAGTTGTGCAAAGGCTTAAGATAAGCCAAGCCACAACAAGCACCCAATACAGAAAAGTTATCATACAACCCCTTTCTTTTTATTATTTTTTTCATTTTTCGTTTCATTTTTATTTTTTATATTTTTTGTGGTTTGATTTATCTTTTTTTATTCTGAAACATCTTTGGTTGCCCTGGGGATCTTCCAAAAGCAAGGATTGAAAGCAACTTGGATCAACTTGAAATTGTGTTGCAAATATCCTTGAAACTTACCTAAAACATGATAATTCTTAGTGATCTAGATGGTGAAATTCTATTTTAAGAATCAAGAGACATTAGAGAGATTTTAACACTTCAATCAAAATCAAGCTATATGATATTGAGTTCTTTGAAGAGATTTAATAGTTTTCCTAATACATATACGACTTATAGAATGTTATTTACTATCATTGTTATTGTTGCATCTGCTAAAAGAATATCATTTACTTATATGTGTCCCACTATCACAATATAGACTAAATAGTTTTACTTTGATTTCAATAAAAAATGATTTTTAAAGAACATTGATTATGAACAGATTATTAATGATTTTACAAAAAAATGTAAAAAAGATAATATTTAAATGATTTCGAGGTCATTATTTTCTTAGGTCGTGCAGGACACTTAAAATCTAAAGACCGGCCTTGGTTAATACTTTCATGAACAATTTTTTTATAATTTGGTATTTTCTCAGTGATTTTCGAATAGGCCTTACAATGTTTTTTTTTTTTGTAAATAATGTTTTTCTTCTTCTTCATAGTAAAAAAGAATACATTCAACCCAACAATCAACTTAAAGTGAAAAAGATAGATGTTAATTGACAATGTTTAAAGCATATCTTGTGAAGATAAGGCCTTTCTTACTAGCCAATCATGCAACTGAAGCAGAGCCATTGAAAGCAACTATAAGAACAATTTCAAAAGTATTCAATATTTGATTAGTTTTATGAAATGCTTTTATTTTGATATTATAAAATGCTTTTAAATTTAAAGAACAAAAAAGATATATTTGAGTCATCTGAAACACGAGAAGAAAAAGGAAAGAAAATAGACGAAGCTTGTTGAAGTTATAATTCATGTTCATATGATCATTTCATTATTCACCATAATAAATCATAAATTTTGCAAAGAGTCTCCATTATCTTCATAAAAGACGTTGCACTTTGGTTTAGAACTTTTGATACTACTAATTTAACTATAAACATTCCAAAAGCTATGTATTTGTGAAAGCATAACATGTACTTGAAGTGGCCAAAAGCTTGTAAGTTAACTGAAAACAAAATACCTGAAGTTACAGACAACTTGTTACCTCATCAACATGGACGGTATATTTATGAATAGAGGAATCATCCATTCCGATGAAAATAGTATTGTTATTGATAGAATTGTTTGCGTGATCGTTTCATTGATTTTTCAAATAATATATACAAAATTCTAGATAATCTCTTGGCTATGATTTTGCTAAGTAAATCAAGAGAGTATCTCCTATACAAATCAAGAGAGTATCTCCTATACAAATTAAGAGAGTATCTCTTATACAAGTTCTAAAAATAAAAGATTATTTACATATTCTAATACACCCCCGTAGTCGAAACGGGAGGTTGCCGAATGTTAAGACTATCTCGAAAATCATCAAAGAGTTGCAGCGGAAGTCCCTTAGTGAATATGTCTGCAATCTGATAACGCGAAGGGACATGTAGAACACGAACTTGACCACGAGCGACTTTCTCACGCACAAAATGAATATCCATCTCAATGTGCTTAGTGCGTTGATGTTGAACCGGGTTGCTGGAAAGGTATACCGCACTAATGTTGTCACAATAGACTAAAGTGGCTTTCGTAATAGGACAATGTAGCTCCAAAAGTAAGTTTCGAATCCAACAGGATTCAGAGACAACATTAGCCACCCCACGATACTCAGCCTCAGCACTGGACCGGGACAAAATAGGCTGTCTTTTCACAGACCATGAAATCAAGTTATCCCCAAGATAGACACAATAGCTAGAAGTCGACCGTCTGGTGTCTAGACATCCACCCCAGTCTGTGTCGGTGTATGAAATGAGCTTATTAATTGAAGAGGGATAAATATGGAGACCGAAATCGAGAGTACCCTGAATATAGCGAATGATTCGCTTCAAAGCAGACATGTGTTGTGTTCTTGGGTCATGCATAAATAAACATATTTGCTGAACAGCATAGGAAATATCCGGTCTCGTGAAAGTCAAATATTGTAAGGCTCCGGCAAGACTGTGATACTCAGTTGGATCATGATAGGGATTACCTGAAGAGAATATTGAGTTTTCTTTTTGTGTCCACCGGTGTAGGAGATGGCTTGCAAGAAGACATACCGGCCCGCTCAATAATTTATTTCGCATATTTCTTTTGTGAAAGAAAAACACCTCCTAAATGTCTTGTAACAGAGATGCCCAGAAAATAACTTAGAGGACCCAGATCCTTCATAGCAAACTCAAAACCAAGCTTAGACATTATGGATTGACAAAGAGCATCTGAAGATGCAGCAAGAATAATGTCATCCACATAAAGAAGAATATATGCCATATCATTCCCCCGACAATAAATGAATAAAGAATGATCTGAAATGCTGTGAGAGAAACCCAAAGTAGCCACATAATCAGCAAAGCGCTGGTACCTACCAAGCACGAGGGGCTTGCTTAAGCCCATAGAGAGACTTCTTTAGCAGACATACATAATCAGGGTGTTTAGAATCTCGGAAGCCAAGAGGTTGGTGCATATAGATAGTTTCATCGAGATTTCCATGCAAAAAAACGTTCTTTACATCTAATTGATGAAGACACTAAGATTTAGATAAATCAATGCTTAGTACCATCCGAATAGTTGCCGGTTTGACCACTGGACTGAAAGTCTCACCACAATCGATGCCAGTTTGCTGACCGGCGCCATCACCTACAAGTCGGGCTTTATGCCGCCCAAAAGAACCGTCAAATTTCTTCTTATGCCTGAAAATCCACAAACTTCGAATGACATTAGCATTAACTGGACGTGGTACTAATTCCCACGTCTTATTTTCAATAAGAGCATCATATTCGTCTTTCATGGCCATTTTCCAATTATGATCATTTAATGCATTAATGGGATTGGTGGGCAAAGGAGAAATCGAGTTTTTAGCCGAAGTGTGAAGATTAAGAAGTTTTCTGGGCTTAAAAATTCCATGTTGGGCTCTTGTTGTCATTTGAGGAGAGGTTGGTGGATTGGCAAGTGGGTTGGTTTGCACTGGCTGTAATGGACTGTGAGTGTTGGGTTGATTTGTGGGGGAAGGGAATGCAGTCCGTGTAGTGGACCGGTTTAGGCTGTTGGGAGAGGTTGGTTCGGTCGGTGATGCTTGAGGTGATGAGGTCCAAGTAGGAGATGTGTTGGGGGAGGTTTGTATTTGCTGGGCCTGCATAGGAGGTGTGGTTTGGGCGGTGAGTCAGCGACTTGGGCAGGAGAAGATTGGGCTTCATGAGTGGTGGTCGTGGGTGGAGTAGGTGAGTGAAGAAGAGGTGCCAAGCCTGCATCCAAAAACTCATAAGTAGTAGATGTATGAGTATGTAAGTTAGAAAAAGGGAAAGTATTTTCATAAAAAATGACATACCTCGAAACAATTATCTTATGACTCGATAAATCATAACACTTATAACCTCTATGATTCGATGGATACCCCAAGAAAACATATGGTGTTGATCGAGTTTGCAATTTATTTCTAGAAGTAGATGGAAGAAGAGGATAACATAAGCACCCAAAAACCCGAAGGTGAGAGTAGGACAGGTCTTTTTGGTAGAGAATTTTGGTGGGTGTTTGGAGAACAAGCTTTTTGTTAGGGAGTATATTGAGGAGATAAGTGGCCATTTGTAGTGCATGATGCCAAAAAGAGGATGGTAGAGAGGCATGAGCAAGGAGGGTTCGGATGATGTTATTTATGGTACAAATTTTTCTTTCGGCTTTTCCATTTTGAGGAGATATATGAAGGCAGGAAAATCAAAAAGTCATTCCATTTAATTCACAAAATTTATGAAAAGGTCCATTGTCGTACTCCCTTCCATTGTCACATTGAAAACATTTAATCTCCTTTTCAAATTGTGTTTTAATGTGAGTACGAAAAGAAAGAAAAATGGAATGCACTTGAGATTTATTGGCAATGGGAAAAGTCCATAGAAAATTCGTGAAATCATCAAGAAATAAAACATAATAACGATGTCCACCCGAACTAAAAATAGGCGATGACCAGAGATCGCTATGCATAATATCAAATGGCAAAGAAGTATATGATAAAGAGTCAGAAAAAGGTAATTTAACTTGTTTCCCAAGAGGACATGAATGACAAAAGAAATTATCCCGAAATTTATTGCAAATAATGAAATTGTTTTGGCGAAGGGAGCTTAAAACAGGGGCTCCCGGGTGTCCTAAACGACTATGCCAGATTTCAGGAGACAAAACGGCAAAGGTAGATGGTGGCGAAGCTTCAATGTGTGGTCTTGTGGTAATTGGATATAGGTTACCCAAGCTGTTACATCTCATTAAATGCATCCCCGTCTGAAAATCCTTCACAGAAAAATCGAAAGGATCAAATTCAATAGAAACATCATTGTCAATGGTAAATTTCCTCACAGAGACAAGATTTTTAATCAATTTAAGGGCATGCAGGACATTATTCAAGGTTAAAGGGGGGATGGGGATTGGGTAATAATGCATTTCCATAGCCAATAATTAGAATAGTATGGCCACTACCAACAGTAATATTATGATTATTGCTCATATTTAAATAAGACGTAAGAGTACCTCCGTTTGCAGTCATGTCAGAAGTGGCTCCGGTTTCCATGTACCATTGATCATCAGGAGGAGCAATTGAGAGAGTGTGCATAGCAGCTTGAATATTTGTTGGAGCATAAGAAGTTTGGGCATGCTGAGTGGTTGCTGTCATGTGGGCCTGTCGAGGTCTCGGCCCAAGTAGACTTTGCCCACGGTTAGAAGCGGGCTGCATCTGCCAATTTACTGCAGTGGGATATGGGCATGGGGGGGTCGTCCAGGGTTGCCACGGCCCAGCCCAAGGTGGAAAGGCCCACTGCTGCTGCTGTGTAGAGTTCGGCTTCCACGCCGAGGGGTGGTGCTGATGCTGCGGTTAGGACCCACGGCCACTGCCTCTCCCCTTTCCCTTGCCACCGAGGCCGCTGGCTCCACCTCCTCTGCCACCGCAATTGGTGTAGCCTCTGCTGATGCTGCGGTTGTTACGGTTGGATGAATTTCCAGCCGTGTTGCCATTTGAGTTCTCAGCTTGAGAGGTAAAGAATGCAGAATTATCAGTGGAGTTTGCTGCCTTTTTTGCCCTTGTCATTTCGTCCAAGACGAGCATAGATCGAGCTTTGTAAAAAGGGGGAAGAGAATCTCCATGACGAATCTGTGATCCAACACTAGCATAAGCATCAGTTAAACCCGAAACGAGTTGAAGTACCAACCTTTCATTCGACATAGGAGCGCCGACATTGGATAGTTGATTCGAGAGCGACTTCAGATGTTGACAGCACAACGAGGCATCAACAAAATGCTCCATTTGAACCTGCGAAAATTCTTGTTCTAGGTAGAGAGCCCTAGAATTTTTGTTGTCAGAGAAAATATCCCTTAACCTATTCCATGCAAGTTCGGCTGTGGAATCACGTTCAAGGATGGCGTTGAGAAGGTCTTCAAAGATAGTGTCGTAGATCCATTGTAGAACAACGGTGTCAACACGTAACCAGAGGTCGAGATTCGTGTCTATAGTAGAGGAACCCGGCATCGCCTTTTCCTTTGGGGAAGGAATGATATGATCTAGAACTTGATAAGCTCTAGCATGGATTTTGAAGAGCTCCGACCACGTAACATATTGACCATTTTCAATGTCTAAGATGACTTTGATAAAGTTGTTGATGCTTTGTACCGCAAGAGCGGGATGAGGGAGATTAGGAGGAAGAGGAGTGGTAGGAGAGGGAGGAGTCATGATGGTGGAGGACGCAAAAAAGAAGAAGAAGGGACGTCATGTGTTTCAGCTAGTGTTAGATGGAGGAGAGAAACGTGTACCTGCTCTGATACCATGATAGAATTGTTTGTGTGATCGTTTCATTGATTTTCCAAATAATATATACAAAATTCTAGATAATCTCTTGGCTATAATTTTGCTAAGTAAATCAAGAGAGTATCTCCTATACAAATCAAGAGAGTATCTCCTATACAAATTAAGAGAGTATCTCCTATACAAGTTCTAAAAATAAAAGATTATTTACATTGGGGCACCAACCTTTTACATGAAAGTATATACGGGGAAATCACACTTAATATGTCACCCTAACTCATATTAGGGGATTACTTACGAATAAAACCTAAACTAACTAGGAAACGACGTATAAAAAGTTTCGAATACCAATGATACTAAGGATCAAGTCCTGTTTACAAGATATGAACCACGCTTTAATTAATAAAGTCCCTGGATATTTAAGCATTATAAAAGATATGCGGCTAAAGCATTAACATAATTCAGAGTCTCGTAATTGCTGAAGTTACCTCGAATTATTACAACCTCTTTCTAAAAAAAAAGAATCATAATAAGTAGAACAAGTTATGATTACGCCTCATACACATATACTACTAGGACACAACCTAATAGCTACGACTCCGACTCATGATCCGGTAACTCGAAGTCTCACCGAATGGCAAGACCGAGCACGCTTGTGCTCTGAACCTCTTCCATCAATAGTACCTGAAAACAACGCCCCAAAGGTGAGCTTATAAAACTCAATAACATAGACTTGAAATCAAAATATTTTTACCATTGTTTCAGCCATACGTGGTGTGCGACGTATGGGAAAATCCTCCGCTTATTACATAAGTATATTTAATCAAACCATATACCTTAACCGAACCTCAACATAGCAGTGCCAATGAATGTTCAGACATAGAGCATGGATCAAACACACGCCTAATCATATTCACTTAGACAATTACCATTTTGCTAAGTGATTCACAAGTTCGAACCTCAAATCATCTTATGCAAACAACCAATTAATCGATATTGTTTACAAGACAAATCACAAATCATAATTACAATCATAATGGATGTACCCACTTGGTGCCACTCAATAACCCAAGAAAAGAGTGAGAGCTATTCATTTAAATACCGCTCCACCAAGGGATCCTCGTAATTGGAAAAACCCTTAAATAACCAAAGACGAGTTTGCATTATTACGCAAACACCCTCAAACACAATCAAACTTATTCACAAAACATTTTCAATTAATGCATTGCTATTTCACATTTGTCATAGTCTCATATTATCCTTAACCTTAACCAAACTCAATCATAAATCATTAACACACAACACATCACAATTCATTATCAAATAATGTATGGCTCTAACACATTCCTTTTAGCCTCACACCATTCATTTAAGCATAGGAAAATGAGACTTAACACAAGGTTTAAGAGTTTGGGGAAAGCATTAGAAAGGAACGAAAAACACACAAAAATGGTGTTGTTGGTCACCCAGCGAACAGTGGCCGAGAGTTTCACCTGTTGGTGCACTCTGGCTTCGCCTAGCGACCCAGGGGGTTCGCGTGATCCGATCTTTGAAAAATCTGCATAATTGTGTTTTTCTACACTTCCAAATTCCTTGTCACATTCCAACCCAATCCTAATCACAATGGAGTAGATCCAAGGAAAATTCACACATATACATACTAAGAATCAAAGGCACATTAAGAATCAAAACAATAGAATTCTTAACATGCTTAGTCACAAGGTTTTAGTTTAACACTTCTAAATTCAATAACAACACATCAACAACTCATTACCAATAACAACATTCATATGGTTAGAATCAACCAATAGCATTCAACCATGTGACTCAGCTCAATCACTTTTCACATTCCAATTCAAACCAAGATAATTTCAACAAGGGTTTCAAGGCAATTATATGCATACACTACTAGGAATTCAAGACATTTCTAAAGCCAAGACAAACATGGAACTTAGCATACATGAAGCACAACCACACCAATTGAACACATACATATGTGCATACAATTTCACATTCAAGTAACTTAGAGCCCAAACTCATGCAAAAGGGCTAGCTCACATGCTGAGCCACTTCAAATCTGAAATCACGCATATTTTCACACATAACAACAATTTGTGTAATTTCGATTGGAGCTCAGTGGAACTCGCAATGGTCACAAACAACACACATTGTTTTAGGGGGGTTGGGGGCAGCCGCCCAACCCTATTTCAGTCAAACCCCATACAAGACTATTTAGTATAATTAATAAGCTAATTATTGAACTAATAAATTTAATCTTAAAGCCTAGCACACCCTAAGGAAGGTTTTGGGGGAAGTTTATGTTACCTTAATAATCCCAAATTAGGGATTTGAGTTCCAAAAATCCCCTTTACTCTTCTTCCATCGTTCTGAGCTCAGATTGATCTTCTCCACCAATTAAGTCCACATACAAGTAAAAACATTCATTCATAAATAATCTAAGCTCATCTGCATTACAATCTAACTAGGATTGAAACCCTATAGGTTAAGGACCAAAACCATAACCCAAACCTACCAAAACAAGGTAGAAATTAGTGAAGAAACAGCATGAAACACGGCCTGGCCGTGCTGTCCAAAACGGCTGTGTCAGGCCTCTGCAGGATTTCTGCAGACGAGCGTCAACTTCGCAGATTTTATTAACATATCATACGGAGTCGGAATTGGGCAAACAACCACTCATTGGAAATCTTAGGATGTCTAGTTTATGAATATAATTTTTATTTTAGAGGATGTCCTCCCAATTAATGCAGTTTTAACAAACAAGCAACTGATGTCAGAAAACAGGACAACATTCATTCCTTAACTTGTAAATTCTATATCTAATTCAATTCTTAACATTTTCAAGTGATTCTTGGGCCTAAAATGAAGCCCCTCACGTCTAGTTTACATAGAAACAAGAAGCA
Organism: Calophaca sinica; assembly: GCA_037113605.1. NCBI lineage: Eukaryota > Viridiplantae > Streptophyta > Magnoliopsida > Fabales > Fabaceae > Calophaca > Calophaca sinica. Next base: position 120,885,992 of record CM073731.1, read on the forward strand.
TTTCAATCCAAAGTCTATAGAGAGAGTTATACTCGAAATACCAAAGGAAGTCTTAACATGCATGTTCACTAGGTTGTAACCCAAACTTCTACTAAGTCCAACATCAAATTCCCACTCCACAATCTGAACCTTAGACTAACTAAACCACATGCAAAAGGAAATAAAAACCCTAATGGGGGTCTTATTGGTTGCCCACCACCTAAAGGAGAATAACTCACCTCAAAAAGAAGAAATGGAGTTGAATAGCTTGAGTTCTCCTTCCTTCTCCCTCTTATAATTTCGAGCTCCTCCTTCTTGCTTCCTTGAACCAGCTCTTGAAGCTTCACCCTCTTCTAGCCCCAAAACCCTAGCTTTCTTCTTCTTTCCCCTTTTTCCTCTTCTTCCTTCTCTCTACATTTTTAATTTTTGCTTCTTCCTTTGTTTGTGGCTGCTGGAAATCGATGGAGGGAGGGAGTAATAGGGTTTGGAGAGAGTTCTAGGGTGGATTTAAATGAAACATGGTGTATGGTGGTCACTTGGGTTAAGTTAATTAAAAACTTGCCAATAAACCCTTATTAATCCTCTTGATTAAATCTTAGGTTCCTAATAATAACTTAAGTAATTTTAATCAATTAAAACTACTCCTAATTAATCAGTCCCACAAATCCTAAATCATTGGGTAAAATTACCATTTTACCCTTTGATTCCAAATTGGTTTTAAACTACCAAATTAAGGCTGTGTACTATATTTAATCCTCAGGGATTAAATCTCTTTTTCACTTAGGTTTTCTAATAATTAGGCTTAAGGGTTTTGGGATGTTACATAATACATGTGGTTAAATATTTAACACAATATATTTAGATACGAGGTTGTATATTGTTGGAAGTGTTTAACATTTGAAATCTCTATGCTCAGTAAGTAGTAAAAGAGAATTTTTAAAATTACCATTTTCTATGAATTTCTTACCATGCACTTTAAACCTTAAGTTAGAGACATATATATATGTTACATAATATGTATTAAACTAAATTTTTACAGTGCTACAAGCATGTTGTTTGGTTTTGCTGGACACTACAACAAAACATCCAAATCGCGGCGGTTTAAAGTTCAAGCGGCGGCAGTTCCTATTAAGTTTAATAGGAGTTATTTGATTAACTGCTGTAAATAGCTCATTCGATTAACGTTTAGTTACATTGATAGTTAGTTTGTTAGACTTAGATGCTTGTAGAAGTATCTATATATAGGATACACATAGCGTGTAGAAGTTAAGCAAATTGTATTTTTCTGTCCAGATTCAATGAATGAGAATTCCTCTCCAATTCCATTTCTCTTTCTCAGTCTTAACATGGTATCATTAGGTTCTGAGTTTCCGCATCTCTGATTCTTCTGGACTTTGTCTCTTGCTTCTGGATTCTTCGATCAATTTCTCTGTGATTCATCACATTGATCTTCGGTGTGATCTCTTGATTGATGAGATCACGTTTCAATTGAAGAATTTGTGGTCCATTTTGTTGGCAAAACCTGTCTCCCAGGTCGCTAGCCACTCCACCATTGGATTCTGGTTTGCTTCCCACACCTCCTACACTTCCTAGCCCTCCTAGTGCTACAGCATCCTCAGCATCCTCTATTCCTCATATTCCTCAAACACAAGCCACTAGACATTCCACTAGACAAAGTAGACCACCTTCATATCTCAATGATTATGTCTGCAATGTCAAGTATCCAATTCAAAACCAGCTTTCATATCATAGACTTACCTCTACCTGTCACCAATACATTTGCCAAGTCTCTTCCATCTATGAACCTCAATATTATCACCAAGCTGCGAAATTTCCTGAATGGCGCAGAGCTATGGATGAGGTAGTTACTGCACTGGAATCAAATCATACATGGACCATTCGACCTTTACCCAAGGGCAAGAAAGCTATTGGATGTAGGTGGCTTTACAAGGTGAAATACAAAGCTGACGACTCACTTGATAGATACAAAGCATGTCTTGTAGCTGAAGGCTACATTCAATAGGCGGGCATTGATTTCTTAGATATACATTCTCACCGGTTGCAAAGTTAACCACGGTGAGAATTCTCTTGGCCATAGCTGGACAGAAAAATTGGCATATGTTATAGCTTGACATTAATAATGCATTCCTAAATGGAGATTTATTTGAAGAGGTATACATGCAACTACCTCTCGGATATCAGATTAAGGAGGAGAATTTGGTGTGCAAACTCAACTAATCTCTATATGGATTGCGTCAAGCTTCGCGCCAATGGTTCCATAAATTTTCCACAGCAATATTGGCTCACGGTTTTAAGAAATGCTCTACTGATCATTCCCTGTTTACCATAGTGGAGTTGATTTGGTGACCTTATTAGTGTATGTGGATGACATCGTCATAGCTGGTCCAAATCAGAAACTTGTGCAACAAACACAATGCTTATTGGCAGCTTGCTTCAAACTTAAAGTCCTCCAAAGGCATACACCTTTGTCAACGCAAATACACATTGCAACTGCTTACAGATACGGGTTTTCTAGCTGCCAAACCTCAATTTCTTCCTATGGAACCAACTTTGCAGCTAACAGATTCAGCAGGTGATCCTCTACCTGATCCATCACTGTACAGAAGACTCATTGGCCTATTAATGTACTCGACAATCTCTAGGCCGGATATTACTTTTGCAGTCAATCGTTTGAGTCAGTTCATGGCAGAACCGCACACTTCTCACTTGTCTGCAGTTCATCATTTATCGCAGATGTTGAAAGCCAATCCGAGTCAAGGAATCTTGTTTCCTTCTCGCCTTCCTTATGGTTTCAAATTTATGTAGATGCTGACTGGGGCAGCTGCATGGCAACTCAAAAATCGACTTCAAGATTATGCATTTTTCTGGGTCAAGCTCTTTTTGCGTGGAAATCCAAGAAACAGTCCACTGTAGCATGCTCTTCTGCTGAAGCAAAAAATCGAGCATTGGCCACATTGACTTATGAATTATTATAGTTCAAACAAGTATTTCGAGCTTTTGGCATTCCTATGCAGACTTCCATGGTCCTATGCGACAATAATTCAGCAATTCAACTTGCCTCCAACCTTACATGTAATGAAAGATCCAAGCATACAGACATTGACTGTCACTTCGTGAGAGAACATGTGCAGTCCAAGTTCATCAATCTAGCTCATGTGAAGTCTCTAGATCAGCTAGCCGATCCACTCACCAAAGCTCTTCCAAAGCCATTATTTAATTCACTCATATCCAAGTTGGGTGTTTTTTATTTGTACCTCCCAACTTGTGGGGGAATATTAAGTTTAATAGGAGTTAGTTAATTAACCGCTGTAAACAGCTCATTCGGTTAACATTCAGTTACATTGATAGTTAGTTTGTTAGACTTAGAAGCTTGTAGAAGTATCTATATATGGGATACACATAGTGTGTAGAAGTTAAGCAAATTGTATCTTTCTGTCGAGATTCAAATATTTTGTGGTAGGTTTTTTTTTTCTAAAGGGGAATGGGAAAAGGGATATTTTTATTAAAGCAGTGGCACTAATGGCCATATTACAACTATTCCCAAGGGGATTAGAACCATATCCCTTGGAGCTACAAGGTCAAGCTCTTACCATTGAGCTAGCACCCATTATGACTGTTTGGAACTGCCCCTATATGGAAAATTATTTTATTATTTAATTGATTATTATTTGAAATTTTCTTTTGGTTTTATTTAACCTAATTAACTCTTTTATTAAATGTTAATTTATCTTATTAATTTTTCTTATGGCTTTATTTGAATTTGTTTAAAACCAACTTAATAATTAACTTTTTAATGAAAAACTAAGTGAAACAAAATAAACTTTTAAACTAAATAATTAAAAAAAAACATAAATTCATTGATTCATAAACCAAAATCTAAATTTCACACAATAACTTCTGTGAAAAAATTAAATGAAATAAAATAAGTTAGAATTTGTTTAAAGTAACTGCCACTAACAAATCTATATCTTGTGGTGGGAGTAAGGCAAGCCTCGTCAATTTCCAGCTGTGTGTGCACAAAATTTTGTGGGAGGTTTTTTTTTTTTTTTTCCTAAAGGGGGAATGGGAAAAGGGATATTTTTATTAAAGCAATGATACTAATGGCCATATTACAACTGTTCCCAAGGGAATTAGAGAACCATATCCCTTGGAACTACAAGGCCAAGCTCTTACCATTGAGCTGGCACCCCATGGACAATATTTTGTAGTAGGTTGATAACGAGATTTCGTATACCTTTCGTAAAATTTATGCAGTATATTTTTTTTTTCTAATTAACATGTCTAGCACAATTCTCAATCCTAACTAATTTTGTTTTCATTTCTTTCTGGAGCAACAGGGTCCAGCAGAAGGGGAAAAAAGATTGGTAGCGGCAACATAGCTTTATTATGGATATCACTTAGCTAGTTTCGAACTGAAGCATGCGACATGTGTGGCAGTTTTGTAGAATTTTTACCCTTGACTGTGAATGCACATAACATAATACTGTTGGCACCCAATTGACTGTAACAGATAATATAGCATATGTTTTAATGCACAATATTACGTTGGCTTTTATATATTGCCCTCTACTATGTCACTAATGGCATTAAATGACATGACTCCTCTAAATGCAAGGGTTAGGGTGTAAATGAGCTGAACTTTGAACTATTTGAGTTCGGCTCGTTAAATGCTCTGACAATTGGACTCGATTATTTAAATGAGCTAAGCTCAAGACTTACAGGTTCGACAATAAGGGCTCGCAAATAGCTTGTTTATATATATAATACTTGAGCTTACTAATAAGTTGTAATTATGATACCGAACCGCTGCAGCGTGAATAGAAGAGGAGGTCGCTGCAATAAGAAGGCTTGGGTTTTGATTTGATTGGGTTAGATTTGATGAAAAAGGAAGGAAAAAATAAAAAAGGAAACAGGGAAGAGGGGGTGTTGCGGCGCTGGGAATGCTTGGGAGAATTAGGGTTAGTGAGGGAGAAAGGGAAAGTGGAAGAGAGAAGGAGGGGGGCTTCAGAAACTTGATGGAAGTTGTCATCAAAAAAAAAAGAAACTTGATGGAAGACCCTTTACTTTCTCGAGTCCCTATATCTTTTCTTTTCTCATACTAGTAAAAGACAAGTATAGCTGTGTAGTGTAAGGCTTTGGAAAGTGGATGTAAAAGACAAGTCCCTATACCTTTTACTTTTTTTTTTTTAATCAACTTTTATTTTATTTTTTGGTACAAGTTCTTACTATTCTTTTATTATTATCCTATTTTCAACTCTTACATTTATTTTGATTTTTATAAAAGAAGCGCTAATAAATATTAAGGACAGTAGGTAAAATTTTAGAAACATTGTTAAAAACTATAATTCTAAATATTATCAATGTCTTCAATATTATAAATTTTTTTAAAAATTATAATTTTTATATCAAAAACAAAAAAATTATAATTTTTTTAGTAAAAAAATTATAATTATGCAATGAATATTTTTTTGGCACCCCTAAAATTTTTGTTCAAGATTCACCACTGTTTTATGGATTAATGTACCAGCAAATTTTGAGGTTTTATATCCCTGTGACATACTCCGATATTGTTGTGAATATAAGCAAGTGCTCTGCCAATCTATAAATTAAAAAGAAAAAAAAAAGAGAAAAGATAATAAAAGCATTCAGGGATGAATCTCAAGTATGAATCAATCCTATAGGAAAAGAAGTGTCATATGAAAAAAAAGTGGGTATAAGTAATCCAAAACAACCTGAGATCGAGGAACTGAAAATATATCAAGAGAACATGAGACGTAAAAAAGAAAGAGAAGTGCTAACAATACACTCTCTATCAATCTCTTTTGAATATATACTCTTCAATTGGCTGAAATCAAGTGGTGTCCATATGATTTGGTGGGACTCATTTTCCAAAATAGTGGGATCCACTTAAATTTCAATTAATAGGAGAGTGTGTGTTCAAAAGAGAGTGATAGAAAGTGCGTTGCTAGTATTTCTCAAAAGGAAATATGTTAAGAAACGAAATATTATTACTTTTTAAAGGAAAAGAGAATGACCAAGATAAGACAATGAAATAGTTATATTCTTATCATTCGCTTTATTCTATTTAATCCATGGTAGAATTTGTTTACTTCCACGTTGAGTGTAGCTCAAGCCTAATAACTAATAATACATTACTACATTAATACCAGCAGTGGCCCTGAGCACGGTCGTGAGAGGTGCCCGACCATGGCTCCATTTTTCGAGGGGTACCAAAAAAAAAATTTCCGTAGTAGTATATAAAATATTAAAATAAAAATTTTATATATTTAAAATAACATAAAATTTTATGATAAAAAATTAAACAATCACAATAATTAAACAAGTTATTTCCTAAAACCAAGTCAATTGATGGATGACTAACTAACACATCATGTTTCATTTTTCTTTGTATCAACAAGAATGTACCTGCGATATTTGGCATTAAAACGATGATAGTCATTTGGCGCAAAATTTTGAGTCTCAATGAGAAAAAGAGTCTCGTATAAGTGTTCGGTAATAGTCCATTTCTCTCGATCTTTCTATAATGCGCTTGTTCCCTCATTCTGTTTCTCTCTAATCTCTAGTCTGTTGATCTCTTTCACTATTTATGTCTCAGCTCCCTCTCTTATCTCTCAGTGCGACTGAAAATGTGGGTCCCCCATCATTTTTTCCCTTCTAGTCTCACACCAATCACCGTCATAGACCCACTTGCAAGTGGCCATAGCAAAGAGCCACCCACTTCTCAGCCACCATAAGCCTCCATCATTTTGTTCAAAAACGTCAAATTCATAAATAAAAAAAAAACATTATGATGAAAATTACTCTAAATGCACATAATTGAACATTCAGTCAAGGAGTCTTTGATTCATAATTTTTTATATATTGTAAATTAAACAATTGGCTCACTTAATAAAAGAATTGAGCAATATAACACATATGAGGAGATTTTTTTATTTTTGTTTAGTATTGAAAAGCTTAGATCCGTATTTGATAATGACTTGAAACTGAGTTGTAAGCATCTTGAAACTTACCTAAAACATGATAATTCTTACTGATCTAGATTGCAAAATTCTATTTTAAGAAATAACAGTCATTAGAGAGGTTTTAACACAATAACACTTGAACCAAAATCAAGCTATATGATATTGAGTTCTTTGAAGACATTTAATTGTTTTCCTAATACATGTACGACTTATAGAATAATATTTACTATCATTGTTATTGTTACATCAGCTGAAAGAAGTTTTTCTAAATTAACATTGCTAAAATCTTATTTGTGTTCTACTATCACAATATAGACTAAATAGCCTTACTTTGATTTCTATAAAAAATATTTTTAAAGAACATTGATTATGAACAGAATATTAGTGATTTTACAAAAAAAAAATGCAAGAAAGATAATATTTAAATGATTATGAGGGTATTATTTTCTTGGTTCGCCCAGGACACCCAAAATATAAGGACCGACCTTGATTAATACTTTCACGAACAAATTTTTTTATATTTTGGTATCTCAGTAATTTTGGTATAGGCCTTACAGAATGTTCTTCCTTTTTTTTTTTGGTAAATAATGTTCTGCTTCTTCTTCATAGTAAAAAGGAATACATTCAAACCAACAATCAACTTAAAGTAAAAAAGATAGATGTTAATTGACGAGGTTTAAAGCATACTTGTGAAAATAAGGTCTTTCTTACTAGCTAATCATGCAACTGAAGCAGAGCAACTGAAAGCAACCATAAGAACAACTTCAAAATTATTCAATATTTGATTAGTTTTATGAAACGATTTTATTTTGATATTATAAAATACTTTTAAATTCAAAGAACAAAAGAGATATATTTGAGTCATTTGGAACACGAGAAGAAAAAAGAAAGAAAATAGACAAAGCTTGTTGAAGTTATAATTCAGGTTCATATGATCATTCTTTGTTCACCATAATAATTCATAAATTTTGCAAAGAGTCTCCATTATCTTCATAAAAGTTGCACTTTGGTTTAGAACTGTTGTTACTACTAATTATACTATAAGCATGCCAAAAGCTTGTAAGTTAACTGAAAACAAAATACCTTAAGTTACAGACAACTTTGTTACCTCATCAACATTGACATGATATAACTGAATAGAGGAATCATCCATTCCTATGGAAATAATATAGTTATCTTGAGGATTGAAAGCAAGAGACCTAGCTACAGATGGTTGAGGCATGAAAGTTGTCATCTTCTGCACTTCTACAAGAAGATTTGAATTGGTTAATGGGAACAATTTCAAAACATAGTCTTGAATAATAATTAGGCTCATAGGTTACCTTAATATTTGATAGTCACCATATTGAACAGGGAATATCTTCCATCCCGCTGCAGACATTGAACAAAGCAGGGTACAACGTTTTCAGGATTGCTATCAACCACAGAACCAGTATTAGTTGCAGCATAAATCACTTTTCCACAGGAAAATATAACATAAAAAGACAAAAACATTTGTTAATTATAAAAAGCAAAACCCAGCTGAAGTTGACACTGTATTGCATTGAATATATGACTTTCCATTGTCAACTCATACCATCATCCTACACAAGGTTGAAAACAAAGAAATTGAAAAGATTGAGGTATGAAAACAAAGGGAAACGGGGAAAACTATACAAGCATAAATTGTTACTTTTATTTTGATTTTCATAAAAGAAGCGTTAATAAATATTAAGGATAGTAGGTAAAATTTTAGAAACATTGTTGAAAACTATAATTCTAAATATTATCAATGTCTTCAATATTATAATTTTTTAAAAAAATTATAATTTTTATATCAAAAACAAAGAAAAATTATAATTTTTTTAGTAAAAAAATTATAATTATGCAATGAATATTTTTTTGGCACCCCTAAAATTTTTGTTCAAGATCCGCCACTGTTTTCTGGATTAATGCACCAGCAAATTTTGAGGTTTTATATCCCTGTGACATACTCCAATGTTGTTGTGAATATAAGCAAGTGCTCTGCCAATCTATAAATTAAAAAAAAAAGAGAAAAGATAATAAAAGCATTCTCGGATGAATTTCAAGTATGAATCAATCCTATAGGAAAAGAAGTGTCATATGAAAAAAAAGTGGGTATAGCTATTGTTGTACCAGTTCCACAACTGGCACAAGTAATCCAAAACAACCTGAGATCGAGGAAATGAAAATATATCAAGAGAACATGAGACGTAAAAAAGAAAGAGGAGTGTTAGCAACACACTCTCTATCAATCTCTTTTGAACACACACTCTCCAATTGGCTGAAATCAAGTGGTGCCCATACGATTTGGTGGGACCCATTTCCCAAAATAGTGGGATCCACTTAAATTTCAATCAATAGGAGAGTGCGTGTTCAAAAGAGAGTGATAGAAAGTGTGTTGCTAGCATTTCTTACACTACAAGAATAAATGGTATTACCCACATCCTTTTTTTGTGGGCCAAGATGGCCTGAAATTATCGTGGGCCATATCCTTTATTTTCGTGGGCCATGACCCACTGTACGCAAATGTATTTTTATCCGCGGCCTTCTCCCACGAAAAACAGGATCGAGGAGCAGCTGCCGCAACTGACACGCTTTGACCAGTTATTGTTGGTCGCGTCCGAAGGTAGTGCATGCGGACCATTAACATGGGCCTCAGCCCATTGTATGGCCGATGATAATAACATTGTGCAGTCCGCCAGGAATCTTCTTCCTTCTTCCCTTCTTTCTTCCATTCTTTCACTCATTTTTCATTCCCTCCATCCTACTGCTCCGCCATTCCCTCTCCCTCTCTTCTCCATTTCACTGCCAGTGAGTTTATTTATCAGTGTGTTTATTTATCTCTTTCTGTGTTTATCTTTATTTCATGAAAAAAAATTATCTACACTCACCTATATTTTCTTTTCTATTAGTAAATCCGAAGCCACTTCACCATACTCACAATCACCAGACTCACCACCACCGGAATCACTTATTCATAGGTTGGTATTATTTAATTTTTTTGACAAAATATTTATTATATATTTATTCAGTAATTTATTAATTATATAAATATATTTATTATTTATTAATATGTTTTTAACAGGAAAAAAATTTTTTTTTTTGTTAATATATAATATGAATATTTGTTTTTTATTAATATGTATAATATTCTTGTTATCAAAAAAATATAAGTATAACATTCTGAAATTGTGTGAATAAAAAATTGTTTATACTAGAAATTAGTTTATTGACCGTTAATTATTTTTTGTCAATATGCGTTTTTAGTAATATATTTATGTTAGGAAAAATGTAGGTCATTTGTATTTAATATATATGTGTTAATTTTAGATAATACATTTAGGATTAGAGATTAAATTAGTTTTTTGTTATGTTAATTCTTAATTTTTAGGGTTTATGATGGTAAGTTAATTATATGTCGGGGGAAATGTAGGTTAGGGGAATGTATATTAGTTATAATATTAGATTACTTAATTATAACAATATTTTTTATAGTTATAATTGATAGCATTGCATAATTAGCATCTATATAATATGCAGAAAATGGATTGCAATTGGATGTATGATAGGCTTTATCCTGAAAGAGGGGGTTTGAAACGAGCTTTTATAAAAGGGGTTAAACAGTTTGTCTGTCACGCAAAAAGTCAGGATAGTTACCGCGTTGAAGGGGGGATTCGATGTCTGTGCGAGGTATGCAAGTGTCAAAGTGTTGAGGCTGGAAGTGAAGTCAAGTATGGCTTGTATATATGGGGGTTCAAGCCAAATTATTGGATTTGGACTGCTCATGGTGAAGTTGTTCCCAGTGTTAATTTACGGGTTAAAGAGAATTGCACAGATGCTTCAAGCAGTGGCCCACTAGATATGGGAGATCAATATTATAAGTAGTTTGATGCGATGCAGGGGATGATTTCGGATGCTCTTGGAGTGAATGTGTCGTTCGAAGAGCAACAACATGATGAGACCGATGAACTTCCGAATGAGGTAGCACAAAGATTTTATACTCTTCTGATGGAGACAAATAAGCCATTGTATGAAGGGTCTAAAGACTCTAAATTATCAATGTGTGTGAGGCTTTTAGGTCTCAAGTCAACCTTTAATGTTCCTGAGCAGTGCATGGATTATATGACCAGAATTATGTTGGATGCAACACCTATTAGAGCCGGTTTGCCACAAAGTTATTATGTTGCTAAAAGGTTAGTGTTGAAGCTGGGATTAGGTGTTAAGAGGATCGATTGTTGTGTGAAAGGTTGCATGTTGTATTATGACAATGAATTTGGCATAAATGACTGTGCTTTGACTGAATGTAAATTTTGTAAAGAGCCAAGGTATCATCGTCGCAAAACAGGGACAAGTCGGAGTAAACCAGTTCCAAGGAAGACAATGTTTTATTTTCCTATCATATCAAGGCTGCAAAGAATGTTTGCATCAATGCAAACTGCAGGTAAAATGACGTGGCACTATGAAAATAGAAGAAGTTCAGGTGAGTTGCGCCACCCATCTGACGGTGAGGCGTGAAAGCACTTTGATCGGGTAAATCCTGATTTTGCCATAGATCCACACAATGTACGACTTGGGTTATGCTCTGATGGGTTTACACCATATATCCGGTCAACGGCTAAAGCTATATTCTTATCATTCGCTTTGTTATATGTTAAGGAACGAAATATTATTACTTTTTAAAGGAAAAGAGAATGACCAAGATAAGACAATGAAATAGTTATATTCTTATGGTTGCTTTCAATAGCTCTGCTTCGGTTGCACGATTGGCTAGTAAGAAAGACCTTATCTTCCAAGTATGCTTTAAACCTCGTCAATTAACATCTATCTTGTCATGAGCGGTTGGATAATTAACATCTATCTTGTCATTCTCTTTTCATTCGATCGTAATAATCAAACAGTAACATGGAAGCGCGCCTCAGAGAGGATACCCCACGGTGCAAATACGTTGGATAACCGGATGCACAGCCACTTAACTCAGGGTCATTACAGTAGGCATGTAACCTCATATGCCAATGCTGTCAAGAATGGTGGTGTGGCATGGCCAAGGCATGGTAGGGAGCAAACAGGCAAACATGTAAGAAAGTATGTAAGGAGACAACAACAGGCAAATATGGAATTCAACGTTGCTACAGAGCAGATGAAACAAATGGAGAATGCATATATCGGCAAGGTGAGCGTTCCGGGAACGGCGTACTGTGTGCAGCAGGAGTTCGATAGGCAAGGATACTTTGCAATAAAAGTCATCCCGATGGGTGCTAATCTTGTTCTCCTGGAGGCCGACGAGAAAGAGGCACTGCAGGACTTGATCAAGGATGGCAGAGAATGGTTATTGAAGTGGTTTGACGAAATCCGCCCCTGGTCTCCAAGAGAGATAGATAACGAAAGGCTCATGTGGGTTCGCTGCTATGGCGTACCGGCACATGCATGGAACACAGAGTTTTTTGAATTCATTGTGTCTCCATATGGCACCTTTGTTGATGTGGATGAAAATACCAGGAATAGGGGTTCAATGGATGTAGCTCGCATAGCATACCGGACTAGAGCGCATGACTTAGTGAACAATGTGATGTATATTAAAATAAATGGTACAGTGTTCTCAATCAAGATGGTTGAAGACTGGTATGGGCCGTTACAATGGCTAACTCCGGCGATATCGAAAGGAAAGGAAGACGAGGCCGGAGATGAATCATACGACGGTGAATCTGAAGAGTCAGTGGAGATGGATGGGAGAGAATATGTTGACGACGATGGCGATATTAATTACGGCAATGATTATGCACTACCCACACTTGAAGCACCTCACGCAGGAATCGAGAGATTTGTCGCAGAGAGTAATTGTGTGGAGGCGGCTAATAATATTCGCAATCAGGTTCAATGTACAGGGTCTGAAGAAGAAAGAAGAGGGGCCAACGCGGTGAACCCGCAAATGGTGGTACAGAATGAAGAGCCCAACAGGCTATCAACAGACAATACAATTGGGCTGGGCGCAAGTGGCAACGTAGAGAGGCCCAATATTTTCAACACAACGGTTGTGGATTCGGAAGAGCCCGTAGTGGGTGTTACGATTTTTACAGGAGGGGAGACAGACCTGAATACCAACTCTAGAATTAATGGGGGGCAGTCTGGGCCCATTGAAAATACGATTGGGCTTTGCTCGACTTATCAACTCATGGGGACTCATCCTTCAGACCCCACTGGATCGGACTCTGCAGCTTCTAGACATCACGACGGGGTGAAACGTCTGCCCCTAATCACGACTCGCAAACAGGGGCGCAGCAGGGCTCTGCATGAAGCCGTTGCGAGTGACACTGTCGGCTCTAGCTTCTCCGGCGGGACCATCCTTTGCTGCGAATCAATCACTTCTTCGGATCTGCAATGCGGCAACAACAGATTCTGGCGATGCTTTGAGATCTCCAAAGCTGATAAATTGTGGGTACAGGCGAAACGCCTTGGGGTTCAGGGACATGAACAGGATGAGATCTATGTGGCAGAAATCAACAACATGGAGGCCTATGATCAGGAGGCCAACGAACAGAGGGAGGCTCAACAACGTCATCAATGAAGATAGTCACGTTGAATACGAGGGGGTTGAAGGACAGAGCCAAAAGACGCAGGATTCGATCTATGATTTCATCAGGTAACTTCGACATGTGTATGCTCCAAGAATCTAAATGTTCTTCTATGGATCATCAATTTGTTGCAAATTTATGGGGTGGGGATGATGTTGAATGGAGAGTTAAAAATTCGGAAGGAAATTCGGGGGGCATTATTACGATGTGGAGAACTGGTTTGTTTTCAGTCAAATTTCACTTCTCAGGTGAAGGTTTTTTGGGGTTGTGTGTTGATATGGACTCCTCTGGGAAAGACCTGTATATCGTCAATGTCTACTCATCTTGCTCTTTGGAAAGGAAGAGGAAAATGTGGAGAGAACTGTTGATGTCTAGAGAGGGATTTGCTAAAGGGGACTGGTGTATAGCAGGTGATTTTAACGCGGTCACAAGCAGAAGTGAGAGAAGGGGCAGAAACGCACAAGATCAACAACAAGAGATTACAGAATTCTCTCAATTTATTTCTGACATGCATCTTATTGATATGCCGATGCTAGGGAAGAAATTTACTTGGTTCAGTTCTGATGGGCTAGCTATGAGTCGCCTGGATAGATTCCTCCTAACAGATGGGATTATCAATAAGTGGAAAATTGTTGCACAGTGGGTTGGAAGTAGAGACATTTCGGATCACTGCCCGGTGTGGCTCAAAGGAGATGATAAAGATTGGGGACCCAAGCCATTCCGTTTTAACAATTGTTGGCTCGAGCACAAAAACTTTTTACCTTTCGTCATGGAGTGCTGGCAAAATTGTCATATTGAAGGTTGGAAGGGGTATGCTTTAAAGGAGAAACTTAAGTTTTTAAAAAGTAAATTAAGACATTGGAACAAGGAAGTGTTTGGGATGGTTGATTTGAATATAGATAATACTGTGGCTGAAATAAATTCTCTAGACAACATTGCAGTCGACGGAGGCACTGTTAATGTTGAACAAAGGAAATTGTTATCTCAACAGTTCTGGTTGCAGGTACATCAAAAGGAAAGTCTACTGTTGCAAAAATCACGGGTAAAATGGATCTTGGAAGGCGACTCAAACAGCAGATACTTCCATGCATGTTTAAAAGGGAGAAGAAGGAGGAACCAATTACCTGCTTTGAAGGTGGGGGAAACATGGATCGAAACTGTGCCTGAGGTAAAGAATGAGGGGAAGAATTTCTTTCAAAGGAACTTTTCTGCTGGTACAACTTTTAGGCGACCCACACTTGATGGTTTATCCTTCACCCAAGTGTCGGAAGAGGAGAACACTTTTCTAACAGCTCCCGTAACAATGGAAGAATTAAAAGAAATTATTTGGAGTTGCGATGGGAACAAGAGTCCGGGACCGGACGGATTCAATCTCAATTTCTTTAAAGCATGTTGGGATCTAATCAAAGAGGAGCTCCTATCTTATGTTAAGGAATTCCAGTTGAACGCATGTTTGCCCAAAGCCATCACGGCTTCCTTTCTAGCTTTAATCCCCAAATCTGATCAGCAGCCGCAATCTTTGCAGGAGTTCAGACCGATTTCTTTGATCGGCTGTCTATATAAGATAGTCGCAAAGTTATTGGCCTCCAGACTCAAAATTGTGTTGTCTAGGATTATTTCATCATGCCAAACAGCATTTCTTCCGAATAGACAAATCTTGGATGGGGTTCTGGTTGCAAACGAGCTCGTTGACTTAGCCAAAAGAAGGAAAGAAAAATGCCTCTTATTCAAAGTTGATTTCGAAAAGGCCTATGACTCTGTTGATTGGAATTATCTGGACTATATGATGATGAGGATGGGGTTCAACTATAATTGGAGGCAGTGGATTAAGGCATGTATTTGTTCCAGTTCAATGTCGGTATTAGTGAACGGCAGCCCCACAGAAGAGTTCGCGGTTCATAGGGGACTAAGACAAGGCGATCCCTTAGCCCCGTTTCTATTTCTAATTGCTGCCGAGGGGTTGAATAAGCTGGTTAACAAGGCAGTCGAGCTGGGTGAGCTGTCAGTTTATATGCCATTTCCGGATATTGCTTTTCCCATTCTACAATATGCGAATGACACCATTCTGGTGTGTGAATCGAATTGGGAGAATCTTTGGTGCCTCAAATCGATTTTAAGAGGCTTTGAACTAGCCTCTGGACTCAAAGTTAATTTTTCAAAAAGTAATTTATTTGGAATACATTTAGATGCTAATTTTTTGAGGGCTGCTGCTTGTTTTATGTGTTGCAGTGCAGGTACAATCCCGTTCAAATTTCTGGGGATCCCGATAGGTGCTAATCCGAGGAGGACTAGGACGTGGAAACCAGTGGTGGATATGATGCAAAAGCGCCTGGCTTCGTGGAAGAAATCACATCTCTCGATCGGGGGTAGGATCACTTTGATCAATTCTGTGCTAAATAGTCTACCTGTGTACTTTCTGTCCTTCTTCAAGGCCCCACGGAAGGTAATTAACATTATCACTAGTCTACAACGCAACTTTCTGTGGGGTGGCTCAAATGAGGTGCGTAAAACTTGTTGGGTAAGCTGGAACACGGTATGTCTACCTAAAGAACAAGGTGGTCTGGGAATTAAAAATATTGAAGTATTCAATATGAGTTTGCTTGCAAAATGGAAGTGGAGATGCCTTACGGACCAGGGGGCAGTATGGTATGATTTTTTATCCAAGAAATATGGTTCTCTTTCTCGCAGGATCCTGGATGGTTCACCACCACCAAGATACTCTTCATTATGGTGGAAGGATTTAATCACTTTTAATCCTAGTTTGTTCCTCAATTCTGTCACTGCAAAGTTGGGGAAAGGGGATAAGGTGAGCTTTTGGTGTGATAAATGGTTGGGTTCCACAGCTTTATATGAAGTGTATCCTATGTTGTATCATGTTGCAGCTGCACAGACGTGTGTTGCGTAAAATGTGTTTTTGGGACGATGGAGCTTGGAAGTGGCATTGGGATTGGGAAAGAAATTTAACTGCAGGGGAAGAGGAATACCTTCAAGATCTTAAACAATTGATTGCTGGGACTGTGCCAAATGTGCTAGAAGAGGACGGCTGGATATGGAGATTACATATCTCAAAGACATTCTCGGTTAAATCTGCATATGAGTCTTGGGCAGTACTGGACAGTGGCAGTAGTACAAACCCCAATCTGCTCTTGGCTCTCAAACAGCTTTGGAGCACTGCAGCCCCTTCAAAGGTACTTGTATTTGTTTGGAGGATTTTTTTGGACCGCCTTCCCACTAGGGAGGCGCTGGTAAAACGACATATAATTCCTGAGAATCATAATGATTGCTGTGTCTTCTGTTATCAACATATTGAATCCGTCAATCATCTGTTTTTTACCTGCCAATTTTCATACAATGTTTGGTGCTAGGTTTATGATTGGTTGGGTGTTACTGGTATCTGGCATGGTGAAGGAATTACCCATTTCATACAGCACGGTTCCCTTATGCATGGAAAGAAAATCAGAAGGGTAAGATATCTTGTGTGGTGTGCAGTGGTATGGGCATTATGGTTGTTGAGGAATAAAATTCTGTTTGAAGGAGAAACTGCGGAGCATACCACAACGATTGCACACATAAAACAACTTTCATGGGGCTGGTTCGCTGCAAGGGAAGGAAGAGAGTTGACCTTGCAATATTCAGACTGGTGTGCAAATGCTATTGAATGTATTGAGGCTTTCAAATCAACAGGTTAATGGGATTTTGCCACCCATGATACTGTTGATTGGTGTGAGGTGCAATGGCATGAACATGTGCAGGCGTTGACGAGGAAATTTGGAGGGTGTGTGGTAGCTGTTGATTCGGTTGTGGTTTATCACATTATTCGGGGGGTGGTGTACTCTTTTTCCTCTCTTGGTTTTTTTCCCAATGGGTTTTGGCCTTGAGAGGTTTTAACGAGGCACACCCGTCCTTGAACAATTTGTATTTACGGGTTTGGAGTACCCCTTGTACTCCCGTTATTAATATATTTTTTGATTATCAAAAAAAAAAAATCAAAATAATTCAATATTTGATTAGTTTTATGAAATGCTTTTATTTTGATATTATAAATTGCTTTTAAATTTAAAGAACGAGAGATATATTTGAGTCATTTGGAACACGAGAAGAAAAAGGAAAGAAAATAAACAAAGCTTGTTGAAGTTATAATTCAGGTTCATATGATCATTCCTTTGTTCACCATAATAATTCATAAATTTTGCAAAGAGTCTCCATTATCTTCATAAAAGTTGCACTTTGGTTTAGAACTTTTGTTACTACTAATTAGGCTATAAGCATGCCAAAAGCTATGTAATTGTGAAAGCATAACATGTACTTGAAGGAGCCAAAAGTTTGTAAGTTAACTGAAAACAAAATATCTTGAGTTACAGACAACTTTGTTACCTCATCAACATGGACATGATATA
This sequence comes from Calophaca sinica, assembly GCA_037113605.1. Classification (NCBI taxonomy): domain Eukaryota; kingdom Viridiplantae; phylum Streptophyta; class Magnoliopsida; order Fabales; family Fabaceae; genus Calophaca; species Calophaca sinica. The sequence goes on from CM073731.1 coordinate 120,903,944, forward strand.
ACTGAATAGAGGAATCATCCATTCCTATGGAAATAATATAGTCATCTTGAGGATTGAAAGCAAGAGAGGTAGCTACAGATAGTGGAGGCATGAAAGTTGTCATCTTCTGCACTTCTACAAGAAGATTTGAATTGGTTAATAGGAACAATTTCGAAACATAGTCTTGAATAATGATTAGGCTTATAGGTTACCTTAATATTTAATAGTCATCATATTGAACAGGGAATATCTTCCATCCCGCTGCAGACATTGAACAAAGCAGGGCACAACATTTTCAGGATTGCTATCAACCACAAAATCAGTATTAGTTGCAGCATAAATCACTTTTCCACAGGAAAATATAACATAAAAAGACAAAAACATTTGTTAATTATAAAAAGCAAAACCCAGCTGAAGTTGACACTGTATTGCATTGAATATATGACTTTCCATTGTCAACTCATACCCTCATCCTACACAAGGTTTAAAACAAAGAAATTAAAAAGATTGAGGTATGAAAACAAAGGGAAACGGGGAAATCAATACAAGCAAAAATTGATACTTTTTGGAAGGTATTGAAATGTTACCTAAAAGAGGCTGGAGTGAGCTGTCAAATAATACACCAGTCCACTTAATCCTTGTTTCAGGATATTCAAAAGCAAAACGTGTACGTGTCTTTGATGAAAGCACTAAAAAAAAAAAAGACAATTGGCCCATCAATACACATATGACTAAAACCACACTTGCCCGTTAACACATACATGTGATCATTTTATGTGAAACCAACATTAACATCTTAATTACTTGGGACATATTATGTTTTATTATAATTTTAGTACCTTTTTAATTTATTGTCTTGATAATATTATTTTAAATATATGTTTTTAGTTTTATCTTCTTTCCAAAATAATTTATTGAATATTTTTTTTATATGAATAAATTTCAATTTTCTTTTACACAAATAATTAGTGTATATATATACATATAAGATGACACATAGGGGGCACCAACCTTTTACATGAAAGTATATACGGGGAAATCAAACTTAACATACATGTGGATAAATATTTAACACAATATATTTAGATATGAGGTTGTATATTGTTGGAAGTTTAACATTTGAAACCTCTATGCACAGTAAGTAGTAAAAGAGAATTTTTAAAATTACTATTTTCTATGAATTTCCTACCATGCACTTTAAACCTTAAGTTTGAGACATATATATGTTACATAATATGTATTAAACTACATGTTTACAGTGTCCCGAGAGCATAGCCTAGTGGTAAAACATACGTAAAAGTTATGTGGATATTGGGAGCAGGGTTCAAACTTGCACCGCTCCACTTTTCCCCTCCCCCTTTTACCATATGTACTAGACAAAAAAAAACTATATTTTTACAGTGTTACAAGCATGTTGTTTGGTTTTTGCTGGAGTAAGGCAAGCCTCATGAATGTCTAGCTATGTGTGCACAATATTTTGTGGCAGGTTGATAACGAGATTTCATATATCTTTCGCATGTACCCAGGGTCGGAGGCAGACTTCCAAAGCTTATTGAATGTGCAACAAGAAATGGTTTTGGACTTTTGGTTTAGTGGTAATGGCCTAATGCATCCTTGCAATTTTCTTGTGGGCGAGAATTCGTTCCATGCTAGTCCTTTTTTTAGAACTCTTTTAATGCTAAACAAGTAAGCATCAGAAAACTAAAAAATAATAATAAACAGTCACTATAGTTCTTGAATGTATCAAAATTACAAAAACATTCCTGAATGTATCTTTTGTTAGTCAGTTTGGTCCTCGAATATGTCTTTTATTAGTCAATTTGTGCTTAAATGTGTCTTCTGTTGGTCAATTTGGTCCCTAAAATTACTAACAGAAGACAAGCTCGGGAATATTTTTAAAGGTACATAAATGGTATTAAAAGGGAAAGAAAGAGATTGTCTAAGTCCCTATATAAAGAGAGTTAACCATACTTGAGATATGTTTCTTTCTTTTTTAAGGCAAAATGGAGTGCAAAAGCATCATTATAGAGGAAGATGTAATGCCCTAACTCTAATTAGGGAACTACTTGCGAATTTAATCTGAATTTAAAAGAAATTAGACTTGGAAAATTTTTCGCATACAAGAGAATATAAATAATGAATCCTGTTTGGAATTACTATACTAAACTTGTTTAATGAAATCCCTGGACACGTAAGCGTCATACGAAAATATGCTACTAAATTAGTAAATATAAATCAAAGTTTCAAAAGTGGAATTAACTTGTTTATTACAACCCTTTTTCAAAAGAATAATAAAATGAAACAATAATAAATATACATTATTCGCTAGAATTACTAGAACACAACCTAATAACTAGGACTCCAACTCATGATCCGGTGACTCGAAGTCTCGCCGAAGGGCAAGACCGAACACATTTCGTGTTCTGAACCTCTTCAATCAGCTTGTACATGAAAACAATGCCCCGAATGTGAGTTTATAAAACTCAGTAACATAGACTTAAAATAATAAAACCTTTACTGTTGTTTCCAGCCATACGTGGTGTGCTACGTATGGAAAATCCTCCCGATAAGCATAATTATATATATATATATATATATATATATATTCAAAATACCATAATCAATTCTCAAAACATGATAATGCAACCGAGTTTGCAAACATCAATCGCACATCAAACACTTAACATAGTTCCATACAAACACATATGACAACAGCAATGAAAGTACCCGTTTAACGATAACAGCCCGAACCACATCAACGGCAACGCCGCCCGGCCCACATCAACTACTACTCACAGGACTTCACACAAACAAACACATATCACAAATCTCAAAGAACGTACCCACTTAGTGCCACTCAATAGCCCAAAGAAAAGAGTGTCCGCTTAATAGCCCAAAGAAAAGAGCAAGAACCGTGTTTGGTTCCCCCAAGGAGTCCCCGTCAGTGGAAAAGCCCTAAAATAACCAAAGACGGGTTTGCGATTCAAATGCAAACGTTCACACACAAACAAATTCCAATCAAAGGAACACATGCGCCTTTTATTGTAACATCCCAACCCACCAGGCACGTTGGCCCAGTAACGAAAGGGCTTACAAAAGGGTACATTACTCACAGGACTTCACACAAACAAATTCAATCAAATGACATACATCACAACGAAATTCTTAAGATTTAGCAAGAGTCTTCAAGCAATTAAAATTCCAAGCACATTCCAAAGCCTAATCAAACTAGGATTCAAGACATGGTTTCACATGCATTATTAGGATTCAACAACATCAAGTAAGAATCCATCACAATCATCAACAATTACATGTTTAAATCAATCAATGTCATTCGGAGAGTCAAGACACTTATAAAGATAACAACAATCACAACAAGAAAAAGTATCTTTTAATGCATGCAAACTCAAACTCAAGTAAATTATAGCCCAAAACTCATGTAAAAGGGCTAGCTCGAACGTCGAACTACTTCAAAACTAATTTCATACATATTTAACAATCAGGATAACAAATTTGAATATTCCGATTGGAGCTCAATGGAACTCGCAATGGTACAAACATCACACATTGATTTAGGGGGGGTTGGGGGCAGCCATCCAACCCTATTTCAGTCAAACCTCATACAAGATCAAAATAATTAATAAACTAATTATTAATCTAAGGAATTTAAATAATCAATCCTAGCACACCCTAAGGGAGGTTTTAGGGGAAGTCTATGTTACCTCTAATCCCAAAATTTGGGATTTAAGCTCCATTGTTCTTCTTCTTCTTCAATCATGACGTTCCTTCCTTGTTCTTCACTAGATCAACACATGCAAGATGGTCTCCTCTTTGATTTTCGAGTTCCTTGCCCAAGCCTCCATGGAAGTGGCTCCTCAAGCTCCAATCTTCATCCTTGAAGCTTTAATGGAGGTAAAACCTCCATCTTCTTCTTTCCTCTTCCCCCAAATCGAGCATCCATCACTGTCCTGGCTTCTCTCTCTCTCTGTTCGGCCCTCTCTCTGACTCGCCTTCTCACTCTCTCGGCCACTCTCTTGGTACGCCGCTGTGGTTGGCCAGCATGGTGGCCATCGCGGCCACCCTCCTTTCCTCTTTCTCTCGATCGCCACTCTCCCTTCTCTTCTTTTCCTTCTTTCTTTCCTTTCTTCTTCTTTCTTTTTTTTCTGATTTTCTTCCCCTTTCTCCTTGTTGTCCAGGTCGTGAGGGAGGGAGTTAAAGGGTGAGAGAAGGAGTGCTAAGGTGGAGGGGCCATAAGTGTGGAGTATGGTGGGTCTAGGTCAATGTTTTACTATATTTTGACTCACAAACCCCAATTCAAATTCCATAACTTAACCTATGGTACTTAAATCAATATTAATGTGATTTAAATAATTATAACAACTTATAAATAATTAGTCTCATATTTCCTAAATCATTGGGAAAAATTACTATGAACTATTTTTAATCCTTAGGGATTAAATCCCTTATCCACTTAGGATTTCTAATAATTAGGCTTAGGAAATTCGGGATGTTACATTACTCCCCACCTTTTAGGAATTTTGTCCCCAAAATTCGTCTTACCTTCTATCCTTATCCTTATATAGGATTGTTCTCGATGCTTCTGCTGCGAACTCTAATTCTACGCCACTTCAAATAGGTAAGTTCCATCTCTTGATCATTCCAAATCATTGGAAATTTGAGAGGAACTAATAGCAACAATAGGTCCATTATCCGAAAGGTTTGGTGAGCCAGTCAACCGGTTAGAAACTAAGTCTTATTCCTAATAAGATTCTTATTAAGTTAAGGTGGAGTTTGTAATTGGTCAACAGTGTCACTTCATACGCCGGAGAATGAATGTAGCGTCGACATTAATTTCTTTAAATTCCCACTGATTCAGCTATAATTAAAACTCTTGTAGTCCCAAAACTATGGTCTACTGCTCTTCCCCAGGCTGGTTATTCCACTAAGGTCACTATGCCTAGAAGACTTAAGGCTACCCTAGTTACAACTTAGGTATTAGGAAGTCTGGCTTATCACTATACCTTTTGAGTTCAGAAAAATACTAAGGTATTCGAATCAATCCAAGTAAAATCTTATAGGTTCGTAACAGGCTTAGTGGTTCCCGATCAATCTAAGATCCATCCACAATGGTTAGGTCAATAACCTGATTAATTACCAAGCGTTGGAATCTAAGCGATTATGGATACCTATCCTAAATTGATCAAAACCGTATCGCTAAGAATCCTTTCTCACCAATTCTAATTGTTGTAGAACCAAGTGGTCACGACAAAAGGATTACAAAGTGTTGAACCACACTAGGTACAATATATCCAAAATGACCTTCGCATTTTCCTGTTTTAGAAATTTCACTTGACCATACTTGTCAGGTTTACAAAATTCTAAGCATAAGGGAAAGCCTACTTATGCATCATCTAACCACCTTCCACATAATGCACCAAAAATTTCTATTTTTCAAAAATAGATGTGTTGCTTATACATTCGTTCAATCACACGAACTCATAAGCAGTTCAAGTAGTTTGAGATTACCACATAACTAGGGTTGAAACCCTATCCCTCGAAGAATCAAGTCCTAGATCATTTATCAAACTCTAACCCTCAAGGGGTTAGAACACCTAAATCACACTTCTAAGGGAATTCTAAGGTATCACTAAGCGACTCTCTAGGATTTAGGACCTTAAAAACACATGTACTTACGATCCTAAAAGTCCTAAAAATGTGAAAATCCACGTTTATGCTCAAACTGGCGCGTCGCGGTGCGCGTCACGCGCATCTTGACCTGTTGTTGCGCACGTTGCGCGCACCTCAACGCACATCACGTGCATTTTTGCATTTTGGTTCTGTTTCCTAGTGCTATGCAGGTCGGCTGGCCACGCCGTGATTTTGCTTAATTGCTTCTCCTGCAGAATTATGCAGAATTTGAATTTTTGACACCATCCCACTTCAAACTCAAATTTCACTCAATACAAATCAATCATAATCAAAACAAAGTCTCCAAATCAAGCATTCAACTCAGATACATGATCAAGAGCAATTCATGAAATGTTCAAATCACCACAAAACATGATTACACACATCATAACATACCTCAAAACGTTCATTTGTTTATGAATCACAAATCCCTTCTCATGCATTTACCTAACCCACAACTTGAATCATGTAAACACACAACGACACAAGGGAAAGGAAACTAAACTCAATCAATCCAAGACAATCCATAATAATTAAGGATTCAAAAACAAGGATTCAAACATGATGAATTACAAGGAATATTCATCCAATATCACATCATGGCAACATCATGCTTTAGGCATTTCAACTATTTCATAAACTCGTCAAATAGATCATACTCTCAAAGAATTCAAACAAGGGTCAATCATACACATAATGGTAGCACCAAAGCATATTGCATGTGAATTACAACGAAAGGCATATTTTCATATCATCAATGCTTCAAAACATGAACACATCAAACAATACCTCATGAATCAAGGCATACTTGAAACCTCTCAACAATCTCATGCTTCAATCAATGTAATATATATCAAATAAAGAAACAACATACCTAATACATGAGTTTTAAACAATAATGTGGTTAAAAATCCACAAAACTCATTCAAAATTCATGGAACACACGACAATATTCATGCTTGAATTCGAAATCCAACACAACACATAAGTCCTTTAGTCATGTAAGTGGAAAACACCTACTAACATTATATAGACTAAGGTATATGAATTCATACCTATAAGTCTCAAACACATCCAAGTGCACTTCATAATCAATAACAAATAATTAACACAAGTAATAAGTATTGAAAAACTTACAACTTCACATGAGGCTTAACACCATTTGAACCACACTACAAAATTTAAGTATTATATCAACTTTAGATGGATGCTTCTAAATTTTCCAATTTCCAAACCAGTATATAATCAATTTATGCAAGGAATTGAAAACAACCAAATGAAAAATCAAAGCGAAAGAAATGCGTTCCGTTTACTAAATTATACCTCTCTAACCTTCAAACTTTGAGTTTTCCAAAACTTAATCTTGTACATTATACAAAAGGATTTTCCAATACCAGAATCATAAGCATTTATCGGATACCAAAACATCTAATCTTTCACAAAGGTCGCGGTTTCTCCAAGAGCATCCCATAATACTCTCATTGTCCCGCAACTACTTTGATCATCAACCTCGTCATACCAAAACTCTTGTAATGATCTTCCAGTGGTAGCAGAGTTTAACGTGGCCACAAAGCTCAACTGCGGCCAGGTATGCATCCGTGGACTTAGGCAGGCCAAAGTGGCTTAAATCCTTCACGACCTGAACTACTACTGGACAATCATTACGGAATCTGAAACTGTACCTAGAAGTAAATACATATATGAGGACGTCTCGCGAAATGAGTACATACCTCTAATATTCCCTGCAACTCTTCATTCTCCTCATTCCTTAGATGAATCCTCGAGGTGGCCTACCTCAATAATTCACCAAAAGAACTTAGAAAACTCAGACTTACAGACACAACTGACATTTTCCTAAACCGGATCACTGCTAGACGCACTTGACTCACAGTCCGATAAGATTGAACTGCTCTGATACAATAATGTAATGCCCTAACTCTAATTAGGGAACTACTTGCGAATTTAACCTGAATTTAAAAGTAATTAGACTTGGAAAACTTTTCGCATACAAGAGAATATAAATAATGAATCATGTTTGGAATTACTATACTAAACTTATTTAATGAAATCCCTGGACACGTAAGCGTCATACTAAAATATGCTACTAAATTAGTAAATATAAATCAGAGTTTCAAAAGCTGAATTAACTTATTTATTACAACCATTTTTCAAAAGAATAATAAAATGAAACAATAACAAATATACATTATTCGCTAGACTTACTAGAACACAACCTAATAACTAGGACTCCAACTCGTGATCCGGTAACTCGAAGTCTCGCCGAAGGGCAAGACCGAACACATTTCGTGTTCTGAACCTCTTTAATCAACTTGTACCTGAAAACAACGTCCCGAATGTGAGTTTATAAAACTCAGTAACATAGACATAAAATAATAAAACCTTTACTGTTGTTTACGTACGGAAAATCCTCCCCATAAGCATAATTATATATATATTCAAAATACCTTAATCAATTCTCAAAACATGATAATGCAACCGAGTTTGCAAACATCAATCACACATCAAACACTTAACATAGTTCCATACAAACACATATCACAACATCAATGAATACCTGTTTAACGGTAACAGCCCGGCCCACATCAACGGCAACGTCGCCCGGCCCACATCATCTGCTACTCAGCGGACTTCACACAAACAAACACATATTACAATCCTCAAAGAATGTACCCACTTAGTGCCACTCAATAGCCCAAAGAAAAGAGTGTCCACTCAATAGCCCAAAGAAAAGAGCGAGAACCGCGTTTGGTTCCACCAAGGAGTCCCCGTCAGTGGAAAAGCCCTAACACGGGTTTACGATTCAAATGCAAACGTTCACACACAAACAAATTCCAATCAAAGGAAACATGCGCCTTTTATTGTAACATTCCAACCCACCAGGCACGTTGGCCCAGTTACGAAAGGGCTTACAAAAGGGTACGTTACTCACAGGACTTCACACAAACAAATTCAATCAAATGACATACATCACAACGAAATTCTTAAGATTTAGCAAGAGTCTTCAAGCAATTAAAATTCCAAGCACATTCCAAAGCTTAATCAAACTAGGATTCAAGACATGGTTTCACATGCATTATTAGGATTCAACAACATCAAGTAAGAATCCATCACAATCATCAACAATTACATGTTTAAATCAATCAATGTCATTCGGAGAGTCTAGACACTTATAAAGATAACAACAATCACAACAAGAAAAAGTATCTTTTAGTGCATGCAAACTCAAACTCAAGTAAATTATAGCCCAAAACTCATGTAAAAAGGCTAGCTCGAACGTCGAGCCACTTCAAAACTAATTTCATAAATATTTAACAATCGAGATAACAAATTTGAATATTCCGATTGGAACTCAATGGAACTCGCAACGGCACAAACATCACACATTGATTTAGGGGGGTTGGGGGCAGCCATCTAACCCTATTTCAGTCAAACCCCATACTAGATCAAAATAATTAATAAACTAATTATTAATCTAAGGAATTTAAATAATCAATCCTAGTACACCCTAAGGGAGGTTTTAGGGGAAGTCTATGTTACCTCTAATCCCAAAACTAGGGATTTAAGCTCCATTGTTCTTCTTCTTCTTCAATCATGACGTTCCTTCTTTGTTCTTCACTAGATCAACACATGCAAGATGGTCTCCTCTTTGATTTTTGAGTTCCTTGCCCTAGCCTCCATGGAAGTGGCTCCTCAAGCTCCAGTCTTCATCCTTGAAGCTTTAATGGAGGTAAAACCTCCATCTTCTTCTTTCCTCTTCCTCCAAATCGGACATCCATCACTGTCCTGGCTTCTCTCTCTCTGATCGACCCTCTCTCTTTCTCTCTCTCTGTCTCGCCTTCTCACTCTCTCGGCCACCCTCCTGGTTCGCCTCCGTGGTTGGCCGGCTTGGTGGCCGTTGCGGCCACCCTCCTTTCCTCTCTCTCTCGTTCGCCACTCTCCCTTCTCTTCTTTCCCTTATTTCTTTCCCTTCTTCTTCTTTCTTTTTTTTTCCGATTTTCTTCCCCTTTCTTCTTGCTGTCCAGGTCGTGAGGGAGGGAGTTAAAGGGTGATAGAAGGATTTCTAAGGTGGAAGGGCCATAAGTGTGGAGTATGGTGGGTCTAGGTCAAATTGTTACTATATTTTGACTCACAAATCCCAACTCAAATTCCATAACTTAACCTATTGTACTTAAATCAACATTAAGTGATTTAAATAATTATAACCACTCATAAATAATTAGTCTCACATTTCCTAAATTATTGGGTAAAATTACTATTTTACCCTTTAGTTCCTAATCTGTATTTAAATTATCCAATTAAGACTATGAACTATATTTTTTAATCCTTAGGGATTAAATCCCTTATCCACTTAGGATTTCTAATAATTAGGCTTAGGAAATTTGAGACGTTACAGAAGAAATCCCAACTATGTTGACCCCTCAGTCTCTAACAATCATCCACAGAACACCACGATATAATAGTGGAAAATCAAAGAATACAGAGAACATGGGACTACACCAAAACCCATGAGAGAAAGCGATCATCTAAAATAGAAGTAAGGGAGACTAAACCAATTACGATTAAAGTCCTCCAAAATAAAGCTAGGTGGAAAATTCCACCAAATAAAACATTAAGTATAAATACCAAATGAAGCCAGTTTGTCCGCACAAGAATTTCTTTCGCAGTAGATGTAAGACACATGAAATCGCATTTGTCAGATGAGAAGCAAGCAATTAAGCGACCTATTTTTGAAGTTCCAAGGAATCAATGCCAAATTTTTAGAAGATTGAACCACCAACAAGGAGTCACATTCAAGCAAAGCCTGCGCCAATTACGCCTATGAGCGATCTTAATAGCCATGATGGCAGCCGTAAGCTCCGCATGGAAAGAGGTGCAAACATCCAGAAAGTCTGCAAAACAGCCTAGAATGGCTCCACTAGAGTCCCTAAAGATAGCACCATAAGCAGAGAGACCGAGATTACCTCTAGAGGCCTCGTCAATGTTGCACTTTACCCAGGCGCAGGGAGGCATGATTCAGTCCACCTGAATAATGACAGGAGCCTTAGGAGGGTGACAGGGGATGGAAAAAGGCTTTAAAACTCATCAATAAAAGATGAGGAACAACCTTTAGAAATTCTTCTAGAAAGGGAGTCCGAAGCTATTACCAGATGAACCGCTCGAGTAATAAGTGAGGCACCTGCTGTGAAAATTAATTTGGTTCCTAGAGTACCAGATAACCCAAACTATATGAACAATAGCTGAGGGCACAATATCCTTAAGATGAGAACTCCAATGTGGATCCAAGATGGCCATGACAGTAGAAATATTGGAATGATCAATAGAAATATTGGAATGATCAATAGGCTTCTTCAAAAGGGAGGCCATCCAATTCCAAAGCTTAATGGCAAAAGAGAACTCTGAGAAGCGATGTTGAGTGGTTTCTACAGCTGAGCAGCACAGGCTACACATAGACACTACAGTGCACCCGCAAGATTGCAACTGGTCATCAGATGGGATTTTGTTGTTAAGAAGCCCCCGAACAAAAAAGACTTAGATGGACGAACCGAGGGGCTCCAAATAAGCTTTCCCCAGTGGACCTGGAGGCGGGGAGTGTGGAGATGCAAATAAGCATCGTTTAAAGAGAAGAGTATTATGTCATTATGCTTCCAAACAAACTAATCATCCCATGGGCTCTTAGCTAATTATAGCTGCTGCATATCCAATGCTATGCCAGGAAACGTAGCAACAAAAGAATCTGGAATTTCCCAAGCGTTATTAACAATGAAATCTGAAATGTGAGCTTTAAGATTCTTGCTAATAGAGAGAGGGGTATTCAAATGTTCAGTAATAGAGTAGTCGAGCCAGTTGTCAGATCAGAACTGAATAATAGTGCCATCTCTAATGTGTGAAATGCTACCATCAAGAACTCTCAAGAAAAGGACGCACCTGTGCCAAATAAATGATTAAGCGTAATAAGTTGCATGCTTATTATGTCTAACGAACCTGGACTTTAAAAAGGCCGCCCAGTGATGAGAAGAAGCAATGAGCTCCCACTTAAGCTTAAGCATAGTAGCCTTGTTAATAGCATTAAGAGATATGATCCCAAGACCACCTTCTTCCATAGGAGAACACACCTTATGCCAAGCAACGGTGACTAGTTTCCTATTATAAATATCACCAGACCATATAAAATTCGGAATCCAAGAATCCAAGGTATTTAACAAAGTTGTGGGCAAAGAGTAAACATAGAAGCTATAAACCAGCATAACTGAATGATAGGTTTCACTAATTGGACACGCCCCATAATAGACAACATAGAACCCTTCCTGGAGGCAAGCTTACTTTTAATTTTATCCGCAATCGGCTGCAAGTGGACAACTTTTGGTTTTCCCTAGAAGAGGGAAACACCCACGTGAGTAAAAGGGAGTTTATCGGTAGAGAATCCCAAAAATTTACTGATCTCCGCAATCCTGACTGAAGAAATAGACCCTGAATAAAATCTACATTTGTCCAAACTAAGATACTGGCTAGAAGCCGCCCCATACATCTGAAAAAGAGACACAAGAGCAGCCAGATTATTTTTTGTTCCTTTATAAAATACCATGATGTCATTGGCGTAGAGAACGTGAGTAGGCGACGAACAAGCTCTAGGCCCAGACTGTAACACCCCAACTTTCTAAAGCTTGGTAATTAAAAACCCTAAGTAAAAAGGGGATTTATTTACTAAACATGAGTAGTTTAATTGATTAATTTACCTAAGGTTTTATTCAGGACTAAAGAGTAAATTATGAAATTAAACTAGGACTTGTTAGCTAAATTTTATTAAACCCATGCCTTATTCCCCACCATACACCCCATTTTCCCTTAGCCCACACTAGCACCCACTCTTCTCTTTAGACACACACCCACACGCATTAGGAAAAGAAAGAAAAGAAGGAGGAAGGCGTGAGAAAGAAAAGGAAAGAAGAGAAGAAAAGAAGAAAAAGAAAAAGGAGGAGAAAAGAGTAGAGAAGGAACCATGGGAGAAGAGGGAAAAAGAGAAAGGAAGAAGGGAAGAGGGATAGGAGTGCATGACGAAGGAGGAGGAGGGGGAAGAAGGGAACCCCAAACTCCAAGCCCTAAGAAATCATCAATGGAGATTTAACAGAAAATAAGGGATTTTGCTCAATAAAGCCCAAACCAAGAAGGGATTGAACAAAGGAAGAAAAAGAAGCAAGAATTGAAACTTGGTAGCAAGCTCACTTGGAGGGAAAGCTTGGGTTTAAGATTTAATGGTGGAAAGGAGTAAGCATGAAGGATGAAACCTCAAGCCCTAGAAATTGGGGATTTTATCTCTAATTTCATCAAGCCCTAAGGTAACATCGACTTCCCCTTTCCCTTTCATTTTGTGTCTTTTCTTGACTTCTAAGTGTGGGTTATGGAAATTATGAAATGGGTTTGGGGGTATGTGAGATTTGCTCATAGTTTGAAAGTTTTATGGATGTTAATATGCATGTAATTTGTTTGAGGAAAGTTCTATGAGAAGTGTTGTGACTTTGAATGAAATTCTAAAATTTTATAGGGCTAATTAAGCCATAACTTGCTTTAATCATGTTTAATTTTATGTGTATGAAGTGTATATTAAATGGTTTTAGCTTTGTTTGTGTTTACCTTGTGATATTTGATTGATATTGGCTAAGGGTTAGGTGTTGTCCCCAACCCCAACAAACATAAGTGTTATTTTTGCCCCATTGTGAGCTCCACAAAGCTCCAATTGGGATGAGGTTTAGTTCATCAGAAAGTAGACACAAAGTGATTTAAAATGATCATAATAATCACTTGAAAAGATTAAGAATTGAATTAGATATCGAATTTATAAGTTAAAGGACAGTAGTTGTCCTATTTTCATACATCAGTTTTTTCTTTTATTAAACTACACAAATTGGAGGGTTGTGTCCTAAAATAAAAATTAGATTCATAAACTAGACATCCTAAGCTTTGCAACGAGTGGTCATTTGCTTAAATCCGACTTCGTTTGATATTTTAATAAAATCCTCGAAGTTTATGTTCTTTTGTAGATAATTTTGTAAAGGCCTAGCACGACCGTGTTGTGCACCACGGGCAGGCCATGTTTCGTTCTGCTTCTTGTAATTCCAGAAATTCATCCTGCCCACATGTTCTGTGCTGTTTGTTGCCAATTTTTTCCTGTTTTAATGGGTTTGGCTTGTGATATTGCTCCTTGCCTTAAGGGGTTGTAACCTTAATTGATTCTCCTTATTATAAGGGTTTGAATGCTTAAAATTTAGGCACACATATGTGTTTGAAAAGTATAAAAGTTGCATGTATTAAATGATGTCAACTCTAGGTGTAAGGCTTAGAATTATGACATAAAGCATCCATGCTTTGATTCTAGTAACCTAAGGTATAGAATTGAGTAAGGATACATACTACAAGTATGGATCCTAGTGTATAAGTTATCAGGAATACTAAAGTATGTGAAGGACACTTATGAAAATTTCATAAGGAATATCAAGAAGGACTTGGAGACCAAGGGATCTCTATTCACATGGAATTCTTAGGGTATTTCTCTAAGATAGTAAGGTTAAAGTAGGAATCAATAAAGTTAAGAACAACTAGTAAGTTGTAAGTCCAGGTGGGAGATAGTAATCAAAGAGATAAAAGTGCATACTCGAATCCCCTTCGGTAGTGTAGGGTCATTGTTTTGGAACCATACTCTGTGGTGATAAGCATCATAGAGATGGTTAACCTTCTTACAAGTAGAAGTAGTATGACATTATAATTGTAAATTGTTTTGAATGCTTATGATTGTATTTGTGTTGGAAGGGTTTTCCATAGAAGTGCATACTCAAAGTGCATAGTAATCAAAGAGATAAAAGTGCATACTCGAATGCCCTTCGATAGTGTAGGGTCATTGTTTTGGAACCATACTCTGTGGTGATAAGCATCATAGAGATGGTAACCTTCTTACAAGTAGAAGTAGTATGATATTATAATTGTAAATTGTTTTGAATGCTTATGATTGTATTTGTGTTGGAAGGGTTTTCCATACTTAGCACACCAAGTATGGCTGAAAACAATGGTAAAGTATTTCAATTTCAATTCTATGTTACTGAGTTTAAAACTCACTATGTTGGGGCATTGTTTTCAGGTGCAAGCTTATTGGAAAAGTTCAGATCATGAAGTTGTGTTTTGCCTTGTTACTACGAGACTTTGAGTTATCGGATCACGAGTCAAAGTCTTTTTAGAGTCTAATTGTTTCCTTTTTCTGTTATAAGTCTCTAATAGGATTGGATGTCAATTCTGTAATTTGTTTAAAGCAAATATGTAGTTTTGCGGAAATATTTTAGCAAGCTGTGGACTCTGGTATTAATAAAGTCTGTTATTAGCGAATTTGTCTTATGATGCCCTATGTATTGAAAGATTTTTGTCTAACCACAGTAGTGTATTTCAAATGATTTACTTCTTATTGTTTATTATGTAAAGCAAAATATTTTCCACGTTTAACTTTAATTCATATAGTTTAGTAGGTAATGCTCTGATAAGAGTCGAGGCGTTACACAGACATAGCATGGAGTTTTCCAGTGTTGACCAATAAGGAAAGACCTCTGCTTAAAGCATCCTCAACGATGCAGAAAAGAAGGGGAGAGAGATGGTCCCCTTGACGCAACCCTCTTTTACAAGCGAAGAAACCAGTAGGATGCCCATTTACTGAGATAGAGAGCTTTGCAGATTCAAGAATGGTTTGAACACAGTTATAGAAAGTGGGATGAAAACCAAAAACGTGAAGAACATTGAGCAAGAAATACCAATCAAGGGTGTAAAAAGCCTTTCTTATATCAAATTTTAAGGCAATATTGCCTCCATAAGTTTTATAGTCCAGCATGTTGATAGTCTCAGAAGCAGTACAAAACATAAATATGTCTGCACTGAATAAAACCCCTTTGTTGCCCAGAGATGATCTTAGGGGCGATCAAAGCTAACCTGTCCACCAGCACTTTAGTGACTGTCTTAAATTGGAAGTTAGCTATAACAATAGGCTAGTAATCCTCAATTCTGTCTGTACCAGTAAATTTAGGAATTAAAGCAACTAAGTTTGAGTTTAGATTCGAGAGCAACCAACCTTGAGAGAAGAACTGAGTAACCGCATGGAAAACATCAACATTGACAATATCCCAATAGGTTTGAAAGAAACAACCCCAAAAACCATTCGGACCGGGCGCCCCAGATCCATTCATAGCAAAGACAGCGGCTTTCACATCCTCAATAGAGGGGAGAGATGTGAGGGCATTATTATCTTTTACAGTGACAAAAGGAGGGTTAACTTCGTTAAGAAAGTCTGAGTTTGAACAATTATTCTCAGAAGCATAGAAAGTTTATGATATATTTCATATATTATCAATACATGAATTTTAGGTATTTGAATGTGATTGAGAAAAAGACGGAGTTTTTCATACCTTCCACACTAGGTATGACTAGAAATGTCATAGTTTAATTTAATTTGTTTTAATGTAACTTTCTATTGTTATGTATATTTATTAGTTTTATAGCTCGTTCCTTGCACATGACTGTTATGTATATTTATTTAATAGAATATTTTTACATTAAAAGAAATTGATTTGAATTTAGATATTATTAAGTGTAGTAACTTTTTGTATATAAAATCAAATATTAATAAATTTAATTTACCAAACAATTAGTTAATAAGTTTCATGTTAAATATTTTTGTAGTACATAAAATACTTATTCACGTGTGGCATATATTTGTACTAAAATTAAATATTAAATAAGTTTTTGCATAGATATTGATATTGATATGCTTTCATTTAATATATATGCTCTTATATAGAAAATAAGTTTTTGCATAGATATTGATATTGATATGCTACGTTCCTTTGCTCTTTTTCCAAAACCCTGATCTTATTTACTTAGTCCTATCCTAAGCAACCTAATTAAGCATACAATCACACACACAATCAAATATTTAATCAAGGCTTAAAAAATTGGGATGTTACCATAAATACGTAAAAATTATATATTAGAATATCTGAAATTTCCAGTAATTAAAGAAAAGTTCAGCAAAGAATAATAAGAACAAAATAAGTTGTTGCTTATTTTAATTTGTGAGAAATATTTATATGAAATAAATAACATTTTATAAGTAGATAATAGTTGCCACATGCATATGCACTAAAAAGTTGATAATAGTTGCCATACACAAGTAATTTTTTCTTAAAAAAATATTGAAAAAAATCCATTACAAAATAGTGATGTCTTGTGCTCCGCACGATATACAATAAATTTATAAAATTGGTATTAAAATATTTGAACGTAGTATTTATACATAATAATAATAATAATAATAATAATAATAATAATAATAATAATAATAACTACGACAACAAATTTCAAAGTATTATAAAATATTTAAACTAATAATAACTACGACAACAAATTTCAAAGTATTATAAAATATTTAAACTAATAATAATAAATTATAATAAAAACATTATAAAAGATTTTTTAAGATTTACTTTTAAAAAACCCCACACCATTAAACATTAATGTAGTTTTAAAAAACTAATAATGTAGTTTTAAGATTTTACCATTGAAATACTTTTGTCCATGGTGAAGTAGAACTTTAAAACGGTAAAGAATATACTCGTTCTGATTAATCTTAATATTTTTTCATACCGATCTTATATTGTTTGGGAATTTTCTATTACAATTTTATCTTTTTGTTTATCATTTTCATAATTGTGATTAAAAACGATGAAATGGAGGCCCCTTTATTTTTATTCTTGACTAATGCCTATTTCCTTACCAAACATGTAACATATTGATACTCATTCCTTATTTCCTTTTAACCATGTGGTCGTGGGTTCGATCCCCACAGACGGCGTTTCCCACCTTTTTTAATCTTATTTTTCCCAGTGTTCCTTGCTATTCCAAAAAAAAAAAGTCATTCGTTATTTCCATTCTTATTTTCATCTTCATCAAGCATTCCTTGTCACTCAGGCAACAATAAATTTGGGTAGACACTTGCCAAGTGCAACAACCATTGAACATTGCATTTTATGGCTTCCATATCACAGGAAATCTGTAGCTAGTTGCTGCCTTTTCAATTTGAAACAAACATTGCACTTTCCAATTCAAACAAACATTATCAAAGGAAGTGAAAAACAATAAAATGATCATAAGTAGCTTACATGGGATAGAAGTGTCAGAATCCATAGTCACATTTGCTCTATCTTGTGGTACTTGGTACTCTCCTACTGTAAGTTGATGTGTTGCTTACATAGAATTTTTTTAATCTCATATAACCATGACACAGTCGGATGATGAATTCATTCCAAACATTGATTGTAAAAAAATCCTTTTTTTAATACATGCTTCAATAATTTCATGATTTGCATTGTCTGGTTTTTGAGTTTGTCCTTAGAGATTGGTTTACCAAGAAACTCAATTGTACCAACCTTGAAAAAGAAAGCGGAGGAAAAATTAACAGGTATGCAACAACAACCAAAATAAACCAAATATACGTTCCATCTAATAGCATTTTTAGTGACCATAGAGGAAAAAATACATGCACAAAGAGTTTGAATAAATAATCACTATAGGAATCATTTTATATATATATAGATGAAATTATAGTATTGGGTTTTCCTTGAATTAAAAAATAACATCGCCATCATGCACAATAGTAACATACAATACACATTGATAAAAGTGCATTAACACATCCATACTGGTTACAATTGCATAGTTAAAAGCATCAAGGAACCATGAAGTATATGACACCTGCAATATGCTGAATGCAATTGTCTCAAAATCTTGCCAAATATTACAAAATAAAAAATAACATAAGCAGCAAAAAACAAGAGAGGGGGAAAATCAAAAGTCCCAAATTATGTCATATTTTTAACTTGCTGCATCAAAGGAATACATGCAACGATAAATGTAAAAGGTCAAGATAGTGTCATAGCCAAAAAGAACAATGAAGCATGCACAAGCAAGATCAGTTCTAAAAATAATAAGGATTTATAATGTAATCACCGTTTATAAGAGCTGACACAACAAACATTTTCATTATTTTATGCATAATTAACGTCGTCAATAGTTTAAAAAGGCCATCAACGGCAAAGATTTTAGCAGATTAAGGCCTGTAATAGTTTAGCTTGCAAACTCAAAGGCCAGCAATAGTGGCATTTTAACTTGAGTGGAACAAAAAAAAGTGATTTCTTCACGGAAATCTTGGAAGAGATATTGTGTCGGAAAACTGGAAAAGTAATCACTGGTTTTCGTTGTATGTAGAAGAGAACAACTAAATGAAACTATAAGCAATATGAGAAAAAAACTATAAGCAGAAGCTATGACTATGTCACCAACAATGAAAATTAAAATAATAAACAACTGAAAAAAAGGATGATGGGACAAAATATTTTGAAGGAAGCAGGTTAATAAACGGTGTGGTCTAAAAACAAGGCACATATGGAGCGATCTACACAGTGCCCAGTAAGCTATTTCTCTAGCATTACCTCTCTAAAAAATCAAAATTTTAGGGTTAAAATCGATAAGCTTTCATCAAATCCAAATGAAAATTTTTCTTAGAAGGAAATAAAATGAATACTAGAAATCAAGATTTGAATAGTGGGTTGAGGGTTGAGGGCTCTGTCAAGATGAGTAAATTGGCATCACATCCGTTTCGACAATCTAAAATAGAAAAAAAAATTGTTATAACGAAATCAATTTATAAACAAAACAATGAAAAAAAAATAATGGAGAAAAAATCACAGTTCTATATTGCTCAACAATTAACATTGAAAAAAAGGAAAAGAGGGATGTTAAGCACAAACGCTCTATCACTCGCGCTTGAACACTCTCTCATAAAAGAAGCCACGTCGCCTCCTATTACTAACATTTTACTTGGCTACCGGCTCCACAAGTGTAAAAAATTATGATCGCTTTTAATATTTTTAATTATTTGGCATATTAAAAACACTAGTGCAGGAATTGGATAAAAAACAGGGGTTTAAAATCGGTTTTAAGAAAAACCGATTTAAAAGATAAACGCGGTGGCAATTTTGTAAATAATTGTCTAGGCGAGTACTTTTTAAATCGGTTTTTGTTATCTTTTAAATCGATTATCAAACACCCGATTTAAAAGGGCTTAGAAAATGATCTAACTTTTACACGTTAAATCGGTTATCACACACACCGATTTAATAGGTGTTATTTCTGTAACAAAAAAAAATGGTGTTATTTAAAACTTCTTATTTTATTTTTGGTCTTCCCTCTAAAATTCGTGGACTTCGCTTCTTCTTCATCAAAGAAACCCTACAATCGCTTTCTTCAACCAAACCCATCGCCCAAAACGCCGTTGGTCTTCCGCTCCATTCTCGCTTCTTACGCCATTTGAGAACCATCATCTTCTTCAAGGTCGGTAGAACCCTACCGTCCTGACCTGCGCTCGACGTTGTTCCCCCATCTCTACTCGCCGTTGTCGTGCCTCCATCCCTGTGCGTCTCCTTCGGCAAGCGACGGTCGCCGTTGTTCGTGCCGCCGCTTTGCACTCACCACCACCGTCAACAAAACGCAACAAAAGAGATTTGGGACATTGAAAAGGAGAAAGGGCAAGCATCGTTCTGTTGAATAGGCAAGCATCGTTCTGCTACAAGCTTGAACAAAAGTGAGGAAGCTCAACCTCATTGTATCCACTCTTTTATATACCTAAAATGCCTTATTGGGTTTGTTGTTTTTCAACGTTGCAAGAGATTAATGCTCTTTTCCAAAACTACTGATCCTTTTTGGTGTTAAAGTTTCGAGCTTTCCAAAACTACTGACCCCTTTTTTTTGTTGTGATCATACTTGGAGTCATATTTCTATGTTTGTGATTTTATTCTATAGTTGATTATGTGTGTTTTACTATTTTTAATTGGCTGGAATTTAGCTTGATTTATATATGGAGTTTCATGATTCCTTTTGGTATGGATCACCCAAAAAATTAGTAAACAAACGAGTCCCATTTTAACAAATCACACTTGCAATTCTAGAGTTTTTAACTAGATGAAGTTAATTATGCAAGCATATACCTACAGAAGAAGAAGTAGGAGGAGAATAAGGGGAGGAAAGAGAGGAGTGGTAAGTGATAATGGTGTTGTTGGAATGGAGAAGCTGAGTTGGTGGAGATGGAGTAAGGGAAAGAGGGAGGAAGTATATAGATATGGGAAGGAGAACATAGAGAGTTAAGTGAAGAATTCTCTTAATGTTGAGGAAGGACTTATCATTGAAGGGGTTTGTGCTTCCCATTTTCAAAGGGGATTTACACTTTCTTTGCTGCCCCTAATGTTTGTTTTTGTGGTGTTGTCGGCTGAGAGGTTGAAGAAAGAAAAACAGAGAGTATTTTATTTTACTGGTTCTTGCTTTTTCATTCTATTTTGCTTTTTTATCTTCTTTTTCACTGAATTTTTGCAAGGCTTAATTGTTTTGTATTTTTTTCTTCTTGTCACCGAATTTTTGCAATGCTAAATGTGATTTGAAGCTACGGTGATTATTTCTTGGAGACATGATTTTTGAGTAATAATGTTGATGGTCTCTCTTTTTATTTTTAAGCCTCGGGGAATCTTTATTACTAAGCCAATCTTTATTTTGCTATGTTTATATCAGGCTAAGGAGATGCATGCATGCCAATTGTGCTTATTCAATTAAAGATTCTCAGCAAGTGAGTAGCCTGTATTGCATTATATTGTTATTCATCAATTAGTAGCACTTGTTGAAATTTCTCTTCAAGATATACATCATATAATTTTACCTATACTCATATGCAATCATACCCTCTTATGATATTATACTAATACAAGTTTATATTTTTCCTTGGATGTACTTAAAATCACGGAAGAAAAGTTTGTGTTTAATTAATTAGCAAATTTTGTGTTAAAAAAGTTCTTACAATGATATTGCCCAAGGTAGAGTTTTGGTTTAAAAGCCCTCTCTTCCCTGGATAGTTATCTGATCCCTTGAGTCCTTGCATCTAGATTTCCTGAATGGTATCCTATCTCAAAACTTATATCTAACATTCCTTTCTCAAGGTAGTCATTGAAGAAACGTCATTCTGCCTTATGCATTGCCTAATTTTCTGGAATTGCAATTTATTAATGTCAAGGTATAGTATCTTAAATGAGATGTATTTTATCACACAAAGAAGACTTAAATGGGTTTATAATTGAGGTAGTCCACTTAAGGCAGAATCCGTTGTTCTGTGTTTTGTGTGTATGTTAGGCATGGTCTATATCCTGTGAAAGAAGGAAAGATGAATTTATTGGGATTTGGAACAATTTTTAGTAGACAGCTAGATTTTGCTACTAATTTACCCTTATTTATAAATGTTTACAGGAATCTGGAAAAGACAGTCAATAGAAGAAAAAGAATCATATAAAGTCACTTCTTGTTGCCGCAACTGAAGAACATTCTTAGCCGCCTCCTGAAATTCAGTCTTCTTTAGAAGAGGTAAGCTAACAGTTGGCAGTGAAATTCTGATTTTAGTGCATCATGTCTTTAGGATATAGAAGTCGACCTTACTTAATGGAAAATGACTTTGGTGGATGTTGTTGTATGTCTTTAGGATGTCAAGGTGATGTTATCTTCATGTTTTCATACTCTCCAATCCCATAGCAGATTAAAGGATAAAGACATTAGGCGTGGCCTCAAACTGGGTAATGTGGAAGGCGAAAATTTTTGGCATTATTATTTTTTTTATCGAGAAAAGAGAACAGACGTGAGAATTGTATGATTAGCAATTTAATAAAATAGGAGACAAATCGGTGCACTTTGATTCAAATTTCACAGTCAATTGTTTTGTGTATTGATAACTACATTTTTAGGTACAATTTAAAAGTTCAGCTTTTTATAGATAATTTTTTAGCCATATGGCCATTGCACAAACCATGGTTCTGCAATCTGCATCCTTGCTTCAAATGTTTTGAACTTTGGTGTGTCTATGCATTTATTAGTAATAAAAATAAAGAATAATTGTCAATTATACATGACTATATTGAAGGTTTTTATGATGAAAAAAGTTTCGATTTTTATAACTTCATTTTTATGCTAATTTCCTACTTTTCTTTCGATTCATTATCGATTTACATTAGTTCTTGACTGTGTCATCTTTAATTGACAATGGTATTAAATTATCCTTTGATTAAATTAATATAATTATTATATATAAGCTGGTTTGAGTCATTTTGAATAGATCATAGCACCGCTTTTGCTCAAAGTCGATGTGAATTCTGCATCTACTTAGTTTGGACAATATTTATTCCTTCAAGTGTAGGTTCACTTTATATATCCATTTGATGCGAGACCTATCTCATTAGAAAGCTAAGAGAGGTATTTGAAAACGATCAAGTTGATGTAAAATCATGTTTCTATCAACACTTATTCCTCTTTTCTTCCTCAATTTGATCAAAAGGAGCAATAGATTTTGAATACGACATGTTCTTTTTTTTCTTGACTTTTGAATAGATCATGTCCTTTTAGTTTCCTTATTCTACTCTGTACCATGTTCTTTTTTTTCTTGACTTTTGACAGTTCATGTGAGATGAAGTATATGACATGTTATTAGATAAATATTTTGATTAACAATCAATAGATTTTGAACTTGATTATTTATTCTTAATTACTTCAGAACAAAGATATGGATCGTAGTTGGATGCAAAAAAATCGCATGAGTGATGAGTATGAGAATGGAGTGGAAGAGTTTCTAGAATTTGCTCAAAAAAATCTTTCCAATAGTAATGGAAAGTTTTGTTGTCCTTGTGTTAATTGTTTGAATATTAATCCACTAGAAGTTGATGAAATACGGGATCATCTTCGTGTTGATGGGATTTGCCAGAGTTATACGACATGGATATGGCACGGTGAAGTGTTACATAAGCCAAGTGAGTCACAAAGAGAGAAAGTTGATGTCGACATGGACGATCGACTAGAAGACATGATTCGTGATATTGGGCATGAGTCTTTTCAGCGTGCACGTGTGTATGATACTCTATGCAGTGACAAGGAAGAGCCTTTGTATACGGGGTGCATAAAGTTTCCACGGTTGTCAGCGGTGTTGAGATTGTTCAATCTGAAGGCAATAAACGGGTGGACTGATAAAAGCTTCACTGAATTGCTTGAGTTGTTGAAGGACATGCTTCCAGAAGGTAACACATTGCCGAACCGTAACTATGAGGCGAAGAAGATATTGTGTCCGATGGGTGTGGAGTATAAGAAAATACACGCATGCCCCAATGATTGCATATTGTACCGGAACGAGTTTGAAGAGTTGAATAAGTGCCCAACGTGTAATACATCACGGTACAAAAAGAAGGATGATGATGATGATAGTTGTGAGGTGAGCACAAAGGGTCCTCCTGCGAAGGTTTTATGGTATCTTCCAATTATTCCTAGGTTTAAGCGATTGTTCGCCAATGTAAATGACGCAAAGAACATTAGATGGCATGCAGGATAGCGAGGACTTGTGATGGGCCAGATTCGCCATCGGTGATTCTTTGCAATGGAAGAAAGTTGATTCTTTGTTTCCAGATTTCGGCAATGAGCCAAGAAACCTTAGGCTTGGACTTGCTACGGATGGAATGAATCCATATGGTAGCTTAAGCAGTAAACATAGTTCATGGCCTGTTCTCCTTGTAATTTACAACCTATCTCCTTGGTTGTGCATGAAGCGCAAATACATTATGTTATCTATGATGGTTTCAGGACCACACCAGCCGGGAAATGACATAGATGTTTATTTGAGTCCCTTGGTTGAAGACTTGAAAGTGTTGTGGCAGGAAGGCATTGATGTGTTTGACGGACATTCCCGTGAAAATTTCAAGTTGCGTGCCATGTTATTTTGCACCATCAATGACTTTCCAGCGTATGGGAACTTGTCTGGGTATAGTGTTAAGGGGCATAAAGCGTGTCCTATATGTGAAGAAGGCACGTGCTACTATCAACTGCAACATGGAAGGAAAACTGTTTACCTTGGGCATCGGAGATTTCTCAGACGTAATCACCCGTATCGTAGATTGAAAAAAGCTTTTAATGGATTACAGGAGAATGAAATTGCTCCAAAGGCCTTAACTGGAGAAGAAGTTTATCAACGCCAGAAGGACATCAATGTTAAATTTGGAAAAAAGAAAAAGAAATCTGTTGAGAAAAAAAAATGGAAGAAGAGGTCAGTGTTCTTTGACCTTCCATACTGGTCCAGTCTTGATGTAAGACACTGTATTGATGTGATGCATGTGGAGAAAAATGTGTGTGATAGTGTTATTGGAACGCTTCTCAACATTCAGGGCAAGACAAAAGATGGTGTGAAAGCTCGTCTAGATCTAGTTGCGATGGGTATAAGAGAGCAGTTAGCTCCACAGCCAAGAAGTAACGGGACATATTTGCCACCAGCATGTCATACCTTGTCAAAACAAGAAAAAAGAAGTTTTTGCGAGTGTCTACGGGGCGTGAAAGTGCCACAGGGTTACTCTTCAAATGTCAGGAGTCTTGTCTCAATGAAAGATCTCAAGTTACTTGGGTTAAAGTCTCATGACTGCCACGTCTTGATGCAACAACTGCTACCAGTGGCTATTCGTGGAATCTTACCAAAAAAGGTTCGTCTTGCCATAATTAGGTTGTGTAAATTCTTCAATGTTGTATGTAGCAAAGTCATTGATCCTCATAAGTTGGAGGAGTTGGAAAATGAGGCTGCTATTATCTTGTGCCAATTGGAGATGTATTTTCCTCCCTCATTTTTTGACATCATGGTTCATTTAATTGTCCATCTGGACGTGTTCGTACTGCTGGACGAGGTGTAGGCCTTAAGAAATATTATGGAGGACCATCTCGTTGTGGCCCCACTTCAGAAGCTATACCTCCTGAGCATTGGGTGAATGCCATAAATAAGGCAGTAGATAAGGCGGTATCAGAGGTATGTATATCGCATAGTTAAGTTAGGCCCACTAAAAATCACAGTACCCAAATTTTTACGAATGTTATTTGTTGCAGAGGCTGGCATTTCTGGGTTGCATCCAAAAAAATTCAACTGACCATCCAGTGTTCTCCTAAATCCCCTAGTATTACCGTGCATGTGAGCACTAAGGGCAGTTGTGCACCAGATAATGTGGATGAGCCGCCTAAGCATGATTGGTTAAAGGAATTGATTGTAATGGCATTGGATCTTCCAGGCGGAAGTGCAAAGTTAATATTGGAGCATGAAGATCAATCACATTATTATCTTGATAAAACTGACCTTACGGATTTGTGTCTGGGTAATAAGTGGATTGGTTCATCCCACTTGCAATTATGGTGCACGTAAGTATCAATGTGTTATCAATTTTTTTTCCAAAATATGTATCAATTATAAATTATAATGAACATTTGTTTAAACATTTTAGATATCTGTATCGCCAATGCAACACAAAGTCCATCAATCATGTGTATGGATTCTTGGACCCATATAGCATTAGTAGTGCCAGTGGTCGTTCAAAAGAGGTCGTTCAGGCATATATCCAGAATAAATTAGTCCAAGAACCAAAAGTTTGTTACCTTGCGCCGTATGTGAATGAGTAAGTAAATGATACTAATTGTATTGTTAAATTGCTTCACTAGTTTTTTTTTGTCTATCGATTCTGATACCCCATTAATGTTGCCCAATATTGCAGCAACCATTGGCAATTGCTGGTCATTTTGCCTAGTCAAAATGTTGTAGTCTGGATGTGTTCGCTGCATTATAAGCCAAGCACAACCATTACGCGCCAATTTGATTTGTAAGCTTTTGTTTGTCACAATTAACTTACTTTGTGATATGTATTATTTAGTTTTATAATTTACTTATCATGAATATTTTGTTATCAGAGCTATGGTGGATATCATAAGTCGATTGTGTGGTTTGAAAAAAAATAAACCTGAATGGCTTGTGCCTTTAGTAAGTAGCTTAAAATTTGAGATTCATTTTATAACTGTACTATGTGTATAATAATTTACTCATTATATTCAACTTTGGTATTCATTAATTTGTAGGTACCAAAACAAGATAATGGATATACTTGTGGGTACTATGTCATGAAACATATGTTGACCATTGTCACTGAGGTTGTTGTTGATAATTGGAAAGAGGTAATACAATTTTTAACCTTTTGCTATTATGCACTTTTTTAACATATTGGTTTATTTTCTTTGGTTTAACGTAAATATAATTTTGTTTCAACTTGTAGAAATTCAATGATCAGTCACCATTTGATACTAAGGAAATTGACGACGTTCGGCAAACTTGGGCAGAGTTTTTTTTAAGAATTTATTCGGAGCAAAAGCATAAGAAATGACTAATGAAAATGTACTTAGAGTGCCTGTTTTTATCATGTTTTTTGTTTAGCTTGATGAATTGTTGAACTAGTGTAATATGTGAAGTGATGACATTGGAAACTAGTGTATGCATCTTAACTTGATGATTTGTTGAACTATATGTAATATGTGAAGTGATGGTATTTTGATGTTAGTTTCGCAAGCTAGTTAAATGGTTTTTTGCTGAATTCTGTTGAATGGTATTTAAGCTGTCTTGAATGGTTATGGTTCCGCAGGTTAGCAACCGTGAAAACAAAAAAAAAGGGAAAAAAAAAATAAGGTCTTTTAAATCGGTTACTTTAAAACCGATTTGAAAGAGTGTTTTTTAAATCGGGTATTTATGCCTTTTAAATCGGTTATCCGACCTTTTAAATCTGTCTTTCTAAATCGGTTATCCGACCTTTTAAATCGGTTATTTAACCGATTTAAAAGGTAATTTTTCCACGTTTACAATGCATCTTCTAAATCGGGCAACGGACATTTTAAATCGGGTAAATAACCGATTTAAAAGGGTATTTTAAATCGGGTAACAGGAATTTTAAATCGGGTAAATATTTGATTTAAAAGGGTTTTTTAAATCGGTTATTCGACCTTTTAAATCGGTTAAATAACCGATTTAAAAGGGTCTTTTAACTCGGTTCAAAAAACGATTTAAAAAATTCCCACATACTATCACGGCAATATTAAAATCGGATTCAAAACCGATTTAAAAGGGTTGTTTTAACCGATTTAAAAGACCTTTTCTGCATTAGTGAAAGCTTTCTACAATGTATTTAGCGCCACCTCTTCTATCTGAAACAGCTCTCTGCAATCTTGATCTATCGTGTCTAACCCTCTGTTATCATAAACGACCTTGTTGCCAGCTCCCCGTTGCCGACCGTTGCCACCCTTTGCGACTTTGTGTTTGTGAAAGAAGGGACACTAGTGCAAATTCGGGATTTAAAATCGGTTATTTGGGGTTTTAAAATCGGTTGGACAATCGATTTAGATGCTCTGGATTTAGTATGTCTGAGGATTTTAAATCGGTTATTTAACCGATTTAAATTTGACATTTTAAATCGGTTATTTATAACAACCGATTTAAAAAGGCTGAATTCAAGTCAAAATCTGGTCATATTAGAGATTTAAAATCGGTTGTTTATAAACAACCGATTTAAAAGGACTTTTTAAATCGGTCATTTATAAACAACCGATTTAAAACGTCACATTTCTTCTTAAACTAAAGAATTGAAAACTACCTTTTAAATCGGTTATTTTAAATAACCGATTTAAAAAGTCTTTTTAAATCGGTTATTTTAAATAACCGATTTAAAAAGTCCCATATGTTCTTTTCTTGTTTCAAAATGACCTTTTAAATCGGTTGTTTATAAACAACCGATTTAAAAGGTCTTTTTAAATCGGTTATTTAAAACAACCGATTTAAAAGGTAGTTTTTTTTAAAAAAAATTATATTTGTTTTTACAGCAACCATATATATACCTGTAAAAACAACCAGAAAAACTACAACAAGTTTTTTCAGCAGCCCAATACAACCAGAACAATCACAACAATATAGTTTTTTCAGCAACCAAACACAAACTAAAACTAAACCAAATCAAAATACAAACTAAAACTAAAACTAATAGTCAAATACAAACTTAACTAAATCTAAAACTTAAACTGAAACTAAATCAAATACAAGTCTAACTTACAATTTGTTAAAACACAAGTCAAAAACTAATATTCAAATACAAACCTAACTAAATCAAAAACACAAACTGAAACTTCGCTATTTGTTTTTTCCACCATTTTTTCTATTCTTTTTCCTCTTTGGCTCGTATTTCAACTCGGTATGGAATTTGCAAAAATTCTGCCTGAGTTGTCTCATGCTCAAAAGCTCATCATTTGACATTGGTGATGTGTCATTGAATACCTTGAAAAAGAAAATATAAACACTAGTTAATATAACCAAAATAATGCTTAATTAAGTACAAATACAAAATCAATTAAGCTTATTGAGTTTTTAAATATTACCTCCATCCAATTTCCGACTATCCCCGCCGAGATAATGGTCATCATATGCCTCATGACATATATCCCACATGCCCACCCGTCGGTTTGACGAGCCACCTACAAATAAATATAAAAATTATGCACTTGGTTAATATTAAATATCCTAATATTTGTAAATGATATTTTTAATTTAAACTACTTACTTTGGGCAACAACCATTCAGGCGGATTACTTCTCCTAACTCCTTTAAGCCTATTATATCCATCGATTGCACTGATAAAAGAATATTCATGATAAGTCAAAGTTCTAAAATTATATCATAATGTATGTTAAGAATTAAATTGAATCTTACTTATTAATTCTTTCTACAATGGTTTGATTAGGCCGATAACCCAGGGAATTCTAATTAAAACATTAAATTCTTTCTCACTCCATTAATCTACTTATGCGCTACTTTTCAATTGAGTATTTACATTCAAGAGCAATAATAAAACAATGACATCGACTCATAATCATCACTTGAGACAACCAAAAATCGCATTGAACAATGATATCGGCATACCATATTTGTTTTAGAGACTAGTCGATATCTATTAATCATGTCTTGATAAATACAAAATAATACCCAAAAGAAAAAACACACAGTTGGCTTTAGCTCTAGATTTTTCCGCAAAGATACTTTTGACAAGCCCTCATTTGAAAGAAGAAATATATCACAATAAGTTACACAACCATATCATCGACCGAGGTCCATAACTTAAGTGAGAAAAATTATCAAGCAAAAGTTCACAGGACAAAGAATGAGAATTAACAAGATATATAGAGGCCAGGGGTATACCGAGTTAAACAGAACCGGATTGCTCAATGCTAAAACAGGAGCTATAATCGCAAAATGGTAACAAATCCCATGATGTAATTAGATGCCATCCTTCTAGTTCTGTCATAATGAATGGTAATGGTAATATTATGTGAATCAACATATAGAAAGATCTTTGTCAAGTTTTGATGGCATAACTCTTAACGATTATCTGACTCACTTCATGAATGGAAGAAAAATTTCCAATTCCACAATAAAATTTGGTAGCTCATCAGGGAGGACATAATATCTAGTGTAGGTTTGATAAACTATGAAGTTCTTACTAATTAGTTCAATAGCTGCATGTATGCAAAACTCATATCAGTAATTCTATATCTTTAATTCAATCCACTGACATAATTAATTTTGAGAATACCTTCTCTGCACAAAATCAGAGAAGACATACTTCAATCTTTGATGGCTCTTGCAACACACACCGTTCACACTATCTAAATCAAGACAGACCCCTATGTTAATAACAATAAATTCTTGCATTAATATTAATCTTGAGGTTTAATAAGGGAACATGACAAAATAACTACATATAAATAATGATTGAAAATTTAGACTAATAAAAACAAAAATGAGAAAGATATGAATTAGATATGAAGTTGGTTCTATGTAGTTTTATTAAGTGAGACACTAAATAAGACAACCTAATCCATTTATTTCACTAAATTGAAGTTTTAATGTTCAAACATCAGAACAACCAAAGATTTCTTGGCAAGGTTAGGTTTCCATATAGCAACTTAAGTTAGCATAAGAGTTCCCTTAAAATCCAACACCAGCTTATCTTAGTGGGGAAGTTGAAGAACCCATAAAAATTCAAGAAAAATTAGTGAGAAGAGGTAACAGATGAAAGAAAAATAGAAGAGAAGAGAAGAGAAAATGCAGAATTTAAAATACCACAAAATCAACAAGTCCTTAACTTGAGAGTACCCAAAAAGGGTTAGGGTAACAATCTTCTCATTTGTGCTATGATAAAATAAGAATCAGAATTTAAAATACCACAAAATGCTAACAATCTTCTCATTTGCGATTCCTCAGCTTTCACCCATAACTTGGTGAGCTCCCAATTCTGCTATTTCCCTTCTTTTCTTTTCCACCTCCAACCTCCAGGTGCAGCTCATTAATCAAATTTCAAGCAACAAACAAAAAGTAAGCCAAAATTTTTTTGATAGTACTCAAAGCAGAAATTTACTGCACTTGTAATCCAACTTCAAAAATCTATTTGACATAGGAAGCTAAAACCTCTATTAATAGGTAGAGCTAGAAATATTATGTTAAAAATGTCTATGACAACTTGTGCTAACATCTTTAAAGAAACCTGCAGTACCAATCACAGAAAGGTAGGTTCTCATAGGGAATTCATGTCTATCTATGACACTGCAGCAGTGCTGCATGTACCTAGCTTGGCAGCAATACAGGTTCCACACCTTTGGACAACGGTGTTTGCATATACCACTGAGGTACTTCTAACTAACTGCATGGTGAGAATGAAGGAAAGAAGACAATTATTTTAAAAAACAAACATAAAACTGCAAGCATTGCATCTATCTTCTCTAACAGATTCTTATAATGATGTAAGAAGTTAATTATATTAATTATAATCAACTGGAGAATGCTCCATCAGTTAAGTGTGGATGGAGACAGCTAGAGAGAAAAATTAGCATGGAAGTAAAAAAAGCTACAGAAAGACATATTACATAATTACTGTCATTATATTTACACCTAAAATAAGATTATAAAGTTCACATCAAAATTATTTCTTATCTGATATATAATGAATAAAGAATACCAAATAAAGACTATAAAGTTCACATCAGAATACCAATTACATAGTCACTCAAGACTCAGCAACACTGTGAAAGCTTCATGTGCGGCTCTTTTGACTACAGAGCCTACCATTATGAGTGCTACCATAAAAATTAAAATGAATACTAAAGGGGATCAAACCTCACAATTAGCTGGGCAATCAAAGACCTTCAATTATGACATTTCTTAACTAATTTCTGATTCCATATTTTCACATAATACTCGCCACATGATCATTGGCTCCCAGCTTAGAGATGATCATTGGCTCCCAGCTTAGAGATGTCCCCCGTTTAAGAGTATCACAAACTATAACTGGTTCACAATTAGCCTAATGCTTTTGGAAGAGCATTAACATTACTTTAAAATGTCTCTTAAAAATCATCTGAGGTTAAAATATTTCACAATTAAGCTTTCTATTCTTGTAAATGCCACACTCATTAGAAAGTCATGATCTAGTTGATTATGTAAAGCAAAGAAATGCTCATGCTTACTGATTTGGTAAGTAGTTGCAGTATCTTCAAGGGAAATCAAGATGTCATTTTGATTCAGTGCCTTCTTGAGGGCAGAAATGCAAATTGGTCGATATAGCAAAGAACAATCAAACCTGCACATGGCCCATAAATTAAACTTTAACGCATGTACTGATACCTAACTTTAATGCATGTACTAAATAACAGTCAGACACAAATAAGTCAAAAGAACTGTGACCTGTATCCACAGTCAATAAAAGAACTGTGGATTAGTCAATAGAACTATGACCCGTATCCAACTTAAGACTAACACTTTTCATAGCAATTTGGTAATTCTATCAAATAAATAAAGACATTCAATATAAACATGTTCTATTGCCATTCAATATAAGCCGACTCCATATAAACATGTTATGTGCAGTGAAATTACAATAGTAAATGAAGGAGAAAATTAGAGATAGAAAACCAAATTAGCAATTGAACAAAATCTAATAAATCTAAATCCAGAAGTTTCATGAACCTAAACAAATGTTTCATGTTTCAGCAGAAAAAGAAAGTATCATGAGAATGAAACTTACCAACATAGAGAGTAACAACTTTCCAGTTTCCAAACCAAGAAGGCTCCACAAATATTGCATTCCTACCTTCTACAAAAACCAAGATGCACTATTAAAAATATAATACAATGGCCAAAAGGTAGTAACCTCAGTTATTCTATAAAGAAAAAGTTAACACTATATTACTTATATTGTTAAAAATGATTTTGTTTTTTAAAAATTATGGGCCCATGAGACAGCTCATTTGACCCACGGCTCAGAGAAGATTGGACTGAGTTAACAAACAACTTGCTCACTAAATTTGGCCTAACTTGACCCAGCCCAAAAATATCTTTACAACTCTAATAATTTGTCACCATTTCTATCCAAAGACTCCATAAAAGCAACTGAAATCCAACTGACAAAGACGTATGGTTCAAGAAGAATTACACCTTACTGAAAATTGTAAAACTGAATTACACCTAGATCTGGAGATGCTGCCCATTCCGCTAGAGCTTGTTTGGTGGACTCTCTTGTAAACTCATCCCAGAAGATGGTGATACAACACCTAAAACAGACAAAATGAATCAGACAACATATTCACGGCATTTTTATTGCAAGTAAAATAATGCTACAAACATTTCACTTGTTTATAAAAATGGCCTAAATCTATGAATGTAACAAATATCTTACATGACTGTAAAAAATTCAGCATATGACACACTACTTGCTAGAGGTCATTATGCATTCAGAAGCAACCAAGTCCAAGAAAATTCAGAAAATCTGCAAAATGGAAAACAAAGTCCTGAAGAATCGAAGAATATATCATAGCACCATCACAATCAACAAAATTGTCCTTTCCACAGCAATAAGAAATCAGAAAAGCAGAAGCAGAAGCAGCAAAGCAGAAGCAGAAGCAGAAGCAAATCGAATAAGAGACCACAGTCTCACAGAAGCAAAGATGCAGCAAAGCAGCAAAAAAAACAACAGCAAAGAAGCAAAGCATCGCGGCCATGACTCCAGCACGACGGCGATTTTTTCGGCGCGGTGGTCGCCGGCGAAACTTCTCTAATCGCGTTTCTGGTTTAGGGGTTTTGCTTTGGACAGTGAGAGGAAGAGAATGACCAGTTTGGTTTCTCCATTGGTGGCCCACGGCGGCCGGATTCGAGCTCCAAAGCGGAAGTTAGGGTTTTCGTTGTTTGGCTCCTTTCATACGAAATGAACATGGCGACTTAGGTGTTCTGTTTCGCGGCCTTTGGTGGCCAGAAACAGCTAAGAAGGCGGCGGTGACTTCGGGTTTCCTCGCGGTTGGGTGCGCATGGCAGATGTGAAGGATAGGGAGAGAGCACGTTGTGGCGGCACGAAGGAGCCGCAGCGTGAGGGAAGAGAGAATGGTATGAGTCGCAGCAGGGTCTTTCTATTCGCAGCGTGAGGGAAGAGAGAACTGTAGGGTTTTTTCGCGCAGCTGGGTCGAGGGAATGGTATGAGAGGGAAGGGAAAAAATAAAATTAGAAGGCTTTTAAAATCGGTGGTTTAAGAAGCCCCATTTTAAAGGTTAATGTTAATTTTTTTTGGGACCTTTAAAGTCGGTTGTTTATAACACCAGATTTAAATTTTTTTTTCTTAAAACCTTTTAAATCGGTTGTTTTAAACAACCGATTTAAAAGGTTTAGTAGAATGTCAAAATTTCAATTTATTTTCAAAAATGCCACCGCATTTGTTTTTAAATCGGTTATTTAAAACAACCGATTTAAAATCTCTGTTCCGAAAGTTAGTTTTGCACTAGTGGGAGGAGGTCAGTAATTACGAAAGTGGCCACTATTCCCTATAAGGTTACTACCTTAATCTAGAGAAGGTGTCTCATACTGCTTCTTGTCCGAGAAATATAAGAAATCCAAAACAAAGGAAAAGCATGGAAATTAGAACTTTTTATGATAAATAACTAATGAAACAAAGAGGGAATTTATGTAGTGCCTTGATTCAAACAAATCAATAAAATTACAGCAGTTTATTCTAATATTTTCCATGATTTCAATCAAATAAATCACTGATATTACAAATAGATAAATCATTGAATGGCTCTTTCAAGCACCACTAGTACAGCTATGGGGAGACTCCCCTTTTCTCTTTCTGTCTCTTCTTAAACAAAAATAAAATGCGACTGCGCTAAACAATCAAAAAAAGTGAAAAGCCAGTAACCAAGCTAACAATTAGTAATAAGAAATGACGTGGATCTTTGTACAAGAGAGTGTCCAAATGCGAGTGTGAGAACGTCTGACTTTAGCATTTCTCGAAGGAAAATGAACATACCCAGAATCAAAATGTTAGCAGCAAAAATGAAAACTTTGCCTCTGGAAGCTACAATTCAAGAGAGATGAAAAACAATGATAAAATAGACACACCCAAAATCAAAAGACTAGCAATCACACATGGAGCTTCAAGTTCAAAGGAGATCACTGACCTGCTTGTCTGCTCTTTTGGTTCTAAGTTCCCTCTACAACCTCCAAAGCTGAAATATTCAAATATGACCTTTTGAGATTTGCAATTCTAACGAAAAAGAAAAAGAAAAAAAAGAATGAATTTCTATTAAAAATTGATGGGGGAAGGAAAGGTACTTGAGCATGCAAAGATCGGAACCTAAGAGGTTGGTAATATGTGTGATGTCAACATAGTAGTTTGAATGAGTAAATATGTAGATAACCACCATCAATGAGGATATTGGAAGCTTTAATATCATAGTAGATTATGCAAGGATAACCTGAATTAATTTATGTATAAATCAAATATGACAAATTTAATGAAAGAAGAGAATTCAAAAGAATAACATATTCTTACAATCTTCGTGAAGGTAAGCTAGCTCTTTGCCGGATCCTAGCTACTACAATTTTCATTCTGGTCGGCCAATCCATGGTAGGTCCAACCTTTCCTTTGCGGATCCTAATGCAATTTTTTATTCTGGTAGAAACAAAGTGATATTTGAGAATAAGAATATTACGTATCATATATATATATATATATATATAGAGAGAGAGAGAGAGAGACACACACACACACACCCTAAAATATATACAAGTGTATATTGTCCCTTAAAAATATACACATGTACAATGTAAACAAGCATGTTTTCAATTATGAATTAATAATAAAAACAATAATAATAATAGTAGTAACAATTATAACAATCATATCAATGTACACATGTAAACATAAGCATGAATTGGACTACTAAAATATAAGCAAGTGGTGCTTATATAATCAATTATATAATCACCTTTTAATAATAATACTAAAATATAAGCAAGTGTACTACCTTAATAATTTTACGAAAGTGGCCACTATTCCCTATAAGGTTACTACCTTAATCTAGAGAAGGTGTCTCATACTGCTTCTTGTCCGAGAAATATAAGAAATCCAAAACAAAGGAAAAGCATGGAAATTATAACTTTTTATGATAAATAACTAATGAAACAAAGAATGAATTTATGCAGTGTCTTGATTCAAACAAATCAATAAAATTACAGCAGTTTATTCTAATATTTTCCATGATTTCAATCAAATAAATCACTGATATTACAAATAGATAAATCATTGAATGGCTCTTTCAAGCACCACTAGTACAGCTATGGGGAGACTCCCCTTTTCACTAAAATGTTTTCAATTATATAATCACCTTTTAATAATAATACTAAAATATAAGCAAGTGTAGATTGTCACTTAAAAATGTACACATGTACAATGTAAACAAGCATGTTATCAATTATGTGTTAATAATAATAATAATAACATTAATCTCTATTATATACAATTGTAAATAAATTAAAAAAGGAAATTATACAAATGTCAACACCAGACGAAACTACAAAGCCACGTCAATTAAAAAATGCCAACATAGACGTGTTGAGTCATTAATCTAAGTTATTAAAAAATCAAAAATGTAAATTAAAAATAAAAATAAACCAGTAAAACATTAAAATTTGCAATGAAGATCATATCACGAGAATGGTAAATCGATAGCACAATTATGATAGCAATAATGACATTAATATCTCAATTCATAGCAAAATTGATTCAATAATTATTACATAAATATTTAAAAGTCCAATTGTTATTAATCACATGCTGTAGTCAAACATATATACCTAATATTTTCTAACATATCCCTAATCAAATCAATTAGCATAACAATCAATCTATTTTCGTCCTCCATTTAGCCCTTACAAGCCCGTTTTCCGAATAATTGGATGCAACCCTTTTTCATTGAAAATTGACACAGTAAATCATATAGTTGATATATTACCAAGTTTTAAATGTAGCAAACATCATTGTTATTGTGTATTTTGATTATTTGATTTTTATATAAAATAATAATAATAAACAATATTGCTATTATTTATTAATTTTAAACTTTTTATAATAATCTAAAAAAAACTGATAAAAAAATCGGGTGACTTAGTATTTTGTTTTATGAATATTTGATAGTTGAACAAATAAAAAAAATATAAATTGTGTAATTATTTCTTAATTCTTATAATTACTTTTGTTAGATAAATCTAACCCTAAATCGACAAAGAAAACGGCCCGATTAGCCAGCCCAACACAACAGAGCGGCACATAATTTTCTGCTATTTTAAAAACACACCTAATCAATTATCAGTAATTGACGTTGTTCCGTCAAACAAAATATTCAATCGCATATTCCGATTAAAATAACAAGTTTCTATTGCAGGTTTAAACTGATTTAAATCAATTACTTCTTAATTCTGGAGCAATCAGTGTTTGACAATAAATTATGGATTTAAGGACTTGGTGCTCCTTCATCACAAATACAACCCTATAAATGGAGATGACTTTCTATGTTTATTCTACACTTCCACACCTCATAGGTACCTCTTCAAATTTATACCAAGTCTCACTATTTCTTTGCAATCTCATGGCTGCTCAAATCGCCAACTTCAACCATCGATTTAGTATCTACAATCACCGATGACCATGAAAATTGGAGCCTACTGTGCATGTTGTAAGAATGTGGCATTTTATCATGTTCCTTGCAGGATGTCAACCATGTTTTCCTATATTCAAGTTCTGGAATGGTTGCTTTGGGTGCTGAATTGGCTGCCATTGTTGCTCACGTATTACCTTGTAATCTTTGTTATATGTTATAGATGACAGTTTTCCAAACGAAT
Source organism: Calophaca sinica (assembly GCA_037113605.1). Lineage (NCBI taxonomy): Eukaryota > Viridiplantae > Streptophyta > Magnoliopsida > Fabales > Fabaceae > Calophaca > Calophaca sinica. The sequence continues at coordinate 120,941,832 of CM073731.1, forward strand.
TGATCAAATGGAGAACAATATTTAATAAATTTTCTAAATGACTTGCACAGGACATCCTGATCAAGTTTTCTGAAACTTCTAAAAAAAGGGAACGAAGTTGACGCTGACAATCAATTCATTGACTCGTGCGAGGATTCTCAAGACAGTCCTTTGGTTAAAAGAGCCTACCCATTTGGTAAAGACGGTGGTCCATCATCTATCATGCCAAAGGAAATAAAGAAGGAAAAAGAGTGGCATATCAAGTTTCACTTCTGAGAAATTAGAAGCAATTAATGAATGAAACTAAGACGGCAATATCTCTAATTATTAGTGTCATCTTCTTAAATTCTATATTATATATTAGTAGTAATAAACTATGATATTTTATAGAAAGAAATATGTTTCTGATTTGGTTACTGCGTTTATCAATGACGTTGAGATAAATATTTCGATAAAGTTCATTTGCGGTTTATCTTTGCCTAGGGATTTTTTTTTGGGTACTAATCTTTGCCTAAGGATTTACCCTTTCATGTATTTGTTTTAGCGAAATAATTTACGAATAACCTGCATACATTTTGGTTTAAAACAATACTAATTCAATATAATATGAATCATTAGTGAATTTAATTGTGACATTTATTAGTAATAAAATGCAACATTTTGTATTTAATGAAATTGTTATTTATGTGGAATCATCTTTGAGTAACAGTCGGACATCCATTTTTTCATCCAATTAATGATATCATAATATATATTAACCAAATTATTATTTTAGCAATAGTTATAAATAGGTATAAATGTCTATTAATTAATATTTGATTTATTTTTAACCCGTGCAAAAACAGATATGGCTAGAATGAAACATGTATTATGCTTATGCTTATGAACCAAAATAAGCAACAGTTATGGTGGCATTAATATCTAAATTTCAAGAAAAAACATTAATATCTAAATTACTACGAATGATTATCTTAATACTCCCATGTCCATACAAAAAACATTAATATAATTTGTTAATATAAATCTCTATTATATACAATTGTAAATAAATTAAATAAGGAAGTTTCACAAATGTCAACACAAGAAGAAAACTAGAAAGTCATGTCAATTAAAAAACGCCTACATGGTCTGCTGAGTCATAAATTTAAATTAAAAAAATTTAAAATCGTCTGGTCAACACAACCATTAAAATATCTAATTAAATTTGAATCAAGTATAAGAGGAAACAATGAATGCAGAAATCTCATCAAATAAAAAAACGATCTGCAAATAAAGGAGACAATTAACCTAAAGCGATCTGAAAAACGTGTGGCTGGCGATCTGTAATGGAAATGGTACAAGATAGCGATTATGAATCTTAACAGCAAAGAACCAACCTTGGAGATCCCAACACCGCGTATTTTTTTACTGTAAGACATTGCAACCTTTTACTATTTATTTTAGTTTTGATCAATTTGCTTCCAATTCGATATAGAGCCCGCTCTCCCTTTATTTTTCTTGACCCAGAGCAGGGGTTTGCCTTCATTTTTCAAGTTTTTTTTTCTTTCTAAATTTCTTCCTTAGATACTAATAAAATTTGTTTATTTGGTCCGGCCGATGGGATATACACGTACCAGGGCATTAATATCTTGACGATATCGACCATAATCCCAAACCTACATCCTCCAAAAAGCACAGGAAACAGACAACCTTTTGCACAAGCTGTACTGCAGTACATACATGATAGATAGAAGGGAAGCTGAAGCCTTTGATGTATTGAAGTATTAACATATGAAAGAAAATGTGTATTTTATAATGTTGTTTTACCCTTTTTCTCCTTTTCTGGATAAACGTCTTAATTTCAATTTTATTTATTCATATATATTACAGAACTTGGAACCTGATGCACTAGAAAGCTTTGATTCGGGTTGACAAGTTCCAAAAGGTATTAATTAATATAAAAGTGCACATTCATCTTCTAATCAGTTTGTCTTAATACACACACACACGTTTACATTTTCTTTTGGTCTAGCATCCCAGACATGATTTCGTTCGTAGGGATGTTACCCCCATAAGGTACACGCTGACTCAACTTCATGCCCTTCAATTTATTATTCTATTTATTTTTACCATTGTTAAGCTTGGAACAAGTTCATTCTGTATATTGTGATCAAGACAACATAATACATTCTTTGAAAAATAATGTCAATATATTTTTTTTTCATTTTTATTTCTTCTCAAACCAATGATCTGATGAAGACTTTTTATTTTGTTTTCTCTTGAAAATTGCAAACCCTTTTTGCTAAAGAGAATCTGCTAAATACATATAAAGTGCCATTTATATGTTGATTTATTTTATTTTTCCTTCTCATTTATCAGCAAGATATTCATATTTCTCATTTTAAATTACGTCATTTTCAGATTTTTGGTGTACTCCAAGGAAAGAAAGCTTCTAAAAACGGCCTATCTTATGGACACTACTACTCTGCCCAATTTTGCACCTGTAAAAGTTCAGAAAAGGGATATGAAGATTGAAGATTGAGCCAAAGGACAAGGTGTTATTGCTTTAAGAGATTTTGGGATTGTATTAAAATTTCAAAGTTTTTTTAGGAAATTAAATTTTCAATGTTATTTTTCATTGGTGGTAAAGTACAAATGATTCTACGTACGTTGTTATTATGCAAATATAATGGGTAAATTAAAACTGATGGCATGTAATTACAGTCAGTTTTCCTTTTTCTAATTATTGGCATTAGCAATAACCTGCATATAATAATATATGATGCATCGAATTTTAAGGTACATGTGATTATGTTGTTTGGCTTTGGATTACATGGCAATCTCAACTTCAGCGAATATTAGTGGAACAAACCTGCTGGTGGGGAACTTTGATCAGAGCTATAATGATGCTGAATATTGTGCTCTTTGGTTGACTTGCTACATCAGTTGCTGGCAGTTCAACTTTTTGGTTTGTCGGGCATATTTGATAGTGTATAACAAATGTAAAAAAGGAAAGCTCCAAATGGCATCCTCAAAATCAACCAACACAACTAATTTAATCCATAGTGTCATGTTTATAAAAAAAACTACAGCACATTCTAACTTGGCAAATCTTATTCAGCAACCTTCAAAGTCAAAAAACATATTAATTATTCATCAATTCGAAAAAAAAAATTGATTGCACAAAGCTTATAAACAAATTCAAAACGGGATTGTTTCTAATATGAAAATTACTAACGGCTATAATGGAATCAATGCTAATTTAACCTCAAATAAAAAATGCACACATTGAATAAGACTTTTATTGTAGTTTAATTTTAATTCCTTTACTTCTTATTGAAGTTTGTGAATGTTTACATCTCATGGGGATAAAAACTATATAAGAAAGCTTACTAATATATAGATTACAAGAGGCAAATCTTTATCTTTATTATATATAATTACGAATAAAATAAAAGAGGAAACAAAACAAATGCCAACATTAGATGAAATCTACATATCCATGTAGTTAAAAAATGCACACATGGAATAGCTGACTCACAAATATAGTTATTTAAAAAAATAAAAAAATTATAATTACAAATTAAAAAAATTAAAATCGGTCAACACAATTGATGTGGTCATTAAAATCGAATCCTGTAATAAAAGAAAATAAGTACACGAGATTTGGTTCAAAAAACTAAATAGGAAACAATTAGGTAAACACAGTATCTCTGAAATTAAAAGCAGAATCGTATAAATTGAAACAGATTGGATTCACTATTTTCTGTACATCATTTTTATATTGAACACGTTTTAGATTCTCTAAAATAGGCTGTACAGTACAATCACATAACAAACACAGAAACCCTAAAATTAAAAGTGTGAGATTTATAAAAGGAAACCGATTCGAGAAAACCAAAATAAAGTATTTACAATACAATAAAATATTAATAATATCAAAAAATACCTTGGTCAACAAATAACTAATCAGTCAATTTTAAGAGAGATAATATTATACGGTTAAACAAATCAGGTTTGCATATAATATCATATTTTAACTCAACAAATAAGGATTACATATAATGTCATAATTATTTTTCAAAATAAATATCACATAACTATAATTATTTATAAAATAAAAAAATTATAATTATGAATTAAAAAAATTAAAATCAGTCAACACAATTGATGTGGTCATTAAAATCGAATCCTGTAATAAAAGAAAATAAGTACACGAGATTTGGTTAAAAAAATTAAATAGGAAACAATTAGGTAAACAAAAAATAAAGGATTTACAATACAATAAAATATAAATCAGATCAAATAATATATTTGTCAACAAATAACTAATCTGTCAATTTTCAGTCAAAAAGAAAACTAATTTGTCAATTTTAAGGGAGAATAATATTATACGGTTGAACAAATCTGATTTGCATATAATATCATATTTTAACTCGACAAATAGGGATTGCATATCATGTCATAATTATTTTTTAGAATATCGTGTAGAAAAAAATAATAACTAAAAATGTGAATACATATACATGTAGTTAATGCTAATTTAGTGCACTTATATTTATTAGTACCATATAATGCATTTAGTAACCCAGTCAAAACAAACAAAATTATATAAAAACATTCATTGCCACATAATTACCATAATATTGTTGACACTAAACGATTTCAATGGTCATAATATCAATTTCTCAATTTGGAAACAATTCATATGACATATAAATACCAAAACTTCTCTTAATATACGTTACCATATGCTCCTCAATCAACATTAAAACCCAAAATTAATCAACAAATTAAATTAAAACATGGTGCAATATGCACAAGACAAAAAAATTTGAATATCAAAAACGGGAAATTGGGCTAAACGAATTAAATGCTAATTGCATAATAATAGAAGCAACATTAATGTTGTTTTAATCAGAAACAAGTGCAGTCCATCTATAAATACTATCAAACCATTTGGTTTTGAAACAAATGCTCGATATTTTCTAGCCAAGTACTCCGTTCTTTGTGTTTTTACTTTTCCATAGGTTTTTATTTTATTTTGTTGGTTTCTTTTTACATACTATCAAACTATTCTGAGTTCTATAATTTTTTTATTGTCCCTCACATTATTAGGAGTCCATTCTGTTTTATTTTATTGTCTTTCAACCAATTGTCAAACTCATATAATCTTTTTCTTTTTAAAATTTTGGCGAATATATAAATGTGCAGTATATAATTTAACATATATGTAAAATTCCAGTGATATTTAAAAATGATATCTTTGAAGAAAATAGTAGCTGACGCGCGCGCGCACACACACACACATATATGTGTGTGTGTGTGTGTGTATATATACATACACATACATGTATATAGATATATATATATATATGTATATGTATGTATATATACATATATATATAGATATATATAGAGGTATATATACACACGCATATATACACATGTTCTGAACAGAACTTCAGAGGATGACCGGAGGGAAGCGGTGCGGTTGTGCTCGCGACGGAGGACGACGGCGGGTTGGGTGGTGTACCTGCAAACACTCCGACGCTCAAGTCAGTGTGTGTCGAGGTGAGTAAGAGGTGGTAGAAAGATGATTACCTCGACCGTTCGACGCGGTCTTCTTTAAATATGAGTCGAGGACGGTTACTGTCGATGTGTAACCGTCCCGTGAAACCCGGAAGTCGGCATTAAATCCCATTAATGCACAAAGCCGTTGGGTCGGCCACGTTGAGGGAAGGCGGAGAGGCACGCGGACGACGTGGCATTGAGGGAAGCCGTTGGGCCTGTGAATGTTGGATCTCCGGATTGGGCCTCGGCCCAGTCCGGAACAGTTGCCCCCCAAGTCGCTAGCTCGAATGTCGAGGTGGTGACTTGCTGTCGAAGTTCGTTGATGTCGACGTTCGACGTCCTTGTTCGTAAGGAACTGCAAGTGTCGTCATGTCGTGCTTGTTCATTAGTTCGTTCGGGACCTTCGTGTTCCACGTCTGCTGAGACAGTTCTCGACACGAGGCTTGATGTGCTTATGCAAGACACAAGGCTTTATCATGAGTTCGTGAACGTGGTCTCGGCATGAGGTCGACAAGGCTTTATCATGAGCTCGTGTACGCGGTCTCGGCACGAGGTCGATCTCTTCATCAGGTAGCTCGTGCCCGCGGTCTCGGCACGAGGTCGATCTCTTCATCAGGTGCTTGTGCCAACGTACAAGGCTTTATTACGAGCTCGTGCGCGCGGTCCTCGACGAGGTCGATTCATCAGTGTGCTTGTGCTAACGCACAAGGCTTTATCCCGAAGCTCGTGCGCGCGGTCTCAGACGAGGTCGATCGATTCATCAGGTGCTTGCGCCTAATGCACAAGGCTTTATCACGAGCTCGTGCACGCGGTCTCGGCACGAGGTCGATTCATCAGGTGCTTGTGCCAACGCACAAGGCTTTATCCCGAGCTCGTGCGCGCGGTCTCGGCACGAGGTCGATCGATTCATCAGGTACTTGCGCCAACGCACAAGGCTTTATCACGAGCTCGTGCGTGCGGTCTCGGCACGAGGTCGTCAGGTATTTGCGCCAACGCGCAAGGCTTTATCACGAGCTCGTGCACGCGGTCTCGGCACGAGGTCGATTCATCAGGTGCTTGTGCCAACGCACAAGGCTTTATCCCGAGCTCGTGCGCGCGGTCTCGGCACGAGGTCGATCGATTCATCAGGTGCTTGCGCCAACGCGCAAGGCTTTATCACGAGCTCGTGCACGCGGTCTCGGCACGAGGTCGATTCATCAGGTGCTTGTGCCAACGCACAAGGCTTTATCCCGAGCTCGTGCGCGCGGTCTCGGCACGAGGTCGATCGATTCATCAGGTGCTTGCGCCAACGCACAAGGCTTTATCACGAGCTCGTGCGCGCGGTCTAGGCACGAGGTCGTCAGGTGGCTTCATCAGGTGCTTGTGCCAACGCACAAGGCTTTATCCCGAGCTCGTGCGCGCGGTCTCGGCACGAGGTCGATCTCAGGTGCTTGTGCCAACGCACAAGGCTTTTATCACGAGCTCGTGCACGCGGTCTCGGCACGAGGTCGATCTCTACATCAGATGCTTGTGCCAATGCACAAGGCTTTGATAATAAATAAATGCTGGTTGCGTATTTCTCCAATCATACTTCATTGATTCACATTTGTGTGTTTAGGATGCATTTGTTTCAACTATAATATTTCTTCATCTTTGCTGCGTTCCAAGTTCTTGGAATTTTTGTCCCTGCGATGTCTCGAGGGTGTAGCGCGGTGACTGTCTTTGCGACAATGCATGCGGGCCTTCCCAATTGGGTGCAAGTTTCCCTTGTGTGGCGTTCTTCAGGCCAACATCAGCTCGTCGAAGAACTAAGTCTCCAGGCATGAATTCCTAGGTACAACACTTGGTTGTATCTTGCTGCGATTTTCTGCTTTCTCGCGACCTCGAGTGCCGCAAGCTCCTCGCATTCGTCAAGGAGGTCGAAGTTCTTCTCGTATACTCGGCGGTTGTCAATGCTACTTTGGGGATGCGAGGTTCTCCAACTAAGTTCCCCAATCTCGGCGGGAATGATGGCCTCTGTCCCATATGTGAGACGAAAAGGAGATTCTCCTGTCGTCGAATGTGGAGTAGTTCGATACGCCCAGAGGACTCGGGAAGCTCTTCTGCCCAGTTTCCCTTGGCCTCATCCAATCTTCGTCTTAGACCTCGTAAGATAACTCTGTTCGCGGCTTGGCTTGGCCGTTAAATGCGGGGTGTTCTACCGAGGTGAAGTCTTTGTTTGATGTCGAGATCTTCCAAGGTCTTTCGAATCCGCGATCCGTGAATTGCGTTCCGTTGTCGGTGGCGACCACCACAGGAATCCTGAACCTTGTCGAATATATCTTTTGAAGAACTTAATCAAGTTCTTTGCGCTTAGCCAGGGCTCTGCCTCAACCCATTTGGTGAAGTAATCTACATAGCGACCAGGTATTTCACTGTCCGGAGCCATTGGAAAAGGTCCAAGTATATCAATGCCCCACCAAGCAAAGGGCCATGGTGATGTCGGGGATGTTAACTCAGTAGGAGGAGCTAAGTGTAGATCGCCATGTCTCTGGCATTTGTCGCATTTCTTCACGAGCGATATCGCGTCGCGTTGAGTCGGCGATGGTACCTGCGCGGAGTATTTTCTTTCCCAAGGACCGCCCTCCAAGGTGTTGCCCACATATGCCTTCATGCACTTCAGCAAGTGCATATTGCGCTCGGGTATCGTCGACACATTTCAACAGGGGGTGGAGAACCTCTTCGATATAAGATACCGTCGATCATAGAATACGAAGATGCCTTTTTCGGATTTTTGCGGCTTCCTTCTCATCATCGGTGTAGCCAATCAATTGAATAAATTCTTGAATCGGTGTCATCCAACTGTCGGGCTCATCGGGCGAATCATCGACGCTTGCCTGGGAAATCGCAAAGCAGAATTTCGGAAGTTTCCTCGATACCTGCGTCATAAGTGGTATCAACCACGCAGCGGTAATGCTAGGCTTGGCGATGTTTCTTGTATTACCGATCTGTTGTTTCTGAGCTTCGTCTTTGGCGAGTTTGGACAGAATGCCAGCTCTGACGTTTTGTTCTCTCGGTACGTGTCCGATTTCCACGGAGGTGAAGTCGCTCATTTTCTTCTTTACCAGGGCGAGGTATTTTTGAAGAAGTGGATCTTTAGCCTGGTATTCTCCACTTATCCGGGGACACAACTAGTCGAGAATCGATTCGAAGCTTTACCTCTTGGAAGTCTCGAGCGGTGTGAGGCCTAAACACGCCAGACTGCCTGGTTGTTCGAGGTGGGAAAGGAGAATCCCAATGAAAATTCGACGACCAGCCCGTGCCGTCGTTCGAGTAACAAACCAGCGCATCGCTTGAATTGACGATCCGTCGACATGGAGCGCCCATTTGGAACACTGCTCGTAGCTCCAGGAGTCATCTCGCAATGAAATCCGCCAAGCATTGGGCTTTGATAGTTTGTCTCGGCCAGTAACTCCGAGACAACTCGACCAACCACTGATCATACGCCGCCAGGTCGGCTGTGTAGGATCTGCTTGATTGGCCGGGCCGGACCACTATGGGATGTGCTAAGAAGTATTGTCTCAGCGTCGAGCCGCGATTATCGAGGCGAGTGCGACTTTCTCGATTTTACGGTATCTCACTCACGGGCCCTGAAGTGCTTTGCTTATAAAATAGACCGGTTTACGGTCCTCGCGCCTCGCGAATGAGGACGGCACTCGAGCTTCGCTCGACATCGCCAAGTAGAGATAAAGGACCTCCTGGAGACGGCCTCGTCAACAGCGGCGGTTGGGATAGTATGCGTTTTACGTGTTAAGGCTTCTTCGCACTTTCGGGTGACCATTCGAATCGAATTCCCTTCTTGAGTAAGCGGAAGAAAGGCAATGCATGTTCTGCAGATTTTGAGATAAACCTCGTCAAGGAGGCTAGCATTCCGTGAGTCTTTGGATGTTTTTCTTTGACGATGGTTCGCATCTCTATTACTGACCCGACATTTGTCGGGTTGGCCTCGATTCCTCTCGGTTAAGTAGAAACCGAGAAATTTTCGATTCGAACTCAGAAAGTGCACTTTTCGGATTGAGCCTCATATTATGTCTTCGTACTTCAAGAAAGACTTCTAAGATCGACGGCGTGGTCGACTTCTTTCGTTGTTTTTACTATCATATCATCCATATATACCTCCAAAGATTCTACCGATCTGGTTGGCGAAGACTTTGTTCATCATGCGCTGATATGTCGCTCCGGCGTTCTTAAGGCCAAAAGGCATTACGTTATAGCGAGAATTACCTTTATCCGCCATGAACGCAGCTTTTTCTTGATCGACATGATGCATCTAATCTGGTTGTACCCAGTATCGTCCATGAAAGACAACAATTGAAAACCAGAGGAATTGTCGGCGAGTTTGTCGATATTAGGGAGGGTAGGCGTCTTTGGGGCACGCCTTGTTAAGATCGGTGTAATCAACACACATTCACCACTTTCCATTAGATTTCTTAACCAATACAACATTTGATGACCAAGTAGTATATTTGACCTCCCTAATGAATTCAGCCTTAATTAAGTCTTCGACTGACTTTGGCAATGGCCGGCTTTTCAGGAGCTTGCTTACGGCGCCTTTGAGCTACCCAAATGAGCTTTGGGGTCGAGAGCGAGTTGGTGGCGTGCAATATCGGAGAAATACGGCATGTCGGCGGTTGTCCAAGCGAAGAGGTCGGCATTGGACTTGAGGCACTCTGTTATTTGCAATTTGACCTGTTGGGAGATCAACACCAAGCTTCACCGCCTTCCTGGGTCTTCTCCTAGTTGAACTCGGATGAATTCTCCATCAGCATCGGTCTTTTAATCTTTTGGTGGAGCTCGCGGGCAGGAGGTCATCTTCTGTATCTCATCCTCGAGCTCAGTCTGGCGTCGAAATCGGTGAGATTGACGTCTGGCAGCAGCCTTCGCAGGATCAAGTTTCTTGGTCAAGGAGTTGTTCCTCTTCCTTTTGCTCTTGACCTTCAAAGACAAAATATAACATCTCCTCGCAGCTTCTTGGTCGGCCGATGGTGACGACTTTGTCTTCGTCATCATGAAAACGCATTTTCAGGTGAACTGCCGAGGTTGCTGACTCTAACTCACCCGGTGTCGGGCGTCAAGCGATGCAGTTGTAAACAGATTTGCATGGTAACACGATGAATTGGACCTTCACAGTTTTGGAGATTGGTTGCTCTCCAAAAGTCACCATCAACTCCACATAGCCCAACGGCTTTGTTTTCGAACCGTTGAAACCAATCAGGTCGGACCCCGGGTACGGTACGAGATCTTTTTCTGGTAGTTTCAAGGTTTTAAACAGCTCGTAGAACATGATATCCGCCGAGCTCCCTTGGTCTATCAAGATTCTTCTGACGTCAAAGTTAGCCATATAGGCTTTCACCAACAGGGGAATCAAATAGTTCGGCCTTCCATTCACCAAGTCTTCGTCAGAAAAGGCTAGGGGTGGTCTTCCCTTATGCCGACTTGATGAAGGAGAAACAGTAGAAATGATCATCGCTTCTCTCAACTTTCGTTTTGCTGAATTGATGCTCGCCCCTCCCTTATCGGAGAATCCTCCGAAATGACCATGGCGGCAGGGAGGAGGACGAGGTCTCTCCTGATGCACGAATCGTTTCTCTTTCGCGTCGGCCCCAGTCGAGTCTCTCCTTTGAGGTCGAGGTGATCTAGATCTAGACCTTCTATCTCCAAATCTCGGTTTTCCTTTCACATATTTGGTCAACTCCGCCTTTTGGATCGGCTTGTTCTATGGCGTCCTTCAAGTGAAAACATTCATCGGTCTCGTGCGACACACTTGTGAAAGTGGCGGTACCTCGACTTATCAAAGATTCGGCTTCTCTTTTCCCTTCGGGGAAATTTAATTCCAAAGATCACGAATTCGGTGTTCGCGCACTCATTCGGTATGCGCCAGGGGTAGTGTTCAAAGGGGTATATTCGTCGTATCTCTTTCTTTGGACCCGACTTTCCTTCTCCCTACGCGACCTGTCTTCGCGTTGTCCACCAGCTTCCTCCTGGGTTTTACCTTTGGCTTTTGATGCCATCAACTTCTCTTCGTAATTCATGAATTTTTGAGCTCGCTTCAGGAACTCGGTCAGGGACCTCGGTTTGTCGACACCAATGTCGACACTGAATAGGCTTCCTTCGACCAGGCCTTGCTCTAGCAAGTATAATTTCATCTCGTCAGAGCATTTTTTCACCAAAATGGCTTCTTTGTTGAAACGCTCGACATAGTCTCTGATGGATTCTCCTTTCCTCTATTTGAATCACGGCTAGAGTGCTGTCGACTTGGGTTGGACTTTAGATGCGGTGAAATGTGCGAGAAGCGGTCGACGAGCTCAGTCCACGATCCAATGGAATTTCTCTTAAGAGTCTGGAACCAAGACAAGGCCGACTTCTTCAGAGTGAGGGGAAAGATCCTGCACTTTACCGGCCCTTGGGCGCCCCTATAGTCCATGATAGTGTCAAAGCAGCCAACATGTTCGTCGGGGTCGGTGGTCCCGTCGTAGGAGTCCAACGAGGGCGGTTTCTGAAGATGCTTCGGAATCGGGAATCTCATAATCTTAGACGTAAAAGGACCAAAGGCCTTGCACGTGTCATCTGTGTCATCGCTCTGAGAAGGGGTTGATGAGACAGAATGAGCACGGCGGCGGTGAGAGGTGCGGCCAGGAGATTTTACTCGCCGCCTAGAGGCTGAGGCGGCTCTTCTTGGGGGAGTGTCGCTGCTCGTGGTGGTACCTTCGCGATGAGACGCGCGCGTCGAGAAGCGGCGATGGCGCGGTGGAGAGTGTGGCATATCGGATTCAGGAGAAAGACTTCTGGAAGAAACTCTTCCGCGGTGTGTTTGCTCATGTTTTCCGTTTTGAGGCAAACGGACCTCAGATCTGTGACGGCGAGGTGGAGTACGATCCATCAAGTGTTACGGCGCTTGCTCTATGCCCAGGCGGTGTTGAGTCGTGCCTCGGTGGTGGTGATGAACAGACCTGAGATTTTGGATTCCTTCGATCTCGAGGAGAACGAAACACGATCTTCTCTGTTGTCGATCACGTGGCAACGCCGAACGGAAATTTCTTTCTGGCGATTCTCCATTCGATCGAGACGTTGATTCCGAGCCTGCATCGACGGCGTAGCCGGATGAATTCGCGAAACTCGCGAATGAGGATGGCGGTGGTCTCCGTTCGGCATCGGTTTGGCGGCAACGATCGAACGGCGTCATCTTTGGAGAAGTGGTTACGTCGAGCTATCGGTGGTTAGGTTGTTCAAGATCTGCGTTCGCATGAGTGGAGCGCTAGTCGCGACCGACGGCGATCGATCATCGCCGAGTGAAGAAGGAGACTTCGACAAAGAAGATGGAATCAGAAATGATTCCCACAGACGGCGCCAATGTTACGAATGTAACTTGAGAGGATGACCGGAGGAAGCGGTGCGGTTCTGCGCCGCGACGGAGGGCGGCAGCGGGTTGGGTGGTGTACCGCAAACACTCCGACGCCAAGTCGTGTGTGTCGAGGTGAGTAAGAGGTGGTAGAAAGATGATTACCTCGATCGCTCGACGCGGTCTTCTTTAAATATGAGTCGAGGACTATCGCCGATGTGTAACCGCCCCGTGAAACCCTAAGTCGGCATTAAATCCCATTAATGCACAAAGCCGTTGGGTCGGCCACGTTGAGGGAAGGCGGAGAGGCACGCGGACGACGTGGCATTGAGGGAAGCCGTTGGGCCTGTGAATGTTGGATCTCCGGATTGGGCCTCGGCCCAGTCCGGAACAACACATATATATACGTGTGTGTATATATATATATATATATATATATATATATGCACACTATATATGTATATATATGTGTATATATATATAAATATATATACTAGAACCCAAATGTTACATTTAGCATTCGTAATTTCTTAATTTATAATGTATATTATGTAAAAAAAACTACAAATGCAATCAAAATAAATTTTATTGTTTTTAGTTGTTTTACAAAACGAGAGTTATGGAATCATTAGCTTAGAGAGTAGGTCCCATTGGAGATACTAACCAGCTGTCATTATCACTTAATTTTTTTTATTAAGATTATCGCTTAATTTTTTTTGTTCTAAATAATGTTCCATCCATATTATTATATTAGTATTAATTAATAGATATAGATATTAACAAATAAATGAATATTCTGTCAAAAAACAAATAAATAAATATGAATTTAAATTCATAAATATATCAGACATCTCAATTAAAAAAATAATCAATATAAATTTTGAAAAGATGAAAAATTTCCACAAAAATTTATGAAAATTTATAGGTAATACTTAATGTACTTAATTAAAAGTAAAATAATAAAAAATACCACGTAGATGAATATTTTAAATACTGATATATTTAAATTCATAAATATATCAGACGTCTTAATTATAAAAAAAAACTAATCAACATAAATTTTGAAAAGATGAAAAATTTCCACAAAAACGTATGAAAATTTATAGGTAATACTTAATGTACTTAATTAAAAGTAAAATAATAAAAAATACCACATAGATGAATATTTTACATGGAAAGCATACTAATATCCACATGAAAATCTGACCACACTAAAATTTAATAATAAAATTATATAATAAGGAATTAAACATTTTATATAAAACAATATAATTATCTAAATTATAAGGAATGAATATTTTAATAAATATAACATCTTGATATATTTTTTAATAAAAAAATTTATTTCTTTTATTACATAACCACCACATTATAGAGACGTGTGGTTATCAGTATTTAATAGGATATAGATAAATGAATAACAGTTATATTTAAATTTTAATTTTAATTCTTATTCTTATTCTTAATTCCTACTAGAGTTTGGTTTCTCTATTTCATGGAATAAATGGAAATTTTAATTGAAAATACAATCATTCATTGCCACATAATTACCATAATATTGCTGACACTAAACGATTTCAATGGTCATAATATCAATTTCTCAATTTGGAAACAATTCATATGACAATATAAATAACAAAACGTCTCTTAATATACGTTACCATATGCTCCTCAATCAACATTAAAACCCGAAATTAATCAACAAATTAAATTAAAACGTGGTGCAAAATTTTTTGCTATCCTAACTCACACACACCTCACATGTTTCTATATTCAACATGTGATATTCGAATGAGATTTGAAACATTTACCATAAAATCATTTACTGCCGACAATATGCACAAGACTAATTGAAATTTTAATTCATGGAATAAATATCAACTAAATATAAGTGTTATTTTAGCCTATGTTTATTTATGGTCAAATTATTCCTTAAGTTAGTGCATGTGTTGTAATCCGTGCCTATATAGGTTCTGCCCTTTTAGAACAAATTATGGGATTTGATGTTGCTTTTGATAAATCAATTCTAAATAAATTGGCTTCTGCTTAAACAATTCAAAATTTAAAATTCCAATTTAATAGATATCAAATTTGAGTTATAAGAAGATTGACATGGAACTATTATAATAAGTGACATTAGCTTTAAGTGTTTTGAGGACAATTTTATACTTTTCATTTTTACAAGCAAAAGCATAAAATTTAGTCTTGCTTTGATTTTGGGTGTGTCATTTGTGTTTGAAACTTATAATTGCTCTATTTACTATTTTATTTTTATTTTTATCTTTAACTAACAAGCCAAAATTTTATAGAAGGTGCATTTCTTATTACTCAACATGTGGTGCATATATGTTTAGTAGACACAAAGGTTTAATTTTATACATAATAGGTTTAATTTTATACATAGTAGAGTTTATTTTTAAGTATATATACACCTACGTAGCACAGATATACAATTATATTGAAAAAAATTATGATTTTATGATCTAAATTTATTCTTAAATGGAGCCTTAGATAGCGACTGTTTGACTTTATACAAAATTTTGCTTCTTCTAAACCCTAGGTGTATGATTATAATTTTGAAGCATATATCATACGTAGTATGGGCTTACAATTATATTGTAAAAATTATGATTTTATGATCTAAATTTATTCTCAAGTGGAGGTTTAGATTTTGAAGGTTTGAATTTATAAGTAATGTTAATTTTTCTAAACCCTAGGTGTATGATTATAATTTTTAACTATCTATCGTGAGTAGCACGAGACTACAAATATTTTGAAAAAAAATTATGATTCTATGATCCAAATCTATTCTCAAAGCGAAGCTTATATATTGTAATGAATATCATAAATAATTCCTATATAAACTGCTATATTTAATACAACAAATCAAATCAAGTCAAATCAAAACTGATAATTAATTTCTAATAAATTCCAACGAAATCATTACTTAATTTAGAGAAATTACGCATAAAGAATATCCTACCGTGTAATAATGTAAATAATTGATATTTCATTAGAAATATCCATTGGGCTGAAATTCGAAAACAAAATGAATAGATACAAATCAAATCATCTGGTCATAACCAATTATAATAATAAATAAAATCCGTAACCATATGTGCTATTTATTTGATGATTTTTTGGTCTTATAGCCCAGCGGCCTACTACGCACTCCAAAGAGCGCTGAAAGGGTGGCGTAGCGGGTTCGAACCCGCGCCCAAGCGTCCAAGCGGCAAATACTTTGCCAGTTGTGCTAAGCACCACGGACATTTGATGATTTAAATATAAGATATTATATATATATATATATATTAAATAAAATAAATATGTATATTTCTACAAAAAGTATATGTTCATATTATTTTTGACTTAATTAATTTTATCCAATTTACTATAAACTTCTATCCATTAAGTAAAAAAATTATCTTATAACCAAAAAAAAAGTGGATCGTATATTTTATTTCACAATATTTGATTTTAGATAAATAATTTATTTGTCTATTTAACACTTTATAAAATAGATATGTTTTGCTTATATTTCTTTTAGTTCTAAATTCTTTTACCCAATATTATGCCATAGTATCAAATATTGTTACTTTCCAATAATATACACTTCATATACATTTGCTATTTATACATTATAAATGAGTTAAACTATATTTTCCAAATACAGTTTAACTCATTTTATATATATATATATATATATATAATCAAAGTATGAGAAAATTTCATTCTATCAATTTTTTTAATTTTTTTTTCAATCAATGTATAATGCGGTATTAACCCATAAATTACATATTGCTATTATCTTAATTTCATCTATTTAATAATTTTTTGTCAAAAAAATCAATTTGAATAAAGTATTTTTTAATTAATTTGATTCATTTGTATGCACCATTAAATTGTTTATATCGTATGCAACTCAATTAATATTAATTTGTTTAAGTATCGTATGTTAGGTTCCTTATAACATCACTAAGATTTAATTATTATTACCATAATATTTATTATATTTTATTATTGAAAGGAAATATTTTTTTAATTTAGGTTTACAAAAATGTTCCCGTGCATGGCACGGGTTACATACTAGTAATAATAATAGTAATAACAATTATAACAATCATATCATCTATAATTACAGTGGCACATACAATCTTTATAGAAGGCCAAACTTGAATTGGACCGGTGAGAGTTTAGCTGTTCGAAACGATCTAAAGGGCGACCAATGAAAACAATGTGCAGCTTCTCATTCATTAACTGTCTAAATGATCTAACTTGTCCCCTTGTGAGGAACTTTAGGTCATTTTGAAGAGCTAACGAGGATACCAAGTACCACGACGGCATAGAAGTAATAACTTACAACATAAGAACAAAAGGGTTAAATGAGATGGTAATTCTATTTCGCTAATGGCCTATTTATAGCAAGCAGAATAGTAACGCTTGAATGAATAAGTCTTTACGGTGCGCAATTCTATGGGACAACTGTTCAAATATAATTAAGATAGTTAAACCTGACACAAGTGTATCACTTTCTAAAACACCAAGTGGCCATAACAAATGGGCATCCTTTTAGGAAACAACTAAGTCAAACAACAAATAGGTTCCGAACAATGACGTGTGAAATCTAGGGTTTCATTGTGAAGTACAACTCCTTTTTTTATTATTTTTTTATATTTCATTTCATTTTTATTCTGTTTTATTTTTTGTGGTTTGATTTATCTTTTTTTATTCTGAAACATCTTTGGTCGCCATCAGGGACCTTCGAAAAAGCAAGGATTGAAAGCAACATGGATCAACATGGATCTAGATGGTGAAATTCTATTTTAAGAATTAGAGTCATTAGAGAGATTTTAACACTTGAATCAAATCAAGCTATATGATATTGAGTTCTTTGAAGAATTTAATTGTTTTCCTAATACATATACGGCTTACAGAATAATATTTATTATCATTGTTAGTGTTGCATCTGTTGAAAGAATTTTTTCTAAATCAGCATTGTTAAAATATTTTTTGTGTCCTACTATCGCAATATAGACTAAATAGTTTTACTTTGATTTCTATAAAAAATAATTTTTAAAGAACACTGATTATGAACAGATTATTAATGATTTTACAAAAAAAAAATGCAAGAAAGATAATATTTAAATGATTACGAGGGCATTATTCTCTTAGTTCGCGCAGAACACCTAAAATCTAAGGAACGACCTTGATTAATACTTTCATGAACAATTTTTTTTATTTTTTATAATTTGGTATTTGCTCAATGATTTTTCATCTTCTTTTTTTTTTTCAAAAAAAATAATGTTCTTCTTCTTCTTCTTCTTCTTCTTCTACTACTTCTTCTTCTTCTTCTTCATAGTAAAAGAAAAGAAAAAAGAATACATTCAAACCAACAATCAACTTAAATTGAAAAAGATAGATGTCAATTGACAATGTTTATAGCATATCTTGTGAAGATAAGGTCTTTCTTACTAGCCAATCATGCAACTGAAGGAGAGCCATTGAAAGCAACTATAAGAACAATTTCAAAATTATTCAATATTTGATTAGTTTTATGAAATGCTTTTATTTTGATATTATAAAATGCTTTTAAATTTAAAGAACAAAGAGATATATTTGAGTCATCTGGAACACGGGAAGAAAAAGGAAAAAAAATAGACAAAGCTTGATGAAGTTATAATATTTCAGGTTCATATGATCATTCCGTTGTTCATCATAATAATTCATAATTAAATTTTGCAAAGAGTCTCCATTATCTTCATAAAGGTTGCACTTTGGTTTAGAACTTTTGTTACTACTAATTAGACTATAAGCATGCCAAAAGCTATATAATTGTGAAAGCATAACATGTACTTGAAGTAGCCAAAAGCTTGTAAGTTAACTGAAAACAAAATACCATAAGTTACAAACGACTTTGTTACCTCATCAACATGGACATTATATATCGGAATAGAGGAATCATCCATTCCTATGGAAATAATATTGTTATCTTGAGGATCGAAAGCAATAAAGGTAGCCTGAAAATTGTCATCTTCAGCACTTATACAAGAAGATAGGAATTGGATAATAGGAATAATTTCAAAACATAGTCTTGAATAGTGATTAGTCTCATAGGTTACGTTAATATTTAACAGTCATTTATTATCAAAAAAATATATATTTAATAGTCATCATACTGAACATGGAATATCTTCCATCCCGCTGCAGACATAGAGCAAAGAAGGGCACAACATTTTCAGGATTGCTTTCAACCACAAAACCAGTATTAGTTGCAGCATAAATCACTTTTCCACAGGAAAATATAACATAAAAAGGCAAAAATATTTATTAATTATAAAAAGCAAAACCCAGCTGATGTTGACACTGTATTGCATTGAATATATGACTTTCCATTGTCAACTCATACCCTCATCCTACGTAAGGTTGAAAACCAAGAAATTGAAAAGATTGAGGTATGAAAACATAGGGGAATGGGGAAAACTATGCAAGCAAAAATTGATACTTTTTGGAAGGTGTTCAAATGTTACATGAAAGAGGTTGGAGTGAGCTGTCAAATAATACACCAGTCCACTTAATCCTTGTTTCAGGATATTCAAAAGCAAAACGTGTGAGTATGCGTCTTTGAAGAAAGCACAAAAGAAAAAAAAAAAAAAAAAAGACAATTGGCCCATCAATACACATATGACTAAAACCACACTTGCCCATTAACACATACAGGTGATCTTTTTATGTGAAACCAACGTTAACATCTTAATTACTTGGGACAAATTATGTTTTATTATAATTTTAGTACCTTGTTAATTTATTGTCTTGATAATATTAATTTAAATATATGTTTTTAGTTTTATCTTCTTTCCAAAATAATTTATTGAATATTTTTTTATATGAATAAATTTCAATTTTCTTTTACAAAATAATTAGAATATATATATATATATATATATATATGGTTAAATGTTTATATATATTTTTTGTCAATAAAATATTTATATATATTTAATGTATCGAATTATCGAATGTGCAACAAGAAATGGTTTTGGACTTTTGGTTTAGTGGTAATGGCCTAATGCATCCTTGAAATTTTCTTGAGGGCGAGAATTCGTTCCATGCTAGTCCTTTTTTTAGAACTCTTTTAGTGCTAAACAAGTAAGCATCAGAAAACTAAAAAATAATAATAAACAGTCACTATATTTCTTGAATGTATCAAAATTACAAAAATATTCCTGAATGTATCTTTTTTTAGTCAGTTTGGTCATCGAATGTGTCTTTTATTAATCAATTGGTCATTAAATGTGTCTTCCGCTGGTCAGTTTGGTCCCTAAAATTACTAACAGAAGACAAGCTCGGGAATGTTTTTAAAGGTACATAAATGGTATTAAAGGGGAAAGAAAGAAATTATCTAAGTCCCTATATAAAGAGAGTTAACCATACTTGAGATATATTTCTTTCTTTTTTAAGGCAAAGTGGAGTGCAAAAGCATCATTATAGAGGAAGAAATCCCAACTATGTTATCCCCTCAGCATCTAACAATCACCTGCAACACACCACAATATAATGGTGGAAAATCAAAGAATACAGAGAACATGGGGGACTACACCAAAACCCATGGGAGAAAGCGATCATCTAAAACAAAAGTAAAAGAGGCTAAACCGATTACGATTAAAGTCCTCCAAAATAAAGCTAGGTGGAAAATTCCACCAAGTAAAACAATGAGTATAAATACCAAATGAAGCCAGTTTGTCCGCACAAGCATTCCTTTCGCAGTAGATGTAAGACACATGAAATTGCATTTGTCGGATGAGAAGCAAGCAATTAAGCGACCTATTTTTGAAGTTCCAAGGAATCAAGGCCAAAAATTTTTAGAAGATTGAACCACCAACAAGGAGTAACATTCAAGCAAAGCCTGCGCCAATTACGCCTATGAGCGATCTTAATAGCCATGATGGCAGCCGTAAACTCTGCATGGAAAGAGGTGCAAACATCCAGAAAGTCTGCAAAACAGCCTAAAATGGCTCCACTAGAGTTGCTAAAGATAGCACCACAAGCAGAGAGACCTAGATTACCTCAAGAGGCCTCGTCAATGTTGCACTTTACCCAGGCGCAGGGAGGCTTGATCCAATCCACCTGAATAATGACAGGAGCCTCAGGAGGGTGACAGGGGACAGAGAAAAACTTTAAAACTCATCAATGAAAGATGAGGAACAACCTTTAGAAATTCTTCTAGAAAGGGAGACCGAAGCTATTACCAGATGAACTGCTCAGTAATAAGTGAGGCACCTGTTGTGAAAATTAATTTGGTTCCTAGAGTACCAGATAACCTAAACTATGTGAACAATATCCGAGAGCACAATATCCTTAAGATGAGAACTCCAATGTGGATCCAAGATGGCCATGATGAACGTGGCAAAAACACAAGAAATGGGGGGTTTGAATTGGGTTTTAGAAACTTTTCTTAAAACTTGTGTTTTTATGAAAACCTTTTTCAAAACAACTAGTTAATAAAATAAGGCAGTGCGTAAGTAAAGAGAAGAGAAAAGAGGGTGACACAATGATTTATACTAGTTCACTATCACCTGATACCTACGTCTAGTCCCTTCACACACTTGAAGGATTTCTCCACTATAATCAACCTGATTACACTTGAGAGTATAATACTGCCAAACTGGCTATACTCACAAATTCTTAGAACGACTTAGTACAGTCAAGCCACTAAGGAATGCAGCCACTATTGGGCTAAATACAATGTTCAAAAATGTTTTGAAGCAATATCCAATAACTCTCATAGAGAAGATATACAATGTAAAACTTGCACAATGAATAACTTTCAAACTGAAAGAATAAAAATGATTAAGTGCTTTGTTCAATGTGATCTCGGATACTTGGAATGATTCTTGGTTGCTCACTTTGTATCACAGCGTTAACCTACTTCAGTGGATGAAGTAAGGTATATATAGTTAGGGTTGTGAATAGTATCGTTGAGACCTAACAACTCTTTTCACCTAGGTCAAAAGACTTCAGATCCCCTTTTTGTGGCTTTAGCAAGTCACGTCGTTTTCCACTCTGCTCAAAGCATACTGACACGCCAGACGTAATCGTGGTGTTTGTCTCTTGTGAGCTTTTTGAATATTAGACCCTTTGAGAGCAAGTTTCCTGATGATTATATTCGTTGACATTCCCTTTGGCCTTTCATACCTCGTACATGTAAAATGCTTCATCAATGAGGTCTCTTAAATACGTGAAGTAGCCTTAAATAAGCTTCAGTCTGTTTCCTATTAGAGCTACATTGTTCATCAGAGTGAGCTCGAAACACAGGCAACTTCTTCAGCGTAGAATTCATTTGCCTTTCATATAACAGAGAGTCTTGTAGAATTACATGAGGGCTTCCATGGAGTGGTCTTACCATAGTCTGTTGTATGCGTTGACTGAAGACCAGAGCGTTGACCAATCAGAATGTGGTCTCAATAGAGTATTGTCTACCAGAGCATTGACTGACCAAACATAGTTGACCAAGTCAAGAGCTAGCCTTGCCAAAGCTTGGTTTACCAATAGAGTTGACTAAGTCATGTATGGTTTCACCAGAGCGTTGAACACCAACAGAGTTTACCAACTTCAGAGCAAGGCTTTCAGATCATGTCAGCATCAAAACAGAGGATCAAAGCTAGACTTAGATGTGTGAAATTCAAGATTTCACTAATTCTTCTGAGATATCTTCTTCTGATAAATAGTGATTTCTGCACACTAACAAACACATTTGAGAATAAATTGTTCTCTTAATCATTTGTTATTATCAACACAATTAAGGGTCATTGTTTCTGAATCCACTTGATTCCAATAATCTCCCCCTTTTTTATGATGACAAATACAAATATTGATGAACAATTTATCTTTAGAAAAATATTTATTTCAAATAATTTCAGAGGCTCCCCCTGAATTAAGCATATATAAATATTTTCCAAGTGTAAATGTCAGATCACATTCCATACAGTATCAGAGCATTAGATGCAGTATCAGAACTTGCCAAACAAATATATGCAACTTTCAAAGCACATAACTTTATTCCATGTTAATGTATCAGAGTTAATTAGTGCAAGAAATGCAATGCATGATGACATTTGGTTGATACATTAGGTTCATCAATCACTCTATCTATATTTTCTCCTCCCCTTTTGTCATCCGACAAAAAGATTAAGATAGAAATAAAGAGCATCACAGTCAAGACAGTTTAAGAAAGATAAAGTGAAAAACTGTAAGTGCCAAAAATTGATTTCATTATAATATAAAGTCAAAGTACAAAAGATGTAACAAAACAAATAACAAAAAAGACAAAAAAAAGAGGCTGAAACAGAAACAAAAAATGGAAAAGGCCTAAGGTTTTCTATGGCATGTCCAATAGGGCTAGAATAGTTTGCAGTAACTCTGTCATTTGGTCCTGCCTTCTGTCAGATTCTTCAAAATGCTTCTCAGTTGCTTCCATGAACTTGGTGAACTTCTTGTTTTCTTTAACCAGTTTATCGAAAACATCTTGAGGAACTACCACAGAATGGCTTCAGTAGCAAAGTAGAAGCTGTCCTTGAAGAGGATGGTGGAGCAACCATTACAGTAAAGGCAGGAGAAGGTGTAACAGGTTCTTGTTGAGGTGGCGGTACACGAGCAGGAGGAGGAGGAAGAAGAATCGGAGCAGGTTCAGTTCCCAAACAATAGGAGTTGTGTCCTTTGGAGGAACTTTCCTTTTAAGAGCAGCGTGCCATCTCCTATTTCATTCAAATTGATCTTTTTTGTGCTTATCAAACCAGTTACGCACAATTACCCAATTTTCATGGCGGTCCTCTTGAGCTAGTTCAGAAAGAACTTCATCAACTCTCTCTTCTCCAAGGAATTTCCAGAAGCGAGACTCTCGGTATCTCTCAGCCATAAGAGATTCAAAACTGGCAATCAGATGGGGATAGCATTCGGGCACAGCTTTTGGTGAGGGTTCACACTCACTCTGAGCATCTGGACCAGGGATTGCAGGAAGAGCCAGAGTTGGAGGGTCAATGATGGTAACATCATCATCAGATTCCAAAGGTTCTACATTAGACGCAAGTTCTGCCAATATGGGTGAATGGGGTGGAGAAATGGATTGAGGCAGGAAAGGGACAAGAATAGGGAGGCTAAATGTGGGGTCAGGCACAGGTTAAAGTATGGGGATGGGTAGTGCTTCACAAATAGTATCAGAGCCAGGTAAGGAAGGAGATTAAGGTTTCCTGAACAAGGGGCTCAGGTTCTATTTTAGTAACAGGTTCGGATTGTGAAGGTATGTTGAGATCAAGTTGAATTAAAGGAGGTGAGGGAGATCTAGGTGGTGATTTGGGGCTAAGTGGAGGAGTAGGAGGTTTAGGTTATGGTGAAGGTGTTGCAGAAGTAGAGGTTAAAGGGTGAATAGCAGAGATGGGTTCAATATGAGGAAATTGAACTTGGGGTTGAGGTCTTTGTCTCTGTCTCAGACGGACATAATCAGCTTCCTCTTCATCAGATGAAGATGAGTCAGAGGGTAAAGAAGGAAAAGGCTTTTTAGAAGGTTTGGGTTGGGAAGGTTTTGATGGGGGAATAGGTTTAGAGGGTTGTGGAGGAGGGATTGGTTTAGACACAACAGATGTAGAACCATAAACAAAATCATACAAACGTACTGTATCATCTAGTACCATGGTTTTCTTTACTGCTGGGAGATCACCCAACTTGGTTATCCGCTTCAACTTTGAAGTAGCAGGTGCAGCAGTAGTACTAGGAATAGCAGTGTTGATGGTTACAGGAGCAAAAATACCTGAGGCAACAGCAGGAGCAGTGGAGGAAGGAGCAGCAGCTGTAACAGAGGCTTGTCCCTTTAGCCTTTCTTCTTTGAGGTGTAGGTAATATTGATAGTTGTCTTCCTTGCATTTGGCTATCATCTCATCAACCTCAACTTTCTTCTCCTCAATTTCTTCTGGCATTACTGAGGGCATGAATGCATGTCTCACTGGTTGAACCAAATGATTGGGCTCAGCAACGTGGATGCCAGTGCTCCTAGTTACTCTCCTAGTTGGCTCAGCAGTAACTTCACTTATCTTCCTCTTTCCCTTCCTTACAGGTTTTCTCACACCTTCTTCTTCTTTTTGCATCTCAGCAATAACCTCTTCGGATAGAAGCTTCATTCTCCTCAAGTTCTCACTGGAGAAGGTTGGTACACTCATGGTTTTGAGTGCAACTCTAGCTTCTTCAGTGTGAAGCTCTTGAAGATGCCGAATTATAGCAGAGAGCATCCTTCCATAAGGGATGTTCAAGTTTTTTCCTTTTCTGGAGAATATAATGTTTCTGTGCAGATGATCAAAAATGAGGCTTAGCGTGTTGAGTTTGGCCTTGGTCTCATAGTTCCACATAATGAACTTGTGGTCACTACTCACAGTGTCCACAGATCCAACTTTGGAACAATGCAGTGCATTATGATCTTGAAGAGCACTCTGAACCTGTTCTTCATGTCCACAGCCTTAGAACTACCAGGTTTCTCATAGATGGAGTCGTTGATTATTTCCCAGCCATCAAAATCCTTTTCCCAGCCTTCTTTGATAACAGCTCCAGAATTACGGCATTTGATAACATCAGCAATAATGTCCTGAGTGATCAAAATATTCTTCTTCTGAACGTAGCTGTGAATGGTGTTGTCCTTGTACCTAGCATACATCCAAAATTCCTTTACCAGTTCCTCATATACTGGGTAGTTTTCCATACAAAAGAAATCCATTATACACATATCAATGAAATCGGTTTGGAAGGGGTACCCTTTATCAGCTAGGTCTTGGAAATTAACCTGGTGTTCCACCATCACCTTCAACTGGTGTTGCTCAGCGTTCACCAAGGTAGGTTGAGGTTCTTCCTCAGGACCGTAAGCAAACAGTTGTGGAGCGGCCAATGCAGGTACGGAGAATTGCAGATAGAAGATGAAAGGGGTTTAGGATTACAAACAGTGAGGCTTCTCAGAGAGATAGTGTGAGTAGTGGATGTAGTGAGTGAGTGAGTGGGTAATAAAAAGTGTTGAAGAAGGCAAACCGCCTTTTTCAATGTTCAAAATAAATGAAATAAATAATGTGTCGTTTCAAAATGGAAATGTGTCATACACTGAGTAAACGAGGCGCAGTAAAACTGTCCTCGGGTAGTAAAAGATAATAATGACTCAGTGAGACACGTGTACACAAAGATTCCCAGAGACACCTTTGTGATAAATGCAACAGACTCATATGAACAGTCATCAAAACAGATGATACAAAAATTAAATAATAATAATAATAAGATAATAAACTATAAACAAATGATTAATAATTAAGCAATAATCAGAGCTAACTTATAAACAGAGACACATGTGACCAACAGAGGCACGTGTGACCAACAGAGGCACATATGCAACAGCAGAGGCAGTAACAAAACAGAGGCAAATCAATCAGATGCAGACATTTCAGAGGCACACATAATAGAGGCAACCATTTTCAAATTAAACATTTAATCCTTTATAAGATGAAAATTCAAATTCTTTCTTATAAAGTTGAATCTATCTTCAGCAAGAGGTTTTGTAAAGATATTTGCTCATTGATGGTCAGTATCAATAAATTTAATTTCAAGTATCCCTTTCTGAACATAGTCTCTAATGAAGTGAAGTTTAATTTTAATATGTTTAGCACGCGAATGCAAAATAGGATTTTTAGTCAAACATATTGCAGAGGTATTATCACAGTATATAGGAATGTTACTCTCTTTAATCTGATAGTCCTCAAGCTGATACTTCATCCATAGTAATTGTGAGCTACTGCTTGCAGCAGATATATACTCAGCTTCTGCAGTTGATAGTGCAATTGTGCTTTGCCTTTTACTGGACCAAGAGATAAGGTTTGCTCCAAGAAATTGGCAGCCATCACTTGTGCTCTTTCTTTCAATTCTATTTCCAACAAAGTCAGCATCACAGAAACCTACTAGCTTGTAATTTTCTGAGTTCTTATAAAGCAAACCAAGGTTAGTAGTTCCTTTGAGATACCTAAATATTCTCTTAACAGCAGTTAAGTGAGATTCTCTAAGATCAGATTGGAATCTTGCACATGAGCAGACACTAAACATAATATCAGGCCTTGAGGTAGTAAGATAAAGGAGTGAATCGATCATACCTCTATACACCTTTTGGTCTACCTTTTTACTCGATTCATCTTTACCTAGAGCATATGTTGGATGCATTGGTGTGCTCATGGGTTTGGTTTCCTCAAGCTTGAACTTCTTTAGGAGTTCTCTCACATATTTAGTTTGATGGATATAGGTTCCATCTTGACATTGCTTAATTTGAATACCAAGGAAGAATTTTAATTCTTCCATCATACTCATTTCAAACTCATTCTGCATAAGTGTTGAGTATGGCTCATATGATGCAGTATCAAAAAGGCGGGGGGCGGCGGAGCTGAGCTAGCGGAGCGTAGCGAAGCTCTTTTCGCCCCCCAGCCCATGGGCTCGGCCCAAATCTGTTCGGCGCCTTTGGGGGAGTGCGGGGGCTTCGCTGATCTGATTCAGGGGTATTGTTGTAATCTATTGCGTAATATTATATATACTGCTTGTAACACTGAACCCTAAACTTCACTGAGAAAAAAAAACGGAACTACAGCTGCTCTGTAGTCACTGACGCAGGCAACCATTGACCGAACAACGTGACCAAATATCGTGTACCTTTTGCGTTTTTCGTTTCCTTATTTCTTCTATACTATTACTGTTCTAACAATTGGTATCAGATGAAGTTTAACTCGGGTGCGAAATTTGATGTGGCAAGGTTCGACGGGACGGGCAACTTCGGATTATGGCAAAGAAGGGTTAAGGATCTATTGGCTCAGCAAAGTTTATAGAAGCCACTGCGTGAGATGAAACCGGCAGATTTGGCGGATGTCAATTGGGTCGAGATGAAGGAGAAGGCCGCAGGATTGATACGTCTATGTGTTTCAGATGAGGTGATGTATCATATCCTGGACCTAACGACTCCGAAGGAGGTTTGGGATAAATTGGAGAGTCAGTATCAGTCAAAGACGCTGATGAACAAACTGTTTGCAAAGCAACGACTGTACAACCTTAGGATGCAGGAAGGATCCGATTTGCAACAGCACGTCAATACCTTCAACACTATAATCATGGATCTGGCGAGGCTTGGGGTTAAGGTAGATGACGAAGACAAGGCAATCATTCTTCTGTGCTCGTTATCAGGTTCGTTCGATCACTTAGTGACTACTCTTACCTACGGGAAAGACACTATTAGCCTAAATGATATTACTGCTGCACTCGTGTCTCATTCTCAAAGGAGACAGAGCGCAGAGGAAGGAAGTCAAGGAGGCGAGGGTCTGTATGTGAAAGGGGGTTAAGATCGTGGGTGGAACAAAGGTAACGGAGGTTCTGGAAAGAAGAGATATAAATCCAAGAACAAGAAAACAAAGTGTTACATTTGCAAACAGACTGGGCATTGGAAGCGGGACTGTCCAAATAGAAAGCAGGGCTCATCCAGTTCTGCAAATGTGAAGGAGATATGCTTTGCGTTTCAAACAATAAGTGCACAGAGGGGTGGATTCTTGATTCTGGTTGTTCTTACCACATGACGCCGCACCGGGAATGGTTCACTACATTCAGGTCAGGCAGTTTTGGGTTTATTTATTTGGGTAATGATATAGCTTGTGTTATCCAAGGAATGGGACAAATCAAAATTGCTATGGACGATGGTGGCGTGCGAATGTTGAATGATGTCAGATATATTCCAAAATTGAAAAAGAATCTGATTTCCTTAGGTACTCTACAGGCAAATGGTTTTTCCTACAGGTCTGATGGAGATAGGGACATCATGAAGGTCAACAAGGGTGCCTTGACAGTGATGAGAGCAAAGAAGACTGCAGGTAACATCTATAAACTGTTGGGCGCTACAGTTGTAGGTGATGTTGCGTCAGTTGAGTCAGATAATGATGCAACTAAGCTCTGGCATATGCGTCTGGGTCATCTCAGTGAGCGTGGGATGATGGAACTTCATAAGAGAAATCTGTTGAAAGGCGTTCGCACTTGCAAGATGGATCTGTGTGAGTATTGTGTACTCTGGAAACAGTTGTGACACCCTCTACCCCGTCATGGCATTTTAGCAATGTAAGAAGAAAAGAACAAGAAATAAAATTTTGATCCAAGTAAAAGCTTTTCATTTCAAATAAGGTAGGGCTGTCACTCTCAACTTGCGGAAATCAAACATAGTACAAGAGAGAAAACATCAAAAGGAGATAAACCCAAGGTTCCCCGATGTCACATTAATTCACAGCTTCTCCCTAATTTTTACATCAAAAAAATACAATAACTTGTTCAAAACAAAAATAAGTCTTCTATCTATTCCAACGAGCCATCACGATCACTCATCGGCATTAACATCCTCAACACCTGCAGTCTCATCATCTATACATACCCAATGGGATATGCATAGCCA
This sequence comes from Calophaca sinica, assembly GCA_037113605.1. Taxonomy (NCBI): domain Eukaryota; kingdom Viridiplantae; phylum Streptophyta; class Magnoliopsida; order Fabales; family Fabaceae; genus Calophaca; species Calophaca sinica. Next base: position 120,971,201 of record CM073731.1, read on the forward strand.
CAAAAGGGGTTAGAAATCATGCACTCAAGTAGCACTTTAAGGTAAAGGAACTAAATGAACAATGCGCATAAACTGAACAAGTCCTAACATCAACATTGTACCTACAACAACAACACATAATAACAACAACCGTCTAAACACCACATGCTACGACATCAACCACAACATTAGAATAACATCACGACATATGCACAACCAGGCATATTATCATCATAATGATGCATCTCTAGGACCATAACTATATGCATGTGGATCCATTTATAACGAGGTCGGGATACCTTGCCCGTTTCGGAATGCCATGTCCGTAATGCCCCAATAACAACAGGACCGGGATACCACGCCCGTCACGGGATACCTTGCCCGATTCGCCCCATCAATCGCAGGACCGGGAAACCTCGCCCGTCACGGGATGCCTTGCCCGATTCGCCCTTTTTAACCGTAGGACCGGGAAACCTCGCCCGTCACGGGATACCTTGCCTGATTCGCCCTTTTTAACCGTAGGACCGGGAAACCTCACCCGTCACAGGATACCTTGCCCGATACGCCCTACTAGCAACAACAACAATGACGACACCAGGATGCATGAACATGACCAAATGCGATGTCTAACAATAACGACTTCTATCGCAATATCCTCTATAGAATAACAATAACGGCATCAATGAGACACTCATGATACAAGAACAATCAGCCAAGTGTCAACAACTTACATACAACAGCAACAAAGTTAACCAGTCAGTACGTTGACGAGTCCCTTTAACCAGCAACATAATAACAATCAACCTACTAAGCTAACTAAGTTTCCAACGCACAATACTTAACTCAATCATTTAATTAAATAATTATCTCATCCAAGTCTTACCATGTTAACCATTCTTTAGTTACCATTAGCAAGTTTTGGACATCTAATATAGTTCATAGGATATAGACCAACACGAGAAATGGCGAGGATATTAAAGATACACGCGGCGGTTCCCAGGAGGCGCTGTCGCTGACAGTGGGGCGCTGGCGCCCGACCATCCAAAACCTTGATCGTGTGATTTCCACGCTTTTGGAGATCGTTTGAATCTTGTTATGTCCTATAATTCATACTTGACACTAATCCAGTCCTTAGAACCACAACTATCTTTTATGGAATTATAAAATTCAAAACATGAGACCTTAAACCCAATCAACCCAACACTTAGCATTTTTACAGAGAATTCTGCATAATAGATTTTATATCCTTCCTACTATTCTTTTATTAAACACTTAAGGCTATAATACCAACATCAAGAAATCACCAAAATTGCCTACCATTTATTTAGTACATTTAATCTAGATTTTAACCTTTAAACCCATTACCCTTATTCCAATTTTCTGCATAATTTATTAGAACCAACACCACTACTTCAAACAATATTTTGCACTAACTAGAAAATCAATCATGCACAAATACTCAATCTCAAGACATGAAGTAGCAAATTCCAAAGAGCATGTTCATCACTTAGACACCAATCTCTCAACAAGGAAATCACAGCATGTTGCAAACATCAACAGATAACATAAGATCATAGGTGTTAATAACAAGGAATTTGCATCATGTTTCCAACACCAAAAGAAGCATAAAATCATGCACAAATACTTAATCTCAAGACATGAAGTAGCAAATTCCAAAGAGCATGTTCATCACTTAGACACCAATCTCTCAACAAGGAAATCATAGCATGTTGCAAACATCAACAGATAACATAAGATCATGGGTGTTAACAACAAGGAATTTGCATCATGTTTCAAACACCAAAAGAAGCATAAAATCAATCACTTCAACCACCAAACATCAATGAGTCAACCATCAACCGCAACCACCGCATCCAACCACAATATAATGTCATAAAATCAATAAGGAACATATTTAAACATCAATTTACAGGTTTTAGATTGATTTCCTCGTCACCATGGTGACGGTACTCTCTCATGGCAACCGCGCGAGGCTTAGGGATCTTGGGACATCCCTATTGTTCATTCGCATTCCATAAACCCACTACATGAGCATCAAACTACTCCCTTACCTCTTAGAATTTCGTGCTCTAGATAGGGTATGTGAACTCCAAGCTTTTCCTCTCCCTTCGTGGCTTTCTCCATAAAAAAACACAAGGATAGGTGATGAGAAATGAGAAAACTAATGTTTGGAACCCTAACGGCGATCATAAACTGAAACTTAGATTAGAGGCATTACCTTAAACCGAAGCCCTCCAAGAATGATGAAGGATGTTGGTAGAGCATAGCCCCAACAATGGTTCTTCAGTCCCAATAGTAAGGTTGAAACTCACCAAGTGCAGAAAAATAGAGAGAATTGAGAAGTGAGGTTTGATCTTTGGTGAGAGGTTTCCAAACGTGATTAGGGTTCAAAGTTGAGGCTTAGTGGTTGGTTTGTAACCCTAACATGTAGTCTTAGTGAATTGGGTCGAGTTTGGGTCCAATGGGTCGGATTACACGTGCCAAAAATGCAACAAAACGCGCAAAAACGTGCAGAAATCACCTGTCAGCAGGCGCCTGGAATGGGCGCCTGGCACAGGCTCTCGGTGATCCCCGGGCGCCTGCGCTTGAGTCTGGGCGCTCAGTGCTACTGCATCACTGTTTTGGCTGTATTTGGAGTTAAAGATGTCTGATTGAGGCGTTCTTGGTGTCGTTGGAAAGCTAAGAGAATTTCCTACAATTTTCTCTCTAATAGGCTTACCCAAATTCGGACTCTAACAGGATCAAACATGCAGTTGAAATATACTATAATATTCCTAAGTGTTACGCTTGCGCTGTGTTGACTCCAGAGAGCATATCTAGAGTTGTAGGTATCGAAATCGAGTCGAACTAAAGCCAACAAAAAGATAAGAGATAACGCTACAACTTTATTGAAGGGACTTAAATCCAATTGAGTTGTTAAGGGGTTCGAAAATGGGGAATACGGTGACTGAAATAACTAAACATAGGAATAAAGGTATATCTAGATACTCAATCGGCTAAAGGAATGGTAAAACATATGAAACTCATCCCACGCAACTATAAGCATGTTCTAATACCGTAAAACATATCCTAATCTTGAAAGATGAAAAATGGGACATTCTGATGTCGTGTTCGGTTCCAGACCGGGAAGCACAAAACAGAGGGAATCCTAGACTATGTCCATTCGGATGTGTGGGGGCCTACCAAACAGCCCTCCATGGGTGGTTCCAGGTATCTTGTGACTTTTGTTGATGATTTTTCTCGTAAGGTTTGGGTGTATTTTTTGCAACATAAATCTGAAGTCTTTACAAAGTTCAAGCTGTGGAAAGCTGAAGTAGAGAATCAAACGGGCAGAAAAATCAAGTATTTGCAGTCAGATAATGGGACAAAGTACACTAATTCGAATTTCAAGAAATTCTGTGAAGAACATGGTATTCAGAGGCATTTTTCAGTTTGCAAGACACCACAGCAAAATGGTGTGGCAGAGAGAATGAATAGGTCTCTAACTGAAAAGGCAAGATGTCTCCGGTTGAATGCTGGATTGTTAAAGGGTTTCTGGGCAGAGGCAATTAACATGGCATGCTATCTCCACAACAGGTCACTGTGGGCTTCTCTGGAGAAGAAAGTTGCAGAGGAGGTATGGATAGGCAATCCCATTGATCTTACCAATTTAAGGATTTTTGGGTGTCCAGCTTATGTGCATATATCCAGTGAAGATGAATCCAAACTTGATCCAAAGTCGAAGAAGTTTGTCTTCGTAGGATACTCAAAAGGTGTAAAGGGGTTCAAGTTATGGGATCCAGTTTCAAAGAAGGTGGTTACCAGCAGAGATGTTGTTTTTGATGAGCAGTTCATGCTGAAGAAGTCAGTTGCAACAGATGTGACAGTCTCTGAAGGGGAAACTTCCAACAATGAGGTGATTCAGGTGCATATTGTGTCGTCCCTGGTGAGCAATGTGCATACAGAACCAGAAACACTAGACGAATCAGGCTCTCCCACTGAGCCATACCATGACCTGAAGATTCAGGTGAAGTACATGAATATTCCCTGATACGTGATAGAGAGCGACGGTAGATCAAGCCACCAGAGAGATATGAGTTTGAAGACTTGGCAGCATATGCACTTCTTACTAGTTCTGGAGATCTGTCCACTTTTTGAGAGGCTATAGCTAGCCAGGAGAAAGATAAGTGGATGGGTGCTATGGTGGAGGAAATGGAGTCCTTGCAGAAAAATGAGACATGGGAGCTTGTTCAGCTTCCTAAGGGCAAAGGGCTATCGGTTGCAAGTGGGTGTACAAGCGAAAACCAGCAGTAACAGAAAAAGAAGGGGAAAAGTTCAAGGCTCGTCTTGTAGCAAAGGGACACTCACAACAGAAGGGGATTGACTATGATGAGATTTTCTCTCCAGTCGTCAGACATACCTCTATCAGGGTAGTGTTAGCCTTGGTAGCCAGTTGAGACATGCATTTAGAGCAGATGGATGTGAAGACAACATTTCTTCACAGTAATCTAGATGAGCAAATTTACATGCAGCAGCCAGAGGGTTTCAGCGACACTGGCAAGGGCAGATTTGTTTGCAAATTGAAGAGGTCTTTGTATGGTTTAAAGCAGTCTCCAAGGCAGTGGTACAAGTGCTTTGATTCATACATGCTTCAGAGTGGCTACAGAAGGTGTGAGTATGATTGTTGTGTTTATGTTAGGAGCCTTGATGATGGCTCTTTCATTATGTTGATTGCTGCTAATCATCTACATGATGTAAATAATCTGAAAATCATGTTGGGTAAGGAGTTTGACATGAAGGACTTAGGGGATGCTAAGAAGATTCTTGGGATGGAAATTCACAGGGATAGGAGTGCTAGAAAATTATGGCTCTCTCAAAAAAGCTATGTTGAAAAGGTGCTAGACAGATTTGACATGAGTAATTCGAAGGCTGTGAGTACTCCATTGGCGAATCACTTTAAGCTCTCGTTGGATCAGTGTCCAAAGACAAATGCAAAAGCTGAGTATATGTCAAAGGTTTCTTATGCTAGTGCTGTTGGTTGTTTAATGTATGCTATGGTCTGCACAAGGCCGGATTTGGCACAAGCTGTAAGTCAAGTTTGTAAGTTTATGTCCAAACCAGGGAAGCATCATTGGGAAGCAGTCAAGTGGATTTTGAGGTACTTAAGAGGTACAGTAGGTCATGGTATCATGTTTGGCAGTGAAAAGGGTGATCCTACAGTTGTAGGATATGTTGATTCAGACTATGCGAGTGATATGGAAGATAGGAGGTCCACAACGGGATATGTCTATACTCTTGCAGGTGGACCCATTTGTTGGAAGTCATCAGTTCAACCCATAGTGGCCATGTCGACAACTGAAGCAGAGTACATGGTAGTAGCAGAAGCTGCAAAAGAAGCCTTATGGCTTATAGGATTAGTGAAGGAATTGGGTGTTGAGCAAGGTGGAGTTGGGTTGCATTGTGATAGTCAGAGCGCCATTTACTTGGCAAAGAATCATAATGTATCACGCCAGGACCAAGCATATTGATGTGAGATTTTACAAGATCAGAGAGCTACTTGCATCTGGACAGATACTACTTGAGAAGGTTCATACTTTAGAAAATGCAGCTGACATGTTGACCAAGCCAGTCACCAGTGACAAGTTCAAGCATTGCTTGGACTTGTTACACATTACTCAGTGATCAAGCAGAAGCTCTACCCCTCAGTGCCAAGGATGTGATCATCATGCAGTGAATCGTCATAGGGGTTTGATATTCGCCAAGGTGGAGATTGTTGAGTATGGTTCATATGATGCAGTATCAAAAAGGCTGGGGGTGGGTGAGCTTAGCTCAGCTCCCTTAGAAAAAAAAAGGGAACTACAGCTGCTCTGTAGTTGCTGACGTAGGCAACCATTGGCCGAATAGCGTGACCAAATATCGTGTTCCTTTTGCATTTTTTGTTTCCTTATTTCTTCTATACTGTTGATATTCTAACAATAAGCTTAGAGAATTCCTCACAAAGAGATTCGTTAGTAGCACCAAAGATAATATCATCAACGTATATTTGAACTATAATAAAATGCTTTTTAGATGATTTTCTAAAGAGTGTGGTGTCCACCTGTCCTCTTTCAAAACCGTTTAACATTAAAAAGGAACTTAATCTGCCATATCATCTGGAGCTTGTTTAAGACCATAAAGAGCCTTTTTAAGTCTGAAAACGTGTTCTGGATAAGTAATGTCTTCAAATCCAAGTGGTTGTTTTACAAACACTTCCTCACTTATAAAACCATTTAAAAATGCACTCTTAACATCCATTTGGTATAAAGTAATATCATGATGTGTAGCAAAAGATAATAAGATTCTAATTGCTTTAAGTCTAGCTACAGGAGCAAAGGTTTCAGTATAATCAATACCTTCCTCTTGTGAGTACCCTTGAGCAACAAGTCTTGCCTTGTTTCTTACCACTTTGCCATCTTCATCAAGTTTGTTTTTGAAAACCCACTTCGTTCCAATGGCTTGCTTATCCTCTGGAGGAGGCACAAGCTTCCAAACATCATTCCTCTGAAATTGATTGAGCTCTTCTTGCATAGTAAGTATCCATCTATCGTCTGTCAGTGCTTCATCAATTGTTTTGGGTTCTATTTCTGACAACAAAACAAAGTCAGAGTGTTCCCTGAGAGATGATCTTATTCTAACTCTATCACTTGGTTCGCCAATAATCCGATCCTTTGGGTGATGAGGTTTGAACTTCCAGTCTGTTATTGGTTCTTCTTGGGTCTTATCACCAGACGCAGAACCAGACACAGAATCAGAGTCAGCACCTCTGACATCTTCATCTGTTTCTTTGCTTATCTATAAATCTACAAAGACTTCATCTAGCTCTAATGTTTCATTGTCAGGCTTCTTGTCATCAAATCTCACATGCATAGATTCATCAACAATTAATGTTTCTTTGTTGAATACTATGTAAGCTTTAGAGCGTTCAGAATATCCTAAAAAAATGGCTTTGTGCGATTTTTAATCAAATTTTTCAAGACTGTCCTTTGTATTAAGAACAAAGCAGTCACATCCAAATTTGTGAAAGTATTAAATGTTGGGTTTTCTTCCTTTCCACAATTCATAAGGAGTCTTATTCAAGATAGGTCTGATATAGATTCTATTTTGAATATAACATGCAGTGTTTACTGCTTCTGCCCAAAAGTCCTTTGCAATATTAGTTTTGTGAATCATGGTTCTGGCCATTTCTTGTAAAGATCTATTTTTCCTTTCTACAACACCATTTTGCTGTGGTGTTCTAGGGGATAAAAAATTGTTAGAGATGTCATGCTCTTCACAAAAGTTTTGAAATGATTCATTTTCAAATTCTCCACCATGATCACTTCTAATGGTTGTAATACAAAATCCTTTTTTCATTTTGCACTTGTTTGCAGAACACAGAAAATATTGCAAATGACTTATCCTTGTAAGCTAGGAATTTTACCCATGTCCATCTAGTATAGTCATCAACAATAACAAGCCCATATTTCTTTCCAGACAAAGATGCGGTTCTAGTTGGACCAAATAAATCTAAATGCAACAGCTCAAGTGGCCTTGAGGTGGAAACAATATTTTTGGATTCAAAAGAAGATTTTGTTTGTTTTCCTTTTTGGCATGCTTCACAAAGAGCATTAGATTGATACCTAAGATTTGGTAGGCCTCTAACAAGATCTTTCTTGTTAAGCTTTGAGATTAATCTCAAGCTGGCATGCCCCAATCTTTTGTGCCAAGTCCATTGCTCTTCATCAACTGACAAAAAGCATTTTACATTTTGATTTGCCAACTCAGAAAGTTTTATTTTATAAATATTTTTCTTTCTCTTTGCTTTAAAGAAAATGGTTCCATCCTTTTTGCTTTTGACTATACAGGCATTATCACTAAAGCCAACATTAAAACCACTATCGCATAATTGACTTACACTTAGTAGGTTATGCTTCAGGCCATCAACTAATAAGACATTATCAATAGATGGTAGGAATTTCTCACCAACTTTTCCACTTCCAATGATTTTACCTTTTTGGTTTCCTCCAAAACCTACTATTCCACTTTCTTTAAGTTGGAGTTCTTGGAACATACGCCTTTCTCCCGTCATGTGACGTGAGCATCCATTATCCAAGTACCAGGACTGGTGTTGTAAATCTGTTTCTAAGTACCCAAATCATTTTGGGTCCTCTTTTGTTAGTTCTAGAAGGAAACTTGTCCTTCTTATTTTTCAATTCATAACAAGTACTTCTAATGTGTCCTTTCTTATTGCAAAAGGTACAAAGCAGACAGTCACTATGATTGTTGGCATCTTTGGTTTTCAAATTTGTCTTTTGAAAGGTGGGTTCCTCTGGTTTGTAACCAAGACCCTTTTTACCATTTTGGCTTACGCCCCAAATCATAGATGCTTGTTTGCTTCGCATAACACATTCAGCAAGAAATCTTCAAAATCCCTCTTCATGTTTTGAAGAGTTACATTCAACCATTTCTTCAGTATTAGAGCTGTCATTCACCAAACGGTGATTTTCAGCTTTGAGCTTCTCATTCTCCTCATTGAGTATTTGAAATTCTTTTGAAAGTTTTGAGAATTTCTTTTTCAAAGCTTTATACTCAGTGTTGAGTTTAGAAGACTCATCTAATAATTCATCAAAAGCTATTTCAATATCAGAAGATGGATTAGAATCTACCTCTTCATCTTCTTCTTCACTGTTCGACCTTATGGTAGCCATTAGAGCCATGTTTGCGTGTTCCTCATCATAATCAAATGAAGATGAATCAGAATCATCCCATGTTGCCATGAGACCTTTCTTCTTCTTGCTTTTAAAACCACCTTTTCTTGGTTTCTCAAGTTGTGGACATTCAGACTTGAAATTCCTGGCTTTTTGCACTCGTAGCAAGTAACTTGGCTTTTGTCCTTGTAGTCCTTTTTATCCCTTGAGTCTTGCCTTTCCCTTGTGTCCTTCTTGTGGAACTGCTTTCTGAACCTTCCTTTGTTTTTCTACATATGTTGAATTTTCCTTAATATTAAGGAAATTTTTTCGTCTGTGTCTCCATCGCTCTCGTCAGACGATGATTCGTCTATTTCAATTTCAGCTTGTAGAGCTTTGGAGGAAGATGCTTTGTTTGTAGATTTCAAAGCAATAGACTTTGATTTCTTGGGAGGTTCTTCTTCATCTTGCTCAAGCTCATGAGCTCTCAAGGAACTCAGAAAATCTTCAAGTCACAAGGCATTCAGGTCCTTTGCTTCCTGAATAGCAGTGACCTTAGGTTTTCACTTCTTTGGCAGGCTTCTTAAGATTTTCTTAACGTGATCAGTAGTGGTATAGCTTTTCTTAAGAACCTTTAGACCATGAACTAGTGTTTGGAATCTTCCAAACATAGTTTCAATGCTTTCACCCTCTTCCATTTTGAAGAGTTCATATTGTCTAACTAAGATATTAGCTTTGGTTTCTTGCACTTGGGAAGTACCCTCATAAGCCAAGGCCAATGAGTCCCAAATCTCCTTGGTGGTATCATTTTTTCCGTATTTCTCGTATTCCTTCTCAGAGATAGCACAGATAAAGAAATATCTTGCTTTCTGATGCAGTTGATAAGCTTTTTTATGCTCTTCTGTCCATTTATCTCTAGGAATGGGATTTTCTTTGGAATCAACTGGTTCAGTGTATTGTTTTTGAACCATATCCTAGAGTTTGAGTTGTTGAGACTCGAAGAAGGATTTAACTTTATCTTTCCAGTAGTTGAAGTTTGTTCCAGTGAACAAAGACGGTTAACATGACCACCGGCTTCATTGCTTGCCATAAATAAAAAATAAGATCTTTTCCATTTACACTTTTAAGTGCTCAACCAAGAGGCCGAGCTCTGATACCAATTGAACGTGGCAAAAACACAAGAAGGGGGTTTGAATTTGATTTTAGAAACTTTTCCTTAAACTTGTGTGTTTATGAAAACCTTTTTCAAAACAACTAATTAACAAAATAAGGCAGTGCGTAAGTAAAGAGAAGAGAGAAGAGGGTGACACAATGATTTATACTAGTTCACTATCACCTGATAGCTACGTCTAGTCCCTTCACACACTTGAAGGATTTCTCCACTATAATTAACCTGATTACACTTAAGAGTATAATACTGCCAAACTGGCTATACTCACAACTTCTTAGAACGACTTAGTACAGTCAAGCCTCTAAGGAATGCAGCCACTACTGGGCTAAATCCAATGTTCAAAAAATGTTTTGAAGCAATATCAAATAACTCTCATAGGGAGGATATACAATGAAAAACTTAAGCACAATGAATAATTTTCAAACTGAAAGAATAAAAATGATTAAGTGCTTTGTTCAACGTGAACTCAGACACTTAGAATGATTCTTGATTGCTCACTTTGTATCACAGCGTTAACCTACTTCAGTGGATGAAGTAAGGTATATATAGCTAGGGTTGTGAATAGTGCCGTTGAGACCTAACAGCTCTTTTCACCTAAGTCAAAAGACTTTAGATCCCCTTTTTGTGGCTTTAGAAAGTCACGTCGTTTTCTACTCTGCTCAAAGCATACTGACACAGCAGACAGAATCAGAGTGTTTGTCTCTTGTGAGCTTTTTGAATATTAGACCCTTTGAGAGCAAGTTTCCTGATGATTATATTCGTTGATATTCCCTTTGGCCTTTCATACCTCGTACATGTAAAATGCTTCATCAATGAGGTCTCTTAAATACGTGAAGTAGCCTTAAATAAGCTTCAGTCTGTTTCCTATCAGAGCTACACTATTCATCAGAGTGAGCTCGAAACAGAGGCAACTTCTTCAGCGTAGAATTCATTTGCCTTTCATATAACAGAGAGTCTTGTAGAATTACATGAGGGCTTTCATAGAGTGGTCTAACCATAGTCTGTTGTATGCGTTGACTGAAGACCAGAGCGTTGACCAATCAGAATGTGGTCTCAATAGAGTGTTGTCTACCAGAGCATTGACTGACCAAGCAGAGTTAACTAAGTCAAGAGCTAGTCTTGCCAGAGCTTGGTTTACCAACAGAGTTGACCAAGTCAAGAGCTAGTCTTGCTAGAGCTTGGTTTACCAACAGATTTGACTAAGTCATGTATGGTCTCACAAGAGCGTTGACCACCAACAGGGTTGACCAACTTCAGAGCAAGGCTTTCACATCATGTCAGCATCAAAACAGAGGATCAAAGCCAGGCTTAGATGTGTGAAATTCAAGATTTCACTAAGTCTTCTGAGATATCTTCTTCTGATAAATAGTGATTTTTGCACACTAACAAACACATCAGAGAATAAATTGTTCCTTTAATCATTTGTTTTCATCAAAACAATTAAGGGTCATTGTTTCTGAATCCACTTGATTCCAACACATGACAGTAGAAATATTGGAATGATCAATAGGCTTCTTCAAAAGGGAGACCAACCAGTTCCAAAGCTTAATGGCAAAAGAGCACTCTAAGAAGAGATGTTGAGTGGTTTCTACAGCTGCGCGGCACAGGCTACACATAGACACTACAATGCACCCACAAGATTGCAACTAGTCATCAGAGGGGATTTTGTTGTTAAGAAGCACTAGAGCAAAAAAGACTTAGATAGAGGAACCGAGGGGCTCCAAATAAACTTTCCCTAGTGGACCTGGAGGTGGGGAGTGTGGAGATGCAAATAAGCATCTTTTAAAAATAAGAGTATTCTGTCATTATGCTTCCAAACAAACCGATCAGCCCACGGGCTCTTAGCTAATTATAGCTGCTGTATATCCAATGCTATGCCAGGAAATCTAGCAACAAAAGAATCTAGAATTTCCCAAGTGTTATTAACAACGAAATCTGAAATGTGAGCTTTAAGATTCTTGCTAGTAGAGAGAGGGGAGTTCAAATGTTCAGTAATAGAGTGGTCGAGCCAGTTGTCAGATTAGAACTGAATATTAGTGCCATCTCTAATGTCCGAAATGCTACCATCAAGAACTCTCTGAAGAAAAGGATGCACCCCAGGCCAAATAAATGATTTAGCATAATAAGCTACATGCTTATTATGTCTAACAAACCTAGACTTTAAAAAGGCCGCCCAGTGATAAGAAGAAGTAATGAGCTCCTACTTAAGCTTAAGCATAGCAGCCAGGTTAATTGCATTAAGAGATATGATCCCAGGACCACCTTCTTTCACAGGAGAACACACCTTATGTCAAGCAACAGTGACTAGTTTCCTGTTATAAATATCACCGGACCATATAAAATTCGGAACCCAAGAATCCAAGGTATTTAACAAAGTCGTGGGCCAAGACTAAACATAGAAGCTATAAACCAGCATAACATGAATGACAGATTTCACTAATTGGACACCCCCCATAATAGACAACATAGAACCCTTCCAGGAGGCAAGCATACTTTTAATTTTATTCTTAATCGGCCACAAGTGGACAACTTTTGGTTTTCCCTAGAAAAGGGGAACACCCACGTAAGTAAAGGGGAGTTTGCCGGTAGAGAATCCCAAAAAGTTTCTGATCTCTGCAATCCTGGCTGAAGAAATAGAACCTGAATAAAATCTACATTTGCCCAAACTAAGATACTGGCTAGAAGCCACCCCATACATCTGAAAAAGAGACACAAGAGCAGCCAAATTATTTTTTGCTCCTTTGCAAAATACCATAATGTCATCGGCGTAGAGAACATGAGTAGGCGACGAATAAGCTCTAGGCCCAGACTGTAACACCCCAACTTTCTAAAGCTTGGTAATTAAAAACCCTAGGTAAAAAGGGGATTTATTTACTAAACATGAGTAGTTTAATTGATTATTTACCTAAGGTTTTATTGAGGACCAAAGAGTAAATTTTGAAATTAAACTAGGACTTATTAGCTAAATTTTATTAAACCCATGCCTTATTCCCCACTATACACCCCATTTCCCCTTAGCCCACACTAGCACCCATTCTTCTCTTTAAACACACACACACACGCATCAGGAAAAGAAAGAAAAGAGGGAGGAAGGCATGAGAAAGAAAGGGAAAAAAGAGAAGAATAAAAGAAAAAGAAAAAGGAGAAGAAGAGAGAAGAGAAGGAACTGTGGGAGAAGAAGGAATAAGAGAATGAAAGAAGGGAAGAGGGAGAGTGAGGGAGGGGAGTACATGAGGGATGAGGAGGCGGAAGAAGGGAACCCCAAACTCTAAGCCCTAAGAAATCATCCATGGAGATTTATGGGAAAATAAGGGGTTCTTCTCAATAAAGCCCAAACCAAGAAGGGATTGAAGAAAGAAAGAATTGAAGCTTGGTAGCAAGCTCACTTGGAGGGAAAGCTTGAGTTTAAGCGTTAATGGTGGAAAGGAGCAAGCATGAAGGATGAAACCTCAAGCCCTAGAAATTGGGGATTTTATCTCCAATTTCATCAAGCCCTAAGGTAACATAGACTTTCCCTTAAAAACCTTCCAAGTTAGGGTGTGCTAGGGTTTCAATTTTATTTCATTTTACCTTTCATTTTGTGTGTTTTCTTGACTTCTAAGTGTGGGTTATGGAAATCATGAAATGGGTTTGGGGTATGTGAGATTTGCTCATAGTTTGAAAGTTTTATGGATGTTAAGATGCATGTAATGTGTTTGAGGAAAGTTCTATGAGAAATGTTGTGACTTTCAATGAAATTCTGAAATTTTATAGGGGCTAATTAAGCCATAACTTGCTTTAAACATGTTTAATATTATGTGTATGAAGTGTATATTAAATGGTTTTAGCTTCGGTTGTGTTTACCTTGTGATATTTGATTGATATTGGCTAAGGGTTAGGTGTTGTCCCTGACCCCAACAAACATATGTGTGATGTTTGCCCCATTGTGGGCTCCACAAAGCTCCAATTCGGATGGGGTTTAGTTCATGATAAAATAGACTCAAAGTGATTTAAAATAAGCACAATAATCACTTGAAAAGATTAAGAATTGAATTAGATATCAAATTTACAAGTTAAAGGACAGCAGCTGTCCTATTTTCATACATCAGTGTTTTCTTTTGTTAAACTACACTAATTGGAGGGTTGTGTCCGAAAATAAAAATTAGATTCATAAACCAGACATCTAAGCTTTGCAACCAATGGTCATTTGCTCAAATCCGACTTCATTTGGTATTTTAATAAAATCCTCGAAGTTAATGTTCTTCTGCAGATAATTCTGTAGAGGCCTGGCACGACCGTATTTTGCAGCACGGCCAGGCCGTGTTTCATTATGCTTCTTGTAATTCTAGGAATTCATCCTGGGCACGACCGTGTTGTGCAGCACGGCCAAGCCGTGTTGTGTGCTGTTTATTGCCAATTTTTTCCCTGTTTTGATGGGTTCGGCTTGTGATATTGGTCCTTGTCTTAAGGGGTTGTAAGCCTAATTGATTCTCCTTATCATAAGGGTTTGAATGGTTAAAATTTAGGCACACATACGTGTTTGAAAAGTATAAATGTTGCATGTATTAAATGATGTCAACTCTAGGTGTAAGGCTTAGAATTATGACATAAAGCATCCATGCTTTGATTCTAGTAACCTAAGGTCTAGAATTGAGTAAGGATACATACTACAAGTATGGATCCTAGTGCATAAGTTATTAGGAATACTAAGATACACTACAACATTTTTTGCTTCTGGTAACACTATTTTTTCCAACAAATGTAAAATGTTGCCTAAAAGTACATCAGATAATAATTTATGACTGTTGTCTAAAAAGGTATGCCTACTACAACACTTGTTTCACAACATTGAATACGTGTTCCCTAAAGTCTATATAGGAACAATTTTGGAGTGTTACTATGACAATTTTTCAGCAACACTCGATAACTGTTCTCTTAAGTTTTATAAGGAACAGTTCTAGACTGTTACACCATTTTTTTATAATTCACTACATTTATCCATTGTTGCCTTTGAATGAATCAATAAAAAACTTAAACACTCATTTGTTTTTTCATTCCTTTGCTCCATAGTAATAGAATTTAATATTATTATTTTATAAAACAAATTATGTAAAAAACTTCACATTTTTGCCTCGAACAAAAGAAAGTAATTGAACCTTAGCCCCTCGGTGTTGTGAGAAAGGAGCGCCTTCTTTGGCGACAAAAAGAGAGGAAAGCGAGAAAGAAACAGAACCAAAGGGGAGGCCGAGCCAAAGGGAGAAAGGCGAGTCGACCAGGCGTATCGGTTGTGGAAAAGGAGAGAAAAGTGAGATACAGTGAGAGGGAGAATGAGTCTGTGATGGCGAGAGAAAAATGGAGATGGAGAGAGAGATCTGTAGGTGGTGATGGCCATGATGCGGTGAAGGCCACCTGCCGTTGTGGCTTCCAGGGACGGGAAAGCGCACGACATCGGCATAGGGGGGAGCGTCTTTGCCGCGAAATGCAGACGCCACTTTTGGCACGATGGTGGCTGTCCCGGTAGCAGTAGCAGCAACCAGACTTCCACTCCTTCCTTCCTCTCTCTCTCTCTTTCTCTTTTTTTTTTTTTGCTTCTTCTATTTTTGCTGCTTGCTTCTCTCTTTTTGTTGTTTCTACTGATCATGTTTTCTTTTTATTCTATGCCTGGGGTTTTTGGTTTGTGTTGCTGTTGTTGTCTTTCTTTTACAATTTTGATGAAAAAGAAATGGATGGTAGTGAGATGATGGCTTGGGTCTCGATGATTAATAGACAGAGATGATGGCTTGCTTTCTTCTATCCTTCATTACCGGCTTGTTGAGTTAGATGCATATAATTTTGTAGGAAATAAACAAAATCAATACAGAGATTGGTCAACAACTTTCTTTGTGAAGGAAGCATCGAGAAGGTACGGGTTCTACAGTTTTTGATGCAAACTTGTATCCACAAGGTTCTATGGGTGGTGCTCGAGAGCCTCTTTGCCCCAAACATGGTCAGTTGTCCCTTTAGTTGGGGTAATGGTTCCTTTGAAATTATTCAAACATAAAATCTGGATGTAAATTATATATAAAACTTTCACTCTTGACCTACTCCTTCCATTGTAGACAGGATATTTTTATTTCATAATCATAAAGAACAAAACCTAAAGCCATTGACAGAATCAATAGCAATTAAATCAACATCAGCTTACTCTTATACAGTATATTACTTTCTTATTGCCTCTGATGATCTTATATCTTTTCTTTCTCCTTCTATATGGTATATGTCCTTTTCTCTATCTCTGTGTGTGACTATTTTATATCTGTTTCAAAATTATTTAAAGGATTTGCAAGATTCTAATAGCTTAAAATTAATCGTGAGCTGCTTTAGGAATTCGTTTCTTAATAATGGAAACATTAAAGTAATAAGTGACATTGCTTTGACGTGATATTGATAACAAGCCATACAATGAAACATTAAAGTAAGCCTCATTTTTAATAAAACATGTTGTTTGTACATGTGTTGGTATGGTTCCTTAATCATATGAAGTAACTGGAATACTGCTAGGTTGCACCCTATCCATCGCTTGATTATCTTGAAAGTAGAGTAAAACAATGTATCATTTGCATGCAACACTAACTTGGTGGAATAGGATCTGCAATCGATTAACTCTCATTCTGATATATGGAAGAAAATTTCTTTTAAAGCTTTCTTTTATCTCGAGGAAGAGAAAGCTTCCAATTGGAAGATATTTTTAGGCTACTTGTCGGAAAAATCTTTTTCATTTAAAAATTCTGGTTTGTTCTTGTCTATTCATGAGGAATTATGTTTATTTTCAATATTCTGTCATGGGCCTAGTCATGTGTTGGAACTTAGATTTTGAAAGGGAGCACAAGGTATGCAATTTCTATAAGTTGTTGTCAATGAACACCTTGAGAAAGTCACTTGGTTGATGTCACAACTTACATGTAGCTGTCAAAAGCTCTGGTTTTGTAGGCTTTTTATTGCTATCAATTTTGTTTGGATTTGATAGTTGATACTGTTTTTCGCTGCTGTCCAGCATTTTTACTGTCTTGATTCTGTTTTCACACGATTTTTACATTGGTCTCTCTTCGCTATTGGTCTGGGGTGGTTGATTTTGTTTTTGATCTTGTTTTACATTATGATTTTGTGGAAAAAGTTTGTCTTGTCAAATGAAGCATGAAACTGGTAGCAACTGTGATACTGCTAGCAACTGTGCCTTTTTCTAATTGTTTTACAGTAACAATAAGGTTCAAGTCTATATAATGCTCTCAATGAAAATGATGACACTAAAAAGTTAAGTGGATACATTTTAATTGTTTGATTTTTGCATTTGGAAAGGTCAAGGTGTGCCAGTCAATGAAAATGAATAGATACCAAGCGTCTAAAGGACATGATTTCAAGACATTCCCTAAGGAACATTAATAGACTTCCCTAAGGCACATTAATAGACTTGAGACAAAAGTTAATACCAACTAATAGATTTTTGTTATTTTAAATTTAAGATCTTATCTCATCTTCTTCTAAAATAGATATTTTACTTGTGCCTTATCCTATATTTGTATACAGCTGCATTTACTCATAAAGATACCTTTTAGCGTATAGATACCCTCAGTAGAAATGCTTGGTACCTTTCAACTTTAATAATATGATATTGAGACATCTGTTTTACTAAATATTTCAATTTGTATCTGTACAGAACTTTCTTGTGGACATAAAAGGACCAGCTTTAGCTTTCCTACCCATGTTTGCATTTGAAGGAGGAACTAAAACAAATATACCCAAGTTTGAGGTGTGCTTAAATTATGCTTGTATGCTAATTGCATAACTTTTATTTGGTATCTCTCACGACTCATAGTAATAGAACTAAGCAATATGTTTAATTTCTGTATAGCACTTTATATTTTTATTTGCATGTAGAGATCTCACCTTTTTTTTTAATAAAATAGAGATATGTTTATGATAATTATTTTTATCTATTATCCTTTTTGGCTTTTCATATTAAGTAATGGCAACATCTTATAGTTACTTCGCTTTATGATATTCTCAATTTGATTCCATATTTAACTCATCTATATTATTTTTGTCTATTATCCTTTTAGGCCAAGACTTCTTTGGAAGATCACCAACAAAACCATTATTCATGTCTGAAGACCAGACAAATGAGTATTCATTAGAGACACAAGTCATTTAGAATTCAAACTCTGCTCTTTGGTGGAGAGCTAATGGAATAAGAAAAGAACTTGGGGGAAGAACTTAGTTCCATGTCAATGTAGTCTTCATCTACATGAACCAAAGTAGCTTGTTTAGTGGCCATTTCAATTTTCATGTGTATGCGTTGTGATGATGGTTTCTCACTTTCTCTGTTGGTGTTTGTTGAAGATTGGAGATGCCTATGGGAAATTGTGCTTTCCTCAAGGAAAGAGGGAAAGGGTATTCTATTCTTTAGAGTGATGATGTTTGCTAAATTTCGTAATGCAGAAGAGTTTTTTGTGTTATTTATAATATTTTTAATGTTATCACCTCTGTCTTGACGTTACTCCTATGGAATCAATTTATGATTTTATTTGTAAACTTGTGGAATATAATATTAAGGTAAAATATTTTCTTAATTTAATAGCATTATTTTAAAATTTTTGAAATTAAAATAAAATTAAGGCTGCAGTCATAAAATATTATCTTTAGTTTTTTAGGCTACAGTTATTAAATAAACTCGAAATAGGGTTATGCTTACATGTTAAAACTGTATCCAATACTATGCACAAACAGTTAAAAAATGTTGTCTATAAGCTATAGTTACAGTTTTAAAATGTTGCATTTTTTAGTTTAGGGAACAGTTGCGACTTGTAGTTAGGTTAAGCAATATTTTTGGTATTGCGTTAGGTTACCGTGTTAGCTGTTGCCTATTAAGTAACCAACAAACTTGATTTTTGAAGCGTGGCCAAAAGGTATAAAAAACTGTTGCCTAAACAATAGATAACGCTCATACAGACTACCTCCAAAAACTGTTGCCTATACGTTTAGGCAACATTTTTTAAAGTTTTGCCTACACTTTTCAACTGTTGCCAAAAACGAAAAATGTTGTAGTGGTGTGTGAAGGACACTTATGAAAATTACATAAGGAATATCAAGAAGGACTTGGAGACTAAGGGATCTCTAGTTCACGTAGGAATTCTTATGGTATTTCTCTAAGATAGTAAGGTTAGAGTAGGAATCAATAAAGTTAAGAACAACTAGTAAGTTGTAAGTCTAAATGGGAGATAGTAATCAAAGAGATAAAAGTGCATACTTGGATGCCCTTCGGTAGTGTAGGGTCATTGTTTTAGAACCATACTCTGTGGTGATAAGCATCATAGAGATGGTTAACCTTCTTACAAGTAGAAGTAGTATGATATAATAATTGTAAATTGTTTTGAATGCTTATGATTGTATTTGTGTTGGAAGGGTTTTCCATACTTAGCACACCAAGTATGGCTGAAAACAACGGCCGCCACGCAAGACTTTGAGTTATCGGATCACGAGTCAGAGTCTTTTTAGAGTCTAATTGTTTCCTTTTTCTGTTATAAGTCTATAATAGGATTGGATGTTAATAATATAATTTGTTTAAAGCAAATATGTATTTTTGTGGAAATGTTTTAGAAAGCTGTGGAATCTGGTATTAATAAAGTCTGTTATTAATGAATTTTCTTATGATGCCCTATGTATTCAAAGATTTTTGGCTAACCACAGTAGTGTATATCAAATGATTTACTTCTTATTGTTTATTATGTAAAGTGAAAATTTTTTCACATTTAACTTTAGTTCCTATAGTTTAGTAGGTAATGCTCTGATAAGAGTCGGGGCATCACACAGACATATTATGGAGTTTTCCATTGTTGACCAGTAAGGAAAGATCTCTGCTTAAAGCATCCTCAATGATACAGAAAAGAAGGGGAGAGAGATGGTCCCCTTGACGCAACCCTCTTTTACAAGCGAAGAAACCAGTAGGACGCCCATTCACTGAGATAGAGAGCTTTACAGATTCAAGAATGGTTTGAACACAGTTACAGAAAGTGGGATAAAAACCAAAAGCGCGAAGAACATTGAGCAAGAAATACCAATCAAGGGTGTCAAAAGCCTTTCTTATATCAAATTTTAAGGCAATATTGCCTTCGTAAGTTTTATAGTCCAGCATGTTGATAGCCTTAGAACAGTACAAATGCAATCATAAATATGCCTGCACTGAATAAAACCCCTTTGTTGCTCAGAGATGATCTTAGGGCTATCCACCAGCACTTTAATGATGGTCTTAAACTAGAAGTTAGCTAAAGCAATAGGCGGTAATCCTCAGTGCATGCGTACCCGGTAAATTTAGGAATTAAAGCAACCAAGTTTGAGTTTAGATTCAAGAGCAACCAACCTTGAGAGAAGAACTGAGTAACCGCATGGAAAACATCAACATTGACAATATCCTATTAGGTTTGAAAGAAACAACCCCCAAAACCATTTGGACCGGGCGCCCCAGATCCATTCATAGGAAAGACAACGACTTTCACCTCCTCAATAGAGGGGAGAGATGTGAGGGCATTATTATCTTCTATACTGACAAGAGAAGGGATAACCTTGTTAAGAAAGTCTGCGTTTGAACAATTATTCTCAGAAGCATAGAAAGTTTGTGATATATTTCATATATTATCAATACACGAATTTTAGGTATTTGAATGTGATTGAGAAAAAGAAGGAGTTTTTCATACCTTCCACACTAGGTATGACTAGAAATTTTATAGTTTAATTTAATCTGTTTTAATGTAACTTTCTATTGTCACGAAGTTTTACTCATTTACTAGTTTTATAGCTCGTTCCTTGCACTGGACTGTTATGTATATTTATTTAATAGAATGTTTTTACATTAAAAGAAATTGATTTGAATTTAGATATTATCTAGTGTAGCAACTTTTTGTATATAAAATCAAATATTACTAAATTTAATTTACCTAACAATTAATTAGTAAGTTTCATGTAAAATATTTTTGTAGTACATAAAATATTTATTCAAGTGTGGCATATATTTGTACTAAATTTAAATATTAAATAAGTTTTTGCATAGATATTGATATTGACATGCTTTCATTTAATATATATGCTCTTCTATAGAAAATCAGTTTTTCATAGATATTGATATTGATATGCTACGTTCTTTTGCTCTTTTTCCAAAACCCTGATTTTACTTAGTCCTATCCTAAGCAACCTAATTAAGCATACAATTACACACACAATCAAATATTTAATCAAGGCTTATAAAATTGGGATGTTACCATAAATACATAAAAATTATATATTAGAATATCTGAAATTTCCAGTAATTAAAGAAAAGTTCAGCAAAGAATAATAAGAACAAAATAAGTTGTTGCTTATTTTAATTTGTGAGAAATATTTATATGAAATAAATAACATTTTATAAGTAGATAATAGTTGCTACATGTATACGCACATAAAAGTTGATAATGGTTGCCATACACAAGTAATTTTTCTTAAAAAATATTGAAAAAAATTCATTACAAAACAGTGATGTCTTGTGCTCCGCACGATATACAATAAATGTATAAAATCGGTATTAAAATATTTGGACGTATTATTTATACATAATAATAATAAATTATAATAAAAAACATTATAAAAGATTTTTTAAGATTTACTTTTAAAGAATCCCACACCACTAAACATTAATGTAGCTTGCTCTCGGTTTTATTCATGTAAAAGAAGACTGATAGTATTTTCTTGTGGTGCGCAATTGAGTTCTTCACGGTTAAAAAATAAGAATTATCAGACAATGGAAATATAGCATAGCTGATTTATTTTCTGTAATTTAGAGGGCAGGGGTTGGGAGTTTGCATTGGAGGACTAAGACATTGTTTTGTAAGGCGAATGTAAGCTGAAGCGATGTAGAAAAACTATGCATTCCTAAGTTCAAGCAACTTGAAAGGTTAGTATCACTTAAGCTAAAGTTCTTGATTGACCATTGAAATATTTTTGTCCATGGTGAAGTATAACTTTAAAACGGTAAAGAATATACTCGTTCTGATTAATCTTAATATTTTTTCATATCGATCTTATATTGTTTGGGAATTTTCTATTGCAATTTTATCATTTTAATAATTGTGATTAAAAAAGATGAAATGGATGCCCTTTTATTTTTATTCTTGACTAATGCCTATTTCCTTACCAAACATGTAACTTACTGATACTCATTCCTTATTTCCTTTTAACCACGTGGTCGTGGGCTCGATCCCCACAGACGGCATCTCCCACCTTTTTTAATCTTATTCTTCCCAACGTTCCTATACTTTGCTAATAAAAAAAAAAACTCATTCGTTATTTCCATTCTTATTTTCATCTTCATCAAGCATTCCTTATCACCCGGGCAACAATAAATTTCGTTGGACACTTGCCAAGTGCAACAACCATTGAACATTGCATTATGGCTTCCATATCACAGGAAATTTGTAGCTAGCTGCTGCCTTTTCAATTCGAAACAAACATTGCACTTTCCAATTCGAGACAAACATTATCAAAGGAAGTGAAAAACAACGAAATGATCATAAGTAGCTTATGTGAGATAGAAGTGTCAGAATGCGTAGTCACATCCTCTCTCTCTTGTGGAACTTGGTGCTCTCCTACTATAAGTTGATGCGTTGTTTGCATAGAATTTTTTTAATCTCATATAACCATGACACTGTCGGATGATGAATTCATTCCAAACATTGATTGTAAAAAATCCTTTTTTTATTACACACTTCAATAATTTCATGATTTGCATTGTCTGGTTTTTGAGTTTGTCCTTAGAGATTGGTTTACCAAGAAACTCAATTGCACCAACCTTGAAAAAGGAAGCGGAGCAAATATTAACAGGTATGCAACAACAACCAAAATAAACAAAAAATATGTTCCATCAAATAGCATTTTCAGTAACCATAGAGGAAAAAATACATGCATAAAGAATTTGAATAAATAATCACTGTAGGAATCATTTTTTATATATATAGACAAAATTATAGTATTGGGTTTTCCTTGAATTAAAAAATAACATCGCCATCATGGACAATAGTAACATACAATACACATTGATAAAAGTGCATTAACACATCCATACTAGCTGGTTAAAACTGCATAGTTAAAGGCATCAAGGAACCATGAATTATATGACACCTACAATATGTTGAATGCAATTGTCTCAAAATATTGCCAAATATTACAAAATAAAAAATAACATAAGCAGCAGAAAATTAGGAGAGGGGGAAAATCAAAAGGACCAAATTATGTCATATATTTAACTTGCTGCATCAAAGGAATATATGCAACGATAAATCTGTAAAAAGGTCAAGATAGTTTAATAGACAAAAAGAAGAATGAAGCATGCAAAAGAAATATCAGTTCTAAAAATAATAAGGAATTATAATGTAATCACCATTTATAAGAGCTGATACAAGAAACATTTTCATTATTTTATGCATAATTAAGGCCGTCAATAGTTTAAAAAGGCCATCAATAGTGGCATTTTAGCGGATTAAGGCCTGTAATAGTTTAGCTTGCAAACTCAAAGGCCAGTAATAATGGCATTTTAACTTGAGTTGAACAAAAAAAAAAGTGACTTCATCACGAAAATCTTGGAAGAGATATTGTGTTGGAAAACTGGAAAAATAATCACTGGTTTTCGCTGTATGTAGAAGAGAACAACTAAATGAAACTATAAGCACATATGAGAAAAAAAACTATAAGCAGAAGCTATGACTATGTCACCGACAATGAAAATTAAAATAATAAATAACTAAAGAAAAGGATGATGGGACATAATATTTTGAAGGAAGCAGGTTAATAAATGGTGTGGTCTAAAAACAATGCACATATGGAGCGATCTACGCAGTGCCCAGTGAGCTATTTCTCTAGCATAAAATCAAAATTTTAGGGTTAAAATCGATAAGCTTTTATCAAATCCAAATGAAAATTTTTCTTAGAAGGAAATAAAATGAATACTGGAAATCATGATTTGAATAGCAGGTTGAGGGCTCTGTCAAGATGAGTAAATTGGCATGACATCCGTTTCGACAATCTAAAATAGAAAAAAATTTGTTACAACGAAATCAATTTATAAACAAAAAAATGAAAAAAATAATGGAGAAAAAATCACAGTTATATATTGCTCAACAATTAACATTGAAAAAAAGGAAAAGAGGAATGCTAAGCACAGACGCTCTATCACTCGCGCTTGAACACTCTCTCATAAATGAAGCCACGTCGCCTCCTATTACTAACATTTTACTTGGCTACCGGCTCCACAAGTGTAAAAACTTGTGATCGCTTTTTAATATTTTTAATTATTTGGCATATTAAAAGGCTCTCTGCAACGTATTTAGCGCCACCTCTTCTATTTGAAACAGCTCTCTGCAATCTGGATCTATCGTCTAACCATCTGTCATCATAAATGACCCTGTTGCCAGCTCCCTGTTGCCGACCGCTACCACCCTTTGCGACGTTGTGTTTGTGAAAGAAGGGAGGAGGTCAATAATAACGAAAGTGGCTACTATTCCCTATAAGGTTACTACCTATTAATCTACTGCTTTTTGTCCGATAAATATAAGAAATCCAAAAGAAATATAAAATAATGGAAAAGTATGGAAATTAGAACTCTTTATGATAAATAACTAATGAAACAAGGAATGAATTTGTGCAGTGTCTTGATTCAAACAAATCAATAAAATTGCAACAGTTTATTCTAATATTTTCCATGATTTCAATCAAATAAATCACTGATATTACAAATAGATAAATCATTGAATGGCTCTTTTAAGCACCACTAGTACAGCTATGGGGAGACTCCCCTTTTCTCTTTCTGTCTCTTCTTAAATAAGAATAAAAATGCAATTGTGCAAAACAATCAAAAAAAGTGAAAAGCCGGTAACCAAGCTAACAATTAGTAATAAGAAGTGATGTGGATCTTTGTACGAGATAGTGTCCAGAAGCGAGTGTGAGAACATCTGACTTTAGCATTTCTCGAAGGAAAATGAACATACCCAGAATCAAAATGTTAGCAGCAAAAATGAAAACTTTGCCTCTGGAAGCTGCAATTGAAGAGAGATGGAAATCAATGATAAAATAGACACACCCAAAATCAAAAGACCGGCAATCACACATGGAGCTTCATGTTCAAAGGAGATCACTAACCTGTTTGTTTGCTCTTTTGGTTCTAAGTTCCCTCTACCACCTCCAAAGCTCAAATATTCAAATATGTCCTTTATGATTTGCAATGCTAACGAAAAAGAAAAAGAAAAAAAAGAATGAATTTTTATTAAAAATTGATGGGGGAGGGAAAGGTACTTGAGCATGCAAATATTGGAACCTGAGAGGTTGGTAATATGTGTGATATCAATAGAGTAGTTTGAATGAGTAAATAAGTAGATAACCACCATCAATGAGGATATTGGAAGCTTTAATATCATAGTAGATTATGCGAGGATAACCTGAATTAATTTTTGTTTAAATCAAATATGACAAATTTAATGAAAGAAGAGAATTCAAAAGAATAACATATTCTTACAATCTTCGTGAAGGTAAGCTAGCTCTTTGCCGGATCCTAGCTACTACAATTTTCATTCTGGTAGGCCAATCCATGGTAGATCCAACCTTTCCTTTCCGGATCCTAATGAAATTTTTTATTCTGGTAGAAACAAAGTGATATTTGAGAATAAGAATATTACATATACATATATATATATATATATATACACACACTAAAATATAGACAAGTGTGCATTGTCACTTAAAAATGTACACATGTACAATGTAAACAAGCATGTTGTCAATTATGAATTAATAATAATAACAATAATAATAATAGTAATAACAATTATAACAATCATATCATCTATAATTATAGTGGCACATACAATCTTTATGGGAGGCCAAACTTGAATTAGACCGGTGAGAGTTTAGCTGTTCGAAACGATCTAAAGGGCGACCAATGAAATCAATGTGCAGCTTCTCATTCATTAACTGTCTAAATGATCTAAGTTATCCCCTTATGAGGAACCTTAGATCATTTTGAAGAGCTAACGAGGACACCAAGTACCACGATGGCATAGAAATAATAACTTACAACATAAGAACAAAAGGGTTAAATGAGATGGTAATTCTATTTCGCCAATGGCCTATTTATAGCAAACAGAGAAGCAACGCTTGAATGAATAAGTCTTTACAGTGCGCAATTCTATAGGACAACTGTTCAAATATAATTAAGATAGTCAAACCTGACACAAGTGTATCACGTTCTAAAACGCTAAGCGGCCACAACAAATGGGCATCTTCTTAGGAAACAACTAAGTCAAACAACAAATAGGTTCTGAACAATGACAAGTGAATTCTAGGGTTTCATTGTGACATACAACTCCTTTTTTTATTATTTTTTTAATTTTTCATTTCATTTTTATTTTTTTATTTTTTGTGGTTTGATTTATCTTTTTTTTATTCTGAAACATCTTTGGTTGCCATCAGGGATCTTCCAAAAAGCAAGGATTGAAAGCAACATGGATCAACTCGAAAATGTGTTGCAAACAGCTTGAAACTTACCTAAAATATGATAATTCTTAATGATCTAGATGGTGATATTCTATTTTAAGAATTAAGAGTCATTAGAGAGATTTTAACACTTGAATCAAATCAAACTATTTGATACTGAGTTCTTTGAAGAATTTAATTGTTTTCCTAATATATATACGGCTTATAGAATAATAATTACTATCATTGTTAGTGTTGAAGGTGATAAAATGCACAAGAAAGGGGGGTTTGAATTGTGCTTTTGAAATTCTTTTCGCAAGAATAAGTTTAAAACCTTTTCAAAACAACTTTGATAAAACAATTTGAATGCAATAAAGAGTTAGAGAAAGAGAGAATGACACAGGAGATTTATCCTGGTTCATCACCACCTGGTAGCTACGTCCAGTTCCTTCAAACACTGAAGGATTTCCACTATAATCACTAGATTACAACTCAAGAATATAATACTGCCAAACTGGCTATATTCTCAACTTTTCAAAACGACTAAGTACGGTCTAGCCTTTGAGGATTACAACAGTCACTACTGGGCCAAATACAAGTGGAAATGTTTGAAACAAATTTAGTGACTCTCTACAGAGAGGATATTAAAATAAGCTCAGGATCAAAACTTTGAAATAACTTTCAAATAGAAAGAATAAAAACTATGATGTTCAGTGTTTTGGCTTTCAGTGAATGCGTCGAATTTTTCTTTGGTTGCTCACTGTTGGTGTTTTTTCCCATTATTCTCCGTGTTGCCAGAGATGAATATTTATGCCAAATATTCAAGATAATATCGTTGAGGCTACTTTACGGTTGCAACGCTCCAGTAGACTTTGATAAATCAACTTGAGTGAATGGCGTTTCTGCCTCCCATTTTCAACGCTCCAGCATAATTAATTGTCTTCACTTGATCAGTAAGTAGCGCTGTGTCTCCCAACTGTTTATTATGAATTTTGCACCGTTCCAGCACATTTTGAATCCACTTGAGTAATTGTCTCCAACTGTTTATTCTGATCAAACGCTGCAGCCTACACTTTGAATTAATGATCTTTGTTGAACACACAATCTAGGAGTAGCAGCCTTCTCCTCTTGCATTCACACACATTTTTTTTTTTTGGCTGAAGCTTCTCTTTTCAAACAATCTGAAATTGTAGGCTTGCTTAAAGTCAAGCATAATAAATTGGTAGGTGATGAATGATATTTCTTTTGAACCAAATCAAATAATTAAGAAAATGCTTGAGATCTCCTTTATGCAGAGCGTATGTCCGTTGTGACTCTTGAAGTACTTTTCAATGTTCATTAAGCACCTTCCTACGCTCCTCCAAGTTGTCAATGATGGACTTAAAAAAATAAGTGCAACGTGGAGAACATTCTCCTCTTCCAGCTATCCACTTGACAATATTATTGTTAATAGCAATGTACCAAAAATAATATTATTGTCAATAGCACTGGACACACTCACTTGATTGGTTAAGAAAAATTCTTACGCTGACAATTCTCCCAAAGGTCATGTGCTACAAATGTTGCTAATCAAGAATATGTTACTCTGAAAAATTCACACACGTTAGTGCATTGTTCCAAAATAATTAATAAAATATAATCAAATAGATAGTGGAACACCTAAGCAATTCAGCGCACAGAGCTGAAGCAATACTTATCATCAAAATAAATAAACACATATCAGAACATAAAATTGTTCTTTTTAACTATTTGTTATCATCAAAATAATTAAAGGTTGTTTCTAAATCAACTTGGTTCCAACAATCTCCCCCTTTTTGATGATGACAAATACTTAGATTGATGAACAATTTTAATCTTCTTAGAAAAAATATTTTTGTAAAAGATTTCAAGGGCTCCCCCTGAATTAAGCACATAAAAATATTTTCTAAGATCAAATACAATCACAAGTATAATATCATAATCATAATGAATTGATGAGATGCAAATGCAAATGTGTGATTGATATATTTTCGTGCTGTTCATCAATTACTCTATTTCTTCTTATTTCTCCCCCTTTGTCATCAGACAAAAAGGTTAAAACAGTAAGACCATCATTGTCGAAAGAGAAATTTTCTCCCTAAAAAAATAAACATTTTAAACAGAGAATTTTCTCCCCTTTTAAGAAAAATTTTCTCCCCCAAAATTTAGAAAGAAAAAAAAATTTAACACAGACAATTTTCAATTTTAAAAATTTTCTCCACCAAAATTTTCTCCCCCTTTGTCATTTCTCAATTTTATTTTTTTTTTCGTAATTGAGTGCACAAAAACTTCAAAGTTAATCAATGTGAACAACACTTGTTTTTCTCCCCTTTGATTATTAAACATTTCGTGAAAAATTTGGAGTTCAAGATGATTTTGAATGTTTTCAAAAATAAATTTATTTCGAAACAAAATTCATTCTTCTTTTCACAATAAATTTTTCTTTTCAAAGATAAAGTAGTTTAAACAAAAAAAAAAATCATGACTCAGCTTAGAGTAAATTCCCAGCCACAAAATATATTAGTCATTATAATTTACCATGTGTTTACCAAAGGCAGCACATGTTAGATGCATGAAAACAAATGATACCAAATAACATAAGCAACTATGTAACAGATACAGATGCAACAGAGGCATTCACGCAATAAAGTCAACTTGCAACAGATGCATTCTAACAGAGTCAATAATACGACGTCCATATATATTAGAAGAAGCACACAACAGATGCAATAATATCAAAGCATTAATATCAGAAGCATACATGCATTAGAAAGCAACAGAAACACAATTACGAGACGCACACATGCAACAAAGTCACATATAGCACCAGAAGCAAATATATTCAATTTTAACCATCATTCTTTTATAAAGTGAAAATTCAAATTTTCCCTTATAAACTTGAATCTATCTTCAGCAAGGGGGTTTGTAAAAATATCGCCCATTGATGGTAAGTATCTATGAATTTAATATCAACTACACCCTTCTGAACATAGTCTCTAAAAAAGTGATGTGTAATTTCAAAATGCTTTGCTCTAGAATGTAAAATAGGATTTTTAGTAAGACAAATAGCAGATGTATTATCACAATAGATAGGAATGTTACTCTCTTTTATCATATAGTCCTCAAGTTGATATTTCATCCATAATAGTTGAGAACAACAACTTGCTGCTGAGATATATTCTGCTTCTGCTGTAGATAATGCTATGGTACTTTGTCTCTTGCTGGACCACGAGATGAGATTTTCTCCAAGAAATTGGCAACCACCACTGGTGCTTTTTCTTTCAATTCTATCTCCAGCAAAGTCAGTGTCACAAAAGCCCACTAATTTGTGATCCTTTGATTTCTTATAAAGCAAACCAAGATTAATAGTACCTTGTAAATATCTAAAAATTCTTTTTACAGCAGAAATATGAGATTCTCTAGGGTCAGCTTGAAATCTAGCGCACAAACACACGCTAAATATAATATCAGGTCTTGAAGCTGTAAGATATAAAAGAGATCCAATCATACATCTGTATAATTTTTGGTCTACCTTTTTACTGATGTCATCTTTGCTTAAGACACAAGTTGGGTGAATAGGCGTGCTCATCGGCTTGCATTCATCCATCTTGAATTTTTTCAGGAGCTCTTTTACATATTTGCTTTGATGAATATAAATTCCATCTTTGCATTGTTTGATTTGAATACCGGGAAGAACTTCAACTCTCCCATCATACTCATTTCAAATTCATTTTGCATCAGCTTAGAAAACTCCTTGCAAAGTTCTTGATTAGTAGCACCAAAAATAATATCATCTACATATATTTGCACTATGATAAAATGATTTTTAGATGATTTTCTAAATAGAGTAGTATCCACCTGTCCTCTTTCAAAATCATTTGATATTAAGAAGGAACTTAGTCTGTCATACCATGCTCTTGGAGCTTGTTTGAGACCATACAATGCCTTCTTAAGTTTGAAAACATATTTTGGAAATTGAGTATCTTCAAAACCAGGTGGTTGCTTAACATATACTTCCTCATTTATAAAACCATTTAAGAATGCACTTTTTACATCCATCTGATATAAAGTAATTTTATGATGTGCAGCAAATGAAAGTAAAATTCTAATAGCTTCTAACCTTGCAACAGGTGCAAAGGTTTCAGTATAATCAATACCTTCTTCCTGTGAGTAACCTTGAGCAACTAAACGTGCTTTATTTCTTACCACTTTACCATATTCATCAAGTTTGTTTCTGAAAACCCACTTGCTTCCAATGGCTTGCTTATCTTTTGGTTGTGGTACAAGCTTCCACACATCATTTCTTTGAAATTGATTTAACTCTTCTTGCATAGCAAGAATCCATCCTTCATCTTTTAGAGCTTCATCAATTGTCTTGGGTTCCACTTCAGAGAGTAAAGCTATATCTGCATGATCTTTAAATGAAGATCTAGTTCTTACTTTATCTCCTGGTTCCCCAATAATTTGTTCCTCTGGATGATGTGTCTTGAATTTCCATCCATGCTTAGAGTTGTTCTGCTTATGTACTTGTATATCATTAACATCAGTGTTTGGTTCATCTTTAGAAGCATCATCACAATTTGTGCTTTCAATCTGTAAATCTGAAAATAATTCATCTAGCTCTAACATTTCAGTGTCAGGCTTTTTATCATCAAATCTGACATGCATTGATTCTTCAACAATCAAAGTTTCTTTGTTATATACTCTGTATGCTTTAGACTTTTCAGAGTATCCTACAAAGATACCTTTGCTTGCTTTAGAGTCAAACTTGCCAAGATTATCTTTAGTGTTAAGAATGAAACAATCACAACCAAATTGATGAAAGTATGAAATGTTGGGTTTTCTACCTTTCCACAATTCATAAGGAGTCTTATTCAAAATAGATCTAATATAAATTCTATTTTGAATATAACAAGCAGTGTTTACTGCTTTTGCCCAAAAGTGTTTTGCAATATTAGTTTCATGAATCATGGTTCTGGCCATTTCTTGTAAAGATCTATTTTTCCTTTCTACAACACCATTTTGTTGTGGTGTTCTAGGAGAAGAAAAATTGTGTGAAATACCATTTTCTTCGTAAAAGTTTTTTAAAGATTCATTTTCAAATTCACCACCATGATCACTTCTAATAGTTGAAATACAAAAACCTTTTTCATTTTGCACTTGTTTGCAGAATACAATAAACGTTTTATAAGACTCATCCTTGTGTCCAAGGAATTTTACCCATGTCCATCTAGTATAGTCATCAACAATGACAAGTCCATATTTCTTTCCAGACAATGAGGCAGTTCTAGTTGGACCAAATAAATCAAGATGCAAAAGTTCAAGTGGTCTTGAAGTAGAAACAATATTTTTTGATTCAAAAGAGGTTTTCGTTTGTTTCCCTTTTTGACAAGCTTCACAAAGTGCATCAGATTGATACTTGAGATTAGGTAAGCCTCTAACAAGTCCCTTCTTGTTAAGTTTTGAGATTAATCTCAAACTGGCGTGGCCTAATCTCTTGTGCCAAGTCCACTGTTCTTCATCAGTGACAAAAGACACTTGACATTTTGATTTGCCAACTCGAGAAAGTTTTATTTTATAAGCGTTATTTTCCTCTTTGCCTTAAAGAAAATAGAACCGTCTTTCTTGCTTTTGGCTATACATGAGTTATCACTAAAACCAACATCATAACCACTATCACACAATTGACTTATGCTAAGTAAGTTATGCTTGAGGCCATCAACAAGTAAAACATTATCTATAGAAGGTAAATATTTCTCACCAACACAACCACTGCCAATGATTTTACCCTTTTGGTTTCCTCCAAAACCAACATACCCTTCATCTTTGGTCTTCAACTATAGGAACATATGCCTTTCTCCCGTCATGTGCCGTGAG
Source organism: Calophaca sinica (assembly GCA_037113605.1). Taxonomy (NCBI): domain Eukaryota; kingdom Viridiplantae; phylum Streptophyta; class Magnoliopsida; order Fabales; family Fabaceae; genus Calophaca; species Calophaca sinica. The sequence goes on from CM073731.1 coordinate 121,003,451, forward strand.
CAGCCACTGTCCAGGTACCATGATTGGTGTTTCAACTTTGTTGCTAAGCAAATCTGCAACATAGATAATTTTATTTTTAGGTACCCAAATCTTTTTGGGTCCTTTCTTGTTAGTTCTAGAAGGAAACTTATCCTTCTTATGTTTCAAAGCATAACAAGTACTATATGAATGACCATATTTGTTACAGTAAGTGCAAAATAGATTATCACTAGGAGAGTTGGTTTCTTTTGATTTCGTATTTTGACCAGAAGGTGTTTCTTCCTTAAACCCAATTCCTTTTCTACCATTTTGACTAACTCCCCATATCATGGAGGCTTGTTTGCTTCTAGCTACAGATTCAGTAAGAAATTTTTGAAAAACAGGTTCGTATTTGTAAGAATTACATTTGATAGAATTTTTAGAATCTAAGTCATACACCTTAGCTTCTAACTTTGTATTTTCATCAAGAAGCTTTGCATTTTGTTCTTTCATAATATCATATTCAATTTGCAAGAGACGAAATTTCCATTTCATAGATTTGTACTCTTTGGAGAGAATAGAAGAGTCATGTAATAATTCATTAAATGTAATTTGTAATTTAGATAGTTTAGAATTTACCTCTTCTTCTTCTGTTTCGCTTTCTGATATTGTTTCTACCACCATAGCCATATTAGCGTGTTCTTCATCATCATCAGACGATGATGAATTAGAATCATCCCATGTTGCCATGAGACTCTTCTTCTGTTTGTTGAAACCATGCTTCTTATGTTTCTCCTTCTCCTTGTTGAGTTGAGGACATTCTGACTTGTAATGTCCAGGCTTCTTGCACTCATAACAAATGACTTGATTTTTAATCTCCTTCTTCTCTTTTGACTCCTTGAAGTCCCTATTCTGGAAGTGCTTTTGAAACCTTCCTTTCTTTCTCAACATACGCTGAATCTTCCTTGATATAAAAGAAAGTTCATCATCAGACTCATCACTGCTTCGGCCAGACGATCCTTCGTCTGATACTTCATCTTCTGCTTGTAATGCCTTGGAGGTAGAAGCTTTGTTGTGTTTTGACTTCAAGGCTATGGACTTTGATTTCTTTGGAGGTTCCTCTTCATTAAGCTCTAACTCATGAGCTCTTAGAGAGCTGAGTAGATCTTCCAATCGCAAGGAGTTGAGATCCTTGGCTTCTTGAATGGCAGTGACTTTGGGTCTCCATTGCTTTGGCAGACTCCTAAGTATCTTCTTGACATGATCAGCAGTTGTATATCTCTTTTCAAGTATCTTTAGACCATGAACTAATGTTTGAAACCTTCCAAACATTGTTTCAATATCTTCACTCTCTTCCATCTTGAAAAGTTCATACTGTCTAACAAGAATGTTAGCTTTGGTTTCTCTCACTTGGCGGTACCCTCATAGGCGAGGGCCAATGAGTCCCAAATGTCTTTGGTGTTGCATTCTTTCCACACTTCTCATACTCCTTCTCGAGAGATATACAGGATAAGGAAGTATCTAGCTTTTTGGTTTAGTTGATCTGATCTCTTTTGATCGGTATTCCACTAGCTCTAGGTATTGGAGTACCATCACCGCCCTTTGGATCAATGTAAGCAGTTTCAATCATATCCCATAGTTCAAGTTGTTGGGATTCAAAGAAGGTTCTAACTTTGTCTTTCCAGTAATCGAAGTTAGTTCCTGTGAACAATGGAGGTCTGTTTACATGACCACCAACACCAGCATCACTAGTACTAGCCATGTAACAACATGATCTTTTCCACTTGCTCTGTCAAGAGCTCAACCAAGTGGCCGAGCTCCGATACCAATAGAAGGTGATAAAATGCACAAGAAAGGGGGGTTTGAATTGTGCTTTTGAAATTCTTTTCGCAAGACTAAGTTTAAAACCTTTTCAAAACAACTTTGATAAAACAATTTGAATGCAATAAAGAGTTAGAGAAAGAGAATGACAGGAGATTTATCTGGTTCACCACCACACAGTAGCTACGTCCAGTTCCTTCAAACACTAAAGGATTTCCACTATAATCACTAGATTACAACTCAAGAATATAATACTGCCAAACTGGCTATATTCTCAACTTTTCAAAACGACTAAGTACGGTCTAGCCTTTGAGGATTACAACTTGATCCTCTTGGGCCAAATACAAGTGGAAATGTTTGAAACAAATTTAGTGACTCTCTACAGAGAGGATATGAAAATAAGCTCAGGATCAAAACTTTGAAATAACTTTCAAATAGAAAGAATAAAAACTATGATGTTCGGTGTTTTGGCTTTCGGTGAATCGTCGAATTTTTCTTTGGTTGCTCACTTGTTGGTGTTTTTTCCCATTATTCTCCGTGTTGCGAGAGATGAATATTTATGCCAAATATTCAAGATAATATCGTTGAGGCTACTTTATGGTTGCAACGCTCGGTAGAACTTTGATAAATCAACTTGAGTGAATGGCGTTTACGCCTCCCATTTTCAACGCTCGGCATAATTAATTGTCTTCACTTGATCGAAGAAGTAGTTTGTGTCTCCCAACTGTTTATTATGAATTTTGCACCGTTCCAGCACATTTTGAATCCACTTGAGTAATTGTCTCCAACTGTTTATTCTGATCAAACACTACAGCCTACACTTTGAATTAATGATCTTTGTTGAACACACAATCTAGGAGTAGCAGCCTTCTCCTCTTGCATTCACACACATTTTTTTTTTGGCTGAAGCTTCTCTTTTCAAACAATCTGAAATTGTAGGCTTGCTTAAAGTCAAGCATAATAAATTGGTAGGTGATGAATGATATTTCTTTTGAACCAAATGAAATAATTAAGAAAATGCTTGAGATCTCCTTTATGCAGAGTGTATGTCCGTTGTGACTCTTGAAGTACTTTTCAATGTTCATTAAGCACCTTCCTACGCTCCTCCAAGTTGTCAATGATGGACTTAAAAAAATAAGTGCAACGTGGAGAACATTCTCCTCTTCCAGCTATCCACTTGACAATATTATTGTTAATAGCAATGTACCAAAAATAATATTATTGTCAATAGCATTGGACACACTCACTTGATTGGTTAAGAAAAATTCTTACGCTGACAATTCTCCCAAAGGTCATGTGCTACAAATGTTGCTAATCAAGAATATGTTACTCTGAAAAATTCACACACGTTAGTGCATTGTTCCAAAATAATTAATAAAATATAATCAAATAGATAGTGGAACACCTAAGCAATTCAGTATACAATTTGAAGCAATACTTATCATCAAAATAAATAAACACATATCAGAACAAAAAATTGTTCTTTTTAACTATTTGTTATCATCAAAATAATTAAAGGTTGTTTCTAAATCAACTTGGTTCCAACAAGTGTTGCATCTTTTGAAAGAATGTTTCCTAAATCAACATTGTTAAAATCTTATTTGTGTCCTACTATCCCAATATAGACTAAATAGTTTCACTTTGATTTCTATAAAAAAATGAGGGCATTATTTTCTTAGTTCGCGCAGAACACCTAAAATCTAAGGACCGACCTTGATTAATACTTTCATGAACAATTTTTTTTATAATTTTATTTGCTCAATGATTTTTCTTCTTCTTCTTCTTCTTTTTTTAAATAATGTTCTTCTTCTTCTTCTTCATAGCAAAAAAAAAAGAATATGTAACACCCCAAATTTCCAAGCTAAGTTGAGAACAAGTTATGAGAAGAATTGTGTGATTGTATTCAAGCTTAAATTGATTTTTAAGTGAGTGAATATGATTACACAAGGTTTTGATAAGAAAGTTAATGGGTTTAAGTTGAGGAATAAGTTGAATTTAATCTTAAGATGGTTAAAGGTGTTGAGTTGTAACTATGGAAGTTGATTGAGAAGAAAGTCTCAAGGTTCGGTGTTAGAACTAAGTTTTCTGGTTTTTCTACAGTGTGAATCGATTCATATAGCCCAGGAATCGATTCACAGCATTAAAAATCCATAGGCATCAAATTTTAGCAGTGGGAATCGATTCACAGAAGCCAGGAATCGATTCACATAAGACAGGCCACTGGGACTCGCATGCAGGAATCGATTCACTCATTAAAACTGCGATGCAGGCACTTTTTGCACTGTGGGAATCGATTCACACAGTGCTGTGAATCGATTCACAGCTGCAGAAGTGTTTAAAAACGCTGTCTCAGCGAGCAGAACGCAGAAAGAAAGAAAAAGGAAAAAAAGAGAAAGGGAAAGGAGAAAGAGGAGAGGAGAGCTAGGGTTTCACCCTTTGAGAAGGATTAAAGAGATTCATGTTAGATTTCTTCAATCACTTGCCTAAATGGAGAGTTTGAGAGTTGAGATGTGGGTATTTGGAAGATTTGGGTTTGAACCCTAGAGAGGAGAAGAAGAAGCACGAATTTGGAGATGAATAAGGGGAGAAGACCAAGCTCCAGCAAGGAGAGCTCAAGTTCTTGGATTAAGAAGGAAGATTGAAGGTTGAAGATCAAGATTTGAGAAGTATTTGGAGAAGCCCCAAGATGAGCAAAGAGGGAAAAGCTTGAAGAGGAGCAAAGGGTCCAAGTTCAACCTTCCTAACTCAATGTTTTGAAGAATGGAGGTGAGTTCTTCAACCCTTAGGTGATGGGCACCCATAAGTCCCACATATAGGAATTTCTCTCCCTTTAGTAACATATGAACCTTAGGTTCAAGTTAGGTTTTAGGTACCTATAAAAGGTTGAGTTGTTATTGTTATGACTGTTATGATTGTTATTATCGTTTTGATTGTTATGATTGTGGAGTGGGCTTGTTTAAAAGTGGTTGGCGATTGCCCCCAACCCCCCACAGTTGAATGTATGTTGATGTTTTCTCTCTTGAGAACTCCATAGAGTTTCAAGGGATGAGTTAATGTATGTTGTTGTCCATTAATTTGGTGAATTGTGAGGCTTGTCAACGAGCCATAAGCTTAAGTCATAGAGGTTAAATAAAGGACCCTAGGAAAAGGATGTGATAGGAAGAATGTGTGAATTAGTGTTCATGATTTGGAGTAATTGGATAAAAAGGGAATGTTATTAATGTAAGCTTGATTCATAGAAATAGTTGTAATTTCCTTGAATAGTTATGCAATGAGGATGATGTTAATAAATCCTAGTTAGCTAAGTTACATTTCTATGAACATGCATACAAGCATCAGCATAAGCATATGCATAAGCTAAAGTCCATGGCAAGACTCCTCTATTTAAAGGAGTAGATCGGTTTGGTTAGCCAAGAGGGACGCCCTTGGATGGTTATGACGTCTAACCACCATACCGAAAGTGTGTAATTGGGGTCTAGGGACGGAAGCCTACGACACTACCCAATAACACAAAACGCATTACATGCATAGCATCATATTATATATCTCCTATGAATGGTATAATATGTGAAGTGATGTCAAGTTTATGAATGTTAATGAATTCCTTGTATGTATATATATACATATTCGGAATTAGCTTAGTTAGTTGTATGGAATCTTGGATAGCACACCCCTAGTCGCTTGATTATTATATTGTAATGGTGCCTAGAAGTAGAAAGAGATGTGATAAGATTGATTTCAATGATATAAAGAAAAGCAATTAAGTGTTAAGTATGGAGTAAGTAAGTAAAGAAGAACAAATGTTCTTAGTTAAGAAAGTGGGCACTTATGTAGCATTGGGTTAGTTATGCTAGAAGTAGCTAAAGAAGTAGTGTTTGAATTAGTCTTTTCAGGCTAGTAAGGACGGATGAGAGAACGGTGAGGAGTCCGTGAAGGGCTCACTGAGATTTTATAATCTCACCCTTTTCCTTTTGTTGTTTTTCAGATAAGCAGGTATTGAAGACGATGAGTCAAAGCTCCAAGTTCAGGACTCATAGGCTAGTTTGATATTGCAGTGGGAATTTTATATTCCAAGTTATGTGTAATATGTAATCTATTCATTAGGTTAGTGAATCAAGTTTAATTTATGACTTGGATTATTGTAATCAAGTTTGTAAATGCTTAGTAATTCCTGTGCCTTAATGTAATTTGTCGTACTTTCAATTATGTTGAGGTGCGGGTGTTACATTATGGTATCAGAGCAGTTCGATCTTATCGGACTGTGAGTTACTAGTTTAGAAAAAACTTGGTTTAGAAAGTGTCAGTTTAGTCCTTGTTGGACTGTTACCAGTTAGCCGGAATTTTCCTTTGTCCGAGAACTTCTCTACATATTCTTATGCTTAGTATGGAATATTAAGCCTGATCAACTTAATACTCCATACCGTGTACGAAGAATGTAGTAGATGGAGCTGGCGGACGAGGGAGGAGACCGAATAGGAGCGTGAACTCTGATGATGTTTGATGGATAAGGATGATGTAGTCAAGGAAGGAGCGGATGTAAGAGCTCTCATTGAGTGAGAACTTTCGGAATACGGAAAGAGGGAAATAAGTTCCCACCTTTCCGGAATCAAGAGTTAAGAAATGTTTCAAGAGTGGTCGGAACCATAGTGGTGAGGGTTCGGCTAGGCAAGCGTGTAATTCATGTACCGTCAATCGAGACGCTTTGGAAGTGATTGGAAATGACGAGCAAGTAAGGGGTATTAATTGTGAGGTTTCAAATCAACTTAGGATGGGCGTTTGTAATCGGTTAGGGTTACAACACTGGTTATGCTATCAAGTTGTTTCGCCTAATCCATTATGAATGGATCCTAGAATGATTGAGATCTTATGATGATTCCCAAGTTAATTCAAGTGCCCTTCATGGTTAACAGTAAGTGCTCTTAATTGTAGGATTTCAATCGAGTAGGATGGTTGGTTATAATCAGTTAAGGTCTCAACGTTTGTTGTTTCAGCAGGATTGGTTAACCTAGCCGATTATAGGTGGATCCTAGGTCGATAGAAATCTTATGATAATCCCTGAGAGAACCTTAGCGTTCCGAGTGGTAGTGGTAAGGGTAAGGAACAAGATGGAGTTAGGCGATATGCTGCGACGCCCAAATGGTAGTATGGGTCCTCAAGAGTGATCTTGCCCTAGTGAAGCAGAAGGAAAACTCTAAGTCTTCAAGGAACGGTGTCCTTAGTGGAGCAACGAACTTCAGAGGATCGGATGAGATGTAGTCTTCAGACTATAGAAGTTTCAAGAAAAGATGAGTCAGCGGAAACCTAAAGTTATTAATGTCTACTTTCGATCTAACTGTTCAGTGCGTAAAGTGAATTCAATTGACCAATTATAGACTTTGCCTTAGCCAAGTAAGGATATTAGTTGGAATCAGACTTAGTCTGTGATTGGGTAATGAGATCACTTAATTTCCTGAGCAATTAGTTCCTCTATAGAGATTAATCCCTTTCAGGGTTTCTAATGATTCAGATTGGGTAAGAATGATAAGACAGGAGCAATAAGGTAGATTGTTCCCAAGGATATCAAGGATTTATTTTCTGGATACTTGTTGGTTCATTGGTTATTAAACGCGTCGATCTACACCGCTATCAGATAAAGCCGTGTGGGTTACGGTTTAATTCGTAGCATCAAGAAAGGAGTTACAGTCGGCGAAGGAGAGCAGTAGTAAAGTTCATTTAAGAGTGAATATGGTGGACCTCTGAGACTATAAGTTACTGCGAGCCACGTCGTTAGGTTGGGTCTGATGTGATTCTAACTAGCCACTTGCAAGCTAAGTCTCCAACCAAGTGAGGCTTAGACCTCGTGTGAGACAAAGTTTGCAATCAACTAATGAAAATCAGGTCAGTTTAACCAACGGATACCTCCCAAGAGTTGAACAACCCTAGAGTTTCAAGTTTCCTAGGCCAAGTCGGTTGCAAGACCAAGTATAGTGAGCTAAATATGAGTATTAAATCCGTAGTTGTGGAAGAGGTCTCTAAGAAAGGATTTCCATTGGTAACATAAGAGTGAACGTCACGAATGGGAAGATTTGTTTAAGGTATGTCTTGGTTACCTCTAGGTGACAATTCTATTTTGATAGGATGGTTGCCCAACGACGGGTTGTGAAACCACTAACGATAGTATTGGATGCTGTTTTGGGTGAACTTCCAGGGAGTATTCGAAGGAGAGTATCTTCCAAGAAGTCTAAAGAGATGGAAGGAGCAAAGATTCACTCGCTTGACACCAAAAGGCACGTCTGCAGGGAATTGTGTGGACAAATTCGAAGAATTCTCCACATACTTAACCTATCTTCAACATGTATAGGATGACGAGTAAGCGACTCATCAGATGGGTTGAAAACCCGAACCGAGTTAAGAAGCGTCGTGTGGCAATTTCACGAGGATGGCTGTGCGAGACTGTGGATTACTACAGAATTACAGAGGAAGCACAGGTATCTAATGGCAGAATGTTTAGGTGAGTAGTAGACGATGAAAAGCAAGCGTAACAATTTCCAACAGTCAAGAGCAACTGAAAGATAGAAACGACACGAGTTAAACTCTCGGGCAAGTAAAGTATTCCATCGATGGAAATAAGGCGAAAGGAGTTCATTCATTTGAAAAGATGTAAGATCGGAAGGGCCTTAGCGGAAGCACCAAAAGCCAATTGATTATACAGAAGGATGAAGTAAGAAAGAAAGACGTGGTTTGGGGACGAGATTCCATGGAGGTAAATCTCTGTTCGCATCCCATGTTGCCAACGCTAAGAAGTTCCTACACTCTTAATTCCACATAGGAAGTCTGGAAGTGAGAACCTATCTCATGGGGGAGAGATTTGAAGTTAGTAAGGATGTGAGTTACCACCAAATCGGAGGATACCTAGAGTCGTTCACGATTGCAAGTACTCCGTCGATTAATGCTTTGTGAGAGTTAATCGTTTCTAGGTTTTCCAATGGATGGAATGGGCTACGAAAGGAAGTTGTAGTTGAAGTTCCAATGAAAGATGCATTAATTTTCGAGGACGAAAATTTTTAAAAGGTGGGTAGTAGTGTAACACCCCAAATTTCCAAGCTAAGTTGAGAACAAGTTATGAGAAGAATTGTGTGATTGTATTCAAGCTTAAATTGATTTTTAAGTGAGTGAATATGATTACACAAGGTTTTGATAAGAAAGTTAATGGGTTTAAGTTGAGGAATAAGTTGGATTTAATCTTAAGATGGTTAAAGGTGTTGAGTTGTAACTATGGAAGTTGATTGAGAAGAAAGTCTCAAGGTTCGGTGTTAGAACTAAGTTTTCTGGTTTTTCTGCAGTGTGAATCGATTCATATAGCCCAGGAATCGATTCACAGCATTAAAAATCCATAGGCATCAAATTTTAGCAGTGGGAATCGATTCACAGAAGCCAGGAATCGATTCACATAAGACGAGCCCTTTGGGACTCGCATGCGAGAATCGATTCACTCATTAAAGCTGCGATCACCAGGCACTTTTTACCTTTGTGGGAATCGATTCACAAGTCTTTGTGAATCGATTCACAATTTGCGAAGTGTTTAAAAATCTTTGTCTCGTGGCGAGCAGCGAAAAGAAAGAAAAAGGAAAAGAAGAGAAATGGAAAGGAGAAAGAGGAGAGGAGAGCTAGGGTTTCACCCTTTGAGAAGGATTGAAGAGATTCATGTTAGATTTCTTCAATCACTTGCCTAAATGGAGAGTTTGAGAGTTGAGATGTGGGTATTTGGAAGATTTGGGTTTGAACCCTAGAGAGGAGAAGAAGAAGCACGAATTTGGAGAAGAATAAGGGGAGAAGACCAAGCTCCAGCAAGGAGAGCTCAAGTTCTTGGATTAAGAAGGAAGATTGAAGGTTGAAGATCAAGATTTGAGAAGTATTTGGAGAAGCCCCAAGATGAGCAAAGAGGGAAAAGCTTGAAGAGGAGCAAAGGGTCCAAGTTCAACCTTCCTAACTCAATGTTTTGAAGAATGGAGGTGAGTTCTTCAATCCTTAGGTGATGGGCACCCATAAGTCCCACATATAGGAATTTCTCTCCCTTTAGTAACATATGAACCTTAGGTTCAAGTTAGGTTTTAGGTACCTATAAGAGGTTGAGTTGTTATTATTATATTGTTATGATTGTTATGATTGTTTTGATTGTTATGATTGTGTAGTGGGCTTGTTTAAAAGTGGTTGGCGATTGCTGACCCCACAGTTGAATGTATGTTGATGTTTTCTCTCTTGAGAACTCCATAGAGTTTCAAGGGATGAGTTAATGTATGTTGTTGTCCATTAATTTGGTGAATTGTGAGGCTTGTCAACGAGCCATAAGCTTAAGTCATAGAGGTTAAATAAAGGACCCTAGGAAAAGGATGTGATAGGAAGAATGTGTGAATTAGTGTTCATGATTTGGAGTAATTGGATAAAAAGGGAATGTTATTAATGTAAGCTTGATTCATAGAAATAGTTGTAATTTCCTTGAATAGTTATGCAATGAGGATGATGTTAATAAATCCTAGTTAGCTAAGTTACATTTCTATGAACATGCATACAAGCATCAGCATAAGCATATGCATAAGCTAAAGTCCATGGCAAGACTCCTCTATTTAAAGGAGTAGATCGGTTTGGTTAGCCAAGAGGGACACCCTTGGATGGTTATGACGTCTAACCACCATACCGAAAGTGTGTAATTGGGGTCTAGGGACGGAAGCCTACGACACTACCCAATAACACAAAACGCATTACATGCATAGCATCATATTATATATCTCATATGAATGGTATAATATGTGAAGTGATGTCAAGTTTATGAATGTTAATGAATTCCTTGTATGTATATATATACATATTCGGAATTAGCTTAGTTAGTTGTATGGAATCTTGGATAGCACACCCCTAGTCGCTTGATTATTATATTGTAATGGTGCCTAGAAGTAGAAAGAGATGTGATAAGATTGATTTCAATGATATAAAGAAAAGCAATTAAGTGTTAAGTATGGAGTAAGTAAGTAAAGAAGAACAAATGTTCTTAGTTAAGAAAGTGGGCACTTATGTAGCATTGGGTTAGTTATGCTAGAAGTAGCTAAAGAAGTAGTGTTTGAATTAGTCTTTTCAGGCTAGTAAGGACGGATGAGAGAACGGTGAGGAGTCCGTGAAGGGCTCATTGAGATTTTATAATCTCACCCTTTTCCTTTTGTTGTTTTTCAGATAGCAGTCTTGAAGACGATGAGTCAAAGCTCCAAGTTCAGGACTCATAGGCTAGTTTGATATTGCAGTGGGAATTTTATATTCCAAGTTATGTGTAATATGTAATCTATTCATTAGGTTAGTGAATCAAGTTTAATTTATGACTTGGATTATTGTAATCAAGTTTGTAAATGCTTAGTAATTCTTGTGCCTTAATGTAATTTGTCGTACTTTCAATTATGCCGAGGTGCGGGTGTTACAGAATACATTCAAACCAACAATCAACTTAAAGTGAAAAAGATAGATGTTAATTGACAATGTTTATAGCATATCTTGTGAAGATAAGGTCTTTCTTACTAGCCAATCATGCAACTGAAGGAGAGCCATTGAAAGCAACTATAAGAACAATTTCAAAATTATTCAATATTTGATTAGTTTTATGAAATGCTTTTATTTTGATATTATAAAATGCTTTTAAATTTAAAGAACAAAGAGATATATTTGAATCATCTGGAACACGGGAAGAAAAAGGAAAGAAAATAGACAAAGCTTGTTGATGTTATAATTCATGTTCATATGATCATTCCATTATTCACCATAATAAATCATAAATTTTGCAAGGAGTCTCCATTATCTTCATAAAAGACGTTGCACTTTGGTTTAGAACTTTTGTTACTACTAATTAGACCGTAAGCATGCCAAAAGCTATATAATTGTGAAAGCATAACATGTACTTGTAAGTTAACTGAAAACAAAATACCATAAGTTACAAACAACTTTGTTACCTCATCAACATGGACATTATATATCGGAATAGAGGAATCATCCATATGATTAGTCTTGAAAGTTGTCATCTTCAGCAGTTATACAAGAAGATAGGAATTGGTTAATAGGAATAATTTCAAAACATAGCCTTGAATAATGATTAGTCTCATAGTCATCATACTGAACAGGGAATATCTTCCATCCCGCTGCAGACATAGCGCAAAGCAGGGCACAACATTTTCAGGATTTCTATCAACCACAAAACCAGTATTAGTTGCAGCATAAATCACTTTTCCATAGGAAAATATAACATAAAAAAGACAAAAATATTTGCTAATTATAAAAAGCAAAACCCAGCTGAAGTTAACACTGTATTGCATTGAATATATGACTTTCCATTGTCAACTCATACCCTCATCCTACACAAGGTTGAAAACAAAGAAATTGAAAAGATTGAGGTTTGAAAACAAAGGGAAACGGGGAAAACTATACAAGCATAAATTGATACTTTTTGGAAGGTATTGAAATGTTACCTGAAAGAGGCTGGAGTGAGCTGTCAAATAATAAAGCAGTCCACTTAATTCTTGTTTCAGGATATTCAAAAGCAAAACGTGTGATTGTGTGTCTTTGAAGAAAGCACAAAAAAAAAAAGTGACAATTGGCCCATCAATACACATATGACTAAAACCACACTTGCCCATTAACATATACAGGTGATCATTTTATGTGAAACCAACATTAACATCTTAATTACTTGGGAAAAATTATGTTTTAGGCTTAAAAGCATTTTACCCCTCTAATTTATACTCTTAGTTGCACTTTTCACCTTGATTTTTTAAATTAAGCACTTTGCCCCCTTATTTAATATTAGTTATTGTAAAATGCTCTCTAAGATAATTTTACTGTTAATTTTAACTGAGATTGATTAATAGGTTATTTGAAATGACAAAATTATCTCATGATGTCATGAAATCCAACACTCAATTTCTCCAAAAGGATGGACGCATCGCTAATAAAATTTGCAACGTGTAAGAAGTCAGTGTAAAAAGAAGAGAGCCAAGTGACTCGTATTTTCTTGAAATAAATTATGTCAGTCGATAACGCTTAACAATGCTCATAAGGCTTGAAAGAAGAATCACAGACATTGTCCCAACAATAGTTTTTACTGTAACTGGACCTTCCCATCTTGAGCTGATCTAGGATCTTCATCACAAGATCCCTCAATGGCCCTATCTTCACCAACAAAAGGAATGCCAGAACACCCTCAGCAAATAGCACTAAGAACAACAACCGAGTCATCCATTTTCTTCCTAAAAGAAAATGCCCACTACACTGTAATTGCCAAAATCCTTACTTTTGCCAAATGTGGCTTTGTCACTTTCAAGCAAGAAATGAAGACAAAAGCACAGACCCTTTTATTATTCTGCTGAAACGAGGACAAGCACATAAAGATCCACATGAATACTAAAAGGAAAAAAAAAAACGACATCAAGCATGAAAGCTCGAGTCTTTACAGGCATTAACTTCAAGGGAAGGTTTCTTTTAGGATGCAAGAATGCAAAATTTGGGTACACATAAGACCATTTTGACGATTGATTTAATAATTGTTCTATTCAATGTCTAGGATTGAAGATAGGCAACCGGTTTACCATTTCGCTTGTTTGAAAAATTTGTTTAGAAAAATGGGTCTGTAGAATTTAGAATTTACAAGTGTAGCTGGTCAGTTTTTTTTATAACGGATACTAAAAAGTTGCGTAACCTCAACATTTTCTTTTTTGTTAATAATAATAAATGTTTTTCTTTCGGAACTTATTATGGCAAATTTACCCATTAGTGTACTTTGACCACAAAATTACGTATTCTAGGTAACTTAATTTTTATTTTCCTGTCTGGTGCAAGTCGAGACTACTAGTCACGATTTACTTTGTTTTTTTAAATTTTTTTTTCAGAGTCGTGGTTGACAACCACGATTTATGTTTGCAAAAGATGGTCCAAATTATACTGATGGGTGTAAAACACTGTCCAAAATCTGGTAGAATTTTAAATCCAAATTTTAACCATGGTCTGTTTCATATATATAAGGACGACTCAAGTGAGAACACTTTGTCAATATGAGAAATGAGAACAACCATTTATAACCCTTGGATTAAAATTAGTGGCCCAGATTACACTTATATTTAAAATGGTCATGTGACTGTTTCCATCTATCTTCCTTCGTTTTAACTAGGGGTGGGAATAGGTCAGTCCGACATGGGCCTACGGCCTAGCCTACGTCAGGCCTAGGCCAGGCCAGACTTTTTTTCTAAATAGACAAGGCCAAGACTTTTTGAAAAGCCTATTTAGCTAAAAAAGTCGAACTTCAGGCCACTCAAAAAGCCTTTTAGGCCTAACAGGCCGGCCTATTTAAATAAATATAAATAATACTATTTTTTATTGCTATTATTATATTGGATTTTGTGCAATGTGTTAAATTATATACTGATCTTTTTAATAATTTAAGTATACTGGCTTACATAAATTTTTGACACATTTAAAGGTCTTATTACAAAATAAAATTTAAATAGGCTATCATATAAGGTTAGATTCTCTAAAATATCAAGTTAGACATTGAAAAATATTTATATCATATAAATACATCAAAATCAGACTTCATAAAACTCAGCTCATTTGTTTATTTCCGCCCCTATGCCCCATGTGTCTTAGTAGCAATTTTTTTTATAGTTTATTAGAAATAGAACTTAACGTATCAGCCTGTTAGTCTATTTAAGCTAGATCAAATGACTTATCCAAAGACGTTAATATGAAATATGCCTTTAAGTAAATTTAATAGGTCATACAGGAGTTTTCAAAGGTCAGGCGCTAAAAAATAAGACAAAGACAAATGAAGTCACTTAGGCTCAATTTTTGAGCAGGCCAAAGCTTAGCCATGCAGTTCTAACTCGACCTAAATTTATTCCCACCCTTTTCAACGACCTCAATTTCTTTCTCTCATTCTTCCGTCCATATAATTAAAGGGGGTCGAATATCTCTCCTCTAGCCATATAATTAAAGGGGGTCGAATATCTCTCCTCTAGCCGTAGGCCTTTTTCAGATTACAGGTACACTTATCGCCACTCAATCTCCACCTGCTGACCGAGATAAAATCCAAGAGTAGCTTGCTGACTGAGATAAAATCCAAGAGTAGCTTCTGATCTTGTCATCCACACCTTCTTGAGCATTCCGTTCCAATAAACCCTCTCCCATATCTCGTTGTCGGTCTGCGTTGGTTCCTCAAAGGAAAATCCAAGAAGAAAGGATTTCATCAAGAAAAATCTGCACTGCGTTGTTTTTTTTTTTTTTTTTTTATTATAAGTAGGTTTCAAATATTCAACTAAAAAATTGTAATGACACTGCACCGTTTTTTGATCGGTGAAGACTGTTTCAATTCTTTATTGGCAAAGATTGATTCTTCTTGCGGCTATTTTGACAGTAATTGGTTTTGTGTTTTACATGCTTCTGTTTCATATTTTATTGGCAAGCAGCCAGAGGCGGATATAACGAACACGAAGAACGCTGCCAGAGATAGGACGAATAGTGGAAGTCAAATGAGTCGCTTAATTGATTACCACATGTCATGTCACGTGGTTATTTTAATGAAAAATATAATCCAAACCGTTAATTTAAATCATTTAGAATCTAATGGCCATAAATTGTTGTTCTTATTTTTCATACCAGTAATAAAGTGCTCTCACTTGAGTCATATATATCTTTATATATATATAAAGGAATGTTGTCTAGGGGTAATATTAAAAAAAAATTAGTTCATTTATGGGTTAATTGGTAATCTTACAATTTAATTAATAGTTTTAGAATAAAAAATGGGTTATTTTTAATTAGTGTTTATATTAAATTGTTTTAACTAATTTATGTAGTAAGTGTTTCAATTAATTTATGAATTAATGGATTTAAAGGGAAAAAAATTATAGATGACTGTGTAAAAAAAATTATATGATAAAGTTAATTTATTTATATTATTATATAAACCTAATGCTTATTTACATTTTTTATTGCATCAAAAAATTTATATCTTTTTACAAAATGTATGTTTATATTATATGCTATATCAAAAAACATTTTTCAAATTTTTAAAACATTATTTTAGTTTAATATAACAATATAACTATTTTTAAAACATTTTTACTTTTTATTTATTTATTTATTTTTTAATTTCAAATGCATAAGTCAAAAAAATATTTAAACACAAAACTGAAGTCCAAGTTTTTGCTGAAGATGTTAATTACACCATTTCTAAAAAAAAATATAGATAAATAATAAAATGGTAAAATAAAAAAAATATTACCAGTGGAAATTGTTTCATCTTCTATAATGGTTTTCTGTTTAATTACTTTTACCATATATAAAATAAATTATTATAATTCATTACTCTCATAAACAAATTATAACTGATAAAGTGGGAAAAGAAAATGGCATTGAAATATTCAGTTATAAAAGGAAGATAATGCATAAGATAAGTAGCAAAATACTATCATCAATTTCAAAGAAGTTGAAGAAATGAGAATATGCAAATTACAATACATAGAGAATGATTTTAAGTAAAAAAAAAAAAATGAAACATGGAGAACTAAACTAAAAGCGGAATCAGCACAAAAAAACCATTAGACTATCTCCTTCAAACCACCCATCACTAGTGGCTAACTTCCATCGAACCCACCCATGATCATCTCTTCAATCACTCGCCAATCGGAATACTGACATCTCCTGCTAATTTTGCCAAATTGAAACTACTGTTACATTATGTAAATAGATGAAGAAGTACATAGAGCCCATTTACGATGAGTTTCCAATAAACCACTTAGTTTTCTTGCACGAGATGAAAAAGAATAGTGAAGAAACATGAAGTTTGATCCAAATACAATACCAAGACATGGGCATGACAAACCACCCAAATTTAATGTTTCTTTTCTTTTTGGTATTGTTCCGTCCCGGTCTTGGGGACAACTCTCCAAAACCAAAAGAGATGAAACATTACAATTAGTATTTCTAATTGTATTTGTATAGCCTGTGATGTATTGTTCTGTAAATTATCATTTACCTTTTCTTATTTTTTATTCTATTTATTCTTTAATTTCTTTTCTTTATTTTCAGTACGCGAGCAAAAGTATATGAATAGAATATTCATAGTCATTTATGCGTAAATAACTCTAAATTGAGACAAAAACAATGTTTGAGTCAAATTTACATGTAGATTTTGACTTCACAAAGAATATAAAAATTAGTTAATCAAGAGGATTATCATTTGCCGCTCCCATCGCGATATGATTACGACAATGACAATGAGTCTTTTTATAAATTATTTTATTCATTAGATAATTGTCCTTATCATTGAATGTATTGAATTTATTTACTGAATTTATTTGTATCTTATAATTTTATGTACTGAATTTATTTTTTATAATTGATGTAGTGAATTTATGTTTCGTCATTTAGAATTAATATTAATCTACTATTATTTATTTTGTTTTGTTTTTTTTTAATTCTCATTTCATAACTATTTAATTCAAATATAAGTGTTTTCTTAAAAATTTAAATGTTTATCATTATAATTTAATTTGTTTAAAAATTTCTTGTCCAATAATGTATATTACGAAAAAATTCTTAGTTCAATAGTTAATTGACTTTTATCAACAAACTAGCTATTTATTTATTTATTTATTAATAAACATAGATTATATACGTTTATCTCTTTATTATATTATTATGTGATGTAACTCAAAGAAATAAGTCAACTAATCATCAAAACCATATATTTCCAATATATTTCCGTTTGTATATTACAAAAAAATAGTTTTAATTTTTTTTTTCAACTTACATCTTACAAATACAATTACTTCTAAGAAATTATCAAACAACGCATCTATCATATTTACATTTCAACAAAATAATTTTATACTAATATTTATTGTCAATTAGTTACACACCTCTAAAATACAATATTTTACATTAAAAAAATTATTTCCAGTTGACAAAATATCTTTTTAAATTCCTATAAGTTATATTAGTATCTTTAACCACATCTTCAAAAAAAGACCAAAAACCCGTGCATCGCACTGGTCACGTTCTAGTATATGTATGTGTGTGTGTATATATATATATATATATACTAGAACGTGACCTGTGCGATGCACAGGTATTTTGTTTTTTTGTTTCTTTATTTTTATAATGAAAGATACTTAAAAAGTATATTGGAGTACAATTATTGTATTTTAATTTTAGAAAAGTGATGTTGGAAGCTATGAATAGTTGTTTATAAAAAAAATTGTATTTAATGGTAAATAAAATAGATTTTTGTGAACATTGGTTAGAATTGAATACCACATAAAGTACATTTGTTCACATATTCATGCTTATTAGTCGTTTTCTTGTGCATTGCATCATAGAGGTCGTAGAAAATTGACAAATATTTTTTCATAATTGACCTATGTTGTGCAAAAATGATATGAAATTAATAATTGTTACAAATGTGAGAAAATAAAATTATATAAACAATGTATTTTATTTATTAATATGAAATATTTCCTTTTAAATGCATAATATAATGTAAGAAAGGATTTTAAAGGCCAAATATCTTTTTTTATTTAATTTTTATTATGTATGTATTTTTTCGAAACATATATGTTCTTTACTTGAGCTAACACATTTGTACTAAAAATTTGACACTCACTTATATATTTTTAAATCTGAAAACTTAATTTGATAAAAAAAATCTGAAAACTTAATGAAAATATGAAATGAAAATTAAAGAAAATCAAAATTCAAAAATAAAACTTGAAAAAATAGAATAAAATAAAATGAATTTAAAATTGAGAAGTAAAAATAACCCAAAATCACATTAACTTTTTATTTATTATATAAAAAAGAATGGACGTAAATGAACTAAATAAATGCAAAAATGAAAATTAAAGCTTAAATCTAAAAGCAGAATTAAATTTAAATATTGAAGCTAAAAATAAAATATAAAATAAAAATGTGATTAAAATTAAAATAATAAATGAACGTAAAAATGAAATAAAGAATAAAAATTGAAATTGAAACTAAAATTAAAAAATATAGATAAAACTAAATTAAAATAACATATTAAAACCAATTAATAGCCCAAATTAGGTGTTTACACCTACAAATACATTTTCTAAACATGTAGTATGTTTATAATAGCTCTACCGTTTTAAATTGAATTTTTATGCCTTTTTTTTTACCAAAATAAAATATAAGGTACCAAAACAAACATATATGGTTTATATGCGTTTCTTCACTTCAATGTATTGTGGTCTTTGTTCTCCCTATGATATTATATTCTTCAGAAAAAACTTAACTTTCCCATATGATATTATATAGTAATAAAATATCTAGTTTTACATAAAAAATACTAATGAAATATCTAGTTTAATTAACATAAATTAAATATTTTCCCTTTTTGTTGCAATTTTTTTTAAAAATACACTCATCTTTATTTTTAGCTATGATTTTTTTTTGATGGTGTTCGTTTTAAATTAACAAATTATATTATAATATGTAACGTCATTTTTTTTGTTCTACGGTTATTTCTTTTTTGACGGTATTGTTCTTTTCTAGTTTTGTATATAAAAATCAACCTTATGTTTGAACTGCACATATATTTTATTGTTATTTTGACAAAACATATATTTTATTGTTAATTTTTTTGTTACAATTTAATGCAATAAAAACCAATTGATGACACAAATTAAAAATAATTATATTTCTTTTATTCTAAAACTATTAATTAAATTGTAAAATTACCAATTAACCCATAAATGGACAAAGTAAATTTCCAATGTTGCCCCTAGACAACCTTTATATATATATATGCTAAAATACAGTTTTAGTCCCTCAACTTTTTCACGTTGGCTAAAGTAGTCTCCTAATTATTTTTTTGGCTATTTTAGTCACCATAAAATTTTGAAGTTGCAAAAATGGTCCCTCCGTTAAAGTCACCATGTAAAAGCTAACGGCTGGTGCTTTTTTTTTTTTGAAAGGCTGGTGCTGATTATTATTATTTATTATATTTAAATTATATATTATATTATATAAATTAGTTAAATGCAATAATAAACCAAACCCATTTGCGTCAAAAAAAAACCCAAGCTGAATGGTGAACCAGATCGTAGAGAAGATGGAGTGAGATGTGAAATTCTGAGTTGAGTGGTGAGAGAATTAGGCGGGAGAGAAGCCGATCACAGGGGAGATGAGGCGGAAAAGAGACCGATCACAGTGGAGAAGTAGCCCTCCTCTGTTTTTGAAGGAGCCCTCCTCTGTTTTGGGATGAAGGATGAAGACCGGAGAGAGGAGAACGCTGCTAACCCATGACGGTTGGAGAGGTTCTGAGATGAGAAGGGTGTGGTGGTGGGTCACTTAGATCTGACAAGGAGAACATCAACTAAATCAGATTTGACATAGATTTAAAAAGTTTCAAATTGCATTTCCAGATCTACATTTGCAACAGCTTGCCTGTTGTTTCCTCTGGTTTTAGGATCTACGTGACTTCCGCTTGCTAAGCAAAGACTTGAATTCAGGCCAAAAACGGCAGAGACAGGCCGTAAGAGGCTATGTAGTTTGAAAGTTCTTCCCAAGGCTTTTTACCGTTGCTTCTGCTGAAGCTAAGAGAAAGCCAAAAGTAGGTGTTAAAAGGTATTTTGTATCAAGATGTCTGTGTTTAAACAGTGACTTAATGGTGACTCAACAGAGGGACCATTTTTGCAACTTCAGAATTTTACGGGGATTAAAATAGCCAAAAAAATAATTGGGGGACTATTTTAGCCAAAGTGAAAAAGTTGAGGGACTAAAACTGCATTTTAGCCATACACACGCACACATATATATACATATGTGTGTGTGTGTGTGTACATGTGTGTGTGTATATATGTATAGGGGCACCAACCTTTTACATGAAAGTATATACGGGGAAATCACACTTCACGTATATGTGGATAAATATTTAACACAATATATTTAGATACGAGGTTGTATATTGTTGGAAGTTTAACATTTGAAACCTCTATGCATAGTAAGTAGTAAAAGAGAATTTTTAAAATTACCATTTAATATGAATTTCCTACCATGCACTTTAAACCTTAATTTAGAGACATATATATGTTACATAATATGTATTAAACTATATGTTTACAGTGTCCCGATGTCCCGAGAGTATAACCTGGTGGTAAAACATACATAAGAGCTATATGGATGTTGGGAGTAGGGTTCAAACTTGCACCGCTCCACTTTTTCCCTCCCCTTTTTACCATATGTACTAGACCAAAAAAAAAAACTAAATTTTCAGGTGTTACAATCATGTTGTTTGGTTTCTTTGGAGTAAGGCAAGCCTCATTATTGTCCAGCTGTGTGTGCACAATGTTTTGTGGTAGGTTGATAACGAGATTTCGTATATCTTTCGCATGTACGCAGGGACGGAGGCAGACTTCCAAAGCTCCAGGGGAAAAAATGCACTTAAACAATATATATTGGTCTCAATATATATATAGAGAGAGATAGGATCCGTTGACACCAGGTGTAAGTCAAAAGACTTACACCAAATCTTAACCATTAAATTTAATCAATCATGCGATTCAAAATATACATACCAAAAAAATTTAAATCAAATAAAAAAGGGAACACGTGACCTAGAACTTCTCCTCTGTTATCGTTCTTCTCGTTTCATTCACAGAGTACATAGTAAAAAAAAAAAAGCCTCTCATTTCATTCCCTATTTTTACGTTTCTCAAAATTTTCACGATAGCTAGAAGCCTCACTACATAACGGAGATCATCTGTGAATTAAACTTCATTTCACAATAAATTTTATTTCAGCATCTCTATAAAATATGGTAAAACTGAACACCTGTGAAAGAAATTTAAAATTTTTGGCCATTTTTTGGTTTCCAATGTAAGAGAATCATCTCGTTAAATTTTTCCCTCATTAAGATAATTGAGTTTCTTCACGTTTTTATGGCTTTGGTTCAATCGAAAGAGACCTTCCATAACCAAACTTGTTGCCGCCAATGGATGGCTTGACTTACTCTCAAAAGAAAGAATAATATATAGGGCTTACAACAGAAGAAAGGGAACGAATGAAAAAAAGGAGAGAGACTCTCGTTGAATTGTTTCGGAAGGGGCTTCTTCAGACCTTGATGAAAAATAAGCGAGAGCTCACTACCAGAGAAGAGAGGGGAAGAACCAAAAATGAATTAGGAGATGTGCATCTATTCTCAGGTCAGGTGTTACTTTTTTTAATTTATTTTTCTTATATATTTTAAGCCATATGATCTATTAAGTTGGATGGTTGAGATTTGGTGTAAGTCTTTTGACTTACACCTGGTGTCAACGGATCCTATCTCATATATATATATATATATATATGGTTAAATGTTTATATATATTTAATGTATCGAATGTGCCTATATAAAGAGAGTTAACCATACTTATGATATATTTCTTTCTTTTTTTAAGGCAAAGTGGAGTGCAAAAGCATCATTATAGAGGAAGAAATCGTAACTATGTTGGCCCCTCAGCCTCTAACAATCATTTGCAACACATCACGATATAATATTAAAAAAAGTGGAAAATCAAAGAATACAGAGAACATGAGGGACTACACCAAAACCCATGGGAGAAAGCGATCATCTAAAACAAAATTAAGGGAGGCTAAACCGATTACGATTAAAGTCCTCAAAAATAAAGCTAGGTGGAAAATTCCACCAAGTAAAACAATGAGTATAAATACCAAATGAAGCCAGTTTGTCCGCACAAGGATACCTTTCGCGGTAGATGTAAGACATATGAAATTGCATTTGTCGGATGAGAAGCAAGCAATTAAGGAACCTATTTTTGAAGTTTCAAGGAATCAAGGCCAAATTTTCAGAAGCTTGAACCACCAACAAGGAGTCACATTCAAGCAAAGCCTGTGCCAATTATGCCTATGAGCGATCTTAATAGCCATGATGGCAGCCGTAAGCTCTGCATGGAAAGAGGTGCAAACATCCCAAAAGTCTGCAAAATAGCCTAGAATGGCTCCACTAGAGCCCCTAAAGATAGCACTACAAGCAGAGAGACCTAGAATACCTCTAGAGGCCCCATCATGTTGCACTTTACCCAGGCACAGGGAGGCTAGATCCAATCCACCTAAATAATGACAATAGCCTTAGAAGGGTGACAGGGGACGGAGAAAGACTTTAAAACTCATCAATGGAAGATGAGGAACAACCTTTAGAAATTCTTCCAGAAAGGGAGAACGAAGCTATTACCAGTTGAACCGCTCAGTAATAAGTGAGGCACCTGTTGTGAAAGTTAATTTGGTTCCTAGAGTACCAGATAACCCAAACTGTGTGAACAATAGCCGAGAGCTCAATATCCTTAAGATGAGAACTCCAATGTGGATCCAAGATGGCCATGACAGTAGAAATATTGAAATGATCAATAGGCTTCTTCAAAAGGGAGGCCAACCAATTCCAAAGCTTAGTGGCAAGAAACCTTTGTAAGAAGAGATGTTGAGTGGTTTCTACAGCTGAGCGGCACAGGCAACACATAGACATAAAAGCGCACCCGTAAGATTGCAACCGGTCATCAGAGGGGATTTTGTTGTGAAGAAGCGCAAGAGCAGAAAAGTCTTAGATGAAGGAACCGAGGGGCTCCAAATAAGCTTTCCCCAGTGGACCTGGAGGCGGGGAAGTGTGGAGATGCAAATAAGCATCTTTTAAGAAGAAGAGTATTCTGTCATTATGCTTCAAACAAACTAATCAGCACACGGGGTCTTAGCTAATTATAGCTGCTGCATATCCAATGCTATGCCAGGAAATCTAGCAACAAGAGAATATGGAATTTCCCAAGTGTTATTAACAATGAAATCTGAAATGTGAACTTTAAGATTCTTGCTAATAGAGAGAGGGGTGTTCAAATGTTCAGTAATAGAGTAGTCGAGCCAGTTGTCAAATCAGAACTGAATATTAGTGCCATTTCTAATGCGCGAAATACTACCATCAAGAGCTCTCTGAAGAAAAGAAAGCACCCCAGGCCAAATAAATGATTTAGCGTAATAAGCTACATGCTTATTATGTCTAACGAACCTGGCCTTTAAAAAGGCCGCCCAGTGATGAGAAGAAGCAATGAGCTCCTTCTTAAGCTTAAGCATAGCAGCTTAGTTAATAGCATTAATAGATATGATCCCCAGACCACCTTCTTCCACAAGAGGACACACCTTATGCCAAGCAGCGGTACCTAGCTTCCTGTTATAAATATCACCAGACCATATAAAATTCGGAATCCAAGAATCCAAGGTATTTAACAAAGTCGTGGGCCAAGAGTATACATAGAAGCTATAAACCAGCATACCATTAATGATAGATTTCACCAATTGAGCACGCCCCATAATAGACAACATAGAACCCTTCCAGGAGGCAAGCTTACTTTTAATTTTATCCACAATCGGCTGCAAGTGGACACTTTTTGGTTTTCCCAGGAAGAGGGGAACACCCAGGTAAGTAAAAGGGAGTTCGCCGGTAGAGAATCCCAAAAAGTTACCGATCTCTGCAATCCTTGCGGAAGACATAGACCCTGTATAAAATCTGCATTTGCCCAGACTAAGATACTGGCTAGAAGCCGCCCCATACTTCTGAAAAAGAGACACAAGAGCAGCCATATTATTTTTTGTTCCCTTGCAAAAGACCATGATGTCATCGGCGTAGAGAACGTGAGTAGGCGGTGAACATGCTCTAGGCCCAGACTGTAACACCCCAACTTTCTACAGCTTGGTAATTAAAAACCCTAAGTAAAAGGGGATTTATTTACTAAACATGAGTAGTTTAATTGATTAATTTACCTAAAGTTTTATTGAGGACCAAAGACTAAATTATGAAATTAAACTAGGACTTGTTAGCTAAATTTTATTAAACTCATGCCCTATTCCCCACCATACACCCCATTTCCCCTTAGCCCACACTAACACCACTCTTCTCTTTAAACACACACACACACGCATCAGGAAAAGAAAGAAAAGATGGAGGAAGGCGTGAGAAAGAAAGGGAAAGAAGAGAAGAAAATGAGAAAAAGAAAAAGGAGAAGAAGAGAGAAAAGAAGGAACCGTGGGGGAAGAGAGAAAAAGAGAAAGAAAGAAGGGAAAATGGAGAGTAAGGGAGATGAGCGCATGAGGGAGGAGGAGGGAGAAGAAGGGAACCCCAAACTCTAAGCCCTAAGAAATCATCCATGGAGATTTAAGGGAAAATAAGCGATTCTTCTCAATGAAGCCCTAACCAAGAAGGGATTGAAGAAAGGAAGAAGAAGAAGCAAGAATTGAAGCTTGGTAGCAAGCTCACATGGAAGGAAAGCTTGGGTTCAAGCTTTAATGGTGGAAAGGAGCAAACATGAAGGATGAAACCTCAAGACTAGAAATTGGGGATTTTATCTCCAATTTCATCAAGCCCTAAGGTAACATAGACTTCCCCTTAAAAACCTTCCAAATTATGGTGTGCTAGGGTTTCCCCTTTCCCTTTCATTTTGGGTGTTTTCTTCACTTCTAAGTGTGGGTTATGGAAATCATGAATTAATGGGTTTGGGGGCATGTAAGATTTGCTCATAGTTTAAAAGTTTTATGGATGTTAAGATGCTTGTAATGTGTTTGAGGAAAGTTCTATGAGAAGTGTTGTTACTTTGAATGAAATTCTGGAATTTTATAGGGGCTAATTGTCGCGGCTCAGACAAGTGCACCTGATCGTAACTCGTAATAAAAGTGGAGTATAATTAGGACTCCGAATATCGAACCCACAGAGAATGAGCGAGTACCAGTGAATTAGTATGATTCTATTCTATTAGGCGAGTAAAGATAGTAATTAAGCGAGTAGAATAAGTAATCGAAATTAAAGCAATAACAGATTGAATGCAAGAATGGTTTAACAATGTTATGGGAAACCTAGGGGGAATCAGGTTCACCAATACTCTACCCTCGAGTTCATTAATCAATTGATATGAGTTATTTATCATGAAAGAGCACTAACCACCCATTCTAAATTACTAGAGGTTGTCCTCACGTACAATAGCCTTCCTCCCAACTAATTACACTGTTTGGTCCATAAAGATAACTAAGGGAAAGAGCATTAAGTTCAAGTGGATTTGTTAATCTAATAACTGATTAGAAACAAGCTCTAACCCATCTGGCGTATAAAGCGAGTTCTTTTATCCTATAGTTCCGTTAACTAATCATGATCCTGTTACCACAATTAAGCCAACTAGATAAAGGTTGATCAGGCCTTATTGGATTAAGCACAATAGGAATAAAATACTCAAACAATCAATAGAAACCCATATAATTAAATAACAAAACATCAAGAGTATTGTAAAGGATCCCCCATCACCTTAGTGATGGGTTTAGCTACTCATTACTAATGATAATAACATAGACTTAGATATGAAATAATAATAATCCATAACAAAAGAATAAATTCTAAATCGGGACACCTTTTCGGTATGACGACGGTCCTTAAGCACGTTCTTCACGTCCTCACAAGCTTCGGTAGCAATTCGAGATGGTACCAAGTTTCAAGGAGACAAGAATTCGATGGAATGGGCAAGGGTTTGCTATTAGATCATAATTGGGGGATCTTGACTCAGAAATTCGTCAAAAGGTCTTTGTAATATTTTAAGAGCCCCTATTTATAGACTAGGCTACGAATTAGGTTACCTGGCTTCAAATCTACACTAATCAGGGACGGCGTCTGGTAGTCTGCATCTCTCTCTGGCCGTCTGAGCTTGATGATGCTAGGCCGCACCCATGCATGCTGTTGCCCTGACATCACTTGTGTACAGCCGTACTGCCTTTGGCACGGCCGTACTGGACTATTTTATCGGTGTCAGGAGGTACAAACTGAGGGGGTACACCCCTACTGAGGTTCTGCTCTAGGTACAACCGTACCATTGGTAGGTCAGGCCGTACCGCTTGTCCAGTAGTGTTAAAACTCTCCAAAACTAGCCAGTTTTTGGTCCTTTTTCGCATCTTTTGCTCCGAGTGGTGTCTTCATGATAATTCTGCATAATAAGACATAAATGAGTACCTTTGTGCATTAATTAGTGCAAAATAGTATAATCAGATACTAAAAATGCCCTATAAATATAGACAAATTGGTGTGTTAACACATCCCCACACTTGAGCTTTGTTTACTGATCAATGCATTTTAATGCATCTTTTATAGCTTTGCACTTGGTGTTCTTAATTGTGTGTTTTGCCCAAAAACTACTTTTTAACATGGTTTTATATCTTTGGGTCTTGATTGGGCTTTAGTGGAATTATTTGCTAATTTTCGGATTTTGTTACATCCTGACCCATGTCGCTTCTACATGCCATAACTTGGGCTATACTTGTCTGATTTCAGTGCTCGTTATGGCGTTGGAAAGCTAAGAAGCAGTGCTACAATTCTTATGTTGGCACCGAAGCCCAGTTCTGCTGTTTTGAAGGTCGAAAATCCACTTTACTGAGGCTGGCGAGTTGCACTACGGGTTTTGGATCATTCACTCATGTAATTAGTTGTTGTTGGGCTAATTAAACCCTTTTGGGCCCTTCTCTTTGGTCATAAACTTCAGGTTACCTAGGTTAACCTAAGGAGACATTATAAATATGATTTTTAGAGTCTTAGGATTTACCTTTTGATTACTTTTGAATATTTTGCCGTTTTTGAGTTTTAGCATCTTTTCTCCTTCTCCCCTTCTTAATTTCGTTTTTGTCAAATCCTTCTATGGAAGGCTAAGACCTTAGATTAATTCACTGGTTAGGGAGTTTTTATAAGGATCTTGAGGTTTGATTATTATTGTTAATTTCGATTTTTGTGTTTCTATTTCTTTTCCTTTTGATCTTTCATCTCTTTGATTTCTGTTTGCAAATTCGTTTTAGGTATTGATGCTTAATCATATCAACTTCGTTTTTGCTCTCTGATTTGAGATTATTTGAATTAAATTGAACGCTTGCTTTAGTTTATTTTGAATAGAGATTATTAGGATCTATAACGCTTAGTTGTAGGTTTGATTGAATTCGGTTATTAGATTAATTGTGTTCTTGTGACGTTTGTTCCTTAATCATGATTAATCAATTCTGTGATGTTTAGTTGATGCTTAATTAATTCTGTATTACAGTAGGAATTCTTATAAAGTTTATTGACGCTTGATTGATTAATTTTATGGTCAAACAAGAATAGAATCACGAAATAGAATAATCCTTTGAAACCCGTGATAGATCCAAATATTAATTATCTTGAACCAGTGGATTAGTCCTTTTTATATATTGATATTTACATCTTTTATAACCTGTTTCTTGAATCGAAATCCCTCCAACTTTATTTCTTTGTGTGTTCTTGTTATTGGTTATTGTTAATTAGAGATCCCTGTGAGACGACCAAGGTTAACTGCCTTGTTACTACATTCTTATTTTATTTATTTTGACGTCTTGTGACAGTGAGATCAAATCGGCGCCGTTGCCGGGGATCTCTGATCAATAGTTGCCAATTCAAGGACCCTACTAACGTCTCTAACAATTGGTTTTGTGTTTTTGGTTGTGTTTCAGGTCTTAACATCGGATTTGGCATTGATTAGTAAAAAAAATCGGTTTTCGATCAACTTGCTCGGATTGCTCCGAAATTTGGCCAGAAAATCCGGAAAAAATCATGGATCCAAAATCCCATATCAGAAACTGATATAGGGAGTAGAGGCTAAAAATCCGAAATTCCATCGTTTAGGCCAGTTTTTTATTTATTTATTTTTTTTCGTTTTTTCAAAAAAATCCAAAAAAATTAGCGTAATCTTTATTTGATTTTTAGAGATTTTTGGTGCTGTTTTTATATTTTTTAGATTTTATTTGATAGAGTTTCTCGATTTTTTTAGTGTTTTAGCTATTAGGACATTGTTGGTATTTTCTGATTTGTTAATTTATGATGCACGACAAGTAATAACATAGGTAGTGATCATATAGGTGATAGTGATAGTGATAATTATAGCTTATTTAGTCATACTCTCTTTGATTCTAATTTTGATTACGATTTTGATTACGTCTGATACAATGGTGCTAGAACATTAAGGGAACTTCTTGCTTTGATGTCACTTATAATGATTTATGCATTGAATACCACGATGTTGAGGTGCCTTTTGAGCTTAAATCGGCTTAATACATTTGCTTCCTAAGTTTCATGGTCTTGCAGGTGAAGATCCTCACAACCATCTTAAGGAGCTCCATATTGTATGCTCCACCATGAAACCTCAAGGTGTCCCAGAAGACCACATCAAGCTGAGGGCTTTCCCATTCTCATTGCATGACCTTTGCCAGGGTGGTTGTACTACCTTCAATCGAGGTTACGTGACAATTTGGAATGAATTGAAGAAATTGTTTACGGAGAAATTCTTTCACTGCCTCTAGAATTTGCTTGATCGAGAAGGAAATATGTGGCATCTTGATTGCGAATGAATCTTTGCATGAATCTTGGGAGAGATTCAAAGTTGTGTGCAAGCGCCTCACCATCAGTTTACGAGCATTTGCTCATCCGATATTTTTATGAAGGCTTCTTGCCTATGGACGAGAAACATCATGGATCTTTGCTAGCGGAGGAGCACTTGTGGATAAAACCTAGCGGATGCAAGAAGCACGATTGAGAACATGTCCATTAATTCTCAGCGATTCACTACGAGAACAATTGATGGTCTTGACAAAAGGAGTCAATGAGATACGAGTTCTTTGAACACAAGAACTTAGAGACCAGGCTTGATAAACTTATTTCATTGGTGGAAAAGTTAGTGTAACTAAAACTTCGAGCTGAGAGTTTGTGGTATTTGCACCTCTGCGAGCACCCTACGAGATGCATGTCCTACATTGCGGGAGAGTGACAATGCTAATACTCCTCAGGCCTATCACGGCAAATATATTTAATGCCAGGCCCTGACCCGACTATGATCTGTCTTCCAGCAGTACAACCCCGATTGGAGAAACCATCCAAACCTGAGATGGGAGATGCCTCTACACGGCCCAGGCGCATGACACCTTTGCTTGCTAGCCAGGTAATCTGAACCTTCATTGGAAGACCTTGTTAAGCGGATGGCGATCGAATCTCCAATTCCAACGAGCAGATTGACCATTGAAATTTGGAGGCAAAAATTGGGCGACTAGCAGCTTCCGTGTCGGATACATTCCCAGGTCGGGACAAAGCGCACGCCCGGCCCGGTACCAAATCAAATGTCGGTGCAAATGTCGGTGCAATTACTCTCAGTGCAGTAAAATTGTGACACTCGAGAACCTCCTCGGCCGAGAAAATGTGTAACGGCCGACCACCCCAGGCCTTTGGCGATTCTGAAAAGGGCTACAACGGTACTATTACTCACAGGACTTTATTCCCCCCTTAAGGAATATTTTTGCCTCACGGGAGGCTCGAACACATGCCCAAAGGGATATAGGCAACGGAAAGCACCTCCCCACTACCAACTGAGCTAGTAGTGGGGAGGTGCTTTGCCTATCCACTGAGCGCGAGTCGAGCCTCGTGAAAATATTCGCAAAGAATAAAGTCTGTAACGATGCCGTTAACTCTTCTCAGCAAAAATATTAAGCTGATAAAGCGCCTTTTATTGTAGCATTGACCACCCCAGGCCTTTGGCGATTCACGAAAGGGCTACAGCGATGCTGTTACTCACGGGACTTTATTCCCTCTTAAGGAATATTTTTGCCTCACGGGAGGCTCGAACCAGCGCCCGAGGGATATAGGCAGCGAGCCTCCCCACTACCATCGAGCTATAGCTCGGTTGGTAGTGAGGCGCTCGTTACTATCAGGCGAGTCAACCCTCCGTGCAAAAATATTCATAGAGAGAATAAAGTCATGTGATAACGATCTGCGTTATCTACCACTATGCAAAAGCTGAAATATTGAGCTGTTACCTAAACTCTGAAATGGCGGCGGAGAAAAAGATAAGCCACATACGCACCTACCTCTGGCGATGATGATGATGCACGGCCTATACTACTTCCTTTTCCCCAAAGAGGCTGCGATAACTAAGAAGATGGATGAGGCGGAGACAAAGATAAGAAATCTTGGACACATTTAGGAAGGTTGAAGTTAATATACCTCTCCTTGAGGCGATTAGCGATTCCAAGATATGCTAAGTTCCTTAAAGAGTTGTGCACACACAAAAGGAGGCGAAAGGTGAAGGAAATGAAAAAGTCAACATGAGTCACAATGTTTACGCACTTTCATGCAACCCATGATGCCGCAAAAGTGCAAGGATCTAGGAATTTTTACTATTCCATGTACCATAGGCGAGAGTAAATTTGAAAATGTCATGCTGGATTTAGGTGCCTGCATTAATGTGATGCCTACATCCATCTTTAACTCTCTGGCTCTTGGACCCTTGCAGAGTACAAGTGTTGTTATTCAGTTGGCAAACAGGAGCAATGCTCACCCTACTGGACTTGTGGAGGACGTACTTGTTAATGTTAATGACTTGATTTTTCCTGCAGATTTTTACATTCTGGACATGGAGGGAGAGACACAATCCAGCAGGACACCTATCATCCTAGGCAGACCATTCCTAAGAACAGCAAGAACCAAGATTGATGTCCATGCTGGAACACTCTCCATGGAATTTGGGGATAGCATAGTTAAATTTAACATCTTTAATGCTACCATGAAGCATCCTATGGAAGAGCCTTCTCTTTTTCAAATAGAAGTACTTGCTGACTTAGTTGAAGTTACTCATTTCGATGTTACAAATTGCATGGTTGTGCCTGTTAATGTTACAAATGATGTTGCTACACTGCAAGCTTCTGATGTAACTCCATCCACTAAGATACTTCCCTCCATTGAGCAGAAGAAGGAAGTTGTGAAGAAGAAGAAAATCAAACACTTCCATGTGTTCCATTCTCGCCTTAAAATCATGGCGGGTAAGCTTCGATCCAAGTGGATTGGCCCTTTTATTGCAACTAGCATTTTTCCTTATGATGCAAAGGGAATAAAAAGTGAAGCCACCAGTAAAGTCTTCAAAGACAATGGACACCGCCTCAAGCTTTTCCATGAGAGCCTCGCACTTGAAGAGGAGACTGTAGAAGAGCTCCACTTGAAAAAGCCACCTTGAAGAGGGAGTTTTCTTTCCTTACTCCGTACTCTTATTTTATACTTGTTGCTTACATTGAGGACAATGTGTGATTTAAGTGTGGGGGGGATCTTTTAGCGTAATTTTGTTTTTGTTTTTTGTTTTGAGTTTTTTGTTATTATAAAAAAAAATTCATGCATTTTTATTGGATTTCTTGATTTATATGAGTGGGGAGTGATTTCACTATTCTAGGACTATAGGTCTTGTGGCATGATATGGATGACTTCCTTGCATTCTTAGTGTGATAAGTTGGATTGAAATATTAAATTGTGCATCTTTTGTGATAGATCATTTTCCTTGGTGAGGTTTGGGCCTTATAATGGATGGAATACATTTTGCCATTCTCTTTCTTTCTTTAGTGATTTCACTCATGATTGTTGGTTACTCTAGAACTTGACTTGACTCTTGTTAAAACTCTTGTTCACATACATACATTGAAATGATCTAGGCAATTTTTGTTCTTTTTAACCACTAGCCAAATAAACCTACCTTGCATTTATCCCTTTGTTTAGCCCATTTGAGCCTATTTATCCCATTCTTTGTTGTATAGCTCATTAGAAGCCTAAAAGTGAAAAACCATGATATGACCCAATCTTAGGAGATAAAGGAGCTTTGCTTTGAAAAAAATATGATAATAAATATTGCATAAGTGTGGGGGTGCTCAAAAATGTGGTTGTGTTAGAATATCTAATGTTGTGCTCTATTGGAAATTTGGCAAGTGCAAAAAAAAAATAATAATAAAAATAAAATAGTGGGGCACAATATTTGGTTAAAAAAAAAAGAAAAGGAAAAAAAAAGTGTGAAAGTGGAAAAATGGATTGAAATTTGGTTGAATTGCCCCCCATGATTATTTGGCAATTGTTTTCCATTGCTCCTCTATCCTCTTTGATTTTATAGCCTAGTTACCCTTTCAATTATCCCACCTTGACCTTAGCCCCATTATAACCTTAATAAAGACCTTTTGATCTTTGTGTGCATGTGTTTCAAGTGTGGATGTTAGAGTCTTGTCAAGCCTATGGTAGTCTTGGCTTTCATGATGTGATTTGAGTGTAAACATTAGCCTAGACACTTGAGAGTTTGAGAAAAATATTTTTCTGTGAGGATTCTATCACTTTTGATGCATTCCTTGGTTATTCTATCCTCTTGTTTGCTTTGAAAGCAATAAGATGTTGTTCATGATTGCCATGAGTCCTTGAAACCTTGAATGAGCATTTTGCTTGCCACTATGCATCCTTGGGATTCATTGGAAATGCATCTTTGCTTTGTTTTTGACCATGAGTTTTGCTCGGAGTGCAAAAGCTAAGTGTGGGGGAATTTGATCAATGCATTTTAATGCAACTTTTATAGCTTTGCACTTGGTGTTCTTAATTGTGTGTTTTGCCCAACAACTACTTTTTAACATGGTTTTATATCTTTGGGTCTTGATTGGGCTTTAGTGGAATTATTTGCTAATTTTCGGATTTTGTTACATCCTGACCCATGTCGCTTCTATAGGCCATAACTTGGGCTATACTTGTCCGATTTCAGTGCTCTTTATGGCGTTGGAAAGCTAAGAAGCAGAGCTACAATTCTTATGTTGGCACCGAAGCCCAGTTCTGCTGTTCTGAAGGTCGAAAATCCACTTTACTGAGGCTGGCGAGTTGCACTACGGGTTTTGGATCATTCACTCATGTAATTAGTTGTTGTTGGGCTAATTAAACCCTTTTGGGCCCTTCTCTTTGGTCATAAACTTCAGGTTACCTAGGTTAACCTAAGGAGACATTATAAATATGATTTTTAGAGTCTTAGGATTTATCTTTTGATTACTTTTGAATATTTTGCCGTTTTTGAGTTTTAGCATCTTTTCTCCTTCTCCCCTTCTTAATTTCGTTTTCCTTCTATGGAAGGCTAAGACCTTAGATTAATTCACTGGTTAGGGAGTTTTTATAAGGATCTTGAGGTTTGATTATTATTGTTAATTTCGATTTTTGTGTTTCTATTTCTTTTCCTTTTGATCTTTCATCTCTTTGATTTCTGTTTGCAAATTCGTTTTGGGTATTGATGCTTAATCATATCAACTTCGTTTTTGCTCTCTGATTTGAGATTATTTGAATTAAATTGAACGCTTGCTTTAGTTTATTTTGAATAGAGATTATTAGGATCTATAACGCTTAGTTGTAGGTTTGATTGAATTCGGTTATTAGATTAATTGTGTTCTTGTGACGCTTGTTCCTTATTCATGATTAATCGATTCTGTGATGTTTAGTTGATGCTTAATTAATTCTGTATTACAGTAGGAATTCTTATAAAGTTTATTGACGCTTGATTGATTAATTTTATGGTCAAACAAGAATATAATCACGAAATAGAATAATCCTTTGAAACCCGTGATAGATCCAAATATTAATTATCTTGAACCAGTGGATTAGTCCTTTTTATATATTGATATTTACATCTTTTATAACCTGTTTCTTGAATCGAAATCCCACCAACTTTATTTCTTTGTGTGTTCTTGTTATTGGTTATTGTTAATTAGAGATCCCTGTGAGACGACCAAGGTTAACTGCTTTGTTATTACATTCTTATTTTATTTATTTTGACCCGTGCGCGACAGCGGATCATTTGCCTTCAAGCAAACTACTTGGTTAACTATAGTAAGAAAAACTATTTCTACTGAATAGGGGCAGAAAAATAAGTGAGACAACAATATAATATCACAAATATGTCAGTAAATAGAATGCCCAATTAGAGATGTAAGGTCAAGTAAGCTAACAATCTGCGATTTTCAAGTCACACTCTCACCAATCTCAAAATGTTTGTAGGTATAGTCATTAACACTCAGATTTTTCAAATGAAACGGCATTACCATAGGCTTGTATATTGACCAAAAACTCTACTATTAGAATCTATAACATATGCAAAAGAGGAATGAGGGTCTTTCATTGGTTGTAATGGGGCTAAGGTAATAATGTTTGGTATGATAAAAGAAAGAAAAGGTCATGCAAAGGGTCAAAAACAAATCAACCAAAACAAGCAACCTAATTCTTTTTTACTTTCAAGAGCAAACAAGAATCCCAATTTTTCAATCAATATTATTATTTTTTCTTTGTAAATTATGAAAGCATGAGCATGATCACAATTTTTTTTTCTTTTTCAACGCTCTTTCTTTTTCTTTCTTTTTCTTTTTCGTTTCCTCCTTTCATGCATTTATGCAGCAGTTAATCATTTGTAAGAACTAGGAGTGTAATAAATTTTTAAGCCTTCTCTTTTGTAAACATATAAAAGGGATTTTTCAATATTATTCTTTTGATTTTGCCACTAATTGCTCTCAAATAAACTTTTCCGAGGTTGTCTTCACAGAAAATAATCAAAAGTAACAAGAAGGGTACCAAAGAAATTAAACATAATACTTTTTGGGTACAAAAGCGGGCAACTACTGGGATAATGCATTCAAAATGGTAGTGGCCTGAATAATTCCTAAAAGTTGCCCTTTCCAAATTCACTTGCAAATAAATTCATATTCGCTTTGTAATGGTCTCAACACAAGTTCTAGAATGCACATTCCAAGAAAAATACCACTCAACAAAGAAAAGAGGTAAAAGCATGATGTGACCTCTTATTTCAGGCTCAAAACTCACATTTAATAGCTTACACAGAAAGCCAAATGCTACTTTTCAGCAAAAGTTGTCATAAAGAAAAAAAAATTATATAGCCCTAAATCAGCAAAAATTTAAAGTTCTTCTATAATTATTAGCAGTTATAAGCACAACAAAGTAATAAGCATTATGTAAAACGCCTTCCTCACACTTATTTCTAGCAGTGTCCTCACTGTGTCTAAGTTAAAGCAAGCACAAAAATATACAATAAAAATAAGTGCTATAAAAGAATGTGGAAAGAGACTCCCCTCTGAAAAATATCATGAGCAAATTGGATGGGGAAATTGACAAAATATTATGTTTCCTTGTTGCAATACCGATGGAGCTGGTAAGCGGAGGAAGAACTGTGCAACACAAAACTAAAAAGTTTAGAAACATAATAAAAAGAAATATAGTAAAAGATAATAACAAAAAAAATAAAAGGAAAAGCAATAAAATAAAATATATCCTGCGAGTGTGCCCCAAAATATGTGCATCTCTTTTTAATACAAAAGCAAAGCCTAAGTACTAAAAGAGAAAAAATAAATGAAGGTCCCGTATCACTCGGCATGAGGAAAATTTGGATGTCTTTGTAGGTGCTCCAAAATAAGTGCATTGTTGGTCCACATGGGTCTATGCTCTACAAAGCTAGGCTGCATCTGGTCAAGACACATCATGGCGTCCTTACGAGGAGTGGCCCTATCTTTCTTGGTGAGGTGTGGCGATGGTGGTGGTGGATGTTCCTCGCTAGTGGGACAAAATCTACTGACCTCGTCCTGCTTCTTCTTTGCTACTACTCTTGCTCCTCTGGTTTGACAACCTCCAAGTCCACGTGCCCCGATCTCCACAGAACACCAATGTTAAGAAGAGTGCGAGATGCCAATGGGCTCTATCTCAATCATTGTGGCTCCGGCCGGCTCGAACTCAGTGATGGGCTGAGCGGAGATGAAAGAACCCAAGACGATGTGCCCGGTGTTCGAATGCGAAGATGAGCGCCCGATTGGGTGCACTTAGTAAGAAAAACATCCTGGTGTCGCGGCGGCATCCCTCTGTCATGGCCCATAGCAAAAGTAAGTCGGCCTCATGACCATGTAAATCGCAAGGCTCTCCCATTTACGAAAGGGGCAATCCATTTGTGCCTTTGTCCGCCTGTGGGTCTCTAATCCTACTTGCATTGGCCTGGCTGGGAATGTAGTGGCCATCCCCAGTGAGAGCTCTCAAACTCTTTGAATCCTGTCATCCCTCTTGGATCTCTAGAAGGGCCTCTAAATACTCCAGCGTCTAAACTGACTGCGCCGTCTCAAATCCAAGTCCAATGTTGAACTCAGCCAAAGTGATCTCGTGATAGTTCCCACGGATCCAAAATGTAACTACAATCTCCTGCTCCGATCATCCTCCCCGTCTGCACGCTGGGGCTCTTTGTCTCTCATATGATAGCCACAGGTGGCTAAGAAATCTATAACTACCTCCAAAAAGAAGGGTTGTCTGACAGAGGCTGCCTAGAGCCATCCTATCCTCTGCAGTAGGGTCTCCACCTCTCCTCGCAGGCCAACCTACTGAAGGGCATCAAAGTCTAAGTATCTCTGGGTATGGGTGTGGAAATCTCGTAGCTGCCTATAACGATCTTTGAACTGCTCTGGTATATAGTGAGGCACGACTCTAGAGCCACATGCTGCTGCAGCAAAAGAAGACGAATCGTCGGTCTTTTGGCGCTTAGGCATTTTTCTGCAAAAATAAAATAAAAAAAAATTAAATCTAAGTAAAACTTGTGTTAAAATGCAGCATCTTGATGCTCTAAATGCATACGATTCGATAGGTCGAACGACGACTTAAGGTGTATGCGGCCCGTACTACTGCCATATGCGCTTGCGTACCTATGGTCAGTCTTCAACCCTAAGGCCAACAATACGGCCGTACTGCGCTACGGTTTTGTGAAAAATCTACCCTATGATCATATTTTCTCAATTTTAATCTAGATTTCAAGTCTCTAATCATTCCTAGGGCCTCTAAGCATGCAAAACCAAGCAAAAACTACTCATAATCACCTAAAGTTGGAATTAAACAAAATAACCTAAACTGACTAAAAACTTGAAATAACCATTAAAGCGACCAATCAATCCACAAATTGAGTTTAAAATCGATTACTGGATGATCTTGTGAGTGGAAATGCGAAGAGAATGAGAGAAGAAGGTGCTCGAATGGAGAGGTTTTGGGCGTACGAGGGTGGGGTACGCCCTTACCTTTCACTATTTACCTTATATTCAGTCTCTGGACATGAGATACGGCCGTACCTGGTTTATGTTCAGCCGTGCCTGTGTGTTTCTCCGCGTTTTG
Organism: Calophaca sinica; assembly: GCA_037113605.1. Taxonomy (NCBI): domain Eukaryota; kingdom Viridiplantae; phylum Streptophyta; class Magnoliopsida; order Fabales; family Fabaceae; genus Calophaca; species Calophaca sinica. Next base: position 121,041,291 of record CM073731.1, read on the forward strand.
AAAGTGAAGCCACGGGGTACAACCGTACATGGTGCAAGGTGCGCCCGTACTTATTGGTTTTCTGGAAAAAAATTTGATTTTTCAAATTTGTAATATTTTTGTATTTTTAAATATTCCTAAAATGAATAAAAATAGAATAAAATAAAATAAGAATAGAAATAAAACAAACAGATAAGAGATAAAAATGTTAGTAATCGAGGTTGCCTCCTGGTAAGCGCTTGTTTAACGTTCCGAGCCTGACGGGTTGGAGCACTTAAGAATTAGTCCTCAGCGGGCAATGACTCATCCTTAACATTACCTTTTGTCTTCTCACCATTGGTAGATACAGTAAAGTAATCACCTTTTTCTGAATGGACCATCCATGCAGGACCTGAGCACTTTTTTAGTGGGTTCATTGTGTACCCACAGTCTTCACATATGTAAATTGGCTTCTCAAAGTTGGGTGCAAAAGTCCTAATGAATTTCTTCACCAAGTTGTTCCATGTTTTTACTTCCTCAACTGGCAGGAGATAAAGCCAAATCTTGACTTCCTCATCTAATGAGAATGGGAAAATCATTAGCTTTGTTTCATCTGGAGACAAGCCTTCAAACTTTGCATTCCTCATCTTCTTACAGAACTGTCTCATGTGCTCAATAGGATTTTGTCATGTGGTTCCATTAAATTGCAATTTTGACACCTCTGAGATCAAAGATGAGTCTAATTTAAAACATATATATTCCTCTTGAGTGTCCTTCTTGAATCCTCGGAAAAATTGAAATAGATTCATTCTTTCTTCTGGTGTGGATTTGAAAACTCTTAAAAACTCCTCTTTTAATTCTTCCCAACTTGAAAAGTGGTGCTTAGGATATATTGAGAAACATTCTTTTGCTATTCCTCCCAGAGAAAGGGGAAATAATTTGAGCTTTATCCTTCCTGCTTTGGCTCCTGCAAGATTGTTAGATTTTTCCAAGCCATAAAAGTGTAATAAATGACAAGAAAGTTCATCACTATCAAGTCCTTTAAATTTAGGCAAACACAGTGCCTCCAAATCAAAGAAGGTGTTATGTCCTTATCCTGCTCTAAAGAGTCACTATCTTGTTCTTCAACTTGCACTTCTTTCCCTTTTTCAACTTTTATATCCTGCAAGAAACAACAATTATAGGGAGAAATTTTGTTAGAATTGTATATATTAAATACTTTTTTCTCATCCTCAATTCTTAGAGTCATGGTTCCTCTCTTTACTTGAATGGTAGCATCTCCTGTTGCCAAGAATAGTCATCCTAAAATAATAGGAACATCTTTGTCTTCCTCCATATCTAAGACTACAAAATCCACAGGGAAAATAATTTTTCCTACCTTAACTAGCATATCTTCTATTATTCCTCTTGGGTAAACAAGAGTTCTGTCAGCTAACTGCAAAGACATGTAAGTAGGTTGTGGTTCCTGCAAATTCAGTTTCTTCCAAACAAACAAAGGCATTAAATTTATACTTGAGCCTAAATCACATAGTGCCTCAAATGTATTATTACCAATTGAATAAGAAACAACAAAGTTTCCTGGATCTTTAGGCTTATGTGGTAATTTTTTTAAAAGAATAGCATAGCAATCCTCATTCAACTTAACAGTCTCATCTTCTATCCTATTTTTGTTAGAAATTATTTCTTTCAAAAATTTAACATATTTAGAGACTTCAGAGACAATTTTGTCAAAGGGATATTGACAGGCAGATTTCTAAGTTTTTCTAATAACCTCTTATCTTGCCTATCCATACAAGAATTTTTAGAACCTTGGGAAGAGTTATTAACATGTTGAGACTCAGTTTGAGTCTTCTCCTCCCTTTTGGTTCCTCTTTTTCCAAGAAGATTGCATTGCATTTTTCATTGGGATTTGGCTTCACTTGACTTGGGAGTGTTCCTTTTTCTCTTTGAATCTTGCTTTCTACAATTGCCATTTGCTCGCTCAATGTTTTACGGCTCTTGCGTTCTTAGTGACTATTTTTCTAAGTTGCTACACCTTTCATTCATCTTTCCCATAAAGTTGTTAATGTCATTTTCTCAGGACTTCTATCGATTACGTGCACAATTTTGCAAATGTGAGGGCTTATTAGTATTCGATTTCGCCACAGGATCTCTGTTGATCTCTCCATGAGAAATTTAGGTGATTCCTCCATCCGGGGTTGTAGGTGCTTGAGTATGGGTCATTCTATTGCTTATGCCCAACAAAATTCACCTCCTCAATATAGTCCTTTGAATCATGAGTTGTTACTCCACAGAAGTTGCAAGATGCCTTAATTGTCTTGTTTTCTATAGCTTTTAATCTTTCTTCAGTTTTCTCCATGAAACCAGCTAGAACTCCCATACATGGTTGTCTGTATCTTTGCATATACTTCAACATCGCCCCTTGCATCCCAGATTTTGGGTCACAATCTTTCTGGCCTCTAGTATTGACTTCCTCTAATTGACCTTCAATTGCCATACCACCCCAATCATTATTAGAATTGGACTGGGTTTGCGCTGCCATCAAAGGCTCTAATTTTTTAGCCATTGCCTCCAATTTTGCTTCCAAAGCTGTGTTAGCTTCTACTTTGTAAATACACACTGCTTTGTTTCTTTCTTCATTTGTCTATCATTAGTGACCATCGAGCATTGTTCTCGAGCCATTTTCGTTATAATATCAAAAGCCTCGGTGGTGTTTTCTTTCAGAAAGATCCTCCTGGCAGTGTCAATAGCTCCTCTAGTTTGCATATTAGAACCATTGTATAAAACTGAAGCTGTTGCCACTTAGTGAAACCATGATGAGGACAGCTTCTCAATAAATCTTGAAATCTTTCCCAAGCCTCATGCATTGATTCTCCTTCATTCTGGGTAAATCCAAACATGTCAGCTCTCAGCTTTGCAGATTTTGCGGGAGAAAAGTACTTATTCAAGAACTTAGTTTTCAGGTCCTCCTAAGTAGTAATAGAGTTAGGTGGGAATGAATCCAACCATTGTTGTGTTTCCCTTGCAGTGAGAAAGAGAACAGTCTTAATTTGATGGCCTCCAGTGTCACTCCTTCACATTTGACAGTATTAGCAACCTTCTGAAATCTCTTAAGATCAGCATTTCGGTCTTCAGAAGATAATCCAGAAAATTGCACTGTAGATACCATAGAAATCAGTGTTGGCTTCAGCTCGAAATTATTGGCCTCAATTGCCGGATAGTTGACACTGTCTGCCACCTCCGTAGTTGGTGTGAAGTACTGTTTCAACGTTAATTCTTTAGCCTTTGCTTGATGTTGTCTTCTCAACAATCTAAGTGTTCTTTCAATTTCAGGATCAAAAATCAATTCAGATGTTGAGATCTTGTCTGCATACACCAAAGAAAACCAAATTAGAGTGTCTTAGAACCAAATAAAAATAATAGAAAATTAAATAACTAAATAAAATTATGCCCAATGAGAATAAAATCTATAATTCGATTAATATCGCAATCATTCCCCAGCAACGGTGCCAAAAACTTGTTGCGGCTCAGGCAAGTGTACTTGATCATAACTCGTAATAAAAGTGGAGTATAATTAGGACTCCGAATGTCGAACCCACAGAGAATGAGCGAGTACCAGTGAATTAGTATGATTCTATTCTATTAGGCGAGCAAATATTGTAATCAAGCGAGTAGAATAAGTAACCGAAATTAAAGCAATAACAGATTGATTGCAAGAACGGTTTAACTATGATATGGAAAACCTAGGGGGAACCGGGTTCACCAATACTCTACCCTCGAGTTCATTAATCAATTGATATGAGTTATCTATCATGAAAGAGCACTAACCACCCACTCTAAATTACTAGAGGCTGTTCTCGCGTACAATAGCCTTCCTCCTAAGTAATTACTCTGTTTGGTGTAGGAAGATAACTAAGGGAAAGAGCATTAAGTTCAGGTGGATTTGTTAATCTAATAACTGGTTAGAAACAAGCTCTAACCTATCTGGCGTATAAAGCAAGTTCTTTTATCCTATAGTTCCGTTAACTAATCATGATTCTATTACCACAAGTAAGCCATCTGGATAAGGTTGATCAGGCCTTATTGGATTAAGCACAATAGGAATAAAATACTCAAACAATCAATAGAAACTCATATAATTAAATAACAAAACATCAAGAGTATTGTAAAGGATCCCCATCACCCCTAGTGATGGGTTTAGCTACTCATTACTAATGATAATAACATAGACTTAGATATGAAATAAGAATAATCCATAACAAGAGAATAAATTCTAAATCAGGACACTCTTTCGGTATGACGACGGTCCTTAAGCATGTTCTTCACGTCCTCACAAGCTCCGGTAGCGATTCGAGATGGTACCAAGCTTCAAGGAGACAAGAATTCGATAGAATGGGCAAGAGTTTACTATTAGATCTCAATTAGGGGTTCTTGACTCAGAAATTCGTCAAAAGGTCTTTGTAATATGTTAATAGCCCCTATTTATAGACTAGGCTGCGAATTAGGTTATTTGGCTTCAAATGCGCGATCGGGGGCGAGTGCGGCGTACCGCATATATACACGGCCGTACCGAGCTTCGTTGATGATGTTGGACCGCACCCATGGGTGTCATTGCCCTGACATCACTTTTGTGCGATCGTCTTGCTTTTGCACGGCCGTCTTGGACTATTTTTGGCGTCGGGTTATGCAGGTGTGGGGGTATGCCGCTGCGAGGTTCTACTTTAGGTACGGCCGTACCGTTGGTAGGTCAGGCCGTACCTCTTGTCCATTAGTGCTAACACTCTCCAAAACTAGCCAGTTTTTTGTCCATTTTCGTATCTTTTGCTCCGAGTGGTGTCTTCATAATAATTCTGCATAATAAGACATAAATGAGTACCTTTGTGCATTAATTAGTGCAAAATGGTATAATTAGATACTAAAAATGCCCTATAAATATAGACAAATTGGTGGTTTAACACTAATTAAGATATAACTTGCTTCAATCATGTTTAATATTTTGTGTATGAAGTTTATATCAAATGGTTTTAGCTTTGGTCGTGTTTACCTTGTGATATTTGATAAATATTGGCTAAGGGTTGGGTGCTGTCCCCAACCCCCACAAACATATGTGTGATGTTGGCCCCATTGTGAGCTCCATAGAGCTCCAATTTCGATGGGGTTTAGTTCATGAGAAACTAGACTCAAAGTGATTCAAAAGGAGCATAAGAATCACTGGAAAAGATTAAGAATTGAATTAGATATCGAATTTATAACTTAAAGGATAGTAGTTGTCATGTTTTCCTACATCACTATTTTCTTTTGATAAACTGCACTAACTGGAGGGTTATGTCCTAAAATAAAAATTAGATTCATAAACTAGACATCCTAAGCTTTCTAACTAGTGGTCATTTGCCTAAATCCGACCACGTTTGGTATTTTAATAAAATACTTGAAGTTGATGTCCTTCTGCAGAGGCCTGGCGCGGCCGTGTTGTGCAGCACGGCCAGGCCATGTTTCGTTCTGCTTCTTATAATTCCAGGAATTCATCCTAGGCATGACTATGTTGTGCAGCACGGCCAGGTTGTGTTGTGTGCTGTTTGTTGCCAATTCTTGCCTTGTTTTGATGGGTTTGGCTTGTGATATTGGTCCTTGCCTTAAGGGGTTCTAACCCTAATTGATTCTTCTTATTATAAGGGTTTGAATGCTTAAAGTTTAGGCACACATATGTGTTTGAAAAGTATAAATGTTGCATGTATTAAATGATGTCAACTCTAGGTGTAAGGCTTAGAATTATGACATAAAGCATCCATGCTTTGATTCTAGTATCCTAATGTCTAGAATTGAGTAAGGATACATACTACAAGTAAGGATCCTAGTGCATAAGTTATTGGGAATACTAAAGTATGTGAAGGACACTTATGAAAAGTTTATAAGGAATATCAAGAAGGACTTGGAGACCAAGGGATCTCTAGTTCATGAAGGAATTCTTAGGGTATTTCTCTAAGATAGTAAGGTTAAAGTAGGAATTATTAAGTAAAGAACAACTAGTAAGTTGTAAGTCTAAGTGGGAGATAGTAATCAAAGAGATGAAAGTGCATGCTCGGATGCCCTTCGGTAGTGTAGGGTCATTGTTTTGGAACCTTACTCTGTGGTGATAAGCATCATAGAGATGGTTAACCTTCTTACAAGTAGAAGTAGTATGATATTATAATTGTAAATTGTTTTGAATGCTTATGATTGTATTTGTGTTGGAAGGGTTTTCCATACTTAGCACACCAAGTATGGCTGAAAACAACGGTAAAGTATTTCATTTTCAATTCTATGTTCTTGAGTTTAAAACTCACTAAGTTAGGCGTTGTTTTCAGGTGCAAGCTTATTGGAAAAGTTCAAAGCATGAAGTTGTGCTCGGTCTTGATGCCACACGAGGCTTTGAGTTCTTTGGATCACGAGTCGAGTCTTTTTAGAGTCTAATTGTTTCCTTTTCTCGTTATAAGTCTATAACAGGAGTTGGATGTTAATTACGTAATTTGTTTAAAGCAAATATGTATTTTTGTGGAAATGTTTTAGCAAGCTATGGACTCTGGTATTAATAAAGTCTGTTATTAGCGAATTTGTCTTATGATGCCCTATGTATTTGAAGATTTTTGTCTAACCACAGTAGTGTATTTCAAATGATTTACTTCTTATTGTTTATTATGTAAAGCGAAAATTTTTCCACGTTTAACTTTAATTCCTGTAGTTTAGTAGGTAATGCTCTGATAAGAGTCGGGGTGCTACACAGACATAGTATGGAGTTTTCCAGTGTTGACCAATAAGGAAAGACCTCTGCTTAAAGCATCCTCAACGATGCAGAAAAGAAAGGGGAGAGAAATGGTCCCCTTGACACAACCCTCTTTTACAAGCGAAGAAACCAGTAGGACACCCATTCACTGAGATAAAGAGCTTTGCAGATTCAAGAATGGTTTGAACACAGTTACAAAAAGTGGGATGAAAACCATAAAGCGCGAAGAACATTGAGCAAGAAATACCAATCAAGGGTGTCAAAAGCTCAATTCTGTCTGTACCAGTAAATTTATGAATTAAAGCAACTAAGTTTGAGTTTACATTCGAGAGCAACCAACCTTGAGAGAAAAATTGAGTAACCGCATGGAAAACATCAACATTGACAATATCCCAATATGTTTGAAAGAAATACCTCCCAAAACCATCAAGACCGGGCGCCCCAGATCCATTCATAGCAAGGATAGCGGCTTTCACCTCCTCAATAGAGGGGAGAGATGTGAGGGCATTATTATCTTCTACAGTGACAAGAGGAGGGATAACCTCGTTAAGAAAGTCTGAGTTTGAACAATTATTCTCAGAAGCATAGTGGTAGGCAAAATTCGTAAGTGTACGGTTTTCTCGTCAAGTAATAAAAAGATATCGAACCACAGGGACTGACTATGCTAAATAAATTAATTCGCGTTACTTAATTTAAATTAAACAACAAGAGCATATTTGGGTTTAAAAGGTGTGACAGAACTATTAAAATAAATAAAAGATAATAAAAAGATATTTTTGTTGTTTTTATAAATAAAAGTTTCCTAAGACTTGGGATACCACAATTTTACTCTGAGAATTTAAATTTATAAATCTAATGTTGATAATGAAATCATTTGAAGTCAAGTTAACCGGAAATACTAAACATCTATTGTCGTGAACGAAAGCATGCTAAGTTGAACTCAATCCCTACTTTCGTGGTAATCTCATTCCACAAAACCCATTGAACTCTTTGAAAACTTGTTATATCCTCGAAGGATTAAAAACTACTTTCGTGATTTTAATCCTAAGTTCAGTTATAATAAATCCAATAACCAACTTCTCCTTTCAGTTCATCCCTAGTTATCTAACACATGCAAATAGGTGATCAGCAAATTTACAAGCAATAATAACAATAATAACCAAATCAAATTAACGATAAAGAGTTAATCCTAGGAATAAAAAAACTACTCAGACATAATTATAAAAGACACAATAAAAATTAAAACAATTAAACTAAACACAAAATAATATAGGCAAAAATATGCGTTAAGCGCGGCCTGATGCACGACCTAGCTTTTGGTATGCACGGCCATGCATCACCTAACAGGCTGTATTCTCCGCATTCTGTGCAAATTCTAGGCTGGACTTGCCGACATCTTCCATATGCATGGCCTTTCTTAAGGTATGCACGACCGTGCTTTATGCTAGGTTTATTCCAGGCCCGGTTTTCAAGCCCAAATTTGCAATTTTCAACCATATTGCTAAGTTTTCCATTTCTGTAGAAAGTAGAATAAAAGAGAGTGAACTTTATATGATAATAATCAATAATTATTCCAAATCACACTCAAATATTCCCATAAAATAATGCAATAATGGTACTTATCACATAGAAAGTCTATGATATATTTCATATATTATCAATACACGAATTTTAGGTATTTGAATGTGATTGAGAAAAAGAAGGAGTTGTTCATACCTTCCACACAAGGTATGACTAGAAATGTCATAGTTTAATTTAATCTGTTTTAATGTAACTTTCTATTGTCACTGAGCTTTACTCATTTACTAGTTTTATAGCCCGTTCCTTGCACAGGACTATTATGTATATTTAATTAATAGAATGTTTTACATTAAAAGAAATTGATTTGAATTTAGATATTATTAAGTGTAGCAACTTTTTGTATATAAAATCAAATATTACTAAATTTAATTTACCTAATAATTAGTTAATAAGTTTCATGTAAAATATTTTTGTAGTACATAAAATATTTATTAACGTGTGGCATATATTTGTACTAAATTTAAACATTAAGTTAGTTTTTGCATAGATATTGATATTTATATGCTTTCATTTAATATATATGTTCTTCTATAGAAAATAAGTTTTTGCATAGATATTGATATGCTACGTTCTTTTGCTATTTTTCCAAAACGCTGATCTTACTTAGTCCTATCCTAAGCGACCTAATTAAGCATAGAATCACACACACAATCAAATATTTAATCAAGGCTTAGAAAATTGGGATGTTACCACAAATACATAAAAATTATATATTAGAATAACTAAAATTTCCAGTAATTAAAGAAAAGTTCAGCATAGAATAATAAGAACAAAATAAGTTGTTGCTTATTTTAATTTGTGAGAAACATTTATATGAAATAAATAACATTTGATAGGTAGATAATAGTTACTACATACATATGCACTAAAAAGTTGATAATGGTTGCCATAGGAGGTCTAAGGCATTTGTGTTGTAAGGCGAATGTAAGTTGAAGCGCATGTAGAAAAACAATGCATTCCTAAGTTCAAGCAACTTGAAAGGTTAGTATCACTTAAGCTAAAGCTCTTGATTTACCATTGAAATATTTTTGTCCATGGTGAAGTAAAATTTTAAAACAGTAAAGAATATACTCATTCTGATTAATCTTAATATTTTTTCATATCGATCTTATATTGTTTGGGAATTTCCTATTACAATTTTATCTTTTGGTTTATCATTTTCATAATTGTAATTAAAAAAGATGAAATGGTGGCCCCTTTATTTTTATTCTTGAATAATGCCTATTTCCTTACCAAACATGTAAGGTATTGATACTCATTCCTTATTTCCTTTTAACCATGTGGTCATGGGTTCGATCCTCACAGACGGCATTTCCCACCTTTTCTAATCTTATTCTTCCCAATGTTCCTATACTTTGCTATTCAAAAAAACAAAGCTCATTCGTTATTTCCGTTCTTATGTTCATCTTCATCAAGCATTCCTTGTCACTCGGGTAATAATAAATTTGGGTGGACACTTGCCAAGTGCAACAACCATTGAACATTGCATCTTATGGCTTCCATATCACAGGAAATTTGTAGCTAGCTACTGCCTTTTCAATTCGAAACAAACATTGCACGTTCCAATTCAAAACAAACATTATCAAAGGAAGCGAAAAACAATCAAATGATCGTAAGTAGCTTATATGGGATAGAAGTGTCAGAATCCATAGTCACATTTGCTCTCTCTTGTGGAACTTGGTCCTCTCCTACTGTAAGTTGATGCGTTGCTTACATAGAATTTTTTTAATCTCATATAACCATGACATTGTCGGATGATGAATTCATTCCAAACATTGATTGTAAAAAAATCCTTTTTTTAATACATGCTTCAATAATTTCATGATTTGCATTGTCTGGTTGTTGAGTTTGTCCTTAGAGATTGTTTTTCCAAGAAACTTAATTGCACCAACCTTGAAAAAGAAAGCAGAGAAAAAATTAATAGGTATGCAACAACAACAACCAAAATAAACCAAAAATACGCTCCATCTAATAGCATTTTCAGTGACCATAGGGGAAAAAATACATGCCCAAAGAGGTTGAATAAATAATCACTATAGGAATCATTTTATATATATATAGACAAAATTACAGTATTAGGTTTTCCTTGAATTAAAAATTAACAGCGCCTTCATGCACAATAGTAACATACAATACACATTGATAAAAGTGCATTAACACATTCATACTGGTTACAATTGCATAGTCAAAGGCATCAAGGAACCATGATGTATGTGACACCTACAATACACTAAATAAAAAATAACATAAGCAACAGAAAATCAAGAGAGGGGGAAAATCCGAAGGACCAAATGTTTTATGTCATATATTTAACTTGTTGCATTAAAGGAATATATGCAACGATAAATCTGTAAAAGGTCATGATAGTTTAATAGACAAAAAGAAGAATGAAGCATGTAAAAGAAAGATCCGTTCTAAAAATAATAAGGAATTATAATGTAATCACCATTTATAAGAGCTGACACAACAAACATTTTCTTTATTTTATGCGTAATTAAGGTCGTCAATAGTTTAAAAAGGTCATCAATAGCGGCATTTTAGCGGATTAAGGCATGTAATAGTTTACCTTGCAATCTCAAAGGCCATCAATAGTGGCATTTAAACTTGATCGAGAGCAACAAAAAAAAGTGATTTCTTCACGAAAATCTTGGAAGAGATATTGTGTAGGAAAACTAGAAAAGCAATCACTGGTTTTCACTATATGTAGAAGTGAACAACTAAATGAAACTATAAGCACATATGAGAAAAAACTATAAGCAGAAACTATGACTATGTAACTAACAATGAAAATTAAAATAATAAATAACTGAAGAAATTGATGATGGGACATAATATCTTGAAGGAAGCAGGTTAATAAATGGTGTGGTCTAAAAACCAGGCACATGTGGAGCGATCTACGCAATGCCCAGTGAGCTATTTCTCTAGCATTACCTCTCTAAAATATCAAAATTTTAGCATCAAAATCGATAAGCTTTTATCAAATCCAAATGAAAATTTTTCTTAGAAGGAAATAAAATGAATACTGGAAATAAATATTTGAATAGTGGTTTGAGGGCTCTGTCAAGATGAGTAAATTGACATGACATCCGTTTTGACAATCTAGAACAGAAAAAAATTGTTACAACGAAATCAATTTATAAACAAAAAAATGAAAAAATAATGAAGAGAAAAAATCACAATTCTATTCAATTAACATTTACAAAAAGGAAAAGAGGAACACTAAGCACAGACGGTCTATCACTCGCACTTGAACACTCTCTCGTAAATGAAGCCACGTCGCCAGCCATTACTAACATTTTACTTGTTCATCGGCTCTACAAGCTTAAAAACTCTGGATCGCTTTTTAATATTTTTAATTATTTGGCATATTAAAAAGCTCTCTACAGGCGTCTTTAGCGCCACCTCTTCTATCTGAAGCTTGACTCCTGCAATCTTGATCTATCGTGTCTAACCCTCTTTTATCTTAAAGACCCTATTGCCCGACTCCGGTCGCTTGCCACCCTTGGCGACGTTGTGTTAGTGAAAGAAGGGAGGAGGTCAGTAATAATGAAAGTGGCCACTTTCCATATAAGGTTAGCTACTTGTTAATCTCGAGAAGGTGTCTCAAACAACTTCTTATCTGAGAAATATAAGAAATCCAAAACAATGGAAAACTATGGAAATTAGAACTCTTTATATTAAATAACTAATGAAACAAACAATGAATTTGTTGCCTTGCGTACATGTGTTTAAGAAGACTAGTGCAGTGTCTTGATTCAAACAAATCAATAAAATTACAATAGTTTATTCTAATATTTTCCATGATTTCAATCAAATAAATCACTGATATTACAGATAGATAAATCATTGAATGTCTCTTTCAAGCACCACTAGTACAGCTATGGGAGACTCCCCTTTTCTCTTTCAGTCTCTTCTTAAATAAAAATAAAAATGCGATTGCGCTAAACAATCAAAAAATGTGAAAAGCCGATAAGCAAGCTAACAATTAGTAATAAGAAGTGACGTGGATCTTTGTACGAGAGAGTTTCCAAATGCAAGTGTGAGAACGTCTGACTTTAGCATTTCTCAAAGGAAAATGAACATACCCAGAATCAAATAAATCACTGATATTACAGATAGATAAATCATTGAATGTCTCTTTCAAGCACCACTAGTACAGCTATGGGAGACTCCCCTTTTCTCTTTCAGTCTCTTCTTAAATAAAAATAAAAATGCGACTGCGCTAAACAATCAAAAAATGTGAAAAGCTGATAAGCAAGCTAACAATTAGTAATAAGAAGTGACGTGGATCTTTGTACGAGAGAGTTTCCAAATGCGAGTGTGAGAACGTCTGACTTTAGCATTTCTCAAAGGAAATGAACATACCCAGAATCAAAATGTTAGCAACGAAAATGAAAACTTTGCCTCTGGAAGCTGCAATTGAAGAGAGATGGAAAACAATGATAAAATAGACACACCCAAAATCAAAAGACTGACAATCACACATGGAGATTTATGTTTAAAGGAGATCACTGACCTGCTTGTCTGCTCTTTTGGTTCTAAGTTCCCTCTACAACCTGCAAAGCTCAAATATTCTAATATGTTCTTTAAGATTTGCAATTCTAATGAAAAAGGAAAAAAAAAGAAGGAGTCTTTTTTAAAAATTAATGGGGGAAGGAAATGTACTTGAGCATGCAAAGATCAGAACCTGAGAGGTTGGTAATATATGTGATATCGACATAGTAGTTTGAATGAGTAAATATGTAGATAACCATCAATGAAGATATTGGAAGCTTTAATATCACAATGGTTATGCGAAGATAACCTGAATTAATTTATGTATAAATCAAATATGACAAATTTAATGAAAGAAAAGTATTCAAAAGAGTAACATATATAAAAGCTATCTAAATCTTACAATCTTCATGGAGGTATGCTAGCTCTTTCTTAGGGATCCTACTGTAATTTTCATTCGAGTTTGCCAATCCATGGTAGATCCAACCTTTCCTTTGGCGGATCCTAATGCAATTTTTCATTCGGGTAGAAACATAGTGATATTTGAGAATAAGAATATTACACACACACACACACACACACACACATATATATATATATATATATATACAATCACCTTTTAATAATAATACTAAAATATAAGCAAGTGTAGATTGTCACTTAAAAATGTACACATGTACAATGTAAACAAGCATGTTATCAATTATGAATTAATAATAATAATAATAGTAATAACAATTATAACAATCATATCATCTATAATTATAGTGGCACATACATATCTTTATGGAAGGCCAAACTTGAATTAATTTGGTGAGAGTTTAGGCATTGAAACGATCCAAAGGGCGACCAATGAAAACAATGTGAAGCTTCTCATTCATTAACTGTCTAAATGATCTAAGTTGTCCCCTTATGAGGAACCTTAGATCATTTTGAAGATCTAACGACGATACCAAGTACCATGACGGCATAGAAGAAATAACTTACAACAAAAGAATGAAAGGGTTGAATGAGATGGTAATTCTATTTCGCCAATGGCCTATTTATAGCAAACAGAGCAGCAACGCTTGAATGAATAAGTATTTATGGCGAGCGATTCTATTGGACAACTGTCCAAATATAATTAAGATAGTCAAACCTGGCACACATGTATCACTTTCCAAAACGCCAAACGGCCACAACAAATGGGCATCTTCTTAGGAAACAACTAAGTCAAATAACAAATAGGTATCGAACAATGACGTGTGAAATCTAGGATTTCATTGTGAATTACAACCCCTTCTTTTTTGTTTTGAAAAGGCAAAAGGAATTTTATTAAGATAGTTGTGCAAAGGCTTAAGATAAGCCAAGCCACAACAAGCACCCAATACAGAAAAGTTATCATACAACCCCTTTCTTTTTATTATTTTTTTCATTTTTCGTTTCATTTTTGTTTTTTATATTTTTTGTGGTTTGATTTATCTTTTTTTATTCTGAAACATCTTTGGTTGCCCTCAGGGATCTTCCAAAAAGCAAGGATTGAAAGCAACTTGGATCAACTTGAAATTGTGTTGCAAATATCCTTGAAACTTACCTAAAACATGATAATTCTTAGTGATCTAGATGGTGAAATTCTATTTTAAGAATCAAGAGACATTAGAGAGATTTTAACACTTCAATCAAAATCAAGCTATATGATATTGAGTTCTTTGAAGAGATTTAATAGTTTTCCTAATACATATACGACTTATAGAATGTTATTTACTATCATTGTTATTGTTGCATCTGCTAAAAGAATATCATTTACTTATATGTGTCCCACTATCACAATATAGACTAAATAGTTTTACTTTGATTTCAATAAAAAATGATTTTTAAAGAACATTGATTATGAACAGATTATTAATGATTTTACAAAAAAATGTAAAAAAGATAATATTTAAATGATTTTGAGGGCATTATTTTCTTAGGTCGTGCAGGACACTTAAAATCTAAAGACCGGCCTTGGTTAATACTTTCATGAACAATTTTTTTATAATTTGGTATTTGCTCAGTGATTTTCGAATAGGCCTTACAATGTTTTTTTTTTTGTAAATAATGTTTTTCTTCTTCTTCATAGTAAAAAAGAATACATTCAACCCAACAATCAACTTAAAGTGAAAAAGATAGATGTTAATTGACAATGTTTAAAGCATATCTTGTGAAGATAAGGCCTTTCTTACTAGCCAATCATGCAACTGAAGCAGAGCCATTGAAAGCAACTATAAGAACAATTTCAAAATTATTCAATATTTGATTAGTTTTATGAAATGCTTTTATTTTGATATTATAAAATGCTTTTAAATTTAAAGAACAAAAAAGATATATTTGAGTCATCTGAAACACGAGAAGAAAAAGGAAAGAAAATAGACGAAGCTTGTTGAAGTTATAATTCATGTTCATATGATCATTCCATTATTCACCATAATAAATCATAAATTTTGCAAAGAGTCTCCATTATCTTCATAAAAGACGTTGCACTTTGGTTTAGAACTTTTGATACTACTAATTTAACTATAAACATTCCAAAAGCTATGTATTTGTGAAAGCATAACATGTACTTGAAGTGGCCAAAAGCTTGTAAGTTAACTGAAAACAAAATACCTGAAGTTACAGACAACTTGTTACCTCATCAACATGGACGGTATATTTATGAATAGAGGAATCATCCATTCCGATGAAAATAGTATTGTTATTGATAGAATTGTTTGCGTGATCGTTTCATTGATTTTTCAAATAATATATACAAAATTCTAGATAATCTCTTGGCTATGATTTTGCTAAGTAAATCAAGAGAGTATCTCCTATACAAATCAAGAGAGTATCTCCTATACAAATTAAGAGAGTATCTCTTATACAAGTTCTAAAAATAAAAGATTATTTACATATTCTAATACACCCCCGTAGTCGAAATGGGAGGTTGCCGAATGTTAAGACTATCTCGAAAATCATCAAAGAGTTGCAGCGGAAGTCCCTTAGTGAATATGTCTGCAATCTAATAACGCGAAGGGACATGTAGAACACGAACTTGACCACGAGCGACTTTCTCACGCACAAAATGAATATCCATCTCAATGTGCTTAGTGCGTTGATGTTGAACCGGGTTGCTGGAAAGGTATACCGCACTAACGTTGTCACAATAGACTAAAGTGGCTTTCGTAATAGGACAATGTAGCTCCAAAAGTAAGTTTCGAATCCAACAGGATTCAGAGACAACATTAGCCACCCCACGATACTCAGCCTCAGCACTGGACCGGGACAAAGTAAGCTGTCTTTTCACAGACCATGAAATCAAGTTATCCCCAAGATAGACACAATAGCTAGAAGTCGACCGTCTGGTGTCTGGACATCCACCCCAGTCTGTGTCGGTGTATGAAATGAGCTTATTAATTGAAGAGGGATAAATATGGAGACCAAAATCGAGAGTACCCTGAATATAGCGAATGATTCGCTTCAAAGCAGACATGTGTTGTGTTCTCGGGTCATGCATAAATAAACATATTTGCTGAACAGCATAGGAAATATCCGGTCTCGTGAAAGTCAAATATTGTAAGGCTCCGGCAAGACTGTGATACTCAGTTGGATCATGATAGGGATTACCTGAAGAGATATTGAGTTTTGCTTTTGTGTCCACCGGTGTAGGAGATGGCTTGCAAGAAGACATACCGGCCCGCTCAATAATTTCTTTCGTATATTTCTTTTGTGAAAGAAAAACACCTCCTAAATGTCTTGTAATAGAGATGCCCAGAAAATAACTTAGAGGACCCAGATCCTTCATAGCAAACTCAAAACCAAGCTTAGACATTATGGATTGACGAAGAGCATCTGAAGATGCAGCAAGAATAATGTCATCCACATAAAGAAGAATATATGCCATATCATTCCCCCGACAATAAATGAATAAAGAATGATCTGAAATGCTGTGAGAGAAACCCAAAGTAGCCACATAATCAGCAAAGCGCTGGTACCTACCAAGCACGAGGGGCTTGCTTAAGCCCATAGAGAGACTTCTTTAGCAGGCATACATAATCTGGGTGTTTAGAATCTCGGAAGCCAAGAGGTTAGTGCATATAGATAGTTTCATCGAGATTTCCATGCAAAAAAACGTTCTTTACATCTAATTGATGAAGACACTAAGATTTAGATAAATCAATGCTTAGTACCGTCCGAATAGTTGCCGGTGTGACCACTGGACTGAAAGTCTCACCACAATCGATGCCAGTTTGCTGACCGGCGCCATCACCTACAAGTCGGGCTTTATGCCGCCCAAAAGAACCGTCAAATTTCTTCTTATGCCTGAAAATCCACAAACTTCGAATGACATTAGCATTAAATGGACGTGGTACTAATTCCCACGTCTTATTTTCAATAAGAGCATCGTATTCGTCTTTCATGGCCATTTTCCAATTATGATCATTTAATGCATTAATGGGATTGGTGGGCAAAGGAGAAATCGAGTTTTTAGCCGAAGTGTGAAGATTAAGAAGTTTTCTGGGCTTAAAAATTCCATGTTGGGCTCTTGTTGTCATTTGAGGAGAGGTTGGTGGATTGGCAAGTGGGTTGGTTTGCACTGGCTGTGATGGACTGTGAGTGTTGGGTTGATTTGTGGGGGAAGGGAATGCAGTCCGTGTAGTGGACCGGTTTGGGCTGTTGGGAGAGGTTGGTTCGGTCGGTGATGCTTGAGGTGATGAGGTCCAAGTAGGAGATGTGTTGGGGGAGGTTTGTATTTGCTGGGCCTGCATAGGAGGTGTGGTTTGGGCGGTGAGTCAGCGACTTGGGCAGGAGAAGATTGGGCTTCATGAGTGGTGGTCGTGGGTGGAGTAGGTGAGTGAAGAAGAGGTGCCAAGCCTGCATCCAAAAACTCATAAGTAGTAGATGTATGAGTATGTAAGTTAGAAAAAGGGAAAGTATTTTCATCAAAAATGACATACCTCGAAACAATTATCTTATGACTCGATAAATCATAACACTTATAACCTCTATGATTCGATGGATACCCCAAGAAAACATATGGTGTTGATCGAGTTTGCAATTTATTTCTAGAAGTAGATGGAAGAAGAGGATAACATAAGCACCCAAAAACCCGAAGGTGAGAGTAGGACAGGTCTTTTTGGTAGAGAATTTTGGTGGGTGTTTGGAGAACAAGCTTTTTGTTAGGGAGTATATTGAGGAGATAAGTGGCCATTTGTAGTGCATGATGCCAAAAAGAGGATGGTAGAGAGGCATGAGCAAGGAGGGTTCGGATGATGTTATTTATGGTACAAATTTTTCTTTCGGCTTTTCCATTTTGAGGAGATATATGAAGGCAGGAAAATCAAAAAGTCATTCCATTTAATTCACAAAATTTATGAAAAGGTCCATTGCCGTACTCCCTTACTTTTTTTTTTAAGGCAAAAGAGAGGAGGGAGGCCTCGTTAAAACCTTCTGATGCAAAACCCTCCTTAGGAAAAAAACACCAAGAAGGAAAAAGAGTACCCCCGCCTAAAATTTAATAAAAAAAAGGAAAAACAAACAAACATGGGGGGACTAGACCAAAACCCATGAGCAGAAACAAAATGGAAAACCGCAAGAAAGAGACACCCGCCTAAAAAGAAAGAACAAAACTTGACATGCACAGGCATCACAATAATGGCTTTCATCCCAACTACGTTGGCACCAAAGCCATTAACAATCATATGCAGCACATCAAGGGAAGACAAAGTAAAACCCAACCCCAAGGTGAGACAATTATAACTAAAGGTTTCAAAAAGCAAACAAGGCAAAAGGGGCACAATTACTTAAATCTATAACAAGGACGACCCAATCTATTATTAAAGAAATCTTCATAAAGAAACTTAGGCAATAATTCCACGGATGAAGCCAGAGATTCCGAGGCCATGAGCCGCTAAACGATCCAAGGCAGCTTATTCCCTTCACGAAAGATATGAGACACAAGGAAAGTCATATGCTTTGTTAGAGCAATGCAGTTATTCCATCTATTCTTAAGTCGCCAAGGCACAATACTTTGATTCTTAAAAGCACCAACAACCAACTGGGAATCACACTCCAGCCAAAGGTGATGTCAACCCTTCCGATGGCGCCTCAATGGCGAACATAGCGCCAGATAATTACGCTGAAAAGAGTTTTTAATACCCAGATTAGCAGAAAAACAACCCACAATAGCTGCATTATAATCACGAAAGATACCCCCACAGGATGCAGGGCCCGGGCAACCCTTCGCAGCACCGTCGGTATTGCATTTAAAAAACAAAGGTTGAGGGGGAATCCAAAAAATCTCCTTAATAATAGGAGCTGATCCGGGTGACACAGAATCTTGAAAGCTTTCAAAATGGAAAACTCCTCTATAGATGGGAACATAGTGCCTTTGCTATAATTACCAACTAGATAAACATTAGCAATAATGAGATTAATAACAGATCCCCGAGGAGCACCTTATTATCAAATCTCACTTATTCTGCAAAAACCAAATAGCCAGACTATGTTCACCACACAGGCTACAACAACATCCAAAACCTGGGAGCTCCAAGTTCTATTACAAACCTCTAGAATAGTACCAACTGAGGAACAGTCAATATGAATGCCGAGGATGCTTTCAAGCCAGCGCCAAAGAGACAAGGCAAAGGTACAACCATGGAACAGGTGGGACGAACTTTCCAAGTTATTGCCACATAGGCTACAGACTGAAACCACAGTAACACCACCTTTTCTCAGATTATCATCAGTGGGCAGACGATTGTGAATTAATCTCCAAAGCAGGAAAGACTTAGAAGGAGGGATAGCACTTCTCCAAATAATCTTACACCAAGGCAAAGAATTACGAATGGGTTCAAAAAACAAGTAAGCATCTTTAAAAGATAAAATACCTTTTTCATTAGGCCCCCACATAATAGCGTCTGATGTCTGAAATTTTGGAATAACTATCTCTTTTATCTCAAATTTATAACGCTAGAGGCTCTAGCAAAGAAGATTGTGCGGATAGACCAAGCTCCATCAACAATAAAATCTTTCACCTTCGCATGCAAAGAAAGGGCAAATAAGAAGGAAGGTTCGAAAGGTCCACAATTGGTGAGACAACCACTTATCCCTCCAAAAGTTAACTTTAGATCCATCCCCAATATTCCAGGAAGAATGCTCTTCAATAAAGGGTAAACAGTTTTAATACCTGGCCAAATAGAGGAAGAGATATGGTAAGTTACAAGTCTATTATTCTTAACTACTCTAGCTTTCCAGAGAGGTCCAATATAGGTCCGAATCTTTGAAATCCCAAGCAAGCTTCAAAGATGCGGCTTTATTAATAGACTTAATAGAACGGATGCCTAAACCTCCCTCCAAAGACGGTCTAGTCACTTTGTCCCAGGCAACGGTGACCAACTTACGCTGATTAACATCTCCAGACCAAATAAATTTACGAATCCACTGATCAACCAGAGACAACAAGCTCGAGGGCCAGGAGTAAACCTGAAAGTTATAAACCATCATACCGAGAATAACCGATTTGACCAGTTGCACTCTACCCATGATAGACAATAAGGAACCTTTCCAAGCCGCTAGCTTAGTTTTGATTCTATCCGCAATAGGCATAAGATGAGATTTTCTAGGAGTGCCTTTAAATAGGGGGACACCAAGATAAGTGAAGGGAAAAATACCTGAAGCAAATCCCAACTGATTAGAAATAGGCCGTACTCCCTTCCATTGTCACATTGAAAACATTTAATCTCCTTTTCAAATTGTGTTTTAATGTGAGTACGAAAAGAAAGAAAAATGGAATGCACTTGAGATTTATTGGCAATGGGAAAAGTCCATAGAAAATTCGTGAAATCATCAAGAAATAAAACATAATAACGATGTCCACCCGAACTAAAAATAGGCGATGACCAGAGATCGCTATGCATAATATCAAATGGCAAAGAAGTATATGATAAAGAGCCAGAAAAAGGTAATTTAACTTGTTTCCCAAGAGGACATGAATGACAAAAGAATTATCCCGAAATTTATTGCAAATAATGAAATTGTTTTGGCGAAGGGAGCTTAAAACAGGGGCTCCCGGGTGTCCTAAACGACTATGCCAGATTTCAGGAGACAAAACGGCAAAGGTAGATGGTGGCGAAGCTTCAATGTGTGGTCTTGTGGTAATTGGATATAGGTTACCCAAGCTGTTACATCTCATTAAATGCATCCCCGTCTGAAAATCCTTCACAGAAAAATCGAAAGGATCAAATTCAACAGAAACATCATTGTCAATGGTAAATTTCCTCACAGAGACAAGATTTTTAATCAATTTAAGGGCATGCAGGACATTATTCAAAGTTAAAGGGGGGATGGGGATTGGGTAATAATGCATTTCCACAGCCAATAATTAGAATAGTATGGCCACTACCAACAGTAATATTATGATTATTGCTCATATTTAAATAAGACGTAAGAGTACCTCCGTTTGCAGTCATGTCAGAAGTGGCTCCGGTTTCCATGTACCATTGATCATCAGGAGGAGAAATTGAGAGAGTGTGCATAGCAGCTTGAATATTTGTTGGAGCATAAGAAGTTTGGGCATGCTGAGTGGTTGCTGTCATGTGGGCCTGTCGAGGTCTCGGCCCAAGTAGACTTTGCCCACGGTTAGAAGCGGGCTGCATCTGCCAATTTGCTGCAGTGGGATATGGGCATGGGGGGGTCGTCCAGGGTTGCCACGGCCCAGCCCAAGGTGGAAAGGCCCACTGCTGTTGCTGTGTAGAGTTCAGCTTCCACGCCGAGGGGTGGTGCTGATGCTGCGGTTAGGACCCACTGCCACCGCCTCTCCCCTTTCCCTTGCCACCGAGGCCGCTGGCTCCACCTCCTCTGCCATCGCGATTGGTGTAGCCTCTGCTGATGCTGCGGTTATTACGGTTGGATGAATTTCCAGCCGTGTTGCCATTTGAGTTCTCAGCTTGAGAGGTAAAGAATGCAGAATTATCAGAGTTTGCTGCCTTTTTTGCCCTTGTCATTTCGTCCAAGACGAGCATAGATCGAGCTTTGTAAAAAGGGGGAAGAGAATCTCCATGACGAATCTGTGATCCAACACTAGCATAAGCATCAGTTAAACCCGAAACGAGTTGAAGTACCAACCTTTCATTCGACATAGGAGCGCCGACATTGGATAGTTGATTCGAGAACGACTTCAGATGTTGACAGCACAACGAGGCATCAACAAAATGCTCCATTTGAACCTGCGAAAATTCTTGTTCTAGGTAGAGAGCCCTAGAATTTTTGTTGTCAGAGAAAATATCCCTTAACCTATTCCATGCAAGTTCGGCAGTGGAATCACGTTCAAGGATGGTGTTGAGAAGGTCTTCAAAGATAGTGTCGTAGATCCATTGTAGAACAACGGTGTCAACACATAACCAGAGGTCGAGATTCGTGTCTGTAGTAGAGGAACCCGGCGTTGCCTTTTCCTTTGGGGAAGGAATGATATGATCTAGAACTTGATAAGCTCTAGCATGGATTTTGAAGAGCTCCGACCACGTAACATATTGACCATTTTCAATGTCTAAGATGACTTTGATAAAGTTGTTGATGCTTTGTACCGCAAGAGCGGGATGAGGGAGATTAGGAGGAAGAGGAGTGGTAGGAGAGGGAGGAGTCATGATGGTGGAGGACACAAAAAAGAAGAAGAAGGGACGTCATGTGTTTCAGCTAGGGTTAGATGGAGGAGAGAAACGTGTACCTGCTCTGATACCATGATAGAATTGTTTGCGTGATCGTTTCATTGATTTTCCAAATAATATATACAAAATTCTAGATAATCTCTTGGCTATAATTTTGCTAAGTAAATCAAGAGAGTATCTCCTATACAAATCAAGAGAGTATCTCCTATACAAATTAAGAGAGTATCTCCTATACAAGTTCTAAAAATAAAAGATTATTTACATTGGGGCACCAACCTTTTACATGAAAGTATATACGGGGAAATCACACTTAATATGTCACCCTAACTCATATTAGGGGATTACTTACGAATAAAACCTGAACTAACTAGGAAACGACGTATAAAAAGTTTCGAATACCAATGATACTAAGGATCAAGTCCTGTTTACAAGATATGAACCACGCTTTAATTAATAAAGTCCCTGGATATTTAAGCATTATAAAAGATATGCGGCTAAAGCATTAACATAATTCAGAGTCTCGTAATCGCTGAAGTTACCTCGAATTATTACAACCTCTTTCTAAAAAAAAAAGAATCATAATAAGTAGAACAAGTTATGATTACGCCTCATACACATATACTACTAGGACACAACCTAATAGCTACGACTCCGACTCATGATCCGGTAACTCGAAGTCTCACCGAATGGCAAGACCGAGCACGCTTGTGCTCTGAACCTCTTCCATCAATAGTACCTGAAAACAACGCCCCAAAGGTGAGTTTATAAAACTCAATAACATAGACTTGAAATCAAAATATTTTTACCATTGTTTCAGCCATACGTGGTGTGCGACGTATGGGAAAATCCTCCGCTTATTACATAAGTATATTTAATCAAACCATATACCTTAACCGAACCTCAACATAGCAGTGCCAATGAATGTTCAGACATAGAGCATGTATCAAACACACAGTCTAATCATATTCACTTAGACAATTACCATTTTGCTAAGTGATTCACAAGTTCGAACCTCAAATCATCTTATGCAAACAACCAATTAATCGATATTGTTTACAAGACAAATCACAAATCATAATTACAATCATAATGGATGTACCCACTTGGTGCCACTCAATAACCCAAGAAAAGAGTGAGAGCTATTCATTTAAATACCGCTCCACCAAGGGATCCTCGTAATTGGAAAAACCCTTAAATAACCAAAGACGAGTTTGCATTATTACGCAAACACCCTCAAACACAATCAAACTTATTCACAAAACATTTTCAATTAATGCATTGCTATTTCACATTTGTCATAGTCTCATATTATCCTTAACCTTAACCAAACTCAATCATAAATCATTAACACACAACACATCACAATTCATTATCAAATAATGTATGGCTCTAACACATTCCTTTTAGCCTCACACCATTCATTTAAGCATAGGAAAATGAGACTTAACACAAGGTTTAAGAGTTTGGGGAAAGCATTAGAAAGGAACGAAAAACACACAAAAATGGTGTTGTTGGTCACCCAGCGAACAGTGGCCGAGAGTTTCACCTGCTGGGGCACTCAAGCCGCTTAGCGACCAGGGTTCGCCAATGATCCGATGCTTTGAAAAATCTGCATAATTGTGTTTTTCTACACTTCCAAATTCCTTGTCACATTCCAACCCAATTCTAATCACAATGGAGTAGATCCAAGGAAAATTCACACATATACATACTAAGAATCAAAGGCACATTAAGAATCAAAACAATAGAATTCTTAACATGCTTAGTCACAAGGTTTTAGTTCAACACTTCTAAATTCAATAACAACACATCAACAACTCATTACCAATAACAACATTCATATGGTTAGATGTTGGTGTAAGCCCTAGAGGCCAATGTTTTTCCTTTGGACTTATATTTTGTATCATGTAGTTTATTTATTATATGAGGCATTTTCAATTATTATGTTTGTTTCAACGTAATAAAGTCCTTGAGTAAAAGTTCGTTTTCAATAGAACATCGAGTAGACGACTCGGTTGTGAGATACTAAAGAACTTACTCTAAATATCCGTAGTCGAGTATTATTATTATTAAGGACAATAATAATGCATCAAGACTATTATGTGGGTGGACTGATAACCTCATCTCACAGGTTATAGATATGAGATATCAAGTCACCACATAGGTATACGTTAGGGTAATTGTGTACTGGATTGACCCGCCATGAGAATACTACATAGTGTGTTATGTAAGTGTCATGAGTTATTCTCATAGTGATAGTGGTGTATGCCACCCTCAGACTTGAAACCACTATGGTCCCTACATGAGGAGTTGAGTGTTTTATTGCCGTCAAACATTGTCTGTAACAGGACAATTATAAAGTCGGTCAACTGGGCACTCAACGAGTCATGCAAAGAGACATGAGTGACCTAGATGGGATTTGCCCCTCCTACATAACAGGACTAATATCTGTGGGCCCCTTGATAGAGTATGACTGTAAAATGCATGGCCATGCTGAAATAAGTCAATATGAGATATTGATCTTATTTGTTGTTACTAAGTCTACTCGGGCATCAAGGAATATAATATTGAACTATACAAGGGTGACACATACTATGCCTTGTGTTCAATATAGATATAAGGGCAAAAGGGTAATTATACACATGATCATTATCACGGAAAGGTTACGTCACAACAAAGACATTCTCGTTACTTGGGTAGCAGTGATGTATTGCTAGACACCGCTCACTGTTTATAATATTAAATAGTGATTTAATATTATTGCCAACGTTACGGGAACCTACAGGGTCACACACATGAGAACAGGCTAATGGGAGATTAAATAAATGAGTGAGACTCATTTTATTCGGTGGTACATTCTTACGATGCACCAGTGCGAGTCAAGAAAGACGCAGAACACGATAAGTTACGGTGCGCTGAGAGCACACGGTAAGCTACGGTGCGCTAGGTCAGTCTTAAGTGAAGTCTATAAATAGACTCGTTAAGACTGAAGTCAGAACACGGAAAAACCCTAGCCGTTCCAAAGATCGTGACTTGCATCGCGGATCGGTTCCGCAGACGTCGCCTAGCATCGTGGACGGAGACCGCTCCCATTCGGTCGTTCGTGTGGACTACGAGAGGCGTTGTTTTACGTGCGGCGCTTCGTGCTCGATTCCAATTTTCGATGCGCAACCGATCTGCGCTACAAGAGGTAATTCATATAACCCTGAGTCATGACCATTCGCAAGGATCCATGGAAGGGAAAGTTTAAATTTCCGCTGCATTTTTAAACTCTGTTATTGCGCTATTTCCCTACAGTGGTATCAGAGCCACTTGCGAAACCATGATTCGGTTTACTATGGTTACATGTGTGTATGACATGCATTCTTGTATGCTAGATTACGAATCTGTTGGTTTTATGGTAGATTATGAATCTGTTCGCTTTAAAAATTATACCTTGTATGATTGCGAAAACCCGGTTGAATATATATGTGATATATATGTCGCTTCGAATAATCTATATATATATGAGATATATATATATACATTGTGATTCTGTATATTTGTTTGATTCGGTTTTTGTGTCAAGTGTTGATGCAACATGTTTTACTGCGGGTTTAAGGATAGGCATCGATGGGTCCAAGTGTTGGTACCCAGAACCGTGTTGGTAACAACGTGAAACGGCGATGTTATTACTGTGGCATGAAGCGTTCACGGTCACGATGAGGCGGCAATGTTTTCTGCAACGTGAAATGTTCACTGAAACGCCAGTGCTGAATCTGCGAAGCGAGTTTTTGAAAGTTTTAATTTTTAATTAATTGCTTTTAATCACTATTAATGACAAGATTAATAAGTAATAAATGTGTATTATTATTATTGATTGTCATTAATGTTTTTGTGATGCATGATGAGTGGTTATGGCCTTAGTCCTTTTTATTTATTTTGGAATTTTAAAATACGGCCTGCGTGCCGTGCCTTTTGTTTGGATTAAAAATACGGCCTGCGTGTCATGCCTCTCTTTTAATTCTGAATGTAAATTCTCTTCTCATCTCACTCCCTCGTATGTAAAACGAGTACTCTCATTAATGTAATGAAGTAGACAAGAAGACAATATCATAAGAGGGCTACATTGAAGGTCACACTTGGAGAAGTATGATCGTTCCTAGGTTTAGCTTAGATTCTCTCATTGGCTTGTGAGAATCAATGCGTTAGGGGCCATAACCACATCACATTTATTTACTATATATGTATGAGATGCATGTATAAATATAGTAGGTTAAATAGTTTAACAAATTTTGTATGAGATGCATGTATAAATATTATAGGTTAAATAGTTTAACAAATGGTGAGATCAACTTTAATAAAAATCCTCAAAAGAAATATTAAGTTTAAATGCCTTCCAAAGTCGGCACTCATCAAGGCTAATATCGAAAATGTGGGTTCGCCAAAGCGGAGTGCATTTTCCATACTAGTAAGATGCGATGGGATAAATGTAATATCCATTGCTATCTTTGGGTCTAACTTAACTAAACCGAGTATAATAGGATTGAAAGGTTTAGAGGCAAGTGAGGTGGGAACCAGCCATATGATGGATTAGAATAAATAGATATTCACCCAACTATCCGAGAATTGTATAAGATACAATTGGAAGGAGTTCCTACCTAAATAATCGAATTTTAAGTGATCACCAAAGTGACTTAAAATAAAGTGAAATATGGATCTCGGCCCACTAGAAAATCTTCCAACGGGATTTTAGAATCAATGATGAGGGTCATTGGTTTGAGTAAAATAGTGGGAGGCGTATTTAATTAAAGACCTAATTAAATATGTTTATTGCATGATACTTATATTGCATATTTTCTTAATGTAGATTACCATGGCATCAAACACTCACAATAACTCATCTGCGATCAATCCTTGAGAAGGAAAAGTTATGCGGAACAAACTTTACGGATCGCAGAAACTTGAGGATTGTCCTCAAGCAAGAGAAAAAGTGTATGTTCTTGAAGAGCCAATACCCCAAGAGCCACTGCCGCTAATGCCCCTAGAAATTTGAAAAAGATGCTTATAAGAAGCATCAAGATGATGCCCTAGAAGTTGCCTGCCTCATGCTAGCCACCATGAACTCTGAGCTTCAGAAGCAACATGAGCCCATGGAAGCGTTCGATATGATCGAACACCTCAAGATGCTCTATCAAGAGCAAGCAAGGCATGAGCGGTATGAAGTTTCCAAAGCCCTTTTCCAAAGCAAACTGGCAGAAGGATGCCCAGTAGGTCCTTATGTACTCAAAATGATTGGGTATATTGAGAACCTCGATCGATTGGGTTTTTCACTCAGGCGTGAGCTTGCGATTGCTCTGATCCTGCAATCGTTGCCGGAGAGTTTCAATCAGTTTGTCATGAATTTCACTATGAATGACATGGACAAAACTCTGCCAGAGCTGTTAAGCATGTTGAGAAGCTATGAACATAACATCAACAAAGGGAAAGGGAAGGCCATTCTGATGGTCAATGGTGGAAAGGGCAAGAAGCAGTTCAAGAAGCCCATGAACAAGTATAAGGGCAAGGGAATTAACAAGCCCAAACCTGCGACTTATGCTTTGAAGCCTAAGGCGGTGTGGCTAAAGAAGGCAATTGCTTCCAACTGCGGTGTATTGGACATTGGAAGAGGCGCCCAAAGTACCTGGAAGAAAAGAAGAAGGGAAGTGAGACTTCCACCTCGGTATTTTTGTTATAGAAGTCAATTTATCTATACTGCATCATGGGTATTAGATCTTTGGATGTGGGTCTCACATTTGTACTAATGTGCAGGAGCTCAAAGGAGTAGACCGATTGGCAAAGGCGAAGTTGATCTACGAGTTGGCAATGGAGCAAAAGTTCTTGCTTTAGGTGTCGGAACTTATGTATTAACTTTGCCTAGTGGGCTTATTTTTCATTAGAAGCTGTTATTTTGTGCCTGCAATTAGCAGGAATATTATTTCCGTTTCTTGTTTGGACAAGTCTGGTTTTTCATTTATAATAAAGGACAAATGTTGCTCTATTTATTTAAATGATGTTTTCTATGCTAGCGCACAAATGAGTAATGGACTTTATGTCCTTGATCTCGAAATGCCCATTTATAACATCGATACCAAAAGGATAAAACCAAATGAGTTGAATCCGACTTATCTTTGGCATTGTCGCTTAGGCCATATAAATGAGAAGTGCATTTCCAAACTTCATAAAGATGGATTCTTGGACTCTTTTGATTATGAATCATTTGAGACATGTGAGTCTTGTTTATTAGGAAAGATGACAAAAACCCCATTCACGGGGAAAAGGTGAAAGGGCTAGTGATCTTTTGGGCCTCATACATCTTGATGTATGTGGACCACTAAACACATTAGCCGAGGGGTTTTCAAGATTTCATTACATTTACTGATGATTATAGTAGGTATGGATTTGTGTATCTCATGAAACACAAATCAGAATCTTTTGAAAAGTTCAAAGAATTCAAGAATGAAGTACAAAACCAACTAGGTAAGAATATTAAGATCCTTCGATCAGATCGAGGTGGTGAATATTTGAGCCTTGAATTTGATGATCATCTGAAAGAGTGTGGGATCCTATCCCAACTTACCCCTCCTGGAACACCGCAATGGAATGGTGTTTCTGAAAGGAGAAACCGAACCTTGTTGGACATGGTCCGGTTTATGATGAGTCATGCGGATCTTCCAAATTCCTTCTGGGGACATGCTCTATTAACTGCAGTTTTCACACTTAACCGTGTTCCATCCAAAACTGTGGAAAAGACACCATATGAGATATGGACTGGCAAGAAACCCAGTATGTCTTTCATGAAGATTTGGGGCTGTGAAGTGTATGTGAAAAGACAAATTTCCACTAAGCTTGAGCCCAAATCTGATAAATGCTTCTTTGTGGGGTATCCTAAAGAAACCAAGGGATACTACTTTTACAATCCTACGAGGGCAAAGTGTTTGTCGCTCGAGCGGTGTATTCTAGAAAGGGAATTCGTTTCCAAAGGAATTAGTGGGAGGAAAGTAGAACTTGAAGAAATTCAAGTATCACAGAGTAGTGACACATCTATGGAGGAACAAGAGCAGCTGCACAAGATGTTGTGACAGAACAACTGCTCAGTAACACAAGACCAGCGTAGGTCTAGCGAGGATACGCCACGAACCCGAGAGATATGGATTTCTCATGACTCAAAGGGTGATGTATTTCTCATGGATCAAGATGAGCCTGTGACTTACCAGGAGGCCATTCGCCCTGAATCGAGAAGTGGCTTGAGGCCATGAAATCTGAAATGGATTCCATGTACACTAACCAGGTATGGACCTTGGTAGAGCCACCTGAAGGGTTACTCCCATAGGGTGCAAGTGGGTCTTCAAGAAGAAGAATGACATGGATGGTAAGGTTCATACCTATAAGGCACGACTGGTTGCTAAGGGTTTCAAGCAAATTCATGGTGTAGACTATGAGGCGATGCTTAAATCTGTTCGGATTTTACTTGCCATCGCTGCATACCATGACTATGAAATATGGCAAATGGATGTCAAGACTGCTTTCCTTAATGGAAATCTCCTTGAGGACGTGTACATGACACAACCTGAGGGCTTTGACACTTGGATGATGCCAAGAAAGTATGCAAGTTGCGGCGATCAATTTATGGATTGAAGCAAGCTTCCAGAAGTTGGAATCTTCGTTTTGATGAAACTGTCAGCCAGTTTGGATTCATTAAAAATAAAGATGACCCTTGTGTTTACAAGAAGGTTAGTGGGAGCATAGTTGTATTCCTGTTGTTATATGTAGATGACATATTACTCATCGGAAACGGCGTCCCTACTTTGCAACAAGTTAAGACTTGGTTAGGGAATTGCTTTTCTATGAAAGATTTGGGTGAAGCTACCTACATATTAGGAACCAGGACCTATAGAGAAGGACCGCAAACATTGGTTGGCCTAAGTCAGAGTACATACATAGATAAAGTGTTGACACGCTTTAATATGCATGATTCCAAGAAAGGGTTCTTGCCCATGACACATGGCGTATGCCTGTCAAAGGCACAATCCCTTCAACTCGGGAAGAGAGGGATCGCATGAATAAGATTCCATATGCATCCGCAATTGGATCTATCATGTATGCCATGTTATGTACTCGACCAGATGTCTCGTATGCCTTGAGCACAACGGCGGTACGATCTAATCCCTGATGGTCATTGGGTTCTTTGTCAAGAATATCCTTAAGTACTTGAGAAGAACTAAGGATTCTTTCTTGCTATATGGAGGTCGGGAAGAGCTGTTGTAATAGGTTACACCGATGCTAGCTTCCAGCGGATAAAGATGATTCTAAATCGCAATACTGGTTATGTGTTTTGCCTAAATGGTGGCGCTGTGAGTCGAAGAGTTCAAAGCAGAAACAATCGCTGATTCTACTACAGAGGCCGAGTATATTCTTTGCTTCCAATGCAAAGAAAGGAGGCTGTTTGGATCAAGAAGTTCATTCTTGAAATTGGTACAGTTTCTAGCATTGTGAACCCCATTGATCTCTTTTGTGATAACAATGGTGCCATTGCACAAGCTAAGCAACCCAGATCTCACCAACGATCCAAACACATACTTAGCCGCTTCCATCTCATTCGAGAGATTATCGATAGAGGAGATGTCAAAATATGTGGTACCAACACTTGACAATGTTCTTTGACCCACTTACAAAGCCTCTTACCCAGTGAAGCATGATGGTCATACTAGATCTATGGGTATTAGGTACATGCCTAATTGGCTCTAGTGCTAGTGGGAGATTGTTGGTGTAAGCCCTAGAGGCCAATGTTTTTCCTTTGGACTTATATTTTGTATCATGTAGTTTATTTATTATATGAGGCATTTTCAATTATTATGTTTGTTTCAACGTAATAAAGTCCTTGAGTAAAAGTTCGTTTTCAATAGAACATCGAGTAGACGACTTCGGTTGTGAGATACTAAAGAACTTACTCTAAATATCCGTAGTCGAGTATTATTATTATTAAGGACAATAATAATGCATCAAGACTATTATGTGGGTGGGTGATAACCTCATCTCACAGGTTATAGATATGAGATATCAAGTCACCACATAGGTATACGTTAGGGTAATTGTGTCTTGGATTGACCCGCCATGAGAATACTACATAGTGTGTTATGTAAGTGTCATGAGTTATTCTCATAGTGATAGTGGTGTATGCCACCCTCGGACTGAAACCACTATGGTCCCTACATGAGGAGTTGAGTGTTTTATTGCCGTCAAACATTATGCATAGCAGGACAATTATAAAGTCGGTCAACTGGGCACTCAACGAGTCATGCAAAGAGACATGAGTGACCTAGATGGGATTTGCCCTCCTACATAACAGGACTAATATCTGTGGGCCCCTTGATAGAGTATGGTGTAAAATGCATGGCCATGCTGAAATAAGTCAATATGAGATATTGATCTTATTTGTTGTTACTAAGTCTACTCGGGCATCAAGGAATATAATATTGAACTATACAAGGGTGACACATACTATGCCTTGTGTTCAATATAGATATAAGGGCAAAAGGGTAATTATACACATGATCATTATCACGGAAAGGTTACGTCACAACAAAGACATTCTCGTTACTTGGGTAGCAATGATGTATTGCTAGACACCGCTCACTGTTTATAATATTAAATAGTGATTTAATATTATTGCCAACGTTACGGGAACCTACAGGGTCACACACATGAGAACAGGCTAATGGGAGATTAAATAAATGAGTGAGACTCATTTTATTCGGTGGTGCATTCTTACGATGCACCGGTAGCGAGTCAAGAAAGACGCAGAACACGATAAGTTCACGGTCTTGGCCGAGAGCACACGGTAAGCTACGGATGCGCTAGGTCAGTCTTAAGTGAAGTCTATAAATAGACTCGTTAAGATCAAGTCGAACACTGGAAAAACCCTAGCCGTTCCAAAGATCGTGACTTGCATCGTGGATCGGTTCCGTGACGTCACCTAGCACCGTGATTGGAGACCGCTCCCATTCGAAGTTGTTTGTGTGGACTACGAGAGGCGTTGTTTTTACGTGCGACGCTCGTGCTCGATTCCAATTTTCGTCTGCAAACGATCTGCGCTACAAGAGGTAATTCATATAACCCTGAGTCATGACCATTCGCAAGGATCCATGGAAGGGAAAGTTTAAATTTCCGCTGCGTTTTTAAACTCTGTTATTGCGCTATTTCCCTACCAAATTCCTTGTCACATTCCAACCCAATCCTAATCACAATGGAGTAGATCCAAGGAAAATTCACACATATACATACTAAGAATCAAAGGCACATTAAGAATCAAAACAATAGAATTCTTAACATGCTTAGTCACAAGGTTTTAGTTCAACACTTCTAAATTCAATAACAACACATCAACAACTCATTACCAATAACAACATTCATATGGTTAGAATCAACCAATAGCATTCAACCATGTGACTCAGCTCAATCACTTTTCACATTCCAATTCAAACCAAGATAATTTCAACAAGGGTTTCAAGGCAATTATATGCATACACTACTAGGAATTCAAGACATTTCTAAAGCCAAGACAAACATGGAACTTAGCATACATGAAGCACAACCACACCAATTGAACACATACATATGTGCATACAATTTCACATTCAAGTAACTTAGAGCCCAAACTCATGCAAAAGGGCTAGCTCACATGCTGAGCCACTTCAAATCTGAAATCACGCATATTTTCACACATAACAACAATTTGTGTAATTTCGATTGGAGCTCAGTGGAACTCGCAATGGTCACAAACAACACACATTGTTTTAGGGGGGTTGGGGGCAGCCGCCCAACCCTATTTCCGTCAAACCCCATACAAGACTATTTAGTATAATTAATAAGCTAATTATTGAACTAATAAATTTAATCTTAAAGCCTAGCACACCCTAAGGAAGGTTTTGGGGGAAGTCTATGTTACCTTAATAATCGCAAATTAGGGATTTGAGTTCCAAAAATCCCCTTTACTCTTCTTCCATCGTTCTGAGCTCAGATTGATCTTCTCCACCAATTAAGTCCACATACAAGTAAAAACATTCATTCATAAATAATCTAAGCTCATCTGCATTACAATCTAACTAGGATTGAAACCCTATAGGTTAAGGACCAAAACCATAACCCAAACCTACCAAAACAAGGTAGAAATTAGTGAAGAAACAGCATGAAACACGGCCTGGCCGTCTTTGTCCCAAAAGTGTGTCAGGCCTCTGCAGGATTTCTGCAGACGAACGTCAACTTCGCAGATTTTATTAACATATCATACGTTGTCGGAATTGGGCAAACGACCACTCATTGGAAATCTTAGGATGTCTAGTTTATGAATATAATTTTTATTTTAGAGGATGTCCTCCCAATTAATGCAGTTTTAACAAACAAGCAACTGATGTCAGAAAACAGGACAACATTCATTCCTTAACTTGTAAATTCTATATCTAATTCAATTCTTAACATTTTCAAGTGATTCTTGGGCCTAAAATGAAGCCCCTCATGTCTAGTTTACACAGAAACAAGAAGCATTTCAATCCAAAGTCTATAGAGAGAGTTATACCCGAAATACCAAAGGAAGTCTTAACATGCATGTTCACTAGGTTGTAACCCAAACTTCTACTAAGTCCAACATCAAATTCCCACTCCACAATCTGAACCTTAGACTAACTAAACCACATGCAAAAGGAAATAAAAACCCTAATGGGGGTCTTATTGGTTGCCCACCACCTAAAGGAGAATAACTCACCTCAAAAAGAAGAAATGGAGTTGAATAGCTTGAGTTCTCCTTCCTTCTCCCTCTTATAATTTCGAGCTCCTCCTTCTTGCTTCCTTGAACCAGCTCTTGAAGCTTCACCCTCTTCTAGCCCCAAAACCCTAGCTTTCTTCTTCTTTCCCCTTTTTCATCTTCTTCCTTCTCTCTACATTTCTAATTTTTGCTTCTTCCTTTGTTTGTGGCTGCTGGAAATCGATGGAGGGAGGGAGTAATAGGGTTTAGAGAGAGTTCTAGGGTGGATTTAAATGAAACATGGTGTATGGTGGTCACTTGGGTTAAGTTAATTAAAAACTTGCCAATAAACCCTTATTAATCCTCTTGATTAAATCTTAGGTTCCTAATAATAACTTAAGTAATTTTAATCAATTAAAACTACTCCTAATTAATCAGTCCCACAAATCCTAAATCATTAGGTAAAATTACCATTTTACCCTTTGATTCCAAATTGGTTTTAAACTACCAAATTAAGGCTGTGTACTATATTTAATCCTCAGGGATTAAATCTCTTTTTCACTTAGGTTTTCTAATAATTAGGCTTAAGGGTTTTGGGATGTTACATAATACATGTGGTTAAATATTTAACACAATATATTTAGATATGAGGTTGTATATTGTTGGAAGTGTTTAACATTTGAAATCTCTATGCTCAGTAAGTAGTAAAAGAGAATTTTTAAAATTACCATTTTCTATGAATTTCTTACCATGCACTTTAAACCTTAAGTTAGAGACATATATATATGTTACATAATATGTATTAAACTAAATTTTTCTGATTACAAGCATGTTGTTTGGTTTTGCTGGACACTACAATAAAACATCCAAATCGCGGCGGTTTAAAGTTCAAGCGGCGGCAGTTCCTATTAAGTTTAATAGGAGTTATTTGATTAACTGCTGTAAATAGCTCATTCGATTAACGTTTAGTTACATTGATAGTTAGTTTGTTAGACTTAGATGCTTGTAGAAGTATCTATATATAGGATACACATAGCGTGTAGAAGTTAAGCAAATTGTATTTTTCTGTCCAGATTCAATGAATGAGAATTCCTCTCCAATTCCATTTCTCTTTCTCAGTCTTAACATGGTATCATTAGGTTCTGAGTTTCCGCATCTCTGATTCTTCTGGACTTTGTCTCTTGCTTCTGGATTCTTCGATCAATTTCTCTGTGATTCATCACATTGATCTTCGGTGTGATCTCTTGATTGATGAGATCACGTTTCAATTGAAGAATTTGTGGTCCATTTTGTTGGCGAAACCTGTCTCCCAGGTCGCTAGCCACTCCACCATTGGATTCTGGTTTGCTTCCCACACCTCCTACACTTCCTAGCCCTCCTAGTGCTACAGCATCCTCAGCATCCTCTATTCCTCATATTCCTCAAACACAAGCCACTAGACATTCCACTAGACAAAGTAGACCACCTTCATATCTCAATGATTATGTCTGCAATGTCAAGTATCCAATTCAAAACCAGCTTTCATATCATAGACTTACCTCTACCTGTCACCAATACATTTGCCAAGTCTCTTCCATCTATGAACCTCAATATTATCACCAAGCTACGAAATTTCCTGAATGGCACAGAGCTATGGATGAGGTAGTTACTGCACTGGAATCAAATCATACATGGACCATTCGACCTTTACCCAAGGGCAAGAAAACTATTGGATGTAGGTGGCTTTACAAGGTCAAATACAAAGCTGACGACTCACTTGATAGATACAAAGCATGTCTTGTAGCTGAAGGCTACATTCAATAGGCGGGCATTGATTTCTTAGATATACATTCTCACCGGTTGCAAAGTTAACCATGGTGAGAATTCTCTTGGCCATAGCTGGACAGAAAAATTGGCATATGTTATAGCTTGACATTAATAATGCATTCCTAAATGGAGATTTATTTGAAGAGGTATACATGCAACTACCTCTCGGATATCAGATTAAGGAGGAGAATTTGGTGTGCAAACTCAACTAATCTCTATATGGATTGCGTCAAGCTTCGCGCCAATGGTTCCATAAATTTTCCACAGCAATATTGGCTCACGGTTTTAAGAAATGCTCTGCTGATCATTCCCTGTTTACCATAGTGGAGTTGATTTGGTGACCTTATTGGTGTATGTGGATGACATCGTCATAGCTGGTCCAAATCAGAAACTTGTGCAACAAACACAATGCTTATTGGCAGCTTGCTTCAAACTTAAAGTCCTCCAAAGGCATACACCTTTGTCAACGCAAATACACATTGCAGCTGCTTACAGATACGGGTTTTCTAGCTGCCAAACCTCAATTTCTTCCTATGGAACCAACTTTGCAGCTAACAGATTCAGCAGGTGATCCTCTACCTGATCCATCACTATACAGAAGACTCATTGGCCTATTAATGTACTCGACAATCTCTAGGCCGGATATTACTTTTGCAGTCAATCGTTTGAGTCAGTTCATGGCAGAACCGCACACTTCTCACTTGTCTGCAGTTCATCATTTACTGCAGTATTTGAAAGCCAATCCGAGTCAAGGAATCTTGTTTCCTTCTCAGTCTTCCTTGCGGGTTTCAGCCTATGTAGATGCTGACTGGGGCAGCTGCATGGCAACTCAAAAATCGACTTCAAGATTCTGCATTTTTCTGGGTCAAGCTCTTTTTGCGTGGAAATCCAAGAAACAGTCCACTGTAGCATGCTCTTCTACTGAAGCAAAAAATCGAGCATTGGCCACATTGACTTATGAATTACTATAGTTCAAACAAGTATTTCGAGCTTTTGGCATTCCTATGCAGACTTCCATGGTCCTATGCGACAATAATTCAGCAATTCAACTTGCCTCCAACCTTACATGTAATGAAAGATCCAAGCATACAGACATTGACTGTCACTTCGTGAGAGAACATGTGCAGTCCAAGTTCATCAATCTAGCTCATGTGAAGTCTCTAGATCAGCTAGCCGATCCACTCACCAAAGCTCTTCCAAAGCCATTATTTAATTCACTCATATCCAAGTTGGGTGTTTTTTATTTGTACCTCCCAACTTGTGGGGGAATATTAAGTTTAATAGGAGTTAGTTAATTAACTGTAAGCTTGACTCATTCGGTTAACATTCAGTTACATTGATAGTTAGTTTGTTAGACTTAGAAGCTTGTAGAAGTATCTATATATGGGATACACATAGTGTGTAGAAGTTAAGCAACTTGTATCTTTCTGTCGAGATTCAAATATTTTGTGGTAGGTTTTTTTTTTCTAAAGGGGAATGGGAAAAGGGATATTTTTATTAAAGCAGTGGCACTAATGGCCATATTACAACTATTCCCAAGGGGATTAGAACCATATCCCTTGGAGCTACAAGGTCAAGCTCTTACCATTGAGCTAGCACCCATTACGACTGTTTGGAACTGCCCCTATATGGAAAATTATTTTATTATTTAATTGATTATTATTTGAAATTTTCTTTTGGTTTTATTTAACCTAATTAACTCTTTTATTAAATGTTAATTTATCTTATTAATTTTTCTTATGGCTTTATTTGAATTTGTTTAAAACCAACTTAATAATTAACTTTTTAATGAAAAACTAAGTGAAACAAAATAAACTTTTAAACTAAATAATTAAAAAAAAACATAAATTCATTGATTCATAAACCAAAATCTAAATTTCACACAATAACTTCTGTGAAAAAATTAAATGAAATAAAATAAGTTGGAATTTGTTTAAAGTAACTGCCACTAACAAATCTATATCTTGTGGTGGGAGTAAGGCAAGCCTCGTCAATTTCCAGCTGTGTGTGCACAATATTTTGTGGGAGGTTTTTTTTTTTTTTTAAAGGGGGAATGGGAAAAGGGATATTTTTATTAAAGCAATGATACTAATGGCCATATTATAACTGTTCCCAAGGGAATTAGAACCATATCCCTTGGAACTACAAGGCCAAGCTCTTACCATTGAGCTGGCACCCCATGGACAATATTTTGTAGTAGGTTGATAACGAGATTTCGTATACCTTTCGTAAAATTTATGCAGTATATTTTTTTTTTTTCTAATTAACATGTCTAGCACAATTCTCAATCCTAACTAATTTTGTTTTCATTTCTTTCTGGAGCAACAGGGTCCAGCAGAAGGGGAAAAAAGATTGGTAGCGGCAACATAGCTTTATTATGGATATCACTTAGCTAGTTTCGAACTGAAGCATGCGACATGTGTGGCAGTTTTGTAGAATTTTTACCCTTGACTGTGAATGCACATAACATAATACTGTTGGCACCCAATTGATGTAATAGATAATATAGCATATGTTTTGATGCACAATATTACGTTGGCTTTTATATATTGCCCTCTACTATGTCACTAATGGCATTAAATGACATGACTCCTCTAAATGCAAGGGTTAGGGTGTAAATGAGCTGAACTTTGAACTATTTGAGTTCGGCTCGTTAAATGCTCTGACAATTGGACTCGATTATTTAAATGAGCTAAGCTCAAGACTTACAGGTTCGACAATAAGGGCTCGCAAATAGCTTGTTTATATATATAATACTTGAGCTTACTAATAAGTTGTAATTATGATACCGAACCGCTGCAGCGTGAATAGAAGAGGAGGTCGCTGCAATAAAAAGGCTTGGGTTTTGATTTGATTGGGTTAGATTTGATGAAAAAGGAAGGAAAAAATAAAAAAGGAAACAGGGAAGAGGGGGTGTTGCGGCGCTGGGAATGCTTGGGAGAATTAGGGTTAGTGAGGGAGAAAGGGAAAGTGGAAGAGAGAAGGAGGGGGGCTTCAGAAACTTGATGGAAGTTGTCATAAAAAAAAAAAGAAACTTGATGGAAGACCCTTTACTAGTAAAAGACAAGTATAGCTGTGTAGTGTAAGGCTTTGGAAAGTGGATGTAAAAGACAAGTCCCTATACCTTTTACTTTTTTTTTTTAATCAACTTTTATTTTATTTTTTGGTACAAGTTCTTACTATTCTTTTATTATTATCCTATTTTCAACTCTTACATTTATTTTGATTTTTATAAAAGAAGCGCTAATAAATATTAAGGACAGTAGGTAAAATTTTAGAAACATTGTTAAAAACTATAATTCTAAATATTATCAATGTCTTCAATATTATAAATTTTTTTAAAAATTATAATTTTTATATCAAAAACAAAAAAATTATAATTTTTTTAGTAAAAAAATTATAATTATGCAATGAATATTTTTTTGGCACCCCTAAAATTTTTGTTCAAGATTCACCACTGTTTTATGGATTAATGTACCAGCAAATTTTGAGGTTTTATATCCCTGTGACATACTCCGATATTGTTGTGAATATAAGCAAGTGCTCTGCCAATCTATAAATTAAAAAGAAAAAAAAAAGAGAAAAGATAATAAAAGCATTCACGGATGAATCTCAAGTATGAATCAATCCTATAGGAAAAGAAGTGTCATATGAAAAAAAAGTGGGTATAAGTAATCCAAAACAACCTGAGATCGAGGAACTGAAAATATATCAAGAGAACATGAGACGTAAAAAAGAAAGAGAAGTGCTAACAATACACTCTCTATCAATCTCTTTTGAATATATACTCTTCAATTGGCTGAAATCAAGTGGTGTCCATATGATTTGGTGGGACTCATTTTCCAAAATAGTGGGATCCACTTAAATTTCAATTAATAGGAGAGTGTGTGTTCAAAAGAGAGTGATAGAAAGTGCGTTGCTAGTATTTCTCAAAAGGAAATATGTTAAGAAACGAAATATTATTACTTTTTAAAGGAAAAGAGAATGACCAAGATAAGACAATGAAATAGATATATTCTTATCATTCGCTTTATTCTATTTAATCCATGGTAGAATTTGTTTACTTCCACGTTCAGTGTAGCTCAAGCCTAATAACTAATAATACATTACTACATTAATACCAGCACTGGCCCTGAGCACGGTCGTGAGAGGTGCCCGACCATGGCCCCATTTTTCGAGGGGTACCAAAAAAAAAATTTCCGTAGTAGTATATAAAATATTAAAATAAAAATTTTATATATTTAAAATAACATAAAATTTTATGATAAAAAATTAAACAATCACAATAATTAAACAAGTTATTTCCTAAAACCAAGTCAATTGATGGATGAC
Organism: Calophaca sinica; assembly: GCA_037113605.1. Classification (NCBI taxonomy): domain Eukaryota; kingdom Viridiplantae; phylum Streptophyta; class Magnoliopsida; order Fabales; family Fabaceae; genus Calophaca; species Calophaca sinica. Next base: position 121,081,636 of record CM073731.1, read on the forward strand.
TAACTAACACATCATGTTTCATTTTTCTTTGTATCAACAAGAATGTACCTGCGATATTTGGCATTAAAACGATGATAGTCATTTGGCGCAAAATTTTGAGTCTCAATGAGAAAAAGAGTCTCGTATAAGTGTTCGGTAATAGTCCATTTCTCTCGATCTTTCTATAATGCGCTTGTTCCCTCATTCTGTTTCTCTCTAATCTCTAGTCTGTTGATCTCTTTCACTATTTATGTCTCAGCTCCCTCTCTTATCTCTCAGTGCGACTGAAAATGTGGGTCCCCCATCATTTTTTCCCTTCTAGTCTCACACCAATCACCGTCATAGACCCACTTGCAAGTGGCCATAGCAAAGAGCCACCCACTTCCCAGCCACCATAAGCCTCCATCATTTTGTTCAAAAACGTCAAATTCATAAATAAAAAAAAAACATTGTGATGAAAATTACTCTAAATGCACATAATTGAACATTCAGTCGAGGAGTCTTTGATTCATAATTTTTTATATATTGTAAATTAAACAATTGACACACTTAATAAAAGAATTGAGCAATATAACACATATGAGGAGATTTTTTTATTTTTGTTTAGTATTGAAAAGCTTAGATCCGTATTTGATAATGACTTGAAACTGAGTTGTAAGCATCTTGAAACTTACCTAAAACATGATAATTCTTACTGATCTAGATTGCGAAATTCTATTTTAAGAAATAACAGTCATTAGAGAGGTTTTAACACAATAACACTTGAATCAAAATCAAGCTATATGATATTGAGTTCTTTGAAGACATTTAATTGTTTTCCTAATACATGTACGACTTATAGAATAATATTTACTATCATTGTTATTGTTACATCAGCTGAAAGAAGTTTTTCTAAATTAACATTGCTAAAATCTTATTTGTGTTCTACTATCACAATATAGACTAAATAGCCTTACTTTGATTTTTATAAAAAATATTTTTAAAGAACATTGATTATGAACAGAATATTAGTGATTTTACAAAAAAAAATGCAAGAAAGATAATATTTAAATGATTATGAGGGTATTATTTTCTTGGTTTGCCCAGGACACCCAAAATATAAGGACCGACCTTGATTAATACTTTCACGAACAAATTTTTTTATATTTTGGTATCTCAGTAATTTTGGTATAGGCCTTACAGAATGTTCTTCCTTTTTTTTTTTTTGGTAAATAATGTTCTGCTTCTTCTTCATAGTAAAAAGGAATACATTCAAACCAACAATCAACTTAAAGTAAAAAAGATAGATGTTAATTGACGAGGTTTAAAGCATACTTGTGAAAATAAGGTCTTTCTTACTAGCTAATCATGCAACTGAAGCAGAGCAACTGAAAGCAACCATAAGAACAACTTCAAAATTATTCAATATTTGATTAGTTTTATGAAACGATTTTATTTTGATATTATAAAATGCTTTTAAATTCAAAGAACAAAAGAGATATATTTGAGTCATTTGGAACACGAGAAGAAAAAAGAAAGAAAATAGACAAAGCTTGTTGAAGTTATAATTCAGGTTCATATGATCATTCTTTGTTCACTTAATTCATAAATTTTGCAAAGAGTCTCCATTATCTTCATAAAAGTTGCACTTTGGTTTAGAACTGTTGTTACTACTAATTATACTATAAGCATGCCAAAAGCTATGTAATTGTGAAAGCATAACATGTACTTGAAGGAGCCAAAAGCTTGTAAGTTAACTGAAAACAAAAAACCTTAAGTTACAGACAACTTTGTTACCTCATCAACATTGACATGATATAACTGAATAGAGGAATCATCCATTCCTATGGAAATAATATAGTTATCTTGAGGATTGAAAGCAAGAGACCTAGCTACAGATGGTTGAGGCATGAAAGTTGTCATCTTCTGCACTTCTACAAGAAGATTTGAATTGGTTAATGGGAACAATTTCAAAACATAGTCTTGAATAATAATTAGGCTCATAGGTTACCTTAATATTTGATAGTCACCATATTGAACAGGGAATATCTTCCATCCCGCTGCAGACATTGAACAAAGCAGGGTACAACATTTTCAGGATTGCTATCAACCACAGAGCCAGTATTAGTTGCAGCATAAATCACTTTTCCACAGGAAAATATAACATAAAAAGACAAAAACATTTGTTAATTATAAAAAGCAAAACCCAGCTGAAGTTGACACTGTATTGCATTGAATATATGACTTTCCATTGTCAACTCATACCATCATCCTACACAAGGTTGAAAACAAAGAAATTGAAAAGATTGAGGTATGAAAACAAAGGGAAACGGGGAAAACTATACAAGCATAAATTGTTACTTTTATTTTGATTTTCATAAAAGAAGCGTTAATAAATATTAAGGATAGTAGGTAAAATTTTAGAAACATTGTTGAAAACTATAATTCTAAATATTATCAATGTCTTCAATATTATAATTTTTAAAAATTATAATTTTTATATCAAAAACAAAAATTATAATTTTTTAGTAAAAAATTATAATTATGCAATGAATATTTTTGGCACCCCTAAAATTTTTGTTCAAGATCCGCCACTTTGTTTCTGGATTAATGCACCCAGCAAATTTTGAGGTTTTATATCCTGTGACATACTCCAATGTTGTTGTGAATATAAGCAAGTGCTCTGCCAATCTATAAATTAAAAAAAAAAGAGAAAAGATAATAAAAGCATTCTCGGATGAATTTCAAGTATGAATCAATCCTATAGGAAAAGAAGTGTCATATGAAAAAAAAGTGGGTATAGCTATTGTTGTACCAGTTCCACAACTGGCACAAGTAATCCAAAACAACCTGAGATCGAGGAAATGAAAATATATCAAGAGAACATGAGACGTAAAAAAGAAAGAGGAGTGTTAGCAACACACTCTCTATCAATCTCTTTTGAACACACACTCTCCAATTGGCTGAAATCAAGTGGTGCCCATACGATTTGGTGGGACCCATTTCCCAAAATAGTGGGATCCACTTAAATTTCAATCAATAGGAGAGTGCGTGTTCAAAAGAGAGTGATAGAAAGTGTGTTGCTAGCATTTCTTACACTACAAGAATAAACGGTATTACCCACATCCTTTTTTTGTGGGCCAAGATGGCCTGAAATTATCGTGGGCCATATCCTTTATTTTCGTGGGCCATGACCCACTGTACGCAAATGTATTTTTATCCGCGGCCTTCTCCCACGAAAAACAGGATCGAGGAGCAGCTGCCGCAACTGACACACTTTGACCAGTTATTGTTGGTCGCGTCCGATGGTAGTGCATGCGGACCATTAACGTGGGCCTCAGCCCATTGTATGGCCGATGATAATAACATTGTGCAGTCCGCCAGGAATCTTCTTCCTTCTTCCCTTCTTTCTTCCATTCTTTCACTCATTTTTCATTCCCTCCATCCTACTGCTCCGCCATTCCCTCTCCCTCTCTTCTCCATTTCACTGCCAGTGAGTTTATTTATCAGTGTGTTTATTTATCTCTTTCTGTGTTTATCTTTATTTCATGAAAAAAAATTATCTACACTCACCTATATTTTCTTTTCTATTAGTAAATCCGAAGCCACTTCACCATACTCACAATCACCAGACTCACCACCACCGGAATCACTTATTCATAGGTTGGTATTATTTAATTTTTTTGACAAAATATTTATTATATATTTATTCAGTAATTTATTAATTATATAAATATATTTATTGACTGTTAATATGTTTTTAACAGGAAAAAAATATTATTTTTGTTAATATATAATATGAATATTTGTTTTTTATTAATATGTATAATATTCTTGTTATCAAAAAAATATAAGTATAACATTCTGAAATTGTGTGAATAAAAAATTGTTTATACTAGAAATTAGTTTATTGACCGTTAATTATTTTTTGTCAATATGCGTTTTTAATAATATATTTATGTTAGGAAAAATGTAGGTCATTTGTATTTAATATATATGTGTTAATTTTAGATAATACATTTAGGATTAGAGATTAAATTAGTTTTTTGTTATGTTAATTCTTAATTTTTAGGGTTTATGATGGTAAGTTAATTATATGTCGGGGGAAATGTAGGTTAGGGGAATGTATATTAGTTATAATATTAGATTACTTAATTATAACAATATTTTTTATAGTTATAATTGATAGCATTGCATAATTAGCATCTATATAATATGCAGAAAATGGATTGCAATTGGATGTATGATAGGCTTTATCCTGAAAGAGGGGGTTTGAAACGAGCTTTTATAAAAGGGGTTAAACAGTTTGTCTGTCACGCAAAAAGTCAGGATAGTTACCGCGTTGAAGGGGGGATTCGATGTCTGTGCGAGGTATGCAAGTGTCAAAGTGTTGAGGCTGGAAGTGAAGTCAAGTATGGCTTGTATATATGGGGGTTCAAGCCAAATTATTGGATTTGGACTGCTCATGGTGAAGTTGTTCCCAGTGTTAATTTACGGGTTAAAGAGAATTGCACAGATGCTTCAAGCAGTGGCCCACCAGATATGGGAGATCAATATTATAAGTAGTTTGATGCGATGCAGGGGATGATTTCGGATGCTCTTGGAGTGAATGTGTCGTTCGAAGAGCAACAACATGATGAGACCGATGAACTTCCGAATGAGGTAGCACAAAGATTTTATACTCTTCTGATGGAGACAAATAAGCCATTGTATGAAGGGTCTAAAGACTCTAAATTATCAATGTGTGTGAGGCTTTTAGGTCTCAAGTCAACCTTTAATGTTCCTGAGCAGTGCATGGATTATATGACCAGAATTATGTTGGATGCAACACCTATTAGAGCCGGTTTGCCACAAAGTTATTATGTTGCTAAAAGGTTAGTGTTGAAGCTGGGATTAGGTGTTAAGAGGATCGATTGTTGTGTGAAAGGTTGCATGTTGTATTATGACAATGAATTTGGCATAAATGACTGTGCTTTGACTGAATGTAAATTTTGTAAAGAGCCAAGGTATCATCGTCGCAAAACAGGGACAAGTCGGAGTAAACCAGTTCCAAGGAAGACAATGTTTTATTTGCCTATCATATCAAGGCTGCAAAGAATGTTTGTATCAATGCAAACTGCAGGTAAAATGACGTGGCACTATGAAAATAGAAGAAGTTCAGTTGAGTTGCGCCACCCATCTGACGGTGAGGCGTGAAAGCACTTTGATCGGGTAAATCCTGATTTTTCCATAGATCCACACAATGTACGACTTGGGTTATGCTCTGATGGGTTTACACCATATATCCGGTCAACGGCTAAAGCTATATTCTTATCATTCGCTTTGTTATATGTTAAGGAACGAAATATTATTACTTTTTAAAGGAAAAGAGAATGACCAAGATAAGACAATGAAATAGTTATATTCTTATCATTCGCTTTGTTTTATTTAATCCATTGTAGAATTTTTTTACTTCCACGTTCAGTGTAGCTCCAGCCTAATAAATAATAATACATTATTACATTAATACCAGTTGTGGCCCTGAGCACGGTCGTGAGAGGTGCTCGACCAGGGCCCCATTTTTTCGAGGGATACCAAAAAAAATTCCTTAGTAGTACATAAAATATTAAAATAAAAATTTTATATATTTAAAATAACATAAAATTTTATCTTAAAAAATTAAACAATCGCAATAATTAAACAAGTTATTTCCTAAAACCAAGTCAATTGATGGATGACTATCTAACACATCATGTTCCATTTCTCTTTGTATCAACAAGAATGTACCTGCAATATTTGGCATTAAAACGATGATAGTCATTTGGTGCAAAATTTTGAGTCTCAACGAAAAAAAGGGTCTCGCATAAGTGTTCGGTGATAGTCCATTTCTCTCGATCTTTCTGTAATACGCTTGTTCCCTCATTCTTTTTCTCTCTAATCTATAGTATGTTGATCTCTTTCACTATTTATGTCTCAGCTCTTTCTCTTATCTCTCAGTTCGACTGAAAATGCGGGTCCCCCATCATCTTTTCCCTTCTAGTCGCACACTAGTCACCGTCACAGACCCACTTACAAGTCGCCATAGCAATTGAGAGCCACCCACTTCCTAGCCACTATAAGCCTCCATAATTTTGTTCAAAAACGTCATAAAAAAGAAAAAAACATTGATGAAAATTACTCTAAATGCACATAATTGAACATTCAGTCGAGGAGTCTTTGATTCATAATTTTTTATATATTGTAAATCAAACAATTGGCTCACTTAATAAAAGAATTGAGCAATATAACACATATGAGGAGATTTTTTTTTATTTTTGTTAAGTATTGAAAAGCTTAGATCATTATTTGATAATGACTTGAAATTGTGTTGTAAACATCTTGAAACTTATCTAAAACATGACAATTATTACTGATCCAGATGGTGAAATTCTATTTTAAAAAATAAAAGTCATTAGAGAGGTTTTAACACATCAACACTTGAATCAAAATCAAGCTATATGATATTGAGTTCTTTGAAGACATTTAATTGTTTTCCTAATACATGTACGACTTATAGAATAATATTTACTATCATTGTTATTGTTGCATCAGCTGAAAGAAGTTTTTCTAAACTAACATTGTTAAAATCTTATTTGTGTTCTACTATCGCAGTATAGACTAAATAGTCTTACTTTGATTTCTATAAAAAATGGTTTTTAAAGAACATTGATTATGAACAGATTATTAGTGTTTTACAAAAAAATGCAAGAAAGATAATATTTAAATGATTATAAGGGCATATTTTCTTGGTTCGCCTAGGACACCCAAAATCTAAGGACCGACCTTTATTTTTTTATATTTTGGTATCTCAATACTTTCATGAACAAATTTTTTTATATTTTGGTATCTCAGTAATTTTGGTATACGCCATACAGAATGTTCTTCTTTTTTTTTCGGTAAATAATGTTCTGCTTCTTCTTCCTAGTAAAAAGGAATATATTCGAACCAACAATCAACTTAAAGTGAAAAAGATAGATGTTAATTGACGAGGTTTAAAGCATACTTGGAAGATAAGGTCTTTCTTACTAGCCAATCGTGCAACCGAAGCAGAGCTATTGAAAGCAACCATAAGAACAATTTCAAAATAATTCAATATTTGATTAGTTTTATGAAATGCTTTTATTTTAATATTATAAATTGCTTTTAAATTTAAAGAACGAGAGATATATTTGAGTCATTTGGAACACGAGAAGAAAAAGGAAAGAAAATAAACAAAGCTTGTTGAAGTTATAATTCAGGTTCATATGATCATTCCTTTGTTCACCATAATAATTCATAAATTTTGCAAAGAGTCTCCATTATCTTCATAAAAGTTGCACTTCGGTTTAGAACTTTTGTTACTACTAATTAGGCTATAAGCATGCCAAAAGCTATGTAATTGTGAAAGCATAACATGTACTTGAAGGAGCCAAAAGCTTGTAAGTTAACTGAAAACAAAATATCTTGAGTTACAGACAACTTTGTTACCTCATCAACATGGACATGATATAACTGAATAGAGGAATCATCCATTCCTATGGAAATAATATAGTCATCTTGAGGATTGAAAGCAAGAGAGGTAGCTACAGATAGTGGAGGCATGAAAGTTGTCATCTTCTGCACTTCTACAAGAAGATTTGAATTGGTTAACAGGAACAATTTCGAAACATAGTCTTGAATAATGATTAGGCTTATAGGTTACCTTAATATTTAATAGTCATCATATTGAACAGGGAATATCTTCCATCCCGCTGCAGACATTGAACAAAGCAGGGCACAACATTTTCAGGATTGCTATCAACCACAAAATCAGTATTAGTTGCAGCATAAATCACTTTTCCACAGGAAAATATAACATAAAAAGACAAAAACATTTGTTAATTATAAAAAGCAAAACCCAGCTGAAGTTGACACTGTATTGCATTGAATATATGACTTTCCATTGTCAACTCATACCCTCATCCTACACAAGGTTTAAAACAAAGAAATTAAAAAGATTGAGGTATGAAAACAAAGGGAAACGGGGAAATCAATACAAGCAAAAATTGATACTTTTTGGAAGGTATTGAAATGTTACCTAAAAGAGGCTGGAGTGAGCTGTCAAATAATACACCAGTCCACTTAATCCTTGTTTCAGGATATTCAAAAGCAAAACGTGTACGTGTCTTTGATGAAAGCACTAAAAAAAAAAAAAAAGACAATTGGCCCATCAATACACATATGACTAAAACCACACTTGCCCGTTAACACATACAGGTGATCATTTTATGTGAAACCAACATTAACATCTTAATTACTTGGGACATATTATGTTTTATTATAATTTTAGTAACTTTTTAATTTATTGTCTTGATAATATTATTTTAAATATATGTTTTTAGTTTTATCTTCTTTCCAAAATAATTTATTGAATATTTTTTTTATATGAATAAATTTCAATTTTCTTTTACACAAATAATTAGTGTATATATATACATATAAGATGACACATAGGGGGCACCAACCTTTTACATGAAAGTATATACGGGGAAATCAAACTTAACATACATGTGGATAAATATTTAACACAATATATTTAGATATGAGGTTGTATATTGTTGGAAGTTTAACATTTGAAACCTCTATGCACAGTAAGTAGTAAAAGAGAATTTTTAAAATTACTATTTTCTATGAATTTCCTACCATGCACTTTAAACCTTAAGTTTGAGACATATATATGTTACATAATATGTATTAAACTATATGTTTACAGTGTCCCGAGAGCATAGCCTGGTGGTAAAACATACGTAAAAGTTATGTGGATATTGGGAGCAGGGTTCAAACTTGCACCGCTCCACTTTTCCCCTCCCCCTTTTACCATATGTACTAGACAAAAAAAAACTATATTTTTACAGTGTTACAAGCATGTTGTTTGGTTTTTGCTGGAGTAAGGCAAGCCTCATGAATGTCTAGCTATGTGTGCACAATATTTTGTGGCAGGTTGATAACGAGATTTCATATATCTTTCGCATGTACCCAGGGTCGGAGGCAGACTTCCAAAGCTTATCGAATGTGCAACAAGAAATGGTTTTGGACTTTTGGTTTAGTGGTAATGGCCTAATGCATCCTTGCAATTTTCTTGTGGGCGAGAATTCGTTCCATGCTAGTCTTTTTTTTAGAACTCTTTTAATGCTAAACAAGTAAGCATCAGAAAACTAAAAAATAATAATAAACAGTCACTATAGTTCTTGAATGTATCAAAATTACAAAAACATTCCTTAATGTATCTTTTGTTAGTCAATTTGGTCCTCGAATATGTCTTTTATTAGTCAATTTGTGCTTAAATGTGTCTTCTGCTGGTCAATTTGGTCCCTAAAATTACTAACAGAAGACAAGCTCGGGAATGTTTTTAAAGGTACATAAATGGTATTAAAAGGGAAAGAAAGAAATTGTCTAAGTCCCTATATAAAGAGAGTTAACCATACTTGAGATATGTTTCTTTCTTTTTTAAGGCAAAGTGGAGTACAAAAGCATCATTATAGAGGAAGATGTAATGCCCTAACTCTAATTAGCGAACTACTTGCGAATTTAACCTGAATTTAAAAGAAATTAGACTTGGAAAATTTTTCGCATACAAGAGAATATAAATAATGAATCCTGTTTGGAATTACTATACTAAACTTGTTTAATGAAATCCCTGGACACGTAAGCGTCATACGAAAATATGCTACTAAATTAGTAAATATAAATCAAAGTTTCAAAAGTGGAATTAACTTGTTTATTACAACCCTTTTTCAAAAGAATAATAAAATGAAACAATAATAAATATACATTATTCGCTAGAATTACTAGAACACAACCTAATAACTAGGACTCCAACTCATGATCCAGTGACTCGAAGTCTCGCCGAAGGGCAAGACCGAACACATTTCGTGTTCTGAACCTCTTCAATCAGCTTGTACATGAAAACAACGCCCCTAATGTGAGTTTATAAAACTCAGTAACATAGACTTAAAATAATAAAACCTTTACTGTTGTTTCCAGCCATACGTGGTGTGCTACGTATGGAAAATCCTCCCGATAAGCATAATTATATATATATTCAAAATACCATAATCAATTCTCAAAACATGATAATGCAACCGAGTTTGCAAACATCAATCGCACATCAAACACTTAACATAGTTCCATACAAACACATATCACAACAGCAATGAAAGTACCCGTTTAACGATAACAGCCCGACCCACATCAACGGCAACGCCGCCCGGCCCACATCAACTACTACTCACAGGACTTCACACAAACAAACACATATCACAAATCTCAAAGAACGTACCCACTTAGTGCCATTCAATAGCCCAAAGAAAAGAGTGTCCGCTTAATAGCCCAATGAAAAGAGCAAGAACCGTGTTTGGTTCCCCCAAGGAGTCCCCGTCAGTGGAAAAGCCCTAAAATAACCAAAGACGGGTTTGCGATTCAAATGCAAACGTTCACACACAAACAAATTCCAATCAAAGGAACACATGCGCCTTTTATTGTAACATCCCAACCCACCAGGCACGTTGGCCCAGTAACGAAAGGGCTTACAAAAGGGTACATTACTCACAGGACTTCACACAAACAAATTCAATCAAATGACTTACATCACAACGAAATTCTTAAGATTTAGCAAGAGTCTTCAAGCAATTAAAATTCCAAGCACATTCCAAAGCCTAATCAAACTAGGATTCAAGACATGGTTTCACATGCATTATTAGGATTCAACCACATCAACTAAGAATCCATCACAATCATCAACAATTACATGTTTAAATCAATCAATGTCATTCGGAGAGTCAAGACACTTATAAAGATAACAACAATCACAATAAGAAAAAGTATCTTTTAATGCATGCAAACTCAAACTCAAGTAAATTATAGCCCAAAACTCATGTAAAAGGGCTAGCTCGAACGTCGAACCACTTCAAAACTAATTTCATACATATTTAACAATCGGGATAACAAATTTGAATATTCCGATTGGAGCTCAATGGAACTCGCAACGGTACAAACATCACACATTGATTTAGGGGGGGTTGGGGGCAGCCATCCAACCCTATTTCAGTCAAACCTCATACAAGATCAAAATAATTAATAAACTAATTATTAATCTAAGGAATTTAAATAATCAATCCTAGCACACCCTAACGGAGGTTTTAGGGGAAGTCTATGTTACCTCTAATCCCAAAATTTGGGATTTAAGCTCCATTGTTCTTCTTCTTCTTCAATCATGACGTTCCTTCCTTGTTCTTCACTAGATCAACACATGCAAGATGGTCTCCTCTTTGATTTTCGAGTTCCTTGCCCAAGCCTCCATGGAAGTGGCTCCTCAAGCTCCAATCTTCATCCTTGAAGCTTTAATGGAGGTAAAACCTCCATCTTCTTCTTTCCTCTTCCCCCAAATCGAGCATCCATCACTGTCCTGGCTTCTCTCTCTCTCTGTTCGGCCCTCTCTCTGTCTCGCCTTCTCACTCTCTCGGCCACTCTCTTGGTACGCCGCTGTGGTTGGCCAGCATGGTGGCCATCGCGGCCACCCTCCTTTCCTCTTTCTCTCGATCGCCACTCTCCCTTCTCTTCTTTTCCTTCTTTCTTTCCTTTCTTCTTCTTTCTTTTTTTTTCTGATTTTCTTCCCCTTTCTCCTTGTTGTCCAGGTCGTGAGGGAGGGAGTTAAAGGGTGAGAGAAGGAGTGCTAAGGTGGAGGGGCCATAAGTGTGGAGTATGGTGGGTCTAGGTCAATGTTTTACTATATCCACTTAGGATTTCTAATAATTAGGCTTAGGAAATTCGGGATGTTACATTACTCCCCACCTTTTAGGAATTTTGTCCCCAAAATTCGCCTTACCTTCTATCCTTATCCTTATATAGGATTGTTCTCGATGCTTCTGCTGCGAACTCTAATTCTACGCCACTTCAAATAGGTAAGTTCCATCTCTTGATCATTCTAAATCATTGGAAATTTGAGAGGAACTAATAGCAACAATAGGTCCATTATCCGAAAGGTTTGGTGAGCCAGTCAACCGGTTAGAAACTAAGTCTTATTCCTAATAAGATTCTTATTAAGTTAAGATGGAGTTTGTAATTGGTCAACAGTGTCACTTCATACACCGGAGAATGAATGTAGCGTCGACATTAATTTCTTTAAATTCCCACTGATTCAGCTATAATTAAAACTCTTGTAGTCCCAAAACTATGGTCTACTGCTCTTCCCCAGGCTGGTTATTCCACTAAGGTCACTATGCCTAGAAGACTTAGGGCTACCCTAATTACAACTTAGGTATTAGGAAGTCTGGCTTATCACTATACCTTTTGAGTTCAGAAAAATACTAAGGTATTCCGAATCAATCCAAGTAAAATCTTATAGGTTTGTAACAGGCTTAGTGGTTCCCGATCAATCTAAGATCCATCCACAATGGTTAGGTCAATAACCTGATTAATTACCAAGCGTTGGAATCTAAGCGATTATGGATACCCATCCTAAATTGATCAAAACCGTACCTCTAAGAATCCTTTCTCACCAATTCTAATTGTTGTAGAACCAAGTGGTCACGACAAAAGGATTACAAAGTGTTGAACCACACTAGGTACAATATATCCAAAATGACCTTCGCATTTTCCTGTTTTAGAAATTTCACTTGACCATACTTGTCAGGTTTACAAAATTCTAAGCATAAGGGAAAGCCTACTTATGCATCATCTAACCACCTTCCACATAATGCACCAAAAATTTCTATTTTTCAAAAATAGATGTGTTGCTTATACATTCGTTCAATCACACGAACTCATAAGCAGTTCAAGTAGTTTGAGATTACCACATAACTAGGGTTGAAACCCTATCCCTCGAAGAATCAAGTCCTAGATCATTTATCAAACTCTAACCCTCAAGGGGTTAGAACACCTAAATCACACTTCTAAGGGAATTCTAAGGTATCACTAAGCGACTCTCTAGGATTTAGGACCTTAAAAACACATGTACTTACGATCTTAAAAGTCCTAAAAATGTGAAAATCCACGTTTATGCTCAAACTGGCGCGTCGCGGTGCGCGTCACGCGCATCTTGACCTGTTGTTGCGCACGTTGCGCGCACCTCAACGCACATCACGTGCATTTTTGCATTTTGGTTCTGTTTCCTAGCGCGTTGCGTGTGTCGAAGCGCGCGTCACGCGCATTTTGCTTAATTGCTTCTCCTGCAGAATTATGCAGAATTTGAATTTTTGACACCATCCCACTTCAAACTCAAATTTCACTCAATACAAATCAATCATAATCAAAACAAAGTCTCCAAATCAAGCATTCAACTCAGATACATGATCAAGAGCAATTCATGAAATGTTCAAATCACCACAAAACATGATTACACACATCATAACATACCTCAAAACGTTCATTTGTTTATGAATCACAAATCCCTTTTCATGCATTTACCTAACCCACAACTTGAATCATGTAAACACACAACGACACAAGGGAAAGGAAACCCTAAACTCAATCAATCCAAGACAATCCATAATAATTAAGGATTCAAAAACAAGGATTCAAACATGATGAATTACAAGGAATATTCATCCAATATCACATCATGGCAACATCATGCTTTAGGCATTTCAACTATTTCATAAACTCGTCAAATAGATCATACTCTCAAAGAATTCAAACAAGGGTCAATCATACACATAATGGTAGCACCAAAGCATATTGCATGTGAATTACAACGAAAGGCATATTTTCATATCATCAATGCTTCAAAACATGAACACATCAAACAATACCTCATGAATCAAGGCATACTTGAAACCTCTCAACAATCTCATGCTTCAATCAATGTAATATATATCAAATAAAGAAACAACATACCTAATACATGAGTTTTAAACAATAATGTGGTTAAAAATCCACAAAACTCATTCAAAATTCATGGAACACACGACAATATTCATGCTTGAATTCAAATCCAACACAACACATAAGTCCTTTAGTCATGTAAGTGGAAAACACCTACTAACATTATATAGACTAAGGTATATGAATTCATACCTATAAGTCTCAAACACATCCAAGTGCACTTCATAATCAATAACAAATAATTAACACAAGTAATAAGTATTGAAAAACTTACAACTTCACATGAGGCTTAACACCATTTGAACCACACTACAAAATTTAAGTATTATATCAACTTTAGATGGATGCTTCTAAATTTTCCAATTTCCAAACCAGTATATAATCAATTTATGCAAGGAATTGAAAACAACCAAATGAAAAATCAAAGCGAAAGAAATTCGTTCCCGTTTACTAAATTATACCTCTCTAACCTTCAAACTTTGAGTTTTCCAAAACTTAATCTTGTACATTATACAAAAGGATTTTCCAATACCAGAATCATAAGCATTTATCGGATACCAAAACATCTAATCTTTCACAAAGGTCGCGGTTTCTCCAAGAGCATCCCATAATACTCTCATTGTCCCGCAACTACTTTGATCATCAACCTCGTCATACCAAAACTCTTGTAATGATCTTCCAGTGGTAGCAGAGTTTAACGTGGCCACAAAGCTCAACTGCGGCCAGGTATGCATCCGTGGACTTAGGCAGGCCAAAGTGGCTTAAATCCTTCACGACCTGAACTACTACTGGACAATCATTACGGAATCTGAAACTGTACCTAGAAGTAAATACATATATGAGGACGTCTCGCGAAATGAGTACATACCTCTAATATTCCCTGCAACTCTTCATTCTCCTCATTCCTTAGATGAATCCTCGAGGTGGCCTACCTCAATAATTCACCAAAAGAACTTAGAAAACTCAGACTTACAGACACAACTGACATTTTCCTAAACCGGATCACTGCTAGACGCACTTGACTCACAGTCCGATAAGATTGAACTGCTCTGATACAATAATGTAATGCCCTAACTCTAATTAGGGAACTACTTGCGAATTTAACCTGAATTTAAAAGTAATTAGACTTGGAAAACTTTTCGCATACAAGAGAATATAAATAATGAATCATGTTTGGAATTACTATACTAAACTTATTTAATGAAATCCCTGGACACGTAAGCGTCATACTAAAATATGCTACTAAATTAGTAAATATAAATCAGAGTTTCAAAAGCTGAATTAACTTATTTATTACAACCATTTTTCAAAAGAATAATAAAATGAAACAATAACAAATATACATTATTCGCTAGACTTACTAGAACACAACCTAATAACTAGGACTCCAACTCGTGATCCGGTAACTCGAAGTCTCGCCGAAGGGCAAGACCGAACACATTTCGTGTTCTGAACCTCTTTAATCAGCTTGTACTTGAAAACAACGTCCCGAATGTGAGTTTATAAAACTCAGTAACATAGACATAAAATAATAAAACCTTTACTGTTGTTTACGTATGGAAAATCCTCCCCATAAGCATAATTATATATATATTCAAAATACCTTAATCAATTCTCAAAACATGATAATGCAACCGAGTTTGCAAACATCAATCACACATCAAACACTTAACATAGTTCCATACAAACACATATCACAACATCAATGAAAGTACCTGTTTAACGGTAACAGCCCGGCCCACATCAACGGCAACGTCGCCCGACCCACATCAACTGCTACTCAGCGGACTTCACACAAACAAACACATATTACAATCCTCAAAGAATGTACCCACTTAGTGCCACTCAATAGCCCAAAGAAAAGAGTGTCCACTCAATAGCCCAAAGAAAAGAGCGAGAACCGTGTTTGGTTCCACCAAGGAGTCCCCGTCAGTGGAAAAGCCCTAAGACGGGTTTGCGATTCAAATGCAAACGTTCACACACAAACAAATTCCAATCAAAGGAAACATGCGCCTTTTATTGTAACATTCCAACCCACCAGGCACGTTGGCCCAGTTACGAAAGGGCTTACAAAAGGGTACGTTACTCACAGGACTTCACACAAACAAATTCAATCAAATGACATACATCACAACGAAATTCTTAAGATTTAGCAAGAGTCTTCAAGCAATTAAAATTCCAAGCACATTCCAAAGCTTAATCAAACTAGGATTCAAGACATGGTTTCGCATGCATTATTAGGATTCAACAACATCAAGTAAGAATCCATCACAATCATCAACAATTACATGTTTAAATCAATCAATGTCATTCGGAGAGTCTAGACACTTATAAAGATAACAACAATCACAACAAGAAAAAGTATCTTTTAGTGCATGCAAACTCAAACTCAAGTAAATTATAGCCCAAAACTCATGTAAAAGGGCTAGCTCGAACGTCGAGCCACTTCAAAACTAATTTCATACATATTTAACAATCGAGATAACAAATTTGAATATTCCGATTGGAACTCAATGGAACTCGCAACGGCACAAACATCACACATTGATTTAGGGGGGTTGGGGGCTGCCATCCAACCCTATTTCAGTCAAACCCCATACTAGATCAAAATAATTAATAAACTAATTATTAATCTAAGGAATTTAAATAATCAATCCTAGTACACCCTAAGGGAGGTTTTAGGGGAAGTCTATGTTACCTCTAATCCCAAAACTAGGGATTTAAGCTCCATTGTTCTTCTTCTTCTTCAATCATGACGTTCCTTCTTTGTTCTTCACTAGATCAACACATGCAAGATGGTCTCCTCTTTGATTTTCGAGTTCCTTGCCCTAGCCTCCATGGAAGTGGCTCCTCAAGCTCCAATCTTCATCCTTGAAGCTTTAATGGAGGTAAAACCTCCATCTTCTTCTTTCCTCTTCCTCCAAATCGGACATCCATCACTGTCCTGACTTCTCTCTCTCTGATCGACCCTCTCTCTTTCTCTCTCTCTGTCTCGCCTTCTCACTCTCTCGGCCACCCTCCTGGTTCGCCGCTGTGGTTGGCCGGCTTGGTGGCCATTGCGGCCACCCTCCTTTCCTCTCTCTCTCGTTCGCCACTCTCCCTTCTCTTCTTTCCCTTATTTCTTTCCCTTCTTCTTCTTTCTTTTTTTTCCGATTTTCTTCCCCTTTCTTCTTGCTGTCCAGGTCGTGAGGGAGGGAGTTAAAGGGTGATAGAAGGATTGCTAAGGTGGAAGGGCCATAAGTGTGGAGTATGGTGGGTCTAGGTCAAATTGTTACTATATTTTGACTCACAAATCCCAACTCAAATTCCATAACTTAACCTATTGTACTTAAATCAACATTAAGTGATTTAAATAATTATAACCACTCATAAATAATTAGTCTCACATTTCCTAAATTATTGGGTAAAATTACTATTTTACCCTTTAGTTCCTAATCTGTATTTAAATTATCCAATTAAGACTATGAACTATTTTTAATCCTTAGGGATTAAATCCCTTATCCACTTAGGATTTCTAATAATTAGGCTTAGGAAATTTGAGACGTTACAGAAGAAATCCCAACTATGTGGACCCCTCAGTCTCTAACAATCATCCACAGCACACCACGATATAATAGTGGAAAATCAAAGAATACAGAGAACATGGGACTACACCAAAACCCATGAGAGAAAGCGATCATCTAAAATAGAAGTAAGGGAGACTAAACCAATTACGATTAAAGTCCTCCAAAATAAAGCTAGGTGGAAAATTCCACCAAATAAAACATTAAGTATAAATACCAAATGAAGCTAGTTTGTCCGCACAAGAATTTCTTTCGCAGTAGATGTAAGACACATGAAATCGCATTTGTCAGATGAGAAGCAAGCAATTAAGCGACCTATTTTTGAAGTTCCAAGGAATCAATGCCAAATTTTTAGAAGATTGAACCACCAATAAGGAGTCACATTCAAGCAAAGCCTACGCCAATTACGCCTATGAGCGATCTTAATAGCCATGATGGCAGCCGTAAGCTCCGCATGGAAAGAGGTGCAAACATCCAGAAAGTCTGCAAAATAGCCTAGAATGGCTCCACTAGGGTCCCTAAAGATAGCACCATAAGCAGAGAGACCGAGATTACCTCTAGAGGCCTCGTCAATGTTCCACTTTACCCAGGCACAGGGAGGCATGATTCAGTCCACCTGAATAATGACAGGAGCCTTAGGAGGGTGACAGGGGATGGAGAAAGGCTTTAAAACTCATCAATAAAAGATGAGGAACAACCTTTAGAAATTCTTCCAGAAAAGGAGACCGAAGCTATTACCAGATGAACCGCTCGAGTAATAAGTGAGGATCCTGTTGTGAAAATTAATTTGGTTCCTAGAGTACCAGATAACCCAAACTATATGAACAATAGCTGAGGGCACAATATCCTTAAGATGAGAACTCCAATGTGGATCCAAGATGGCCATGACAGTAGAAATATTGGAATGATCAATAGAAATATTGGAATGATCAATAGGCTTCTTCAAAAGGGAGGCCATCCAATTCCAAAGCTTAATGGCAAAAGAGAAATCTGAGAAGCGATGTTGAGTGGTTTCTACAGCTGAGCAGCACAGGCTACACATAGACACTACAGTGCACCCACAAGATTGCAACTGGTCATCAGATGGGATTTTGTTGTTAAGAAGCGCCCGAACAAAAAAGACTTAGATGGACGAACCGAGGGGCTCCAAATAAGCTTTCCCCAGTGGACCTGGAGGCGGGGAGTGTGGAGATGCAAATAAGCATCGTTTAAAGAGAAGAGTATTATGTCATTATGCTTCCAAACAAACTAATCATCCCATGGGCTCTTAGCTAATTATAGCTGCTGCATATCCAATGCTATGCCAGGAAACGTAGCAACAAAAGAATCTGGAATTTCCCAAGCGTTATTAACAATGAAATCTGAAATGTGAGCTTTAAGATTCTTGCTAATAGAGAGAGGGGTATTCAAATGTTCAGTAATAGAGTAGTCGAGCCAGTTGTCAGATCAGAACTGAATAATAGTGCCATCTCTAATGTGTGAAATGCTACCATCAAGAACTCTCTGAAGAAAAGGACGCACCCCAGGCCAAATAAATGATTAAGCGTAATAAGTTGCATGCTTATTATGTCTAACGAACCTGGACTTTAAAAAGACCGCCCAGTGATGAGAAGAAGCAATGAGCTCCCACTTAAGCTTAAGCATAGTAGCCTTGTTAATAGCATTAAGAGATATGATCCCAAGACCACCTTCTTCCATAGGAGAACACACCTTATGCCAAGCAACGGTGACTAGTTTCCTATTATAAATATCACCAGACCATATAAAATTCGGAATCCAAGAATCCAAGGTATTTAACAAAGTCGTGGGCAAAGAGTAAACATAGAAGCTATAAACCAGCATAACTGAATGATAGGTTTCACCAATTGGACACGCCCCATAATAGACAACATAGAACCCTTCCTGGAGGCAAGCTTACTTTTAATTTTATCCGCAATCGGCTGCAAGTGGACAACTTTTGGTTTTCCCTAGAAGAGGGAAACACCCACGTGAGTAAAAGGGAGTTTATCGGTAGAGAATCCCAAAAAGTTACTGATCTCCGCAATCCTGACTGAAGAAATAAACCCTGAATAAAATCTACATTTGTCCAAACTAAGATATTGGCTAGAAGCCGCCCCATACATCTGAAAAAGAGACACAAGAGCAGCCAGATTATTTTTTGTTCCTTTATAAAATACCATGATGTCATTGGTGTAGAGAACGTGAGTAGGCGACGAACAAGCTCTAGGCCCAGACTGTAACACCCCAACTTTCTAAAGCTTGGTAATTAAAAACCCTAAGTAAAAAGGGGATTTATTTACTAAACATGAGTAGTTTAATTGATTAATTTACCTAAGGTTTTATTCAGGGCTAAAGAGTAAATTATGAAATTAAACTAGGACTTGTTAGCTAAATTTTATTAAACCCATGCCTTATTCCCCACCATACACCCCATTTTCCCTTAGCCCACACTAGCACCCACTCTTCTCTTTAAACACACACCCACACGCATTAGGAAAAGAAAGAAAAGAAGGAGGAAGGCGTGAGAAAGAAAAGGAAAGAAGAGAAGAAAAGAAGAAAAAGAAAAAGGAGGAGAAAAGAGAAGAGAAGGAACCATGGGAGAAGAGGGAAAAAGAGAAAGGAAGAAGGGAAGAGGGAGAGGAGTGCATGACGAAGGAGGAGGAGGGGGAAGAAGGGAACCCCAAACTCCAAGCCCTAAGAAATCATCAATGGAGATTTAACAGAAAATAAGGGATTTTGCTCAATAAAGCCCAAACCAAGAAGGGATTGAACAAAGGAAGAAAAAGAAGCAAGAATTGAAGCTTGGTAGCAAGCTCACTTGGAGGGAAAGCTTGGGTTTAAGATTTAATGGTGGAAAGGAGTAAGCATGAAGGATGAAACCTCAAGCCCTAGAAATTGGGGATTTTATCTCTAATTTCATCAAGCCCTAAGGTAACATCGACTTCCTCTTAAAAACCTTCCAAGTTAGAGTGTGTTAGGGTTTCCCTTTCCCTTTCATTTTGTGTCTTTTCTTGACTTCTAAGTGTGGGTTATGGAAATTATGAAATGGGTTTGGGGGTATGTGAGATTTGCTCATAGTTTGAAAGTTTTATGGATGTTAATATGCATGTAATTTGTTTGAGGAAAGTTCAATGAGAAGTGTTGTGACTTTGAATGAAATTCTAAAATTTTATAGGGCTAATTAAGCCATAACTTGCTTTAATCATGTTTAATGTTATGTGTATGAAGTGTATATTAAATGGTTTTAGCTTTGTTTGTGTTTACCTTGTGATATTTGATTGATATTGGCTAAGGGTTAGGTGTTGTCCCCAACCCCCACAAACATAAGTTTTATTTTTGCCCCATTGTGAGCTCCACAAAGCTCCAATTGGGATGAGGTTTAGTTCATCAGAAAGTAGACACAAAGTGATTTAAAATGAGCATAATAATCACTTGAAAAGATTAAGAATTGCATTAGATATCGAATTTACAAGTTAAAGGACAGTAGCTGTCCTATTTTCATACATCAGTTTTTTCTTTTATTAAACTACACAAATTGGAGGGTTGTGTCCTAAAATAAAAATTAGATTCATAAACTAGACATCCTAAGCTTTGCAACGAGTGGTCATTTGCTTAAATCCGACTTCGTTTGATATTTTAATAAAATCCTCGAAGTTTATGTTCTTTTGTAGATAATTTTGTAAAGGCCTAGCACGACCGTGTTGTGCACCACGGGCAGGCCATGTTTCGTTCTGCTTCTTGTAATTCCAGAAATTCATCCTGCCCACGTGTTCTGTGCTGTTTGTTGCCAATTTTTTCCTGTTTTAATGGGTTTGGCTTGTGATATTGCTCCTTGCCTTAAGGGGTTGTAACCTTAATTGATTCTCCTTATTATAAGGGTTTGAATGCTTAAAATTTAGGCACACATATGTGTTTGAAAAGTATAAAAGTTGCATGTATTAAATGATGTCAACTCTAGGTGTAAGGCTTAGAATTATGACATAAAGCATCCATGCTTTGATTCTAGTAACCTAAGGTCTAGAATTGAGTAAGGATACATACTACAAGTATGGATCCTAGTGTATAAGTTATCAGGAATACTAAAGTATGTGAAGGACACTTATGAAAATTTCATAAGGAATATCAAGAAGGACTTGGAGACCAAGGGATATCTATTCACATGGAATTCTTAGGGTATTTCTCTAAGATAGTAAGGTTAAAGTAGGAATCAATAAAGTTAAGAACAACTAGTAAGTTGTAAGTCCAGGTGGGAGATAGTAATCAAAGAGATAAAAGTGAATACTCGAATCCCCTTCGGTAGTGTAGGGTCATTGTTTTGGAACCATACTCTGTGGTGATAAGCATCATAGAGATGGTTAACCTTCTTACAAGTAGAAGTAGTATGATATTATAATTGTAAATTGTTTTGAATGCTTATGATTGTATTTGTGTTGGAAGGGTTTTCCATAGAAGTGCATACTCAAAGTGCATAGTAATCAAAGAGATAAAAGTGCATACTCGAATGCCCTTCGATAGTGTAGGGTCATTGTTTTGGAACCATACTCTGTGGTGATAAGCATCATAGAGATGGTAACCTTCTTACAAGTAGAAGTAGTATGATATTATAATTGTAAATTGTTTTGAATGCTTATGATTGTATTTGTGTTGGAAGGGTTTTCCATACTTAGCACACCAAGTATGGCTGAAAACAATGGTAAAGTATTTCAATTTCAATTCTATGTTACTGAGTTTAAAACTCACTATGTTGGGGCATTGTTTTCAGGTGCAAGCTTATTGGAAAAGTTCAGATCATGAAGTTGTGCTCGGTCTTGCCGCCACGCGAGACTTTGAGTTATCGGATCACGAGTCAAAGTCTTTTTAGAGTCTAATTATTTCCTTTTTCTGTTATAAGTCTCTAATAGGATTGGATGTCAATTCTGTAATTTGTTTAAAGCAAATATGTAGTTTTGCGGAAATATTTTAGCAAGCTGTGGACTCTGGTATTAATAAAGTCTGTTATTAGCGAATTTGTCTTATGATGCCCTATGTATTGAAAGATTTTTGTCTAACCACAGTAGTGTATTTCAAATGATTTACTTCTTATTGTTTATTATGTAAAGCAAAAAAATTTCCACGTTTAACTTTAATTCATATAGTTTAGTAGGTAATGCTCTGATAAGAGTCGAGGCGTTACACAGACATAGCATGGAGTTTTCCAGTGTTGACCAATAAGGAAAGACCTCTGCTTAAAGCATCCTCAACGATGCAGAAAAGAAGGGGAGAGAGATGGTCCCCTTGACGCAACCCTCTTTTACAAGCGAAGAAACCAGTAGGATGCCCATTTACTGAGATAGAGAGCTTTGCAGATTTAAGAATGGTTTGAACACAGTTACAGAAAGTGGGATGAAAACCAAAAACGTGAAGAACATTGAGCAAGAAATACCAATCAAGGGTGTAAAAAGCCTTTCTTATATCAAATTTTAAGGCAATATTGCCTCCATAAGTTTTATAGTCCAGCATGTTGATAGTCTTAGAAGCAGTACAAAACATAAATATGTCTGCACTGAATAAAACCCCTTTGTTGCCCAGAGATGATCTTAGGGGTGATCAAAGCTAACCTGTCCACCAGCACTTTAGTGACTGTCTTAAATTGGAAGTTAGCTATAACAATAGGCCAATAATCCTCAATTCTGTCTGTACCAGTAAATTTAGGAATTAAAGCAACTAAGTTTGAGTTTAGATTCGAGAGCAACCAACCTTGAGAGAAGAACTGAGTAACCGCATGGAAAACATCAACATTGACAATATCCCAATAGGTTTGAAAGAAACAACCCCAAAAACCATTCGGACCGGGCGCCCCAGATCCATTCATAGCAAAGACAGCGGCTTTCACATCCTCAATAGAGGGGAGAGATGTGAGGGCATTATTATCTTTTACAGTGACAAAAGGAGGGTTAACTTCGTTAAGAAAGTCTGAGTTTGAACAATTATTCTCAGAAGCATAGAAAGTTTATGATATATTTCATATATTATCAATACATGAATTTTAGGTATTTGAATGTGATTGAGAAAAAGACGGAGTTTTTCATACCTTCCACACTAGGTATGACTAGAAATGTCATAGTTTAATTTAATTTGTTTTAATGTAACTTTCTATTGTCACAGAGTTTTGCTCATTTACTAGTTTTATAGCTCGTTCCTTGCACATGACTGTTATGTATATTTATTTAATAGAATATTTTTACATTAAAAGAAATTGATTTGAATTTAGATATTATTAAGTGTAGTAACTTTTTGCATATAAAATCAAATATTAATAAATTTAATTTACCAAACAATTAGTTAATAAGTTTCATGTAAAATATTTTTGTAGTACATAAAATACTTATTCACGTGTGGCATATATTTGTACTAAAATTAAATATTAAATAAGTTTTTGCATAGATATTGATATTGATATGCTTTCATTTAATATATATGCTCTTATATAGAAAATAAGTTTTTGCATAGATATTGATATTGATATGCTACGTTCCTTTGCTCTTTTTCCAAAACCCTGATCTTACTTACTTAGTCCTATCCTAAGCAACCTAATTAAGCATACAATCACACACACAATCAAATATTTAATCAAGGCTTAAAAAATTGGGATGTTACCATAAATACGTAAAAATTATATATTAGAATATCTGAAATTTCCAGTAATTAAAGAAAAGTTCAGCAAAGAATAATAAGAACAAAATAAGTTGTTGCTTATTTTAATTTGTGAGAAATATTTATATGAAATAAATAACATTTTATAAGTAGATAATAGTTGCCACATGCATATGCACTAAAAAGTTGATAATAGTTGCCATACACAAGTAATTTTTTCTTAAAAAAATATTGAAAAAAATCCATTACAAAATAGTGATGTCTTGTGCTCCGCACGATATACAATAAATTTATAAAATTGGTATTAAAATATTTGAACGTAGTATTTATACATAATAATAATAATAATAATAATAATAATAATAATAATAACTACGACAACAAATTTCAAAGTATTATAAAATATTTAAACTAATAATAACTACGACAACAAATTTCAAAGTATTATAAAATATTTAAACTAATAATAATAAATTATAATAAAAACATTATAAAAGATTTTTTAAGATTTACTTTTAAAAAACCCCACACCATTAAACATTAATGTAGTTTTAAAAAACTAATAATGTAGTTTTAAGATTTACTTTTAAAAGAAGACTGATAGTATTTTCTTGTGGTGCGCAATTGAGTTCTTCACGGGTAAAAAATAAGAATTATCAGACAATGAAAATATAGCATAGCTGAATTATTTTGTGTAATTTAGAGGGCAAGGGTTGGGAGTTTGCATAGGAGGTCTAAGACGTTGTTTTGTAAGGCGAATGTAAGTTGAAGTGCATGTAGAAAAACTATCCATTCCTAAGTTCAAGCAACTTGAAAGGTTAGTATCACTTAACTAAAGTTCTTGATTTACCATTGAAATACTTTTGTCCATGGTGAAGTAGAACTTTAAAACGGTAAAGAATATACTCGTTCTGATTAATCTTAATATTTTTTCATACCGATCTTATATTGTTTGGGAATTTTCTATTACAATTTTATCTTTTTGTTTATCATTTTCATAATTGTGATTAAAAACGATGAAATGGAGGCCCCTTTATTTTTATTCTTGACTAATGCCTATTTCCTTACCAAACATGTAACATATTGATACTCATTCCTTATTTCCTTTTAACCATGTGGTCGTGGGTTCGATCCCCACAGACGGCGTTTCCCACCTTTTTTAATCTTATTTTTCCCAGTGTTCCTTGCTATTCCAAAAAAAAAAAGTCATTCGTTATTTCCATTCTTATTTTCATCTTCATCAAGCATTCCTTGTCACTCAGGCAACAATAAATTTGGGTAGACACTTGCCAAGTGCAACAACCATTGAACATTGCATTTTATGGCTTCCATATCACAGGAAATCTGTAGCTAGTTGCTGCCTTTTCAATTTGAAACAAACATTGCACTTTCCAATTCGAAACAAACATTATCAAAGGAAGTGAAAAACAATAAAATGATCATAAGTAGCTTACATGGGATAGAAGTGTCAGAATCCATAGTCACATTTGCTCTATCTTGTGGTACTTGGTACTCTCCTACTGTAAGTTGATGTGTTGCTTACATAGAATTTTTTTAATCTCATATAACTATGACACAGTCGGATGATGAATTCATTCCAAACATTGATTGTAAAAAAATCCTTTTTTTAATACATGCTTCAATAATTTCATGATTTGCATTGTCTGGTTTTTGAGTTTGTCCTTAGAGATTGGTTTACCAAGAAACTCAATTGTGTAACACCCGCACCTCAACATGATTGAAAGTACGACAAATTACATTAAAGCACAGGAGTTACTAATAACTTACATACTTGATTACAGTAATCCAATTCATAATTAAACTCAATTCATAAATCTAATAAATAGATTACAAATTGTACATAACTTGGAATATAAAATTCCCATTACAATCTACGACTAGCTTATGTCCCCCAAGCTTGAAGCTTCAGCTCGCCGTCTTCAGTACCTGCTTATCTGAAAGACAACAAAAAGAAAAGGGTGAGATTATAAAATCTCAGTGAGCCCTTCACGGACTCCTCACCATTCTCTCCTCGGAACCTTCTAGGCTGAGAAGACTAACTTATGCATTTCAAACCTAGACATATTCTCACTATGTACCATAAGGACTCGACTTGCGACTTCTCAATATCCCTAAACTAAGACGCTTTATTACGCGCTAGCTTGAATTAAAACTTAGCATATTATACCATAGGGTAATCCTAGGACTAATATGCCACTTATCAACTTGTGATTAACTAAACACATAAATGTATAACAATCCACATCAATCCTACAAATGTCCATTCTTTAACCTTTGTTTAGTTCAACTAACCTTAATACAATATAAATTGCAACCTTATTAACTAAGGACATATTGTTCTTACTTACTCACTTTGTGCTTAACACATCTTTGCTTTCTCTTATGCTATTGGGCTTTGCCTTATGCTCTATACTACAAATCCCAATAAATCTAGCTTGCTTATCCTTTGAGTGATCTAATCACAATGCTCAGTACTATATAATAATTAAGCGACTATGGGTGTGCTATCCAAAATTCCATACAACTAACTAAGCTCATTCCTAATACATATATATAAAATACATACAAGGAATTCATTAACATTCATAAACTTAACTTCACTTCACACATTATACCATTCATAAGAGATGTATAATATGATGTTTTGCATGTAATGCATTTTGTGTTATTGGGTAGTGTCGTAGGCTTAGGTCCCTAGACCCCAATTACACACTTTCGGAATGGTGGTTAGACGTCATAACCCTCCAAGGGCGTCCCACTTGGCTAACCAAACCGATCTACTCCTATAAATAGAGGAGACTTGCCATGGACTTTAGCTTATGCTTATGCTTATGATTATGCTTATGCTTGTATGCATATTCATATAAATACATTTATCATCATTACTTAACTATTCAAAGAAACTACAATCATTTCAATGAATCAAACTTACACTAATAGCATCCCTTTATCTCTAATGACTCCAAATCATGAACACTAATTCATACATTCTTTCTATTACATCCTTTTCCTAGGGTCCTTTCTTGACCTCTATGACTTAAGCTTATGGCTCTTAGACAAGCCTCACAAATTGCCAAATTAATGGACAACACATACATCAACTAATCCCTTGAAACTCTATGGAGTTCTCAAGAGAGAAAACATCAAGCATACATAATCTCATTGAAGCTCTTTGGAGCATTCAAGGATTCAAGCATCACATCATAATTAGGGGGGTTGGTGGCAGCATCCAACCCTATTTCAGTCAAACCCCATATAATTTCAAAACAATCATAACATTCATCACAATCATAACAATCATCACAATCATAACAATCATAACTCAATCTCTTATAGGTATATAAAACCTAACTTGAACCTAAGGTCCATATTGTGACACCCTAAACCCCGTTTCGAAAATCGTTCAATAAAAGAAAAAGGTAAACACATCAATTTGCTCTTGATTCGGTAAACTGAATTAAAAATATACTAGTCATTGCGGAATGAAAATAAGTTATCTATTTTCCAGAGGAGGTAGCGATAAAAATAAAAGATAAAATAAAAAAAATTTAAATTAAATATAAAAAGGATCAACAGATAAATCGATGAATAAATCGAATTCAGACATCATTCAGTTTGAAAGTATTTCGTAATAACAAGCATAGTAAGTATTTTTCTTTCAAAGATCTTATTTGAACTGGTGAAATAAAAATAAAACCAAACGATATACGAACCCCCAAAGAAAAAGAAAACCCGTGTCACATAGTCTCAGAGCTTTACTTAGCCCAACTTACACAAGAGCGACAAAATACATGAATGACTCAACGTCTCAATAAGAAAAATATTCGAAGTAAAACTATAAAGTTCTCCATAAGAAGCCTTCACCACTAGCTACGTGTCCTGGTATTAGTAGTGTGCGCAAGAGAAAATAGGAGGACAGGAGCCAAACACCCACAGGGGGGTGAGTACGTTGTAGACGAGTTCTGGTGATATTTAGAGAGAAAAAGGTGAATAAATAATATATTTATATACGTATACAGGTATATATATATTTACACACCACACTATAGCAACCAATTCACATAAGGTAGTAACAACGTCTCATATCATCCACGAATACACGCAGAAAAATTTCACCATTCCTCATAATCACATAATTATCAACAGAAAATAATGCAGACGCTAACGACACTACTTCTTATGCATGTGGTACCATCTACTACTCTGGGTAGTCTCCTAGGAGTACATATTTGGTTTATTAGAGACCACCTCGCGGGTGATTACTCTATTACCGCATACTCTCAACTAGGGATGATAATGTCCGGTGACGTCGGGGTAGCTAAGTCGATAAGTGGTCCCAGTCAAGGCGACACTCAAACTATTAGGGCACACAAACTGGCTTCTCACCCTCTAGGCCGAGGTATTGCCGCTGGCTCACTCATATTGGCCTCCACCTTTCATTTCAATAATGCTTCCCCCCATCCTATTACAAGGGTTGTATGACAAACAAACACACAAGGTCGGGTTTCCTCCGAACATCATAGTTCAAGTTTTCATCGATAATCCATCATGGCCCATATGGCTAGGATCATCTCACAAGGAATGACTCAAGTCCCATTATGGCTACTAATAGCTAGGTGACTTGCACACAAAGTCATTTATCCTTTCAAGATAGTTGTCACAAATGTGAGCTTTTCACAATTATTGTCACATAATAACAAATATAATTACAGGGAATCAATGAATTGTCATAAAATAATTATCTTTAAACCATATAATTCAAATCTGCAGAAAACAGAGACAAAACAGCAACAGCAACAGAAATCGCACAGCCTAAATTCTGCACAACAGAAATTTTGCATAAAAGAAATAGAAACAGCAAAGCAGCAGAAACAGAAACAGCACAGCAAACAGAAAACTGCAAACAATTAAACGGCAACAGCAACAGAATTTTCGCAGCAATTTAAACAGCAAAATTCTGCACAATAAAATTCTGCATAACAGCAGAAAAATCCAGCAGCAATTAACTTTATTATTTTCACAAAAAAAAACTTCATTTCAAAAATATATGAGATAAAACAATCTATTCCATTTTTCTTAATAATCATATAGTCCTTTACCATCTTTACTTAATTAAAAACAGCAAGCGTAATTATTT
Source organism: Calophaca sinica (assembly GCA_037113605.1). Lineage (NCBI taxonomy): Eukaryota > Viridiplantae > Streptophyta > Magnoliopsida > Fabales > Fabaceae > Calophaca > Calophaca sinica. The sequence continues at coordinate 121,110,805 of CM073731.1, forward strand.
ATAAGTCATTGGTTTTGCATACATTTCAACCATTTATCAAACAATGGGGTTTAAGGACACCCATTCACCTATTCCCCCAAATATCCCCAACCACAATAATCTCCCCCCCTTACCTTTAATGTAGAATTTGCAACCTTTAGAGAGGGTGGGTGTCCTTGGCTTCCTTCTTGGTCCCACTAACAAGGATAAGGGTAGAAGATGGGATTAAAGGTTTGCTTCTCAAAAACTTAAAATGAGGGACAACGAGAGAGCTTCCTAGGAACATTACCAAACAAGAGAGATGCTTATGATTCCTTTCATGGTCCTAGAGTTGACACTTGGGTGGCTCCTCCATTCTCAACCCTTTGCTCCTTCAATGGTGGGAGGGTGTTTGGTGATGAGAGTGTTTGTGAAGGAGAGAAAGAGAGAAAGCGTATGAGAGGGTGAGAGGGAGATAAGAGGCGCCACTTTTTAGTGGAGGCAAGAATGAGAGCTTGTCTTACTCCTTAGGTTTTCTCTAGCTAGGTTTTTAGGTAAGTGGATCAATTAAGCACTAATCCTCTAGGCCCAATAACAACACAACAATTCTAAACTATCTTAAATCATTTCTTAATAGCCCATGGCACATAGACTAAGGCCTAAGAGCATTAATCAGTAACAAATTCAAAGTCACACAAGGTATCACATCATCACTTATTTAATTGAGGCATTGCACATAAGCATCTAATTAAATAATTATAGAAATTAAGGAAAAACAACTAGAATCATTTCTAGACTCCTGTAATTATATTCACACATATAACACATAATTAAAATTTAATTAACACATAATAAATAAAAATGAGAATGAGATAGTCTATGTGAATGAGGCGATCAAGAAAGCAGGTGTACACACTAAATCAGTAAAACTCATTTTTATATACCTTTAAAACCTTTTAACCCATCAAACTCATTTTTAACACTTCTTTAAGTCAAAATATTTTTTTCAAATAATTGACCTTTCAAATACTAACATTTTATAAAGGTAAAATGATTAAATAACAAATTACTAATATTTTCTAAAAATACAAATAAATACAACTTTAACAATTTTCAACAATTTAAACACACCTAGGAAAATCAGAATAACTACATTTACAAATCGTCATAATTAATGAAATAAATACATTTAAAAATATAAAATGTACGAGAAATGCGGGGTGTTACATTCTACCCCCCTTAAAAGAAATTTTGCCCACAAAATTTGCGAAAACGTCGATGACAAAATGAAAGAGGCATCCTTACTCAAGTTCGCAATTAATCAACAGGGTACACATGCACACTTTTGATTATTATTATTTCACCTACCAGTGACAAGTTGTTGGGGTGATCAGTCCCTCCTACTCATCCATTTGGTAACTGAAACAATAATAATTATACAAATCAAGCACACACGCCTCTATAAGGGTCTTCGATAAAGACTTGAATGTAATTATGTCCGCGCAACATAATTACTCTCACAACTCTATTAAAGTTCCTTTTTATGGCATAATCATCAAGTCCTACATTTCTACCGAACATATTACAAAACTCATATAAACATCTACCAAAAACAGCATGAACAAGCATATGTAGTAGCAAATTTACTGAATTTATAAAAATGTCTCCAAGGTTAAGAAAATTTTAAATAAATGTCAGGTCAACATATAACATGTTAAGACTTTAGAAATAATTTTTATAACTCGGGAGCAACTCATTCAGTCCTCAAATAAATTCAAACCGAAACATACATAGAAAGTGCGAAATTTCTCAGTTATTACACTATTAAAAGTAATGATTTTTGTGCCATATCAAACGGAATCGGGTTTTAACAAAATTTAGTATGTAGGTCCTTGACATGCATATGTTCATTGATATATTTTTATTAGGTCAAAATACGTTACCAAAAATTACAAAAAAATTATGTAAGGTTCGGATCCTGCCAGAATTTTCCAGCAAACACTGCCTGTGATGCATAATATCATAGGACAGTTAAAACACAATGAAAATCCACCAAATTAAATATGCAAGATCCTAACACACATACAAGCAGTCTCCAAGTGGTCTTATGTCAAAATCTTGTCTCAAACGTTCTCAAAAAAATATTTTGAACAGAAACTCCTTCTACACACAAATCCAGAAAATTACAAGTTTCTATCTTTTACATGTTTTAAGTCATCGTAATTCACATGCAAGCTTAGATAAGTCAAGCATCATCTTAGCGATATCACATCATAAGCCATATATTCAATGTAAGGTACTCACATAGCCATTTAATCATGCTATCATGCGGTTTTGATCCACAGGCATATGAGTCACATTGGTACACGATCATGCAAATTTATTAGTCATGCAAACTCGAGAATCACGTGGACCCCTTCATTAAACATTTCAGAGGTTGCATATGCATCGATTGTACCATAAAAAAATTTAATAACGGCATACTACATGCTTACACGGATCACTCAAGGCATGAATCCTATAATCACAGATCTGAATTTCCACATAATCAACATGTTATAAAATCACGAGATAATGTAATACAAGCGAAGTGTCATCACGTTATAGAGTACACAACCAATGTAGAAAATACATAACATATATGGCGGACGAGTCGACCAGAACTCGATTCCTCTCGTGGTCGAGAGAGCATCGATGTCGCTGACAATCGTTCCTACCAATAGCCATTACCTCCTACTCTAGCAGAAAGCAAGGCTACTTAGTAAGTCCGAGTACAAGGAACACTATTAAATCAAAGAATACACAAAACAAATCAAACAAGGTCACAGAGTACACAGAAAAGCAAAATAGACACATACGGTCCGGTAAGACCGAACTGCTCTGATACCACTTAATGTGACACCCTAAACCCCGTTTCGAAAATCGTTCAATAAAAGAAAAAGGTAAACACATCAATTTGCTCTTGATTCGGTAAACTGAATTAAAAATATACTAGTCATTGCGGAATGAAAATAAGTTATCTATTTTCCAGAGGAGGTAGCGATAAAAATAAAAGATAAAATAAAAAAAATTTAAATTAAATATAAAAAGGATCAACAGATAAATCGATGAATAAATCGAATTCAGACATCATTCAGTTTGAAAGTATTTCGTAATAACAAGCATAGTAAGTATTTTTCTTTCAAAGATCTTATTTGAACTGGTGAAATAAAAATAAAACCAAACGATATACGAACCCCCAAAGAAAAAGAAAACTCGTGTCACATAGTCTCAGAGCTTTACTTAGCCCAACTTACACAAGAGCGACAAAATACATGAATGACTCAACGTCTCAATAAGAAAAATATTCGAAATAAAACTATAAAGTTCTCCATAAGAAGCCTTCACCACTAGCTACGTGTCCTGGTATTAGTAGTGTCTGCAAGTGAAAATAGGAGGACAAGAGACAAACAACCACAGAGGGGTGAGTACGTTGTAGTCGAGTTATGGTGATATTTAGAGAGAAAAAGGTGAATAAATAATATATTTATATACGTATACAGGTATATATATATTTACACACCACACTATAGCAACCAATTCACATAAGGTAGTAACAACGTCTCATATCATCCACGAATACACGCAGGAAAATTTCACCATTCCTCATAGTCACATAATTATCAACAGAAAATAATGCAGACGCTAACGACACTACTTCTTATGCATGTGGTACCATCTACTACTCTGGGAAGTCTCCTAGGAGTACATATTTGGTTTATTAGAGACCACCTCGCGGGTGATTACTCTATTACCGCATACTCTCAACTAGGGATGATAATGTCCGGTTACGGTCAGGGTAGCTAAGTCTGATAAGTGGTCCCCAGTCCAAGGCGCGACACTCAAACTATTAGGGCACACAAACTCTGGCTTCTCACCCTTTAGGCCGAGGTATTGCCGCGCGGGTCACTCATATTGGCCTCCACCTTTCATTTCAATAATGCTTCCCCCCATCCTATTACAAGGGTTGTATGACAAACAAACACACAAGGTCGGGTTTCCTCCGAACATCATAGTTCAAGTTTTCATCGATAATCCATCATGGCCCATATGGCTAGGATCATCTCACAAGGAATGACTCAAGTCCCATTATGCACTAGTAGAAAAAACGCATTTAATAACCCGTGTTTACGTCGGTTGTTCAACAGCCGATTTAAAAAAAAAAGCGGTGGCATAATGGAAATTAAAACGAACATATTAACATCGGTTATGAGTAGAGCCGACGTAGAATAATTTTGATAAAAATATTTCTCACTTTTTACATCGGTTAAATTGAAAACCGATATAGAAAGTGCTTTTAATTTATAACCCTAGTCTCTCACTCTCGCGTCTCTCTTCACTGTTCTTCGCTTCCTCTCGCGCGTCTGTGCTTCGCCGTTCGCCGTTCTTCCCGCTCACTCTCGCGCCTCTCCACTTCGTGGATCGCCACAGTATCACGACCCTTTGCTCGCCGTTTCTCTTCTTCCTTCAGGTATTCCTCTTGTTACTCTTCTTCCATTACGGCAACACCTTTTCACGACAACACCTTTTCTAATATCTCATTCCGCTTCCATTTTTTGTTTCCGTAAAGAACACCATGGCGTCAACTAGGGTTCCTGAAGCAAGCATTGGCAGAGAATTCATGGCGCCAGCGACAATGGAGACGTTCTTGAAGCGAATCACCTCTATCTTGAAGTCGAACTCTCCGTATTCTCCATTAAAGCTTCAACGTGATTTTTCACCTTCATCTCGTTTACAATAACCTTCGATTTCCTCATCAATTTCCCTTTGATTTATCTTTGAGTTTTTTAAACTATTCGACTTTCATTTTCAGGTTAGGTCAATTTGTGCTTCATAATCCATAGTGATGGTGAGAGCAATCTTTTCCAAATTGGGGATTCTAAGGAAGTATGGGCTAGGACTGATATCGTGAGTGCCTATTGCTACTTGTAAATTGTGTTTGATTTTGGTATGCGTTTAATTTCTTAAAATCTGATAACCATGATGTGGAATTTCCCAGCTATTTAGAAACTCGTACTAACAGAGAGACTTCTGATTTGGTTGTTATGTTGCGCATTCTTAAAATCTTCTTCCATGTGTATATTTAAACTTGTATCCCTCTCCTTATAACCTGTGTTTCTATTTTGTCTTTCCCTCTTATGGCCTTCCATTGTTTTATGGAAAAGAAATTTGTTGGCTTTTGGAATAGATTGCCTTGCAAAGAATACATGGAAGAGACGAGAAGAATATATTTATTTTGTTTTAGTGGCTAATGTTGTGTTTGGTGGAATTCTATTGCTTGGCTTCAGTGGAGTTGCTATCTGGTGAGGCAAAAGCAAAAGCAACCTCTTCTTGATGGTTATGTCATGCCACTCACTCTTCCCTCTTCAACCGAATCAGGTAAATTTATAAACACTGATTTTGTCCTTTTATTTGATAGTTTTTGTACTTTTTTCAATTTAATAAGACGCAAGTCTCATTATGTTTGGTGCGAATATTGGTTAAGTATGTCGAGCCAGTTTAAGTACTTTCTTAATTCATCATGGCCCTGCTTCCCGACTATATACAAAATTATAACTTTGCCAAAATTATAACTGCTTCCTGACTATTCTGCATGTTGTGAGCTAATCTGTGGATATACTTATGCAGATATCTTTATCAGCTACCTCCTATGCAACCAAACCATGCTTGTGGAGGAGCAAATATTTGGGCTGATGTTAGTAGTAGTATCAAAGAAAAGAAAAGGTCAGGAACTCTTTCTAAGTCCGAGTCCAAAGCTTCTGTTTTGATACCATCCATGGTGACTTAAGTCATTCATATTTGATATTTTGCTAGCTGTAGATTATAGTGTGTCGCCACAAGGTTCATAATTTCATCCCACTCGATAATATCTTCTTTTATGGTTTTTTAATGCTATTCTATCTATTTTACTAGTTACTATTTATGATGAATGGTTCTTTTGATAACATGGAAAATATGTGAGAAAAGAAAGAAGCTGGAGGAAGATATGGGCATTGTCGTCCGCTTTGTAATTGAACACATGTAATTGAACTTCTCTTGGTGTCTTATCCTTCACTCCTCCCTTCTTAGTTTTTCTTTCAATTGGTTGTATTAATGTATGTTACCCTGCAGGTTAAGATAGAAGAATTAGTGACTGAAATGGGGGGGGGTCTTTACACACTAAAGCATCACTGGATTTTAACTTTGTCATTGAGAAAAATGATTTAGCTGCAAAGTATTAGGACTGGTAATTGTCAAATAGATGTTGCTTTATCTCTTTGACTCCTTGTTTACGTAGTTTTCTTATAAATTAGGTTATTAGGGTCTGATGGTATTTTTGCATCATAGTATATAATTACCTCTTGTTTGCTCTGTAATTACCTCTTCTTTTTATCTCTTTAATTTTTAACCACTCAATCACATCAGTGGTTTTCTACAGATTTGATTTAATCGAATGATGCAGTGTTATGTTAATTTATAGAAGCTTTGTTATCCATGGCAGTGTTGTTGAATCTATTTTAAAGAAACTGACTGAGGTTGAATTTTCTTCTTTGTTTTCAGGAGCTGCTCCACTAACAGCTATTCAGTTGCTTTGGGTCAACTTGATTATGTAAACAGAGGTTTAAAGCCTTTCCGTAGCTTTTTATTTCCTTTGTGTTATTTGTTATTATAGGCAAAATTGCACAGAGAAATATTTCTGGGTTGGGTTAGGTTGTTTCGAAATTTTACATATATACAATTATTATTATAAGATTTTGTCTGTTACAGTCGTGTGCCTTTTGGCTTTTGTTGCCAATTTACACAAAACAAATGTTTTTTTTTAAAAAAAAGGACTTTTTACATCGGTTCTGAGAATAACCGATGTTAAAAGTTTAGTTTTTAACATCGGTTATTCCAAAAACCGATATTAAAAGTTTTGTTTTAACATCGGTTGTGTCAAAAACCGATATGAAATGTTCCTTTTTAACATCGTTTATATTGAAAAACCGATGTGAAAATGTCGATTTTAACATCGGTTATAATCAAAAACCGATGTGAAAAAGTCGCTTTTAACATCGGTTCAAAAACCGATGTGAAAAGGTCCTACTTTTAATATCGCTTGAATCAATAACGAAACCAAAACCGATGTTAAAGGCCATTTTTAACCGATGTTAAAAGACTAAACTGCAATAGTGATGGCTACTAATAGCTAGGTGACTTGCACACAAAGTCATTTATCCTTTCAAGATAGTTGTCACAAATGTGAGCTTTTCACAATTATTGTCACATAATAACAAATATAATTACAGGGAATCAATGAATTGTCATAAAATAATTATCTTTAAACCATATAATTCAAATCTGCAGAAAACAGAGACAAAACAGCAACAGCAACAGAAATCGCACAGCCTAAATTCTGCACAACAGAAATTTTGCATAAAAGAAATAGAAACAGCAAAGCAGCAGAAACAGAAACAGCACAGCAAACAGAAAACTGCAAACAATTAAACGGCAACAGCAACAGAATTTTCGCAGCAATTTAAACAGCAACAGCAACAGAATTTTTGCAGCAATTTAAACAGCAAAATTCTGCACAATAAAATTCTGCATAACAGCAGAAAAATCCAGCAGCAATTAACTTTATTATTTTCACAAAAAAAACTTCATTTCAAAAATATATGAGATAAAACAATCTATTCCATTTTTCTTAATAATCATATAGTCCTTTACCATCTTTACTTAATTAAAAACAGCAAGCGTAATTATTTATAAGTCATTGGTTTTGCATACATTTCAACCATTTATCAAACAATGGGGTTTAAGGACACCCCTTCACCTATTCCCCCAAATATCCCCAACCACAATAATCTCCCCCCTTACCTTTAATGTAGAATTTGCAACCTTTAGAGAGGGTGGGTGTCCTTGGCTTCCTTCTTGGTCCCACTAACAAGGATAAGGGTAGAAGATGGGATTAAAGGTTTGCTTCTCAAAAACTTAAAATGAGGGACAACAAGAGAGCTTCCTAGGAACCTTACCAAACAAGAGAGATGCTTATGATTCCTTTCATGGTCCTAGAGTTGACACTTGGGTGGCTCCTCCATTCTCAACCCTTTGCTCCTTCAATGGTGGGAGGGTGTTTGGTGATGAGAGTGTTTGTGAAGGAGAGAAAGAGAGAAAGCGTATGAGAGGGTGAGAGGGAGATAAGAGGCGCCACTTTTTAGTGGAGGCAAGAATGAGAGCTTGTCTTACTCCTTAGGTTTTCTCTAGCTAGGTTTTTAGGTAAGTGGATCACTTAAGCACTAATCCTCTAGGCCCAATAACAACACAACAATTCTAAACTATCTTAAATCATTTCTTAATAGCCCATGGCACATAGACTAAGGCCTAAGAGCATTAATCAAGAACAAATTCAAAGTCACACAAGGTATCACATCATCACTTATTTAATTGAGGCATTGCACATAAGCATCTAATTAAATAATTATAGAAATTAAGGAAAAACAACTAGAATCATTTCTAGACTCCTGTAATTATATTCACACATATAACACATAATTAAAATTTAATTAACACATAATAAATAAAAATGAGAATGAGATAGTCTATGAGAATGAGGGGCGACAAGAAAGAACAGGTGTACACAGAAATCAGTAGAAACTCATTTTTATATACCTTTAAAACCTTTTAACCCATCAAACTCATTTTTAACAATTCTTTAAGTCAAAATATTTTTTTCAAATAATTGACCTTTCAAATACTAACATTTTATAAAGGTAAAATGATTAAATAACAAATTACTAATATTTTCTAAAAATACAAATAAATACAACTTTAACAATTTTCAACAATTTAAACACACCTAGGAAAATCAGAATAACTACATTTACAAATCGTCATAATTAATGAAATAAATACATTTAAAAATATAAAATGTACGAGAAATGCGGGGTGTTACACATATGTTACTAAAGGAAGAGAAATTCCTATATGTGGGACTTATGGGTGCCCATCACCTAAGGGTTGAAGAACTCACCTCTATCTTCAAGACATTGAGCTAGTAAGGCTGAACTTGGACCCTTTGCTCCTCTTCAAGCTTTTCCCTCTTTGCTCAACTTGGGGCTTCTCCGAATACTTCTCAAATCTTGATCTTCAACCTTCAATCTTCCTTCTCCATCCAAGAACTTGAACCATTCTGGCTGGAGCTTGGTCTTCTCCCCCTTCTTCTTCTCCAATTCGTGCTTCTTCTTCTCCTCTCTAGGGTTCAAACCCAAATCTTCCAAATACTCAAATCTCAACTCTCAAACTCTCCATTTAGGCAAGTGATTGAAGAAATCCAACATGAATCTCTTCAATCCTTCTCAAAGGGTGAAACCCTAGCTCTCCTCTTTCTCCTTTCCCTTTCTCTTCTTTCCCTTTTTCTCTCTTCTGCGTTCTGCTCGCTGAAACTGCGTTTTTATACACTTCTGCAGCTGTGAATCGATTCACAGCACAGTGTGAATCGATTCCCAAAGTGCAAAAAGAGCCTGAATCGCAGATTTAATGAGTGAATCGATTCCTGCCTGCGAGTCCCAGCAGCCTGTTTTATGTGAATCGATTCCTGCCTTCTGTGAATCGATTCCCATTGCTAGAATTTGATGCCAATGGAGTTTTAATGCTGTGAATCGATTCCCAGGCTAGGTGAATCGATTCACACTGCAGAAAAACCAGGAAAACTCAGTTCTAGCACCAAACCTTGAGACTTTCTTCTCGAATTAACTTCCATAGCTACAAATCAACACCTTAAACCATCTTAGGATTAAATCCACACTTATTCCTCAACTCAAACCCATTAACCTTCTTATAAAAACCTTGTGTAATTATATTCACTCACCTTAAAAATCAATTTAAGCTTGAATACAATCACACAATTCTTCTCATAACTTATTCTCAACTTAGCTTAGAAATTCGGGGTGTTACAAATTGTACCAACCTTGAAAAAGAAAGCGGAGGAAAAATTAACAGGTATGCAACAACAACCAAAAAAAACAAATATATGTTCCATCTAATAGCATTTTCAGTGACCATAAAGGAAAAAATACATGCACAGAGAGTTTGAATAAATAATCACTATAGGAATCATTTTATATATATATAGATGAAATTATAGTATTGGGTTTTCCTTGAATTAAAAAATAACATCGCCATCATGCACAATAGTAACATACAATACACATTGATAAAAGTGCATTAACACATCCATACTGGTTACAATTGCATAGTTAAAAGCATCAAGGAACCATGAAGTATATGACACCTGCAATATGCTGAATGCAATTGTCTCAAAATCTTGCCAAATATTACAAAATAAAAAATAACATAAGCAGCAAAAAATCAAGAGAGGGGGAAAATCAAAAGTCCCAAATTATGTCATATTTTTAACTTGCTGCATCAAAGGAATACATGCAACGATAAATCTGTAAAAAGGTCAAGATAGTTTCATAGACAAAAAGAAGAATGAAGCATGCAAAAGAAAGATCAGTTCTAAAAATAATAAGGATTTATAATGTAATCACCATTTATAAGAGCTGACACAACAAACATTTTCATTATTTTATGCATAATTAAGGTCGTCAATAGTTTAAAAAGGCCATCAACGGCAGCATTTTAGCAGATTAAGGCCTGTAATAGTTTAGCTTGCAAACTCAAAGGCCAGCAATAGTGGCATTTTAACTTGAGTGGAACAAAAAAAAGTGATTTCTTCACGGAAATCTTGGAAGAGATATTGTGTCGGAAAACTGGAAAAGTAATCACTGGTTTTCGTTGTATGTAGAAGAGAACAACTAAATGAAACTATAAGCAATATGAGAAAAAAACTATAAGCAGAAGCTTTGACTATGTCACCAACAATGAAAATTAAAATAATAAACAACTGAAAAAAAGGATGATGGGACAAAATATTTTGAAGGAAGCAGGTTAATAAACGGTGTGGTCTAAAAACAAGGCACATATGGAGCGATCTACACAGTGCCCAGTAAGCTATTTCTCTAGCATTACCTCTCTAAAAAATCAAAATTTTAGTGTTAAAATCGATAAGCTTTCATCAAATCCAAATGAAAATTTTTCTTAGAAGGAAATAAAATGAATACTAGAAATCAAGATTTGAATAGTGGGTTGAGGGCTCTGTCAAGATGAGTAAATTGGCATCACATCCGTTTCGACAATCTAAAATAGAAAAAAAATTGTTATAACGAAATCAATTTATAAACAAAAAAATGAAAAAAAAATAATGGAGAAAAAATCACAGTTCTATATTGCTCAACAATTAACATTGAAAAAAAGGAAAAGAGGAATGTTAAGCACAAACGCTCTATCACTCGCGCTTGAACACTCTCTCATAAAAGAAGCCACGTCGCCTCCTATTACTAACATTTTACTTGGCTACCGGCTCCACAAGTGTAAAAAATTATGATCGCTTTTAATATTTTTAATTATTTGGCATATTAAAAAGCTTTCTACAATGTATTTAGCGCCACCTCTTCTATCTGAAACAGCTCTCTGCAATCTTGATCTATCGTGTCTAACCCTCTGTTATCATAAACGACCTTGTTGCTAGCTCCCCGTTGCCGACCGTTGCCACCCTTTGCGACTTTGTGTTTGTGAAAGAAGGGAGGAGGTCAGTAATTACGAAAGTGGCCACTATTTCCTATAAGGTTACTACCTTAATCTAGAGAAGGTGTCTCATACTGCTTCTTGTCCGAGAAATATAAGAAATCCAAAACAAAGGAAAAGCATGGAAATTAGAACTTTTTATGATAAATAACTAATGAAACAAAGAGGGAATTTATGTAGTGCCTTGATTTAAACAAATCAATAAAATTACAACAGTTTATTCTAATATTTTCCATGATTTCAATCAAATAAATCACTGACATTACAAATAGATAAATCATTGAATGGCTCTTTCAAGCACCACTAGGACAAATGGTATGGGAGACTCCCCTTTTCTCTTTCTGTCTCTTCTTAAACAAAAATAAAATCCGACTGCGCTAAACAATCAAAAAAAGTGAAAAGCCAGTAACCAAGCTAACAATTAGTAATAAGAAATGACGTGGATCTTTGTACAAGAGAGTGTCCAAATGCGAGTGTGAGAACGTCTGACTTTAGCATTTCTCGAAGGAAAATGATCATACCCAGAATCAAAATGTTAGCAGCAAAAATGAAAACTTTGCCTCTGGAAGCTACAATTCAAGAGAGATGAAAAACAATGATAAAATAGACACACCCAAAATCAAAAGATTAGCAATCACACATGGAGCTTCATGTTCAAAGGAGATCACTGACCTGCTTGTCTGCTCTTTTGGTTCTAAGTTCCCTCTACAACCTCCAAAGCTGAAATATTCAAATATGACCTTTTGAGATTTGCAATTCTAACGAAAAAGAAAAAAAAAAGAATGAATTTCTATTAAAAATTGATGGGGGAAGGAAAGGTACTTGAGCATGCAAAGATCGGAACCTGAGAGGTTGGTAATATGTGTGATATCAACATAGTAGTTTGAATGAGTAAATATGTAGATAACCACCATCAATGAGGATATTGGAAGCTTTAATATCATAGTAGATTATGCAAGGATAACCTGAATTAATTTATGTATAAATCAAATATGACAAATTTAATGAAAGAAGAGAATTCAAAAGAATAACATATTCTTACAATCTTCGTGAAGGTAAGCTAGCTCTTTGCCGGATCCTAGCTACTACAATTTTCATTCTGGTCGGCCAATCCATGGTTGGTCCAACCTTTCCTTTGCGGATCCTAATGCAATTTTTTATTCTGGTAGAAACAAAGTGATATTTGAGAATAAGAATATTACGTATTTTAATATCCCAAAATTTTTTTAAGCCTAATTATTAGGAATCCTAAGTGGAAAAGGAATTTAATCCCTAAGAAATAAAAATAGTTCATAGTCTTAATTTAGTTATTTAAGACAAATTTGGAATTAAAGGGGTAAAATAGTAATTTTTCCAATGATTTAGGAAATGTGAGACTACTTAATTATGAGTGGTTTTAATTGATTAATTTACCTAAGGTTAATGTAAGGACCTAAAAGTAAATTATGATATTTAAATAGGGACTTATTGGCTATTTTTAATAAATATAGGTTGTAGCCCCACCATACACCACTCTCTCCTAGATTGCACCACATCTCACTCCCTCCTCCTCACTTACTCCCTCTCAGCGTGGAAATTACGCAGAAGAAGGAAGGAAACAAGAAATCAAAAAAAAGAGAAAAAAAAACAAGAAAGAAGAAAGGAAGGAAAGAAAGGGAAGAAGGGAGACGAGGAAAAGAAGAAGGGAGAGGCGAGAAGATAGGTGGCGACGGGAAGGGAAGAGGCTGCGACGGCCTGAGCCGCGACGGCGAGAGCTGGTGGCGGAACCACCACCCTTCATGGCGAGCTGCAGAATGCGAGGGAGGGGGGAAGGCCGAGAGAGATAGCTGGAGGAGAGGCCACTGTGGCCGGACGTGCGACGGTGCGCCACCGCGCCAGAGAAGTAGCAGAAGGGCGGCCAAGAGAGATAGAAGACCGAGGCTGAGGAAGGAGGAGATCACACGAGAGAGAAGAAGAAGAAAAACCGAACGTGGCTGAGAGACTGAGGGAGACAAAAATCGAATGGAAGAAGAAGAAGAGGACAGCCTTGCATGTGGGTTTTGATTGATGGAGAAGGTGAACTAGAGCTCAGAATCATGGAAGTGGATTTCTGGAGCTCAAATCCCTAATTTGGGATTATTCAGGTAACATAGACTTCCCCCAAAACCTCCCTTAGAGTGTGCTAGGAACTGTTATTAAGTTTATTTAGCTTTATAATTAGTATCTGAATGGATCTGAATGGTCTTGTATGGGGGTTGGGTGAAATAGGGTTGATATCGCCTCAACCCCTAAACCAATGTTTGATGCTTGCTCTGTTGTGAGTTCCATCGAGCTTCACTCAGAATATTTATGTGAATGTTATGTTTACTGATATGTTTGAAATTAGTCTTGAAGTGGCTCGGCACCCGGGCTAGCCCTCTTATTAGCTTGGGCTATATGATACTTGAGCTCATGTTATGTGCATTGAATGATATATCATGAGTGTAGCCATGGGTGTTGTTTTGAAACTGGGACCATTCTGCTTATCTAAAAATTTTGGGGCTTACCTTATTCGAAAATAGACTTAATTACGGTCATTTTGGCACTGGTTTGGTTTAATTCGGAGTAGTATACCTCCAGTTATGAGTGTCCCAAGTTAGGTCAAATTTCTGAAGCCAAACTGTGCATAGGTTCAGTATTTCGGTTATTATGTTGTCAAATGAACTTATTTTTTTATGAATCCAATCCCTTTGAAAAGTAGACAAATTTTGCTACCATTTAGGCTCAAGTTTCGTGTTATTTGAGTTTGTCTTGGTCATTCTAGAAGGCTCCCAACTTAGGACACAGTTGCTGTCCCATTCTGTAAACTTACTGTTTTGTTTCGAAAAAACTGCACTTTTTGATACGTCATTCCAAAATTCTAAATACATGGTTAGAAAATAGACCTCATTAGCTTTCTGTAGGTGGGTCGTTTGTCAGATTCCGATATCGTTTGATAGGGTAAATAAATTGTCGAAGTTTATATAGCTGTGCTGAAAGTTTCTGCATAATGTTTATGCACGATTTTGGTTAACCGTGTGAGATGACTACGTATCCTATACATAAGGGAAAATAAACTGATTAAAGAATGGAGGGTGTACTCGGGGTCGGTGTCATGAACTGCTCCCGGGGTCTTCATGGTTCAGTTACTCGTTATTTACGAGTGTCGGATTCCCTCACAGTGTACGCGGTAGCTTTTATATTATGTAAGTCTATCACGTTAGGAGGGATGCACCCTAGGCTAAGTTTAAAATTTATCAACTGAGAATATTATGGTAAGGGGTCGCGAGAACTATGTTTATGATGAATGTTAATTCTTGAGGAATGAGGTTTATGTCTAAATGAGGAATTATGAGGAATGGTGATAAATACCATATTGAGTGCAATGCCAATTTATTTGACTTGCCATACGAATGAAGTTTATGATGTTTGCATTCGATTGTATAGTAACACATTTATGTGATGTAGCATGGTGGGCTCACCAGTGGGGTAAGCCACTGGACTGGACAATAAAGTCCATAACCCGGTGTTATATTACTATGTTTGATTTGATTGTTTACGGAATGTTTGTTGTCAAGTGTACTTGGATGGCAGTCCGTCGGTTGTGAATCCTCGCTATGATTCAGATGGGGACACCCTTGGTCGATCATCATAAATTGGATCTCGCTCGATTGCAAATGAGTTTAGGGCCAAGGGGGTACATTCAAATGAGGAACTTGTATGAATTATGTGATTGTATGATATGTTATTAATTGTATCCTTAGTGAGTGTGTGAATGATTGAAGGTGAGGATAAAATTAGGCTATAGTATTATTATATGTTATGTATATGTCGCCTGGGAGGATTTCCCATACGCCGCACACACGTATGGCTGGAAACAACGGTAAAAACTATCTTCCTTCTAAGTCTATGTTATTGAGTTTTATAAACTCACCTTTGGTGTGTGGTTTTCAGGTACAACTAATGGAGGATGTTCATAGCAAGGATTGTGTTTCTGGCCTTGCCCTCCTGAGATATTGGGTTACCGGATCACGAGTCAGAGTCCAAATTCTAGGTTGAGTCCCTTGTGACTAGAAAATAATGTATAGGTCATCTTTAATTTATCTTAAGGTTATTTATAAAAAGGTTTTGTAATTATTAATGGTTATTCCGCTTTGAAACTCTGATGTATGTGTGTTAAGTCGAGTCTTTGAAATGTTTTCCTTTATTCAACAGGTCTTTTATACAAGGTTTTAATTATATTTTACGGTCGTCGTATTGCGAAAATTTTCCAAGTGCAAATTCTTTTTAAATTCAGGTTTATTTAATAAGTAATACCCTAATATGGGTTGGGGTGTTACATTATGGTATCAGAGCAGTTCGACCCTCTCGGACTGTGAGTCAAGTGTGTTTAGAGGTGATCCGGTTTAGGAAAGAGTCAGTTATGTCTGTAAGTCCGAGTTTTCTGAGTTCTTTTGGTGAATTATTGAGGTAGGCCACCTCAAGGATTCACTAAAGGAATGAGGAGGATGAAGAATTGCAGGGAATACTAGAGGCATGTACTCTTTCGTGAGACATTCTCATATATGTAATTACTCCTAAATACGGTTTGATTCGTGAATGATCATCTAGTAGTAGTTCAGTCGTGAAGGATTTCACCACTGCTCGCTGCCTAAGTCCACGGGATGCATACTGGCGTGAGCTTGAGCTTAGTGGCCACGTTAAACTCGCTACCACTGGAAGATCATTACGAAAGTTACGGAAGAACGAATTTGATGATCAAAGTAGTTACGGGACTACGAGAGTATAAGGGATCCAATTCTCACTTTCATACTTGCTTTTGTGCGAGAAGGTTGGATTATGTTTTAAGTTTTTTTTTTTTTTTTTTTTTTTTTGGGCTATATTATTATTCATCCTTGTTTGCCTTTGTTCTGCTCGAGTGATTATAATGTTGTCAGCAATTGTTGAATTCTAGTTCTTGTTAAATCTACCGAATTTATAAGAATGTGTGGTGGTTAATGTAGAGGGTTAATATACAGTGTACAAATGCGTGTTTCAGAAGGTATGGATGCATATGAAATCACATTTATTTGTGGCGTATAATGTATATGTTTAATCCCACAGGACTAAATATGATTTTATTTCCACAGGATTAAATATGATTTTATTTTGATACAATAATGGTATTCAAAAGGGAAATGAAAGTAGCCTCTGGACTTATGCGCAGACTCAAATTTTGGGTTCCTATTAAGTCCGAATGTGTGATTGTCTAGGGTCTATCCAAGGGTTCAAACTAAGTGTTCCATTTTCATTAAGAAGTCAGCACAATATTCAATTTGCAATTTATATTTTACCTCCAATTGATTGTTTATAATTTATGATATCTTTGGGTCTTGTGTTTCCGACCTTTATGGACTAGATTGAGGATGAGTTGGCTCTGGTTAACTAGATGCTATTTGTCTATTTGATTGCATTAGTAGATTCTTGTGAAGCTGGTCAAACAAGTTATACAGCTTTATCAAGACATTGAGACCATTAGAATTTCAGCTTTGATATATCTTTTTCTCGCATATTGCTTCAATTGTGAGTCATCATGAAGGTTCTAGTTTGGTCATAGAATCTTTGTTCGGCAAATGAAATTATTCTTTCACTTCTTTATCATTTTTCAGCTTTTGGGTTCATTATTTGGTCCTCTAATCTAATAGCTTCTATATAAAATTTTCTTCTCTTGGTCACTTCTTTTTGTCAACTAATATTTATACAGAACATCAAGTTACATGGAAACTGATGAGTTAATTTTTATTTTTGTTGAGAAACAGATAATTGCTATATTTATATTTTATTGAGGGGAATGTCTTCAATTTCCAAGTGATTGGAAACATTTGAGATTACTAAGAACGATCATTTTTTTTTTCCATTCTCAGAGAATAGATAATATGTGGTGTTACATTACACTGTCCTCTATAGTCTTATTTGGGAAAAGTCCATTGTATATGATTTGATAAACTTAATAAAGGTTTTATGACCAGTTCTATTATGTTATATAATCTTCTCCCTTTCTTCTTGTGTGTGTGAATTTGTAAGGTGAGTAATCTAATAGCTAATGTCAGATTGTTAGTTTTCAAAAACCAAGCATGCATTGTGTTTCTAAGCATGATAAATGTATATATGTGTATATGTATATGCATGCCTTTACATGGATTGATGCTCACACTTGAATATTAAGATAAGATAATGGTTAAAAGGAAATTTAGAATGTTTGTTTAAATACATATGGACATGTATATGTAATAGAGTTAAATGTGGTAGGATCTGCTGTTGTTCGTGAGTTATATGCGAGTTCATCCATTTTCCTATGTTTGGAACTTGACTTGATTGTGTCTTGAATTCCATTTAAATACATTCAAGTGGTTTCAAATTACCATTCGATTTGGATCTAAGTTAAAAAGAGTTCTTTGAAATTCTTATTGCATGATCTTGAATTAGGTGCTACCTATCATTTGTGTAATTGATTTAGTTCACCTATATCCCGCAAATGTACTGAGAGCCTTAACCCTCCATACTGTGTTAGCGACCAAGGCTTATGTTAGGAAGTTGCTAGAGTTACCTAGAATGTTATGAACCTGAGAAGAGAGACGATTCTGAAGCAGGAAATGTGAAGGTCACTTTGGATATAGTGAGCCTAAATCTTGTGGTAGCTTGGCGTAGTTGCCTTAGAACCTATGACCCTGCACTGTTTGAATTATTGTGACTGTCTATTACAATAGCATCTAGAATTGATAAGTAAGAACTCTTAGCTGTGCGGTTTCAATCAATTCGGGATGGGTGTTCGTAATCGATTAGGCTCTCAACACTTGTTAAATAGTCAAGCTGGTTTGATCTAACCATTGTGAATGGATCCCAAATTAATTGATAACCACGAAGCTCTCTAAAGCACCTATTGGACCTTGATTAGAAATACCTTAGTGTTTTCTATAACTGCAAGGGATAGTATTGAGCGCATTTCTTAATACTTGCTTGCATTTAGGAACCCTAAGGTAATCGAGCCCTAAGTTCCCTAGGCATAGTGACCTTGGTGGATTAACTAGCATAAGGAAGAATGTTAGACCATAGTTTTGGGACTACTAAGGTATTGGTTATAGCTAAATCAATGAGAATTCAAGGATATTAGTGTATACGCTAGATTCACTAGCCGGTGGGTGAAGTGATCTTCCTTGACCAATTACAAACTTCATCTTGACTTAATAAGCATCTTATTGGGAATAAGACTTAGTTTGTAACTGGTTAGCTAAATCACAAATTCTACGGATAGTTGACCTAGGGTAGCTACTAATTCTTTTCGAGATTCTGACGATTTAGAACGATCAAGAGACGCAACTTACTCATTCGAAGCAGAGAAGGATTAGAGTTCGCAGCGGAAACACCGAGAACAAATCCTTTATATGGATAGGGTTACAAGGTTAAGGCGAATTTTAGGGACAAAATTCCTAAAAGGTGGGGAGTAATTTAATATCCCAAAATTTTTTTAAGCCTAATTATTAGGAATCCTAAGTGGAAAAGGAATTTAATCCCTAAGAAATAAAAATAGTTCATAGCCTTAATTTAGTTATTTAAGACAAATTTGGAATTAAAGGGGTAAAATAGTAATTTTTCCAATGATTTAGGAAATGTGAGACTACTTAATTATGAGTGGTTTTAATTGATTAATTTACCTAAGGTTAATGTAAGGACCTAAAAGTAAATTATGATATTTAAATAGGGACTTATTGGCTATTTTTAATAAATATAGGTTGTAGCCCCACCATACACCACTCTCTCCTAGATTGCACCACATCTCACTCCCTCCTCCTCACTTACTCCCTCTCAGCGTGGAAATTAAACAGAAGAAGGAAGGAAACAAGAAATCAAAAAAAGAGAAAAAAAACAAGAAAGAAGAAAGGAAGGAAAGAAAGGGAAGAAGGGAGACGAGGAAAAGAAGAAGGGAGAGGCGAGAAGATAGGTGGCGACGGGAAGGGAAGAGGCTGCGACGGCCGAGCCGCTGACGGCGAGCTGGTGGCGGAACCACCACCCTTCATGGCGAGCTGCAGAATGCGAGGAAGGGGAAGGCCGAGAGAGATAATTTGGAGGAGAGGCCACTGTGGCCGGACGTGCGACGGCGCCACCGCGCTGCAGAAGTAGCAGAAGGCGGCAAGAGAGATAGAAGACCGAGGCCGAGGAAGGAGGAGATCACACGAGAGAGAAGAAGAAGAAAACCGAACGTGGGAGAGACTGAGGGAGACAAAAATCGAATGGAAGAAGAAGAAGAGGACACTTGCATGTGGGTTTTGATTGATGGAGAAGGTGAACTAGAGCTCGTAATCATGGAAGTGGATTTCTGAGCTCAAATCCCTAATTTGGGATTATTCAGGTAACATAGACTTCCCCAAAACCTCCCTTAGAGTGTGCTAGGAACTGTTATTAAGTTTATTTAGCTTTATAATTAGTATCCGAATGGATCTGAATGGTCTTGTATGGGGTTTGGGTGAAATAGGGTTGGATATCGCCTCAACCCCCTAAACCAATGTTTGATGCTTGCTCTGTTGTGAGTTCCATCGAGCTTCACTCAGAATATTTATGTGAATGTTATGTTTACTGATATGTTTGAAATTAGTCTTGAAGTGGCTCGGCACCCGGGCTAGCCCTCTTATTAGCTTGGGCTATATGATACTCGAGCTCATGTTATGTGCATTGAATGATATATCATGAGTGTAGCCATGGGTGTTGTTTTGAAACTGGGACCATTCTGCTTATCTAAAAATTTTGGGGCTTACCTTATTCGAAAATAGACTTAATTACGGTCATTTTGGCACTGGTTTGGTTTAATTCGGAGTAGTATACCTCCAGTTATGAGTGTCCCAAGTTAGGTCAAATTTCTGAAGCCAAACTGTGCATAGGTTCAGTATTTCGGTTATTATGTTGTCAAATGAACTTATTTTTTTATGAATCCAATCCCTTTGAAAAGTAGACAAATTTTGCTACCATTTAGGCTCAAGTTTCGTGTTATTTGAGTTTGTCTTGGTCATTCTAGAAGGCTCCCAACTTAGGACACAGTTGCTGTCCCATTCTGTAAACTTACTGTTTTGTTTCGAAAAAACTGCACTTTTTGATACGTCATTCCAAAATTCTAAATACATGGTTAGAAAATAGACCTCATTAGCTTTCTGTAGGTGGGTCGTTTGTCAGATTCCGATATCGTTTGATAGGGTAAATAAATTGTCGAAGTTTATATAGCTGTGCTGAAAGTTTCTGCATAATGTTTATGCACGATTTTGGTTAACCGTGTGAGATGACTACGTATCCTATACATAAGGGAAAATAAACTGATTAAAGAATGGAGGGTGTACTCGGGGTCGGTGTCATGAACTGCTCCCGGTCTTCATGGTTCGATTACTCGTTATTTACGAGTGTCGGATTCCCTCACAAAGGTACGCGGTAGCTTTTATATTATGTAAGTCTATCACGTTAGGAGGGATGCACCCTAGGCTAAGTTTAAAATTTATCAACTGAGAATATTATGGTAAGGGGTCGTGAGAACTATGTTTATGATGAATGTTAATTCTTGAGGAATGAGGTTTATGTCTAAATGAGGAATTATGAGGAATGGTGATAAATACCATATTGAGTGCAATGCCAATTTATTTGACTTGCCATACGAATGAAGTTTATGATGTTTGCATTCGATTGTATAGTAACACATTTATGTGATGTAGCATGGTGGGCTCACCAGTGGGGTAAGCCACTGGACTGGACAATAAAGTCCAGTAACCCGGGTGTTATATTACTATGTTTGATTTGATTGTTTACGGAATGTTTGTTGTCCGAAGTGTACTTCGGATGGCAGGCCCGTCGGTTGTGAATCCCGCTTGATTCAGATGGGGACACCCTTGGTCGATCATCATAAATTGGATCTCGCCGCTTGCAAATGAGTTTAGGGCCAAGGGGGGGGCACATTCAAATGAGGAACTTGTATGAATTATGTGATTGTATGATATGTTATTAATTGTATCCTTAGTGAGTGTGTGAATGATTGAAGGTGAGGATAAAATTAGGCTATAGTATTATTATATGTTATGTATATGTCGTCTGGGAGGATTTCCCATACGCCGCATGACACACGTATGGTCGGAAACAACGGTAAAAACTATCTTCCTTCTAAGTCTATGTTATTGAGTTTTATAAACTCACCTTTGGGGCGTTGTTTTCAGTACAACTAATGGAAGAGGTTCATAGCAAGGATTGTGCTCTGGCCTTGCCCTCCTGAGATATTGGGTTACCGGATCACGAGTCAGAGTCCAAATTCTAGGTTGAGTCCCTTGTGACTAGAAAATAATGTATAGGTCATCTTTAATTTATCTTAAGGTTATTTATAAAAAGGTTTTGTAATTATTAATGGTTTTTCCGCTTTGAAACTCTGATGTATGTGTGTTAAGTCGAGTCTTTGAAATGTTTTCCTTTATTCAACAGGTCTTTTATACAAGGTTTTAATTATATTTTACGGTCGTCGTATTGCGAAAATTTTCCAAGTGCAAATTCTTTTTAAATTCAGGTTTATTTAATAAGTAATACTCTAATATGGGTTGGGGTGTTACACGTATCATATATATATATATATATATATATATATATATATAGAGAGAGAGAGAGAGAGACACACACACACACACCCCCTAAAATATATACAAGTGTATATTGTCCCTTAAAAATATACACATGTACAATGTAAACAAGCATGTTTTCAATTATGAATTAATAATAAAAACAATAATAATAATAGTAGTAACAATTATAACAATCATATCAATGTACACATGTACACATAAGCATGAATTGGACTACTAAAATATAAGCAAGTGGTGCTTATATAATCAATTATATAATCACCTTTTAATAATAATACTAAAATATAAGCAAGTGTACTACCTTAATAATTTTACGAAAGTGGCCATATTCCCTATAAGGTTACTACCTTAATCTAGAGAAGGTGTCTCATACTGCTTCTTGTCCGAGAAATATAAGAAATCCAAAACAAAGGAAAAGCATGGAAATTAGAACTTTTTATGATAAATAACTAATGAAACAAAGAATGAATTTATGCAGTGTCTTGATTCAAACAAATCAATAAAATTACAGCAGTTTATTCTATTATTTTCCATGATTTCAATCAAATAAATCACTGATATTACAAATAGATAAATCATTGAATGGCTCTTTCAAGCACCACTAGTACAGCTATGGGGAGACTCCCCTTTTCACTAAAATGTTTTCAATTATATAATCACCTTTTAATAATAATACTAAAATATAAGCAAGTGTAGATTGTCACTTAAAAATGTACACATGTACAATGTAAACAAGCATGTTATCAATTATGTGTTAATAATAATAATAATAACATTAATCTCTATTATATACAATTGTAAATAAATTAAAAAAGGAAATTATACAAATGTCAACACTGCATTTAAACTACAAAGCCACGTCAATTAAAAAATGCCAACATAGACGTGTTGAGTCATTAATCTAAGTTATTAAAAAATCAAAAATGTAAATTAAAAATAAAAATAAACCAGTAAAACATTAAAATTTGCAATGAAGAACATATCACGAGAATGGTAAATCGATAGCACAATTATGATAGCAATAATGACATTAATATCTCAATTCATAGCAAAATTGATTCAATAATTATTACATAAATATTTAAAAGTCCAATTGTTATTAATCACATGTTGTAGTCAAACATATATACCTAATATTTTCTAACATATCCCTAATCAAATCAATTAGCATAACAATCAATCTATTTTCGTCCTCCATTTAGCCCTTACAAGCCCGTTTTCCGAATAATTGGATGCAACCCTTTTTCATTGAAAGTTGACACAGTAAATCATATAGTTGATATATTACCAAGTTTTAAATGTAGCAAACATCATTGTTATTGTGTATTTTGATTATTTGATTTTTATATAAAATAATAATAATAAACAATATTGCTATTATTTATTAATTTTAAACTTTTTATAATAATCTAAAAAAAACTGATAAAAAAATCGGGTGACTTAGTATTTTGTTTTATGAATATTTGATAGTTGAACAAATAAAAAAAATATAAATTGTGTAATTATTTCTTAATTCTTATTATTACTTTTGTTAGATAAATCTAACCCTAAACTGACAGCAAAAACGGCCCAGTTAGCCGTCCAACACAACAGAGCGGCACATAATTTTCTGCTATTTTAAAAACACACCTAATCAATTATCAGTAATTGACGTTGTTCCGTCAAACAAAATATTCAATCGCATATTCCGATTAAAATAACAAGTTTCTATTGCAGGTTTAAACTGATTTAAATCAATTACTTCTTAATTCTGGAGCAATCAGTGTTTGACAATAAATTATGGATTTAAGGACTTGGTGCTCCTTCATCACGAATACAACCCTATAAATGGAGATGACTTTCTATGTTTATTCTACACTTCCACACCTCATACGTACCTCTTCAAATTTATACCAAGTCTCACTATTTCTTTGCAATCTCATGGCTGCTCAAATCGCCAACTTCAACCATCGATTTAGTATCTACAATCACCGATGACCATGAAAATTGGAGCCTACTGTGCATGTTGTAAGAATGTGGCATTTTATCATGTTCCTTGCAGGATGTCAACCATGTTTTCCTATATTCAAGTTCTGGAATGGTTGCTTTGGGTGCTGAATTGGCTGCCATTGTTGCTCACGTATTACCTTGTAATCTTTGTTATATGTTATAGATGACAGTTTTCCAAACGAATTGATCAAATGGAGAACAATATTTAATAAATTTTCTAAATGACTTGCACAGGACATCCTGATAAAGTTTTCTGAAACTTCTAAAAAAAGGGAACGAAGTTGACGCTGACAATCAATTCATTGACTCGTGCGAGGATTCTCAAGACAGTCCTTTGGTTAAAAGAGCCTACCCATTTGGTAAAGACGGTGGTCCATCATCTATCATGCCAAAGGAAATAAAGAAGGAAAAGGAGTGGCATATCAAGTTTCACTTCTGAGAAATTAGAAGCAATTAATGAATGAAACTAAGACGGCAATATCTCTAATTATTAGTGTCATCTTCTTAAATTCTAAATTATATATTAGTAGTAATAAACTATGATATTTTATAGAAAGAAATATGTTTCTGATTTGGTTACTGCGTTTATCAATGACGTTGAGACAAATATTTCGATAAAGTTCATTTGCGGTTTATCTTTGCCTAGGGATTTTTTTTTGGGTACTAATCTTTGCCTAAGGATTTACCCTTTCATGTATTTGTTTTAGCGAAATAATTTACGAATAACCTGCATACATTTTGGTTTAAAACAATACTAATTCAATATAATATGAATCATTAGTGAATTTAATTGTGACATTAATTAGTAATAAAATGCAACATTTTGTATTTAATGAAATTGTTATTTATGTGGAATCATCTTTGAGTAACAGTGGGACATCCCCTTTTTTCATCCAATTAATGATATCATAATATATATTAACCAAATTATTATTTTAGCAATAGTTATAAATAGGTATAAATGTCTATTAATTAATATTTGATTTATTTTTAACCCGTGCAAAAACAGATATGGCTAGAATGAAACATGTATTATGCTTATGCTTATGAACCAAAATAAGCAACAGTTATGGTGGCATTAATATCTAAATTTCAAGAAAAAACATTAATATCTAAATTACTACGAATGATTATCTTAATACTCCCATGTCCATACAAAAAACATTAATATAATTTGTTAATATAAATCTCTATTATATACAATTGTAAATAAATTAAATAAGGAAGTTTCACAAATGTCAACACAAGAAGAAAACTAGAAAGTCATGTCAATTAAAAAACGCCTACATGGTCTGCTGAGTCATAAATTTAAATTAAAAAAATTCAAAATCGTCTGGTCAACACAACCATTAAAACATCTAATT
The DNA here is from genome assembly GCA_037113605.1 of Calophaca sinica. NCBI lineage: Eukaryota > Viridiplantae > Streptophyta > Magnoliopsida > Fabales > Fabaceae > Calophaca > Calophaca sinica. Next base: position 121,136,396 of record CM073731.1, read on the forward strand.
AAATTTGAATCAAGTATAAGAGGAAACAATGAATGCAGAAATCTCATCAAATAAAAAAACGATCTGCAAATAAAGGAGACAATTAACCTAAAGCGATCTGAAAAACGTGTGGCTGGCGATCTGTAATGGAAATGGTACAAGATGGCGATTATGAATCTTAACAGCAAAGAACCAACCTTGGAGATCCCAACACCGCGTATTTTTTTACTGTAAGACATTGCAACCTTTTACTATTTATTTTAGTTTTGATCAATTTGCTTCCAATTCGATATAGAGCCCGCTCTCCCTTTATTTTTCTTGACCCAGAGCAGGGGTTTGCCTTCATTTTTCAAGTTTTTTTTTCTTTCTAAATTTCTTCCTTAGATACTAATAAAATTTGTTTATTTGGTCCGGCCGATGGGATATACACGTACCAGGGCATTAATATCTTGACGATATCGACCATAATCCCAAACCTACATCCTCCAAAAAGCACAGGAAACAGACAACCTTTTTGCACAAGCTGTACTGCAGTACATACATGATAGATAGAAGGGAAGCTGAAGCCTTTGATGTATTGAAGTATTAACATATGAAAGAAAATGTGTATTTTATAATGTTGTTTTACCCTTTTTCTCCTTTTCTGGATAAACGTCTTAATTTCAATTTTATTTATTCATATATATTACAGAACTTGGAACCTGATGCACTAGAAAGCTTTGATTCGGGTTGACAAGTTCCAAAAGGTATTAATTAATATAAAAGTGCACATTCATCTTCTAATCAGTTTGTCTTAATACACACACACGTTTACATTTTCTTTTGGTCTAGCATCCCAGACATGATTTCGTTCGTAGGGATGTTACCCCCATAAGGTACACGCTGACTCAACTTCATGCCCTTCAATTTATTCTTCTATTTATTTTTACCATTGTTAAGCTTGGAACAAGTTCATTCTGTATACTGTGATCAAGACAACATAATACATTCTTTGAAAAATAATGTCAATATATTTTTTTTTCATTTTTATCTCTTCTCAAACCAATGATCTGATGAAAACTTTTTATTTTGTTTTCTCTTGAAAATTGCAAACCCTTTTTGCTAAAGAGAATCTGCTAAATACATATAAAGTGCCATTTATATGTTGATTTATTTTATTTTTCCTTCTCATTTATCAGCAAGATATTCATATTTCTCATTTTAAATTACGTCATTTTCAGATTTTTGGTGTACTCCGAGGAAAGAAAGCTTCTAAAAACGGCCTATCTTATGGACACTACTACTCTGCCCAATTTTGCACCTGTAAAAGTTCAGAAAAGGGATATGAAGATTGAAGATTGAGCCAAAGGACAAGGTGTTATTGCTTTAAGAGATTTTGGGATTGTATTAAAATTTCAAAGTTTTTTTAGGAAATTAAATTTTCAATGTTATTTTTCATTGGTGGTAAAGTACAAATGATTCTACGTACGTTGTTATTATGCAAATATAATGGGTAAATTAAAACTGATGGCATGTAATTACACGCAGTGTTCCTTTTTCTAATTATTGACATTAGCAATAACCCGCATATAATAATATATGATGCATCGAATTTTAAGGTACATGTGATTATGTTGTTTGGCTTTGGATTACATGGCAATCTCAACTTCAGCGAATATTAGTGGAACAAACCTGCTGGTGGGAACTTTGATCAGAGCTATAATGATGCTGAATATTGTGCTCTTTGGTTGACTTGCTACATCAGTTGCTGGCAGTTCAACTTTTTGGTTTGTCGGGCATATTTGATAGCGTATAACAAATGTAAAAAAGGAAAGCTCCAAATGGCATCCTCAAAATCAACCAACACAACTAATTTAATCCATAGTGTCATGTTTATAAAAAAAACTACAGCACATTCTAACTTGGCAAATCTTATTCAGCAACCTTCAAAGTCAAAAAACATATTAATTATTCATCAATTCGAAAAAAAATTGATTGCACAAAGCTTATAAACAAATTCAAAACGGGATTGTTTCTAATATGAAAATTACTAACGGCTATAATGGAATCAATGCTAATTTAACCTCAAATAAAAAATGCACACATTGAATAAGACTTTTATTGTAGTTTAATTTTAATTCCTTTACTTCTTATTGAAGTTTGTGAATGTTTACATCTCATGGGGATAAAAACTATATAAGAAAGCTTACTAATATATAGATTGCAAGAGGCAAATCTTTATCTTTATTATATATAATTACGAATAAAATAAAAGAAGAAACAAAACAAATGCCAACATTAGATGAAATCTACATATCCATGTAGTTAAAAAATGCACACATGGAATAGCTGACTCACAAATATAGTTATTTAAAAAAATAAAAAAATTATAATTACAAATTTAAAAAATTAAAATCGGTCAACACAATTGATGTGGTCATTAAAATCGAATCCTGTAATAAAAGAAAATAAGTACACGAGATTTGGTTCAAAAAACTAAATAGGAAACAATTAGGTAAACACAGTATCTATGAAATTAAAAGCAGAATCGTATAAATTGAAACAGATTGGATTCACTATTTTCTGTACATCATTTTTATATTGAACACGTTTTAGATTCTCTAAAATAGGCTGTACAGTACAATCACATAACAAACACAGAAACCCTAAAATTAAAAGTGTGAGATTTATAAAAGGAAACCGATTCGAGAAAACCAAAATAAAGTATTTACAATACAATAAAATATTAATAATATCAAAAAATACCTTGGTCAACAAATAGCTAATCTGTCAATTTTAAGAGAGATAATATTATACGGTTAAACAAATCAGGTTTGCATATAATATCAGATTTTAACTCAACAAATAAGGATTACATATAATGTCATAATTATTTTTCAAAATAAATATCACATAACTATAATTATTTATAAAATAAAAAAATTATAATTATGAATTAAAAAAATTAAAATCAGTCAACACAATTGATGTGGTCATTAAAATCGAATCCTGTAATAAAAGAAAATAAGTACACGAGATTTGGTTAAAAAAATTAAATAGGAAACAATTAGGTAAACAAAAAATAAAGGATTTACAACACAATAAAATATAAATCAGATCAAATAATATATTTGTCAACAAATAACTAATCTGTCAATTTTCAGTCAAAAAGAAAACTAATCTGTCAATTTTAAGGGAGAATAATATTATACGGTTGAACAAATCTGATTTGCATATAATATCATATTTTAACTCGACAAATAGGGATTGCATATCATGTCATAATTATTTTTTAGAATATCGTGTAGAAAAAAATAATAACTAAAAATGTGAATACATATACATGTAGTTAATGCTAATTTAGTGCACTTATATTTATTAGTACCATATAATGCATTTAGTAAGCCGGTCAAAACAAACAAAATTATATAAAAACATTCATTGCCACATAATTACCATAATATTGTTGACACTAAACGATTTCAATGGTCATAATATCAATTTCTCAATTTGGAAACAATTCATATGACATATAAATACCAAAACTTCTCTTAATATACGTTACCATATGCTCCTCAATCAACATTAAAACCCAAAATTAATCAACAAATTAAATTAAAACATGGTGCAATATGCACAAGACAAAAAAAATTTGAATATCAAAAACGGGAAATTGGGCTAAACGAATTAAATGCTAATTGCATAATAATAGAAGCAACATTAATGTTGTTTTAATCAGAAACAAGTGCAGTCCATCTATAAATACTATCAAACCATTTGGTTTTGAAACAAATGCTCGATATTTTCTAGCCAAGTACTCCGTTCTTTGTGTTTTTACTTTTCCATAGGTTTTTATTTTATTTTGTTGGTTTCTTTTTACATACTATCAAACTATTCTGAGTTCTATAATTTTTTTATTGTCCCTCACATTATTAGGAGTCCATTCTGTTTTATTTTATTGTCTTTCAACCAATTGTCAAACTCATATAATCTTTTTCTTTTTAAAATTTTGGCGAATATATAAATGTGCAGTATATAATTTAACATATATGTAAAATTTCAGTGATATTTAAAAATGACATCTTTGAAGAAAATAGTAGCTGACGCGCGCGCGCACACACACACACATATATGTGTGTGTGTGTGTATATATACATACACATACATGTATATAGATATATATATATATATATGTATATGTATGTATATGTATATATACATATATATATAGATATATATAGAGGTATATATACACACGCATATATACACATATATATACGTGTGTGTATATATATATATATATGCACACTATATATGTATATATATGTGTATATATATATAAATATATATACTAGAACCCAAATGTTACATTTAGCATTCGTAATTTCTTAATTTATAATGTATATTATGTAAAAAAAACTACAAATGCAATCAAAATAAATTTTATTGTTTTTAGTTGTTTTACAAAAAGAGAGTTATGGAATCATTAGCTTAGAGAGTAGGTCCCATTGGAGATACTAACCAGCTGTCATTATCACTTAATTTTTTTTATTAAGATTATCGCTTAATTTTTTTTTGTTCTAAATAATGTTCCATCCATATTATTATATTAGTATTAATTAATAGATATAGATATTAACAAATAAATGAATATTCTGTCAAAAAACAAATAAATAAATATGAATTTAAATTCATAAATATATCAGACATCTCAATTAAAAAAATAATCAATATAAATTTTGAAAAGATGAAAAATTTCCACAAAAATTTATGAAAATTTATAGTTAATACTTAATGTACTTAATTAAAAGTAAAATAATAAAAAATACCACGTAGATGAATATTTTAAATACTGATATATTTAAAGTCATAAATATATCAGACGTCTTAATTATAAAAAAAAACTAATCAACATAAATTTTGAAAAGATGAAAAATTTTCACAAAAACGTATGAAAATTTATAGGTAATACTTAATGTACTTAATTAAAAGTAAAATAATAAAAAATACCACATAGATGAATATTTTACATGGAAAGCATACTAATATCCACATGAAAATCTGACCACACTAAAATTTAATAATAAAATTATATAATAAGGAATTAAACATTTATATAAAACAATGTAATTATCTAAATTATAAGGAATGAATATTTTAATAAATATAACATCTTGATATATTTTTTAATAAAAAAATTTATTTCTTTTATTACATAACCACCACATTATAGAGACGTGTGGTTATCAGTATTTAATAGGATATAGATAAATGAATAACAGTTATATTTAAATTTTAATTTTAATTCTTATTCTTATTCTTAATTCCTACTAGAGTTTGGTTTCTCTATTTCATGGAATAAATGGAAATTTTAATTGAAAATAAAATCATTCATTGCCACATAATTACCATAATATTGCTGACACTAAACGATTTCAATGGTCATAATATCAATTTCTCAATTTGGAAACAATTCATATGACAATATAAATAACAAAATGTCTCTTAATATACGTTACCATATGCTCCTCAATCAACATTAAAACCCGAAATTAATCAACAAATTAAATTAAAACGTGGTGCAAAATTTTTTGCTATCCTAACTCACACACACCTCACATGTTTCTATATTCAACATGTGATATTCGAATGAGATTTGAAAACATTTACCATAAAATCATTTACTGCCGACAATATGCACAAGACTAATTGAAATTTTAATTCATGGAATAAATATCAACTAAATATAAGTGTTATTTTAGCCTATGTTTATTTATGGTCAAATTATTCCTTAAGTTAGTGCATGTGTTGTAATCCGTGCCTATATAGGTTCTGCCTTTTTAGAACAAATTATGGGATTTGATGTTGCTTTTGATAAATCAACTCTAAATAAATTGGCTTCTGCTTAAACAATTCAAAATTTAAAATTCCAATTTAATAGGATATCAAATTTGAGTTATAAGAATATTGACATGGAACTATTATAATAAGTGACATTAGCTTTAAGTGTTTTGAGGACAATTTTATACTTTTCATTTTTAAAAGCAAAAGCATAAAATTTAGTCTTGCTTTGATTTTGGGTGTGTCATTTGTGTTTGAAACTTATAATTGCTCTATTTACTATTTTATTTTTATTTTTATCTTTAACTAACAAGCCAAAATTTTATAGAAGGTGCATTTCTTATTACTCAACATGTGGTGCATATATGTTTAGTAGACACAAAGGTTTAATTTTATACATAATAGGTTTAATTTTATACATAATAGAGTTTATTTTTAAGTATACACCTACGTAGCACAGATATACAATTATATTGAAAAAAATTATGATTTTATGATCTAAATTTATTCTTAAATGGAGCCTTAGATAGTGAATGTTTGACTTTATACAAAATTTTGCTTCTTCTAAACCCTAGGTGTATGATTATAATTTTGAAGCATATATCATACGTAGTATGAGCTTACAATTATATTGTAAAAATTATGATTTTATGATCTAAATTTATTCTCAAGTGGAGGTTTAGATTTTGAAGGTTTGAATTTATAAGTAATGTTAATTTTTCTAAACCCTAGGTGTATGATTATAATTTTTAACTATCTATCGTGAGTAGCACGAGACTACAAATATTTTGAAAAAAAATTATGATTCTATGATCCAAATCTATTCTCAAAGCGAAGCTTATATATTGTAATGAATATCATAAATAATTCCTATATAAACTGCTATATTTAATACAACAAATCAAATCAAGTCAAATCAAAACTGATAATTAATTTCTAATAAATTCCAACGAAATCATTACTTAATTTAGAGAAATTACGCATAAAGAATATCCTACCGTGTAATAATGTAAATAATTGATATTTCATTAGAAATATCCATTGGGCTGAAATTCGAAAACAAAATGAATAGATACAAATCAAATCATCTGGTCATAACCAATTATAATAATAAATAAAATCCGTAACCATATGTGCTATTTATTTGATGATTTTTTGGTCTTATAGCCCAGCGGCCTACTACGCATTCCAAAGAGCGCTGAAAGGGGGGCGTAGCGGGTTCGAACCCGCGCCCAAGCGTCCAAGCGGCAAATACTTTGCCAGTTGTGCTAAGCACCACGGACATTTGATGATTTAAATATAAGATATTATATATATATATATATATATTAAATAAAATAAATATGTATATTTCTACAAAAAGTATATGTTCATATTATTTTTGACTTAATTAATTTTATCCAATTTACTATAAACTTCTATCCATTAAGTAAAAAAATTATCTTATAACCAAAAAAAAAGTGGATCGTATATTTTATTTCACAATATTTGATTTTAGATAAATAATTTATTTGTCTATTTAACACTTTATAAAATAGATATGTTTTGCTTATATTTCTTTTAGTTCTAAATTCTTTTACCCAATATTATGCCATAGTATCAAATATTGTTACTTTCCAATAATATACACTTCATATACATTTGCTATTTATACATTATAAATGAGTTAAACTATATTTTCCAAATACAGTTTAACTCATTTTATATATATATATATATATATATATATATATATATAATCAAAGTATGAGAAAATTTCATTCTATCAATTTTTTTAATTTTTTTTCAATCAATGTATAATGCAGTATTAACCCATAAATTACATATTGCTATTATCTTATTTTCATCTATTTAATAATTTTTTGTCAAAAAAATCAATTTGAATAAAGTATTTTTTAATTAATTTGATTCATTTGTATGCACCATTAAATTGTTTATGTCGTATGCAACTCAATTAATATTAATTTGTTTAAGTATCGTATGTTAGGTTCCTTATAACATCACTAAGATTTAATTATTATTACCATAATATTTATTATATTTCATTATTGAAAGGAAATATTTTTTTAATTTAGGTTTACAAAAATGTTCCCGTGCATGGCACGGGTTACATACTAGTAATAATAATAGTAATAACAATTATAACAATCATATCATCTATAATTACAGTGGCACATACAATCTTTATAGAAGGCCAAACTTGAATTGGACCGGTGAGAGTTTAGCTGTTCGAAACGATCTAAAGGGCGACCAATGAAAACAATGTGCAGCTTCTCATTCATTAACTGTCTAAATGATCTAAGTTGTCCCCTTGTGAGGAACTTTAGGTCATTTTGAAGAGCTAACGAGGATATCAAGTACCACGACGGCATAGAAGTAATAACTTACAACATAAGAACAAAAGGGTTAAATGAGATGGTAATTCTATTTCGCTAATGGCCTATTTATAGCAAACAGAATAGTAACGCTTGAATGAATAAGTCTTTACGGTGCGCAATTCTATGGGACAACTGTTCAAATATAATTAAGATAGTTAAACCTGACACAAGTGTATCACTTTCTAAAACACCAAGTGGCCATAACAAATGGGCATCCTTTTAGGAAACAACTAAGTCAAACAACAAATAGGTTCCGAACAATGACGTGTGAAATCTAGGGTTTCATTGTGAAGCACAACTCCTTTTTTTATTATTTTTTTATATTTCATTTCATTTTTATTCTGTTTTATTTTTTGTGGTTTGATTTATCTTTTTTTATTCTGAAACATCTTTGGTCGCCATCAGGGATCTTCGAAAAAGCAAGGATTGAAAGCAACATGGATCAACATGGATCTAGATGGTGAAATTCTATTTTAAGAATTAGAGTCATTAGAGAGATTTTAACACTTGAATCAAATCAAGCTATATGATATTGAGTTCTTTGAAGAATTTAATTGTTTTCCTAATACATATACGGCTTACAGAATAATATTTATTATCATTGTTAGTGTTGCATCTGTTGAAAGAATTTTTTCTAAATCAGCATTGTTAAAATCTTATTTGTGTCCTACTATCGCAATATAGACTAAATAGTTTTACTTTGATTTCTATAAAAAATAATTTTTAAAGAACACTGATTATGAACAGATTATTAATGATTTTACAAAAAAAATGCAAGAAAGATAATATTTAAATGATTACGAGGGCATTATTCTCTTAGTTCGCGCAGAACACCTAAAATCTAAGGAACGACCTTGATTAATACTTTCATGAACAATTTTTTTTTTTTCATAATTTGGTATTTGCTCAATGATTTTTCATCTTCTTTTTTTTTTTCAAAAAAAATAATGTTCTTCTTCTTCTTCTTCTTCTTCTACTACTTCTTCTTCTTCTTCTTCATAGTAAAAGAAAAGAAAAAAGAATACATTCAAACCAACAATCAACTTAAATTGAAAAAGATAGATGTCAATTGACAATGTTTATAGCATATCTTGTGAAGATAAGGTCTTTCTTACTAGCCAATCATGCAACTGAAGGAGAGCCATTGAAAGCAACTATAAGAACAATTTCAAAATTATTCAATATTTGATTAGTTTTATGAAATGCTTTTATTTTGATATTATAAAATGCTTTTAAATTTAAAGAACAAAGAGATATATTTGAGTCATCTGGAACACGGGAAGAAAAAGGAAAAAAAATAGACAAAGCTTGATGAAGTTATAATATTTCAGGTTCATATGATCATTCCGTTGTTCATCATAATAATTCATAATTAAATTTTGCAAAGAGTCTCCATTATCTTCATAAAGGTTGCACTTTGGTTTAGAACTTTTGTTACTACTAATTAGACTATAAGCATGCCAAAAGCTATATAATTGTGAAAGCATAACATGTACTTGAAGTAGCCAAAAGCTTGTAAGTTAACTGAAAACAAAATACCATAAGTTACAAACGACTTTGTTACCTCATCAACATGGACATTATATATCGGAATAGAGGAATCATCCATTCCTATGGAAATAATATTGTTATCTTGAGGATTGAAAGCAATAAAGGTAGCCTGAAAATTGTCATCTTCAGCACTTATACAAGAAGATAGGAATTGGATAATAGGAATAATTTCAAAACATAGTCTTGAATAGTGATTTGTCTCATGGGTTACGTTAATATTTAACAGTCATTTATTATCAAAAAAATATATATTTAATAGTCATCATACTGAACATGGAATATCTTCCATCCCGCTGCAGACATAGAGCAAAGAAGGGCACAACATTTTCAGGATTGCTATCAACCACAATACCAGTATTAGTTGCAGCATAAATCACTTTTCCACATGAAAATATAACATAAAAAGGCAAAAATATTTATTAATTATAAAAAGCAAAACCCAGCTGATGTTGACACTGTATTGCATTGAATATATGACTTTCCATTGTCAACTCATACCCTCATCCTACGTAAGGTTGAAAACCAAGAAATTGAAAAGATTTTTAGGTATGAAAACATAGGGGAATGGGGAAAACTATACAAGCAAAAATTGATACTTTTTGGAAGGTGTTCAAATGTTACATGAAAGAGGTTGGAGTGAGCTGTCAAATAATACACCAGTCCACTTAATCCTTGTTTCAGGATATTCAAAAGCAAAACGTGTGAGTATGCGTCTTTGAAGAAAGCACAAAAGAAAAAAAAAAGAAAAAAAAAGACAATTGGCCCATCAATACACATATGACTAAAACCACACTTGCCCATTAACACATACAGGTGATCTTTTTATGTGAAACCAACGTTAACATCTTAATTACTTGGGACAAATTATGTTTTATTATAATTTTAGTACCTTGTTAATTTATTGTCTTGATAATATTAATTTAAATATATGTTTTTAGTTTTATCTTCTTTCCAAAATAATAATAAACAGTCACTATATTTCTTGAATGTATCAAAATTACAAAAATATTTCTGAATGTATCTTTTTTTTGTCAGTTTGGTCATCGAATGTGTCTTTTATTAATCAATTGGTCATTAAATGTGTCTTCCGCTGGTCAGTTTGGTCCCTAAAATTACTAACAGAAGACAAGCTCGGGAATGTTTTTAAAGGTACATAAATGGTATTAAAGGGGAAAGAAAGAAATTATCTAAGTCCCTATATAAAGAGAGTTAACCATACTTGAAATATATTTCTTTCTTTATTAAGGCAAAGTGGAGTGCAAAAGCATCATTATAGAGGAAGAAATCCCAACTATGTTATCCCCTCAGCATCTAACAATCACCTGCAACACACCACAATATAATGGTGGAAAATCAAAGAATACAGAGAACATGGGGGACTACACCAAAACCCATGGGAGAAAGCGATCATCTAAAACAAAAGTAAAAGAGGCTAAACCGATTACGATTAAAGTCCTCCAAAATAAAGCTAGGTGGAAAATTCCACCAAGTAAAACAATGAGTATAAATACCAAATGAAGCCAGTTTGTCCGCACAAGCATTCCTTTATGATAGATGTAAGACACATGAAATTGCATTTGTCGGATGAGAAGCAAGCAATTAAGCGACCTATTTTTGAAGTTCCAAGGAATCAAGGCCAAAAATTTTTAGAAGATTGAACCACCAACAAGGAGTAACATTCAAGCAAAGCCTGCGCCAATTACGCCTATGAGCGATCTTAATAGCCATGATGGCAGCCGTAAACTCTGCATGGAAAGAGGTGCAAACATCCAGAAAGTCTGCAAAACAGCCTAAAATGGCTCCACTAGAGTTGCTAAAGATAGCACCACAAGCAGAGAGACCTAGATTACCTCAAGAGGCCTCGTCAATGTTGCACTTTACCCAGGCGCAGGGAGGCTTGATCCAATCCACCTGAATAATGACAGGAGCCTCAGGAGGGTGATAGGGGACAGAGAAAAACTTTAAAACTCATCAATGAAAGATGAGGAACAACCTTTAGAAATTCTTCTAGAAAGGGAGACCGAAGCTATTACCAGATGAACTGCTCAGTAATAAGTGAGGCACCTGTTGTGAAAATTAATTTGGTTCCTAGAGTACCAGATAACCTAAACTATGTGAACAATATCCGAGAGCACAATATCCTTAAGATGAGAACTCCAATGTGGATCCAAGATGGCCATGATGAACGTGGCAAAAACACAAGAAATGGGGGGTTTGAATTGGGTTTTAGAAACTTTTCTTAAAACTTGTGTGTTTATGAAAACCTTTTTCAAAACAACTAGTTAATAAAATAAGGCAGTGCGTAAGTAAAGAGAAGAGAAAAGAGGGTGACACAATGATTTATACTAGTTCACTATCACCTGATACCTATGTCTAGTCCCTTCACACACTTGAAGGATTTCTCCACTATAATCAACCTGATTACACTTGAGAGTATAATACTGCCAAACTGGCTATACTCACAACTTCTTAGAACGACTTAGTACAGTCAAGCCACTAAGGAATGCAGCCACTATTGGGCTAAATACAATGTTCAAAAATGTTTTGAAGCAATATCCAATAACTCTCATAGAGAAGATATACAATGTAAAACTTGCACAATGAATAACTTTCAAACTGAAAGAATAAAAATGATTAAGTGCTTTGTTCAATGTGATCTCGGATACTTGGAATGATTCTTGGTTGCTCACTTTGTATCACAGCGTTAACCTACTTCAGTGGATGAAGTAAGGTATATATAGCTAGGGTTGTGAATAGTATCGTTGAGACCTAACATCAAAACAGAGGATCAAAGCTAGACTTAGATGTGTGAAATTCAAGATTTCACTAATTCTTCTGAGATATCTTCTTCTGATGAATAGTGATTTCTGCACACTAACAAACACATTTGAGAATAAATTGTTCTCTTAATCATTTGTTATTATCAACACAATTAAGGGTCATTGTTTCTGAATCCACTTGATTCCAATAATCTCCCCCTTTTTTATGATGACAAATACAAATATTGATGAACAATTTATCTTTAGAAAAATAGATATTTCAAATAATTTCAGAGGCTCCCCCTGAATTAAGCATATATAAATATTTTCCAAGTGTAAATGTCAGATCACATTCCATACAGTATCAGAGCATTAGATGCAGTATCAGAACTTGCCAAACAAATATATGCAACTTTCAAAGCACATAACTTTATTCCATGTTAATGTATCAGAGTTAATTAGTGCAAGAAATGCAATGCATGATGACATTTGGTTGATACATTAGGTTCATCAATCACTCTATCTATATTTTCTCCTCCCCTTTTGTCATCCGACAAAAAGATTAAGATAGAAATAAAGAGCATCACAGTCAAGACAGTTTAAGAAAGATAAAGTGAAAAACTGTAAGTGCCAAAAATTGATTTCATTATAATATAAAGTCAAAGTACAAAAGATGTAACAAAACAAATAACAAAAAAGACAAAAAAAAAGAGGCTGAAACAGGAAAAAAAAAATGGAAAAGGCCTAAGGTTTTCTATGGCATGTCCAATAGGGCTAGAATAGTTTGCAGTAACTCTGTCATTTGGTCCTGCCTTCTGTCAGATTCTTCAAAATGCTTCTCAGTTGCTTCCATGAACTTGGTGAACTTCTTGTTTTCTTTAACCAGTTTATCGAAAACATCTTGAGGAACTACCACAGAATGGCTTCAGTAGCAAAGTAGAAGCTGTCCCTGAAGAGGATGGTGGAGCAACCATTACAGTAAAGGCAGGAGAAGGTGTAACAGGTTCTTGTTGAGGTGGCGGTACACGAGCAGGAGGAGGAGGAAGAAGAATCGGAGTAGGTTCAGTTCCCAAACAATAGGAGTTGTGTCCTTTGGAGGAACTTTCCTTTTAAGAGCAGCGTGCCATCTCCTATTTCATTCAAATTGATCTTTTTTGTGCTTATCAAACCAGTTACGCACAATTACCCAATTTTCATAGCAGTCCTCTTGAGCTAGTTCAGAAAGAACTTCATCAACTCTCTCTTCTCCAAGGAATTTCCAGAAGCGAGACTCTCGGTATCTCTCAGCCATAAGAGATTCAAAACTGGCAATCAGATGGGGATAGCATTCGGGCACAGCTTTTGGTGAGGGTTCACACTCACTCTGAGCATCTGGACCAGGGATTGCAGGAAGAGCCAGAGTTGGAGGGTCAATGATGGTAACATCATCATCAGATTCCAAAGGTTCTACATTAGACGCAAGTTCTGCCAATATGGGTGAATGGGGTGGAGAAATGGATTGAGGCAGGAAAGGGACAAGAATAGGGAGGCTAAATGTGGGGTCAGGCACAGGTTAAAGTATGGGGATGGGTAGTGCTTCACAAACAGTATCAGAGCCAGGTAAGGAAGGAGATTAAGGTTTCCTGAACAAGGGGCTCAGGTTCTATTTTAGTAACAGGTTCGGATTGTGAAGGTATGTTGAGATCAGGTTGAATTAAAGGAGGTGAGGGAGATCTAGGTGATGATTTGGGGCTAAGTGGAGGAGTAGGAGGTTTAGGTTATGGTGAAGGTGTTGCAGAAGTAGAGGTTAAAGGGTGAATAGCAGAGATGGGTTCAATATGAGGAAATTGAACTTGGGGTTGAGGTCTTTGTCTCTGTCTCAGACGGACATAATCAGCTTCCTCTTCATCAGATGAAGATGAGTCAGAGGGTAAAGAAGGAAAAGGCTTTTTAGAAGGTTTGGGTTGGGAAGGTTTTGATGGGGGAATAGGTTTAGAGGGTTGTGGAGGAGGGATTGGTTTAGACACAACAGATGTAGAACCATAAACAAAATCATACAAACGTACTGTATCATCTAGTACCATGGTTTTCTTTACTGCTGGGAGATCACCCAACTTGGTTATCCGCTTCAACTTTGAAGTAGCAGGTGCAGCAGTAGTACTAGGAATAGCAGTGTTGATGGTTGCAGGAGCAAAAATACCTGAGGCAACAGCAGGAGCAGTGGAGGAAGGAGCAGCAGCTGTAACAGAGGCTTGTCCCTTTAGCCTTTCTTCTTTGAGGTGTAGGTAATATTGATAGCTGTCTTCCTTGCATTTGGCTATCATCTCATCAACCTCAACTTTCTTCTCCTCAATTTCTTCTGGCATTACTGAGGGCATGAATGCATGTCTCACTGGTTGAACCAAATGATTGGGCTCAGCAATGTGGATGCCAGTGCTCCTAGTTACTCTCCTGGTTGGCTCAGCAGTAACTTCACTTATCTTCCTCTTTCCCTTCCTTACAGGTTTTCTCACACCTTCTTCTTCTTTTTGCATCTCAGCAATAACCTCTTCGGATAGAAGCTTCATTCTCCTCAAGTTCTCACTTGAGAAGGTTGGTACACTCATGGTTTTGAGTGCAACTCCAGCTTCTTCAGTGTGAAGCTCTTGAAGATGCCGAATTATAGCAGAGAGCATCCTTCCATAAGGGATGTTCAAGTTTTTTCCTTTTCTGGAGAATATAATGTTTATGTGCAGATGATCAAAAATGAGGCTTGGCGTGTTGAGTTTGGCCTTGGTCTCATAGTTCCACATAATGAACTTGTGGTCACTACTCACAGTGTCCACGGATCCAACTTTGGAACAATGCAGTGCATTATGATCTTGAAGAGCACTCTGAACCTGTTCTTCATGTCCACAGCCTTAGAACTACCAGGTTTCTCATAGATGGAGTCGTTGATTGTTTCCCAGCCTTCTTTGATAACAGCTCCAGAATTACGGCATTTGATAACATCAGCAATAATGTCCTGAGTGATCAAAATATTCTTCTTCTGAACGTAGCTGTGAATGGTGTTGTCCTTGTACCTAGCATACATCCAAAATTCCTTTACCAGTTCCTCATATACTGGGTAGTTTTCCATACAAAAGAAATCCATTATACACATATCAATGAAATCGGTTCGGAAGGGGTACCCTTTATCAGCTAGGTCTTGGAAATTAACCTGGTGTTCCACCATCACCTTCAACTGGTGTTGCTCAGCGTTCACCAAGGTAGGTTGAGGTTCTTCCTCAGGACCATAAGCAAACAGTTGTGGAGCGGCCAATGCAGGTACGGAGAATTGCAGATAGAAGATAAAAGGGGTTTAGGATTACAAACAGTGAGGCTTCTCAGAGAGATAGTGTGAGTAGTGGATGTAGTGAGTGAGTGAGTGGGTAATAAAAAGTGTTGAAGAAGGCAAACCGCCTTTTTCAATGTTCAAAATAAATGAAATAAATAATGTGTCGTTTCAAAATGGAAATGTGTCATACACTGAGTAAACGAGGCGCAGTAAAACTGCCCTCGGGTAGTAAAAGATAATAATGACTCAGTGAGACACGTGTACACAAAGATTCCTAGAGACACCTTTGTGATAAATGCAACAGACTCATATGAACAGTCATCAAAACAGATGATACAAAAATTAAATAATAATAATAAGATAATAAACTATAAACAAATAATTAATAATTAAGCAATAATCAGAGCTAACTTATAAACAGAGACACATGTGACCAACAGAGGCACGTGTGACCAACAGAGGCACATATGCAACAGCATAGGCAGTAACAAAACAGAGGCAAATCAATCAGATGCAGACATTTCAGAGGCACACATAATAGAGGCAACCATTTTCAAATTAAACATTTAATCCTTTATAAGATGAAAATTCAAATTCTTTCTTATAAAGTTGAATCTATCTTCAGCAAGAGGTTTTGTAAAGATATTTGCTCATTGATGGTCAGTATCAATAAATTTAATTTCAAGTATCCCTTTCTGAACATAGTCTCTAATGAAGTGAAGTTTAATTTTAATATGTTTAGCACGCGAATGCAAAATAGGATTTTTAGTCAAACATATTGCAGAGGTATTATCACAGTATATAGGAATATTACTCTCTTTAATCTGATAGTCCTCAAGCTGATACTTCATCCATAGTAATTGTGAGCTACTGCTTGCAGTAGATATATACTCAGCTTCTGCAGTTGATAGTGCAATTGTGCTTTGCCTTTTACTGGACCAAGAGATAAGGTTTGCTCCAAGAAATTGGCAGCCATCACTTGTACTCTTTCTTTCAATTCTATTTCCAACAAAGTCAGCATCACAGAAACCTACTAGCTTGTAATTTTCTGAGTTCTTATAAAGCAAACCAAGGTTAGTAGTTCCTTTGAGATACCTAAAGATTCTCTTAACAGCAGTTAAGTGAGATTCTCTAGGATCAGATTGGAATCTTGCACATGAGCAGACACTAAACATAATATCAGGCCTTGAGGTAGTAAGATAAAGGAGTGAATCGATCATACCTCTATACACCTTTTGGTCTACCTTTTTACTCGATTCATCTTTGCCTAGAGCATATGTTGGATGCATTGGTGTGCTCATGGGTTTGGTTTCCTCAAGCTTGAACTTCTTTAGGAGTTCTCTCACATATTTAGTTTGATGGATATAGGTTCCATCTTAACATTGCTTAATTTGAATACCAAGGAAGAATTTTAATTCTTCCATCATACTCATTTCAAACTCATTCTGCATAAGTGTTGAGTATGGCTCATATGATGCAGTATCAAAAAGGCGGGGGGCGGCGGAGCTGAGCTAGCGGAGCGTAGCGAAGCTCTTTTCGCCCCCCAGCCCATGGGCTCGGCCCAAATCTGTTTCGGGGGCGCACTGGGGGGTGCAGGGGGCTTCGCCCCCGCGGTACGGTTCAGGGGTATTGTTGTAATCTATTGCGTAATATTATATATACTGCTTGTAACACTGAACCCTAAACTTCACTGAGAAAAAAAAAACGGAACTACAGCTGCTCTGTAGTCACTGATGCAGGCAACCATTGACCGAACAACGTGACCAAATATCGTGTACCTTTTGCGTTTTTCGTTTCCTTATTTCTTCTATACTATTACTGTTCTAACAATTGGTATCAGATGAAGTTTAACTCGGGTGCGAAATTCGATGTGGCAAGGTTCGACGGGACGGGCAACTTCGGATTATGGCAAAGAAGGGTTAAGGATCTATTGGCTCAGCAAAGTTTATAGAAGCCACTGCGTGAGATGAAACCGGCAGATTTGGCGGATGTCAATTGGGTCGAGATGAAGGAGAAGGCCGCAGGATTGATACGTCTATGTGTTTCAGATGAGGTGATGTATCATATCCTGGACCTAACGACTCCGAAGGAGGTTTGGGATAAATTGGAGAGTCAGTATCAGTCAAAGACGCTGATGAACAAACTGTTTGCAAAGCAACGACTGTACAACCTTAGGATACAGGAAGGATCCGATTTGCAACAGCACGTCAATACCTTCAACACTATAATCACGGATCTGGCGAGGATTGGGGTTAAGGTAGATGACGAAGACAAGGCAATCATTCTTCTGTGCTCGTTATCAGGTTCGTTCGATCACTTAGTGACTACTCTTACCTACGGGAAAGACACTATTAGCCTAAATGATATTACTGCTGCACTCGTATCTCATTCTCAAAGGAGACAGAGCGCAGAGGAAGGAAGTCAAGGAGGCGAGGGTCTGTATGTGAAAGGGGGTTAAGATCGTGGGTGGAACAAAGGTAACGGAGGTTCTGGAAAGAAGAGATATAAATCCAAGAACAAGAAAACAAAGTGTTACATTTGCAAACAGACTGGGCATTGGAAGCGGGACTGTCCAAACAGAAAGCAGGGCTCATCCAGTTCTGCAAATGTGAAGGAGATATGCTTTGCGTTTCAGACAATAAGTGCACAGAGGGGTGGATTCTTGATTCTGGTTGTTCTTACCACATGACGCCGCACCGGGAATGGTTCACTGCATTCAGATCAGGCAGTTTTGGGTTTATTTATTTGGGTAATGATATAGCTTGTGCTATCCAAGGAATGGGACAAATCAAAATTGCTATGGACGATGGTGGCGTGCGAATGTTGAATGATGTCAGATATATTCCAAAATTGAAAAAGAATCTGATTTCCTTAGGTACTCTACAGGCAAATGGTTTTTCCTACAGGTCTGATGGAGATAGGGACATCATGAAGGTTAGCAAGGGTGCCTTGACAGTGATGAGAGCAAAGAAGACTGCAGGTAACATCTATAAACTGTTGGGCGCTACAGTTGTAGGTGATGTTGCGTCAGTTGAGTCAGATAATGATGCAACTAAGCTCTGGCATATGCGTCTGGGTCATCTCAGTGAGCGTGGGATGATGGAACTTCATAAGAGAAATCTGTTGAAAGGCGTTCGCACTTGCAAGATGGATCTGTGTGAGTATTGTGTACTCTGGAAACAGTTGTGACACCCTCTACCCCGTCATGGCATTTTAGCAATGTAAGAAGAAAAGAACAAGAAATAAAATTTTGATCCAAGTAAAAGCTTTTCATTTCAAATAAGGTAGGGTCACACTCTCAACTTCATGGAAATCAAACATAGTACAAGAGAGAAAACATCAAAAGGAGATAAACCCAAGGTTCCCCGATGTCACATTAATTCACAGCTTCTCCCTAATTATTACATCAAAAAAATACAATAACTTGTTCAAAACAAAAATAAGTCTTTTATCTATTCCAACGAGCCATCACAATCACTCATCGGCATTAACATCCTCAACACCTGCAGTCTCATCATCTATACATACCCAATGGGATATGCATAGCCACAAAAGGGGTTAGAAATCATGCACTCAAGTAGCACTTTAAGGTAAAGGAACTAAATGAACAATGCGCATAAACTGAACAAGTCCTAACATCAACATTGTACCTACAACAACAACACATAATAACAACAACCGTCTAAACACCACATGCTACGACATCAACCACAACATTAGAATAACATCACGACATATGCATAACCAGGCATATTATCATCATAATGATGCATCTCTAGGACCATAACTATATGCATGTGGATCCATTTATAACGAGGTCAGGATACCTTGCCCGTTTCGGAATGCCATGTCCGTAATGCCCCAATAACAACAGATCGGGATACCACGATCATCACGGATACCTTGCCCGATTCGCCCCATCAATCGCAGGACCGGGAAACCTCGCCCGTCACGGGATGCCTTGCCCGATTCGCCCTTTTTAACCGTAGGACCGGGAAACCTCGCCCGTCACGGGATACCTTGCCTGATTCGCCCTTTTTAACCGTAGGACCGGGAAACCTCACCCGTCACAGGATACCTTGCCCGATACGCCCTACTAGCAACAACAACAATGACGACACCAGGATGCATGAACATGACCAAATGCGATGTCTAACAATAACGACTTCTATCGCAATATCCTCTATAGAATAACAATAACGGCATCAATAAGACACTCATGATACAAGAACAATCAGCCAAGTGTCAACAAATTACATACAACAGCAACAAAGTTAACCAGTCAGTACGTTGACGAGTCCCTTTAACCAGCAACATAATAACAATCAACCTACTAAGCTAACTAAGTTTCCAACGCACAATACTTAACTCAATCATTTAATTAAATAATTATCTCATCCAAGTCTTACCATGTTAACCATTCTTTAGTTACCATTGGCAAGTTTTGGACATCTAATATAGTTCATAGGATATAGACCAACACGCGAGAAATGGCAGGATATTAAAGATACACGCGGCGCTGCCTGCAGGCGCTGGAGCTCGATAGAGTGGGCGCCTGGCGCCACTTCTGTCCAAAACCTTGATCGTGTGATTTCCACGCTTTTGGGGATCGTTTGGGAATCAAGTTATGTCCTATAATTCATACTTGACACTAATCCAAAGTCCTTAGAACCACAACTATCTTTTATGGAATTATAAAATTCAAAACATGAGACCTTAAACCCAATCAACCCAACACTTAGCATTTTTACAGAGAATTCTGCATAATAGATTTTATATCCTTCCTACTATTCTTTTATTAAACACTTAAGGTTATAATACCAACATCAAGAAATCACCAAAATTGCCTACCATTTATTTAGTACATTTAATCTAGATTTTAACCTTTAAACCCATTACCCTTATTCCAATTTTCTACATAATTTATTAGAACCAACACCACTACTTCAAACAATATTTTGCACTAACTAGCAAATCAATCATGCACAAATACTCAATCTCAAGACATGAAGTAGCAAATTCCAAAGAGCATGTTCATCACTTAGACACCAATCTCTCAACAAGGAAATCACAGCATGTTGCAAACATCAACAGATAACATAAGATCATAGGTGTTAATAACAAGGAATTTGCATCATGTTTCAAACACCAAAAGAAGCATAAAATCATGCACAAATACTTAATCTCAAGACATGAAGTAGCAAATTCCAAAGAGCATGTTCATCACTTAGACACCAATCTCTCAACAAGGAAATCATAGCATGTTGCAAACATCAACAGATAACATAAGATCATGGGTGTTAACAACAAGGAATTTGCATCATGTTTCAAACACCAAAAGAAGCATAAAATCAATCACTTCAACCACCAAACATCAATGAGTCAACCATCAACCGCAACCACCGCATCCAACCACAATATAATGTCATAAAATCAATAAGGAACATATTTAAACATCAATTTATTGGTTTTAGATTGATTTCCTCGTCACCATGGTGACGGTACTCTCTCATGGCAACCGCGCGAGGCTTAGGGATCTTGGGACATCCCTATTGTTCATTCGCATTCCATAAACCCACTACATGAGCATCAAACTACTCCCTTACCTCTTAGAATTTCGTGCTCTAGATAGGGTATGTGAACTCCAAGCTTTTCCTCTCCCTTCGTGGCTTTCTCCATAAAAAAACACAAGGATAGGTGATGAGAAGTGAGAAAACTAATGTTTGGAACCCTAACGGCGATCATAAACTAAAACTTAGATTAGAGGCATTACCTTAAACCCAAGCCCTCCAAGAATGATGAAGGATGTTGGTAGAGCAAAGCCCCAACAATGGTTCTTCAGTCCCAATAGTAAGGTTGAAACTCACCAAGTGCAGAAAAATAGAGAGAATTGAGAAGTGAGGTTTGATCTTTGGTGAGAGGTTTCCAAACGTGATTAGGGTTCAAAGCTGAGGCTTAGTGGTTGGTTTGTAACCCTAACATGTAATCTTAGTGAATTGGGTCGAGTTTGGGTCCAATGGGTCGGATTACACGTGCCAAAAACGCGCAAAAACGTGCAGAAATCACCTGTCAGCAGGCGCCTGGAATGGGCTTCTGGCGCAGGCTCTCGGTGATCCCCGGGCGCCTGCGCTTGAGTCTGGGAGCTCAGCACTACTGCATCACTGTTTTGGCTGTATTTAGAGTTACAGATGTCTGATTAAGGCGTTCTTGGTGTCGTTGGAAAGCTAAGCGAATTTCCTACAATTTTCTCTCTAATAGGCTTACCCAAATTCGGACTCTAATAGGATCAAACATGCAGTTGAAATATACTATAATATTCCCAAGTGTTACGCTTGCGCTGTGTTGACTCCAGAGAGCATATCTAGAGTTGTAGGTATCGAAATTGAGTCGAACTAAAGCCAACTAAAAGATAAGAGATAACGCTACAACTTTATTGAAGGGACTTAAATCCAATTGAGTTGTTAAGGGGTTCGAAAATGGGGAATACGGTGACTGAAATACCTAAACATAGGAATAAAGGTATATCTAGATACTCAATCGGCTGAAGGAATGGTAAAACATATGAAACTCATCCCACGCAACTATAAGCATGTTCTAATACCGTAAAACATATCCTAATCTTGAAGGATGAAAAATCTGGGCTGTTACAATTCTACCCCCCTTAAAAGAATTTCGTCCTCGAAATTCCGACAAATGTTAAAGACCTAATTTCCTATCTGTAACACCCCAAATTTCTAAGCTAAGTTGAGAATAAGTTATGAGAAGAATTGTGTGATTGTATTCAAGCTTGATTTGATTTTAAAGTGAGTGAATATAATTACACAAGGTTTTGATAAGAAGGTTAATGGGTTTGAGTTGATGAATGAGTTGGATTTAATCTTAAGATGGTTAAAGGTGTTGAATTGTAGTTATGGAAGTTAATTTGAGAAGAAAGTCTCAAGGTTTGGTGTTAGAACTAAGTTTTCTGGTTTTTCTGCAGTGTGAATCGATTCATATAGCCCAGGAATCGATTCACAACATTAAAAATCCATAGGCATCGAATTTTAGCAGTGGGAATCGATTCACAGAAGTCAGGAATCGATTTACATAAGGCGTGCCACCGACTCGTGATGCAGAATCGATTCACTCATTAAATCTGCGATTCAGGCACTTTTTACACTGTGGGAATCGATTCACACAGTGCTGTGAATCGATTCACACCGCAGAAGTGTTTAAAAGCGTTGTTTCAAATGAGCGTAACGCAGAAAGAAAGAAAAAGGAAAAGAAGGAAAGTGGAAAGGAGAAATAGGAGAGGAGAGCTAGGGTTTCACCCTTTGAGAAGGATTGAAGAGATTCATGTTAGATTTCTTCAATCACTTGCCTAAATGGAGAGTTTGAGAGTTGAGATTTGGGTATTTGGAAGATTTGGGTTTGAACCCTAGAGAGGAGAAGAAGAAGCACGAATTTGGAGAAGAATAAGGGGAGAAGACCAAGCTCCAGCAAGGATGGCTCAAGTTCTTGGATTGAGAAGGAAGATTGAAGGTTGAAGATCAAGATTTGAGAAGTATTTGGAGAGGCCACAAGTTGGGCAAAGAGGGAAAAGCTTGAAGAGGAGCAAAGAGCCCAAAGTTCAACCTTCCTAGCTCAATGTTTTGAAGAATAGAGGTGAGTTCTTCAACCCTTAGGTGATGGGCACCCATAAGTCCCACCTATAGGAATTTCACTTTCTTTAGAAACATATGAACCTTAGGTTCAAGTTAGGTTTTAGGTACCTATAAGAGGTTGAGTTGTTATTGTTATGATTGTTATGATTGTTATGATTGTGTAGTGGGCTTGATTAAAAGAGGTTGGCAACTGCCCCCAACCCCCCACAGTTGAATGTATGTTTGATGTTCCTCTCTTGAGAACTCCATAGAGTTTCAAGGGAAGAGTCAATGTATGTGTTGTCCATGAATTTGGTGAATGGTGAGGCTTGTCAAAGAGCCATAAGCTTAAGTTATAGAGGTCAAGGAAAGGACCCTAGGAAAAGGATGTGATAGGAAGAATGTGTGAATTAGTGTCCATGATTTGGAGTCATTAGATAAAAAGGGATGCTATTAATTTAAGCTTGATT
Organism: Calophaca sinica; assembly: GCA_037113605.1. Taxonomy (NCBI): domain Eukaryota; kingdom Viridiplantae; phylum Streptophyta; class Magnoliopsida; order Fabales; family Fabaceae; genus Calophaca; species Calophaca sinica. The sequence continues at coordinate 121,160,270 of CM073731.1, forward strand.
CATTGAAGTAATTGTAGTTTCCTTGAATAGTTAGGTAATGAGGATGATATTAATAAATTCTAGTTAGCCAAAATTGCATTTCTTTGAACATGCATACAAGCATAAGCATAAGCATAAGCTAAAGTCCATGGCGAGACTCCCCTAATTAAAGGAGTAGATCGGTTTGGTTAGCCAAGTGGGACGCCCTTGGAAGGTTATGACGTCTAACCACCATACCGAAAGTGTGTAATTGGGGTCTAGGGACGGAAGCCTACGACACCACCCAATAACACAAAATGCATTACATGCATAGCATCATATTATATATCTCCTATGAATGGTATAATATGTGAAGTGATGTTAAGTTTATGAATGTTAATGAATTCCTTGTATATATATATATATATATATATATATATATATATATCCGGAATTAACTTAGTTAGTTGTATGGAATCTTGGATAGCACACCCCTAGTCGCTTGATTATTTTATATAGTAATGGTGCCTAGAAGTAGGAAGAGATGTGATAAGATTGATTTCCATGATATAAAGAAAAGCAATTAAGTGTTAAGTATGGAGTAAGTAAGTAAAGGAGAACAAAATATTCTTAGTTAAGAAAGTTGGCACTTACGTAGCATTGGGTTAGTTATGCTAGATGTAGCTAAAGAAGTAGTGTTTGAATTAGTCTTTTCAGGCTAGTAAGGACGGATGAGAGAACGGTGAGGAGTCCGTGAAGGGCTCACTGAGATTTTATAATCTCACCCTTTTCCTTTTATTTGTTTTCAGATAAGCAGGTACTGAAGACGATGAGTCGAAGCTCCAAGCTCGGGACTCATAGGCTAGTTTTGATATTGCAATGGAAATTTTATATTCCAAGTTATGTATAACATGTAATCTTTTCATTAGAGTAGTGAATCAAGTTTAATTTATGACTTGGATTACTGTAATCAAGTTTGTAAATGCTCAGTAATTCCTGTGCATTAATGTAATTTGTCGTACTTTCAATTATGTTGAGGTGCGGGTGTTACATTATGGTATCAGAGCAGTTCGATCTTATCGGACTGTGAGTTACTAGTTTAGTAAAAACTTAGTTTAGGAAGTGTCAGTTTAGTCCTTGTTGGACTGTAATCAGTTAGCAGGAATTTTCCTTTGTCCGAGAACTTCTCTACATATTCTTATGCTTAGTATGAAATATTAAGCCTGATCAACTTAATACTCCATACCGTGTACGAAGAATGTAGTAGATGGAGCTGGCGGATGAGGGAGGAGACCGAATAGGAGCGTGAACTCTGAGGAAGTTTGATGGATAAGGATGATGTAGACAAGGAAAGAGCGGATGTAAGAACTCTCATTAAGTGAGGATCTTCGGAATACAGAAAAAGGGAAACAAGTTCCCACCTTTCCGGAACCAAGAGTTAAGAAATGTTTCCAGAGTGGTCGGAACCATAGTGGTGAGGGTTCGGCTAGGCAAGTGTGTAATTCATGTACCGTCAACCGAGGCGCTCTGGAAGTGATTGGAAATGACAAGTAAGTAAGGGGTCTTAATTGTGAGGTTTCAATCAACTTAGGATGGGCAATTGTAATCGGTTAGGGTTACAACACTGGTTATGCTATCAAGTTGTTTCGCCTAATCCATTATGAATGGATCCTAGAATGATTGAGATCTTATGATGATTCCCAAGTTAATTCAAGTGCCCTTTGTGGTTAATAGTAAGTGCTCTTAATTGTAGGAATTCCATCGAGTAGGATGGTCGGTTCTAATCGGTTAGGGTCTCAACACTTGTTGTCTCAACAGGATTGGTTAACCTAGCCGATTATAGGTGGATCCTAGGTCGATAGAAATCCTATGATAATCCCTGAGAGAACCTTAGCGTTCCGAGTGGTAGCGGTAAGGGTAAGGAACAAGATGGAGTTAGGCGATATGCTACAACGCCCAAATGGTGGTATGGGTCTTCAAGGGTGATCATGTCCTAGTGAAGTAGAAGGAAAACTCTAAGTCTTCAAGGAACGGTGTCCTTAGTGGAACAACAAACTTCAGAGGATCGGATGAGATGTAGTCTTCAAACTATAGAAGTTTCAAGAAAAGCTGAGTCAGCGGAAACCTAAAGTTATTGATGTCTACGTTTGATCTAATTGTTCAGTGCGTAAAGTGAATTCAATTGACCAATTATAGACTTTACCTTAGCCAAGTAAGAATATTAGTTGGAATAAGACTTAGTCTATGATTGGGTAATGAGATCACTTAATTTCCTGAGCAATTAGTTCCTCTATAGAGATTAATCCCTTCCAGGGTTTCTAATGATTCAGATTGGGTAAGGATGATAAGACAGGATCAATAAGGTAGATTGTTTCCAAGAGTATCAAGGATTTATTTTCTGGATATTTGTTGGTCCATTGGTTATTACACGCGTCGATCTACACCGCTATCAGATAGAGCCGTGTGGGTTCTGTTTTAATTCCAGTAGCATCAAGAAAGGGAGTCAATCCATCAAGCGAAGGAGAGCAGTAGTAAAGTTCATCTAAGAGTAAAGATGGTGGACATCTGAGATTATAAGTTACTGCAAGTCAAGTCATTAGGTTGGGTCTGATGTGATTCTAACTAGCCACTTGCAAGCTAAGTCTCCAACCAAGTGAGGCTTAGACCTCGTGTGAGACAAAGTTTGTAATCAACTAATGAAAATCAAGTCAGTTTAACCAACGGATACCTCCCAAGAGTTGAACAACCCTAGAGTTTCAAGTTTCCTAGGCCGAGTCGGTTGCAAGACCAAGTATAGTGAGTTAAATATGGGTATCAACTCCGTAGCTGCAGAAGAGGTCTCTAAGAAAGGATTTCCATTGGTAACCTAAGAGTGAATGTCACGAATGGGAAAAATTGTTTAAGGTATGTATTAGTTACCTCTAGGTGACAATTCTATTTTGATAGGATAGTTGCCGAACGAAGGGTTACGAAACCACCAATGATAGTATTGGATGCTGTTTTGGGTGAACTTCCAGGGAGTATTCGAAGGAGAGTATCTTCCAAGAAGTCTAAAGAGATAGAAGGAGTAAAGATTCACTCGCTTGACACCAAAAAGCACGTCTGCAGGGAGTTGTGTAGACAAATTCGAAGAATTCTCCACATACTTAACCTACCTCCAACATGTATAGGATGATGAGTAAGCGACTCATCAGTTGGGTTGAAAACCCGAACCGAGTTAAGAAATGTCGTGTGACAATTTCATGAGGATGGTTGTGCGAGACTGTGGATTACTACAGAATTATAGAGGAAGCACAGGTTATCTTATGGCAGAATGTCTAAGTGAGTAGCAGACGATGAAAAGCAAGCGTAACAATATCCAACAGTCAAGAGCAACTGAAAGATAGAACAGCACCAGAGTTAAACTCTTAGACTGCGAGTAAAGTATTCCATTTGATGGAAATAAGATGAAAGGAGTTCATTCATTTGCAAGGACGTAAGATCAGAGTTCACAGCGGAAGCACCAAAAGCCAATTTATTATACAGAAGGATGAGGTAAGAAAGAAAGGCGTGGTTTGGGGACGAGATTTCATGGAGGTAAATCTCTGTTCGCACCCCCTGCTGCCAACGCTAAGAAGTTCCTACACCCTTAACTCCACATAGGGAGTCTGGAAGTGAAAACCTATCTCATGGGGGAAAGATTTGAAGTTAGTAAGGATGTGAGTTACCACCAAATCGGAGGATACCTAGAGTCATTCACGATTGCAAGTATTCTATCGATTAATGCTTTGCGAGAGTTAATCGTTTCTAGGTTTTCCAATGGATGGAATGGGCTATGAAAGGAAGTTGTAGTTGAAGTTCCAATGAAAGATGCAGTAATTTTCGAGGACGAAATTTTTTTAAAGGTGGGTAGTAGTGTAACACCCCAAATTTCTAAGCTAAGTTGAGAATAAGTTATGAGAAGAATTGTGTGATTGTATTCAAGCTTGATTTGATTTTAAAGTGAGTGAATATAATTACACAAGGTTTTGATAAGAAGGTTAATGGGTTTGAGTTGAGGAATGAGTTGGATTTAATCTTAAGATGGTTAAAGGTGTTGAATTGTAGTTATGGAAGTTAATTTGAGAAGAAAGTCTCAAGGTTTGGTGTTAGAACTAAGTTTTCTGGTTTTTCTGCAGTGTGAATCGATTCATATAGCCCAGGAATCGATTCACAGCATTAAAAATCCATAGGCATCGAATTTTAGCAGTGGGAATCGATTCACAGAAGTCAGGAATCGATTTACATAAGGCAGGCCGCTGGGACTCGCATGCAGGAATCGATTCACTCATTAAATCTGCGATTCAGGCACTTTTTACACTGTGGGAATCGATTCACACAGTGCTGTGAATCGATTCACAGCTGCAGAAGTGTTTAAAAACGTTGTTTCAGCGAGCAGAACGCAGAAAGAAAGAAAAAGGAAAAGAAGGGAAAGGGAAAGGAGAAAGAGGAGAGGAGAGCTAGGGTTTCACCCTTTGAGAAGGATTGAAGAGATTCATGTTAGATTTCTTCAATCACTTGCCTAAATGGAGAGTTTGAGAGTTGAGATTTGGGTATTTGGAAGATTTGGGTTTGAACCCTAGAGAGGAGAAGAAGAAGCACGAATTTGGAGAAGAATAAGGGGAGAAGACCAAGCTCCAGCAAGGATGGCTCAAGTTCTTGGATTGAGAAGGAAGATTGAAGGTTGAAGATCAAGATTTGAGAAGTATTTGGAGAGGCCCCAAGTTGGGCAAAGAGGGAAAAGCTTGAAGAGGAGCAAAGAGCCCAAAGTTCAACCTTCCTAGCTCAATGTTTTGAAGAATAGAGGTGAGTTCTTCAACCCTTAGGTGATGGGCACCCATAAGTCCCACATATAGGAATTTCACTTCCTTTAGAAACATATGAACCTTAGGTTCAAGTTAGGTTTTAGGTACCTATAAGAGGTTGAGTTGTTATTGTTATGATTGTTATGATTGTTATGATTGTGTAGTGGGCTTGATTAAAAGAGGTTGGCGACTGCCCCCAACCCCCCACAGTTGAATGTATGTTTGATGTTCCTCTCTTGAGAACTCCATAGAGTTTCAAGGGAAGAGTCAATGTATGTGTTGTCCATGAATTTGGTGAATTGTGAGGCTTATCAAAGAGCCATAAGCTTAAGTTATAGAGGTCAAGGAAAGGACCCTAGGAAGAGGATGTGATAGGAAGAATGTGTGAATTAGTGTCCATGATTTGGAGTCATTAGATAAAAAGGGATGCTATTAATTTAAGCTTGATTCATTGAAGTAATTGTAGTTTCCTTGAATAGTTAGGTAATGAGGATGATATTAATAAATTCTAGTTAGCCAAAATTGCATTTCTTTGAACATGCATACAAGCATAAGCATAAGCATAAGCTAAAGTCCATGGCGAGACTCCCCTAATTAAAGGAGTAGATCGGTTTGGTTAGCCAAGTGGGACGCCCTTGGAAGGTTATGACGTCTAACCACCATACCGAAAGTGTGTAATTGGGGTCTAGGGACGGAAGCCTACGACACCACCCAATAACACAAAATGCATTACATGCATAGCATCATATTATATATCTCCTATGAATGGTATAATATGTGAAGTGATGTTAAGTTTATGAATGTTAATGAATTCCTTGTATGTATATATATATATATATATATATATATATATATATCCGGAATTAACTTAGTTAGTTGTATGGAATCTTGGATAGCACACCCCTAGTCGCTTGATTATTTTATATAGTAATGGTGCCTAGAAGTAGGAAGAGATGTGATAAGATTGATTTCCATGATATAAAGAAAAGCAATTAAGTGTTAAGTATGGAGTAAGTAAGTAAAGGAGAACAAAATGTTCTTAGTTAAGAAAGTTGGCACTTACGTAGCATTGGGTTAGTTATGCTAGATGTAGCTAAAGAAGTAGTGTTTGAATTAGTCTTTTCAGGCTAGTAAGGACGGATGAGAGAACGGTGAGGAGTCCGTGAAGGGCTCACTGAGATTTTATAATCTCACCCTTTTCCTTTTATTTGTTTTCAGATAAGCAGGTACTGAAGACGATGAGCCGAAGCTCCAAGCTCGGGACTCATAGGCTAGTTTTGATATTGCAATGGAAATTTTATATTCCAAGTTATGTATAATATGTAATCTTTTCATTAGAGTAGTGAATCAAGTTTAATTTATGACTTGGATTACTGTAATCAAGTTGGTAAATGCTCAGTAATTCCTGTGCCTTAATGTAATTTGTCGTACTTTCAATTATGTTTAGGTGCGGGTGTTACACTATCCTAGCGTCTTCAAGGTTATTAAGGAAACTTCCCTATTAGTCCTTCCGAACGTCTCTAGGGTTATCATGGTAAGGTAACTAACCCCTACGTGTAAGTATATCCATCTAACTATGATAGTCTACACCACTAATCTTATTTATCCACGTCGGTCACCTTTTGCTTCGGTCACTGGTGATAAGTTATTGGGTGGCCATCCCTCCTACTTGTCTAGCCAAGTAACCAGAGCAACAACAATCAAACATGTCATTTACTAGCACTTCTATAAGGATCTCTGATAGGGCCTTGAGTGTAAAAATGTTGGTACCTCACAGTTACCCTCAAGCTCTATTAAAGTTCCTCCCTATTTGTTATTACCATAATTCCGCTGCGCTACTCTGATAATCTACCTTGTATCTAACAGTACTACCCATATCAACCACCCACTATCTACTATCATAGTACATCCCCGAAGCTAACTCTCGTGGCCTATCGCCTAGTCTAAAATGGGGGATCTAACGCATCTAACGTAACAATCTAGTTCATACTCAGTGTTAATAGTCAACTATGGTTTAGCCCACACTTCTACCTATCACAACCCAAGAACAAACATTCAAAGCAAATGGGGCAAGAAACAATTGGGCAACTGGAAATCCTCTCAATGCGACATATACCTTGAATGAGGCTCTCTAACTCAGCTGCTTCTACTCCTGCGAGGGTGAAGACTCGGCCAGTGGACTTTATCTTGTTAGCTTGGGGCTTCTGAGGCGTGTTCCCACTAGCTAGTTCAAGCTTAACTCCCTTACAGTCTCTGCAGATATGGCCCGGCTTATGGCACTTGCAACCTATGACTTTAGTTTCCTGGTACTCACAAATGTAGTGACCCTTGCTACCCTTCCGACTAGAAAACACTTCTCCAAAGAAAATCTCCCCTTGAACAGCTTCCAGCTGATAGCAACTTTAGCTTTTCCAAGCGTTAGCAAGTGTCATCCCACCAATGTTCAGCTTTATTGGTCAATTTGAATATAGCAAATGCCACCTTCGGAGCATCCGTGCAAGTCATCCCTCAGAACAATTTTCTCCATCCCACAAATCCAATGTCGTGCTCATCCCGGGTCGAACGTCCCTTCACATCAATCAAGCTTCCAACAACATCGAGGACAACATGGTTACTCTCGTCCTTCATCCCTTCTTACTTAGACAGTCAAGAAATGAATCAGTCACTAAGTAAAGTCCTAAAATCTCATATCATCATCTATTCTAACATAGACAATCATACAAGAGTACACAGAGATTACATGATAGACACATACCACAGCCTGAAGAACAAGCCGAGCTCTGATTCCACTAAATGTGACACCCTCTACCCCGTCATGGCATTTTAGCAATGTAAGAAGAAAAGAACAAGAAATAAAATTTTGATCCAAGTAAAAGCTTTTCATTTCAAATAAGGTAGGGCTGTCACTCTCAACTTGCGGAAATCAAACATAGTACAAGAGAGAAAACATCAAAAGGAGATAAACCTAAGGTTCCCCGATGTCACATTAATTCACAGCTTCTCCCTAATTATTACATCAAAAAAATACAATAACTTGTTCAAAACAAAAATAAGTCTTCTATCTATTCCAACGAGCCATCACAATCACTCATCGGCATTAACATCCTCAACACCTGCAGTCTCATCATCTATACATACCCAATGGGATATGCATAGCCACAAAAGGGGTTAGAAATCATGCACTCAAGTAGCACTTTAAGGTAAAGGAACTAAATGAACAATGCGCATAAACTGAACAAGTCCTAACATCAACATTGTACCTACAACAACAACACATAATAACAACAACCGTCTAAACACCACAGGCTACGACATCAACCACAACATTAGAATAACATCACGACATATGCACAACCAGGCATATTATCATCATAATGATGCATCTCTAGGACCATAACTATATGCATGTGGATCCATTTATAACGAGGCCGGGATACCTTGCTCGTTTCGGAATGCCATGTCCGTAATGCCCCAATAACAACAGGACCGGGATACCACGCCCGTCACGGGATACCTTGCCCGATTCGCCACATCAATCGCAGGACCGGGAAACCTCGCCCGTCACGGGATGCCTTGCCCGATTCGCCCTTTTTAACCGTAGGACTGGGAAACCTCGCCCGTCACGGGATACCTTGTCTGATTCGCCCTTTTTAACTGTAGGACCGGGAAACCTCACCCGTCACAGGATACCTTGCCCGATACGCCCTACTAGCAACAACAACAATGACGACACCAGGATGCATGAACATGACCAAATGCGATGTCTAACAATAACGACTTCTATCGCAATATCCTCTATAGAATAACAATAACGGCATCAATGAGACACTCATGATACAAGAACAATCAGCCAAGTGTCAACAAATTACATACAACAGCAACAAAGTTAACCAGTCAGTACGTTGACGAGTTCCTTTAACCAGCAACATAATAACAATCAACCTACTAAGCTAACTAAGTTTCCAACGCACAATACTTAACTCAATCATTTAATTAAATAATTATCTCATCCAAGTCTTACCATGTTAACCATTCTTTAGTTACCATTGGCAAGTTTTGGACATCTAATATAGTTCATAGGATATAGACCAACACGCGAGAAATGGCAGGATATTAAAGATACACGCGGCGGCCAGTGCCCAGAGGGCGCCTGGCGCTGACAGTGGGGCGCTGGCGTGACCTGTCCAAAACCTTCAGTCGTGTGATTTCCATGCTTTTGGGGATCGTTTGGGGTATTGTTATGTCCTATAATTCATACTTGACACTAATCCAGAGTCCTTAGAACCACACCTATCTTTTATGGAATTATAAAATTCAAAACATGAGACCTTAAACCCAATCAACCCAACACTTAGCATTTTTACAGAGAATTCTGCATAATAGATTTTATATCCTTCCTACTATTCTTTTATTAAACACTTAAGGCTATAATACCAACATCAAGAAATCACCAAAATTGCCTACCATTTATTTAGTACATTTAATCTAGATTTTAACCTTTAAACACATTACCCTTATTCCAATTTTCTGCATAATTTATTAGAACCAACACCACTACTTCAAACAATATTTTGCACTAACTAGCAAATCAATCATGCACAAATACTCAATCTCAAGACATGAAGTAGCAAATTCCAAAGAGCATGTTCATCACTTAGACACCAATCTCTCAACAAGGAAATCACAGCATGTTGCAAACGTCAACAGATAACATAAGATCATAGGTGTTAATAACAAGGGATTTGCATCATGTTTCCAACACCAAAAGAAGCATAAAATCATGCACAAATACTTAATCTCAAGACATGAAGTAGCAAATTCCAAAGAGCATGTTCATCACTTAGACACCAATCTCTCAACAAGGAAATCATAGCATGTTGCAAACATCAACAGATAACATAAGATCATGGGTGTTAACAACAAGGAATTTGCATCATGTTTCAAACACCAAAAGAAGCATAAAATCATGCACTTCAACCACCAAACATCAATGAGTCAGCCATCAACCGCAACCACCGCATCCAACCACAATATAATGTCATAAAATCAATAAGGAACATATTTAAACATCAATTTACTGGTTTTAGATTGATTTCCTCGTCACCATGGTGACGGTACTCTCTCATGGCAACCGCGCGAGGCTTAGGGATCTTGGGACATCCCTATTGTTCATTCGCATTCCATAAACCCACTACATGAGCATCAAACTACTCCCTTACCTCTTAGAATTTTGTGCTCTAGATAGGGTATGTGAACTCCATGCTTTTCCTCTCCCTTCGTGGCTTTCTCCATAAAAAAACACAAGGATAGGTGATGAGAAGTGAGAAAACTAATGTTTGGAACCCTAACGGCGATCATAAACTGAAACTTAGATTAGAGGCATTACCTTAAACCCAAGCCCTCCAAGAATGATGAAGGATGTTGGTAGAGCAAAGCCCCAACAATGGTTCTTCAGTCCCAATAGTAAGGTTGAAACTCACCAAGTGCAGAAAAATAGAGAGAATTGAGAAGTGAGGTTTGATCTTTGGTGAGAGGTTTCCAAACGTGATTAGGGTTCAAAGCTGAGGCTTAGTGGTTGGTTTGTAACCCTAACATGTAATCTTAGTGAATTGGGTCGAGATTGGGTCCAATGGGTCAGATTACACGTGCCAAAAACGCAACAAAATGCGCAAAAACGTGCAAAAATCACCTGTCAGCAGGCGCCTGGAATGGGCGCCTGGCGCAGGCTCTCGGTGATCCCTGGGCGCCTGCGCTTGAGTCTGGGCGCTTAGTGCTACTGCATCACTGTTTTGGCTGTATTTGGAGTTACAGATGTCTGATTGAGGCGTTCTTGGTGTCGTTGGAAAGCTAAGCGAATTTCCTACAATTTTCTCTCTAATAGGCTTACCCAAATTCGGACTCTAACAGGATCAAACATGCAGTTGAAATATACTATAATATTCCTAAGTGTTACGCTTGCGCTGTGTTGACTCCAGAGAGCATATCTAGAGTTGTAGGTATCGAAATCGAGTCGAACTAAAGCCAACTAAAAGATAAGAGATAACGCTACAACTTTATTGAAGGGACTTAAATCCAATTGAGTTGTTAAGGGGTTCGAAAATGGGGAATACGGTGACTGAAATAACTAAACATAGGAATAAAGGTATATCTAGATACTCAATCGGCTGAAGGAATGGTAAAACATATGAAACTCATCCCACGCAACTATAAGCATGTTCTAATACCGTAAAACATATCCTAATCTTGAAAGATGAAAAATCTGGGCTGTTACAGTGTCGTGTTCGGTTCCAGACCGGGAAGCACAAAACAGAGGGAATCCTAGACTATGTCCATTCGGATGTGTGGGGGCCTACCAAACAGCCCTCCATGGGTGGTTCCAGGTATCTTGTGACTTTTATTGATGATTTTTCTCGTAAGGTTTGGGTGTATTTTTTGCAATATAAATCTGAAGTCTTTACGAAGTTCAAGCTGTGGAAAGCTGAAGTAGAGAATCAAACGGGCAGAAAAATCAAGTATTTGCAGTCAGATAATGGGACAAAGTACACTAATTCGAATTTCAAGAAATTCTGTGAAGAACATGGTATTCAGAGGCATTTTTCTGTTCGCAAGACACCACAGCAAAATGGTGTGGCAGAGAGAATGAATAGGTCTCTAACTGAAAAGGCAAGATGTCTCCGGTTGAATGCTGGATTGTTAAAGGGTTTCTGGGCAGAGGCAATTAACATGGCATGCTATCTCCACAACAGGTCACTGCGGGCTTCTCTGGAGAGGAAAGTTGCAGAGGAGGTATGGACAGGCAATCCCATTGATCTTACCAATTTAAGGATTTTTGGGTGTCCAGCTTATGTGCATATATCCAGTGAAGATGGATCCAAACTTGATCCAAAGTCGAAGAAGTTTGTCTTCGTAGGATACTCAAAAGGTGTAAAGGGGTTCAAGTTATGGGATCCAGTTTCAAAGAAGGTGGTTACCAGCAGAGATGTTGTTTTTGATGAGCAGTTCATCTTTGAAGAAGTCGATTACCTTGAGATATGACAGTCTCTGAAGGGGAAACTTCCAACAATGAGGTGATTCAGGTGCATATTGTGTGGTCCCTGGTGAGCAATGTGCATACAGAACCAGAAACACTAGACGAATCAGGCTCTCCCACTGAGCCATACCATGACCTGAAGATTCAGGTGAAGTACATGAATATTCTCTGATACGTGATAGAGAGCGACGGTAGATCAAGCCACCAGAGAGATATGGGTTTGAAGACTTGGCAGCATATGCACTTCTTACTAGTTCTGGAGATTCGTCCACTTTTTGAGAGGCTATAGCTAGCCAGGAGAAAGATAAGTGGATGGGTGCTATAGTGGAGGAAATGGAGTCCTTGTAGAAAAATGAGACATGGGAGCTTGTTCAGCTTCCTAAGGGCAAAGGGCTATCGGTTGCAAGTGGGTGTACAAGCGAAAACCAGCAGTAACAGAAAAAGAAGGGGAAAAGTTCAAGGCTCGTCTTGTAGCAAAGGGATACTCACAACAGAAGGGGATTGACTATGATGAGATTTTCTCTCCAGTCGTCAGACATACCTCTATCAGGGTAGTGTTAGCCTTGGTAGCCAGTTGAGACATGCATTTAGAGCAGATGGATGTGAAGACAGCATTTCTTCACAGTAATCTAGATGAGCAAATTTACATGCAGCAACCAGAGGGTTTCAGCGACACTGGCAAGGGCAAATTAGTTTGCAAATTGAAGAGGTCTTTGTATGGTTTAAAGCAGTCTCCAAGGCAGTGGTACAAGTGCTTTGATTCATACATGCTTCAGAGTGGCTATAGAAGGTGTGAGTATGATTGTTGTGTTTATGTTAGGAGCTTTGATGATGGCTCTTTCATTATGTTGATTGCTGCTAATCATCTACATGATGTAAATAATCTGAAAATCATGTTGGGTAAGGAGTTTGACATGAAGGACTTAGGGGATGCTAAGAAGATTCTTGGGATGGAAATTCACAGGGATAGGAGTGCTAGAAAATTATGGCTCTCTCAAAAAAGCTATGTTGAAAAGGTGCTAAACAGATTTGACATGAGTAATTCGAAGGCTGTGAGTACTCCATTGGCGAATCACTTTAAGCTCTCGTTGGATCAGTGTCCAAAGACAAATGCAAAAGCTGAGTATATGTCAAAGGTTTCTTATGCTAGTGCTGTTGGTTGTTTAATGTATGCTATAGTCCGCACAAGGCGGATTTGGCACAAGTTGTAAGTCAAGTTTGTAAGTTTATGTCCAAACCAGGAAGCATCATTGGGAAGCGATCAAGTGGATTTTGAGGTACTTAAGAGGTCTGATGAGGTCATGGTATCATGTTTGGCAGTGAAAAGGGTGATCCTACAGTTGTAGGATATGTTGATTCAGACTATGCGAGTGATATGGAAGATAGGAGGTCCACAACGGGATATGTCTATACTCTTGCAGGTGGACCCATTTGTTGGAAGTCATCAGTTCAACCCATAGTGGCCATGTCGACAACTGAAGCAGAGTACATGGTAGTAGCAGAAGCTGCAAAAGAAGCCTTATGGCTTACAGGATTAGTGAAGGAATTGGGTGTTGAGCAAGGTGGAGTTGGGTTGCATTGTGATAGTCAGAGCGCCATTTACTTGGCAAAGAATCATAATGTATCACGCCAGGACCAAGCATATTGATGTGAGATTTTACAAGATCAGAGAGCTACTTGCATCTGGACAGATACTACTTGAGAAGGTTCATACTTTAGAAAATGCAGCTGACATGTTGACCAAGCCAGTCACCAGTGACAAGTTCAAGCATTGCTTGGACTTGTTACACATTACTCAGTGATCAAGCAGAAGCTCTACCCCTCAGTGCCAAGGATGTGATCGTCATGCAGTGAATCGTCATAGGGGTTTGATATTCGCCAAGGTGGAGATTGTTGAGTATGGTTCATATGATGCAGTATCAAAAAGGCTGGGGGCGGGTGAGCTAAGCTAGCGGAGCGTAGCGAAGCTCCCTTAGAAAAAAAAAAGGGGAACTACAGCTGCTCTGTAGTTGCTGACGTAGGCAACCATTGGCCGAATAGCGTGACCAAATATCGTGTTCCTTTTGCATTTTTTGTTTCCTTATTTCTTCTATACTGTTGATATTCTAACAATAAGCTTAGAGAATTCCTCACAAAGAGATTCGTTAGTAGCACCAAAGATAATATCATCAACATATATTTGAACTATAATAAAATGCTTTTTAGATGATTTTCTAAAGAGTGTGGTGTCTACCTGTCCTCTTTCAAAACCATTTAACATTAAAAAGGAACTTAATCTGCCATATCATCTGGAGCTTGTTTAAGACCATAAAGAGCCTTTTTAAGTCTGAAAACGTGTTCTGGAAAAGTAATGTCTTCAAATCCAAGTGGTTGTTTTACAAACACTTCCTCACTTATAAAACCATTTAAAAATGCACTCTGAACATCCATTTGGTATAAAGTAATATCATGATGTGTAGCAAAAGATAATAAGATTCTAATTGCTTTAAGTCTAGCTACAGGAGCAAAGGTTTCAGTATAATCAATACCTTCCTCTTGTGAGTACCCTTGAGCAACAAGTCTTGCCTTGTTTCTTACCACTTTGCCATCTTCATCAAGTTTGTTTTTGAAAACCCACTTCGTTCCAATGGCTTGCTTATCCTCTGGAGGAGGCACAAGCTTCCAAACATCATTCCTCTGAAATTGATTGAGCTCTTCTTGCATAGTAAGTATCCATCTATCGTCTGTCAGTGCTTCATCAATTGTTTTGGGTTCTATTTCTGACAACAAAACAAAGTCAGAGTGTTCCCTGAGAGATGATCTTATTCTAACTCTATCACTTGGTTCACCAATAATCCGATCCTTTGGGTGATGAGGTTTGAACTTCCAGTCTGTTATTGGTTCTTCTTGGGTCTTATCACCAGACGCAGAACCAGACACAGAATCAGAGTCAGCACCTCTGACATCTTCATCTGTTTCTTTGCTTATCTATAAATCTACAAAGACTTCATCTAGCTCTAATGTTTCATTGTCAGGCTTCTTGTCATAAAATCTCACATGCATAGATTCATCAACAATTAATGTTTCTTTGTTGAATACTATGTAAGCTTTAGAGCGTTCAGAATATCCTAAAAAAATGGCTTTGTGCGATTTTTAATCAAATTTTTCAAGACTGTCCTTTGTATTAAGAACAAAGCAGTCACATCCAAATTGGTGAAAGTATGAAATGTTGGGTTTTCTTCCTTTCCACAATTCATAAGGAGTCTTATTCAAGATAGGTCTGATATAGATTCTATTTTGAATATAACATGCAGTGTTTACTGCTTCTGCCCAAAAGTCCTTTGCAATATTAGTTTTGTGAATCATGGTTCTGGCCATTTCTTGTAAAGATCTATTTTTCCTTTCTACAACACCATTTTGCTGTGGTGTTCTAGGGGATAAAAAATTGTTAGAGATGTCATGCTCTTCACAAAAGTTTTGAAATGATTCATTTTCAAATTCTCCACCATGATCACTTCTAATGGTTGTAATACAAAATCCTTTTTTCATTTTGCACTTGTTTGCAGAACACAAAAAATATTGCAAATGACTTATCCTTGTAAGCTAGGAATTTTACCCATGTCCATCTAGTATAGTCATCAACAATAACAAGCCCATATTTCTTTCCAGACAAAGATGCGGTTCTAGTTGGACCAAATAAATCTAAATGTAACAGCTCAAGTGGCCTTGAGGTGGAAACAATATTTTTGGATTCAAAAGAAGATTTTGTTTGTTTTCCTTTTTGGCATGCTTCACAAAGAGCATTAGATTGATACCTAAGATTTGGTAGGCCTCTAACAAGATCTTTCTTGTTAAGCTTTGAGATTAATCTCAAGCTGGCATGCCCCAATCTTTTGTGCCAAGTCCATTGCTCTTCATCAACTGACAAAAAGCATTTTACATTTTGATTTGCCAACTCAGAAAGTTTTATTTTATAAATATTTTTCTTTCTCTTTGCTTTAAAGAAAATGGTTCCATCCTTTTTGCTTTTGACTATACAGGCATTATCACTAAAGCCAACATTATAACCACTATCGCATAATTGACTTACACTTAGTAGGTTATGCTTCAGGCCATCAACTAATAAGACATTATCAATAGATGGTAGGAATTTCTCACCAACTTTTCCACTTCCAATGATTTTACCTTTTTGGTTTCCTCCGAAACCTACTATTCCACTTTCTTTAAGTTGGAGTTCTTGGAACATACGCCTTTCTCCCGTCATGTGACGTGAGCATCCACTATCCAAGTACCAGGACTGGTGTTGTAAATCTGTTTCTAAGTACCCAAATCTTTTTGGGTCCTCTTTTGTTAGTTCTAGAAGGAAACTTGTCCTTCTTATTTTTCAATTCATAACAAGTACTTCTAATGTGTCCTTTCTTATTGCAAAAGGTACAAAGCAGACAGTCACTATGATTGTTGGTATCTTTGGTTTTCAAATTTGTGTTTTGAAAGGTGGGTTCCTCTGGTTTGTAACCAAGACCCTTTTTACCATTTTGGCTTACGCCCCAAATCATAGATGCGTGTTTGCTTCGCATAACACATTCAGCAAGAAATCTTCAAAATCCCTCTTCATGTTTTGAAGAGTTACATTCAACCATTTCCTCAGTATTAGAGCTGTCATTCACCAAACGGTGATTTTCAACTTTGAGCTTCTCATTCTCCTCATTGAGTATTTGAAATTCTTTTGAAAGTTTTGAGAATTTCTTTTTCAAAGCTTTATACTCAGTGTTGAGTTTAGAAGACTCATCTAATAATTCATCAAAAGCTATTTCAATATCAGAAGATGGATTAGAATCTACCTCTTCATCTTCTTCTTCACTGTTCGACCTTATGGTAGCCATTAGAGCCATGTTTGCGTGTTCCTCATCATAATCAAATGAAGATGAATCAGAATCATCCCATGTTGCCATGAGACCTTTCTTCTTCTTGCTTTTAAAACCACCTTTTCTTGGTTTCTCAAGTTGTGGACATTCAGACTTGAAATTCCTGGCTTTTTGCACTCGTAGCAAGTAACTTGGCTTTTGTCCTTGTAGTCCTTCTTATCCCTTGAGTCTTGTCTTTCCCTTGTGTCCTTCTTGTGGAACTGCTTTCTGAACCTTCCTTTGTTTTTCTACATATGTTGAATTTTCCTTAATTTTAAGGAAATTTTTTCGTCTGTGTCTCCATCGCTCTCGTCAGACGATGATTCGTCTATTTCAAGTTCAGCTTGTAGAGCTTTGGAGGAAGATGCTTTGTTTGTAGATTTCAAAGCAATAGACTTTGATTTCTTGGGAGGTTCTTCTTCATCTTGATCAAGCTCATGAGCTCTCAAGGAACTTAGAAAATCTTCAAGTCACAAGGCTTTCAGGTCCTTTGCATCCTGAATAGCAGTGACCTTAGGTTTCCACTTCTTTGGCAGGCTTCTTAAGATTTTCTTAACGTGATCAGTAGTGGTATAGCTTTTCTTAAGAACCTTTAGACCATGAACTAGTGTTTGGAATCTTCCAAACATAGTTTCAATGCTTTCACCCTCTTCCATTTTGAAGAGTTCATATTGTCTAACTAAGATATTAGCTTTGGTTTCTTGCACTTGGGAAGTACCCTCATAAGCCAAGGCCAATGAGTCCCAAATCTCCTTGGTGGTATCATTTTTTCCGTATTTCTCGTATTCCTTCTCAGAGATAACACAGATAAAGAAATATCTTGCTTTCTGATGCAGTTGATAAGCTTTTTTATGCTCTTCTGTCCATTTATCTCTAGGAATGGGATTTTCTTTGGAATCAACTGGTTCGGTGTATTGTTTTTGAACCATATCCTAGAGTTTGAGTTGTTGAGACTCGAAGAAGGATTTAACTTTATCTTTCCAGTAGTTGAAGTTTGTTCCAGTGAACAAAGACGGTTAACATGACCACCGGCTTCGTTGCTTGCCATAAATAAAGAATAAGATCTTTTCCATTTACACTTTTAAGTGCTCAACCAAGAGGCCGAGCTCTGATACCAATTGAACGTGGCAAAAACACAAGAAGGGGGTTTGAATTTGATTTTAGAAACTTTTCCTTAAACTTGTGTTTATGAAAACCTTTTTCAAAACAACTAATTAACAAAATAAGGCAGTGCGTAAGTAAAGAGAAGAGAGAAGAGGGTGACACAATGATTTATACTAGTTCACTATCACCTGATAGCTACGTCTAGTCCCTTCACACACTTGAAGGATTTCTCCACTATAATCAACCTGATTACACTTGAGAGTATAATACTGCCAAACTGGCTATACTCACAACTTCTTAGAACGACTTAGTACAGTCAAGCCTCTAAGGAATGCAGCCACTACTGGGCTAAATCCAATGTTCAAAAAATGTTTTGAAGCAATATCAAATAACTCTCATAGGGAGGATATACAATGAAAAACTTAAGCACAATGAATAATTTTCAAACTGAAAGAATAAAAATGATTAAGTGCTTTGTTCAACGTGAACTCAGACACTTAGAATGATTCTTGGTTGCTCACTTTGTATCACAGCGTTAACCTACTTCAGTGGATGAAGTAAGGTATATATAGCTAGGGTTGTGAATAGTGCTGTTGAGACCTAACAGCTCTTTTCACCTAAGTCAAAAGACTTTAGATCCCCTTTTTGTGGCTTTAGAAAGTCACGTCGTTTTCTACTCTGCTCAAAGCATCTTGATTATTGACAGATAATCAGAGTGTTTGTCTCTTGTGAGCTTTTTGAATATTAGACCCTTTGAGAGCAAGTTTCACGATGATTATATTCGTTGATATTCCCTTTGGCCTTTCATACCGTATACATGTAAAATGCTTCATCAATGAGGTCTCTTAAATACGTGAAGTAGCCTTAAATAAGCTTCGATCTGTTTCCTATCGTAGCTACACTATTCACCGAGTGAGCCAAAGCAGAGGCAACTTCTTCGTGTCAGAGAATTCATTTGCCTTTCATATAACAGAGTCTTGTAGAAATTACATGAGGGCTTTCAGAAATTAGTTCAACCATAGTCTGTATGTTGGTGAAGACCGGAGTGTTGACCAATCGAATGTGGTCTCAATAGAGTGTTGTCTGCGAGCATTGGTTGACCAAGCGGAGTTAACTAAGTCAAGAGCTAGTCTTGCCAGGGCTTGGTTTACCCAGAGTTGACCAAGTCAAGAGCTAGTCTTGCTAGAGCTTGGTTTACCAAGCAGAGTTGACTAAGTCATGTATGGTCTCACAAGAGCGTTGACCACCAATGACAGGGGTTGACCAACTTGAGCAAGGCTTTCACATCATGTCAAAGATCAAAACAGAGGATCAAAGCCAGGCTTAGATGTGTGAAATTCAAGATTTCACTAAGTCTTCTGAGATATCTTCTTCTGATAAATAGTGATTTTTGCACACTAACAAACACATCAGAGAATAAATTGTTCCTTTAATCGTTTGTTTTCATCAAAACAATTAAGGGTCATTGTTTCTGAATCCACTTGATTCCAACACATGACTGTAGAAATATTGGAATGATCAATAGGCTTCTTCAAAAGGGAGACCAACCAGTTCCAAAGCTTAATGGCAAAAGAGCACTCTAAGAAGAGATATTGAGTGGTTTCTACAGCTGTGCGGCACAGGCTACACATAGACACTACAATGCACCCACAAGATTGCAACTGGTCATCAGAGGGGATTTTGTTGTTAAGAAGCACTAGAGCAAAAAAGACTTAGATAGAGGAACCGAGGGGCTCCAAATAAGCTTTCCCTAGTGGACCTGGAGGTGGGGAGTGTGGAGATGCAAATAAGCATCTTTTAAAAATAAGAGTATTCTGTCATTATGCTTCCAAACAAACTCGATCCCGCCGGGCTCTTAGCTAATTATAGTCAGTATATCAATGCTATGCCGGAAATCTAGCAACAAAAGAATCTAGAATTTCCAGTGTTATTAACAACGAAATCTGAAATGTGAGCTTTAAGATTCTTGCTAGTAGAGAGAGGAGTTCAAATGTTCATTAATAGAGTGGTCGAGCATTGTCGATTAGAACTGAATATTAGTGCCATCTCTAATGTCCAAATGCTACCATCAAGAACTCACGAAGAAAGGATGCACCTGGCCAAATAAATGATTTAGCATAATAAGCTACATGCTTATTATGTCTAACAAACCTGACTTTAAAAAGGCCAAGTGATGAGAAAAGTAATGAGCTCTACTTAAGCTTAAGCATAGCACGAGGTTAATTGCATTAAGAGATATGATCCCAGGACCACCTTCTTTCACAGGAGAACACACCTTATGTCCAAGCAACAGTTGACTAGTTTCTGTTATAAATATCAGGACCATATAAAATTGGAACCCAAGAATCCAAGGTATTTAACAAAGTCGTAGGCCAAGACTAAACATAGAAGCTATAAAAACCAAAGGCATAACATGAATGACATGATTTCACTAATTGGACACCCCCATAATAAATGAACATAGAACCTTCCAGGAGGCAAGCTTACTTTTAATTTTATTCACTTGTCGACACAAGTGGACAACTTTTGGTTTTCCTAGAAAAGGAACACCCACGTAAGTAAAGGGAGTTTCTTGGTAGAGAATCCCAAAGTTCGATCTCGCAATCCCGGTGAAGAAATAGAACCTGAATAAAATCTACATTTGCCAAACTAAGATCTTTGCTAGAAGCCACCCCATACATCTGAAAAAAGAGACACAAGAGCGCCAAATTATTTTTGCTCCTTTGCAAAATACCATGATGTCATCAGGTAGTAGAGAACATGAGTTTACCTAATAAGCTCTAGGCCCGCATCTTTACCCCAACTTTCTAAAGCTTGGTAATTAAAAACCCTAAGTAAAAAGGGGATTTATTTACTAAACATGAGTAGTTTAATTGATTATTTACCTAAGGTTTTATTGAGGACCAAAGAGTAAATTGTGAAATTAAACTAGGACTTATTAGCTAAATTTTATTAAACCCATGCCTTATTCCCCACTATACACCCCATTTCCCCTTAGCCCACATTAGCACCCATTCTTCTCTTTAAACACACACACACACACATCAGGAAAAGAAAGAAAAGAGGGAGGAAGGCATGAGAAAGAAAGGGAAAAAAGAGAAGAATAGAAGAAAAAGAAAAAGGAGAAGAAGAGAGAAGAGAAGGAACTGTGGGAGAAGAAGGAATAAGAGAATGAAAGAAGGGAAGAGAATGAAAGAAGGGAAGAGGGAGAGTGAGGGAGGGGAGTACATGAGGGATGAGGAGGAGGCGGAAGAAGGGAACCCCAAACTCTAAGCCCTAAGAAATCATCCATGGAGATTTATGGGAAAATAAGGGGTTATTCTCAATAAAGCCCAAACCAAGAAGGGATTGAAGAAAGAAAGAATTGAAGCTTGGTAGCAAGCTCACTTGGAGGGAAAGCTTGAGTTTAAGCGTTAATGGTGGAAAGAAGCAAGCATGAAGGATGAAACCTCAAGCCCTAGAAATTGGGGATTTTATCTCCAATTTCATCAAGCCCTAAGGTAACATAGACTTTCCCTTAAAAACCTTCCAAGTTAGGGTGTGCTAGGGTTTCAATTTCATTTCATTTTACCTTTCATTTTGTGTGTTTTCTTGACTTCTAAGTGTGGGTTATGGAAATCATGAAATGGGTTTGGGGTATGTGAGATTTGCTCATAGTTTGAAAGTTTTATGGATGTTAAGATGCATGTAATGTGTTTGAGGAAAGTTCTATGAGAAGTGTTGTGACTTTGAATGAAATTCTGAAATTTTATAGGGGCTAATTAAGCCATAACTTGCTTTAAACATGTTTAATATTATGTGTATGAAGTGTATATTAAATGGTTTTAGCTTCGGTTGTGTTTACCTTGTGATATTTGATTGATATTGGCTAAGGGTTAGGTGTTGTCCCTGACCCCAACAAACATATGTGTGATGTTTGCCCCATTGTGGGCTCCACAAAGCTCCAATTCGGATGGAGTTTAGTTCATGATAAAATAGACTCAAAGTGATTTAAAATAAGCACAATAATCACTTGAAAAGATTAAGAATTGAATTAGATATCAAATTTACAAGTTAAAGGACAGCAGCTGTCCTATTTTCATACATCAGTGTTTTCTTTTGTTAAACTACACTAATTGGAGGGTTGTGTCCGAAAATAAAAATTAGATTCATAAACCAGACATCTAAGCTTTGCAACCAATGGTCATTTGCTCAAATCCGACTTCATTTGGTATTTTAATAAAATCCTCGAAGTTAATGTTCTTCTGCAGATAATTCTGTAGAGGCCTGGCACGACCGTATTTTGCAGCACGGCCAGGCCGTGTTTCATTATGCTTCTTGTAATTCTAGGAATTCATCCTGGGCACGACCGTGTTGTGCAGCACGGCCAAGCCGTGTTGTGTGCTGTTTATTGCCAATTTTTTCCCTGTTTTGATGGGTTCGGCTTGTTATATTGGTCCTTGTCTTAAGGGGTTGTAACCCTAATTGATTCTCCTTATCATAAGGGTTTGAATGGTTAAAATTTAGGCACACATACGTGTTTGAAAAGTATAAATGTTGCATGTATTAAATGATGTCAACTCTAGGTGTAAGGCTTAGAATTATGACATAAAGCATCCATGCTTTGATTCTAGTAACCTAAGGTCTAGAATTGAGTAAGGATACATACTACAAGTATGGATCCTAGTGCATAAGTTATTAGGAATACTAAGGTACACTACAACATTTTTTGCTTCTGGCAACACTATTTTTTCCAACAAATGTAAAATGTTGCCTAAAAGTACATCAGATAATAATTTATGACTGTTGTCTAAAAAGGTATGCCTACTACAACACTTGTTTCACAACATTGAATACGTGTTCCCTAAAGTCTATATAGGAACAATTTTGGAGTGTTACTATGACAATCTTTCAGCAACACTCGATAACTGTTCTCTTAAGTTTTATAAGGAACAGTTCTAGACTGTTACACCATTTTTTTATAATTCACTACATTTATCCATTGTTGCCTTTGAATGAATCAATAAAAAACTTAAACACTCATTTGTTTTTTCATTCCTTTGCTCCATAGTAATAGAATTTAATATTATTATTTTATAAAACAAATTATGTAAAAAACTTCACATTTTTGCCTCGAACAAAAGAAAGTAATTGAACCTTAGCCCCTCGGTGTTGTGAGAAAGGGAGCGCCTTCTTTGGCAGCAAAAAGAGAGGAAAGCGAGAAAGAAACAGAACCAAAGGGGGGAGACCGAGCCAAAGGGAGAAAGGGCGGAGTCGACCTGAGACTGTCGCTTGTGGAAAAGGAGAGAAAAGTGACACACAGTGAGAGGGAGAATGAGTCCATGACGGCGAGAGAAAAATGGAGATGGAGAGAGAGATCTGTAGGTGGTGATGGCCGTGATGCGGTGAAGACCACCTGCCGTTGTGGCTTCCAGAGACGGGAAAGCGCACGACATCGGCACAGGGAGGAGCGCCTTCGCCGCGAAATGCAGACGCCACTTTTGGCACGATGATGGCTGTCCCAGCGGCGGTAGTAGCAACCAGACTTCCACTCCTTCCTTCCTCTCTCTCTCTCTCTTTCTTTTTTTTTCTTCTTCTATTTTTGCTGCTTGCTTCTCTCTTTTTGTTGTTTCTACTGATCATGTTTTCTTTTTATTCTATGCCTGGGGTTTTGGTTTGTGTTGCTGTTGTTGTCTTTCTTTTACAATTTTGATGAAAAAGAAATGGATGGTAGTGAGATGATGGCTTGGGTCTCGATGATTAATAGACAGAGATGATGGCTTGCTTTCTTCTATCCTTCATTACCGGCTTGTTGAGTTAGATGCATATAATTTTGTAGGAAATAAACAACATCGATACAGAGATTGGTCAACAACTTTCTTTGTGAAGGAAGCATCGAGAAGGTACGGGTTCTACAGTTTTTGATGCAAATTTGTATCCACAAGGTTCTATGGGTGGTGCTCCAGAGCCTCTTTGCCCCAAACATGGTCAGTTGTCCCTTTAGTTGGGGTAATGGTTCCTTTGAAATTATTCAAACATAAAATTTGGATGTAAATTATATATAAAACTTTCACTCTTGACCTACTCCTTCCATTGTAGACAGGATATTTTTATTTCATAATCATAAAGAACAAAACCTAAAGCCATTGACAGAATCAATAGCAATTAAATCAACATCAGCTTACTCTTATACAGTATATTACTTTCTTATTGCCTCTGATGATCTTATATCTTTTCTTTCTCCTTCTATATGGTATATGTCCTTTTCTCTATCTCTGTGTGTGACTATTTTATATCTGTTTCAAAATTATTTAAAGGATTTGCAAGATTCTAATAGCTTAAAATTAATCATGAGCTGCTTTAGGAATTCGTTTCTTAATAATGGAAACATTAAAGTAATAAGTGACATTGCTTTGACGTGATATTGATAACAAGCCATACAATGAAACATTAAAGTAAGCCTCATTTTTAATAAAACATGTTGTTTGTACATGTGTTGGTATGGTTCCTTAATCATATGAAGTAACTGGAATACTGCTAGGTTGCACCCTATCCATCGCTTGATTATCTTGAAAGTAGAGTAAAACAATGTATCATTTGCATGCAACACTAACTTGGTGGAATAGGATCTGCAATCGATTAACTCTCATTCTGATATATGGAAGAAAATTTCTTTTAAAGCTTTCTTTTATCTCGAGGAAGAGAAAGCTTCCAATTGGAAGATATTTTTAGGCTACTTGTCGGAAAAATCTTTTTCATTTAAAAATTCTGGTTTGTTCTTGTCTATTCATGAGGAATTATGTGTATTTTCAATATTCTGTCATGGGCCTAGTCATGTGTTGGAACTTAGATTTTGAAAGGGAGCACAAGGTATGCAATTTCTATAAGTTGTTGTCAATGAACACCTTGAGAAAGTCATTTGGTTGATGTCACAACTTACATGTAGCTGTCAAAAGCTCTGGTTTTGTAGGCTTTTTATTGCTGTCAATTTTGTTTGGATTTGATAGTTGATACTGCTTTTCGCTGCTGTCCAGCATTTTTACTGTCTTGATTCTGTTTTCACACGATTTTTACATTGGTCTCTCTTCGCTGTTGGTCTGGGGTGGTTGATTTTGTTTTTGATCTTGTTTTACATTATGATTTTGTGGAAAAAGTTTGTCTTGTCAAATGAAGCATGAAACTGGTAGCAACTGTGATACTGCTAGCAACTGTGCCTTTTTCTAATTGTTTTACAGTAACAATAAGGTTCAAGTCTATATAATGCTCTCAATGAAAATGATGACACTAAAAAGTTAAGTGGATACATTTTAATTGTTTGATTTTTGCATTTGGAAAGGTCAAGGTGTGCCAGTCAATGAAAATGAATAGATACCAAGCGTCTAAAGGACATGATTTCAAGACATTCCCTAAGGAACATTAATAGACTTCCCTAAGGCACATTAATAGACTTGAGACAAAAGTTAATACCAACTAATAGATTTTTGTTATTTTAAATTTAAGATCTTATCTCATCTTCTTCTAAAATAGATATTTTACTTGTGCCTTATCCTATATTTGTATACAGCTGCATTTACTCATAAAGATACCTTTTAGCGTATAGATACCCTCAGTAGAAATGCTTGGTACCTTTCAACTTTAATAATATGATATTGAGACATCTGTTTTACTAAATATTTCAATTTGTATCTGTACAGAACTTTCTTGTGGACATAAAAGGACCAGCTTTAGCTTTCCTACCCATGTTTGCATTTGAAGGAGGAACTAAAACAAATATACCCAAGTTTGAGGTGTGCTTAAATTATGCTTGTATGCTAATTGCATAACTTTTATTTGGTATCTCTCACGACTCATAGTAATAGAACTAAGCAATATGTTTAATTTCTGTATAGCACTTTATATTTTTATTTGCATGTAGAGATCTCACCTTTTTTTTAATAAAATAGAGATATGTTTATGATAATTATTTCTATCTATTATCCTTTTTGGCTTTTCCATATTAAGTAATGGCAACATCTTATAGTTACTTCGCTTTATGATATTCTCAATTTGATTCCATATTTAACTTATCTTTATATTATTTTTGTCTATTATCCTTTTAGGCCAAGACTTCTTTGGAAGATCACCAACAAAACCATTATTCATGTCTGAAGACCAGACAAATGAGTATTCATTAGAGACACAAGTCATTTAGAATTCAAACTCTGCTCTTTGGTGGAGAGCTAATGGAATAAGAAAAGAACTTGGGGGAAGAACTTAGTTCCATGTCAATGTAGTCTTCATCTACATGAACCAAAGTAGCTTGTTTAGTGGCCATTTCAATTTTCATGTGTATGCGTTGTGATGATGGTTTCTCACTTTCTCTGTTGGTGTTTGTTGAAGATTGGAGATGCCTATGGGAAATTGTGCTTTCCTCAAGGAAAGAGGGAAAGGGTATTCTATTCTTTAGAGTGATGATGTTTGCTAAATTTCGTAATGCAGATGAGTTTTTTGTGTTATTTATAATATTTTTAATGTTATCACCTCTGTCTTGACGTTACTCCTATGGAATCAATTTATGATTTTATTTGTAAACTTGTGGAATATAATATTAAGGTAAAATATTTTCTTAATTTAATAGCATTATTTTAAAATTTTTGAAATTAAAATAAAATTAAGGCTGCAGTCATAAAATATTATCTTTAGTTTTTTAGGCTACAGTTATTAAATAAACTCGAAATAGGGTTATGCTTACATGTTAAAACTGTATCCAATACTATGCACAAACAGTTAAAAAATGTTGTCTATAAGCTATAGTTACAGTTTTAAAATGTTGCATTTTTTAGTTTAGGGAACAGTTGCGACTTGTAGTTAGGTTAAGCAATATTTTTTGACTGTTGCGTTAGGTTACCGTGTTAACTGTTGCCTATTCGTAACCAACAGGCAACAGTTTTTTGAAGCGTGGCCAAAAGGTATAAAAAACTGTTGCCTAAACAATAGATAACGCTCATACAGACTACCTCCAAAAACTGTTGCCTATACGTTTAGGCAACATTTTTTAAAGTTTTGCCTACACTTTTCAACTGTTGCCAAAAACGAAAAATGTTGTAGTGGTGTGTGAAGGACACTTATGAAAATTACATAAGGAATATCAAGAAGGACTTGGAGACTAAGGGATCTCTAGTTCACGTAGGAATTCTTATGGTATTTCTCTAAGATAGTAAGGTTAGAGTAGGAATCAATAAAGTTAAGAACAACTAGTAAGTTGTAAGTCTAAATGGGAGATAGTAATCAAAGAGATAAAAGTGCATACTTGGATGCCCTTCGGTAGTGTAGGGTCATTGTTTTAGAACCATACTCTGTGGTGATAAGCATCATAGAGATGGTTAACCTTCTTACAAGTAGAAGTAGTATGATATAATAATTGTAAATTGTTTTGAATGCTTATGATTGTATTTGTGTTGGAAGGGTTTTCCATACTTAGCACACCAAGTATGGCAGAAAACAACGGCCGCCACGCAAGACTTTGAGTTATCGGATCACGAGTCAGAGTCTTTTTAGAGTCTAATTGTTTCCTTTTTCTGTTATAAGTCTATAATAGGATTGGATGTTAATAATATAATTTGTTTAAAGCAAATATGTAGTTTTGTGGAAATGTTTTAGAAAGCTGTGGAATCTGGTATTAATAAAGTCTGTTATTAATGAATTTATCTTATGATGCCCTATGTATTCAAAGATTTTTGGCTAACCACAGTAGTGTATTTCAAATGATTTACTTCTTATTGTTTATTATGTAAAGTGAAAAATTTTTCACATTTAACTTTAGTTCCTATAGTTTAGTAGGTAATGCTCTGATAAGAGTCGGGGCGTCACACAGACATATTATGGAGTTTTCCATTGTTGACCAGTAAGGAAAGATCTCTGCTTAAAGCATCCTCAATGATGCAGAAAAGAAGGGGAGAGAGATGGTCCCCTTGACGCAACCCTCTTTTACAAGCGAAGAAACCAGTAGGACGCCCATTCACTGAGATAGAGAGCTTTACAGATTCAAGAATGGTTTGAACACAGTTACAGAAAGTGGGATAAAAACCAAAAGCACGAAGAACATTGAGCAAGAAATACCAATCAAGGGTGTCAAAAGCCTTTCTTATATCAAATTTTAAGGCAATATTGCCTTCGTAAGTTTTATAGTCCAGCATGTTGATAGCCTTAGAACAGTACAAATGCAATCATAAATATGCCTGCACTGAATAAAACCCCTTTGTTGCTCAGAGATGATCTTAGGGCTATCCACCAGCACTTTAATGATGGTCTTAAACTAGAAGTTAGCTAAAGCAATAGGCCAGTAATCCTCAATTCTGTCTGTACCAGTAAATTTAGGAATTAAAGCAACCAAGTTTGAGTTTAGATTCAAGAGCAACCAACCTTGAGAGAAGAACTGAGTAACCGCATGGAAAACATCAACATTGACAATATCCTATTAGGTTTGAAAGAAACAACCCCCAAAACCATTTGGACCGGGCGCCCCAGATCCATTCATAGGAAAGACAACGACTTTCACCTCCTCAATAGAGGGGAGAGATGTGAGGGCATTATTATCTTCTATACTGACAAGAGAAGGGATAACCTTGTTAAGAAAGTCTGCGTTTGAACAATTATTCTCAGAAGCATAGAAAGTTTGTGATATATTTCATATATTATCAATACACGAATTTTAGGTATTTGAATGTGATTGAGAAAAAGAAGGAGTTTTTCATACCTTCCACACTAGGTATGACTAGAAATTTTATAGTTTAATTTAATCTGTTTTAATGTAACTTTCTATTGTCACGAAGTTTTACTCATTTACTAGTTTTATAGCTCGTTCCTTGCACTGGACTGTTATGTATATTTATTTAATAGAATGTTTTTACATTAAAAGAAATTGATTTGAATTTAGATATTATCTAGTGTAGCAACTTTTTGTATATAAAATCAAATATTACTAAATTTAATTTACCTAACAATTAATTAGTAAGTTTCATGTAAAATATTTTTGTAGTACATAAAATATTTATTCAAGTGTGGCATATATTTGTACTAAATTTAAATATTAAATAAGTTTTTGCATAGATATTGATATTGACATGCTTTCATTTAATATATATGCTCTTCTATAGAAAATCAGTTTTTCATAGATATTGATATTGATATGCTACGTTCTTTTGCTCTTTTTCCAAAACCCTGATTTTACTTAGTCCTATCCTAAGCAACCTAATTAAGCATACAATTACACACACAATCAAATATTTAATCAAGGCTTATAAAATTGGGATGTTACCATAAAAACATAAAAAATAGATATTAGAATATCTGAAATTTCAGTAATTAAAGAAAAGTTCAGCAAAGAATAATAAGAACAAAATAAGTTGTTGCTTATTTTAATTTGTGAGAAATATTTATATGAAATAAATAACATTTTATAAGTAGATAATAGTTGCTACATGTATACGCACATAAAAGTTGATAATGGTTGCCATACACAAGTAATTTTTCTTAAAAAATATTGAAAAAAATTCATTACAAAACAGTGATGTCTTGTGCTCCGCACGATATACAATAAATGTATAAAATCGGTATTAAAATATTTGGACGTATTATTTATACATAATAATAATAAATTATAATAAAAAACATTATAAAAGATTTTTTAAGATTTACTTTTAAAGAATCCCACACCACTAAACATTAATGTAGTTTGCTCTCGGTTTTATTCATGTAAAAGAAGACTGATAGTATTTTCTTGTGGTGCGCAATTGAGTTCTTCACGGTTAAAAAATAAGAATTATCAGACAATGGAAATATAGCATAGCTGATTTATTTTCTGTAATTTAGAGGGCAGGGGTTGGGAGTTTGCATTGGAGGACTAAGACATTGTTTTGTAAGGCGAATGTAAGATGAAGCGATGTAGAAAAACTATGCATTCCTAAGTTCAAGCAACTTGAAAGGTTAGTATCACTTAAGCTAAAGTTCTTGATTGACCATTGAAATATTTTTGTCCATGGTGAAGTATAACTTTAAAACGGTAAAGAATATACTCGTTCTGATTAATCTTAATATTTTTTCATATCGATCTTATATTGTTTGGGAATTTTCTATTGCAATTTTATCATTTTAATAATTGTGATTAAAAAAGATGAAATGGATGCCCCTTTATTTTTATTCTTGACTAATGCCTATTTCCTTACCAAACATGTAACTTACTGATACTCATTCCTTATTTCCTTTTAACCACGTGGTCGTGGGCTCGATCCCCACAGACGGCATTTCCCACCTTTTTTAATCTTATTCTTCCCAACGTTCCTATACTTTGCTAATAAAAAAAAAACTCATTCGTTATTTCCATTCTTATTTTCATCTTGATCAAGCATTCCTTATCACCCGGGCAACAATAAATTTCGTTGGACACTTGCCAAGTGCAACAACCATTGAACATTGCATTATGGCTTCCATATCACAGGAAATTTGTAGCTAGCTGCTGCCTTTTCAATTCGAAACAAACATTGCACTTTCCAATTCGAGACAAACATTATCAAAGGAAGTGAAAAACAATGAAATGATCATAAGTAGCTTATGTGAGATAGAAGTGTCAGAATGCGTAGTCACATTCTCTCTCTCTTGTGGAACTTGGTGCTCTCCTACTATAAGTTGATGCGTTGTTTGCATAGAATTTTTTTAATCTCATATAACCATGACACTGTCGGATGATGAATTCATTCCAAACATTGATTGTAAAAAATCCTTTTTTTATTACACGCTTCAATAATTTCATGATTTGCATTGTCTGGTTTTTGAGTTTGTCCTTAGAGATTGGTTTACAAAGAAACTCAATTGCACCAACCTTGAAAAAGAAAGCGGAGCAAATATTAACAGGTATGCAACAACAACCAAAATAAACAAAAAATATGTTCCATCAAATAGCATTTTCAGTAACCATAGAGGAAAAAATACATGCATAAAGAATTTGAATAAATAATCACTGTAGGAATCATTTTTTATATATATAGACGAAATTATAGTATTGGGTTTTCCTTGAATTAAAAAATAACATCGCCATCATGCACAATAGTAACATACAATACACATTGATAAAAGTGCATTAACACATCCATACTGGTTAAAACTGCATAGTTAAAGGCATCAAGGAACCATGAATTATATGACACCTGCAATATGTTGAATGCAATTGTCTCAAAATATTGCCAAATATTACAAAATAAAAAATAACATAAGCAGCAGAAAATTAGGAGAGGGGGAAAATCAAAAGGACCAAATTATGTCATATATTTAACTTGCTGCATCAAAGGAATATATGCAACGATAAATCTGTAAAAAGGTCAAGATAGTTTAATAGACAAAAAGAAGAATGAAGCATGCAAAAGAAATATCAGTTCTAAAAATAATAAGGAATTATAATGTAATCACCATTTATAAGAGCTGATACAAGAAACATTTTCATTATTTTATGCATAATTAAGGCCGTCAATAGTTTAAAAAGGCCATCAATAGTGGCATTTTAGCGGATTAAGGCCTGTAATAGTTTAGCTTGCAAACTCAAAGGCCAGTAATAATGGCATTTTAACTTGAGTGGAACAAAAAAAAAAGTGACTTCTTCACGAAAATCTTGGAAGAGATATTGTGTTGGAAAACTGGAAAAATAATCACTGGTTTTCGCTGTATGTAGAAGAGAACAACTAAATGAAACTATAAGCACATATGAGAAAAAAAACTATAAGCAGAAGCTATGACTATGTCACCGACAATGAAAATTAAAATAATAAATAACTAAAGAAAAGGATGATGGGACATAATATTTTGAAGGAAGCAAGTTAATAAATGGTGTGGTCTAAAAACAAGGCACATATGGAGCGATCTACGCAGTGCCCAGTGAGCTATTTCTCTAGCATAAAATCAAAATTTTAGGGTTAAAATCGATAAGCTTTTATCAAATCCAAATGAAAATTTTTCTTAGAAGGAAATAAAATGAATACTGGAAATCATGATTTGAATAGAAGGTTGAGGGCTCTGTCAAGATGAGTAAATTGGCATGACATCCGTTTCGACAATCTAAAATAGAAAAAAATTTGTTACAACGAAATCAATTTATAAACAAAAAAATGAAAAAAATAATGGAGAAAAAATCACAGTTATATGTTGCTCAACAATTAACATTGAAAAAAAGGAAAAGAGGAATGCTAAGCACAGACGCTCTATCACTCGCGCTTGAACACTCTCTCATAAATGAAGCCACGTCGCCTCCTATTACTAACATTTTACTTGGCTACCGGCTCCACAAGTGTAAAAACTTGTGATCGCTTTTTAATATTTTTAATTATTTGGCATATTAAAAGGCTCTCTGCAACGTATTTAGCGCCACCTCTTCTATTTGAAACAGCTCTCTGTAATCTTGATCTATCGTCTAACCATCTGTCATCATAAATGACCCTGTTGCCAGCTCCCTGTTGCCGACCGCTACCACCCTTTGCGACGTTGTGTTTGTGAAAGAAGGGAGGAGGTCAATAATAACGAAAGTGGCTACTATTCCCTATAAGGTTACTACCTATTAATCTACTGCTTTTTGTCCGATAAATATAAGAAATCCAAAAGAAATCTAAAATAATGGAAAAGTATGGAAATTAGAACTCTTTATGATAAATAACTAATGAAACAAGGAATGAATTTGTGCAGTGTCTTGATTCAAACAAATCAATAAAATTGCAACAGTTTATTCTAATATTTTCCATGATTTCAATCAAATAAACCACTGATATTACAAATAGATAAATCATTGAATGGCTCTTTTAAGCACCACTAGTACAGCTATGGGGAGACTCCCCTTTTCTCTTTCTGTCTCTTCTTAAATAAGAATAAAAATGCAATTGTGCAAAACAATCAAAAAAAGTGAAAAGCCGGTAACCAAGCTAACAATTAGTAATAAGAAATGATGTGGATCTTTGTACGAGATAGTGTCCAAAAGCGAGTGTGAGAACATCTGACTTTAGCATTTCTCGAAGGAAAATGAACATACCCAGAATCAAAATGTTAGCAGCAAAAATGAAAACTTTGCCTCTAGAAGCTGCAATTGAAGAGAGATGGAAATCAATGATAAAATAGACACACCCAAAATCAAAAGACCGGCAATCACACATGGAGCTTCATGTTCAAAGGAGATCACTAACCTGTTTGTTTGCTCTTTTGGTTCTAAGTTCCCTCTACCACCTCCAAAGCTCAAATATTCAAATATGTCCTTTATGATTTGCAATGCTAACGAAAAAGAAAAAGAAAAAAAAGAATGAATTTTTATTAAAAATTGATGGGGGAGGGAAAGGTACTTGAGCATGCAAATATTGGAACCTGAGAGGTTGGTAATATGTGTGATATCAATAGAGTAGTTTGAATGAGTAAATAAGTAGATAACCACCATCAATGAGGATATTGGAAGCTTTAATATCATAGTAGATTATGCGAGGATAACCTGAATTAATTTTTGTTTAAATCAAATATGACAAATTTAATGAAAGAAGAGAATTCAAAAGAATAACATATATAAAAGGCATCTAAATCTTACAATCTTTGTGAAGGTAAGCAAGCTCTTTGTCGAATCCTAGCTACTACAATTTTTATTCTGGTAGGCCAATCCATGGTAGATCCAACCTTTCCTTTCCGGATCCTAATGAAATTTTTTATTCTGGTAGAAACAAAGTGATATTTGAGAATAAGAATATTACATATACATATATATATATATACACACACTAAAATATAGACAAGTGTGCATTGTCACTTAAAAATGTACACATGTACAATGTAAACAAGCATGTTGTCAATTATGAATTAATAATAATAACAATAATAATAATAGTAATAACAATTATAACAATCATATCATCTATAATTATAGTGGCACATACAATCTTTATGGGAGGCCAAACTTGAATTAGACCGGTGAGAGTTTAGCTGTTCGAAACGATCTAAAGGGCGACCAATGAAATCAATGTGCAGCTTCTCATTCATTAACTGTCTAAATGATCTAAGTTATCTCCTTATGAGGAACCTTAGATCATTTTGAAGAGCTAACGAGGATACCAAGTACCACGATGGCATAGAAATAATAACATACAACATAAGAACAAAAGGGTTAAATGAGATGGTAATTCTATTTCGCCAATGGCCTATTTATAGCAAACAGAGTAGCAACGCTTGAATGAATAAGTCTTTACAGTGCGCAATTCTATAGGACAACTGTTCAAATATAATTAAGATAGTCAAACCTGACACAAGTGTATCACGTTCTAAAACGCTAAGCGGCCACAACAAATGGGCATCTTCTTAGGAAACAACTAAGTCAAACAACAAATAGGTTCTGAACAATGACAAGTGAATTCTAGGGTTTCATTGTGACATACAACTCCTTTTTTTATTATTTTTTTAATTTTTCATTTCATTTTTATTTTTTTATTTTTTGTGGTTTGATTTATCATTTTTTTATTCTGAAACATCTTTGGTTGCCATCAGGGATCTTCCAAAAAGCAAGGATTGAAAGCAACATGGATCAACTCGAAAATGTGTTGCAAACAGCTTGAAACTTACCTAAAATATGATAATTCTTAATGATCTAGATGGTGATATTCTATTTTAAGAATTAAGAGTCATTAGAGAGATTTTAACACTTGAATCAAATCAAACTATTTGATACTGAGTTCTTTGAAGAATTTAATTGTTTTTCTAATATATATACGGCTTATAGAATAATAATTACTATCATTGTTAGTGTTGAAGGTGATAAAATGCACAAGAAAGGGGTGTTTGAATTGTGCTTTTGAAATTCTTTTCGCAAGACTAAGTTTAAAACCTTTTCAAAACAACTTTGATAAAACAATTTGAATGCAATAAAGAGTTAGAGAAAGAGAGAATGACAAAGGAGATTTATCCTGGTTCACCAACACCTGGTAGCTACGTCCAGTTTCTTCAAACACTGAAGGATTTCCACTATAATCACTAGATTACAACTCAAGAATATAATACTGCCAAACTGGCTATATTCTCAACTTTTCAAAACGACTAAGTACGGTCTAGCCTTTGAGGATTACAACAGTCACTACTGGGCCAAATACAAGTGGAAATGTTTGAAACAAATTTAGTGACTCTCTACAGATAGGATATGAAAATAAGCTCAGGATCAAAACTTTGAAATAACTTTCAAATAGAAAGAATAAAAACTATGATGTTCAGTGTTTTGGCTTTCAGTGAATGCGTCGAATTTTTCTTTGGTTGCTCACTGTTGGTGTTTTTTCCCATTATTCTCCGTGTTGCCAGAGATGAATATTTATGCCAAATATTCAAGATAATATCGTTGAGGCTACTTTACGGTTGCAACGCTCCAGTAGACTTTGATAAATCAACTTGAGTGAATGGCGTTTCTGCCTCCCATTTTCAACGCTCCAGCATAATTAATTGTCTTCACTTGATCAGTAAGTAGTGCTGTGTCTCCCAACTGTTTATTATGAATTTTGCACCGTTCCAGCACATTTTGAATCCACTTGAGTAATTGTCTCCAACTGTTTATTCTGATCAAACGCTGCAGCCTACACTTTGAATTAATGATCTTTGTTGAACACACAATCTAGGAGTAGCAGCCTTCTCCTCTTGCATTCACACACTTTCTAAGATCAAATACAATCACAAGTATAATATCATAATCATAATGAATTGATGAGATGCAAATGCAAATGTGTGATTGATATATTTTCGTGCTGTTCATCAATTACTCTATTTCTTCTTATTTCTCCCCCTTTGTCATCAGACAAAAAGGTTAAAACAGTAAGACCATCATTGTCGAAAGAGAAATTTTCTCCCTAAAAAAATAAACATTTTAAACAGAGAATTTTCTCCCCTTTTAAGAAAAATTTTCTCCCCCAAAATTTAGAAAGAAAAAAAAATTAACACAGACAATTTTCAATTTTAAAAATTTTCTCCACCAAAATTTTCTCCCCTTTGTCATTTCTCAAATTTTTTTTTCGTAATTGAGTGCACAAAAACTTCAAAGTTAATCAACGTGAACAACACTTGTTTTTCTCCCCTTTGAGTATTAAACATTTCGTGAAAAATTTGGAGTTCAAGATGATTTTGAATGTTTTCAAAAATAAATTTATTTCAAAACAAAATTCATTCTTCTTTTCACAATAAATTTTTCTTTTCAAAG
The DNA here is from genome assembly GCA_037113605.1 of Calophaca sinica. Lineage (NCBI taxonomy): Eukaryota > Viridiplantae > Streptophyta > Magnoliopsida > Fabales > Fabaceae > Calophaca > Calophaca sinica. Next base: position 121,196,264 of record CM073731.1, read on the forward strand.
ATAAAGTAGTTTAAACAAAAAAAAAATCATGACTCAGCTTAGAGTAAATTCCCAGCCACAAAATATATTAGTCGTTATAATTTACCATGTGTTTACCAAAGGCAGCACATGTTAGATGCATGAAAACAAATGATACCAAATAACATAAGCAACTATGTAACAGATACAGATGCAACAGAGGCATTCACGCAATAAAGTCAACTTGCAACAGATGCATTCTAACAGAGTCAATAATACGACGTCCATATATATTAGAAGAAGCACACAACAGATGCAATAATATCAAAGCATTAATATCAGAAGCTTACATGCATTAGAAAGCAACAGAAACACAATTACGAGACGCACACATGCAACAGAGTCACATATAGCACCAGAAGCAAATATATTCAATTTTAACCATCATTCTTTTATAAAGTGAAAATTCAAATTTTCCCTTATAAACTTGAATCTATCTTCAGCAAGGGGTTTTGTAAAAATATCTGCCCATTGATGGTAAGTATCTATGAATTTAATATCAAGTACACCCTTCTGAACATAGTCTCTAATAAAATGATGTTTAATTTCAATATGCTTTGCTCTAGAATGTAAAATAGGATTTTTAGTAAGACAAATAGCAGATGTATTATCACAATAGATAGGAATGTTACTCTCTTTTATCATATAGTCCTCAAGTTGATATTTCATCCATAATAGTTGAGAACAACAACTTGCTGCTGAGATATATTCTGCTTCTGCTGTAGATAATGCTATGGTACTTTGTCTCTTGCTGGACCACGAGATGAGATTTTCTCCAAGAAATTGGCAACCACCACTGGTGCTTTTTCTTTCAATTCTATCTCCAGCAAAGTCAGCGTCACAAAAGCCCACTAATTTGTGATCCTTTGATTTCTTATAAAGCAAACCAAGATTAATAGTACCTTGTAAATATCTAAAAATTCTTTTTACAGCAGAAATATGAGATTCTCTAGGGTCAGCTTGAAATCTAGCGCACAAACACACGCTAAATATAATATCAGGCCTTGAAGCCGTAAGATATAAAAGAGATCCAATCATACATCTGTATAATTTTTGGTCTACCTTTTTACTGATGTCATCTTTGCTTAAGACACAAGTTGGGTGAATAGGCGTGCTCATCGGCTTGCATTCATCCATCTTGAATTTTTTCAGGAGCTCTTTTACATATTTGCTTTGATGAATATAAATTCCATCTTTGCATTGTTTGATTTGAATACCCAGGAAGAACTTCAACTCTCCCATCATACTCATTTCAAATTCATTTTGCATCAGCTTAGAAAACTCCTTGCAAAGTTCTTGATTAGTAGCACCAAAAATAATATCATCTACATATATTTGCACTATGATAAAATGATTTTTAGATGATTTTCTAAATAGAGTAGTATCCACCTGTCCTCTTTCAAAATCATTTGATATTAAGAAGGAACTTAGTCTGTCATACCATGCTCTTGGAGCTTGTTTGAGACCATACAATGCCTTCTTAAGTTTGAAAACATATTTTGGAAATTGAGTATCTTCAAAACCAGGTGGTTGCTTAACATATACATCCTCATTTATAAAACCATTTAAGAATGCACTTTTTACATCCATCTGATATAAAGTAATTTTATGATGTACAGCAAATGAAAGTAAAATTCTAATAGCTTCTAACCTTGCAACAGGTGCAAAGGTTTCAGTATAATCAATACCTTCTTCCTGTGAGTAACCTTGAGCAAATAAACGTGCTTTATTTCTTACCACTTTACCATATTCATCAAGTTTGTTTATGAAAACCCACTTGCTTCCAATGGCTTGCTTATCTTTTGGTTGTGGTACAAGCTTCCACACATCATTTCTTTGAAATTGATTTAACTCTTCTTGCATAGCAAGAATCCATCCTTCATCTTTTAGAGCTTCATCAATTGTCTTGGGTTCCACTTCAGAGAGTAAAGCTATATTTGAATGATCTTTAAATGAAGATCTAGTTCTTACTTTATCTCCTGGTTCCCCAATAATTTGTTCCTCTGGATGATGTGTCTTGAATTTCCATCCATGCTTAGAGTTGTTCTGCTTATGTACTTGTATATCATTAACATCAGTGTTTGGTTCATCTTTAGAAGCATCATCACAATTTGTGCTTTCAATCTGTAAATCTGAAAATAATTCATCTAGCTCTGACATTTCAGTGTCAGGCTTTTTATCATCAAATCTGACATGCATTGATTCTTCAACAATCAAAGTTTCTTTGTTATATACTCTGTATGCTTTAGACTTTTCAGAGTATCCTACAAAGATACCTTTGCATGCTTTAGAGTCAAACTTGCCAAGATTATCTTTAGTGTTAAGAATGAAACAATCACAACCAAATTGATGAAAGTATGAAATGTTGGGTTTTCTACCTTTCCACAATTCATAAGGAGTCTTATTTAAAATAGATCTAATATAAATTCTATTTTGAATATAACAAGCAGTGTTTACTGCTTCTGCCCAAAAGTGTTTTGCAATATTAGTTTCATGAATCATGGTTCTGGCCATTTCTTGTAAAGATCTATTTTTCCTTTCTACAACACCATTTTGTTGTGGTGTTCTAGGAGAAGAAAAATTGTGTGAAATACCATTTTCTTCGCAAAAGTTTTTGAAAGATTCATTTTCAAATTCACCACCATGATCACTTCTAATAGTTGAAATACAAAAACCTTTTTCATTTTGCACTTGTTTGCAGAATACAATAAACGTTTTATAAGACTCATCCTTGTGTCCAAGGAATTTTACCCATGTCCTTCTAGTATAGTCATCAACAATGACAAGTCCATATTTCTTTCCAGACAATGAGGCAGTTCTAGTTGGACCAAATAAATCAAGATGCAAAAGTTCAAGTGGTCTTGAAGTAGAAACAATATTTTTTGATTCAAAAGAGGTTTTCGTTTGTTTCCCTTTTTGACAAGCTTCACAAAGTGCATCAGATTGATACTTGAGATTAGGTAAGCCTCTAACAAGTCCCTTCTTGTTAAGTTTTGAGATTAATCTCAAACTGGCGTGGCCTAATCTCTTGTGCCAAGTCCACTATTCTTCATCAACTGACAAAAGACACTTGACATTTTGATTTGCCAACTCAGAAAGTTTTATTTTATAAACGTTATTTTTCCTCTTTGCCTTAAAGAAAATAGAACCGTCTTTCTTGCTTTTGGCTATACATGAGTTATCACTAAAACCAACATCATAACCACTATCACACAATTGACTTATGCTAAGTAAGTTATGCTTGAGGCCATCAACAAGTAAAACATTATCTATAGAAGGTAAATATTTCTCACCAACACAACCACTGCCAATGATTTTACCCTTTTGGTTTCCTCCAAAACCAACATACCCTTCATCTTTGGTCTTCAACTCTAGGAACATATGTCTTTCTCCCGTCATGTGTCGTGAGCAGCCACTGTCCAAGTACCATGATTGGTGTTTCAACTTTGTTGCTAAGCAAATCTGCAACATGGATAATTTTATTTTTAGGTACCCAAATCTTTTTGGGTCCTTTCTTGTTAGTTCTAGAAGGAAACTTATCCTTCTTATGTTTCAAAGCATAACAAGTACTATATGAATGACCATATTTGTTACAATAAGTGCAAAATAGATTATCACTAGGAGAGTTGGTTTCTTTTGATTTCGTATTTTGACCAGAAGGTGTTTCTTCCTTAAACCCAATTCCTTTTCTACCATTTTGACTAACTCCCCATATCATGGAGGCTTGTTTGCTTCTAGCTACAGATTTAGTAAGAAATTTTTGAAAAATAGGTTCGTATTTGTAAGAATTACATTTGATAGAATTTTTAGAATCTAAGTCATACACCTTAGCTTCTAACTTTGTATTTTCATCAAGAAGCTTTGCATTTTGTTCTTTCACAATATCATATTCAATTTGCAAGAGACGAAATTTCCTTTTCATAGATTTGTACTCTTTGGAGAGAATAGAAGAGTCATGTAATAATTCATTAAATGCAATTTGTAATTTAGATAGTTTAGAATTTACCTCTTCTTCTTCTGTTTCGCTTTCTGATATTGTTTCTGCCACCATAGCCACATTAGCGTGTTCTTCATCATCATCAGACGATGATGAATTAGATCATCCCATGTTGCCATGAGACTCTTCTTCTGTTTGTTGAAACCATGCTTCTTATGTTTCTCCTTCTCCTTGTTGAGTTGAGGACATTCTGACTTGTAATGTCCAGGCTTCTTGCACTCATAACAAATGACTTGATTTTTAATCTCCTTCTTCTCTTTTGACTCCTTGAAGTCCCTATTCTGGAAGTGCTTTCGAAACCTTCCTTTCTTTCTCAACATACGCTGAATCTTCCTTGATATAAAAGAAAGTTCATCATCAGACGCATCACTGCTTGACCAGGCGATCCTTAAATGCGATACTTCATCTTCTGCTTGTAATGCCTTGGAGGTAGAAGCTTTGTTGTGTTTTGACTTCAAAGCTATGGACTTTGATTTCTTTGGAGGTTCCTCTTCATTAAGCTCTAACTCATGAGCTCTTAGAGAGTTGAGTAGATCTTCCAATCGCAAGGAGTTGAGATCCTTGGCTTCTTGAATGGCAGTGACTTTGGGTCTCCATTGCTTTGGCAGACTCTAAGTATCTTCTTGACATGATCGTGATTGTATAGCTCTTTTCAAGTATCTTTAGACCATGAACTAATGTTTGAAACCTTCCAAACATTGTTTCAATATCTTCACTCTCTTCCATCTTGAAAAGTTCATCTTGTCTAACAAGAATGTTAGCTTTGGTTTCTCTCACTTGGGCAGTACCCTCATAGGCAAGGGCCAATGAGTCCCAAATGTCTTTGGCTGTTGCATTCTTTCCACACTTCTCATACTCCTTCTCAGAGATAGCACAGATAAGGAAGTATCTGGCTTTTTGGTTTAGTTGATACAGTCTCTTTTGATCAGTATTCCAGCTAGCTCTAGGTATTAGAGTACCATCAGCTGCCACTGGATCAATGTAAGCAGTTTCAATCATATCCCATAGTTCAAGTTGTTGGGATTCAAAGAAGGTTCTAACTTTGTCTTTCCAGTAATCGAAGTTAGTTCCTGTGAACAATGGAGGTCTGTTTACATGACCACCAACACCAGCATCACTAGTACTAGCCATGTAACAACAGGATCTTTTCCACTTGCTCTGTCAAGAGCTCAACCAAGTGGCCGAGCTCTGATACCAATTGAAGGTGATAAAATGCACAAGAAAGGGGGGTTTGAATTGTGCTTTTGAAATTCTTTTCGCAAGACTAAGTTTAAAACCTTTTCAAAACAACTTTGATAAAACAATTTGAATGCAATAAAGAGTTAGAGAAAGAGAGAATGACACAGGAGATTTATCCTGGTTCACCACCACCTGGTAGCTACGTCCAGTTCCTTCAAACACTGAAGGATTTCCACTATAATCACTAGATTACAACTCAAGAATATAATACTGCCAAACTGGCTATATTCTCAACTTTTCAAAACGACTAAGTACGGTCTAGCCTTTGAGGATTACAACAGTCACTACTGGGCCAAATACAAGTGGAAATGTTTGAAACAAATTTAGTGACTCTCTACAGAGAGGATATGAAAATAAGCTCAGGATCAAAACTTTGAAATAACTTTCAAATAGAAAGAATAAAAACTATGATGTTCAGTGTTTTGGCTTTCAGTGAATGCGCCGAATTTTTCTTTGGTTGCTCACTGTTGGTGTTTTTTCCCATTATTCTCCGTGTTGCCAGAGATGAATATGTATGCCAAATATTCAAGATAATATCGTTGAGGCTACTTTACGGTTGCAACGCTCCAGTAGACTTTGATAAATCAACTTGAGTGAATGGCGTTTCTGCCTCCCATTTTCAACGCTCCAGCATAATTAATTGTCTTCACTTGATCAGTAAGTAGCGCTGTGTCTCCCAACTGTTTATTATGAATTTTGCACCGTTCCAGCACATTTTGAATCCACTTGAGTAATTGTCTCCAACTGTTTATTCTGATCAAACGCTGCAGCCTACACTTTGAATTAATGATCTTTGTTGAACACACAATCTAGGAGTAGCAGCCTTCTCCTCTTGCATTCACACACTTTTTTTTTTTTTGGCTGAAGCTTCTCTTTTCAAACAATCTGAAATTGTAGGCTTGCTTAAAGTCAAGCATAATAAATTGGTAGTTGATGAATGATATTTCTTTTGAACCAAATCAAATAATTAAGAAAATGCTTGAGATCTCCTTTATGCAGAGCGTATGTCCGTTGTGACTCTTGAAGTACTTTTCAATGTTCATTAAGCACCTTCCTACGCTCCTCCAAGTTGTCAATGATGGACTTAAAAAAATAAGTGCAACGTGGAGAACATTCTCCTCTTCCAGCTATCCACTTGACAATATTATTGTTAATAGCAATGTACCAAAAATAATATTATTGTCAATAGCACTGGACACACTCACTTGATTGGTTAAGAAAAATTCTTACGCTGACAATTCTCCCAAAGGTCATGTGCTACAAATGTTGCTAATCAAGAATATGTTACTCTGAAAAATTCACACACGTTAGTGCATTGTTCCAAAATAATTAATAAAATATAATCAAATAGATAGTGGAACACCTAAGCAATTCAGCGCACAGAGCTGAAGCAATACTTATCATCAAAATAAATAAACACATATCAGAACATAAAATTGTTCTTTTTAACTATTTGTTATCATCAAAATAATTAAAGGTTGTTTCTAAATCAACTTGGTTCCAACAAGTGTTGCATCTTTTGAAAGAATGTTTCCTAAATCAACATTGTTAAAATCTTATTTGTGTCCTACTATCCCAATATAGACTAAATAGTTTCACTTTGATTTCTATAAAAAAACGAGGGCATTATTTTCTTAGTTCGCGCAGAACACCTAAAATCTAAGGACCGACCTTGATTAATACTTTCATGAACAATTTTTTTTATAATTTTATTTGCTCAATGATTTTTCTTCTTCTTCTTTTTTTTTTTTAAATAATGTTCTTCTTCTTCTTCTTCATAGCAAAAAAAAAAATATATGTAACACCCCAAATTTCCAAGCTAAGTTGAGAACAAGTTATGAGAAGAATTGTGTGATTGTATTCAAGCTTAAATTGATTTTTAAGTGAGTGAATATGATTACACAAGGTTTTGATAAGAAAGTTAATGGGTTTAAGTTGAGGAATAAGTTGGATTTAATCTTAAGATGGTTAAAGGTGTTGAGTTGTAACTATGGAAGTTGATTGAGAAGAAAGTCTCAAGGTTCGGTGTTAGAACTAAGTTTTCTGGTTTTTCTGCAGTGTGAATCGATTCATATAGCCCAGGAATCGATTCACAGCATTAAAAATCCATAGGCATCAAATTTTAGCAGTGGGAATCGATTCACAGAAGCCAGGAATCGATTCACATAAGACAGGCCACTGGGACTCGCATGCAGGAATCGATTCACTCATTAAAACTGCGATGCAGGCACTTTTTGCACTGTGGGAATCGATTCACACAGGGGTGTGAATCGATTCACACCGCAGAAGTGTTTAAAAGCTGCCTCAATGAGCGTAACGCAGAAAAAGAAAGAAAAAGGAAAAAAGAGAAAGCGAAAGGAGAAAGAGGAGAGGTGAGCTAGGGTTTCACCCTTTGAGAAGGATTAAAGAGATTCATGTTAGATTTCTTCAATCACTTGCCTAAATGGAGAGTTTGAGAGTTGAGATGTGGGTATTTGGAAGATTTGGGTTTGAACCCTAGAGAGGAGAAGAAGAAGCACGAATTTGGAGAAGAATAAGGGGAGAAGACCAAGCTCCAGCAAGGAGAGCTCAAGTTCTTGGATTAAGAAGGAAGATTGAAGGTTGAAGATCAAGATTTGAGAAGTATTTGGAGAAGCCCCAAGATGAGCAAAGAGGGAAAAGCTTGAAGAGGAGCAAAGGGTCCAAGTTCAACCTTCCTAACTCAATGTTTTGAAGAATGGAGGTGAGTTCTTCAACCCTTAGGTGATGGGCACCCATAAGTCCCACATATAGGAATTTCTCTCCCTTTAGTAACATATGAACCTTAGGTTCAAGTTAGGTTTTAGGTACCTATAAGAGGTTGAGTTGTTATTATTATGACTGTTATGATTGTTATGATTGTTTTGATTGTTATGATTGTGTAGTGGGCTTGTTTAAAAGTGGTTGGCGACTGCCCCCAACCCCCCACAGTTGAATGTATGTTGATGTTTTCTCTCTTGAGAACTCCATAGAGTTTCAAGGGATGAGTTAATGTATGTTGTTGTCCATTAATTTGGTGAATTGTGAGGCTTGTCAACGAGCCATAAGCTTAAGTCATAGAGGTTAAATAAAGGACCCTAGGAAAAGGATGTGATAGGAAGAATGTGTGAATTAGTGTTCATGATTTGGAGTAATTGGATAAAAAGGGAATGTTATTAATGTAAGCTTGATTCATAGAAATAGTTGTAATTTCCTTGAATAGTTATGCAATGAGGATGATGTTAATAAATCCTAGTTAGCTAAGTTACATTTCTATGAACATGCATACAAGCATCAGCATAAGCATATGCATAAGCTAAAGTCCATGGCAAGACTCCTCTATTTAAAGGAGTAGATCGGTTTGGTTAGCCAAGAGGGACGCCCTTGGATGGTTATGACGTCTAACCACCATACCGAAAGTGTGTAATTGGGGTCTAGGGACGGAAGCCTACGACACTACCCAATAACACAAAACGCATTACATGCATAGCATCATATTATATATCTCCTATGAATGGTATAATATGTGAAGTGATGTCAAGTTTATGAATGTTAATGAATTCCTTGTATGTATATATATACATATTCGGAATTAGCTTAGTTAGTTGTATGGAATCTTGGATAGCACACCCCTAGTCGCTTGATTATTATATTGTAATGGTGCCTAGAAGTAGAAAGAGATGTGATAAGATTGATTTCAATGATATAAAGAAAAGCAATTAAGTGTTAAGTATGGAGTAAGTAAGTAAAGAAGAACAAATGTTCTTAGTTAAGAAAGTGGGCACTTATGTAGCATTGGGTTAGTTATGCTAGAAGTAGCTAAAGAAGTAGTGTTTGAATTAGTCTTTTCAGGCTAGTAAGGACGGATGAGAGAACGGTGAGGAGTCCGTGAAGGGCTCACTGAGATTTTATAATCTCACCCTTTTCCTTTTGTTGTTTTTCAGATAAGCAGGTACTGAAGACGATGAGTCAAAGCTCCAAGTTCAGGACTCATAGGCTAGTTTGATATTGCAGTGGGAATTTTATATTCCAAGTTATGTGTAATATGTAATCTATTCATTAGGTTAGTGAATCAAGTTTAATTTATGACTTGGATTATTGTAATCAAGTTTGTAAATGCTTAGTAATTCCTGTGCCTTAATGTAATTTGTCGTACTTTCAATTATGTTGAGGTGCGGGTGTTACATTATGGTATCAGAGCAGTTCGATCTTATCGGACTGTGAGTTACTAGTTTAGAAAAAACTTGGTTTAGAAAGTGTCAGTTTAGTCCTTGTTGGACTGTTACCAGTTAGCCGAAATTTTCCTTTGTCCGAGAACTTCTCTACATATTCTTATGCTTAGTATGGAATATTAAGCCTGATCAACTTAATACTCCATACCGTGTACGAAGAATGTAGTAGATGGAGCTGGCGGACGAGGGAGGAGACCGAATAGGAGCGTGAACTCTGATGAAGTTTGATGGATAAGGATGATGTAGACAAGGAAGGAGCGGATGTAAGAGCTCTCATTGAGTGAGAACTTTCGGAATACGGAAAGAGGGAAACAAGTTCCCACCTTTCCGGAATCAAGAGTTAAGAAATGTTTCAAGAGTGGTCGGAATCATAGTGGTGAGGGTTCGGCTAGGCAAGCGTGTAATTCATGTACCGTCAATCGAGACGCTTTGGAAGTGATTGGAAATGATGAGCAAGTAAGGGGTATTAATTATGAGGTTTCAAATCAACTTAGGATGGGCGTTTGTAATCGGTTAGGGTTACAACACTGGTTATGCTATCAAGTTGTTTCGCCTAATCCATTATGAATGGATCCTAGAATGATTGAGATCTTATGATGATTCCCAAGTTAATTCAAGTGCCCTTCATGGTTAACAGTAAGTGCTCTTAATTGTAGGATTTCAATCGAGTAGGATGGTTGGTTATAATCAGTTAGGGTCTCAACGTTTGTTGTTTCAGCAGGATTGGTTAACCTAGCCGATTATAGGTGGATCCTAGGTCGATAGAAATCCTATGATAATCCCTGAGAGAACCTTAGCGTTCCGAGTGGTAGTGGTAAGGGTAAGGAACAAGATGGAGTTAGGCGATATGCTGCGACGCCCAAATGGTAGTATGGGTCCTCAAGAGTGATCTTGCCCTAGTGAAGCAGAAGGAAAACTCTAAGTCTTCAAGGAACGGTGTCCTTAGTGGAGCAACGAACTTCAGAGGATCGGATGAGATGTAGTCTTCAGACTATAGAAGTTTCAAGAAAAGATGAGTCAGCGGAAACCTAAAGTTATTAATGTCTACTTTCGATCTAACTGTTCAGTGCGTAAAGTGAATTCAATTGACCAATTATAGACTTTGCCTTAGCCAAGTAAGGATATTAGTTGGAATCAGACTTAGTATGTGATTGGGTAATGAGATCACTTAATTTCCTGAGCAATTAGTTCCTCTATAGAGATTAATCCCTTTCAGGGTTTCTAATGATTCAGATTGGGTAAGAATGATAAGACAGGAGCAATAAGGTAGATTGTTCCCAAGGATATCAAGGATTTATTTTCTGGATACTTGTTGGTTCATTGGTTATTAAACGCGTCGATCTACACCGCTATCAGATAAAGCCGTGTGGGTTCTGGTTTAATTCCAGTAGCATCAAGAAAGGGAGTTACACCGTCAAGCGAAGGAGAGCAGTAGTAAAGTTCATTTAAGAGTGAATATGGTGGACCTCTGAGACTATAAGTTACTGCGAGCCACGTCGTTAGGTTGGGTCTGATGTGATTCTAACTAGCCACTTGCAAGCTAAGTCTCCAACCAAGTGAGGCTTAGACCTCGTGTGAGACAAAGTTTGCAATCAACTAATGAAAATCAGGTCAGTTTAACCAACGGATACCTCCCAAGAGTTGAACAACCCTAGAGTTTCAAGTTTCCTAGGCCAAGTCGGTTGCAAGACCAAGTATAGTGAGCTAAATATGAGTATTAACTCCGTAGTTGCGGAAGAGGTCTCTAAGAAAGGATTTCCATTGGTAACATAAGAGTGAACGTCACGAATGGGAAGATTTGTTTAAGGTATGTCTTGGTTACCTCTAGGTGACAATTCTATTTTGATAGGATGGTTGCCCAACGACGGGTTGTGAAACCACTAACAATAGTATTGGATGCTGTTTTGGGTGAACTTCCAGGGAGTATTCGAAGGAGAGTATCTTCCAAGAAGTCTAAAGAGATAGAAGGAGCAAAGATTCACTCGTTTAACACCAAAAGGCACGTCTGTAGGGAATTGTGTGGACAAATTCGAAGAATTCTCCACATACTTAACCTATCTTCAACATGTATAGGATGACGAGTAAGCGACTCATCAGATGGGTTGAAAACCCGAACCGAGTTAAGAAGCGTCGTGTGGCAATTTCACGAGGATGGCTGTGCGAGACTGTGGATTACTACGGAATTACAGAGGAAGCACAGGTATCTAATGGCAGAATGTTTAGGTGAGTAGTAGACGATGAAAAGCAAGCGTAACAATTTCCAACAGTCAAGAGCAACTGAAAGATAGAACAGCACCAGAGTTAAACTCTCAGACTGCAAGTAAAGTATTCCATCTGATGGAAATAAGACGAAAGGAGTTCATTCATTTGAAAAGATGTAAGATCAGAGGACGCAATGGAAGCACCAAAAGCCAATTGATTATACAGAAGGATGAAGTAAGAAAGAAAGGCGTGGTTTGGGGACGAGATTCCATGGAGGTAAATCTCTGTTCGCATCCCATGTTGCCAACGCTAAGAAGTTCTTACACTCTTAATTCCACATAGGAAGTCTGGAAGTGAGAACCTATCTCATGGGGGAGAGATTTGAAGTTAGTAAGGATGTAAGTTACCACCAAATCGGAGGATACCTAGAGTCGTTCACGATTGCAAGTACTCCGTCGATTAATGCTTTGTGAGAGTTAATCGTTTCTAGGTTTCCCAATGGATGGAATGGGCTACGAAAGGAAGTTGTAGTTGAAGTTCCAATGAAAGATGCAGTAATTTTCGAGGACGAAAATTTTTAAAAGGTGGGTAGTAGTGTAACACCCCAAATTTCCAAGCTAAGTTGAGAACAAGTTATGAGAAGAATTGTGTGATTGTATTCAAGCTTAAATTGATTTTTAAGTGAGTGAATATGATTACACAAGGTTTTGATAAGAAAGTTAATGGGTTTAAGTTGAGGAATAAGTTGGATTTAATCTTAAGATGGTTAAAGGTGTTGATTTGTAACTATGGAAGTTGATTGAGAAGAAAGTCTCAAGGTTCGGTGTTAGAACTAAGTTTTGTGGTTTTTCTGCAGTGTGAATCGATTCATATAGCCAGGAATCGATTCACGACATTAAAAATCCATAGGCATCAAATTTTAGCGATGGGAATCGATTCACGAAGCCAGGAATCGATTCACATAAGACAACCACTGGGACTTCGCATGCGAGAATCGATTCACTCATTAAAGCTGCGATGCAGGCACTTTTTATCTTGTGGGAATCGATTCACACTATCTTGTGAATCGATTCACATTGCGAAGTGTTTAAAAGCGTTGTCTCGTGGCGAAAGCGAGAAAAGAAAGAAAAAGGAAAAGAAGAGAAAGGGAAAGGAGAAAGAGGAGAGGAGAGCTAGGGTTTCACCCTTTGAGAAGGATTGAAGAGATTCATGTTAGATTTCTTCAATCACTTGCCTAAATGGAGAGTTTGAGAGTTGAGATGTGGGTATTTGGAAGATTTGGGTTTGAACCCTAGAGAGGAGAAGAAGAAGCACGAATTTGGAGAAGAATAAGGGGAGAAGACCAAGCTCCAGCAAGGAGAGCTCAAGTTCTTGGATTAAGAAGGAAGATTGAAGGTTGAAGATCAAGATTTGAGAAGTATTTGGAGAAGCCCCAAGATGAGCAAAGAGGGAAAAGCTTGAAGAGGAGCAAAGGGTCCAAGTTCAACCTTCCTAACTCAATGTTTTGAAGAATGGAGGTGAGTTCTTCAACCCTTAGGTGATGGGCACCCATAAGTCCCACATATAGGAATTTCTCTCCCTTTAGTAACATATGAACCTTAGGTTCAAGTTAGGTTTTAGGTACCTATAAGAGGTTGAGTTGTTATTATTATGACTGTTATGATTGTTATGATTGTTTTGATTGTTATGATTGTGTAGTGGGCTTGTTTAAAAGTGGTTGGCATCGCCTCCAACCCCACAAATTGAATGTATGTTGATGTTTTCTCTCTTGAGAACTCCATAGAGTTTCAAGGGATGAGTTAATGTATGTTGTTGTCCATTAATTTGGTGAATTGTGAGGCTTGTCAACGAGCCATAAGCTTAAGTCATAGAGGTTAAATAAAGGACCCTAGGAAAAGGATGTGATAGGAAGAATGTGTGAATTAGTGTTCATGATTTGGAGTAATTGGATAAAAAGGGAATGTTATTAATGTAAGCTTAATTCATAGAAATAGTTGTAATTTCCTTGAATAGTTATGCAATGAGGATGATGTTAATAAATCCTAGTTAGCTAAGTTACATTTTTATGAACATGCATACAAGCATCAGTATAAGCATATGCATAAGCTAAAGTCCATGGCAAGACTCCTCTATTTAAAGGAGTAGATCGGTTTGGTTAGCCAAGAGGGACGCCCTTGGATGGTTATGACGTCTAACCACCATACCGAAAGTGTGTAATTGGGGTCTAGGGACGGAAGCCTACGACACTACCCAATAACACAAAACGCATTACATGCATAGCATCATATTATATATCTCATATGAATGGTATAATATGTGAAGTGATGTCAAGTTTATGAATGTTAATTGTAACGACCCGTTTTCCGGACCGCTACCGAGCTCAACGTACCGAGCTCGAGTTACCCTGTATGCGATGCGTTTAAAACGGTACTCTTGTGCCCTTTAGAAAAGTACGGTCTATTATTTTTTTATAAAACCAGCTCGTGCACATCAGAGTAATTCTGACTTTTTAGAAAACATGGTGCAACTAAGACACAAGACATAAATTCTAATAAAACATACATGCATAATATACATATATACCACTCGAAATGATGATGTATACAAAATACAGAGTAATAATGTATAAAGAAAATACACCTAAGGTATGACGACTTCAAGAGAGCAATCATACCCTGGGGTACTCTCCTACAGACACCCACGCAGTTTGCTCCAAAAGTAAGACCACCAGTCTTCCCTGTGCTCAAAATAACATCTAGCCCAAACTGGTCACAACCACTATACACAAAAACATAGGCAAAGCAAATCACGACAAGTAAAGGTCGTCGCCCTGATCCTCGTCGAGCTCCTCCTCGCCATCATCTGCGCCGAGTTCCTCGCGCTCGACCTCGCCTGGGTGACCATCATGGATTGAAGGCACCACGGGAAAGGGTCAACTTCTCAACAATTCAAGATAAACACGGCATAAAGAAATAAATAAACAGCAAAGTATAACATTCACCAAACGTGACTCGACCATCTCACTCTAGACTCGACTTTTATTCCGGAATATCGCCAGCTGGTCCATCCCCAAACTGACGCAATAGGTAAGCGGCAGGTCCAACCCTAAACCGATACCATGCATTAATCAGCGAGTCGACCCCAAACCGATAAGGCGACGCCTAGTCACTCTCCCGTAACCAAAAAGGGGACCTAGCCCCCTTAGTTATCCGGGTCACGGCTCAAAACCGTCATACGACTCGCCTAGCTCTCTCACTCGATGATTAGCTCGCCGCTTGATCAGGAGTGGCACGTAAAAGTACTTGATCACATATCAAATAAAGAGAGCATGCTTAACATGAAGAAAACGCCAATTCGACACTTAAGCAATAAAAACATTACGCATGAAGAAACGCCAATTCAACAAAGAATTCACAATTCACAACATATATTCAATCACACATTAAATACATGCAAAACCCAATCATATCACAACATTTCAAGCTCGACACAAATCAAGGAGTCCATACATAGGAATATAACAATCAAAATCCTAGAATGTCTAGAAGTGCCCTTACAGAACTCCAAGCTAATCTTTGCTCGAAACAGCGACCTCGACACGTTTGTCTTCAAGCGAGTTCGAAACAGCGACTTCTCTTACTCGATCTCGACACGACGCTTCTCGATCGACCTCGACACGTATAGTTCTCGATCTGGATCCCACTTGCTCCCACGTCCTCGGGTTCGCTCTCCGTACACCTCGATTCGGAATCACACGATCTCTGAATCAGACTTCCTAATACAAGCATAACTTAGTTCCATCTATGGGTTCTAATAACACTTAGCTCTCATCCCAATCTTAACCACAACCCAAGTAAACATTAAAACTCACGAGCTTAAACAAAAACAACCAGAATTCAAACATTACAAAATAACTCCTTTTCTCTAAAATTTTATTAAAAGCTTCTTTCATACATCTCATCAGACAAAGCCATTTTTCCAAGGTACTAACACAAGCTTAAAATCAAGTAACACATTAAGCACAAATTAATCAAAATCTAAGTTTATGTTTTCTGAAAAATATTTTCATCAGGGTTCAACAACTAAAATAAGAAATCAAAACAAACCAAATAGGAAGGGTTTTGGGCACTGCCTGTTGCAGAAAACAGAGAAAGAAATTTGTTTTACAAGCTCAAATAATTGGTTAGAAAGGTCGGTAATATCATGAAGAAGAAAACCTATCAATATGACATGATTTGGGAGCATAAAAACTAGCTAAAAAGGAAGGAAGAAGTGGCGCTAAACAGTAGCATGAAGGAAGAGAAAATCTGTTTTTTCATACCTCAAGTGATGGTCGAGAAGGTGAGATATGTCGAGGAGATGATGAGGAACAAGATTGATGAAGAAGGTTTGTGCAGAAGCTCAATGGAACTCAAGGTTCTTCGATGGAGGTTTGGAGAGGAAGAGGAACTCAGAGAAGAAGAAAGAAGAAAAGAGAAAGTGAGAGTTTGTGAGAGCTGATCGTGATATACAGCTGGGAGATAAACCATTTAAATGAATTTTTCTTTCTTAAAAAAAACAGAAATAAGTGACGTGTAACTATTGTTATGAGATGCTAATCCCATCAATCATTCTACCCATCTAATCTCTTCTCTCTCATGATTACCCTCTAATCTATAGGTTACAGATCTAAAACACAGCAACGAGAGCAACCGATAATATAAATATTACAAACAATAGAATCATCAACGCTAAATAACGTTCGTAAAGTACGAGTTATAGTCTCGACACGAGGTCGATCAGGGTGCTTGTGCAGGCGCACAAGGCTCTAACACGAGTTCGTGCACGCGGCCTCCTCAGTTCGACATGCGACCTCCTCAGCTCGGTACGTGATCTCAGCAGCTAATGCACGCGATCTCCTCAGCTCGGCATATGACCTCGGCACGCGATCTTGGCACGGGATCTTGGTACGAGGTCTCGATACGAGATCTCGACGCGAGGTATCGATACGACGTCCTACTACGAGGTCGATCTCGTCCTCAGGTGTTACAATCTCTCCCTCTAAAAAAAAATTTCGTC